>CM066037.1:257123547-258377779 GCA_033557465.1 Ichthyophis bannanicus | reverse complement strand
ACTCCGAGTGTCGTTATGTGGTGCACAAAAATTTAACGTTCCTTCAAAGCTGCACAGCTGATATTTTATGTGCACACAGCCTACAGAAAATTAGAGGGAACATTGCTTAAGTCCAATTCTGTTCGGGTACACCTCTCAGCGCTAGCAGCTCACCACTCTCTGGTGGAGGGACATTCTCTTTCTGGTCACCCCTTGGTGTCCCGCTTTCTCAGGGGCTTGCTTTTGCTCAAGCCTCCCATCCGTCGTCCTGCCCCTGAGTGGGAGCTGAATGTGGTCTTGCAGCAACTGACTCGCCCACCTTTTGAGCCGATGGCTACTTGTCCATTACGCTTCCTCTCCTGGAAGACACCTTCCTGATAGCCCTTACCTCGGCTAGGCGAGTAAGTGAGCTTCAGGCCCTGGTCTGTGATAGGCCTTACACCAGGATTTATAGGAACAGGGTAGTCCTCAGGACTCATCCAAAGTTCCTCCCAAAGGTTGTCTCCTCTTTCCACCTCAACCAGGAGGTGGTTCTTCCAACATTCTTCCCTAGGCCTCATGCAAGCCAGGCTGAAGCAGTCCTGCATACCCTGGACTGTAGGAGGGCCTTATCCTTCTACCTTGACCGTACGCAGGGGCATAGAAGGGCTACTCAGCTCTTCGTATCCTTTGACCCCAATAAGTTGGGGTTGGCTGTGTCCAAGCGTACCTTGTCCATCTGGGTGGCTGACTGTATCACCTGGGCTTACAAGGCGGCTGACCTTCATAAGAACATAAGATATGCCATACTGGGTCAGACCAAGGTCCATCAAGCCCAGCATTCTGTTTCCAACAGTGGCCAATCTAGGTCATACGTACCTAGCAGTTTCCCCAAGGGACACAGGTTCAACAATGCTTGTACTGGTTCAAGCATTGATATCCTGGGTCCCTTCTTAATAATGGTTTATGGACCTTTCCTCCAGGAACTTGTCCAAACCTTTTTTAAACCCAGCTACACTAACAGCCTTTACTACATCCTCCGGTAACAAATTCCAGAGTTTGATTACACGTTGAGTGAAAAAATATTTTCTTTTATTAGTCTTAATAGTTTACCCTGTAGCTTCATTGCATGTCCCCTAGTCTTTCCATATTCTGATAAGGTAAACAATCGATCTACGTTTACCCGTTCCACTCCGTTCATTAATTTATAGACTTCTATCATATCTCCCCTCAGCCGTCTCTTCTCCAGGCTAAAGAGCCCCAACCTTTTTAGCCTTTCTTCATAGGAGTAGCCTTCCATCCCCTTTACCATTTTGGTGGCTCTTCTCTGAACCTTTTCTAAAATCGCTATATCCTTTTAAGATACGGCGACCAGAATTGCACACAATATTCAAAGTGCGGTCTCACCATGGAACGATATAGAGGCATTATAATATCTTTTGTTTTATTTTCCATTCCTTTCCTTATCATACCTAGCATTCTTTCTCCAGGACCAAGCAGGAAGTCAGTCCTCACATATGGGTGACGTCGGCGCCGACGGAGCCCTCGCGGAGCATTTTTCCCCAGCTTTCAAAGAAAGCCTTTGGGAATTGCAGCGCGCATGTCGCCTTCCCGCCCAAGGGTGCCATCTTAGCCAGTCTTCTTTTTGTCCGCGGAGCCCTACAGACGTACCCGTCGTGTCCCCGCGAAAAAGTTGATTTTATTCGTAATATTCTCTTTTTTCCTTCGGTTCGACGCCGGTCTTTTTTCCCGCCCGGACTCGCGACGCCGGTCACGAGTCCTCTTCTTCTTTTTTTGGTTTTTTCTGATTTAGTCAGTTTCGTTTTCGGTTTTTTCACTGGCAGCCCGTCCTTTTGACCTCGCAGGGGCCCTTTTTCCCCCGATGGCTGCCAGTGGTTTCAAGCGGTGTGGTCAGTGTGACCGAAATATGTCACTAACTGACACACACGATAATTGCCTCCGCTGCCTGGGCCCGGATCATGAAGAAATGATCTGTGGGGCCTGTGGCAAAATGTCCTCCAAAGCGTTGAGAAGTCGGCGGCATCAGCGGGATAGGATCTTCGCTGACCCCAGCCGTACCCGGACCTCGTCGGAGGCCTCCGTCCAGAGGTTCCAGCTCGGACCGTCGCCGGAGTTCCTCCGACAGGGGTTTCTCCCTCCGGGGACCATCGACGGAAGGTGAAACCCGCGAGGGCGGCGTCGGTGGACGCTCCTGGCTCCGCGAGGGCCAGGTCGCATAGCCCCGATAGCCGTCCCGGGTCCTTGGAGAAGGAGCACCTCTCGAAGCGACCTCGCATGGAGTCGGAGCTGCCTGCTCGGGTAAGTCCTGTGGTCCTCCTGGACTCGCCTCCGAGACCGCCGACGTCGGGCCCGACGCCGTCGGGGCCCGAGTCGGGGGCTGCTGGGTCACCTGAGGTCGGACTCAGGTTGACGGCCTTGGAGAGCAGACTGTCTGCCTTCATGGACCAGCAGCGGGCACTGCTCGCTAGCCTCGCTGGCGCCGCTGCCCCGACCGCCGGGACGTCGACGTCTAAGTCGACCCCGGAGACCGAGCCGATCCTCGAGTCCATGCGAACTCGAGTCGATCCTCGGTCGAGGTCACCCTCGGCCTCCCGTTCGGGACCGAGGTCGCCGACGCCGACTCCCTCGGCGTCGGGGCGGCCGGCGCCGCAGCCTGCCCGGGCCGACCCCACCGATTCCTCCTCGGAGTCGGTCTGGGAGTCTGAAGAGGAAGAGTCACCTGATTCTTTTCGGACTCGGTGTGTCCCCTCGGACTCGCCTGAGTCCGAACCTCGGAAGCAGTCCCCTCCGGAGGATGCCCGGTTCTCGGACTTCGTCAGGGATATGGCCAAGGCTTTGGCCTTCCCTGCGGATCCCGAGGAGGAGCCTCGAGCCGAAGAGCTCGACGCCCTCCAGTATGACTCTCCCGCCAGGGAACACTTTACTGTACCGGTTCCTCCCATGCTGGAACGACTACTCTTCCGCATGTGGGAGAGTCCGGCCTCCTCGCCGGTCCTGAGCAAGCGGGTCGATTCTATCTATCGAGTCCGCAAGAGCCCTGGCTTCCAAAAAGCACAGCTACCACACCATTCCATGGTAGTGGAATCGGCCATGCATCGTCTTAAGAGCCAGAAGATGCACTCCTCGGTGCCTCCTGGCAGGGAGGCCCGTAACCTGGATGGCCTTGGTAAGAAGTGTTTCCAGGGCTCTATGCTTGCGTGTCGTGTCCAGACCTACCAGCTATACATGGGCATGTATCTCCGAGACCTGGCTAAAGAGCTAGCCGGATTCTCCGCTGGATTGTCCGAGGAACCTTTGCGGAGGTTCCTAGCCTTGTCCACTGGCATTCGGGAATGCTCAAAATTCATATCCCGAGCAGCCTATGATGGCTTTGAAGCATCGGCTCGAGTGGCCGCAGCCGGCATCGGTGCCCGCCGACAGGCTTGGCTTCAGTCGTCTGACCTTGAGCCCTGGGTGCAGGACAAGTTGGTCGATGTCCCCTGCCGAGGTGAAAACCTCTTTGGCAAACCTATGGCAGAAAAGGCTGCACAACTAGAGACAGAGACTCTCACCAGGACTAGGCTTTCTAGGAAGACCTCCGCCCCTTCCCAGAAAAAGAAGGGCTCGGGAAAGAAGTCCTTTCACCCGAGAAAGGCGGCTGCCTATAAACACTACCCCCAATATCAGGCCCCCCGCAGCTCCCCAACAGGGCCAGCAGGCCAAGGGACGGGGTAACGGGTCCCGTAGGCAGCAAGCCCCCAAGCCTGCACCACCAGCCCCTGCTCAGCAGGGTGGGGGTTTTTGACTCCTTAGCATAGCCTCTCCCCCTCCGCTGGCTCCTCCCAGCACCGGAGGCCGGCTGGTTCACTTCGCCCACAGGTGGTCCAGCATCACTTCAGATGCCTGGGTGCTTCAAGTCGTAAGAGAAGGCTATCTTCTCCACTTCCACCAGGTCCCTCCCTCCTATTTTCCGGGAGAACCTCCACGACTCCCTCTGCACAGGGACTTACTCCTTCAGGAGTTAGCAGGTCTTCTACAGGAACAGGCGGTGGAACCGGTGCCCCACCACCTGAGAGGTCAAGGCTTTTATTCCAGGTATTTTCTAGTACCAAAAAGGACAGGAGGCCTCAGACCCATCCTGGACTTGCGCAACCTCAACAAGTTCCTCGTGCGGGAAAAGTTCAAAATGCTTACCCTTGGAATCCTTCTGCCCTACCTCCAGCAGGGAGATTGGCTATGCTCCTTGGATCTAAAGGATGCCTACACGCACATCCTCATCCACCCAAGCCACCGCCAATACCTAAGGTTTGTGGTGGCAGGAAATCATTACCAGTACAGAGTACTGCCCTTTGGCCTGTCCCTCCGCACCGCGAGTCTTCCCAAAATGTCTCCCTGTGGTGGCGCGGCCCATCTCCGGCTTCACTCCTCTATGTCTTTCCGGACCTCGACTACTGTCTCATCAGAGCAGCGTCCGCCTATCCGGAGGTCACCAACGCCGCACACCGCCACGGTGACTCTTCTGCAGTACTTGGGCTTTGTCATAAACTTCGCATAGTCCACTTTGCTCCCCTCACAGGATCTCAGATTTTCATCGGCGCACGCCTGCACACCTCTCAGGCTCTAGCTTTCCTGTCCTCTCTACATGGCTCAACGGCTCATGGACCTTAGCCGAGCGCCGTTTTCGCAGCCATTCCCTGGTCTACGCCAGGTGCTTCCTGATCTTCTCGGCCATAGTGGACTTCCACCCTGCCATGTGACCCCCAATCCGCTCCTTAAATTGCGTCCTGATCAATGGTGTCTTCGCAATCAAGTGGCAACAAGCCACAGGCGGCCTAGCAGACCTAGTTCGTCGTCTCCGAGCCGGCTGGCCTCGTCTCTCCAGTTTTGCTTCATCGTCCGAACCTGTTCCTCGGCATGCTTTTTTCAGTCACCTTAGCCGGCCCATTTGCTGACGACAGATGCTTCCCTCCTGGTTGGGGAGCACATTGCCAAGGGGCACGTACTCAGGGCCTCTGGACCACGTGGGAGTCCCTGCTCAGCAGATCAACTTCCTGGAGCTCAGAGCGATCCGCCTTGTCGTCTCACGGCTTTCTCCCCACCCCTGACCTCTCACCCGTCCGTCCTTTGTCCAGAGACGGACAATCTAATTTCCATGTTTCTACGTGAACAAGCAAGTGGCACGGGCTCCTTCCTTCTCTTTCGGGAAGCACAGACGCTCTTCTCCTTGAGGCCGTCATACACGGCGTTCTTCTCAAGGCCTTTTTACCCTCCCAGGCCAAGACAATTGCCTGGCGTACAAACTCAGCAGGCCTCCTCCAGCTGCACGAGTGGCGTCTGGATCCCTTGGTAGTTCAGAAGCTCTTTCCTAAGTGGGGCCCTCCCCACGATGGATCTCTTTGCCAGTCCTCTAAACCCGCAACTTCCTCGCCTTCTGCTCTCCGCACAGCCACATCCCCTTCGCGTTGCGGCAGACTCTTTTCTACTCCTCCTGGTCGGAGAGCCTTCTGTATGCTTTTCCTCCCATCCCGCTAGTCTCTCGAACTCTTTTCAAGGTTCTCCGAGACAACGCTTCCCTGATCCTGGTTGGCCCCCGTCGCTGGCCCAGACAAGCCGTGGTTTCCACTCCCTTCCTGCAATTAGCGGTAGAGGATCCATTCCCTCTGTGGTTTCAACCCGATCTCCTCCCCCAGGGAGCAGGGGTCTCTCTGCTACAACCCCCAACCTCAGATCTCTCAATCTAATGGCCTGGCTTGCTGAGAGGGGGTAGTCCTTGCCTCCCCTGCTCCTGCCGGCCGAGGTTGAAGATATCGTCCTAGCTTCTCGGCGCCCTTCATACCCGCAAATGCTACTCCCTTAAATTGGCCGTCGCTTTTCCGTTTGTTGTACCCAACAGTCTCATGATCCCTTCTCCTGCTCGGTGTCGTTGATCTTGCCGTACTTGCTCTACCTGTCTACTCTGGGACTTAAGTCCAACTCCGTCCAAGTTCACCTCCTGCTCTTTCAGCACATCATGTCCCTGTGGACCGCAGACCTCTTTCTCCAGCAACCCTCTCGTATCGAGGTTTCCTTTCCGAGGTCTCCTTCTACTTAAACCACCTCTTCGCCCGCCAGCGCCTGACTGGTGATCGGAATGATGGTTTTACAGCGGAATCACCTGTCCGCCTTTTTGAAACCTATGGCTACCTTGCTCTATCCGTTTTCTTTCTTGGAAAACATTGTTGGCTTGATAGCCCTCCCTTCCGCTAGGACGCGTAAGTGAATTGCAGGCCCTCGTGGCCTGATCCCCCTTACACTCGGTTCTACAAAAATAGGGTAGGTTCCTACGGACTTCACCCAAAATTTCTTCCAAAAGTGGTCTCCCCTTTTCACATCAATCAGGAGGTGGTACTGTATTTCCGACCTTCTTTCCCAGACCCACACTCCAGCCGAGCTGAAATGGTCCTCCATACCCTGGACTGTAGAAGGGCATTGAATCTTCTACCTTGACCGTACGCGGGAGCACCGTAAAACTGCTCAGCGTTTGTGTCCTTTGTTTTTTTTTTTTTTTTTGGGTTTTTTTTTTTTTTTTTTTTTTTGTTTTTTTTTTTTTTTTTTTTTTTTTTTTTTGTTTGTTTTTTTTTTTTTTTTTTTTTTTTTTTTTTTGTGTTGTTTTTTTTTTTTGTTTGTTTTGTTTTTTGTGTGTTTTTTTGGTTGGTGTTTTTTTTTTTGTTTTTTTTGTTTTTGTTTTTGTTTTTTATTGTTGCTCCCAATATCCCAATATATATGGGGGCTCCCGGTCTCCAGCGTACTCTGTCCATCTGGTCCATCTGTTGCGGACTGTATCGCTTGGCTTATGGGGCATCCCCGGGCGCGCTGGGCTTATGGGAGCAGCCGGGTCTCTTGGAGGTCGAGAGTCACGGCCTTCATTGGTGTTCGGCGCGGAAACGGCCTCACGTCAGTTGGCTTACCTCCGCTCTGTTCCGCTGGCAGACATCTGCCGGGCCGCTACTGCGCTACTTGGTATCGAGCCAGACTTTTGCGGCCCATTACTGTCTCGGACGAAGGGATAGTCCCGCAGGGACAGTGCTTTCTGGACAGGCAGTCTCCGTCGTAATCTCTTTGAGGTTTGAGCAATCTCCTGGCCCCTCCATCCCCCGGATGTGCTACCTACGGTTATTAATGGGTATAATTCAGCGAAGATTCCTTCCTCGTCTGGTGCCTGCTGACTAGAGGGAGCTCATGTGTTGTGCTTAGGGGTCTCCGGTAGACTTAAGCTTGGGACGTCCCATAATGGTGAGGACTGACTTCCTGCTTGGTCCTTGGAGAAAGCGTAGTTACTGCTACACCTGTAAGTCGTGGCAGGTGTCTCCTCCAGGAGCAAGCAGGGACGGAATCAGTCCTCACAACCCTCCCTCCCTACCCCTTGTTAGTGTGCCAAATCATTGGACTGCTTAAGTTTTTTTTGCAAATTTTTATGCTGTCTTTTTTAGCTATGATACCATAAAAAAAAAACTGACTGGCTAAGATGGCACCCTTGGGCGGGAAGGGGACCCGTGCGCAATGCGCGCTGCAATTCCCAAAGGCTTTCTTTGAAAGCTGGGGAAAATTGCTCCGCGAGGGCTCCGTCGGCGCCGTCGTCACCCCTAAGTGAGGGCTGATTCCGGCTGCTCCTGGAGAACACCGGTTACACGGTCGAGTACCCTACTACGCTAGTTGCGCTCCTTTGGCCGCCGCTGCACGGCAACACTGTGCCGGGTTTTAACAAGGTCCAACATGACGCCTAAAACTCTTTTTCCGGGTGGTGTGGTTCCTAATGTGGAATTGGCCTGGCAGTTTGCCATCGGAACCATAGTTTTGGGTTGTTTCTTCCCTAGGGTGCATAACCTTGCACTTCTCCGCCTACATTGAAATTTGTCATCATGCCATTTTGGATGGCCCAGTCTTGCCAATTTATTCAAGATCCCTCGTTGCAAGTTTTTCCACAATCCTCCTGGGTTTTAACAACTTTAATAGTTTTGGTGTCAGTCTGCCAAATGATAAAACCTCACTCGTTATTCCACACGTTCCAGGTCATTTATGAATATGCAAAAAGCAGCGGACCCAGCCACAGATCCCTGGGGTACACCACTATTCACCTGTTCCTCATTGGAAAAGTGTGGCCTTTAGCCCTACCCTCTACTGCTTTTGCGACGTTACAGTTCCTGATCCCACAGTAGTACACTGCCTCCTATCCATGACTCGGTAGTTTTTTGCCAAGTCCTCTTCATGAGGGACTATTGTCAAAAGGCTTTTCTTCTCGGAAAGTCCAGATACACAAAATCAACCGATCTCCACCTTTGTCCACCTGCCTTAATTTCCACCTCCTTCAAAAAAACATAACCTTCCTTTTGCAGGATAGGGTCCAACGGCCCATCGTGTCCACGGCCGATGGCTGCCTCAGTGGCTTATCTCCTCTCTTGTGCCCTGCTGGTAGAGATCTGCAGGGCTGCCACTTTGTCCTTCAAGGCCAGACCTTTTGCCGGCGCCATTACTGCTGGAGAGTGCGGGGGAGTCCCGTTAGGACAGTTGCTTTCTGGCCAAGCAGTAACTGGTCGCGAATCTCTCTTGAGGTTTTAGGTCAAACTCCTGCCCTCTGTTGGGCTACCGTGGAGGTTTTGTGTGCCTTAAATCCTTGTTCTTTTGCTGCTGGTGTAGCTGGAGGGGATTTCTCTCTGTTCAGCCCTGTGTTCCTCGGTAGCCCAGATCTTTGGGAAGTCACCCATAGGGGTAGGTACTGACTTCCTGCTTGGTCTTGAAGAAAGAGTAGTTACTCACCTGTAACAGGTGTTCTCCAGGAGCAGCAGGAATCAGTCCTCACAACCCGCCCTCCTCCCCGTGGAGTTGCAGTTGTACATAGTTTATATTTTTCATTTTTGTGTTGGTGTTCTTAGCTATGTCATGTGACTGAGGTCAGATGGCACCTTTAGGAGGGAAGGGAACCGCGCATGCGTGCCTGCATTCCCAAAGGCTTTCATAGAAAGCTGGGGAAATGCTCCGCTGGGGCTTCATCGGCGCCGATGACACCCATATGTGAGGACTGATTCCTGCTGCTCCTGGAGAACACCTGATATCCAGGAGCAAGCAGGAATGAGTCTTCACATATGGGTATCGTCGGTAACAACGGAGCCTGCGCGGGAACGCTCCCCAGCGTCCAAAAGGAAAGCTTTTGGGAGCATCCCACAGTGCCTGCACGCTGCCTTCCCGCCTTTCCCACCGCCTCTCTCCATTTCTTCTTTTCCGCGGAGCCCAGCAGTCGTGTTTCCTGTCACCGCTGAAGATTTCTTATTTTCTTTTATTTTTTCTTTTAGTCGCGTGTCCTGCCTTCTCGACTCCGGACCGGTACCACCGGTCTTTTTTTCTTTCTTTAAAAAAACAAACAAAAAAACCCTACTCTCGTCTTACTTCAGTGCATTTTTTCTTCTGAGGCCTTAGGCCTACAGATATATTTTTCCTCATGGAAAAACCCGCCTCCGGGTTTAAAAAGTGCACTAAGTGCAGTGCGTTGGTTACTATTTCTGTCACTGACACCCATGACTGGTGTCTAAAAATGTTTAGGCCCTGACCACTCCAATGCGGATTGTGAGTCCTGTTCCATGATGTCTAAAAGAGGGTTACAAAATCGGGCAGCCAAGCTCAGTACCCTGTTTCCCTCCGATGCAGCTTCCGTGGCATCGACGTCTTCCCAGGGCTGCTTCTTCATCCCATGGATCTCAGGTAACCAAACTTAAATCCGGCTGGTCCTCAAAGAGTACATCTCCCTCTAAGTTATCGAGATGCCTCTGCTTACTCTTGAGGAATCCACACCGGCAAAATTACCCCCGGCGGGAGGCTACGGCTTCCAAAGCTCGCTCTATGGGGTCACAGTTTGACATTGATGGCTCGGCCTCGACCAATCACCTGTTACAATGCTCTGGTACCGGCGGTTTCCACCGGTACCGACATCCAGACATTGGTGGCGTCGATGGATCAGAATATTCTGACTATGCAGCGTGCCATCACGGCATTTATACAAGCTGCGACGCCTACGGTACCGCAACAAACCCCGTTGTCGGTACCGGATCCGGTTCCGATACCGGTACCGCTTGCATCAACATCGTCGACAACAGCGGTACGCTATCCAGTGATGCCATCAGTACCGACATGGTACCGATTACTCCCGATGTCGATACCCCCCGGTACACGTATCGGGCTCTTGGAGAGCATCCAGACAGTCGATACTTCGATTCCTCTGAAGACTCTGATGCATCAGAGGCCTCTATTGAAGCATCGGGGATCCTTCCTCAGGAACCCTCTTCTCCAAAAAAGAGATTGTCTCCTCCTGAAGACTTTTTCTTTTCAGGACTTCATTAGGGAGGTGGCCAGAGGCCTGTCCATCTCAGTGGCCTCTGAAACTGAACCTAGAGCCAAAAAATTAGATATCCTTCAATATCCTAAGGCTCCTAAAGAGGCAGCCACCATAGCAGTACATGAGATTCTTTATGATCACATGTTAGGCATATGGGAGACTCCTCTTTCCACCTCCCCTCATTCTCGAAGGTTGGACACCATGTATTGTGTTCCTCCTTGTCCTGGTTTTCATAAGACTCGGCTTCCTCACCACTCCATTGTGGTAGAGTCTGCTATGAAAAAATCAAGAGTACAAAAAGGCACTCCTCTGCTCCTCTTGGAAGAGAATGCAGAACCTTAGATGCCTTTGGCAGGAAGATCTTCCAGGCCAGTATGCTTGTGGCCAGAATCAACTCCTATAGTCTGTCACGACGCCGCCCTGGCGGTTGATGGTGGTCAAGGCAGGTCGGACATAAAGAAAAGTAAAGTTGGGTTTGGTATGTTTCTCTTTCTAGGGCCCAAGGTTGTATAGCCTCAGTAGCATCCTGTATTACCAAAAATACCCAGAGAACAAAAGGTCATTGAGTGTAGGGAAAAATAAGGCTTTATTTCCCCTGGTTTGCACAAAGGTTCAAAGGATCGGCTTCAAACACCAACAGAAATCTCCTTACATCAGGTTATAAAAATCACAACTCAGATTCTAAACAAAAACTGTTCTTTTCACAGAAAGGTTACAAAGGCAGGCATTCCTATTTACACCGGTTTTAGTGCTCACTGGTTACACAAGCATTCTACGCTTCCCGTGATGCAATAGCTGCAATCCATGTCTTCCTCTGAAAGGGATTCTACCTCTTCCACTTGCATCGGTTCCTCCAGCAAGTATCTGAGACATAGTCAACTGTTAGCGGCCAGCTATTGTTAGGTTTCTCACGCTAATGATGTATGTACTCCGAGTGTTTGGTGTTTAGAGTGTGGCGTCGGCCATGAGCTTTTTTTCAGTGTGAATCTTTCTTCTTTCTTCCAAGGGTTTACATGCACTTCCTGCAAACCTGGCTTACTTAAAAGTTTCTTATTCAATAAAAATTTTCATACCTTTTCTTTTGAGCAGTGGGACATGTACAGGGAGCTTCTGTCTCTTGCCCTTTCCATAGGCTGTTTCCAATACAATATGGTTTACCTTGTAACTCTTGCTTCTTTCCTGAGGATGAGGCTTGTGGCCTACTCCTAGGGAGATTCTGCCTTGCTCCAGCAATATGGCTTGGGTTCTGCCCACAGCAATCACAATGCAGCTTTTGCGTACCTGAATCTCTTGGACCCTTTTGTAGTCTCTGTCCATTCAGGTTCCTTTGGCTTGTACCTCTTTCCTGCACTCCAGCAGTGTCTGTAGCTTCTGCCGCTCCTTCGGCTTCTGAAGGTTCTGCAGCTTCTCTGCAGCCTTCTCTGCTGCTTCTGGCTTTAAGGCTACTTCTACCTGTCCAGTCACTTCTGCTCGGCACAGCACTTCTTCCAGAGCTCTCACTGCTCCTACTTCTCCTCCTGTTCTCCCTCCAGTCTTCCTGACTTCCTTTAAAAGGAGTTCCTGTCTTCCTGGATTGGAGGCTGGCTGGTTTTAGGTTACACCCTGTAGGGCGTGGATCCTCAGTCTTCCATAGGTCCCTCTTGCTCCCCCTATCAGGCTCCTGCAAATACTGCAGCTTGTGCACGTCTTTTTTCAAGTTTAAAACATTTTCTTCTATGCCCTGCTGGTCTGCTGCATCACAAGTCTCTATATGGGGATGTTTCTGAAAGAGGTTACAGATCATCTGCAAACCTTATCTCCTTATATGTCAGAAGATAAGAGAGAAGAATACATTACCTGGCTTAAACATGCACAGGATGTATCCAAGTTTTCCAACCGTGCAGCCTTTGACTCTTTTGAGGGTGCCAGTAGAGCCTCGGCTATTGCCATAGGTGCACGCAGAGTTTGCTTGGTTGAAATCCTCTGTTTTGGAATCCTGGGTACAGGATGGTCTAGGTAACCTTCCCTGTACAGGGGAAAACCTGTTTGGCAAAGATTGGCAAGCAAAGGCCAACCAGATGGATGCTGAAAACTCTGCTTTAGATAGACTTTCAAAGTCTACTACTGCTCCTTTTAAGAAGAGGTTGTTTAAAAAAGGATCTTTCCCAAAAAAAGGGACATTTTCTTCTGGTTATGGTCAGGCCTCTTCTCAAGGTCGTTTTGCTACAAAGAGACAGCAACAACCAAAACAGACAAAGCCTCAGGCTGCGAGGACTGCTACGGCCCAACAGCCTCAGCCTCCTCGGGGTCTTTGACTTTCTACTAGGGAACTTAGCCTTTCTGGCTCTAGAACATCCAGAGCCTCTCACCATCCCAGGAAGGTTAGCTCACTTTGCTCCCAGATGGGAACAAATCACAGCGGAGCACTGGACCCCTCTCCATCATACGAGATGGCTACAAGCTTCATTACTTAAACCTTCCCCCTTACACCATGGTGAAACAGTTCAACTCTCCAACATCTCTCCTCAACCTTCTGGGTCAAGAGATTGCTACCCTTCTTGCCCAAGGGGCAATAGAAGAAGTACCTCTTCTTCAACAGGGCTCAGGGTTCTACTCCCCTTATTTTCTCATCCCAAAGAAAACAGGGGGCTACAGACCCATATTAGATCTCAGAGAGTTGAACAAGTTTCTATGCAAGGAGAAATTCAAGATGACTTCTCTCGGAACTCTCCTTCCATACCTCCAGAGTCAGGACTGGCTTTGTTCTCTAGATCTCAAGGATGCATACACCCATGTCCTCATCCATCCAACACACAGAAGGTTCCTTCGGTTCCTTTACCAAGGAAAGCACTACCAATACAAAGTGCTTCCTTTCGGTCTGGCCTCTGCTCCAAGAGTGTTCACAAAATGCATGGCAGTAGTAGCTGCATTTCTGCGCACTCTAGGGATATACGTATTCCCATATCTGGACGACTGGCTCATCCGAGCTCCATCCCAGTCAGAGGCCCAGACTTCCCTGGCCTGCACAAAGCGTGTTCTTCAGTATCTGGGACTAGTAATCAACATTCCAAAATCCCATCTCACCCCTACTCAGTCTCTAGAATTCATAGGGGCCTTACTGGATACCACAACTGCAAGGGCCTATCTTCCCCAGGCCCGTTGCCTACGCTTGGTGCAGTTAGCCTCCCAGATTCAGTTAAAGTCCCATTTAACTGCTCGAGAAATGTTGCAACTCTTAGGCCACATGGCATCCACGGTGCATGTGGTTCCTTACACTCGCCTTCATATGAGGGCAGCTCAATGGACCCTATCCACCCAATGGACCCAGGCATCAGGCTGCCTGTCAGACAAAATAGCAACCTCCAGTCGCCTCTTTTGGTCCCTCCACTGGTGGATGTCCACTCAAAACCTGTTGCTGGGGTCCCCCTTTCAACAGGTGTTACCCCAAGTAACCCTTACAATAGATGCCTCTCCAAAGGGTTGGGGAGCTCATCTACAAGATCTCTCCACCCAAGGCATCTGGACTCCACAGGAGACATCTCTACATATCAACCTCTTAGAGCTCAGAGCAATCTTTCTGGCTCTGAGTCTTCCACACCCTGCTCAGCTACAAGACAGTCCTCATCCACACGGACAACCAGGTAGCCATGTTCTACGTGAACAAGCAGGGAGGGACTGTCTCTCTGTCGCTTTGCAACGAAGCTCTGAGATTATGGGCCTTCGCCAGAGAGCATCAAATCCATCTCATGGCAGTGTATCTTCCAGGGGTTCAAAACTCTTGGGCAGACAGACTCAGTCGAGTTCTGCTTCCACACGAATGGTCCCTCCATGGGGACCAGATAGCCAGGATTTTTTGGATTTGGGGTACCCCAGACATAGACCTGTTTGCAAGTCCGTGGAATGCCAAACTTCCCCGGTTTTGTTCCAGGATTCCATGTCAGGGAGTTAAGGCCAGGGATGCCTTCCTCCTTCATTGGGGGCAAGACTTCCTCTATGCCTTTCCACCTATTTCCCCTCATTCCCAAGACTCTGTTCAAGCTTCAGAGAGACAAGGGGTCTATGATCCTCATAGCACCACATTGGCCACGCCAAGTGTGGTACCCTCTATTTCTGCATCTCTCTCAAGCTCCCTCCCTGGACCTGGGGTCTGCTCCAGATCTCCTCTCCCAGGAGGAGGGAACCTTGTGGCACCCAAATCCTCAGTCTCTTCATCTCAGGGCCTGGTTGCTGAAGGCCTAGACCTTAAGGATTTACAACTTTCTCAGCAAGTGAAGGATAAGAACATAAGATATGCCATACTGGGTCAGACCAAGGTCCATCAAGCCCAGTATTCTGTTTCCAACAGTGGCCAATCTAGGTCATATGTACCTAGCAGTTTCCCCAAGGGACACAGGTTCCACAATGCTTGTATTGGTTCAAGCATTGATATCCTGGGTCCCTTCTTAATAATGGTTTATGGACCTTTCCTCTAGGAACTTGTCCAAACCTTTTTTAAACCCAGCTACACTAACAGCCTTTACTACATCCTCCGGTAACAAATTCCAGAATTTGATTACACGTTGAGTGAAAAAATATTTTCTTTTATTAGTCTTAAATAGTTTACCCTGTAGCTTCATTGCATGTCCCCTAGTCTTTCTATATTCTGATAAGGTCTCACCATGGAACGATATAGAGGCATTATAATATCTTTTGTTTTATTTTCTATTCCTTTCCTTATCATACCTAGCATTCTATTTGCTCTCTTGGCCGCTGCTGCACACTGGGCCGAGGGTTTTAACATGGTATCCACAATGACGCCTAAATCTCTTTCCTGGGTGGTGGTTCCTATTGTGGAACCTTGCATCGTGTAACCATAATTTGGGTTGTTCTTCCCTAGGTGCGTAACCTTGCACTTGTCCACATTAAATTTCATCTGCCATTTTGATGCCCAGTCTTCCAATTTATCAAGATCCTCTTGCAATTTTCCACAATCCTCTTGGGTGTTAACTTTAAATAGTTTTGTGTCATCCTCCATGCTTCCAGAAAGCCTTCCACCAGACGTTCCTATGCTTTTAAATGGAAAAGGTTTTCCATTTGGTGTGCAGAGAAGGGTCTCAGCCCTCTTTCAATACCTTTGAATTCTTTACTAGACTATTTGCTGCATTTATCCCATGCAGGCCTTAAAACAAATTCAATCAGAGTCCATTTGAGTGCTATTGCAGCATCCCTTAAGCCTCTCAATGGACAACCTGTTTCCTCTCATTCTCTTATAGCAAGATTCATGAGAGGCCTTCTTTTGACTAAACCTCCCATTAGACCACCTCCAGTGGCATGGGACTTGAATCTGGTTCTTGGCCAGCTTATGAAGCCACCCTTTGAACCCTTAGCCACTACCACTGTTCCCTCTAAGCTGTGCGCGTGTGCGTGCGCACACACCTTGCCGAGCGAGCGCACATACTTTACAACAGAGCGCACAAAAATTACGGTTCCGATTCTGATAGCAAACAATATAGACGTTTTAAAATTTAAAAGTTGTGATTGTAATTACTAGAAATGTTCTGCTTCATTTAGTAATCGTCTATTTTCATTTAATTTGATTAAAATAAATGCAGTGTACATACTGTATTCTGACGTGTAGTCAAATTTTAAAGTATATAACTCCGAGTGTCGTTACATGGCGCACAAAAATTTAACCTTCCTTCAAAATCTGCACAGCTGATATTTTATGCGCACACAGCCTACAGAAAATTAGAGGGAACATTGGCCACTACCTCCTTGAAATTCCTTTCCTGGAAGGTTATTTTTCTCATTGCAGTCACCTCAGCTCGCCGTATCAGTGAGTTGCAAGCTTTAGTGGCTAATCCTCCTTACACAAGGTTCCATCATGACAAAGTAGTCCTCATAACTAATCCACACTTTATGCCTAAAGTGGTCTCACCTTTTCTTCTGAACCAGGTGGTGTATTTACCTATCTTTTTTCCAGGACCTCATGCATCAAGTGCAGAGAGGAATCTTCATACCCTGGATTGTAAAAGAGCACTTGCTTTCTACTTACAAAGGACACAACAACATAGAAAGTCCTCTCAACTTTTTGTTGCTTTTGATCCTTCTCATTTAGGACTTCCAGTCTCTAAGAGAACTCTGTCCAATTGGATTGCTCAGTGTATTTCCTTCGCCTACCAGAGTAAGAACCTTTCTCTGGAGGGCCATGTCACAGCTCACAATGTGAGGGCCATGGCGACCTCTATGGCTCATCTAAACTGTGTCCATCGACCAAATCTGTCGAGCGGCCACCTGGGCATCGGTTCATACCTTCACAGCCCATTACTGCTTGGACAAGGACTCCCGCCGGGATGCCTTGTTTGGTCAGGCTGTTCTTAAACAGCTGTTCCATACCTAATCAACTCCTACCCTCCATCCCTGACTGGATGCCTGAGATTCATGAGTGGAGGTGGAGCCCTTCCCAGCGACTCACAATCTGGGTGATCTCCCAGGCATCTCTAGCTGGGGAGTCCCCATATGTGAAGACTCATTCCTGCTTGTTCCTGGAGATAGTACAGTTACTTACCTGTAACAGGTGATCTCAGGGAACAGCAGGAATAAGTCTTCACAACCCACCCACCTCCCCTAGGAGTTGTATCTCTCTATCTTTCCTTTCCTCTCTCTCTCTCAGCTCTAAAACTCGAACTGGAGAGAGGCGGTTGGGAAAGTCGGGAAGGCAGCGCGCAGGCGCTGTGGGATGCTCCCAAAAGCTTTCCGTTTGGACGCTGGGGGGCGTTCCCGCGCATGCTCCGTCGGTACCGATGATACCCATATGTGAAGACTTATTCCTGCTGTTCCCTGAGATCACCTGTTACAGGTAAGTAACTGTGCTTTACAGGTGAGTAACTACTCTTTACTAGAGCAGGGTTTCATTTCATTTCTCTGGTTGTGGTTAGTTAATGCACAGCGTTAGGGGCTGTGTTTGAAAGCTTGGGTCCCACGGACTTCGGTGGGATTTCAAAAAGAAAAAGAAACTTGCTTTAGTGAGAGATAGCCTTGTTCATTTTTAACTAACACTGTTGATTTTACTTTTGATTTTTACCTTTTGTGTCCTGAATCCCAAGGACGGGACACTGTTTGCTTCCAGGGGTTCTAATTTCTAATTTGCTCTTCAGCTCCCTGGCAGACGCAGCAGGCTGGCAGGGGGTGTGCAACGCCGCCTGCAATGCAGAATCCCCCAGGATAAGGGGGGAAGGACAACTGGGTGCAGCGGGGGCTGGTAGCTTCTTGCAAAGCTATAGGAGCAGTTCGGGTAATTTAGCTGATCTGCTTTGATTTCATTGGATTGGCGGAAACTTAATTTTGGCTATATGTGGCAAGAAGCATGGGTATACCAGAACACCTCATCGTTCTCTTGCGCAATCTGTACATTGATCAAGAAGCAACAGTTCGAACGGAACAAGGAGAAACAGAATGGTTTAAAATAAGCAAAGGTGTAAGACAAGGCTGCATACTTTCCCCCTACCTGTTAATTTATATGCAGAACAAATCATCAGAGAAGCAGGATTGTATGACGACAACAGAGGTGTGAAGATTGGTTGAAGACTCATCAACAACCTTCGCTATGCCGATGATACTACATTACTGGCTGAAAGTGAAGATGATCTGAAACATTTGCTTCTCACAATCAAAGAACATTGTCTCAAAATGGGCCTGCACCTTAATGTAAAGAAGACAAAGATCATGACAACTGGCATAATCAACAGGTTCATCGTTGAAGGAGAATAAATTGAAATCGTGAACAACTTTAACCTACTTGGATCAACTATCAATAAAGAAGCAACAAGCAGTCAAGAAATCAGACGACGCATTGCTCTTGGCAGAACGGCTATGAAAGACCTAGATAAGATTCTCAAGAGCAGAGATATCTCTCTCCATACAAAGATTTGACTTGTTCAAGCCATGGTATTTTCAATAACATCATATGGATGTGAAAGCTGGACAGTGAAAAAGATAGACAGGAAGAAAATTGATGCCTTTGAATTATGGTGCTGGCAGCGAATACTGTGTATACCATGGACTGCCCAAACAAACCAGTCGGTACTAGAGGAGATCAAACCTAAGCTTTCTTTAGAAGCTCAGATGACAAGACTTCGACTTTCATACTTTGGACACATCATGCGAAGAGAGAGATCATTAGAGAAAGACATCATGCTTGGCAAGATAGAAGGTCAACGCAAAAGAGGAAGGCCAGCAATGAAATGGATCGATACAATAACAGCAGCTACGGGTACCAGCCTGTCAACAATGAGCCGCCTGACTGAAGACCGAACACAATTTAGGATAGCTATCCAGAGGGTCGCCATGAGTCGACTCTGACTCTACGGCACTTAACAACAACATGTGGTTTAATTTTACATATGGAAAAGGCAGCTCAGCGGAGAGACGTTGCAAAATAGAACTCTGGCCTTAGAAGCTATCTATGCTCCCATTCCATTTATCAGAGGTTCTCCAGTACGGAGAGTCTCTGCTAGTGTTCAGCGAATGCCTTAATGGGGGGGGCCAGAAGCACGCAGCCAGGCTAGTTCTCTAGCAGCAATGGCAGCGGCTCAGACTCTAGTAGGCATACTTCATATGCTTTGTTTACAATATGGCTTCCATGCTGATCGGCATCAGCCAAGATGGCTGCCGGTTTAGACTGTGAATGTGGAGGCGGCCTGGCTGAGGGACCTTGCGTTCTTTGGAAAATGCCCTGCATACCCTGAATCACTTCAATTCGATCAGCTACTGGCAGGACACAAGGCACTCTCGCATCCTTTTTTGCTTCAGTGGTCTAAAAGTGGAGTCTTTACCAGGTGGTATAATGGGAACTTGTCTGCAGTTTCTTGGCTTCTTCATTGCTGACTCAATTGCCACTGTGGAATGAGAGCTGTATTTCATATCAACAGGTGCTAGTTGAACTTAAAATATAATGTCCATCTTTGTGCAGTCAGACGGAATGGGGCGTTACTCTAGCAGGAAGGCCGTGGATTAGTATGCCTGTTTTTGGGAGTTCTTTCTACTTCATATTGTTGGCACGGAAAGAGCGTCTCAACATATGCTGAAGGAATTTTTGGTTAACAGGTGTCTTTGTAAAAAAAAAGTATTCAGCTGTCCTGAATTTGCCTGTTCTTGATTGACATTTTGAGGCTAAGCAGGGGCAGGCCTGGGTACTACGTGGGTGGGTGCACACCTTGCACTACCAGGGGGTGTGGACTCACTGTATGGAACAGAGCCCTAGCAATCTTCTTTATCGCAAGAAAGGAAAGTAGATGGTTCACTGAAGCGATCGTTGGGGGCAATGCTCTGGCCTTACAAGCTCCCATTTGTGGAGCCTGGGGAGGCGAGAGCATGCTTCAAGTGGTCGCAGTGTTTACGGCAGTCTACTCGCTTGGAACAGAAAAGGGTCAGGGAGTTGAATTGACTAGAACCTGATTTGCTTTATGGGGCAAATGTGCATTATGGCTTAATTCAAGCGCTAGCTAATATTATTGGCTTCCTTGGGGTTCACCCGGAGGTCTCTCTTGTGGAGGAATGGGGCAGCTGATGGTTCATCCAAATCGAGGGTCAGTAAGCTCCCAATTAAGTCTTTGTCTTGTCCTTTTCCCCGTGGGCAACTAGTTGGCGTATCGAGGCTTTCGAAGAAAGGTACTCTTGGTAGCGCCCGGTTGGACGAGACGGCCGTACTAGGCTTTTCTCATTCGCCTACTCGACAGGCTTTTCCTAGAAGTTGTCGGTAGCGGACGTTCTGCTGCGGCTAGGTCCGCGACGAATGTCTCAGGTGGATCGGTGCCCGCCTACGGTTTGGCCTTTGAATGGGCGGGTCTGAAGAAGAAGGGTTATTCTGCGGCAGTCTTCGCCACCTTGTTGAGAGCAAGGAGGCAGGCTGCTTCTGCTACATAGATCCGTGCTTAGCGCCTTTTGGAAGGCTGCTGTTCATGGCAGCAAGTTCGGGCGACAAAGGTGTCTGTATCCTTGGTCTGAGTTCTCTGGTGTCTGTATCCTTGGTCTGAGTTCTCTGCAGGACATTGTCTGAAGGAACTAGCGGCTAGTTCCTTAGAGGATCCAGCGGGTGACTGTTTCCGGCTGTAGAGGTTCTGTGAAGGGAATAGCGCTAGGTGTTCGGATCGATGTGTAGCGTTTCCTTAAGTTGGGATCCGACTGCGCTCCTCAAGGAGAGTTCGGGTGCCGCCGGGGGATCCCGATTGGGCCTTAGAGGCGTTAGCTAAAGAGCCCTTTGATTCTTTACTCCAGGCGTCAGTAAAGGATTTGCTGTTATAAACAGTGGCTTTGATAGCTCGTTGTTCGGTGTGACGAGTTTCGGAGTTTTAGGCATTGTCATGTCATGAGCCGTTTTCACCCTTTCTGGATAGAGGGTGGTGTTTGCGAACAGTCCTGTCGTCCTTCCAAAAGGTGGTATCTGATTTTTCTCCTGAGCCTATTGGTTTCTCTTCCAGTTCTCGGTTTTTCTGGAAGGGGAGGTTTTTATTCGTAGCTTATGCCGACAGGAAACATTAAATGCAGGGTGCGGCGTTCGTTTCTTTGTTTCTGTGTGCTGGTTGGAGGTCCCCACAAAGGGGAAGCAGCAGCGATGGCGGCCATTTCGCACTGGGTTAAGGCGGTGGTTGCCTCAGCTTTCTGGTGGCGATGTATGATTCTGGGGGGCTTTCTGACTCTTGCTACCAGGGCACAAGCAGCTTCATGGGTTTATTACTGTGTCATTCCACCAGGGGGGATTGGTAGAGCAGCTTCCAGGTCGTCTCTTCATTTCCTCAGTAACCACTACTGCCTAAATGTTTTGGCAGTAAACAATGCCTGTTCCGGGTCGACGGTGTGGTGAGTTGGCTGGATAGGTCCCTCCCAATGATTACTGCTCTGTTCTCCTGGACCAAGCAAGAAGTCAGTCCTCACTTATGGGTGTCATCAACACCGATGAAGTCCCAACAGAGCATTTCCCCAGCTTTCCATGAAAGCCTTTGGGAATGCTGGCACGCATGCGCGGTTCCCTTCCCGCCAAAGGTGCCATCTTACCTCAGTCTCTTTTTTTCTGTGAAGCCCATTGGACGTGTGTCCTGTTTTTCCCGGAAAAGAGTAGGTTTTTCTTGGCGTTATCTCGCTTTTTTCCTTTGGATTAGATGTCTGTTCCCTTCCCGCCGGGTTCAGTACGCCGATATCGAATCCCTTTTTTCTTTTTTCGGTTTTTGCCCTTAGTTGCTCGGAGCTCATGCCAAATCTTTTTTCTTTTCCCTGGAAGGCCGGTCCTTTGACCTCGCGGGGACCCTTTTCTTCCCGATGACTTCCAGTGGTTGTAAAAGGTGTGATCGGTGTAAGAAGATAATGTCTCTCACCGACACACACGACTGCTGCCTTCGGTGCCTTGGCCCGGACCACGATTCTAAAACGTGCAGGCTATGTGGAAAAATGTCTTTCAAAGCCCTCCGAAGTCGTCAGCAGCAAAGTGAAAGGCTTTTCTCGGACTCGGCCTCGGCCTCTGCCCGGGCCCGGACCTGGACCTCGTCTGAGGCCTCGACATCTCGGGATTCTGATCCCGAGAGGCGTCGGAGCTCCTCAGACAGGGGGTCCTCCGACCGGGAACGTAAGAGGAAGAAAGTGGCTCGCGAGGGCGGCGTCGGAGGAGGTCCCTGAGCCCTCGTGGGCCAGATCTAAGACCCCCGACCTTCGTCCCAGGCCCGTGGACCAGCAGAAGCCACCTAAAGTTCCTCGCATGGAGCCGGAGTCTGCTGGACACGTAAGTCCTGTTGTCCTCATGGACTTGCCTCCCCGAGTACTGACGTCGGGCCCTGCGCTGCCGGGGCCCGAGTCAGGGGCTGCTGCGTCACCCAAGCTGAGTCTCAGGTTGACAGCCTTGGAGAGCAGAATGTCTGCCTTCATGGATCAGCAGCGGGCAATGATGGCCAGCCTGTCTGGCGCATCTGCCCCAACCACCGGGACATCCACTTCGAAGTCGACCCCGGAGACCGAGCCGATACTAGAGTCCCTTGAGGCTCGAGGTCGTCCTCGGTCGAGGTCTCCCTCGACCTCCCGTTCGGGACCGAGGGTCTCGACGCCGGTCCCTCCGGCGTCGGGGCGGGTGCCTAGAGGCCCCGCGGGGTCCGAGCTCGACTCGACATTGGACGAGTCGGCTTGGGAGACCGAAGACGAGGAGTCCCCTGACACCTTCAAGACTCGGTGTGTCCCTTTGGACTCACCTGAGTCTGAGCCCCGGAGTAGATCCCCTCCGGAGGACACTAGGTTCTCGGAGTTTGTCCGCGATATGGCTGATGCTCTGGCTATCTCGGCTGACCCCGAGGAGGAGCCTCGAGCCGAAAAGCTCGATGCTCTGCAGTATGACTCTCCTCCGAAGGAGGCCTTTACTGTCCCGGTTCCTCCGATGCTGGAACGGCTCCTATTCCGGATGTGGGAGACACCGGCCTCTGCGCAGGTTTTGAGCAAGCGGGTCGATTCCATCTATCTGCTCCACAAGAGTCCTGGCTTCCAAAAAGCACAGCTACCACACCATTCCATGGTTGTGGAATCGGTCATGCATCGACTGAAGAGTTAGAAGATGCACTCTGCGGTGCCCCCTCCCCCCCCCTGGCAGGGAGGCCTGGAACCTCGATGGCGTCGGTAGAAAGTGCTTCCAGGGCTCGATGCTTGCTTGCCGTGTCCAGACTTACCAGCTCTACATGGGCATGTATTTACAATACCTGGCCAAGGAGTTGGCCGGATTCTCTGCTGGTCTCTCCAGGTAACCCTTGCAGAGTTTTGAGTCCTTGTCCTCGAGGATCCGGGAATGCTCTAAGTTCATGTCCCGCGCCGCCTACGATGGTTTTGAGGCTTCGGCTCGAGTAGCGGCAGCCGGCATCGCAGCTCGACGCCAGGCGTGGCTGCAGTCATCGGACCTCAAGCCATGGGTTCAGGACAAGTTGGTCGATGTCCCTTGCCGAGGTGAAAACCTTTTTGGCAAGCCTGTGGCCGAGAAGGCCGCTCATCTCGAGACAGAGCACCTCACGAGGACACGGCTGTCGAGGAAGACCTCTGCCCCTTCATCTAAGAGGAAGGGCCCGGGTAAGAAGCCCTTTTACCCGAGGAAGGGCACTGCCTACAAACAGTACCCCCAGTATCCGGCTGCCCAAGCTGCCCCCTAGGGTCAGCAAGCCAAGGGCAGGGGTAATGGGCACCGTAGGCAGAGTGCCCCCAAGCCTCCGGCCCCTGCTCCCACTCAGCAGGGTGGGGGGTTTTGACTCCTTGAGTATAGCCATTCCTCCCTTGCAGACCCAGCCCTGCACAGGAGGCCGCCTAGCCTTGTTCGCTCACCAGTGGCCCTTGATAACCCAAGACAGTTGGGTGCTGGACATAGTCCATTGAGGCTATGCCCTGCATTTTCACCAACTGCCTCCGCCACACTTCCCAGGGGAACCTTTCCGGCCTCCCCTGCATACAGCCCTTCTCCTCCTGGAGCTAAAGGGTCTGTTGCTGGATAAGGCGGTGGAGCCTGTGCCTCCCCACGTCCAAGGTCACGGGTTTTACTCCAGGTATTTCCTGGTGCCAAAAAGAACCGGTGGTCTTCGACCCATTTTGGATCTCAGAAACCTAAACAAGTTTCTAGTGAAAGAGAAGTTCAAGATGCTTACTTTTGGAACACTTCTGCCCTACCTCCAGCAGGGAGATTGGCTTTGCTCTTTAGATCTAAAGGATGCTTACACTCACATCCTTATTCATCCAGACCACAGAGTACCTCAGGTTCATTGTGGGAGGACACCATTATCAGTACAGAGTACTGCCTTTTGGACTGACCACTGCTCCCAGGGTGTTTACCAAGTGCCTGGCAGTGGTGGCAGCCTACCTGAGAAATCAGGGCATCTTTGTGTTTCCTTACCTAGACGACTGGCTCATCAGAGGCCAGTCTTCCCTAGAAGTTCAACAGGCCACCAACAGGACCATAGAACTGCTCCAAAAGGTGGGCTTTGTCATCAACTTCGCAAAGTCCACTTTTCTCCCCTCCCAGAACTTGGAGTTCATAGGAGCAAGGTTGGATTCTCAGCTGGCAAGAGCATTCTTACCAGTGGACCGAGCACAAAGGCTCATGGACCTCGCCAGCAAGTTTCTGCACAGGTCCCTGGTCTCCGCCAGACTCTGTCTCAGGCTTCTGGGCCATATGGCGTCGACAGTACAGGTGACCCCCCCAATGCCAGGCTCAATATGAGACCTGCCCAGTGTTGCCTTCGGACTCAGTGGTCACAAGCCTCAGGCATGCTCAGAGACAGGATCAGAGTGTCCCACCGTTTCCTGGCCTCCCTCAACTGGTGGTTACACCCCCCCACCCCCAATCTGCTGGTAGGGGTGCCCTTTCAGATCCCACCTCATACAGTGGTCCTAACCACCGATGCCTCTCTACAGGGTTGGGGAGCACATTGCCTAGACAAGTGCACCCAGGGCCTGTGGTCTCATTGGGAGGCATCCCAGCAGATCAATCTACTGGAACTCTGAGCTATCCGCTTGGCCCTCAAGGCCTTTACTGCTTCCCTAGCACAACAGTCTGTCTTGATCCAGACCGACAACCAGGTAGCCATGTTCTATGCCAACAAACAGGGCGGAACTGGTTCCCAGACCCTTTGCCAGGAGGCCCAGGACCTCCGTTCCATTGCCCTGAAACACAATATGCTCCTCAAAGCAGTCTATCTTCCAGGCCAGGAGAATTCCCTGGCAGACAGATTGAGCAGGATTCAGCAACCACACGAGTGGCGGCTACATCCTTTAGTGGTTCAAAAGATTTTCTTGATGGGGGCTTCCCTCCATAGACCTGTTTGCCAGTCCACTGAACAACCAGCTCCCAAGGTTCTGCTCCAGACAACCGCATCCTCTGAGAGTAGCAGCAGATGCTTTTCTGATTCCCTGGACTCAGGGCCTACTCTATGCGTTTCCTACCACCCCTCTGGTGGCCAGAACACTGTTCAAGATTCTCCGAGACAGGGCCTCAGTCTCCTGGTAGCTCCCAGGTGGCCAAGGCAGCCTTGGTTTCCCCTCCTGCTTCAGCTGGCAGTGGATCTGCCTCTGCCTCTGGGATTGCAGCCAGACCTTCTCTCTCAGAATCAGGGCTCCTTGCTGCATCCCAATCTCAAAGCTCTCAATCTGATGGCATGGAGGCTGCAAGGGTAGTGTTGGCTCCCTGGGGCCTGCCTCCCGAGGTTGAGGAAGTTCTCCTAGCCTCCAGGAAACAATCCACTAGGAAGACCTATGCTCTCAAGTGGAAAAGGTTCTCTGTGTGGTGTCAGCTGCGTGCTGAGGATCCTTTCTCCTGTACTGTGTCCGTAGTGCTTCAGTACCTGCTGCACTTGTTCAATCAGGGTCTCAAGTCCAACTCTGTTCGGGTCCACCTCTCTGCTTTAGCAGCTCACCACTCCCTAGTTGAGGGCCATTCCTTGTCTGTGCACCCTTTGGTGTCTAGGTTTCTCAGAGGCTTGCTTCTGCTCAAACCTCCCATACGTCGTCGTCCTCCTGAGTGGGAGCTTAATGTGGTCTTGCAGCAGCTGACTCGCCCACCTTTTGAGCCTATGGCTACTTGCCCTCTACGCTTCCTTTCCTGGAAGACTCTTTCTGATAGCCCTTACTTCGGCTAGGAGAGTGAGTGAGCTTCAGGCCTTGGTCTGTGATAGACCTTACACCAGGTTCTATAAGAACAGGGTGGTCCTCAGGACTCGCCCTAAGTTCCTTCCTAAGGTTGTCTCCTCTTTCCACCTCAACCAGGAGGTGGTTCTTCTTCGTACTTTCTTCCCTAGGCCTCACGCAAGTTGGGCTGAAACAGTTCTCCGTACCTTGGACTGTAGGAGGGCCTTATCCTTCTACCTTGAACATACGCAAGGTCACAGGAAGGCTTCTCAACTCTTCCTTTCCTTTGACCCCAATAACTTGGGGGGGCCTGTGTCCAAGCGTACCTTGTCCATCTGGCTGGCTGACTGTATCACCTGGGCTTACAAGGCAGCTGACCTTCCTTTGCAGGGTAGGGTCACGGCCCACCGTGTGAGGGCCATGGCTGCATCAGTGGCTTATCTCCGCTCTGTTCCATTGCAAGACATCTGCAGGGCTGCTACTTGGTCTTCAAGCCAGACTTTTGCAGCCCACTACTGTCTGGAGAGGGAGTCCCATAGGGACGGTGCTTTTGGCTAGGCAGTACTCCGGAATCTCTTTGAGGTCTAGGCAACTCCTGCCCTCTGGTTGGGCTACCTGTGGAGGTTGTGTCATTGAAAAGCCTTTCTTTGCTGCTGAGACTAGAGGGAGTTCTCTTGTTCATCCTGGGTTCCTGGTAGCCCAGAGCTGGGGAGTCAGCCATAAGTGAGGACTGACTTCCTGCTTGGTCCTGGAGAAAGAGTAGTTACTCACCTGTAACAGGTGTTCTCCAGGAGCAGCAGGAATCGGTCCTCACAACCCTCCCTCCTCCCCTTGGAGTTGCAGTTGTACATAGTTTACTTTTTACATTTTTGTGTGCTGTTCTTAGCTATGTCATTTGACTGAGGTAAGATGGCACCTTTAGGTGGGAAGTGAACCGCGCATGCATGCCAGCATTCCCAAAGGCTTTCATGGAAAGCTGGGGAAATGCTCCGCTGGGGCTTCATCGGCGTCGATGACACCCATAAGTGAGGACTGATTCCTGCTGCTCCTGGAGAACACCTGTTACAGGTGAGTAACTACTCTTTACATCCCAGAGGTAGAGGACTAAACTGGAGGAACGATAAGGAAATAGAAATTACACTTACCTGGTAATTGTCGTTCCTTGAGTGACGACAGTTTAGTCCTCATTCCCGCCCAGGAGTGTGATTTCTTCAGAATTTATTTTCAGGCGGAGTGGAGCATCAATCTCAAGGAGTAGACAGATCCTTTCAGTTTCTAGATCGCAGTGAGTATCCCTCTGTTCTTTCTTCCTTTTCTCTTATTTAAACGAGACGATGGTATAGGAAACGTGTTTGCATAGGGGGGACATGAATGTAAAGTTTAAAAAAAAAAAAAAAAAAAAAAGGGAAAAGAAAAGAAAATATAAGACGGCTACGGTTAAAAAGGCTCCTCCGGTTGAGAAATGGGGAGTTATTTAAAGTTATGGTATAGTTACTTGTTGTTCCTTTGAGTTTGCTTTGTCAATAGTACACTGGAGGCTGATGGGAGATACCAGTAGGCTATATCCAGTGATGTCATGACTTTGACATGCCCAGTCTCCAAGCTGCAGGAAGAGGTGCACAACCCAGAGGTAGAGGACTAAACTGTCGTCACTCAAGGAACGACAATTACCAGGTAAGTGTAATTTCTATTCTCCAGGACCAAGCAGGAAGTCAGTCCTCACATATGGGTGACGTCGGCGCCGACGGAGCCCTCGCGGAGCAATTTTCCCCAGCTTTCAAAGAAAGCCTTTGGGAATTGCAGCGCGCATGCGCGGTCCTCTTCCCGTCCAAGGGTGCCATCTTGCTCAGTCTTCTTTTTTCCGCGAAGCTCTACAGACGTTGCCTGTGAATCCCCGCAGAAAAGTTGATTTTTCTCTATTTTTCTCTGTTTTTTCTTCGGTTCGACGCCGGTTCTTTTCCCGCCCGGACTCGCGACGCTAGTTGCGAGTCCGTCCTTTATTTTTCGTTTTTTTGTTCTTCGTGACAGATTTTGCGCTTTTTTCCTTTTTCCCTGGCTGCCCGGTCGTTCGACCTCGCAGGGGCCCTTTTTCCCCCGATGATGGCCAGTGGTTTCAAAAAGTGTGACCTCTGTAAGAAACTTATGTCTCTTACAGACACTAATGACTTCTGCCTCCGCTGCCTCGGCCCAGATCATGACCCCATGATCTGCACGCCATGCGGCAAAATGTCCTCAAAAGCATTGAGGAGTCGGCAGCACCAGCGGGAGCATATCTTCTCTGACTCCGGCCGGGCTCGGACCTCGTCAGAGGCTTCGACGTCTCGGGACTCTGGTCCTGAGCATCATCGGAGTTCCTCTGAAAGGGGGTCTCCTACCCGGGAGCATCATCGGAAGAAGAAACCCGCGAGGGCGGGATCGGTGGACGTTCCTGGTTCCTCGAGGGCCAGGTCGCATAGCCCCGATTCCCGTCCCAGGTCCTTGGAGTCGGAAAGGCCGTCAAAACATTCTCGACTCGAGGTGGACTTGCCCGCTCACGTAAGTACTGTTGTCCTCGTGGACTCGCCTCCGAAGGACCCGACGTCGGGCCCGACGCCGTCGGGGCCCGAGTCGGGGGTTGCTGGGTCTCCTGAGCTCGGACTCAGGTTGACGGCCTTGGAGTGCAGTTTGTCTGCCTTCTTGGACCAGCAGCAGGCATTGATCGCTGGCCTCGCTGGCGCTTCTGCCCTGACCGCCGGGACGTCGACCTCCAAGTCGACCCCGGAGACCGAGCCGATCCTCGAGTCCATGAGGGCTCGAGTCGATCCTCGGTCAAGGTCTCCTTCGGCCTCCCGTTCGGGACCGAGGTCGTCGACGCCGACTCCCCTGGCGTCGGGGCGGATGGCATCAGTGCCCGACCGGAGCCGGTCGACTCCTCCTCCGAGGAGTCGGCCTGGGAATCTGAGGACGAAGAGTCACCTGGTTCCTTTCGGACTCGGTGTGTCCCTTCGGACTCCCCCGAGTCCGAACCTCGGAGATGGTCCCCCCCGGAGGATACCCGGTTCTCGGACTTCGTGAGGGATATGGCCAAAGCCTTGGCCTTCCCTGCGGATCCCGAGGAGGAGCCTCGAGTCGAAGAACTCGATGCCCTCCAATATGACTCTCCCCCGAAGGAGGCCTTTATTGTACCGGTTCCTCCCATGCTGGAACGGCTTCTCTTCCGCATGTGGGAGAGCCCGGCGTCGTCGCCGGTGTTAAGCAAGCGGGTCGATTCCATTTATCGAGTCCGCAAGAGCCCCGGGTTCCAAAAGTCACAACTACCGCACCATTCCATGGTGGTGGAATCGGCCATGCATAGACTGAAAAGTCAAAAAATGCACTCCTCGGTGCCCCCTGGTAGGGAAGCTCGAAGCCTGGATGCCCTCGGCAGGAAGTGCTTCCAGGGCTCTATGCTTGCTTGTCGAGTCCAGACCTACCAGCTCTACATGGACATGTATCTCCGAGACCTGGCTAAGGAAATAGCCGGGTTCTCTGCTGGTCTCTCTGACGAACCTTTGCAGAGGTTCCAATCCTTGTCTACTGGCATTCGGGAGTGCTCCAAGTTTATCTCTCGAGCAGCCTATGATGGTTTTGAGGCTTCGTCTCGAGTAGCCGCGGCCGGCATCGGTGGACGCCGCCAGGCTTGACTTCAGACGTCCGACCTCGAGCCCTGGGTACAGGACAAGTTGGTCGATGTCCCCTGCCGAGGTGATAACCTCTTTGGCAAGCCCATGGATGAGAAGGCTGCACAAATCGAGACGGAGACTCTCACCAGGACTCGTCTCTCAAGGAAGACCTCTGCCCCTTCTCAAAAGAAGAAGGCCTCGGGGGAAAAAGCCCTTTTACCCGAGGAAGGGTGCTGCCTATAAATACTACCCTTAGTATCAGGCCTCACCAGCTCCCCCACAGGGAAAGGAGGCCAAGGGACGGGGTAATGGGTCCCGTAGGCAGCAAGCCCCCAAGCCTGCACCACCGGCCCCTGCTCAGCAGGGTGGGGGGTTTTGACTTTCTCAGCATAGCCTCTCCCCTTCAGCTGGTTTCTCTCAGCACAGGAGGCCGGCTGGTCCATTTTGCCCACAGGTGGTCCAACATCACCACAGATACCTGGGTGCTTCAGATAGTTCAAAAGGGCTATCTTCTTCATTTTCACCAGGTACCCCCCTCCTACTTTCCAGGGGAGCCTTCCAGACTCCCTCTGCACAGGGACTTACTCCTTCAGGAGTTAGCAAGTCTTGTTCAGGAACAAGCCGTGGAACCGGTGCCCCACCACCTGAAGGGTCAGGGGTTTTATTCTCGATACTTCCTGATTCCGAAAAGAACAGGAGGCCTCAGACCCATCCTAGACTTGCGAAACCTCAACAAGTTCCTTGCAAAGGAAAAGTTCAAAATGCTTACCCTTGGAATCCTGCTGCCCTACCTCCAGCAGGGAGACTGGCTATGCTCCTTAGATGTAAAGGATGCGTATACTCATATCCTTATTCATCCAGACCACAGACAATACCTCAGGTTTGTGGTGGATGGACGCCATTACCAGTACAGCCTTTCGGCCTATCCTCCGCCCCCAGAGTGTTCACCAAATGCCTAGCAGTGGTGGCGGCCTATCTGAGACTTCAGGGTCTCTTTGTGTTCCCATACCTGGACGACTGGCTCATCAGGGCCCAGTCTGCCCAAGAAGCCACTCAGGCTACTCATCGCACGGTGGCTCTGCTCCAGCACTTGGGATTTGTCATAAACTTCGCAAAGTCCACTTTGCTCCCCTCTCAATATCTAGAATTCATCGGCGCCAGGTTGGACACTCTTCAGGCGCGGGCCTTTCTGCCTCTGGACAGGGCCCAAAGGCTCATGGATCATGCCAGCCGCTTTCACAGCAGTTCCCTGGTCTCGGCCAGGCAATTTCTGAGACTGCACGGCCATATGGCTTCCACGGTCCATGTAACCCCCTATGCCCGCCTGAACATGCGACCTGCTCAATGGTGCCTTCGCAAACAATGGCATCAGGCCACTGGGAGCCTAGCGGACTCCGTACAGATCTCCGACCAGCTGGTCTCCTCTCTGCGATGGTGGCTTCACCTGCCAAACCTAGTACTCGGGGTGACTTTTCAGCCCCCTACACATTCTCAGGTCCTGACGACCGATGCTTCTCTCCAGGGTTGGGGAGCACATTGCCAAAGGACTTGTACTCAGGGTCTCTGGACTCCTTGGGAGTCCGCTCAGCAGATCAACTTCCTGGAGCTCAGAGCCATCCGCCTAGCACTCAAAGCCTTCTCTCACCTGATATCTCACCAGTCAGTACTTGTCCAGACCGACAATCAGGTTGCCATGTTCTACATGAACAAGCAAGGCGGAGCCGGCTCCTTCCTTCTCTGTCAGGAAGCACAGAAGCTCTGCTCTTGGGCCGTCCATCGCAACATCGTCCTCAAAGCTGTCTATCTCCCAGGTCAAGAAAACTACCTGGCAGACAAACTGAGCAGGGTCCTCCAACCGCACGAGTGGAGGTTGGATCCGCTTGTGGTTCAGCGGATCTTTCTCCGGTGGGGCCTCCCCACCATGGATCTGTTCGCCAGTCCTCTGAACCGACAGCTTCCCAGATTCTGCTCTCGACATCCGCATCCTCTCCAGGTGGCGGCGGATGCTTTTCTGATTCCATGGTCCACAGGCCTCTTGTATGCCTTTCCACCCATACCCCTGGTGTCTCGGACGCTCTTCAAGGTTCTCAGAGACAAGGCGTCGGTGATCCTAGTGGCTCTCCGGTGGCCGAGACAACCTTGGTTCCCGCTTCTGCTACAGCTGGCGGTAGACACACCTCTTCCTCTGGGGTTTCAGCCCGACCTCCTCTCGCAGGATCAGGGGACGCTCCTGCACCCCAACCTTCGGTCCCTTCATCTGATGGCCTGGCTGCTGAAAGGGTAGTCCTTGCTCCTCTCCAGCTACCTCCAGATGTTGAAGAGGTCGTCTTGGCCTCCAGGAGGCCTTCCACCCGGAAGTCCTACGCTCTTAAGTGGCGTCGGTTCTCCGTCTGGTGTACTCAGCAGTCTCAAGACCCCTTCTCCTGTTCAGCATCAGTGGTATTGCAGTACTTGCTTTCCCTTTCCAATCTTGGACTTAAGTCCAACTCGGTCAAGGTCCACCTCGGTGCTATTTCTGCGCACCACCTACTGGTGGAGGGTAGGCCTCTTTCCAGCCACCCTCTGGTGGCTCGTTTTCTCCGGGGCCTTCTACTCCTTAAACCACCTTTGCGCCCGCCAGCCCCGAACTGTGATCTCAATGTGGTTTTACAGCGGCTTACCTGTCCGCCTTTTGAGCCTATGGCTACCTGTCCTCTTCGTTTTCTTTCCTGGAAAACCTTGTTCTTGGTGGCCCTCACTTCTGCTAGACGCGTTAGTGAGCTGCAGGCCCTGGTATCTGATCCTCCTTACACTAGGTTCTACAAGAACCGGGTAGTCCTACGGACTCACCCTAAGTTTCTTCCTAAAGTGGTTTCCCCTTTTCACATCAACCAGAAGGTGGTACTTCCGACCTACTTTCCCAGGCCACACTCTAGCCGAGCTGAAATGGTCCTGCATACCCTGGACTGTAGAAGGGCGCTGAACTTCTACCTGGACCGTACGCGGGGGCACCGAAGGGCTGTTCAGCTCTTCGTGTCTTATGACCCCAACAAGTTGGGGCTCCCTGTCTCCAAGCGTACTCTGTCCATCTGGATTGCGGACTGCATCGCTTGGGGTTACGAGGCTGCGGACCTCGTGCTGGAAGGTAGAGTCACCGCTCATCGTGTTCGGGCGAAGGCTACGTCAGTGGCTTACCTCCGCTCTGTTCCGTTGGCAGACATCTGCCGGGCTGCTACTTGGTCTTCAAGCCAGACTTTAGCAGCCCATTACTGCCTGGAGAGGGAATCCCGCAGGGACAGTGCTTTCGGACAGGCAGTCCTCCGTAACCTCTTCGAGGTATAGGCAACTCCTACCCTCCATCCCGGATGTTGGGCTACCGGTTGGAGACGTATTCAGAGAACATTCCTTCCTTCTGTGCTGCTGAGCTAGAGGGAGCTCATTTTTGTGCTTAGGGTCTCCGGTAGCCTTAAGCTTGGGAGTCCCATATGTGAGGACTGACTTCCTGCTTGGTCCTGGAGAAAGCGTAGTTACTCACCTGTAACAGGTGTTCTCCAGGAGCAGCAGGAATCGGTCCTCACAACCCTCCCTCCTCCCCTTGGAGTTGCAGTTTTATGCTTTCGTTTTTGCTAATTTTTGCTGTCTTTTTGCTTTGTCATCTGACTGAGCAAGATGGCACCCTTGGGCGGGAAGAGGACCGCGCATGCGCGCTGCAATTCCCAAAGGCTTTCTTTGAAAGCTGGGGAAAATTGCTCCGCGAGGGCTCCGTCGGCGCCGACGTCACCCATATGTGAGGACTGATTCCTGCTGCTCCTGGAGAACACCTGTTACAGGTGAGTAATTACGCTTTTTCCACATACTCCTCCTTCAGCAGCAAGTAAATAATCTAATGCTAAGCGATTCTGATAAATGGCTGTACGCATCTGCGTGGCTTGTTTAGCTAACAAGGTTAGTGCTCTACTAGTTTCATTAGTTATTTCTACAACAGCTTGCAAACATATAATACGATTTAACATATACACAGGGGTGCGGTAACCCCAAGAGCCATCTTGTGCCCAGGTAGCAGGTCCATAGTAAGAAACAATTCTCTCCGGTGGCCATTCTTCAGATGTCACATCCCATTTGTCCCACTGGCCTATCTTCAGGACCTCTCGCTTCTGTCGACTCTTATATACAGGGAATCCTAACTGTTCTCCGTGGGAAACGGGCAAGAGGAAGAAAGAAGGTCTTATGGTCCCCAAAACACACGCACCTCCCCAGTTGGCAGGGAGTCTAGCATATGCTCGAGTTCCGCAGATCAAAATTATGGTACCTCGTCCATGTCTATGTCCATCCTTTCCTGAAATCATCAATGTTGCCCTCCTGGTGATGGCCCTACTCTATGACTGATTACCCCCCCCCCCCTTTTTTTTTGTTGCACCGCTTTGACCCGGTGAAAAGCGGGATATAAATACAGTTAAATAAATAAATATAGTCCAGGTGGAGCTTGCCAGTTATTATGAGAAGCCAGATTTGTCCATAACCTGGCAAGGTTAGGAAAGATAATCAGAGGATTGGAGGGTTCCGGGGCATTGGTTCCTGACCACCAGGATGTCTTTTTGGTGGTAGCATTATAGTACTTCTGGTTCAAACAGACCAATTGCCCCACTAACATAGTCAGTTGTGGTCCAGTTCGGGCAAAACACAGGTTTCCAACAATGGGGCTAGCTAGGACTCATTCGCTGGTAGCTGCATGCAGATCAGTCTGGTTATATGGTACAGAATAGTTCAATTCTTGCGCCTCCCAAGGCCACTGGTCACCCATCTGAGTTCCCCCACAGAAAAGACAGTCAGAGACATGGAGACTGGATGCTACAGCTCCCGCTAGTTCAATGAACAAATTTCGAGAAGCATGGGGGACTACAAACTCTGCCTTCATGGCCTCATAGAAGATATGATGTATTCGGTAAGGTGAAGAAACATGAGTTTTCGTGTTAAGCTGGATATATACAAAAGTTCCAGGATCAGTTCCACTTCCTGCTATACGTAGGCCGAATCAGAATCCTTGCTTCCACTGGCTTGAGTCGAGGATGAGAAGCCGTAGAGGATTACAGGCACCTTTCTTGCACTTCTTAGGTTTCAGTAGGGGCAATCTCTCCAAATTGGCCTTGCGATTATCTCCGTCTTGTCCCGTTGGGCTACCAGACCTGGTAGCATAGTACACACAACCCCATTTTAGGCAGAAATAGTCATCTTTTGATGGCTTGCCATAAGTAGATGGAGAATGTACCCCAGTGCATATTCCCCATCTGTATTCACCTTCGGGACACATATACTTGTCATCGTAGTAGTAAGCTTGTTCCCATGACCCGCACCTATAATAGTCATTTCTGTTTATCAGATCACAAGCATCAAAGTACAGGGGTACAGGTCGGGTGGGATCAGATAGTTGACTTGTAGCATTTATGAGGGCTCCATCTTCATCATTCCATCGTAGTTCTAGGACATAGTAAGAAGGATTCTGTCGGGGTTTAAAACAAGTACGAGTCTTTCCATTCGTGCAAACATTCAGTTCTGTACCATTATACATGCACTGACTGACTTTACCAGTGCAAGTGTAGTAAGAGTGATAAAGTCTGGGTGATCTTCATCCCAGTTCGGGTAGTGATTATACAAGCTGCACAAGGGGGCAGGGCAAAAGTTGTTCCAAGGGGTCCCAGGGTTACCGCAAAAATGAAACAGTAGTAGGTAATCATCATGATCATAGTCTCTTGATGATGGATAAACTGAAAGGTTGATAATTCAGAGCTTGAAAACTTCACGAGGATGATTGTTATCTCCAGGAACAAGCAGGAATGAGTCTTCACATATGGGTACGTCGGTACCGACTGAGTCTGCGCGGGAACGCTTCCCAGCGTCCAATCAAAAAGCTTTTGGAAGCATCCCACCACGCCTGCGTGCTGCCTTCCCGCCTTTCCCAACTGCCTCTCCTCCGTTTTCGTTTTTCCACGGAGCCGGCAGGACGTCCTGTCACCGCAGAAAATTCTTCTTTTATTTCTTTAGTTTTCTTGTGGCCGCGGCTGTCTTCCCCGACACCACCGGTACCGCCAGTGTTTCTTTTTTCTTCCCTTGTAAAATTTTTCCTTTTAAGGGAATATTTTTTCTTCTGAGTGTCTTACGGTTTTTCAGGCCTTCTAGGCTTCCATGTCCTTCATGGAACCGCCAGCCACTTTCTCCAAGAAATGTTCAAACTGTGGCGGTACAACTTTATTTGTAGTCTCCCAAAATTGGTGTCTAACTTGTTTGGGTCCTGACCTTTTTCCTCCGGAGTGCTCGGGCAACAGTATTGTGAGAAGAGGTTTTCAACATCGAGTTTCCCTCGATATGAGGTTCCCTTCCAACTTCAGGGCACCGACCATTTCTTCTTCTACACAGGATCAGGTAACCCACAAACAGTCTGTTAAGACTAGCCAACCCTCGAGAGGTAGGTCTCATGCACAGCATTTAGACGGCTCCGGCCTTACCCTCGAGGGCCCATTGGCTTCAAAACCCCGGCGGGAGTCTTCGGCCTCCAAAGCCTATGTGGGGTTTCAGGTTGTTCCTGGGGCTCACCCCTCACAGAACATACCTGAGCCATGCCCGGTGGTGGCATCCGCTTCGAGCGGTACCGATACCCCGGCATCGTCACTGGTGTTGGATGAAACACACCTCACCATGGATTGTCGTCTGGCATCCTCGGTACCTACGGGACCGGTGGATACGTTCCAGACTGACTTTCCAGTATCGGCACCGATACTACCACCGACGTTGGTACCCTCCAGACGTGCATCGATAGACTCGCTTCCTTCTATGCCGAGTCTGGAATCAATCTCTAGTCTGGAAGACTGGGTACCGACACCTATCGGTACCGGATGCTCGGTACCGAGGGTGACTGCCGAAGGCTTTTGGTTACCTCGGTACCGATTGGGCTGTCACTGATTGCTGCTCTGATGTCGTTTTCGGGATCGGTTCCGACAGCGGTATCGGTATCGGTACCGGTATCCACAGTAGCATCGTGGCCAGCTCCTTCCATGCTTCTTTCAACAGGATCGCTCCCTTCTATACCAGGTTTGGAGTCGATACCTGGCATGGACGATGTCGTACTGACTGTCGCTGGTCCTGACCTGCAGTACCAGCGTCCATCCGTTAAGGATCCCATACTGCACCGTGCAGGATCTGATATTTATTTAGCTGCATTTATATCCCGCTTTTCACCGGGTCAAAGCGGTTGGGGGATACATTTAACACGAGAGGATATGAGAGACATACACTTACACTTACAGGGACCATGGGCAATGGAGGGTTAAGTGGCTTGCCCAAGACCACAAGGAGCACCTGTGGGACTAGAAACCTCAGTCCTTCCAGCCCAAGGTTGCTGTCCTCTTGTGGGATTTGAACCATCGACCTTCCGGCCCGTGGTACCTTGCCCCAACCACTAGGCCACTCCTCCCTCAGGCCACTCGGCCACTCCTCCCTTATATTCCTATATACTCAGCTCCTTCAGTGCCCAGGCTAGTTCTTCAGATCTAACCTGTCCAAGGGAGGTTCTCTTTGGAGATCCTTCTTTTCAGAGTTTCCTCCTGGATATGTCAGGATCACTTGCCATTCCTATCCCTGGACATGATCTTACACAAGGCTCTGTTTCTACCGAAGCAAAGGAGAACATAATGCTTCCTTTGCATCATTCCTTGCAGGATCTTCTTCTAGGAATGTGGGAAGCACCTTTAAGGGTACCCCCACCTTCCAGAGCAACTGATCTCCTATATCAGGTGCCCCCCTCTCCAGGGTTTCAAAAGACTCAACTTTCTCATCATTCCATTGTAGTGGAATCAGCAATGAGGCAGGTGAAGAGTAAGAAAAAGCACTCTTCTTATCCGCCAGGTCGTGAGTGACACTAGATGCCTTTGGACGTCAAACCTTCCAGACATCCATGCTTTCAGCAAGAATTTTCTCATATATTTTTTATGAGTCTATCTCTTGAGGAGGTCACAAAGAAATTACATCTTTTGACTCCTTTTCTTTCAGAGCCCAAGAGTGCAGACTATTCCTCACTGCTTAGTCATATTCAAAATATCTCTTGGTTTCTTACTCGTGCTTCTCTAGACTCATTTGAGTCTGTTAGCAGGACTTCTGCTATAGCTATAGGGGCACAACGTAGAGCCTGGCTCCAAGCTTCAGACTTAGACAAATGGGCACAACAAAGACTGGGTAATACTCCTTGCACTGGAGAAAATCTCTTCAATAAGGAGTCCTTACGTCAGGGTACTTAGTGGTCCACTGACTTACCTGTTTCTAAGGGCTGTTCTACGCCGCCTTCTTTCCCAGTAGGTAGGAAATGTCCTACCAAACTTTCTTCCCCTAGGGGGAGAAGGTTTTATTCATCTTCTGCCCATCATACAGATGTTCCCAAACAGGGGAAACATCGCCCTGGTCTGAAGAATCCAAACTCTCACCAGGCTCAGCAAACCCAGCAACCGCAGGGTTTCTGATTAATCATCATCATCATTTTTTGTGCCTCTTGGGGTTTAGAACCTGCAGTTGGCTTCTTCTCCGTAGAAGCCTCCCACTGCTTTCATTCTAAACGCTAGGCATGGATCTCTTTTCACAAGACATCCATTTTTCTCTGTTATACAAGCTCTTAGGATGTTCATGCCTATAGGTCACAGGTTTCTCCTCTTCTTCCTGCTAGGGAAAGAGCTTTAACAACTATCAAACGATAGTTTTCTGTACCAGCATGAATTTTTCCTTTCTACAGACTTACCACATTGTAAGTCTCCATTCAGCTCCATCTTCTCTACCCTCTTACCAAGCATTTCCTCTGTAAGAGTGGTACTATTACACTGGAGGGCTGCTTCTTCAGCCCCTCTAGTTTTGTCACTATTCCAGTGTGAAGTTTTCCTCTCTAAGTTAACTCTCTTCTTCATTTTTGCTTTGGGGCAGCTTATCAGACAGGTCCAGAGTTTTCTTACTCCTGTTCTGTCCTTTCTGTTTTTAAACAGAAAGATTCTTTCTGCTGTCTTACTAGCAGCTGCCCATGCAGGAGCCCAAGTGATTGAACCACTGGTTCTTCTCCACAAGCATCCAGAGTTGTCGTCCACTACATTCTTTCTGGCCTTAGTAGTGACTCCAAGACAGTGGATTCATCTTTCTTGGGAAATCTTATCACTACAGGCTTCTCGGATTGTCTTCTATTCTTGCCATCTCCAATTCCCTTGGGTTTGGCAGCATAGTTGACGTAGGTACTGGCTTTTCCAGCAGCCAGTTCTATCTCCTAATTCTCCTGCATTATGCTCTCTGCAATTCTACAGAGAAGCTTTCCACCATGGGCCCTTGCTAGAGAACATTAGGATTTTCTCAAACAGCTGTCCTAGATGGTTGGAAAAGGCTCCCTCAGTCATGCCCCTCATGACTGGAAGGGTTCTTCCTACCCTACTATCTCCTTTTTAAAACAAAGGACATGGGCCTTCTCTTACGTGAAAGCTTAAAGAGTTGTTCAATTCCCTGGTTTGGTCCTCAGGTTTTCCACCGGGAATATGCTCTTTTTTTTCCTTGCAGCTCGTCCTCATGGTATCCTAATCCTTCATGGACAGCGCATATTTAGCTAAAGAACGCATGATACCCTTTTTGCCCCTCAAGTAGGTCAACATAGTATCTCATTCCTATGCGTCTTCTGTCCATTTACCATGCTAGAGTTCTGGAGGACTCGGGACTTGCTGCCTGCAGGCTGATATTATCCTCTGCTTTTCACGTAACCATCTTGGTTATTTCACTGGCTAGCATTCTTTATTTATTTATTTATTTAGCAATCATTTATAACCCGCATCTTCCAGAGTTCAGTTGCGGTTCACAATAAAACAATCCAACAAAGCAAAAGCTTAGTTTTACATCGAACTAGTTTTACATTGAACTTAGTTTTATATGGAACATTTTGTAACAATAAAGAATAATAGTTAACAGCATGAACTAATGCATAGCAGCACAAGGCTAGCTTGTAAACTATGTACAATAACTATATACAAATACAAGTTGTGGGTACTTTAGGGTTGAATCATAGTGTTTTAGGATAATGTGTTATCTGTTAAATTATTAGAAATAGTATTACACAGTCAGGATTTTTAGCCTTTATCTGGATTCTTTAGCCTTTATCTGAGTGTATCAAGGGGTTATCTGTGTTGCCATAGTGCATGGAGAATAGATAGGTTTTAGTTTTTTACGGAGTTCCATAATTTCGGTTATAGTTCGTAGGTCCTCCGGGAGGGAGTTCCAAATAGATGGGGCTGCATGAGAAAAAGCTCTGTTGTTAGTTAATTTATTTGCTTTTATGAAATCATTAGGAGTGTTTAGTTTATTTGAGTATTCTTTTCTGTGCGTAGCTTTTTGGGATTCCATGCTGATTAGTTTGCTTAGTGGTATTGGAGCCATGTTATTTAAAGCTTTATATGTTGTTATTGTGGTTTTATATATTATCCTGCTTTGAATTGGCAACCAGTGTAGGGAAGCTAATAATGGTGTTATGTGCTGGAATGAGTGTGCTTTCATTATAATTCTAGCTGCTGCGTTTTGTGCTAATTGGATTCTTTTTATGTTTTGTTTCGTTATTCCTAATAGAATTAGGTTGGCAAAATCAAAGTGTGGGGTTATTGTGGCCTGGATTATATTAATGAAGTCTGGTTGGTGTACTAAAGGGCGTAATTGTTTAAGGATTTTGAGTTTAAAATATATTTTCTTAATGGTGTTTCTGATGTGAGTATTCATCGTCAGATGTGTATCCAAGATAACACCTAGGTATCTTATTTCATTTTTTATTTTAATGTCATGATTTTGTAATGTTATGTGGGTTGGGGGGGTATATGAGTGGTTTTTTGTTACAATTAAGACTTCTGTTTTTGAATGATTAATGTGGAGGTTTTGAGCTTTTAGCCATGTTGTGATTTCATTGAAACAATCCGATAGTAGTTTTATTGGCAAATTAGGGATTGTGAATGGGATGTACATCATAATATCTGCATATAGATGATAGTATACTCCGAATTTTTTAAAGATATCACAGACTGGTTTTATATAAATATTAAACAGGAGGGCTGATAGTGCGGAGCCTTGTGGGAGTCCAATTTCCTGTTTATATATGGTTGATGTTTGGTTACCAATTCTTACATTTTGTGTTCGATTATTTAAGTAAGAGGTAAACCATTTGTGTACAGTGGCATTAAGCATTATAGTGTGGTGAACACTATCAAATGCTGCGGAAATATCAATAAATAAGAGTATAAATGCTTGTTTATGATTATCAATTCCTTTAAGTAGTACATCGGTTAAGACTGTTAAGAGAGTTTCAACTCCATGTTGAGGCCTAAATCCATATTGGTGCTCATCAAGTGGGTAGGATGAATCTAGGTATTCCTGTGTTTGGATTTGTACCACTTTTTCTATTATTTTAGCCAAAAAAGGGATACTTGAGATGGGTCTGTATGATTTTGGTGATGTTTTGTCAAGCGTGTTGTTTTTGAGGATTGGACGGATTTGTGCATGTTTGAGCATAGATGGGAGGTATCCTTGAAGTAATGAGAGGTTGACTATAGGGAGGATATATGATAGTAGTATTGGGAGTGTACTTTTTATCCATGTTACTGGGCATGGGTCCAAAAAGGAAGTTGTTGTGTTTAGGTTAGAAATGATGTTCTTTAGTGCGTCTTTTGATATAGTGTGAAATTTGGACCATTCATCTGAGCAGTGATGGACTGTATCTACCGTAAAACCTCTAATTAACCGCCACCTCTAATAGACCACCACCTCTAATAGACCGCCACTCCAGCGGAGTATTCGAAAAATAGACCGCCACCCTCTAATAGAGCGCCACCTCTAATAGACCGCCACTCTCGCCATTTTCTGCACGTGTAAAGTTTTCGTGAGTTTTTGTTTTGCGAAAAAACCATGTCAAGCAGTTCCGAATCTGAAGGTCTGGCTTCGTCAAAGCGAAAGAATTACGACTTGAATTTTAAGCTACAGGTTGTTGCATATGCTGAAAAGCACAATAAATCGAAGGCTGCAAAAGACAAGAAGGTACCTCGTTCGTGTGTCAAGGACTGTACCAAGCAGAAAGCACAGCTCGAGGCTCAGTTGAAGGATTCATCGAGCTCCAGCGTTTCAAGCAAGCGACTTGAAGGTGCTGGACACCCTTTAAAGGACAAGGAGTTCGATGAGAAGCTAATCAATTGGATTCATCAGCAACGCCAGAAGAAGCTCCGTGTCAGCCGCACAATGATCCAGAAACAGGCACTCACTTTCGCGACCGATGAAGACTTCAAGGCAAGCAATGGGTGGCTAGAAAAGTTTTTGGCTCGTTACAACTTGGTCTCACGCCGCCCAACGACGACTTGTCAGAAGGAGCCGGAGGAGTACATTGACAAGATCATCAAGTACATTTATTTTGTTTGAGCAGTGCCGTCTCACCTCCACATACCAACACGTCTTCGCCGCTGATGAGACCGCCATTTACTTGGACTACTCGAGCAGCTTAACCATTGAAGAGAAGGGAGTCAAAGAGGTCCCCGTCAAAACAACCGGCCACGACAAATTGCGTATCACTGTCATGCTGACCGCCCGATTTGATGGATTCAAGTGCCGGCCATACGTCCTGCTCAAGAACAAGCGGCCGATTAAGGAGATTGTAGACAAATTCAAGAACAAGCTTCAACTCTGCTGGGCCGGACGCTCCTTCTTCAATGACGACCTGACTTCCGAGTATCTGCAGAAGATCATCGGCTGTCCATTGTTCGGCAAACGCCTTCTCGTCTGGGACTCCTACCGATGTCACATCAGTGAAACGATCAAGAAGCAACTGAAAAAGCTCCAGATCGACACGGTCGTGGCTCCAGGAGGCTGCACCAAGTTCATTCAGGCTCCCGACGTTTACTGGAATGCCCCCTTCAAAGCCAAAGTTCGACAGTTATATGAAGACTGGATGTTACATGGTGAGAAGGGTTATACCAAGTCCGGCAACATTCGAGCACCACCGATGGAGGTCTACCTTCAGTGGATAGTCGACGCTTGGGACCAGTTACCGAGGGATCTGATCATCAAGTCGTTCAAGGGATGCGGACTGACGACCGCTCTGGATGGTTCTGAGGACGACGAGATCCATTGCTTCAAGTCAGATGGCCCAATTCCGACTGGACGCAATCTTCTCCAGCAAGCACGAGTGAAAGCCAATATGGCCGAACTCATTCAGCAACTTGAAGTTGACGAGGACGAAGGCGTCGATAATGATGAGGACAGAGATGACAGCAACATAGTATCAGTTGATTTCTAGTTTGTTTAATTCATCACATTGACCTGCTTGTTACAGTTTGTTAAATAAAGTTTGTCCACTTAAAATTTTGGCCAGTTGAAAAATAAACCGCCACCCTCTATTTGAACGCCACCTCTAATAGACCGCCACCTTGGCAGAGGGGTTGAAAAATAGAGCGCCATGGCGGTCAATTAGAGGTTTTACGGTATATTGTTTAGAGTCATTATAGGTTGCATAGATTTGTTTTGATAGTGGTTGGCTAAGATTTGTACTGAAATATCAGTGATTTCAGTGTTAGATGTTTGAGGATTATTAGTAAGATTTCTAACAATGGAGAATAGTTCTCGTGGTCTGTTATAAGATTTTGATAATATTGCTGCGAAATAAGATTTTTTTGTGTTATCTAAAGTCTCTTTGTATTTCGTGAGGTAGTTGTTATATATTTCCTTGTTGATGAATGATTTGGTTTTGCGCCATTTATGTTCTAGTTTTCTTAGTTCTTTTTTCATTTGTTTTAGCGTGTTGTTGAACCATGGTGTTCTGTTTGTTTTTAAATTAGAGGACTTTATGATTCGTTGATCTATTTTGGCTGCATTGTTGATTGTGTCATGCCAGTTCTTGACAGCTTCGTCTAGATTCGTTGGGGATGGTGAGAGGTAGGGTATTGTTGTATCCAAGAATTCAGTTTCATTAAATTTTTTGAATTTTGTAGTTGGATCACTTCGTGTGTTTTTAGTGTTATTGGTATGGAATGTAAGATTTGTTTTGATAATGTAATGATCAGACCAGGGTATTTGTGTGCATTCTAAGGAGTTTGTGTTGAATGATTTGTAGAGTGTGTTTGGGAGGAGAATAAGGTCAAGAGTGCCTCCTTTTATATGTGTTGTTGTATTGACTATTTGATGAAAGTCCATGTCTGATATGGATTCTAGGAACAAGTTGGCTTCTGATGCTGGGAGTGAGGGGAGATTGAAGTCGCCAAGCATGATTATGGGATTATGTTCTGTAGATGAGCCTAGGAATTCAACTAGAGAATCTAGGCTATCTGTTTTTTGATCCGGGGGTCTCTAGCTTAGGCAACTTCTAAAGATGTTGGTTTTTATAATTAATGTGTCAATATTGTTGGTTATGGTAGTTGGTATTGTTCTTGCATTTAATCCCTTTTTTGTCATTATTAGTACTCCTCCTCCTTTTTTGTTGGTTCTATGTGTATAGTTTATATCATAGTCAACGCTATTAAGTTGATTTAAGTAGACTGTATCCGTTTCAGTTAGCCATGTTTCCGTTACGCATAATATATCAGGTTTTGAGTCGGTTATTAAATCATTGAATATGGGGAGTTTGTTTTTCATTGAGCGAGCATTTATAAGGATACAAGTTAGAGAAGTAGTATTGTTGGTGCTAATTTCATTTTTATTTGTGGTAAATTAGTTTGTTTTATTTGTATAAGTCTGTGGTAATTTATTTTTGCATGGTGGTTTGTGTTGGGATGTCCAATGTGGCTGTAATTTCTAATTGTTGTTTGAATTATAGGGATTGCCATGTGATTTTTAGGTGTTAAGCTTAGTGTTAGGTCAATTAAGATTGTTAATAAAATACAGCTGTATGTTATTTTTAGTATCTTAGTGTTTGAGCGTGACATGTTCAATAATGGAGGGTGTTTGTTGTGGGTTATGTTGTTAGCAGTTGGTTTGTGTCTAAGAGTAGCAACATTTGTATCTTATACAAAGTGGAGAGTTTGTTGCAACAGTAATGACAGACAGAGGTTAAAGATTTACTTGCAACAGTATAAATCAAGTAGTGGTTATAGAATGATTTATTTGGCAGCAGTATAAAAACAGGCTGTAGTTATAGGTTAGATGGTTGTTAACAATGACTTACTTGCAACAGTAGAGATCTCTCTGTGGTTATAATTGAAATACTTTCAATGGTAAATATATGACAGTGGCATTTGCATTGATAAAGGTTGTCAATAATGGATTGAGTTGTTTGAAGTATCCAGTGTGTTTGTGCTAGCCACAGTACACTGATAAACAGATTAAATAGAATTGCTAGTGAATAGTGATACTGAATCTAACAGTAATAGGTAGCTGCGATGAAGGAGAGTAGTCTAGAGTAATTAAACAAAATATAATTAGGAGGATATATTAGTTATAGAATTGTTCCAGGATGGAAATACTTGCTGCGTTTGCGGCTCTAGCAGGAAGGATGATGGTGTGCGAGCTCGGCCCTAAGGGAGCTCAAGCCGTAGACGATGTCGTAGCTAGTCCTTGTTTCGTTGTTATTCGAGTCTCTGGTCGGTTCTTGTGTGGTTCTTAAGCGCCGTTGCCTAAGGGCCGTGCCAAAGGGCCCTCTTGCGCGGCCCTCAGGCGCGGGCCCGCAGAGCGCGGGCGCGCCTGCTGGCGTTTGCTTTTAAAGGTTGCAGGCAGCTGCCCCGATTGGGTAGCCTGCCTGGAAGATGGCTGCCGGAGCTGCGGGCGGAGAACTCGATCCCCCCTGAGGGGAGAGCAGGCTTCGGTGGTGTCTGCCGGCTGTTTTCCCGCGCCTGCTGGCGCTTGCTTTTAAAGGTTGCAGGCAGCTGCCCCGATTGGGTAGCCTGCCTGGAAGATGGCTGCCGGAGCTGCGGGCGGAGAACTCGATCCCCCTGAGGGGAGAGCAGGCTTCGGTGGTGTCTGCCGGCTGTTTTCCCGCGCTTGCTGGCGCTTGCTTTTAAAGGTTGCAGGCAGCTGCCCCGATTGGGTAGCCTGCCTGGAAGATGGCTGCCGGAGCTGTGGGCGGAGAACTCGATCCCCCTGAGGGGAGAGCAGGCTTCGGTGGTGTCTGCCGGCTGTTTTCCCGCGCCTGCTGGCGCTTGCAGCAATCTAGTCTGTTCCTTGTCGGGGAGATTTTTCCCCTGACTCCTTCCATCATAACCAGGGGGAATAGATTCTCTATATATCTTCTCAAGTAGGTTCCACCTTCTTGTTATTAGATGAATCTTTCCTCTTCACATCTCCTATGTGAATATACTTTCTATAGGCATATCTCTGCTTAATTGCAGACACCTATATATAGGCCTATATATTCATATCTATCTATCTATCTATATATAGATTTATATGTCATTTGTGTGTGTATATGTTATGCCCTTCTATATCTCACTAAGGATATAGATATATAGATACACATATATATACGTATATATATATTCTTATATGTCTATCTGTCGAGATATTTATTATAGGTAGATATGTATTTACAAACTTATATCTATATGAGCATAGACAGTAAGATATGTCTCTATATGATTCTGACAGTTGGGCTCTACCCATACCCATGCTGTTTCAGCATGTTTGGGGTGCTACACACACAACCATTCCCGTGGTAGTTAACAACTTTTCTACCATAACCTTAAGGTTTAGGTACCCCTGAAGCTCTCCATGTTCCAGTATCTTTCCTAGCTACCACCAGTTAGGAAAGACATTGCGGATCTTCAGTTAATCTGAGGCTCTAACGCCTCAAACACCTGTCCTTTCTTTTTGGGATACAAGGTTTTTCCATACCCCTTCTTCCCACAAGGACTAGGTCGGTTTGTCCAAATCGGTCAGCCTTTCCTCTTTTTGCTCCTAAGAGTGAGCCACTCTGCAGCCAAATGAGTTTGGGCTTTTTCCATAAAGCCTTCCGCTGAAAGCCTACCGTTTTTGTTCTACCCCAGTTGATCTCTGGGGTTACCTCTCACCTTTTCAGGATTCTGACCTCCACTGTTTTTTTCCAACAGGTTTATTACCTCCACTTCACAGTGAGGTCCTCCTTGAGGTTCCTCTACTGGATCCCCAGTAAATCTCATGAACCTCCTTACTTTTTGCAATCCTGTTAGGGGAGGTCCATACTGCAATATTTCATTTTTAATATATTTGATGATAATTGTCATCCACACAAGGACTTCTTGTCTGCAGTCCTATGCTAGGTTAGCTGTCTTTTACAGCACCTTTCTGTTTCAACTCCTACCCTCCATCCTGAGGATGCCTGGCGATATGAGGTGTAGCATGTTCCAATCTATAACATGCTGGGACTCCAGTCATCTTAGCTTGGGAGTCCCCATATGTGAAGACTCATTCCTGCTTGTTCCTGGAGATAGCACAGTTACTTACCTGTAACAGGTGATCTCTGGGAACAGCAGGAATAAGTCTTCACAACCCACCCACCTCCCCTAGGAGTTGTATTCTTTATCTCTATCTTTCCCTTCTCTCTCTCTCTCTCTTTGTCTCAGCTTTAAAACTTAACTGAGGAGAGGCAGTTGGGAAAGGCGGGAAGGCAGCACGCAGGTGTCGTGAAATGCTTCCAAAAGCTTTTTGATTGGATGCTGGGAAGCGTTCCCGCGCAGACTCTGTCGGTACCGACTTACCCATATGTGAAGACTTATTCCTGCTGTTCCCAGAGATCACCTGTTACAGCTAAGTAACTGTGCTTTCTTCGTAATGTAAGTCGCAATGGTGATGCAGGATCCGCGGTCGAAGTCCAAGGACGACCTTCAGGAACTGCTGCTGGTTTCACTCGACTGTGGTGGATCCAGGAGTCGATTTCTGCCACCTTAACTGCTGTGGGTGTTGACAGTAAAACGACATATGGTCCCTTCCAATGAGGTGCCAACGGTGTCTTCTTCCACTCTTTGACCCACACCGAGGCTCCAGGCTTGAAAGGATGCAGTGGCTCTGTCAGATTGATAGGCAACTGGTCTTGCACCCAGGTATGGAGGTCCTTCAAGACAGAACTTAGAGCCAACAATTCTTGTCTAGTGATTTCCGATCCAATCTGACTCATATCCCCCCTTATTCCCTGAACTATGGGAGGGGGTCTCCCATACAAAACCTCAAATGGGGAAACTCCTAATGACTTAGTGGGGGCTGAACGTGCTATGGGGAGAGCTTGGGGCCACTTCAGGTGAGCTTCCTGACAGAGCTTGGACAACTGAGACTTCAGGGTTCGGTTCATTCTCTCTACTTTCCCTGAACGCTGGGGTCTATAAGCTGTATGTAACTTCCACTGTATTTGTAAAGCACGGGCTAGCTGCTGAGTTACTTGTGACACAAAGGAGGGCCCATTGTCTGACCCTATGGTCAAGGGTATTCCGAACTGAGGAATGACTTCATGGAGCAGAGCCTTAGTGACTTCTCTGGCCTTTTCAGTTCTAGTGGGGAAAGCCTCCACCCACCCAGAGAAGGTACAAACTAGAACCAGTAGGTAATGATATCCATTTGCTCTTGGCATTTCTGCAAAGTCTATTTGGATATTTCCCATGGGGGTAACTCCCACTGATTGAACTCTTGGAGGTAGGACAGGACCCTGCCGGGCATTATTCTTTGCACAGATTACACATTTTCGGGCTATTGAGGCAGTTAAAGGTCCCAATAATGAGAGACAGAAATACGGTTTCAGAGCTTTTTCCATTGCAGTTTTTCCATAGTTTGTAGCTTGGTGGAAGGCGTGGACAAAGGCTGGACCCAGGGCTTCAGGGATCACAGTCATACCAGGGGGTGAGCCTCCCTCGGGTGGTGGTAACACTATTCATCCTGTCTCTGATAGCTGGCCCCCTTCATTCTGACAGTAGTAGTCCAGCTCATTCGGGGTATATCGGGGTGTCCAAGCACTGAGAGGTACTGGAAATATGGCTGCTTGAACTGTAATACTTGGGGTAGAGATTTTTCCTTTGAGTGCTGCTTCTCGGGCTGAGGCATCGGCAAGTCTGTTCCCTCGGGATACTTCTCCATCTCCAGTCTGGTGACCTCGGCAGTGCATTACAGCAACGTTTGGGGGCCCACACTGCTTCCAATAAAGTCAATGTTTCTGGGCCATATACTTGATGGACTTGCCCCCCGAGGTTATCAATCCGCATTCTTTGTACAAAGCTCCATGGACATGTAATGTTGTAAAGGCATACTTGGAATCTGTGTATACATTCAGACGAATCCCAGTCCCTATTTTCAGTGCTTGAGTGAGGGCTATTAATTCGGCCTTCTGTGCTGAAGTTCCTGGAGCCAAATCTGATGATTCTATTACCATGTCCAGGGTCACCACTGCATAACCGGCACATTGTTGTCCATTAATTACAAGACTGCTTCCATCCACGAAGAAAGTTCTTTCTGGGTTGTTCAAGGGGATATCTGTTAGGTCAGGGCGGCTTGAGTATACAGTGTCCATTACTTCTAGGCAATCATGGTCAGGCGGGCCTGGACTGGTCGGCAGTAGAGTTGCAGGGTTCAAGGTTTGGCTGACACTCAATTTCAGCCGAGGATTTTCACACAGCATACTTTGATATTTCAACATTCGTGCATTGGTGAACCAGTAGTTCCCTTTGTGTTCCATTAGGGTTAAAACAGAATGCGGTACAGTGACTTGAAGATTCTGTCCCAAAGTGAGCTTGTCAGCTTCGCTCACTAAGAGGGCTGTGGCTGCTACGGCTCTTAGGCAAGGTGGCCATCCTTTTGCAACAGGGTCCAATTGTTTTGATAGATAGGCTACAGGTCGTTGCCAGGATCCAAGGGGCTGAGTCAGGACTCCCAGCGCGTTTCCACATGACTCATGGACATAAAGACGAAATGGTTTCTGCACATCTGGTAGGCCCAAGGCTGGTGATGACATTAATGCTGCTTTTAGTGATTTGAATGCTTTATCCTGTTCTGGGCCCATTCCAGGGGTGATCGTTCCACTCCCTTCGTAGCTTGATACAAGGGTTTTGCCAAGAGTGCAAAATTGGGTATCCATATTCGGCAATAGCCCGCAGCTCCCAAGAAGGCCCGCACCTGCTTTCTGGTGGTGGGGGTTGGGATGCAGCATACTGCTTCCTTTCGCTCAAGTCCCAACTTCCGGATTCCTCTGGACAGATGGAACCCTAGGTATTTCACTTCTGTTTGGCACAACTGTGCTTTGGCTCTTGAGACCTTGTATCCGGCCTCATTCAGGAGGTGCAAGAGATCACTGGTAGCTTGCACACATTCAGTCTTGGAGTTGGTGGCTATAAGCAGATCATCTACATACTGATGTAGGATTCTTCTTCCTGGGGTCACAGAGTAGTTTGAAAGATCTTGGTTGAGAGCTGCACTGAAGATGGTGGGTGAATTCTTGAATCCTTGAGGCAAGCGAGTCCAAGTGAGTTGACCTCGTCTTCCTATAGTGGGGTTCTCCCATTCAAAAGTGAACAAGAGTTGGCTGGCAGATGCCAGGCGGATACAGAAAAAGGCATCTTTTAAATCCAGAACGGTGAAATGAGTGGCTTCTGATGGAATCAGTCCCAGGAGGGTATAGGGATTCGGTACTACTGGATGTATGGTTTCAACTGCATTGTTCACTCGTCGCAAATCCTGCACTGTCCCAGGCAAATCCTGCACTGTCCCAGGCTTCTTGACTGGGAGGAGGGGGGTGTTCCAGGGCGATTGGCATTCTTTGAGGAGTCCATACTGTAGTAATTTCTTTAGGTGACCATGGAAGACTTCAATTGCTGGTCGTGGGAGAGGATATTGTCGCACATGCACTGGTTCTGCTCCTGGTTTAAGGGTAACAAGCACAGGAGCTATATTATTTGCCAGGCCAGGAGGATTATCCTCCGCCCACACTCCGGGCGGAGCTAAGATGATGGTGGGTATACGGGGGCTAGCTGCCTTGGATGAAGGTGGACTATAGAACCGCCATTCTTCTTCTCGGGGGACAGTCGGCACCATCAGGCCAGCAGATTCCGAGTTCAGTCATTTCCATTTTTCCTCCTTCGACAAAGGATATCTGCACCTGGAGCTTACCAAGCATGTCTTGGCCCAAAAGGGGAACTGGGCATTCAGGTATGTACAGGAACTGATGCGTTTTTCTCCGTCCCCCTAATTCACAAGCACGGTTCTGCAGAAAAGGTCTTGTGGTTCTAGTTCCAGTGGCGCCAACAATGGTGACAGATCGGGAAGACAAGGGAGCCACTGGCTTAGCCACTACTGAATGTTAGGCCCCCGTATCCACCATAAAGTCCATGTACTGGTCCCCAATCTTTAAGTTGACCATAGGCTCCTGGGGACCCAGGGAAAACTTGGAGCCCGGTCTGGCCTAGTCCTCATCCACATAGTCGTCTTCAGTGGTCGCCATTCCTTCCACGGCAGCAGCTTCTTCCTACTGAAACTGTGCATGCTGCATTCCCCCTTGCTGCTGGAATCGGCCCCCCGCTCTCCTGGTGCTCCCTCCTCCCCTCCAGGGGGTGGAGCTACTATTCGGGCATTCATTCTTCCAATGTCCTTCTTCCTTACAATAGGCGCACTGATTTGCACCTAAGGGGGACCGAGCGCTCCCTCGGCCCCTTCCCCATCCTCGGGTCCTTCTGTTTGGATATCCTCCACGTCCTTCAATTAGATCGGCAAGCAGATCGGCTTTCTTCTTCATCTTTCTTTCACTTTCCCTTTTACATTCTTGATCACGATTCACAAATACCTTCTGGGCAACTTCCATTAGCTGTGCTGTATTCATGCCCGCAAATCCTTCCAACTTTTGCAGTTTCCGTTTTATTTCTCCCTGGGACTGACTCACAAAAGCAGCGTTCACCATACGCAAATTCTCCTGGGCTGCTGGATCATACGGGGTATAAAGTCTGTAAGCTTTAGTTAATCGTTCATAGAAGGCAGCTGGACTTTCATCTGGACGCTGAAGAACGTCCGCTACCTTCCCAACATTCATGGCTTTCTGGCCTCCCCTCCTCAGGCCTTGCAGTAGGGCCTGGTGGAAACGGGTGAAGGCCCTCTCTCCTTCTGCACTATTTGGATCCTAATCTTGGATCTTCATTCGGGAAATCTATGGCCGCTGCCTGTCGGGGATCTAAGTCTCTTCTGTCTACAGGGTTCTCTTCCAGCCATCAGGTAGTTGCTTGCACTATTCATGCCCGCTCTTCAGTAGTAAAAAGGGTAGACAAGAGCTGGTGGCAGTCAGACCAGGTAGGCTGGTGGGTCTGCATGATACTAGACATTAATTCTGTCAGATCTTGGGGTTTTTCAGTATAAGAGACATAGTGCGTTTTCCAGTTTAGTAAATCTGTGGTAGAAAAGGGCACATAAACGAGACTAGTTGGCCCAGCTATAACCTGGACTTCATCATTGAGAATGGGTAATCCGGGGACCTGGCGTAATGGCATCTGGCGAACCTCCCTCGTCTCCCTGCTTCGGAGGGCGTAACGTATATTTGCGCGCCCAGCGGTGGCTCTTCCGCTGGGGCCTGGACTAATGGGTGACCCTGGACTGGCAGTTGATCCCCCGCTGGCAGTTCCTTCAGGAAATGATAGCCCTGCCGGGGAACTTTGTTTGGGACTAGGACTCCTGCTCCGGGAAGGGGGTTGCTCTCCTTCGGGCAATGGAGGTGGCTGTTGGGGTGGAGTCATGTCGGCTGAAGGGGCTCTCTCTTCCTCTGGCTCTGCTCGGGGTAATGGTGGAGCTGACGGGACTGGCTTATACAGGAATAGGGGTGGATAATTCGGGATTTCTGCAGGTTCTGGGGCTGAGTAAATGGGAGGCTTTTCTTTCTTACTCCCGGGGACTCCCTCCGTAGTTGCTAACATTATCCTGCACTGCTTTTCACAGCAACGCTTTATCCAAGAGGGTTGCCTTTCACAGATATCTAACCAGGAGTCTATATAGGGAAACTGGTTGGGGTAATTCCTACGCACTATCCCATGCACTCTGGACACAATTCTAACATCAAAAGTACCATCTGGTGGCCACGCGGTGTCCAGCACCGGCCACTCCCTACCACATAATTTTTCTAATCGGGACGGCGACATTTTCGTCCCGTAGTCACCGCTAAATCCCTTCTTAAAATTCGTGATCAATACAGTTCAGCGGAGTTTGCACAGACCCCGCCCCTCCCATTGTGACGTACAAGACAACAGACAAAGTGGGCGGGTAGTATGGCTGCAGGTAAGGGGTCCGTACAGCCCACAGAACAACAAGGGAGACAAACACCAAACGCTTCCTCCTTTTCGTGACCTTGGTGCGGTCGCCCAGCCAGGAACTGCGCTACTCAGGAGTCTGCTCTCGCGTGGTCTGTGTTTCAAGACCTCTCATTCATTCAGACAGGCATGCCACCGATTTCCCAAAATTCCATAAAGGCCTACCTTACTTATCCATGAGGGGTGGGGTTTCGTCCTCGCGCATACTCATGCAAGGAGTACTCGGCCACACCCTGAGAGGTGATCAGGCTCTCGTTACCTTAAACCGTATTAGTCCCGTGCATGCTGGACTTTCCCATAGCTTACTGACTAAGAACCAGACAAATTGCTACTCACCGGATCTGGCCACTAATGCACTGCGCAACCAGTCCCTCCTTGGGCTGAATCCTGGACTCCCCTCGGGTTCAGAGGTGTTGGCCGGTCGGACCCGGCAGGCCGCCGAGGCAGTGTAGAACCCTCTCCGATACAATGGGCCCGGTGGCGCCTGGGGTCCTCTCCGCTGTCGGTCGGCCGCGGTCCCGACCGGACCAAACCTGGAGGCGATAATACGTGGTATATTCACTTGCGCACCATTCACGTACCCCACCTTCCCGGCCAGCGCACCAGGAATATGTTGCTGCAAAGTGCACGCAATGAATAAAACCAGGAGTCAGTTCGAAGATCCAAGCCAATTTATTGTGCACAAGTCTCAGGCAAATGTCACATTCAAAATGGTCTGAGCAATGGAGTCTAGTAAACAACACCTTTTATACCTTTCTTCTTCAGTTTAATACAGGCAAACTTTCTATTGGTCCTACTGACCCTTGCACCTATCCAATTGGGATCTCTCTGTGGGCCCAGTACTCTGTTCCCCTGCTCAGAATTCTCTAACAAAGGCACAGTTCTAAGACTTTTTGATACTTTTCTCCTACAAGGTCACTACTAGCTTAGAAAATGTGTGAATACAGAGCACTGGAACATGTCTGTCATCAGCATAGAAGAATTCAATAAAGGATTTATACAACCTTATCAAAAAGCAGTTTAGAGCAGTTTCTCTAATTCTTACTGACTTTGGTTTTTCTCAGCATTCTTATTCTCAGGTGGGGGCTGGGACTCAGGCCTAGCTTACAGGCCTCTCATACATTTACAGGCTATACTAGGCCATAGCCTGCCACACTTAAACCTCTTAAAGGAAAGGAGGTGCCATATTCACTCTCAGGTGCAGCTGTTTATTCTCATCAGCACACATTAAGGACCTGCGATTAATTAAAATTCAGATGAACAAAGTACATTAAACCTATTATGTATAGTTTTATTAGTATAAGTATCCCCTGCAACCCTTAGTAAGAAAAGAACTTAAATATCTAAACACAACCCTAAAACAAAGATGCAGTCCAGCAGCAAGATGCGGGCTTTCCAGTCTTTTGCATTGAGTGTCACATGTATGATTTTCTCCCAATTGGTGAGGGGTCTTAAGTGTGCACAAGGTGCAAGGAGCTCTTTGCTCTCAGGGAACGAGTCCGATCTCTGGAGGCAAGAGTAGCTGACTTGGAAGACAGAGAGGTACATAGACAAGACCTACAGGGATATAGTCCTGAAGTCTGTGATAAGGAAGCTTATCATAGCTCAGGAAGGAGCTATAGAAAAGGTGAAGTGACTCTGAACAAGCAACCTGTCAGTGCTGGTAGAAATGAGAAAACAGAATTTTGCCATAAAAGACTACCAGTCCCAGAATGCACCAGGTTTCCAACAGCCATGAGAGGAGCTGAAGTGAGAAAACGTGTGTTCAATCAAAAGGGCTATGAGGTAATCCCCAAGCACTCATTGCAAAGGGCAGGGCTTGATTCAGCACAGCTGCGCTGTGCTAGGATGGAACACTCATCTCAAAGGGCAAGGCCTGATTCAGCACAGCTGCGCTGTGTTAGGGAGGAGCACCCATCTAAGCAGAATAAGAGTAGAGTTTATTCTACAGATGACCATCTTCATGATCACCTTGGATATCCAGAGAAGGATCATCAGTTTCATCTGAAGGATCATCAGAAGCAGAAGCCAAACCGGACGGACAGAGAGGGAAAGAGACCCTTTGGAAGAAGGAAGAGAAAAGCCTTTGAGAGGTCTAGAAGAGTCCAAAGCAGTACGTATACTGGGAGGTATTCCAAGGGCCAGCATACACCATTGGACGGGGGGAGCCCAGAGGCATGGTGCTGCAGAGCTAGGAATCTCCAGACGCTACCTGTGAGGGAGACGGCTGCACGTGGAAGGGACCCTAAGACCTGTGCCAGAAGGCATGTGAAGAGAGATCCAGTGTCCAGGGATCTGGATTGGAAGGCTGGACATAAGAACTGGACTACATACTGGCCAGGCTATATAGAGAGGAACTCTAGCAGCAATGGAAGCTCAGGTATGAACACTGATCTATGCCCTAGCTATAACCTTGAAAGACAGCAGGGAAACAAGTATTCTCCTGAAAATGCTCCATTGAGAGATTCATCTGTGCCAATCCATGATATTGAACCCATGCTTGTTGAACAAGGGGGAATAATAGCAGATGAGGATCCTGTTTATATGGACTGCTCTCTATCTAAACTCCGTTGGTAACTTTCTGTTATAAAGTACAGCAACCATCACAAAGAAATACAAATTTGTTCTTTAATCTACTCAGAAAAGCTCCTGAAGCAGGATTTGACCCACACAGTAGAAAGCAAGCCAGCTAAGGGGTTTCAGCTGGTGACTGCTAGCAATTAAGCCTTACCTAATTGCTTGTGAGCTAGGAGAGAATCACTTCTGTATCTATGTGGGAAATAATCAGAAGTTAACCTGAAAAGAACAGTTTGTTTCTTGCTTTGTGGCTTTTCATTTGTTGTTTCCTGATTTTGACTTTGTTTTTCCAAGTTAACACTGAAAGCAAGTTATCTGATTTATGTGCTACCAAGCATATCTGTGTTGGGAGAAATAACCCCATAAATAAATATCTTATTGGCTTTACCCAAGAGCACAACTAAATTATTGTCAGCAGCTGTGTCTGGTGTGAATGAACTACATTGCCCACAATACCTTGCAAATCATATAGAAATATGCACTTGCCAAGAGTGTGAAGATTCTCACCCAGGCAGCCGTCTGACAAGTCCCACCTCCAGTCTGGCAACATCCCTGTTGCCATGGAGGAGAGAGGTCAAGTGACAGGAGAGCATCACCCTGGTGTGACAGGAAGTGATCCTATAGCTAGGACCTGTCCTCCAGGTGATGTAAAATCCTCTCGCACCGAGGAAGTTTCTCCAGAGCCATGTGCCCATGAGGGAAGGGTTAAGACAGCCATTCCTTTACGTCACTCCAGTCCAGTCCCGGAATCTCTGGGATACAGATCCTCCTGCAGTTGCTTGGAGACTGAAGCATAACATTCTTCTGATGTCATCCGTATAACTACCTGAGGGACCGCCCACTCGCTCCAGTTTTTTTTCAGTCTCCAAGCAGTTGCAGGTTGTAGAGCCTAGGGATCCTGGGCTCTTTTGAGGGACAATTAAGTATTTTAATTTAATTTGAATTTCTTATTTGATTTTAATTTTACTTTAGTTTTGATTTTCTTTCAAGCTTGCTTTTAAGGGGCTTCTATACCTTTTAAAGCTCTAAATGCCCCCCCTCTCTTTTAAAGGAATTCATTTAGCAATTTAAAGACGCGTAGTTCTTTGGAGGATTGCAGAGGGGTGAGTGTGAGTCTCCCGATCCTACTAGGGCTAGGAGAGGAGTACTTAATAGTCTGGAGTTACCTTTGATTTTTCTTATTGACAATACGCCCCCACACGGTTCTTCCGGATACCTCCAAGGCATCATAAAGGCTTATTATCGGGGATCCGGTAAGCAGAGACAGCATTTTTTTAGTGGCAACGACAGGTATTTCTTTGCTGCGCAGTTCTTGGACGTGACAGTTAATGAAGGCCGTGCCGTGTTGGCGTGTGCATATATCAACAGCGTACAGTGAGTTGTTTAAGATCAGCTGGCATTTTGAAACGCGATACTTCCGGGTGTCTCCGATAAGCGGAAATACTTAACTAGGAGAGACCCGATAGAATAAAACTAAAAAGAAACGTTTTTTTGATTTGATTGCTTTGCTAATTTGTGAAGGCTACAGTTTTTAAAAAAAAAGAAAAAAGAAAACCGCGCCGTTTTTTAAGACTTGAAGGGGACAGTCCTATATCACAGGTAGTTGTGAGTATTATCAATATTTTATTTTAAAAAAAAAAAGAATTGAGGTGTAGAATGCCTTGAAAGCCACAATGTCTAGTCTGTGGTTCAAAGAAGGGCATTTCTTCGGATTCTGGTGTATGCAAATCCTGTATTCAGGAAAATACACAGATACAAAATGCTATTGAACTCTCGGCAGAGGCTGTTAGAAATACTTCCTCACCCTTAAAAGAGGTAGAGGTGGAGTCCCCTCTGCAACTTTTACCAGAACCTGTTGCGGGACCTTCTACCATGCTGGATATACCAGTAATGCCCTCAGTCTTTTCTTCAGGTTTAGCGGCATTGTTTTCCAAGGAATTTCTTACTTTAATTCAGCAAAGTTTTAAGAAAGATAAGGATATTTTATCATCCTTGGTATCTGACATGGGAAGAAAGCATTCTGCTATTCCTTTGGAAGTTAATGAGGCTCCGGGACATGGTAAAAAGATGAAAATAGGAAAAGATTGTTCGATTATCATCTGAAGATTTACATTCAGATGGAGATTTAGATATGGAGGAAGAATTAGAAGACGGAGAGCTGATAGATCAAGAGGATCAGTCTAGAATAGTGTGTGTTTTTCGGTGGGAAGAGTTGCCAACGTTAATTATGGAAACTCTTAAAACGCTGAATATGCCAATCTCAGAACCTGACAAGGATTTACTATTAGAGGATCCTTTGTTGCAAGCCTTTAGAAAATCTCAGAAGGCTTTTCCGGTTCATAGAGTAGTTAAAGATATGATTCAGCAAGAGTGGAATATACCAGAGGCTGGTTTAAGAGGCTCCAGGATTATGACTCGTCTGTATCCTCTGTTAGATCGGGATTGAGAATTGTTTGATCCACCTAAAGTAGATGTAGCTGTTTCAGCTGTAACTAAAAGAAGTACTATTCCAGTTGAGAGTGGTGCAGCTCTTAAGGATAGTTATGATAGAAAGTTGGACACTTTGCTGAAACAAGTGTTTGATATAAATGTGCTGTCTATTCAGGCATCCATTTGTGGAGCCATGGGTAGCAAGAGCATGTCTGCGTTGGTCACAGAAAATGCATGCTAACACAGTAGAAGATTCAGTAGAAGAGGCATTTAAATTAGAAACTGGAGCAGCTTATTTGGCTGACATGCATTATGATCTTATTAGGGCATTATCAAAAGGTATAGGCTCAGTTGTCGCAGCTAGAAGGTCTTTGTGGCTGCGAAGCTGGGCTGCAGATGCTTCCTCTAAGGCGAGACTTTCAAAGCTTCCTTTTAGAGGAAAGTTGCTTTTTGGGGAAAATTTGGACAAGTTGGTGAAAGATTTAGGAGACTATAAGGGAGGCAGACTGCCTGAAGATAGACAGAGGTTAGGACGCTCAGTCCAGGCAGCTAGAGGCCAGTACAGAGATTTTCGTCATTTTCGTAACGCTCGTTTTGGTCAGTTTCAGAGAGGACGTCAGTTTGTTAGGAGTCAGGGGTTTCGAGGTTTTAGGGGATCAGGCAGGGGTTTTGCAGCTTCCTCTACCTCAGCAAACCCGAGAAAATCACAATGAGATGAGGGATACCCAGGTGGATGTTATTCCCGTAGGGGAACGGCTCTGGGATTTTTATCCAGCCTGGGTTCAAATCACATCCGATCAGTGGGTGTTGGAGATCATTCAAAAGGGGTATGCGCTGGAACTACAACATCCAGTGCTCGATTTGTTCGTTCACTCTCCTTGCAGGGAACGCATCAAAGGGGCAGCAGTTTGCGAAAACCTGCAAAGACTTTTGAATTTGAAGGCTATTGTACCGGTACCGTTAAGTCAACAAGGTGCCGGTCGATACTCAATTTATTTTGTAGTTCCAAAGAAGGATGGTTCTTTTCAACCGGTGTTGGATCTTCACGGGGTAAACCGTTATCTTCGGGTGACTCATTTTCAAATGGAAACGTTGAAATCGGTGATAATGGCAGTGAGGAAAGGAGAGTTTCTCTCATCTCTGGATTTAACAGAGGTGTATCTACATGTTCCAATTCATCAGGAACATCAAAAATTTTTAAGATTTGCAGTTCCAAGGGGGTCACTTCCAGTTTCAGGCATTGCCGTTCGGTTTGGCAACAGCTCCGCAAACATTTACCAAAGTAATGGTAGTGGTGGCGGCAGCATTAAGAAGAGAAGGAATTCTGGTTCACCCTTACCTGGACGATTGGTTGATTCGGGCAAAATCGGAAAGGGAAGGCAGATTAGCAACAGACAGAGTATTACAATTTTTGAAAAGTTTAGGCTGGATAGTCAATATGACAAAGAGCAAGTTGCTTCCGTCACAGAATTTGGAACATTTGGGGGCTCGGTTCGATACAAAGAAGGGAAGAGTTTTTCTTCCTCGCTCTCAGGCGCTAGTATTAAAAAATCTGGTGCAAAGTTTTTTGACAAGAAAGGAACCCACAGCATGGCAATATCTACAATTGCTCGGAACCATGGAAGAAACTTTGGACTTAGTGCTATGGGCGAGAGCTCATATGCGACCGTTGCAAAGAGCACTGTTGAGAAGGTCGCATCAAAGGAGTCCGCTATCAAAGAAATTAGCATGTCTTCTGGAGACGCGTCAAGCTCTACAATGGTGGTTAAGACCGGAGGTGCTAGAGTTGGTAATGAATCTGGAGTCTCTGGATTGGATCCAGCTAACAGATGCCAGTCTAGTGGGCTGGGGGCACACTTCGAAGGAAAGTTTGCTCAAGGTCAATGGACCGAAGAGGAGAAGGTGTGGTCCATAAACAGATTGGAGTTGAGAGCAGTAATTTTAGCTCTGCAAGCATTTCAGCATTACCTTCGGGGGAAGGCTGTTCGAGTGCTATCAGACAACGCTACCGCGGTAGCTTACATCAGTCGTCAAGGGGGCACAAGCAGTATTCCTCTGGAGACCGAGGTAGAGCAGTTGTTCGTCTGGGCCGAGAAGAACTTGGAAGCTTTATCTGCAAGTCATGTTACAGGAATAAGCAATATCGAAGCAGATTTTGAGTTGGGTGAGGGTGGAACCAGGAGAGTGGGTTCTACACCCTCAGGTGTTTCAGTTGTTAGTAAAGCATTGGGGGATTCCGGTAATGGGTCTCATGGCAACATTCGAGTCGGCAAAAGTTGATCGATTTTACAGTCGAAGACGAGAAAGAATGTCGGAAGGTCTGGATGCTCTAAATCAAAGTTGGCCGGAAGGGCAGCTTCTATATATCTTCCCTCCGTGGGCGTTGATAGGTCTAGTTCTACAAGAGTGGAACGTCACAAGGGATTTGTGATATTAATAGCCCCAGATTGGCCAAGACAGCCGTGGTATGCGGATCTCATGAGATTGTTTGTAGATCATCCTTGGCGTTTACCAATAAGAAAAGACCTGTTGTCAGGGACCCCTTACAAATGCCTCAAGTGGATCGATTCTCGCTTACGGCTTGGCTCTTGAAAGGGCAAGGTTAAGAGCTAGGGGATACTCTTCAGCAGTGATTTCTACTTTGTTAAGGTCTAAAAGGAAATCTACATCTTTAGCTTACGTTCGCACGTGGAGAATATTTGAGGCATGGTGTCAGAACAAGGGGGTTGAAGCATTGAGAACGACTATTTCTCAAGTTCTATCTTTTTTGCAGGAAGGTTTTGAGAAGGGATTAGCTCCAGCATCGTTAAAGGTTCAACTAGCGGGGCTTTCTTGTTATAGAGGGAAGGTAAAAGGTGAAGCGATTGGAACACATCCTGATGTGAAGCGTTTTTTGAGGGCGGTTACTTTATTGAGACCACCGTGCAGACCACGGGTTCCCTCCTGGAGTCTCAATTTGGTTTTGGAGGCCTTAATAAATGAGTCTTTTGAACCATTATCTCGAGCCTCACTCAAGGATCTTTCGCTTAAGGTAGTATTTCTGGTGGCTATTGCGTCAGCTCGAAGAATTTCTGAATTACAAGCTTTATCTTGTAGAAGACCTTTTCTGTTGTTCTTGAAAAATAACGTTCTTTTAAGGCCAGTTCCTTCTTTTTTACCTAAGGTAATATCGGTTTTTCATATGAGTCAGGAAGTATCATTACCAGTTTTTGATAAGAAAAGTAAAGAATGTCAAATTAATAAGTTATATCTTTTGGATGTGCGTAGGGCGTTGAAGTTGTATTTGAAAAGAACACAAGAATTCCGTAAGTTTGTTCTCTTTGCAGGACCAAGGAAGGGTCAGGCGGCTTCTAAAGCTTCTATAGCTAGGTGGCTTAAGGAAGCTATATTTTCTTCATATTTATTTAAAGGTAAGGCAATTTCAAGAGGACTTAGGGCGCACTCAACAAGAGCACAAGCTGCATCCTGGGCTGAGCACAGTTTGGTACCACCTGTGGACATTTGCAGAACGGCTACTTGGTCGTCAATGAATTCTTTTGTGAAACACTATAGGCTAGACTTACAGGCAGAGGCGGATACCTGTTTTGGTACGGCTGTGCTTCAGGCTGGTCTAGCAGGACCCACCCATTAGATTGTACTGCTCTGATATATCCCAGAGATTCCGGGACTGGACTGGAGTGACGTAAAGGAAGGTTAAATTAGACTTACCTGCTAATTGCTGTTCCTTTAAAAACTCCAGTCCAGTCCCGCATCCCTCCCTTATACCAGGTTCTACAAGAGCAGAATGGTACTTCGCACGCATTCCAAATTCCTGCTAAAGGTAGTATCGCCCTTCCATCTCAACTAGGAAGTGGTGCTCCTTAAATTCTTTCCAAGACCTCACTCCAGTCTGATAGAGATGGTCCTTCACACCTTGATCTGTAAGAGGGCTTTGTCCTATATCCAAAGCACCTAGGGCCATCGCAAAGCTGCTCAGCTTTTCATTTCCTACGACCTCTGTAGACTGGGGTAGGCGGTGACCAACCGTATGTACACTGTTTACCTGGGTGGCGGACTGTTTCGCCCTCGCCTATGAGCAGGCGGGGCTCCTGCTGGAAGTCTGCATCACGGCACACTGTGTCAGGGCCATGGCAGCCTCAGTGGCAAAATTGGCTCTGTCCCGATCGTGGACATCTGCCGGGCTGCCCCTTGGTCTTCAGTCCATAACTTTGCAGCCCATTACTGCCTGGAGTCCTGATGGAACAGTACCTGCAGCCGGCCTGTACTCTGTAACCTTTTCGCGGTTTAGGCAACTCCTACCCTCCGACCCTTCAGGCTTCCGGAATGCTGGTTTTCAGACACAGGGGTCCTACTGTGGTCTGTGGATACGGACTTATTTGCTGCTGCTTGTGGCTCCCTGTGAGGGAACCCCCTTTTTTTTTGCTATAGGCTTTTGGTAGCCAGTAGCTGTGGGGAGTCCCTTATGTGAGAACTGACTTTCTGCTTGTCCCAGAGAAAGAGTAGTTAATTCTCCGGGGACAAGAGGAAATCAGTCCTCAGAACCCTCCTTCCTCTCCTTGGAGTTGCTCCTTTACCATCTTGTGTTTTGCCGTCTTTTAGCTATGTCATCTGACTGAGCAAGATGGCACCCTTGTGCGGGAAGGGGACCACGCATGCGTGGTGGCATCTCCCAGGGGTTCAATCGGTGCTGTCGTCACCCATATGAGGACTGATTCCTGCTGTCCCTGGAGAACACTTGTTACAGGTGAGTAACTAACTATGCTTTCCCAGGCCGGCTACTACCAGCCTTACTTGAGGCAACTTCCCCAGGCCTCACAACCAAAAGGTCAGGGACACAGGCCTACGAAGCCCAAGGCTCCCAAGCCCCAGACACCAGCTCCTGCCCAACAGGGGGGAAGTTTTGACTCCCTTTGCTGAGCCTCCCCTCCCCATGGAGTCCCACCTCAGCCCACAGGGGTCAACTGGGTTCTGTGGGTGGCGCAGGTGGTGTACTTCCTCACTGTACAGCAGAACCCTCCAGACTTCTTCCTAGTAGAGCCACCAGAGCCTTTCCTCCTCCAGGCCTGGCTTGTTCAGGGACAGGGCGGTGGAACCTGTACCCCATCACTTCTGGGGAAAGGGGTTCTACTCAAAGTATTTTGTTGTCCCAAAAAGAACAGGGGACCTTCGGCCCATACTGTACCCGTGCAGTTTGAACAAGTTCCTGGTGTGGGAGAGCTTCAAGTTGCTCTCCCTTGGAACACTGCTGTCCTTCCTCCGCCATGGAGACTGGCTCTGCTCTTTCTGTCTCAAGGATGCTTACACCCACATTCTGATCCACCCTCCAACAGGTTCCGATTCATGGTGGGGGGGGGGGGGGGGCGGCACTACCAGTACAGGGTGCTGCCGTTCAACCTCGCCTCCTCTCCAAGAGTCTTTGCAAAATGCCTGGCTGTCATAGCCATCCATGTGTGGCTCCAAGGGGTCCATGTCCTCCCTTAACTGAACGACTGGCTCATCAGAGGCAGCACACCTCTTGAGGCCAGTCGGACCACAAGACTCACTATTCATACTCTGCAGTATTTGCGGTTCATCTTCAACTACCCCCAAGTCCAGCCTCTCCCCAGCCCAAGACTTGTAATTTATAGAGTCCCAGCTGGACACTCTGTGGGTCAGGGCCTTTCTCCCTGTGTAGAGAGTCCACCGCCTGATGCAGCTGGTAAGGGACGTGCAGACCTCCAGTTCGGTGCCAGCTCAACTACTCCTCCGCCTGTTAGGCCACATAGCCTCGACAATTCACGTTATGCCTCTGGCCCACCTGCATATGCAGACAGCCCAGTGGTGCCTCCGTTCCCTGTGGACACAGGCAATAGGCAGGCTGAGGGGAAAGAGTGAAAGTCGCCCACCAGCTGACAGCCTCCCTCACCTGGTGGCAGTCCCTACATCATCTCTGGGAAAGTAAGCCCTTCCAGGCACCAAAGTTGATTTTTCCTGCGTTGGATTCGTGGTTTTTGCTCGGTTCGATGCTGGTTCCCCTTCCCGCCTAGGCCCAGTACAACGGTATCGAGCCCGGAGCTAGTTTTTCGGTTTTTGTCCTTCGTGACTAGCGTTTCTGCTTTTTTCTTTTTTTCATTGGCAACCCGGTCTTTTGACCTTGCAGGGGTCCTTTTTCCCCCGATGGCTGCCAGCGCATTCAAGAAGTGTGATTGGTGTAAGAAGCTAATGTCTCTCACCGACACACATGACTGCTGCCTCCAGTGCCTCGGGCACGACCATGACCCGGTGGTCTGTGTCCCGTGTGGCAAAATGTCCTCTAAGGCGCTGAGGAGCCGTCAGCATCAGCGTGAAAGACTTTTTTCTGACTCTGCGTCCGGCTGGGCCCGGACCTCATCAGAGGCCTCGACATCTCGGGAGTCCGACCCCGAGCACCGTCGAGGCTCCTCTGAAATGGGGTCTCCTTCTTGGGAACACAGAAGGAATTAGAAACCTGCGAGGGCGGCGTCGGTGGATGCTCTTGGCCCCTCGAGGACCAGGTCGCATAGCCCTGACCGCCGTCCCGGGTCCTCGGAGTCGGAGAGGCCTGCCAAGTTGCCTCGAGTGGAACCTGGGTCTGAGTGGGATACGGAGGATGAGGAGCCCCCGGACACTTTCCGGACCCGGTGCGTCCCATCGGATTCACCGAAGTCTGAGCCTCGGAGACGGTCCCCACCAGAGGATACACGGTTCTCGGACTTCGTGAGGGACATGGCCAAAGCCTTGGCCTTCCCCGCGGATCCCGAGGAGGAGCCTCAAGCCGAGGAGCTCGAGGCACTTCAGTATGACTCTCCACCTAAGGAGGCCTTTACTGTACCGGTTCCTCCGATGCTGGAACGGCTGCTGTTCCGCATGTGAGAGGCACCAGCCTCGGCGCCGCTTCTCAGCAAATGGGTCAATTCCATTTATCGAGTCCGTAAGAGCCCTGGGTTCCAGAAGGCACAGCTACCGCACCACTCCATGGTTGTGGAATCGGCCATGCATCGTCTGAAGAGTCAAAAGATGCACTCCTTGGTGCCCCCCAGCCGGGAGGCCAGGAACCTGGATGCCCTCGGTAGAAAGTGCTTCCAGGGCTCTATGCTGGCTTGCTGTGTCCAGACTTACCAGCTGTACATGGGCATGTACCTCCGAGACCTGGCAAAGGAGATTGCCGGGTTCTCAGCTGGCCTCTCCGAGGAACCTTTGCAAAGGGTTTAAGGCTTTTGTCATCAGGGATTCGAGAGTGCTCAAAGTTTATCTCTCGAGCAGCCTATGATGGCTTCGAGGCTTCGGCCCGAGTAGCCGCGGCCGGCATCGGTGCATGCCGTCAGGCCTGGCTACAGTCATCGGACCTCGAGCCATGGGTACAGGACAAGTTGGTCGATGTCCCTTGCCGAGGTGAGAACCTTTTTGGCATACCCATGGCTGAAAAGGTTGCATAACTCGAGTCTGAGACTCTCACCAGGACAAGGCTGTCCAGGAAATCTTCTGCCCCTTCTCAGAAGGGCTCGGGGGAAAAAGCCCTTTTAACCAAGGAAGGCTACTGCCTACAAATCCTGCCCTCGGTTTCAGGCCTCTACAGCTCCCCATCAGGGTCAGCAGGCCAAGGGGCAGGGACATGGGCCCCGTAGGCAGAAAACCCCCAAGCCATCAGCTCCAGCTCCTGCATAGCAGGGAGCGGGGTTTTGACTCCCACTGCATAGCCTCTCCTCCTCAGCTGGCTCCTCTCAGCACAGGAGGCCGGCTGACACTACGCCCACAGGTGGTCAGCCATAACAGGGGATACCTGGGTACTGAGCATAGTCCAAAAGGGCTATTTGCTCCACTTCAACCAGTTACCCCCCTCCTATTTTCCAGGGGAGCCTCCAAGACTCCCTCTGCACAAGAACCTCCTCCTTCAGGAGTTGGCAAGTCTTCTACAGGAGCAGGCGGTGGAACCAGTGCCCCACCACCTGATAGGGCGAGGCTTCTATTCCAGGTACTTTCTGGTACCAAAAAGGACTGGGGGCCTCAGGCCCATCCTAGATTTGCGAAATCTCAAGTTCCTGGAGAGGGAAAAGTTCAAGATGCTTACCCTTGGAATATTGCTGCCCTACCTCCAGCAGGGAGATTGGCTATGCTCCTTAGACCTGATGGATGCTTATACTCACATCCTCATTCATTCAGACCACAGACAATATCTCAGATTTGTAGTGGGAGGAAGTCATTTTCAATACAGAGTACTTCCATTTGGCCTCACCTCCGCCCCCAGGATTTTCACCAAGTACCTGGCGGTGGTGGCGGACTATCTCAGAAACCAGGGCATCTTTGTCTTTCCATACCTGGACGACTGGCTCATCAGAGGTCAGTCTCCACAAGAGGCCAGACAGGCCACCCTTCGCACTGTTTCTCTTCTCCAGCATCTAGGCTTCGTAGTAAACGTCGCAAAGTCCACTTTGCTCCCCTCACAGGACATAGAGTTCATAGGGGCAAGATTGGATACCCTCCAGGTGAAGGCTTATTTGCCCGAGAACAGGGCCCACAGACTGATGGCTTTGGCAAAACAGTTCCACAGCGGTTCTTTGGTCTCCGCCAGAAACTTCCTAAGGCTCTTGGGTCACATGGCCTCCACGGTCCATGTAACCCCGAATGCCCGTCTACACATGCGACCTGCGCAGTGGTGTCTCAGAGCTCAGTGGGTGCAAGCCACAGGCGACTTGAAAGAAAAGATAAGGGTGTCCAAACTGCTGGCAGCCTCCCTACGGTGGTGGCTGCATCTCCCGAACCTGGTCCAGGGGGTGCCTTTTCAGGCACCTCCACACACAGGTGCTGACAACTGATGCTTCTCTTCAGGGCTGGGGTGCACATTGCCAGGGGGCTTGCACTCAGGGCCTCTGGTCTCCTTGGGAGTCCACACAGCAGATCAATCTGTTGGAGTTGTGAGCTATCCGCTTAGCTCTACAGACTTTCTCTCATGTCCTCTCTTACCAGTCTGTCTTAGTTCAGACAGACAATCAGGTGGCAATGTTCTACGTGAGCAAGCAAGGGGGGCACAGGCTCCAAACTTCTGTGTCCGGAGGTGCAGGCCCTGTGCTCCTTGGCAATCAAACATATGTTTCTCAAGGCAGTTCATCTGCCTGGCCAGGAGAATTCCCTGGCAGACAGATTGAGCAGGATTCTACAGCCTCACGAATGGCATTTGAATCCCCTGGTGGTCCAAGGGATCTTTCTAAGATGGGGTCTTCCAACCATCGATCTCTTTGCGAGTTCACTGAACCGTCAGCTACCCAGGTTCTGTTCCAGGCAACTGCATCCTCTCCGAATAGCAGCAAATGCGTTTCTAATCTCTTGGTCCACGGGCCTACTGTATGCGTTTCCTCCCACGCCTCTAGTGGCCCACACCTTGTTCAAGGTTCTTCAGGACAAGGCCTTGGTGATTCTGGTAGCCCCCAGATGGCAGAGACAAACATGGTTTCCACTCCTTCTGCAGTTGGCGGTGGGCACTCCACTCCCTCTGGGGGTGCAGCCCGATCTCCTATCTCAGGATCAGTGATCTCTCCTGCACCCCAACCTCAGGTCCCTCAATCTGATGGCCTGGCTGCTGAAAGGGTAGTTCTAGCCCCCTTACTTCCTAAGGAAGTGGAAGAGGTGTTTTTGGCCTCTAGGAGGCAATCCACCCGGATATCTTATGCCTTCAAGTGGCGAAGGTTCTCCACTTGGTGTGCTCAGTGCCAGGAGGATCCTTTTTCGTGTCTGGTTCCAGTGGTGCTGCAGTACCTGCTCCACCTCTCAGACTTAGGCCTTAAATCCAACTCTGCTCGGATCCACCTCAGTGCTCTATCGGCACACCACTCACAGGTACAGGGCCAATCTCTGTCAGGCCATCCCTTGGTGTCCCGCTTCCTCAGAGGCCTGCTTCTGCTCAAGCCTCCGATCCGTCCACCAGCTCCTGAGTGGGATTTAAATGTGGTCTTGCAGCAACTTACTTGCCCACCGTTTGAGCCGATGGCTACCTGTCATTTACGCTTTCTTTCCTGGAAGGCGTTGTTCTTGGTGGCTCTTTCCTCGGCCAAGCGTGTGAGTGAACTACAAGCTCTGGTTTCTGATAGACCGTACACACGGTTCTATAAGAACAGGGTGGTCTTGCGGACTCGCCCTAAGTTTCTTCCGAAGGTTGTCTCCTCCTTCCACCTCAATCAGGAGGTGGTTCTTCCAACATTCTTCCCCAGGCCGCATGCCAGCCGGGCTGAAACAGTCCTGCATACCCTGGACTGTAGAAGGGCGTTGCCCTTGCGTACGGTCTATGTAAAAGGACATTGAAGGGCTGCTCAGCTCTTCGTATCTTTTGACCCTAATAAACTGGGGTTGCCTGTCTCCAAGCGTACGTTGTCCCTTTGGGTAGCAGATTGTATCGCTTGGGCGTACAGGGCAGCCGGCCTCTCCTTGCAGGGTCGAGTCACGGCCCACCGTGTCAGGGCGAAGGCCGCGTCAGTAGCCCACCTCCGCTCTGTTCCGTTGGCAGACATCTGCCGGGCCGCTACTTGGTCTTCAAGCCAGACTTTTGCGGCTCACTACTGCCTCGAGAGGGAGTCCCATAGGGACAGTGCTTTCGGACAGGCGGTACTCCGTAATTTCTTTGAAGTTTAGGCAACTCCTACCCTCCGGCCCTTGTGTTGGACTACCGTACGGGGGCATTATCAGAAAGGATTCTTTCACGGATGATGACGCTCTAGAGGGAGCTTATTTTTTCAGCTTGGGTTCCCGGTAGCCTGAATCTGGGGAGTCCCATATGTGAGAACTGACTTGGTCCTGGATAAAGAGTAGTTACTCACCTGCAACAGGTGTTCTCCAGGAGCAGCAGGAATCAGTCCTCACGACCCTCCCTCCTCCTCTTGGAGTTGCAGTCATATGATTCATTTTGTGTTTTTGCTGTCTTTTAGCTATGTCATCAGACTGAGCAAGATGGCACCCTTGGGCGGGAAGGGGACCGCGCATGCGCGCTGCATTCCCAAAGACTTTCTTTGAAAGCTGGGGAAATGCTCCTCACGAGGGCTCCTTCGGCACCGACGTCACCCATATGTGAGGACTGATTCCTGCTGCTCCTGGAGAATACCTGTTACAGGTGAGTAACTACTCTTACTCCCTCTGTCAGGAGACAGTGGCCCTCTACTTCTTTGCAGTGCGCAACCATATCCTTCTGAGGGCGGTGTACTTACCGGGCAGGACAACTGCCTTGCGGACAATCTCAGCAGGTTGCTTCGGCCTTTCGAGTGATGCCTGAACCCAAAGGTTGTCCAGAGGCTTTTCTGCCTCTGGGGAAGATCCTGGCCGGACCTGTTCACCTCTCCGGACAACTCAGAGCTGCCTAAATTCTGCTCCCCTCAGCCACACCACAGGAGGGTGGCGGCAAACACGTTACTGATCTCCAGGTCTCGGGGCCTGCTTTATGCATTCCTGCCGACGCCTCTGATAACCAAGTGCCTTTTCAATATCCAGAGCGAGCACGCCTCAGTAATCTCAATTGTGCCCAGGTTGCCCAGGCAGCCCTGGTTCCCCCTGCTACTCTCCCTGTCGGTGGCAACCCCAGTACCACTGGGCTGGAACCTGGACCTCCTGTCCTAGGAGGGGGACCTTCCTGCTACACCACAGCCTGGGGTCCCTCATGCTGACAGCATGGCTGCTGAAAAGATAGCACTGGCCCCTTTCAACCTCCCAGCTGAGGTTGAGAAGATCTTCCTGGCCTCCCAGAAGCCATCCACCAGAAGGTCTTATGCCTGCAGGTGGAGGAGGTTCTCTGTCTGATGTGCAGAACCTGTTCTTCTGTCAGGTTAAGTTTGTTCTGCAGTACTTTCTGCACTTCTCTTACTCGGGCTTGAAATCTTACTTGGTGAGGGTGCATCTCAGCGCCATAGCGGCTACCATCATCCTATAGAAGGGAAGCCCCTTTCAGGCCAGCCTCTGGCCTCCAGATTCCTCGTGGGCCTCCCGCTATCCAAGCCCCCTCTCCGCCCTCCGACAACAGAATGGGACCTCATGTGGTGCTCTCCCAGCTCACTAGGCTGTCTTTCAAGCCTTTGGCCACCTGCCTCCTGAGACACCTTTCCTGGAAGGTGGCCTTGGTGGCATTGACGTCCACTCGCAGAGTAAGTGAGCTGCAGGCTCTGGTGGTGGACCCACCCTGTACCAGGTTCTATACAAACAGGGTGGTGCTTCATACGCACCCCAAATTCCTTCCAAAGGTGGTGTCCTCTTTTCACCTCAATCAGGAGGTTGTTCTCCCCACCTTCTTTCCATAGCTGCACGCTGGCAGGGAGTAGGTCATTTTGCATAACCTGGATTGCAAGAGGGCCTTGTCCTTTTATCTACAGATGACCCTGGCCCATCAAAGCTCCTTGACTTTTTATCTCCTATGACTCCACCAGACTGGAGCTACCTGTAACCAAGCAAACCCTGTCCATCTGGGTGGTAGACTGCATTGCCCTCGCTTCTGAGCGAGTTGGCCTCTCTTAGGAGCTCCGGATCATTACTCATCGCGTAAGGGCTATGGCCATGTTGGTGGCCAACCTTCGCACAGTGCTGGTGCAAGAAATCTGTAAGACCGCCACATGGTCTTTAGTTCATACGTTTGCAACTCACTACTGCCTTGAGAGTGAGTCCTGCAGGGACAGTGCCTTTAGCAAGGCAGTGATCAAAAACATTCTTGGTGTATAGGCAACTCCTGCCCTCCAACCCTTCACTGTCCAGGATACCGGAGTTCTGGTGATGCTGGGGTCTTCAGAGTCTCTTGGTAAGGACTCACCTGTTGCAACTCAGACCTCCCCTTGGTCGCCGCCGCTGCTGCTGTCGTGGTTCGGGCCATGGCAGCCTGGAGCTAGGGAGTCCCATATGTGAGGACTGACTTCCTGCTTGTTCCTGGAGAAAGCATATTTGCTTATCTGTAACAGGTGTTCTCCATGGATAGCAGGAATCAGTCCTCACAACCCTCCCTCCTCCCCTTGGAGTTGCCTCCTTTACCTTTTTGTCTTTTTCCTAAGCTATTTCATCTGACTGAACAAGATGGCACATCCCTAAGGCTCTCTTTGAAAACTTGGGGAATGTTCCGCTCGTGCTTCGTCTGTGCTGATGTCACCTATATGTGAGGACTGATTCCTGCTGTCCCTGGAGAACACCTGTTACAGGTAACTACACTGTATCTACACTTCATCTTCCAAGGAAATCACTATCAATTCAGAGTCCTTCCCTTCAGACTTGCCTCTGCCCCAAGAGTCTTCACAAAGTGTATGGCGGTCGTAGCTTCATATCTAAGGACTTTCGGAATATTCGTCTTCCATTAATTAGACGATTGGCTAATAAGGGCAGCCACTTCTCAGGAAGTTTATTTTATTTAGCTAGGCTTATATACCACTTTTCTACCAATCAAAGCGGTGTACATTCAGGTACTGTATGTATATTTTTTCCTTGTCCCCGAAGGGCTCACAATCTGTTTTTGTACCTGAGGCAACGGAGGGTTAAGGGTTAAGTTCACCTATTCCTCTTGTGTACAATTCAAGTACTACAGGATCTAGGATTTGTGATAAATCTTCCAAAATTCCATCTAGTTCCTACTCAGAGTTTATAGGATCTTTTCTAGACACTTGACAGTCAAGGGCATTTCTACCCCAGGACCATTGTACCTGCCTAGTACAGATAGCATCTTAAGAAAGGTTCAAAAACAATCTCTCGGCCAGAGAGATGCTACAGTTGTTAGGCCATATGGCCTCTACGGTTCATGTAGTGCCATATGCTCGTCTGCATATGCGGACAATTCAGTGGACTCTTGCCTCCCAGTGGAAACAGGCCTCTGGGGCCCTCACATACAAGATCAAAATCACAGACATTCTCAGGAACTCCCTGTTCTGGTGTCCTACCCCGGGGAACCTCATCATATGGTCACCTTTTCAGATGCTTCCACATCAATGGTTATGGTTAAGGCACTTGATATACTGCCCTTTTTATGCTGTGCATCAGAGCGGTTTACAACTTATGCTAACAGGAACATTTTATTCCCTTGTCCCTGAAGGGCTCACAATCTAAGTGTACCTGAGGCAATGGAGGGTTAAGTGGCTTGCCCAAGGCCACAAGGAGTAGCTGTGGGATCAGACACCCCAGTCCCTCCGGCCTGAGGTTGCTTGTCCCTATCTGGGAATTGAACCCCCAGCCCTCTGGCCTGAGGAAACCTGTCCCAACCACTGAGCCACTCCTCCCTCCCCAATGCATCCTGACAACAGATACCTCCAGACTAGGTTGGGGAGCCCACTTGGACACTCTCCACTCAGGGCCTCTGGACAGAGCAGGAGTCAGAACTCCAAATTTGCTGGAGCTTCGTGCAATCTTCAATACCCTCAATGTGTTTCAACAACTGCAGGGCCACAGAGTTCTTGTCCAGACGGACAAACAGGTGGCTATGTTCTACGTGAATAAGCAGGGGGGGAAACGGGTTCTCTTGGGCCCTCTGCATGGATGCTCTCCATCTTTGGTCTTTTGCCATTGCCCATCAGATGCATCTCCAGGCAGTATACTTGCCAGAACACCAAAATGTCTTAGTAGACAGTTTGTCTGATCCTCCTTCCACATGAGTGGTCTCTCCATCAAGAGACAGTTTCCTACATCTTGCACACCTGGGGATCTCCGGAGATGGACCTTTTTGCCACTCCACAGAATGCCAGACTATCTCGTTTTTGCAACAGAACCCCGATGCCCAGTCGTCAGCAGGTTGATGCTTTCCATCTTCACTGGGGTCAAGATTTCCTGTATACCTTTCCTCCCATACCCCTCATTGCTAAAACGCTTTTAAAGCTTCAAGCTGACAGGGACCACATGATCCTCACAGCCCCTCGCTGGCAACGTCAACTCTGGTTTCCTCTCTTGCTATGTCTTAAAGACTCGCCCTCTCAATCTCGGATCAGCTCCTGACCTCTCACAGGATAAGGGGTTGCTACTCCATCCCAACCCGCAGTTTCTCCATCTCTAGGCTTGGCTGCTGAAAGCGTAGTCTTGCAAGGTCTCAACCTTTCTCGGGATATAAAGGACATACTACTAGCCTCCAAGAACATAAACACATGCCATACTGGGTCAGACCAAGGTCCATCAAGCCCAGTATCCTGTTTCCAACAGTGGCCAATCTAGGTCATACGTACCTAGCAGTCTTCCAGACGTTCCTATGACTTTAAATGGCATAGGTACTCCTCTTTTTGTACCCAAAAGGATTTTAAACTTTCTCAGCTCCAGTGGAGGCTCTCCTTCAGTATCTCCATCTTTCTTCCTCTGGTCTCAAGACAAACTCTGTAAAGGTTCACCTCAGTGCAATTGCGGCTACTCGCCATCCCGTGGATGGACAGCCTATTTATTTACAATTGCTTGTGACATGTTTCATGAGAGGGCTCTTATTAACCAAGCCCTCCATCAGGCCACCACTGGTTGCATGGGATCTTAATGTGTTATTAGGTCAGCTTCTTAAGCCGCCCTTTGAACCTTTAGCCACAACCTCACTAAGGTTTCTCTCTTGGAAAGTCATCTTCCTTGTTGCACTCCATCAACAAACTATATCGTAATGATAGAGCTGATCAAATTAGTGGAGGGGTTGCGCTCTGTTAGAGAGGGCATTGAGTCAGAAAGGATTGAAGTTTTGCAGCAAACAAAATTTGCTGTAAAATCTCTATGGATTGAAACTCCATGTAAAAAGGGGAAGGCTATGGCAGTGGGGGTGTACTATAGACCGCCTGGCCAGAATGAACAAATGGATGATGAAATGCTCAAAGAAATCAAGGAAGCTAACAGAAGTTACAGCGCAGTAATAATAATGGGTGATTTCAATTACCCCGGTATCAACTGGGTCAGTGTCGCGGCAGGACATGCTAGGGAGATAAAGTTTCTAGATGAAATAAATGACTGCTTCTTGGAGCAGCTGGTTCATGAACCGACCAGAGGGGAAGCCATATTAGACCTAGTCCTTAGTGGAACACCAGATCTAGTGCAAGAGATAAGGGTGTTGGGGCCACTTGGCAATAGTGATCATAGCATGGGGAAATCCACAGTACTACCTTTTAACTTTCGAAAGGCAGACTATGGTAAAATGAGGAAAATAGTTAAGAAAAAACTAAAAGGAGCAGTTGCAAAGGTTAAAGACTCAAGCTTGGGTGGTGTTGAAAAATACTATCTTGGAAGCCCAGACCAGCTGTATTCCACGCTTTAAGAAAAGTGGAAGGAAGTCCAAAAAACTGCCAGCATGGTTTAAAGGTGAGGTCAGAGAGGCTGTTGCCAAAAAAGCATCTTTCGGGAAATGGAAAAAAGAGCCAAACGATGAAACTTGGGAACAGCACAAGCACTGGCAAGTTAAATGCAAGGCATTGATAAGGCAGGCAAAAGGAGAATTTGAGAAGAAGCTTGCTGTGGAAGCAAAAACGCGAAATAAAGACTTTTTCAAGTACATTCGTAGCAAAAGACCTGTGAGAGAGTCAGTTGGTCCATTAGATTATAGAGGGATTAAAGGGGCACTAAGAGGTGACAAGGCGATAGAGAGACTGAATGAATTCTTTGCTTCGGTCTTTACTGAGGAAGATGTAGGGAGGTTGCCCATGACTGAAGTGGTATTTAAAGGTGCGGAAAAATTGAAGGAAATATCGATACATCGGGAAGATGTATTACAACTGTTAGATAAACTGAAGAGTAGCAAATCACCTGGGCCGGATGGTATACATCCAAGGATTTTGAAAGAACTGAAATATGAGATTGCAGACCTGCTATTAGTAATCTGTGAACTATCATTAAAATCATCTCTAATACCTGAAGATTGGAGGATCGCCAATGTAACACCAATTTTTAAAAAGGGGGTTCCAGGGGTGATCTGGGAAACTACAGACCGGTGAGCCTGACGTCAGTACTGGGAAAAATGGCAGAAACCAGTCATGGCCTAATGGGAGACAGCCAACATTGCTTTAGACAAGGAAGATCTTGTCTTACTAATCTGTTATGTTTTTTTGAAGGTATGAATAAACAGGTGGACAAAGGTGAGTCGGTTGATATAGTGTATCTGGACTTTCAGAAAGCCTTTGACAAGGTCCCTCATCAGAGACTTTTGGCAAAACTAGAGTCATGGGATAGGAGGCAATATACTATTGTGGATCAGGAACTGGTTAAGAGATAGAAAGCAGAGGGTAGGGCTAAATGGCCAATTTTCCCAATGGAGAAAGGTGAACAGTGTTGTACCCCAGGGATCTGTGCTGGGTCTGCTGCTTTTTGACATTTTCATAAATGACCTGGAAAGTGGAATAACGAGTGAGGTTATCAAATTTTCAGATGTCACAAAACTATTTAAAATTGTTAAAACCCAAGAGGATTGTGAAAAATTGCAAGAGGATCTTGATAAATTGGAAGACTGGGCATCAAAATGGCAGATGAAATTTAATGTGAACAAGTGCAAAGTTATGCACCTAGGGAAGAACAACCCAAACTATGGTTCCACAATGCAAGGTTCCACATTAGGAACCACCACCCAGGAAAAAGATTTAGGTGTCATTGTGGATAACATGTTAAAACCCTCGGCCCAGTGTGCAGCGGCAGCCAAGAGATTAAATAGAATGCTAGATATCATAAGGAAAGGAATGGAAAATAAAACAAAAGATATTATAATGCCTCTATATCGTTCCATTGTGAGACCGCACCTTGAATATTGTGTGCAATTCTGGTCGCCGTAGCTTAAAAAGGATATAGCGTTATTAGAAAAGGTTCAGAGAAGAGCCACCAAAATGGTAAAGGGGATGGAAGGTTACTCCTATGAAAGGCTAAAAAGGTTTAGGCTCTTTAACCTTGAAAAGAGATGGCTGAAGGGAGAAATGATAGAAGTCTATAAATTAATGAACGGAGTGGAACGGGTAAACGTAGATAGATTGTTTACGTTATCAGAATATAGAAAGACTAGGGACAATGCAATGAAGCTACAGTGTAAACTATTTAAGACTAATAAAAGAATATATTTTTTCACTCAACGTGTAATCAAACTCTGGAATTTGTTATCGGAAGATGTAGTAAAGGCTGTTAGTGTAGCTGGGTTTAAAATAGGTTTAGACAAGTTCCTGGAGGAAAGGTCCATAAACCATTATTAAAAAGGGACCCAGGATATCAATGCTTGACCCAGTACAAGCATTGTGGAACCTGTGTCTTTTGGGGAAACTGCTAGGTACGTATGACCTAGATTGGCCACTGTTGGAAACAGGATACTGGGCTTGATGGACCTTGGTCTGACCCAGTATGGCATATCTTATGTTCTTATGTATGTTCTTATGTATGTTCTTATGTTCTAACTATGTAATGCGATGCAGCCATCCAAAGGCACAATGTGCACGTTTCGGGAAGACAATGTATCAAGTGCTTCACTGCTTCCTTATCGTTGCCAATGCCAGAAATGTTTTGGTAGTAATTTTTGTCACTGGAATTTGGGATTTCATTTGCATGGCTGCCTGAATGGCAAACCTATGTTCTGTAGCCACTGATTAAATTTGCAAAGCAGTCACCTGGTCTTCGGTGCATACTTTTGCTGCACATTACTGTTTAGACAAGGACTCCCATCAGGATGCCATGTTTGGTCAGGCTGTACATCAGCACCTCTTTGGACTTAGGTCAACTCCTACCCTCTATCATGTAATCTTCGATGCCAGATCAATGCCCCCTTGAGGTCTGCTCTGATGCAAATCTCCCGATTCTGGGGGACATTTATCTGGGAGCTAGGGAGTCCCATATGTGAAGATTACATTCCTGCTTGTTCCTGGAGATAGCCTAGATACTCACCTGTAATAGGTGATCTCCAGGAACAGCAGGACTTTAGTCTTCACAATGCACCCTCCTCCCCTAGGACTTGTAGAGGTCTCTCGCTCTCTCGCGCGCGCTCGCTCGCTCTCTCGCGCGCGCTCACACTCTCGCGCGCTCTGGGAGAGTCACAAACGCGGAAGGCAGAGGCGGATGCTCCCAAAGGCTTTCCTATCGGACACTGGGGAGTATTCCTGCCTGGGCTTTGCCGCTACCGGCGTTGCCCATATGTGAAGACTAAAGTCCTGCTGATCTCCAGGAACAAGCAGGAATAAGTCCTCACATATGGGTACGTCGGTACCGACGGAGCCTGAGCGGGAAAGCTCCCCAGCTTCCCAGAAGGAAGCTTTTGGGGCCTCCCACTGCACATGCGCGCTGCCTTCCTGACCAGCTCTCCTCAGTTTCTCTTTTTCCGCGGAGCCAGCAGGTCGTGTTCCTGTCACCGCTGAAGAAATTCTTATTTTAGTTTGTTTCTTTAGTCCGCGTACCTGCCTTCCCCATACCGAAACCGGTACCGCCAGTCTCTCTTTTCTTTTCTTTACCAAAAAAACCCCTTTTATTTAGCAACTTGGTGACTTCGGTTAGGCCTCAGGCCTACACAAATTCTCCTCATGGAGAAACCAGCCCCTGGTTTCAAGAAGTGTACCAAGTGTAGTGCTGTTATTTCTGTCACAGACACCCATGACTGGTGTCTTAAATGTTTGGGACCTGACCACTCCATTCCGGACTGCCCATCCTGCTCCCAGATGTCTAAACGTGGTTTGCAGAACCGGGCCAACAAATTCCATGTGCTGTTTGCTTCAGATAATCCAGCATCACAGTCATCCAGGTCTTCCTCTCCGGATGGATCTCAGGTAACCAAACCTTCTTCGGGCAGGTCCTCAAAGAGCAAATCTCCTTCAAAGTATCGAGAGGCTCTCACTTTTGAATCTGAGGATCCTGTCCCAGCCAAACAACCCCGGCGGGAAGCTCTGGCTTCCAAAGTACCATCTATGGGGTTACAGGTTGACATCGATGGCACGGCCTCGACTGATCACCTGTTAGACTGCTCTGGGGTACCGGCCCATGCCGGTACCGACATCCAGGCAGCAGTGGTGTCTATGGGCAATACTGTCCAGACCATGCAGCAGGCCGTTCTGGCTTTCATTAAAGCTGCGACGCCCTCGGTACCGCATCTAGCGGTTCCGGGTCCGGTTCCGGTACTGTCTTCCATACCGGAACCGAGACCATCATCCTTCCAAACGCAGATCGGTTCCGCATGCCGGATCCGGGTTTTCACCCGATACCGATCCCATACCCAGCACGCCCGATGTCGATACCGATCGGTATGCGTATCGTGCGTTGGAAGCAAATAGAGGATTCTCTGATTCTTCTGAGGATTTTGACTCCTCTGATGACTCTGATGAGCTGTCTCTGGTTCTTCCTGAAGAGCCTTCTTCCCCAAAGAGGAGAATGTCTCCACCAGAGGATTTGTCCTTTCAAGACTTCATTATAGAAGTAGCTAAAGGACTTTCTATTACTACATCCTCTGAAAAAGAACCTAGATCAAAGAAATTGGATATTTTAGGATACCCTAAGGTTCCTAAAGAGGCAGTCACCCTGCCTATCCATGAAATCCTTCAAGAACACTTGATGGACTTATGGGAGGCTCCTCTAACGTTGTCTCCTCATTCTCGTAGGTTGGACACCATGTACCGGGTCCCTCCTTCTCCTGGTTTTCAAAAAACTCAGCTGCCTCACCATTCCATTGTGGTGAAGTCTGCGCTGAAAAAGATTGAGTACCAAAAGGCACTCTTCTACCCCTCCAGGGCGAGAATGTAAGACCCTAGACTCTTTTTATTAATTTATTATTAACATTTCTTATATACCGCACTATTTGCCATCAGCACGGTTTACACAGAACATAAACATCCAACAATATACATATGTCTGGTCATTACATTTAACAGGAAATGGAACTTGGAGAACCGGGTAAACTATATACATATGAAGTTGAATGAGAACAGATACTGTTTGTTGTTTTACATTGTTGGGGATGCCTGAATTTTGGAAAGGTCTACGCTCCGTCCCCATACAAGGTGAATGATCCCACAAAAATAGCACTGATCAGGGTGGGCATGTCGAAACGGGCAACTGGACAGATGCCGGAAAAGGGGACGCAGAGGGCTGCAGGTGGCACATGCTGTGGTGCAGCTGAGCCACAGTGTGGACTAGGGTGATGCCTAGGTGGCCCATAGGAATGCTGAAACTGTACAGCAGCCAGACAGCAACTGATGAGGTTCCAACATGGGCACGAGTGTATTTCCCACAGTGTCACTGGGGATAGTACTGGGGACACTGACTTTTGGTAGGAAAATCTTCCAGGCTAGTATGCTTATAGCCAGGATTAATTCATACAGTCTGTATATGGGCATGTTTCTAAGGGAACTTGCCCTAAAGGTACGACATTTTACCTCATTTATCCCTGAGGATAGAAAGGAGGAGTTCATTTCTCTGGTGAAACAGCTTCTAGATGTTTCTAAGTTCTCCAACAGAGCAGCCTTTGATTCCTTTGAAGGTGCCGGTAGAGCTTCGGGCATTGCCATTGCAGCCCGACGACTTGCTTGGCTCCAGGCCTCTGACCTAGAACCCTGGGTCCTGGATGGCTTACGGAATCTGCCCTGTACAGGTGAGAACTTATTTGGTAAAGACTGGCAAATTAAAGCCACTCAAATGGACGCAGAAAATGCTACATTAGATAGACTTTCTAAGTCTACCTCTACTCCTGCCAAGAAAAAGTCTTTTAAGAGGCCTTACTACAAGAAGGCCAGATTTTCCACAAATACTGGCCAGCAATCTTCTCAGCCTCGCTTTGCTGCTAAACGTCAGCAGCCTAAACAGGCAAGGTCAAAGCCTGCAGTGTCTGCCACTCCTCAGCAGGCTCAACCCCCTCAGGGGTTTTGACTTGCTCCTAGAGAACTTAACCTTTCTGGCTCTAGAACAACCAGAGCCCCTCACCATTCCCGGAAGGTTAGCTCACTTTGCTCCCAGATGGGGGCAAATTACATCAGAGCAATGGACCCTCTCTATCATCAGAGAGGGCTACAAACTTCATTTTTCCAACCTTCCTCCATATACCATGGTGAGGCACTTCAATTCTCCCCCATCTCTCCTGGCCCTGTTGGGTCAGGAAATCTCTTCTCTCCTTGCCCAAGGGGCAATAGAAGAGGTTCCTCTTCTTCAACAAGGGACAGGATTCTACTCCCCTTATTTTCTCATACCAAAGAAGACAGGGGGATTCAGACCTATCCTAGATCTGAGAGAATTGAACAAATTTATATACAAGGAGAAATTCAAAATGCTTTCTCTAGGCATTCTCCTTCCATACCTTCAGAGTCAGGATTGGCTTTGTTCTCTAGATCTCAAGGATGCGTACACACATATACTCATCCACCCATCCCACAGAAAATATCTAAGATTTCTGTTTCAGGGAAAACATTTCCAGTACAGAGTACTTCCCTTCGGTCTAGCCTCTGCTCCAAGAGTGTTCACCAAATGCATGGCAGTTGTTGCCGCATTTCTAAGAGGTCTGGGAATTTTTGTATTCCCATATTTGGACGACTGGCTCATCCGAGCTCCATCTCAGTCAGAGGCCCAGATTTCCCTGGACCGCAAAAGGCACATTCTGCAGTATCTGGGACTGGTGATAAACCTTTCCAAGTCTCAACTTATCCCTACTCAGTCTCTGGAATTCATAGGGGCCCAGTTGGACACCACCACTGCAAGGGCTTACCTACCTCAAGTCCGGGTCCAACGTCTGGTGTGCTTGGCCTCCCAAGCTCAGTCCAGCAGTCACTTGACAGCCAGAGAAATGCTGCGACTTCTGGGCCACATGGCCTCCACGGTACACGTGGTGCCCTACGCTCGTCTTCATATGAGAGCAGCTCAATGGACCTTGGCCACCCAGTGGACTCAGGCATCAGGAGCGCTCTCCGACCAAATACTCACCTCAAAGCGTCTGTTTTGGTCCCTCCAATGGTGGATGTCCACCAAGAATCTGTTGTTGGGGGCCCCCTTCCAACCTTTGTTGCCCCAAGCAACCCTCACAACAGATGCCTCCCAAACAGGGTGGGGAGCCCATCTACAACACCTCTCCACTCAGGGTACTTGGTCTCCACAGGAGACCACCCTTCACATCAACCTCCTGGAACTGCGAGCAATCTTCTTTGCCCTCAAAGTCTTCCATACCCTCCTTGTCAACCTGACCGTCCTAGTTCAAACGGACAATCAGGTGGCCATGTTCTACGTAAACAAACAAGGAGGGACAGGCTCTCTGTCGCTTTGCAACGAAGCTCTCAGATTATGGGCCTTCGCCAGAGAGCATCAAATTCATCTTCTGGCAGTGTATCTTCCAGGGGTTCAAAACTCTTGGGCAGACAGACTCAGTCGAGTTCTGCTTCCACACGAATGGTCCTTGCATATGGACCAGATACGCAGAATCTTTCAGGAATGGGGAACCCCGGACATAGACCTCTTTGCAAGTCCGTGCAATGCCAAACTTCCCCGGTTCTGTTCCAGGACTCCGTGTCAGAGAGCTCAGGCCAACGACGCCTTTCTCCTACATTGGGGTCAGGACTTCCTATATGCCTTTCCACCCATTCCTTTGATTCCCAAGACTCTGTTCAAACTCCAGAGGGATCACGGATCGATGATCCTCATAGCTCCACGCTGGCCACGCCAAGTGTGGTTCCCTCTACTTCTGCATCTTTCCCAGGGACCCTCCCTGGACCTGGGAGCTGCGCCAGACCTTCTGTCTCAAGAGGAGGGGACTTTGTGGCACCCAAACCCCAAGTCCCTACACCTCAGAGCTTGGTTACTGAAGGCCTAAGCCTTCATGACTTCAATCTTTCTCAGCCAATGAAAGATATCCTTCATGCCTCTAGGAAACCCTCCACGAGGCGTTCCTATGCTTTCAAATGGAAACGCTTTTCCATTTGGTGTGCTCAACAGGGTCTTGACCCTCTGGCACTTCCCTTGAATTCTCTACTAGACTATCTCCTGCATCTTTCTAATGCAGGCCTTAAGACGAATTCAGTCAGAGTCCATTTAAGTGCTATTGCAGCATCCTTAAAACCTATAAATGGACAACCTGTCTCCTCTCATCCTCTTATTGCAAGGTTCATGAGAGGCCTTACTCTAACTAAGCCTCCCATCCGACCTACTCCGGTAGCATGGGATTTGAACCTAGTTCTAGGTCAGCTTATGAAGCCACCTTTTGAACCGTTGGTTTCTACCTCCTTGAAATTTCTTTCCTGGAAGGTCCTTTTCCTTATTGCAGTCACTTCGGCTCGCCGCATCAGTGAACTACAGGCCTTAGTGGCTCATCCACCTTATACTAGGTTTCATCATGATAAGGTGGTCCTCAGGACGAATCCCCACTTTATGCCCAAAGTGGTCTCCCCTTTTCATCTTAATCAAGAGGTATATCTACCTGTCTTTTTCCGGCTCCTCATGCATCCAGTGCAGAGAGGAACCTTCATACTCTAGATTGTAAAAGAGCTCTTGCCTTTTACCTCAACAGGACTCAGCTACATCGAAAGTCTTCCCAACTTTTTGTGGCTTTTGATCCTTCTCATTTGGGACTTCCAGTCTCCAAACGTACACTTTCCAATTGGATTGCTAAGTGTATTTCCTTTGCTTACCAGAGTAAAAACGTTTCTCTGGAAGGCCATGTCACAGCTCACAATGTGAGAGCCATGGCCACTTCTATGGCTCATCTTCACTCTGTATCCATAGATCAGATCTGTCGAGCCGCCACCTGGGCCTCGGTTCATACCTTCACAGCCCATTACTGTTTGGACAAGGACTCTCCCGCCGTGATGCCTTGTTTGGTCAGGCTGTCCTCAAACACCTGTTCCATACTTGAACAACTCCTGCCCACCTTCCCAGGATGGATGCCTGAGATCCATACGAAGATGGCGAACCCTTGGAAGGGGATCTCCCAGGCATCTTAGCTAGGGAGTCCCCATATGTGAGGACTTATTCCTGCTTGTTCCTGGAGATAGCACAGTTACTTACCTGTAACAGTTGATCTCTGGGAACAGCAGGAATTAGTCCTCACAACCCACCCACCTCCCCTAGGAGTTGTATCTTCTATCTATCTTTCTTTCCTCTCTCTATTGTCTCAGCTATAAACTCGAACTGAGGAGAGCTGGTCAGGAAGGCGGGAAGGCAGCGCGCATGTGCAGTGGGAGTCCCCAAAAGCTTCCTTCTGGGAAGCTGGGGAGCTTTCCCGCTCAGGCTCCGTCGGTACCGACGTACCCATATGTGAGGACTAATTCCTGCTGTTCCCAGAGATCACCTGTTACAGGTAAGTAACTGTGCTTTCCCGGAGATCACCTGATCTCCAGGAACAAACAGGAATGCAGTTCTCATATATGGGTACCGACGGAGCCTGCGCGCGAACGCTCCCCAGCGTCCAATAAGAACGCTTTTGGGAGCATCCCTCAGCACATGCGCGCTGCCTTTCCAACTGTCCCTCTTCAGTAATTCGTTTTCCGCGGAGCCGACAGGACCTATACCCTGTCACTGCAGAAAATTACATCTTTAAACTTCTTTCTGTGATCACGTTTGCCTATCGCACGACGCCTACCGGTACCGCCGGTTCTTTTCTTTCTTTAAAAAAAAAAATTTTCAGTGTTTCTTTCAGAAACTTTCCTTTTTGGTGCTAGGCGCAATTTTGGGCACTAGGCCCCCATTTTTCCTCAATCATGGAAAAGCCAACTAGTGGTTTTATAAAATGTACTAAGTGTGGAGGTACCATTTCCGTCACTGACACCCATGATTGGTGTCTAAAATGTTTAGAACCTGATCATTCACCAACTGAATGTTGTCTCCTGTATGGGGATGACCAAAAGAGGAAGACAGAACTGGTCCGCAAAGCTCGGTACCCTTTTTTCTTCAGATGCCAGATCCATTGCATTGCCATCGTCGAGGGCCTCTTCTTCCTCCCATGGATCTCAGTTAACTAAACATAAGAGCTGGTCCTCAAAAGATAGCTCTCCTGCTAAGCATCGAGAGGCCGTTGGCATTGCCCTTGAGGGAACCACACCGGCAAAACAGCCCTGGCGGGAGGCTTCGGCTTCCAAAGCTTTGATGGGGCTTCAGGATGTTCTCGAGACCTCATCCTCACAAGAACTACCTGTGCCATTTTCAGGGGTTCCAGCCGTCCTTACCGGTACCCACACCCAGGCATCGGCAGCTTCGATAGACCAGAGGTTCCTCGCTATCGAGCGCAGTATTGCAGCTCTTCTCTCAGCTGCGGTACTGGTGGTCCCAAAAGCTCCGGTGCCGACACCAACACCCATATTGTTCCTTGCTCCATATTGCTCTTTGTGGTCTTGGGCAAGCCACTTAATCCTCCATTGCCCATGTTCCCTGTAAGTATTAGTGTATGTGTCTCATATCCCCTCGTGTTAAATGTATCCCCCAATTGTGTTGTGACCACTTTGATTGAAGGATAAGGTGGTATACAAAACTGTCTAAATAAATAAACACCGATGCCGGTGATGATGCCAGTACCGACGGTGCCGGCCCTGGTGGGAACTCTTCCTATGCCATCTCTGGCTGGAGGGGGCAAAGCGGTACCAGCTCACCTCGGTACCGACTTCAATCAGTATCGGGATCGTGCTTTGCAAGTGCATCGGGGTCAGGAATACTTTGAGTCCTCCGATTCCAAAGACTCTGACAATTCTCCTGGCATTAGAGGGTTTCTCCTAGAAGATCCCTCGTCTCCCCAACGCAGAATGTCACCTCCAGAGGACATGTCTTTTCAGGATTTCATCCGTGATATGGCCAAAGGTCTTTCAATCACAATAGCTCCTGAAGAAGAACCCAGAGCAAAGGAATTGGAAATCCTCCAATATCCTAAAGCTCCCAAGGAGGCAGCTACTCTGCCTATCCATGAAATTCTGCATAGCTTGATGCTCAGAATGTGGGAGACACCTCTGACCACTTCTCCTCACTTTAGGAGGCTTGATACTATGTATCAAGTTCCAACATGTCCTGGTTTTCAAAAAACCCAGCTGCCACACCATTCAATGGTGGTGGAATCAGCCATGCGTAGGATGAAAAATGCAGAGAGACATGCATCCACTCCTCCAGGTCGTGAATGCAAGACTCTGGATGCTTTTGTACTCAGAACTTTTCAAGCTTCCATGCTTTCAGCTAGAATCAGTTCATACATCCTATATATGGGAATGTTCCTTAAGGAAGTCACAGGAGACTTGGAACTTATGAGCCCTTTTCTCCCAGATGATAAGAGACAAGATTTTCTTGCTCTAGTTAAGCATGCTCAAAATGTCTCCAAGTTTGTCAGTCGTGCAGCTTTTGACTGCTTTGAATGCATCAGCAGAACTTCTGCTATTGCCATTGGTGCAGGACGGATTGCCTGGCTGCAGGCATAAGACTTGGAGACTTGGGTACAGGACAAATTAGGCAACATTCCTTGCACGGGGGAGAATCTCTTTGGCAAGAACTGGCAGGAAAAGGCTAATGAGTTAGACGCTGACAATTCTACCTTAGATAGATTGTCAAAAGTCTACAGCCACTCCAGCCAAAAGGAAGCCTTATTAAAAACCCTCTTTTAGCAAAAAGAGGAAGTTTTATCCTTCCTATATCCAGCAGGCTTCAGGTCGGGTTGCCCAAAAGGGACAACCTAGATAGCAAAAGAAACCAAGAGCCCAACCAGCTCTCCAGGTTCAGCCCCCTCAAGGGCTTTGACTCCTTCCCGGAGAGCTTCGCCTTCCTGCCTCTGAGGGGTCCCCAGTCCCCTAATATTCCGGGCAGGTTATGCCACTTTATCAACAGATGGTATCAAATAACAGCAGAAGATTGGACTTTGTCCATTGTAGGAGCGGGGTACAAACTTAATTTTCACAGCGTACCCCCTCCTACAATTCTAAAGCAGGTCAATTCACAAACCTTTGCAGGCAATCTGCTAGATTACGAGGTCTCCACACTTCTTGCCCAAGGGGCAATAGAAGAAGTACCCATTTTTCAACAGGGAACAGGGTTCTACTCCCCCTATTTTCTTATCCCAAAGAAAACAGGGGGACACAGACCCATTCTAGACCTCAGAGAATTGGACAAATATCTGTTTCAAGAGAAATTCAAAATGATTTCTCTAGGAACTCTTCTGCCATACCTTCAAGGCCAGGACTGGCTTTGCTCTCTAGACTTAAAGGATGCTTACACACACATTCTCATCCATCCAGATCACAGGAAATTTTTACGCTTCCTTTTCAGGGGAAGACATTTCCAGTACAGGGTTCTTCCTTTTAGTCTGGCTTCAGCACCAAGGGTGTTCACGAATTGCATGGCAGTAGTAGCAGCATTTCTACGAACCCTGCGGATTTTCGTCTTCCCTTACTTCAACGACTGACTCATTCGAGCCTCCACAGTTGCAGACGCCAGCACTGCACTGTCTCGTACAATGCAAATCCTCCAATACTTGGGATTGGAAATCAACTTCCCGAAGTCTCAACTAGTTCCTTCCCAATGCCTAGAATTCATAGGAGCCTGTCTGGATACCAGGCAGGCAAGGGCTTTCCTTCCACAAGCCCGGTGTCTTCGCATTATGCAGCTAGCTTCCCAAGCAGCAGGAAAATCCTCCCTCACGGCTCAGGAACTACTGCAGTTACTGGGACACATGGCATCCACAGTTCATGTAGTCCCATATGCTCGCCTCCACATGCGAGCAGCTCCGTGGACCCTCTCCACACAGTGGACACAGGCCACGGGCAATTTGTCGGACAAAATAACAGTCTGTCAGACTAATTTTGTCCCTCCAATGGTGGCAATCACTAGAAAATCTGACAGTGGAGTCTCCTATCTATCAACCCCTCTTTCAAGCCACCCTAACAGATGCATCACAGGTGGTTTGGGGAGCACACCTGGATCATCTCTCTACCCAGGGCACCTGGACTCCACAGGAGGTAGGGTTACACATAAACCTCCTGGAGATGAGAGCAATTTATTTAGCTCTTCGAGTGTTCCACGCCCAGCTCAGCTACAAGACAGTCCTGGTCCAGACAGACAATCAGGTAGCCATGTTCTATGTGAACAAGCAGGGCGGAACCGGCTCTCTGTCGTTATGCAACGAAGCTTTGCGACTATGGGCCCTTGCCAGAGAGCACCAAATTCACCTTCTAGTGATATATCTTCCAGGCATTCAAAACCTTTGGGCAGACAAACTCAGTTAAGTACTGCTACCTCACGAGTGGTCACTCCACCTAGACCAGGTGGCAAAGATATTTCATCTCTGGGGCACTCCAGACATAGACCTCTTTGCAAGTCCACTGAATGCCAAACTTCCTCAGTTCTGTTCCAGGATACCGGCACACCACTGTCAGGCAAAAGATGCCTTCCTCCTTCACTGGGGTCAGGACTTCCTTTATGCTTTCCCACCCATTCCCCTCATTCCCAAAACACTCTTCAAGCTTCAGAGAGACAGGGGTCGCATGATTCTCATCGCACCACGATGGCCACGCCAGGCGTGGTATTCCCTGCTTCTGCATCTCTCTCAAGCGGCACCTCTGGAATTAGGGCACGCTCCAGATCTCCTTTCTCAGGAGAACGGGACGCTATGGCACCCGAATCCCCAGTCCTTGCACCTCACGGCCTAGTTGCTGAAGGCTTAGACCTCCAGGATCTCAACCTGTCTCAGCAGGTAAAAGATATCCTTCGAGCTTCTAGGAAACTTTCCACAAGAAGATCTTATGCCTTCAAGTGGAAATGTTTTACTATATGGTGCTCCAGGAGGGGATTAAACCTCCTGATTGTACCCTTAGAATCGATACTAGAGTATCTCCTTCACTTATCGAATTCTGGGTTAAAGACTAATTCAGTAAGAGTCCATCTTAGTGCAATTGCAGCTTCTTATAAGCTTCTGAATGGACAACCAATTTCCTCTCATCCACTCATATCAAGATTTATGAGAGGCCTTCTATTAACCAAACCTCCCATCAAGCCACCACCGGTGGCATGGGATCTAAATCTAGTTCTCGGGCAGCTCATGAAGCCACCTTTTGAGCCTTTAGCCACTGCAGCCCTTAGGTTTTGACCTGGAAGGTCATCTTCCTAATTGCAATCACCTCTGCCTGTCGCATCAATGAATTGCAAGCTTTAGTGGCTGATTCTCCTTATACTAGATTTCATCATAAGGTTGTTCTTCAAACTCACCCACATTTTATGCCAAAGATGGTTTCGCCGTTTCATTTAAATCAATAAGTTTACCTTCCTGTATTTTTTCCCAGGCCTGATGCCTCTAATGCAGAAAGGAACCTTCATACTTTGGATTGTAAAAGGGCCTTGGCCTTTTACATACAAAACACAGCAACATATAAAGTCTTCACAACGTTTTATAGCTTTTGACCCTAGTCATTTGGGACTTTCAGTTTCCAAAAGAACTTTATCTAAATGGATTGCCCAATGCATATCCTTTACTTATGAGAGTAAGGGTCTTCCTCGTCAGGACTATGTCACAGCTCATAATGTCAGGGCCATGGCAGCTTCTATGGCTTATCTCCACTCTGTGTCTATCGATGACATGACATTTGTCGAGCAGCCACCTGGGCTTCGGTACACACCTTCACAGCCCACTACTGCCTAGAGAAAGCCTCCCGTCGGGATGCCTTCTTTGGCGAAGCTGTTCTTCAAAACCTTTTTCAAACGTAATCCAACTCCTACCCACCAACCCTGGTGGGCTGCCAGAGATCCATGGGAGGAAGGATCCTCACCCTTGACGGTGGCACCTTCCTGGGGCTATCTCCCTGGCATATTCAGCTAGGGAGTCCCCATATGTGAGGACTACATTCCTGCTTGTTCCTGGAGATAGCGTAGTTACTCACCTGTAACAGGTGATTTCCGGGAACAGCAGGAATTTAGTCCTCACAACCCACCCACCTCCCCTAGGAGTTGTCTCTTTCTCTTTCTTCTCTCCCTCTCATTTCACTCAGCTACAAACTTAACTGAAGAGGGACAGTTGGAAAGGCAGGAAGGCAGCGTGCATGTGCTGAGGGATTCTCCCAAAAGCGTTCTTATTGGACGCTGGGGAGCGTTCCCGCGTGGGCTCCGTCGGTACCGACGATACCCATATGTGAGGACTAAATTCCTGCTGTTCCCGGAGATCACCTGTTACAGTTGAGTAACTACGCTTTATAGGTGATTAACTACGCTGTCTGTAGTTTCCCGGATCACCCCTACCACCCCTTTTTAAATATTGTCATTATATTGGCCATTCTCCAGGAACAAGCAGGAAGTCAGCCCTCACTTATGGGTGACATCGGCACCGACTGAGCCGCACGGAGCAATTCCCCAGCTTTCAAACAAAGCCTTTGGGATTGCTGCTACATATGCGTGGTCCTCTTCCCGCCCAAAGGTGCCATCTTGCTCAGTCTCCCTTTTTCCGCGGAGCCCTTCGGATGCACGTCCTCATCCCTCGGAAAAAGTGTTTCGTTTTCAGCATCTGGCCTGTTTTTTCCGGTAGCACCAGTCCTCTACCTGTCCTCTCCTGCTCTTTTTTCCTTGAGCCAAGGGACATTCTTTTCTGTAAAAAGTTTCCTTTTGCGGGCTTTGCACCCTTTTTCCCCTCAACCTCTGGCCACAAAGGTCTTCGACCTAGCGGGGGCCCTTTTTGCACCAATGGCCACCAATTTTAAGAAATGTGACAGATGCTCGAAAAACATGTCGCTGTCTTTGGTGTCTTGAGGCCGACCCCGAGCTCTGCTCTCTCTGCAAGAAAATGTCCTCCAAAGCCCTGCTAAGTCTGATGACATTTTCCGGAAGGTAGCTCCTGAATCCCCGGCAGCACTCTGGGTCGTCCCTCGGGTGGTGGGATCCCCCACTTCGGCCCCGCGCTCTTGGCAGCATTCCGATCAGGGGTCCCCTGAAGTGGAGAGGCATAAGAAGATGACTACCTCAAAGTCGAAGTCGGGGGCTCCAGACAAGCGTGAGCGCTCCTGTGTTCAGTCGTTCAGCTCCCCCCCCCCCCCCCAGCGTTCCCGAGAGTCAGACAAGGAGCGGCCTCGAAAGGTACCTTGTACAGACACGGAGGCCTCCGGCGATAGCACCCAGTCTCTTGAGGATCGTCCCGGTGAGGACCCTCTGTCCTCCTTCACGCCAGACCCAGTAACCCCAGTGTCGGCGTCGCAGGGACCCACGTCTGCATGGGAGTCGTGTATGCTGGCACTAGAGCGCAGTGTTTCTGCCTCCTTAGCTGCCCAGCAGGTGCTCATGCCCAGTACGTCTGGCCTGCGCCTCGAGACCGAGGTTCCCTCGATTGGAACATCCAAACTCGCCCTGAAAACCCCCGAGAGCCATGGGCCTCGTTAGGATCCTCGGTCTCGGCCTCTGGATGGGGCGTCTAGGTCAAGTCAGACAGGCGACTCCTTGGACCTCTCGGGCTGGGAGCTGGAAGGGGGATGCCTCCCCGGAGGCCCGTGCCCACAGGGACCTGTCTTCGGACCCGGACCCGCCCCCGCCCAAGGACACATCATTCCTAGTGTTTGTGTGGGACATGGCACAGACCCTCAGTCTGACTATGCAGGTTGAAGAGGAGCTGAGGAGCTCAACATTCTACAGTATGAGTCCCCGCCTCGGGAGTTTTACTGTTCCAGTTCCTCCCATTTTGTCCAGGGTACTCCTCCGCATGTGGGAGAGACTGCTTCAGTCCCAATGGTGAGCAAGCGCCTTGATGCCATGTACAGGGTCCAACGTGGCCCCGGGGTTCCAGAAGACCCAGCTTCCACACAGCTCCATGATAGTGGATTCGGCAATGCGGAAGCAAAGGAGCCAGAAGTCACACACTACGGTCCCCCCAGGCAGGGAGTCGAGAGCCCTCGACCCCCTTGGGTGCAAAGCCTATCAGGGATCCATGCTTACATACTGCATCCAGGCATACCATTTGTATATAGGCATGTTTCTGCGTGACCTCGCCAAGGAGCTCGGTGGGTTCTCCACAGTTCTCTGGGGGTGAACCCCTTCTCTGGTTCCAAACCCTCCTGATGTCCATCGCAGAGTGCTTGAAGTACCTCTCCCTTGCTGCATATGACGGGTTTGAGTCCTCCGCCCGAGTGGCAGCAGCTGGCTTCGGGGGCCCAACACCAGGCGTGGCTCCAGTCCTCTGACCTGGAGCACAGTGGGTCCAGGAGAAGCTCCTGGATGTCCCCTGCCTCGGTGATCAACTGTTTTGGTAAACCTATGGAGGATAAGGCCGCTGAGATAGAAACTGAGTTTGTGACTCGGACTGGTCTCTCGCTTAAGACCTCCTCTCTCCCTCGTAAGAAACAGCAAGCCAAGAAGCCATTCTTCCAAAGAAAGGGACTCCCCTACCAGGGTTACCCACCGTTGCTGCCGATCCCCATGCCGGCTTCCGGTACACAGGGGAAGGGAAGAGCGCATGGCTACTGCAAGCCTAAAGGGCTCAAGGCCCAGCCACTGGCGCCACCCCAACCCGCACAGGGTTTTTGACGCAGACAGCATAGCCTCTTGCTCCCCGGCAGCACTTCCACCTGTGGGGGGACACCTGTCCCTGTTTGCCCCACAGTGGGTGTCAGACACCTGGGTCCTCCGGGTGGTCTGAGACCGGATATAGTCTCTGCCTGCACAGGCTCCCTCCTCCCTTCTTACCAGCGGAGCCTACTCTGCTTCCTTCACACCAGACTTTATTGCAGCGGAAGCTGTCCAACCTACTCCCCCAACAGGCGGTCGAAGGTACCGCTGCACCTTCGAGGCCATTGGTTCTACTCCCGCTACTTCCTCATTCTGAAAAAGACAGGGGGCCTATGCCCCATCCTCGACCTTCGGAATCTAAATACGTTTCTGGTGCGGGAGAAGTTCAAAATGTTATCGCTTGATGTCCTGCTGCCCGCCCTTCAGCAGGGCGATTGGCTATGCTCCTTGGATTTCAAGGACACTTACGCCCACATCCTAATCCACCCCAACACAGGCAATACCTGCCCTTTAGGATGCAGGGGGAGCACTAACAATACAGGGTGCTCCCCTTCGGGCTCGCGTCTGCACCACAGGTTTTCACAAAGTGTCTCTCCGCGGCCACCGCCTCCCTCAGGCGGTGGGGCATACCCATCTTCCCCTACCTTTGAACCTGGCTCATCACGGAGACCTCGTTCGGCAAAGCCCGCCTGGCAGTGTCGCACACGATCCTTCTCTAATACCTCGGCTTCTTGGTCAACTACCCCAAGTCCCACCTCGAGCCGGTACAGAACCTGGAGTTAATCAGCGCACGCCTTGACACGGAGTGAGCAAGCGCCTTTCTGCCCGCGGACTGGGCAGACCGCCTCCGGGCCATGGTGGCCCAGGTGCAGAACAGGGCTTGGATTACAGCACGGGCCATGCTGCGCCTCCTATGACACATGGCCTCCACTGTCCATGTGGTCCCCCATGCCCACATGCACATGTGAACAGCCCAGTGGTGCCTCAGGGCACAATGGAGCCAGGCCTCCGGCCACCTCAAAAGACCCTGTCTGGGTCTCCTGTAGTTTCCACAACTCCCTGGATTGATGGTGGAACCCCCGAAGCCTCCTCTGGTGAATGCCCTTTCAGACCCCACAGCACGAGCTCATCCTGACAGATGCTTCCCTGCTGGGTTGTGGAGCCCACTGTGGTGCATTGTGCACCCAGGGGCAGTGGTCGGCCAAGGAGTCTCAGCAGCAGATCAATCTGCTTGAGCTTTGGGTTGTCTGATGGGGCCCTGAGGGTCTTCGAGGGCTATCTGTAGGGAAAGTCTGTGCTTGTGCAGACGGACAATCGGGTATCCATGTTATACATAAACAAGGAGGGGGGAACAAGATCCCGCCGCCTCTGCCGAGAGGCGATCCTCCTTTGCGTTTCGCTGGGGGATGACCCTACGAGCGGTCTACCTCCCAGGCCAGGAGAATGTCCTCACGAACAAACTCAGCAGGATCTTCAGCCCACATGAGTGGCGCCTGGAACCGGAGGTCACCAACCTCTTGTTCCATCGGTGGGGAACCCAATCCATGGACCTGTTCGCCAGTCTGGTGAACGCACAGATTCCCTGCTTCTGCAGCCTGGTTCGCACCCGAGAAGGGTGGCCCCTGATGCGTTCCTCTTAAGTTGGACTGTAGGGATTATTAGTAGCACACAAAGATAAGTTAGTCTCTCAGTTATGTCCAGGGTAAATTAGCTACTAATACCCAGTCCGAAGTTCTATGAGTGTGCTGGTAATGAGCCACGGATGAAGACTTTTGTGTGTGTGTGTGTGTTTGAAGTACCTCTCCCTTGCCGCATATGATGGGTTTGAGTCCTCCGCCCGAGTGGCAGCAGCTGGCTTCGGGGCCCAACACCAGGCGTGGCTCCAGTCCTCTGACTTGGAGCACAGTGGGTCCAGGAGAAGCTCCTGAATGTCCCCTGCCTCGGTGAGCAACTGTTTTGGTAAACCTATGGAGGATAAGGCCGCTGAGATAGAAACTGAGTTCGTGACTCAGACTGGTCTCTCGCTTAAGACCTCCTCTCTCCCTCGTAAGAAACAGCAAACCAAGAAGCCATTCTTCCAAAGAAAGGGACTCCTCTACCAGGGTTACCCACCTGCAAGGCCTCTCTACCCAGGGTATCTGGACTCCACAGGAGGCCTATCTCCATATCAATCTCCTGGAGCTCAGAGCAATCTTCCTTGCTCTTTGAGTATTTCACACCCAGCTCAGCTACAAGACAGTCCTAGTTCAAACGGACAATCAAGTAGCCATGTTCTATGTGAACAAGCAGGGCGGAATAGGCTCTCTGTCGCTCTGCAGCGAAGCTTTGCGACTATGGGCCCTCGTCAGAGAGCATCAGATTCATCTCCTTGTGCTGTATCTTCCAGGCATTCAAAACTCTTGGGCAGACAGACTCAGTCGAGTTCTGCTTCCACACAAATGGTCTGTCCATGCAGACCAGGTGGCCCAAATTTTTCAAATTTGGGGAACCCCGGACATAGACCTCTTTGCAAGTCCGCTGAATACCAAACTTTCCCATTTCTGTTCCAGAATTCCGGCTCGAGGTTGTCAGGCCAGGGATGCTTTCCTCCTCCATTGGGGTCAGGACTTCCTGTATGCCTTTCCACCCATTCCCCTAATTCCCAAAAACCTGTTCAAGCTTCAGAGAGACAGAGGTCATATAATCCTCATAGTTCCACGTTGGCCACGGCAAATGTGGTACCCTCTGCTTCTACATCTTTCTCAAGCTCTGCCTCTTGAGTTAGGAGATCTGGAGCAGATCCTTTCTCAAGAGGACGGGATGCTGTGGCATCCCATTCCCCAGTCTCTGCATCTCCGGGCCTGGTTGCTGAAAGCCTAGAACTTCACGGTTTTAACCTTGCCCAGCAAGTGAAGGATATCCTTCATGCTTCCAGGAAACCTTTCACAAGACGCTCTTATGCCTTCAAGTGGAAAAGGTTTACCATATGGTGCTCGCAGAAGGGTCTTAACCCTCTTGCGATACCTCTGGAATCATTATTGGAGTACCTCCTTCATTTATCAAATGCAGGGCTTAAGACTAATTCATTGAGAGTCCATTTGAGTGTTAGTGCAGCTTCTTTCAAGCCTCTCAATGGACAACCTATTTCCTCTCATCCTCTCATAGCGTGATTTACGAGAGGCCTTCTTTTAACGAAGCCTCCCATTAAGCCACCACCGGTGGCATGGGACTTGAATCTGGTACTTGGGCAGCTCATGAAACCGCCCTTTGAACCATTAGCCACTACCTCTTTGAAATTCCTTTCCTGGAAAGTTCTCTTTTTCATTGCAATCACATCAGCACGCCGCATCAGTGAACTGCAAGCCTTGGTGGCTGATCCTCCTTATACAAGGTTCCATCATGATAAGGTAGTCCTTAGGACTCATCAACACTTTATGCCAAAGGTGGTTTCGCCCTTTCATTTGAACCAAGCGGTTTACCTTCCTGTCTTATTATTTATTATTTACAGTTTCTTTTATACCGCGCTATTTGACATCAGTGCGGTTTACAATGAACAGAAACTACACGTCACAAAAATTGATCAGTGCTTACAATGAACAGGACAATGAACTGGGTCTTCTTTCCAAGGCCTCATGCCTCTAATGCAGAAAGGAACCTTCATACTTTGCACTGTAAAAGAGCTTTGGCTTTTTACTTGCAAAGGACACAGCAACATAGAATATCCTCTCAATTCTTTGTTGCTTTTGATCCTAGTCATTTGGGACTTCCAGTCTCCAAAAGGACACTGTCCAACTGGATTCCACAGTGTATATCTTTTGCCTATGAGAGTAAGAACCTTCCTCTTGAAGGCCATGTCACAGCTCACAATGTGAGAGCCATGGCAGCCTCAATGGCTCATCTGCACTCTGTGTCTATCGACGACATCTGTCGAGCAGCTACTTAGGCTTCGGTTCATACCTTCACGGCCCATTATTGCTTAGACGAGGACTCCCGCCGGGATGCCTTGTTTGGTCAGGCTGTTCTTCAACACCTGTTCCATACTTAATCAACTCCTACCCACCATCCCTGGTAGGATGCCAGAGATCCATGGGGGGAAGTGGAGCCCTTTCACAAGGGCACACAACTTTCTGGGACCATCTCCCTGGCATCTGCAGCTAGGGAGTCCTCATATCTGAAGACTACATTCCTGCTTGTTCCTGGAGATAGCATAGTTACTCACCTGTAACAGGTGATCTCCGGGAACAGCAGGAATTTAGTCTTCACAACCCGCCCACCTCCCCTAGGAGTTGTATCTCTCTCTCTTTCTCTCTTTCCCTCTCTCTTTTGTCTCAGCTATAAACTCAACTGGAGAGGGACAGTTGGGAAAGGCGGGAAGGCAGCACGCAGGTGCTGTGGGATGCTCCTAAAAGCTTTCCTATTGGACACTGGGGAGCGTTCCCGCGCAGGCTCTGTTGGTACCGACGATACCCATATGTGAAGACTAAATTCCTGCTGTTCCCAGGGATCATCTGTTACAGGTGAGTAACTATGCTTTCTTGCATGTAAACAACTAAATAGCCTGGGAAACTAATTGGACAGAAACAGTACCTGTATGTTCAGGTATGATCACTTGGCAGGCATTTGTGTGAAGTTCTTGTCTGAGACTGTAAGCACAGCAAAAGTCCTTTGTAGCAGGAAACCATCTTGTTTGGTCAGCTTTGGTTCAGGCTTCAGCATCTGAGTAGGCCGGAGATCTGCCGCCCTAGAATTGCAGGGCTACCAGCCCTACAGGATCTCCAGCCGCCTTCACGCTTTCCCTCCCACTCCTCTCATTGCGAGGACCCTCCACAAGGTTCAGCGGGACCAAGTTTCGGTGATCCTCTTGGCTCCCTCGTGGACTCAACAGCCTTGGTTCCCACTTCTGTTCCGGCTCTCGTCCAAGCCTCCAGTCCCTCTGGGCTGTGCCCCGGACCTGTTAACACAGGGGAAGGGTTGGGTGTTCCACCCAAACCTGGCCTCGCTGTCTCTTCAAGCCTGGCATCTGAACGGGTCACCTTAGCTCCACTGCAGCTCCCGAAGGAGGTCGAGGAGGTTCTCCTCGTGTCAAGGAAGGACTCGACGAGACAGGCATGCGCCATTAAGTGGCGACACTTCTTGTTGTGGTGCTCCGAGCTCCATATTGACCCATTCTCCTGCTCTCTACCCATTGGGTTCTTCAGTATCTCCTCCACCTCTCGAAAGCAGAGTTGAAATCCAATTCGGTCAGGGTACACCTGAGCACATTTTGGCAAATCACCTCCCCGTCAAGGGGAAAACCCTCTTGGGGCAGCCCTTGGTCTCCTGCTTCATGCGAGGCCTCTTACTTCCCATGTCTCCCATCCTGCCTCCCCTGGCGGAGTGGGACCTGAACATCGTGCTGATGCAGTTTACGTGATCACCCTTCGAGCCAATGGCAATGTGTTCGCTTCGGCACCTCTCCTGGAAGATGGTCTTCCTAATGGCTTTGACTTCAGCTCGCCGAGTCAGCAAACTTCAGGCCTTCATGGCTGAGCCTCCATACACCAGGTTCTATGGGAACAGGGTGGTCCTCCGCACTCACCCCAAGTTCCTACCGAAGGTGGTCTTGGACTTTCATCTCAATCAGGAAATAGTACTATCGACCTTCTTTCCGAGACCGCATGCTGATCAGGCATCGGAGGTATTGCATACACTCCACTGCAAGAGTGTTCTTGCCTTCTACCTGCAGCGTACCCAGGCTACCTGCAGCGTACCCAGGTTCATCGCAAGTCCGAATGGCTCTGTTGCCTATGATCCCAATTGCTTGGGGCAGGCAGTCACCAAATGCACCATCTCTGTCTGGGTGGTGGAAAGCATTGTCTTCGCCCAAGTAAAAGCGGGTGCCCCACTGGATTGACAGGTCACCGCGCATGGCGTCCGAGCCAAGGCGGCCGGTGGCTTCGTTGTGCTCAGTGCCTCTAATGGACATCTGCTGGGCTGCGACCTGGTCTTCAGCGAACACTTTTGCTTCGCACTACTGCCTGGAGAGGGAGTCATGCCGGGACAGCGCCTTTGCCCAAGCTGTACTTCGTAATCTGTTCGGGATATAAGCAACTCCTGCCCTCTGACCCTTCTTGGGCTACCGAGAGCTTCGCTCCAGGGACCCGAAGACTCGAGCTCCTTCGAGCATCGACTTCTGTTCACAGCCTCACGGAGGCGTTTTTGGGATACAGGCTCGGTAGCCTATAGCTGGGGAGTCCCATAAGTGAGGACTGACTTCCTGCTTGTTCCTGGAGAAAACATAGTTACTCGCCTGTAACAGGTGTTCTCCAGGTGTAGCAGCAGAGCGCAAACAACCCAATAATACCAGGAGTCAGTTCAGAAGGTCCAAATCATTTATTTGTGCACAAGACTCAAGCAGAATCAAATTCAAAATGGCTGAGCAATGGTTTCTAGCAAAACAACTTTTATACCGTTCTTCTCCATTCTAGACATAGGCAAACTTTTCATTGGTCCCAGTAACCCCTCTCACCCATCTATTGGTCCCGGTAACATTACGTAGTTGTCCAATTAGGACTCTGGTCTGGGCTCAGCACCTGCTTACCCCCCTTCTAGTCCCAATTACAATGGTCAGTTCACCAACTTAGATACTTTCCTCCTCCAAGGTCATTTAGCTAGTTAGAACATGTGGGAAAGCAGGGCACTGTAACTTTTCTTTCAGCAGTGTTAATTCCATAGAAGCTGTGCTCTCTTATCAGTACCAATTAGACTTGTTTTTTCTATATTTTCTAAGTTTCGATTCTGCTTAGCTATACTAAATTGTGTTCAGTTAAGTTTCAATTCTATGGTGTCATCATTCAGGGGGGGGTTTTCATCCCTCTGGGCCTAACTACAGGCTTCATTTACAGGTCAAGCTGCTTAGGCCTGTCTGTTTAGTTCAATTAGCATGGATCATAGGCCTTCGCCTACCACACAGGGACAGCAGGAATCTGTCCTCACTACTCTCCTAATCCCTCTGAAGAGTTGCCATTTTTGTCCTTCCTTTGTCATCTGCTTAGTAGGGTTCTAACTATGGGACCTGACTGAGCAAGATGGCACCTTTGGGCAGGAAGAGGAACACACATGCGTGGCAGCAATCCCAAAGGCTTTCTTTGAAAGCTGGGGAATTGCTCTGCGTGGGCTCCATCGTTCCCGATGTCACCCTTAAGTGAGGACTGATTCCTGCTGTCCCTGGAGAACACCTGTTACAGGTGAGTAACTACATTTTCTCTGAAGTTAGTTGCCAGACATACTTTCCACTCCTCATTTTGTAAGAGAGCTTGTTTAATCTTGGGTGTGTGTTTTGAGGTTTATTTTATTGTATACTGTCAAATACAGAAGACCACCTGCATACTCTGAGTGTGTGGAACACCCCATGTATGCTTGGAGCATTTTTGAGGAAATTCCTAGAAAGTTCTTTAAATTCTTCAGCACTGAGCAGCAGCATCTTGTCATGTTTATGATTAGTGATTCAAAAGGTTTAAGGGCCTTCACTGTTTTTTTTTTTAAATCTATGGTTTTAAAAATCTGCATTGACTGGCTAAATTTAACTATCTAATTCAAAAGATTTACATATTTAACTATGAGTATTTTTCCTCTCTTCTATAATGTTGGGTAGGATGCATCTTTCTCTGTACTTATTGGCTATCTAATGATTCTTTTAATTTACTTTTTTACAGGAAGATCTGCTGACTCCACTGAAGAGAAACCTTAGTGCCAGCTATGATAGTGGCATCGCTGGATTCTCTTTCGTCCAGCAGATGGGCAGCCACCTGGAAGGTGCATGTTTTGCCAAAAGCCTAGCAAATCAGAACTCCACCTCTGGTTTGCTGTTAGGGGCTCTTTGTTTCATGCTAGGATTGCATTGTAGAAAACGCAAATGCTCAATCTATGCTGTATTGATCCAGTATAATTCCTTTCAATTGTGTTCCTTAGGATAGCTTTCTTGAGTGGAGGAGATAGGGCTGAGGGTTCCTCGATCCAAGCACAGGAGCCGTTATACCTGTGGTATAACAGCATTTATAGTGGAGACACCTGATGATTATTGGTTAAAGCAAGCAGCAGTTGCATGATTGTACTGATTCTCCTCCTTTTAGTGTTGGCATGCTAGCAGGACCCCAGTTAAAGGACCATGTGCACAATGGGGTCAGAGTTAAAGGAACATGCGCTCTTTTCAAGCTGCAACTTTTGTTTCTCAGATTCTGCTTCCCGATGGACTGATCCTGATGGCATTGTGCTCCAGAGTTTAGGGGAGATGCAGTTCTCTGTCTGGGTCTCCTTCTTTGAGATCTATAATGAATTCCTCTATGACTTACTGGAACAGATTCCCAATGGCCCTAGCCGTAAGAGGACAGCCTTGCGACTCTCTGAGGACAAGAATGGGAACCCTTATGTCAAAGGTAGAAAAGTGAGGAAGGGAAGGCATGTGTGGTGTGTAAGAGCAAGGAGTGCGAGTATGGGAAATGAAGATGGTGGGGCTATTCAGTGAGCAGATGTATTATGTAGTGGGGTGGATGGTAGCAGATTTTTACTGTTTTGCAGTATAACGTATTTCTTCCTAGATCTGAGCTGGATTAATGTGTCCAATGCGGAGGAGGCTTGGAAAATGCTGAGAATTGGACGGAAGAATCAAAGCTTTGCCAGCACTCATCTGAATCAGAGCTCTAGTAGAAGGTATGCAGGCAGATGTTGTGAAATTGTATTTATTGCTTTTGTTAGAGGAGATGAGGGGAGGAACATGGGCTTAAACCCAATTATCAGAAAATTCACCTAGTTATTTTTGTGTTTTTTTTTCTGACAGTCACAGCATATTTTCTATCCGGATTCTGCATTTTCAGGGAGGATCTGAGTTAGCTGCCAGAATCAGCGAGTAAGTCTGAAAGTTGACAGAATGTCCTTTTCAGTATAGCAGAAGGAAGGGCTAAGGCGTTTGGTGTGTAAGAGGCTTCTAGTTCTATTGCTCTTTTTATTTTTTATTTTTATCAGACTGTCTCTCTGTGACTTGGCTGGATCAGAGCGCTGCAAAGATCAAAGATGTGGAGATCGAATGAAGGAGGCAAATAACATTAATACTTCACTCCACACATTAGGACGGTGCATCAGTGCATTGCGGCAAAACCAGCAGCATAAGTGAGTTGTGGGGTGGTAAGGGTAACCTTGTACATGTCAGCTGCAGGAGTCATTGATTTATTTCAGCTATTAATCTGTCAGAAAATGCAAAGCCGTTTTCAACAAATAAAAGCATAAACATATACAGTAAAATGTAAATCACCTCCCAAGCTAACTAATACAATATCACTAACTACCTCAGAAAGCCTCCCTCAAGCACTCCCCCTCCCCCATAAAGCAGTTTAGACAGTCAAGTGTTCATTGCCTTATGGTAAGGCAAATAATCCTTTTTTCAGGTGCAGCACTGCAGGAAGCTAATACCGAAAAGGCCCTTGCTCTAGAAAATTGCAAGCAAACTCCGAACATACAGTACAGTGCATTCTGACTAGCAATAGGGACCCATTCCATTCCAGTGCCTTAAAATGATATCTTTGCTCCGCTGTAATGATTTCTTCTGAAGCTGCATATAAATATTCCCTATTATCCTTTCAGTCCAGTCAAAACTCATGGGTTTATGCTCTCCTACCAGCAGATGGAGACATTAAAATCACTACCTAGATGACATCACCCTATAAAGAGTTTTGTGCAGCCCTTAACCAGCCAGTATTTCCTTATCGTCTCTCCAGTCCAGTCCCGGAATCTGGGGGGATTAAGGTTCCTTTTGCAGCTTGGAGACTGAACAATGACAATCTTTGTCACTGGTACAGATACCTGAGGCACCACCTCCTTGCTCCAGTTTGTTCAGTCTCCAAGCAGCTGGAGGTTGATGAGCCCAGAGATTCTGGGCTCACTGGAGGGACAATTAAGCAGTATTCTCCAGGACCAAGCAGGAAGTCAGTCCTCACTTATGGGTGACGTCGGCGCCGACGGAGCCCTCGCGGAGCAATTTTCCCCAGCTTTCAAAGAAAGCCTTTGGGAATTGCAGCGCGCAAGCGCGGTCCTCTTCCCGCCCAAGGGTGCCATCTTAGCCAGTCTTCTTTTTTCCGCGGAGCCCTACAGACGTCCCCGTCTTGTCCCCGCGAAAAAGTTGATATTTCTTCATAATTTTATTCTTTTTCCTTCGGTTCGACGCCGGTCTTTTTCCCGCCCGGACTCGCGACGCCGGTCACGAGTCCTCTTCTTCTTTTCGGTTTTTCTGACTTAGTCAGTTTTCGTTTTCGGTTTTTCCCTGGCAGCCCGGTTCTTTGACCTCGCCGGGGCCCTTTTTCCCCCGATGGCTGCCAGTGGTTTCAAGCGGTGTGGTCAGTGTGACCGAAATATGTCACTAACTGACACACACGACTTTTGCCTCCGCTGCCTGGGCCCGGATCATGAAGAAATGATCTGTGGGCCCTGCGGCAAAATGTCCTCCAAAGCGTTGAGAAGTCGGCGGCATCAGCGGGATAGGATCTTCGCTGACCCCAGCCGTACCCGGACCTCGTCGGAGGCCTCCGCGTCCAAAGGTTCCAGCTCGGACCATCGCCGGAGTTCCTCCGACAGGGGTTCTCCCTCCGGGGACCATCGACGTCAGGTGACTTGGAATCCTTCTGCCCTACCTCCAGCAGGGAGATTGGCTATGCTCCTTGGATCTAAAGGATGCCTACACGCACATCCTCATCCACCCAAGCCACCGCCAATACCTAAGGTTTGTGGTGGCAGGAAATCATTACCAGTACAGAGTACTGCCCTTTGGCCTGTCTTCCGCACCGCGAGTCTTCACAAAATGTCTCGCGGTGGTGGCGGCCCATCTCCGGCTTCACGGCCTCTATGTCTTTCCGTACCTCGACGACTGGCTCATCAGAGCAGCGTCCGCTCCGGAGGTCACCGACGCCACATGCCGCACGGTGACTCTTCTGCAGTACTTGGGCTTTGTTATAAACTTCGCAAAGTCCACTTTGCTCCCCTCACAGGATCTCGAGTTCATCGGCGCAAGGCTGCACACTCCTCAGGCACGAGCGTACCTACCGCTCGACAGGGCTCAACGGCTCATGGACCTAGCCGACCGTTTTCGCAGCCAGCCCCTGGTCTCCGCCAGGCGCTTCCTGAGACTACTCGGCCATATGGCTTCCACCGTCCATGTGACCCCCAATGCCCGCCTGAATATGCGGCCTGCTCAATGGTGTCTCCGCCAGCAGTGGCAACAAGCCACAGGCGGCCTAGCAGACCTAGTGCGCGTCTCCGAGCTGCTGATCTCGTCTCTCCGGTGGTGGCTTCATCGGCCGAACCTGATACTCGGCATGCCTTTCCAGTCACCTCAGCCGGCCCGGGTGCTGACAACAGATGCATCCCTCCTGGGCTGGGGAGCGCATTGCCAAGGGGCACGTACTCAGGGCCTCTGGACCACGTGGGAGTCTGCTCAGCAGATCAACTTCCTGGAGCTCAGGGCGATCCGCCTGGCTCTCAAGGCCTTCTCCCACCTGACCTCTCACCAGTCCGTCCTTGTCCAGACGGACAATCAAGTTGCCATGTTCTACGTGAACAAGCAGGGGGGCACGGGCTCCTTCCTTCTCTGCCGGGAAGCACAGAAGCTCTGCTCTTGGGCCGTCAGTCACGGCGTTCTCCTCAAGGCAGTTTATCTCCCAGGCCAAGAGAATTGCCTGGCGGACAAACTCAGCAGGATCCTCCAGCCGCACGAGTGGCGCCTGGATCCCTTGGTAGCTCAGAAGCTCTTTCTAAAGTGGGGCCTCCCCACGGTGGATCTCTTTGCCAGTCCTCACAACCGGCAACTTTCTCGCTTCTGCTCTCGTCAGCCACACCCCCTTCGGGTTGCGGCGGACGCTTTTCTACTCTCATGGTCGGGGAGCCTTTTGTACGCTTTCCCTCCCATCCCGCTAGTCTCTCGGACTCTTTTCAAGGTTCTCCGAGACAAAGCCTTCATGATCCTGGTGGCCCCTCGCTGGCCCAGACAGCCGTGGTTTCCGCTCCTGCTGCAATTAGCGGTGGAGGATCCATTCCCTCTGGGGTTACAACCGGATCTCCTCACTCAGGATCAGGGGTCTCTGCTACACCCCAACCTCAGGTCTCTCAACCTAATGGCCTGGCTGCTGAGAGGGTAGTCCTTGCTCCCCTTCTCCTGCCGGCGGAGGTGGAGGAGGTCGTCTTAGCTTCGCGACGACCTTCTACCCGCAAATGCTACGCCCTTAAATGGCGTCGTTTTTTCCGTTTGGTGTACCCAACAGTCTCAGGATCCCTTCTCCTGCCCGGTGTCGGTGATCTTGCAGTACTTGCTATACCTCTCTAATCTGGGACTTTAGTCCAACTCCGTCAAAGTTCACCTCAGTGCTCTTTCAGCACATCATGTGCCGGTGGACGGCAGACCTCTCTCCAACGACCCTCTCGTAGCGAGATTTCTCCGAGGTCTCCTTCTACTTAAACCACCTTTGCGCCCGCCAGCGCCTGACTGGGACCTGAATGTGGTTTTACAGCAGATCACCTGTCCGCCTTTTGAACCTATGGCTACCTGTTCTCTCCGTTTTCTGTCTTGGAAAACACTGTTCTTGATAGCCCTCACTTCCGCTAGACGCGTAAGTGAATTGCAGGCCCTCGTGTCTGATCCCCCTTACACTCGGTTCTACAAAAATAGGGTAGTCCTACGGACTCACCCAAAATTTCTTCCAAAAGTGGTCTCCCCTTTTCACATCAATCAGGAGGTGGTACTTCCAACCTTCTTTCCCAGACCACACTCCAGCCGAGCTGAAACGGTCCTCCATACCCTGGACTGTAGAAGGGCATTGAACTTCTACCTTGACGTACGCGGGAGCACCGTAAAGCTGCTCAGCTTTTTGTATCTTTTGACCCCAATAAATTGGGGCTCCCGGTCTCCAAGCGTACTCTGTCCATCTGGGTTGCGGACTGTATCACTTGGGCTTATGGGGCAGCCGGACTCTCCTTGGAAGGTCGAGTCATGGCTCATTGCGTTCGGGCAAAGGCCACGTCAGTGGCTTACCTCCGCTCTGTTCCGCTGGCAGACATCTGCCGGGCCGCTACTTGGTCTTCGAGCCAGACTTTTGCGGTCCATTACTGTCTCGAGAGGGAGTCCCGCAGGGACAGTGCTTTCGGACAGGCAGTCCTCCGTAATCTCTTTGAGGTCTGAGCAACTCCTACCCTCCATCCCGGATGTGGGCTACCGGTGGGTAATAATTCAGCGAAGATTCTTTCCTGCTGTGCTGCTGAGCTAGAGGGAGCTCATTTTTGTGCTTAGGGTCTCCGGTAGACTTGAGCTTGGGAGTCCCATAAGTGAGGACTGACTTCCTGCTTGGTCCTGGAGAAAGCGTAGTTACTCACCTGTAACAGGTGTTCTCCAGGAGCAGCAGGAATCAGTCCTCACAACCCTCCCTCCTCCCCGTGGAGTTGCAATCACCTGCTTTAGTTCTTTTGCAAATTTTTATGCTGTCTTTTTTAGCTATGTCATCTGACTGGCTAAGATGGCACCCTTGGGCGGGAAGGGGACCGCGCATGCGCGCTGCAATTCCCAAAGGCTTTCTTTGAAAGCTGGGGAAAATTGCTCCGCGAGGGCTCCGTCGGCGCCGACGTCACCCATAAGTGAGGACTGATTCCTGCTGCTCCTGGAGAACACCTGTTACAGGTGAGTAACTACGCTTTTTTGACTCCTTTTCTTCAAGAGCCCAAGAGTGCAGACTATTCCTCACTGGTTAGTCATGCTCAAAATATCTCTAGGTTTCTTACTCGTGCTTCCCTAGACTCCTTTGAGTCTGTTAGCAGGACTTCTGCTATAGCTATAGGGGCACGAAGTAAAGCCTGGCTCCAAACTTCAGACTTGGACAAATGGGCGCACAGACTGGGAAATACTCCCTGCACTGGAGAAAATCTCTTCAACAAGGAGTCTTTACTCCAGGTTGCTCAGTTAACCACTGACTTTCCTGTTTCCAGAGGCTGTTCTACGCCTTCTTCTTTCCCAGTAGGTAGGAAATGTCCTGCCAAACTTTCTTCCCCTAGGGGGAGAAGGTTTTATCCATCATTTATTTATTTATTTATTTATTTATTTAACAGTTTCTTCTATTCCGCCCCTTCCAGAGATCAGGGGCGGTTTACATTAAACAAAAAATTAGTATATTTCCGTATACTTAGTTTACATGGAATAATATTTTAACTATATACATGTTTAGTTACATATAACATATTTTTGAAACTATGTACAGGTTATAAAACATGGAACATAACATAGTTAATTACCAGTAGTTATTTACAATAGTGATATAGTCGTCTGTTTGGGTGAGTAGCTTTCTTGTGTTAGTCATTTGTTCTGTCTTGAGTATTGTGGATGTGTTTCTGTGATTGTATTGGAGAGGTTTTTTGTTGGTAGGGGATCTCAAAGTGTTTTGTAAAGAGGTATGTTTTTAGTTCCTTTTTGAATTGGTGAAGGTCCTTTATCATGCGGAGGGTTAATGGAATTTCATTCCAGAGGGTGGGGGCAGCAAAGGAGAAGGCTCTATCACTTGTTGTTGCTTTAGTTTTTCTGAAATTTGTTTTTATGTTGAGGGAATGGGTTGCGTTCTGTCTGCGCGTTCTAGTTTCTGATGGGGGGTGTATTAGAGTAGATAATTGTGAGGGAGAGATGTTATTAATGAGTTTAAAAGTAGTTAGGAGGATTTTATATTTTAAATACCTTATTTACTCAAGATGTAACTAAGAAATTCTATCCTCTGTATATAGGTTTTTTTACAAATATGTATAAAGTCTCATTAAGTATACAGGTTCATTACAAATATGTACTAAGTTTTTACAAAAATTTTACAAATATGTACAAAGTTTCCCAAAGTTAAATTCCCAGTTGAATTCTCCTGTTATATGTAAACTCATCACAGTTTGTTGCTTGCAATGAGTATTTCTGTTTAATGTAAACCGTGCTGATGAAAAAGAGTGCGGTATAAAAGAACACTAAATAAAATAAAATAAATATTCGGCTGCTTATGGGGAGCCAATGCAGGTCTAATAGTATTGGGGTCACATGGTCTGTTAGTTTGGCTATTGTGATCATCTTGGCGCATATGTTTTGGGCCCTTGGAGGAGGTATATGTTCTTTAGTGGTAAGCCGTTTAGGAGACTATTACAGTAGTCAGTGGGGGGTGATGAGGGAGTTGACTACTGATCTAAAGTCATGTGTGTTGAGTAGGGGTCTCAGATGTTGTATTGTCTTGAGTTTATAGAATATGGTTTTTACTGTATGTTTTATGTGTGGGAGCATGGTGAGTGAGTGGTCCAGAATTATTCCAAGGTACTTTACCTCCTTTTTAACAGGTACTGGTGTGTTACTTATTGTGATTGTGGTAGGGTAGTTGTCAGTGTCAGCTTTTCTCGTTATGAACATTGCTTCTGTTTTTTTTAGATTGATGCTTAGGTGATTGTCTTCAAGCCATGTGGTAGTCTCATTCATGCACTGGAGTAAGTTATCATATTTGGGGTTGTTGGGGTTTATGGGGATGGCAAGCATGATATCATCCGCGTTTATGAAATGGTTGATTTTATACTTCTTGAATATGTTTGTAATAGGCTGGAGGTACAGATTGAAGAGGAGGGCAGAGAGGGCTGATCCTTGAGGGATACCCTGACCTTGAGTGAAAGTTTCTGATATTTCTTTACCTAATTGTATCCGTATTAATCTGTGTGAGATGTATGATTTGAACCATTCAAGGACTCTCCCTCCTATTTTTAAATTTTCTAGTCTGTTGATGAGTGTATTGTGATTGATGCTGTCGAATGCGGCAGATAGGTCTATGAAGAGGAGAAGGAAACCTTTGCTATTTTCATTAGTACCTCTGATGAGGAGGTCTGTCAGCGTGATTAGGAGGGTTTCAACTCCATGGAAGGGGCGGAATCCAAATTGATGCGCATCAAGGAGGTTGTGCTCATCTATGTAGTCCTGTAGTTGGAGTTGTATGGTTTTTTCTATTATTTTGGCGATTAGAGGTATGCTGGCTATTGGCCTGTAAGAGTTGGGGTCTTTTGGGTCTAGTTGTTTTTTATTATGGGACGGATCGAGGAGAGCTTTAGGGCGTTGGGCATAGTTCCTTGTGAGAGTGATTGGTTTACTATGTATTGGATGTTTTCTGCAAGGAAGTCCTTAGTATACTTGATCCATGACACCGGGCATGGGTCAAGCGGAGAGGTTGTGGTGTTGATCATTGTTATAATATTAAGGATTTGTTTTCGTTCAACCTTGTGAAAGGTTGTCCATTCATAGTTACTGTCCTGTATAGATCCTATTGTGGTGGTTGGAGAGTAAGATTTTATCTTTAGTTTTTCAGCAAAATGTGATGCTAAGGTTTGTACGCTTATAGTTTCTTGGTTCGGTTCTGGGTTATGTGTGTTTGTTAGCGTTTTCACAATTGAGAAGAGTTCTCTTGGCCGGTTGAGAGCAAGATTTATTAATTTGGAATAGTAATCTCTTTTTGAGTTGTTGATTGCCTCCTTATATCTATTAAGTAAGGTTATATATTTGGTTTTGTTATCGTGTGATTTTGTTTTTCTCCAGGTTTTTTCTTGTTTACGTAGTTGCTTTTTTAGCAGGGCGATGTCTTTAGTGAACCATTTTTGTGATTCTTTGTTTTTCTTCTGGATTGTTTGAGTAGGTGTTGCTGCTTCTTGGATTGTTTGGTTCCAGTTCTCTATAGTTAGGTCAATATCAGATAGGCTTGTAGTGAGCTTAGGTAGTACGTTATCAAGGAATGTATCGTTGTCAAAGCGGGTGAAACGTGAGTGGTGTGATGTTGTGTTTGAGGACTGTGATGGTACTTGTGCTAGTAGGTGGAAGGTTATCAGGTGATGGTCAGACCATGGTACATCTGCCCATCATACAGATGCTCTCAAACAGGGGAAACATCGCCCTGGTCTGAAGCATCCACAACCTCAGCAGGGTTTCGAATAGATCTTCATGGGCTGGTTGATGGTTAGAGTAACAGTCTGCTTCTTTTCATTTGTAAATAAATAAATAAATTTTCAGTATCTGCACTAAATTTATCCTAACCTTCCTAGATATCTCTTCATGAGACATATTTTCTTTAACTTTAAGAGTCTTTTTGATGATCATGCCCATTCTTAACAGGTTTTCCTCTTCCTCTTGGAGGAAAGAGAGGTAACAACTATCAATAGACAGTTTTTTCCGTGTACTGGCATGTATCATCTCACCTGTCAGACTTCCTCCATAGTCGGTCTCTTTCATCTTTGTCTTACCTCCCTCTTACTATAACATTTCGTTTGTAAGAGTGGCTCTTTTACACTGGTAAGCCCCTCTGGTCCTCTACCTGTTCTACCGGGGGATTCTCCCTTCTGGAGTTGTCATCCCCCTTGTTACCTTAGGGCAGCTCATCAGACAATAGGAAGTCCTACCATGTCTGTTTGTTTTTCCCAATCTAAAAAAGGGAGAAGGAAAGGAACTTTTCTCCGCTGCCCTGGTAGTTGCTGCAGTTACAGCAATTCCTAGTGGTTAAGCCACTGGTTCTGTTCATCACACAACCAGGGGTTCCCCTCCACTAGCAATCCTCCTAGCCTCAGTGCTAAGTCCCAAACAGGTTATCAGCCTCGTTTTGGAAACCCTATTGTCACAGTCTGGTTGGTTAACTTCTATTCTTCGCCCCCTTGTCCTTGGCATAATAGCTGGTTACCTGCTGGTTTTCCACAGCTAGTTTTTTCTTCTAACCAACCTGCAGCATGCTCTCTGCAATCTACAGAGTAGCTTTGCACTATGGGCCCTTGCTAGAGAGCATTAGTATCTGGCCTAGCAGATGACCCCAGATGGTTAGGAGGGGTTCCCCCAGTCATGTTCTATGACTGGTTGGTATTCCCTATCCTTACCATCTCATCTTAAATCTCTTTTGAGACATAAGCCTCAGACCTTCATTACATGAAAACCTAAAGAATGGCCAATTCCTTATCGTCACTCCAGTCCAGTCCCTTTACTTCTGGGTTGCGCAACCCTTCCAGCAGCTTGGAGGCTGAGCCCAACCTTTTTGGAGGTGGGGCGGTATAAATACCACTGGGACCACCCCTCAACTCCAGTATTCTCAGCCTCCAAGCAGCTGGAGGGTTCCGTAAGCCTAGGGCTTACTGGAGTCCTGCCTAATCCTTTTAAAAGATTTTACTTGTTAGTTTATTAATTGTTAACACAGGTACACTACCAAAAAACTGCCTCCAGTTTTGCAACTGATTCCTATAGATTTTGGGGTGCTGAATCCAGGAAAAATAGCCAAAATGTTCCATCACGTCACGTTTTCTTGCAAAATTAGATTTCTTACCCATATAAGGAATGTTCACATAATTTCTTTTTAGCCGACTGCAGTTTATTTTCTTGGCCCAAAATAGAGGTTGTAATGGTTAACTAACTAGAAACACTTCCTCATGATATTTTAGAGTGTTTTGTATTCATTTTATACATTAACAGGACAATTGGGAGGCGGGGGGCTAAATCCAGTACTCGCGCTGGCACATGTTCTTTCCTGTTTGCCTCGCCTCGTTCGCTCGCTCAAACACGGTGGTTGCGACATGAACGTTCCTGTCAAATTTCAGTTTCTTGCAAGTTCATTATTACCATTTGTTTGCTCAGTCGTAATCCAGCTTTATTCCAAAGTGGTTCACTACAGTTGTAGTTTGCAGTGCTGTGTATTTGTGATGGCTCACAGAGCCAGAGGTTGCGTCAACTCTCCGGACAGTTTTTGTTTTATTTGTGGGGAATATACCGTGAAAAAGCGGCAGAGGAACATTTCTGCATTTATTAAAGTATATTTCGCCTATTTCGGTTTGAAGTTAGGCGATCAAGACAAACCGTGGGCTCCTCACAAAGTGTGCAAGACATGTGAGGAAGATCTACGCTTATGGATGAAAGATAAAAAACAAGCATTTCGTTTCGGAATACCTATGATGTGGCGTGAACAAAGAGACCACAGCAGTGACTGCTATTTTTGCTCTTGCATTGTGAAGGGATACAACTTCAAAAATAAGAACGTAATAAGTTACCCCAACCTTCCCTCAGCAATTAGGCCTATGCCTCATAGCAACGAAGTACCTGTGCCTGAACCACCAAAATCTTTGGATCATATTTGTGTGGACGGTTCTGATCATGATGAGACTCATCAGATGGCTTTTCCCGATGAGTCCAGTACTTCCGAGTTTGAAACTGAACCAGATCCGAAACCTGAACTTTTCTCTCAAGCTGAATTGAATGATTTAGTCCGGGATTTAGGACTCCCAAAAGATGCTGCCCAACTGCTAGGTTCTCGGCTTAAACAGAAAAATCTATTGTCACCAGGAACAACTTTTTATTGGTATTGGTACCGCAACCGCGAGACACAATTTTTGAAGCGCGAGACACAATTTCAGCAAAGAGGAAGATTTGGTATTTTGCAACGATATATACAGAGTGATGGAAAAGTTTAAACTCAAGTATGATCCTGCTGAATGGCGGCTGTTCATTGATTCGTCAAAAGACAGCATAAAAGGTGTTCTTCATAATGGCAACACATTCGCTTCAGTTCCTATTGCTCACTCTGTTATTCTCCAAGAAAAATACGAGAATTTGGCCCTGATTCTTCAGAAGATTCGTTATGATGAGCATAAGTGGATGATTTGTGGAGACTTTAAAATTCTATCCATGCTATTAGGGCAGCAATCCGGTTTCACCAAATATCCCTGCTTCCTTTGCTTGTGGGATAGCCGGGCCCGCGACCTACACTGGGGGAAAAAAGACTGGCCAATTCGGGAGTATTTGAGACCCGGTGAGAAAAATGTTCTTCATGAGAGCTTGGTACCTCGTGATAAAATTCTATTACCACCTCTCCACATTAAGTTGGGTCTCATTAAGCAATTCATCAAGTCCCTTCCAAAAGATGGTGAGTGCTTTCGGTACCTTTGCTCAAAGTTCCCCCGACTTTCTGAAGCAAAGCTAAAGGAAGGAGTGTTTGTTGGCCCTGATATAAGGAAACTCATTTCAGATGGAGCATTCGCTGAAACGATGTCTGAGAAGGAAAAAGAAGCCTGGGATTCCTTCAAGGATGTTGTTCTCAAATTCTTGGGGAACAGGCGGGATGAGAACTATAAGGATATTGTTGCCAGGATGCTCAATGCCTTTAAAGAACAAGGCTGTAACATGAGCCTGAAAGTCCATTTCTTGCACTCCCATGTGAACTACTTTCCCGAAAACTTGGGGGCGTACAGTGAAGAACAAGGTGAAAGGTTTCACCAGGACATCAAAGGACGCAGAGAGAAGGTACCAAGGAAGATGGAACACCACTATGATGGCTGATTTCTGCTGGTTGCTGCTGCGGGAAACCCCAGAAGAAAAATACGCCAAGCAGCGCACCAAGAGAAGCATTCGGGGGAAGAAGAAACGGGCCCACCAGGAGATTGATTGACCCAAGAATGACTTTAAAATCTAAACTGTGTTGACAAATATCGTGTTTTTACTAAACTTTGAAATAAAAATTTGCTAGTTATTACCACAGTGTCGGATCTCATTTATTAGAATTTTATTTTCACACCATCGGGTGTTTGTCTTCATGTATTGCAATGGTGCGGTTTGCGTTTTCTATTCTTACATACATACCTGTACAACATTTTTTGCACATTTCTTTGCTTTGCTTTGTGTCTAACCTCGCTCTTATATGCTCAATGTTTGTGCACATGTATGTGGCTGTTTTAAGTGCAGACAATTTTGCTACCATCACAGTGTGTTTTGTTGACATTACTCTATTCTTATGTGCTGCCTTGTTACAATTTTCTTTATTCTTATTTGAATAACTACTAAACAATTAGTATAAAGAATTCATCCAAGAAACTTTTATCTCGATCGCACTCAATCTGAAACGTTCACCTCAAACTGCTAACCCAATGTAGCAAAAAATCTGTACGTGATGGAGAAAATTGGTTACCAGATTTGGATTCAGCGCACCAAAAAACGTAAAAATAAATCGAAACAGAGGTAGTTTAAAAAAATTTTTTTTTAGTGTACCTGTGTAATTTATTACCTTTATTACCTTTATTAATTTTATTTCTTATTTTAGTTTCTTCTTTCATTTAAGTTCTTAAGCTGTCTCTGCTCCTTTAATTGATCCTGCCTGCTCCTCCCCCCCCCCCCCCTGGTCGGGCCGGGCCTCGGAGGTTCGCGGTGCGTGCAGCCCCGAAGACGTTTGCTCTGAGCCCTGCGGCTGCCATCCGAGGATCACCCAAGCGTCTCCTTTCATTCCTGCCTCGCGCCGAAGCCCTTTTTGGAGGCTGAGCGCTGGAGGTGAAGCCGGAAGAGGATCCTTAGCGCCGGACCCGTCCCGCAGCTAAGGGACGTGGCGGCGAACCCAGGGCCTCCTGATCTCGGCGAGGAAGCCGATTTCGCCGTTCCTGCTTTAGGGGCGTTCTCCCAGCCCCCGGCGGTATCCGGAGTGTGAAATTGCCGGTCCAGGAGACAGACCCGCGGCCCCCCGTTCAGGCTCCACGTGGTGAGGCTACCACATGTAGAGCCAACGGGCAGGGACCGCTGAGCCGGGCTCAGCCAGCACAAGCTACAAACCGCAAGTACCTTTATTAAAGAGCATTTTAATATAATTTTAAAGGTTAATTTCGTTTGTTTTGTTTTTCACCTATTTTTTGTGGAATTTAATTGAAGTTACATTAATCTACCCCGATCTGGTTTTGGGGTGATATTAGAAAATAAGAGGTTCGGGTGACTGCCTTCCGGTTCGGGGAGATTGTTGGTCCGCTGAAGCAGAAAGCACACACACCGGATTCTCCGTGCAGCGTGCTGGGCCCTTAAGCCCTGATAGAAGCCTACTAGCAGGGATTCCTGAAATCGGGAGCATGGCGGCCAAATCTAAATGTCCTTCCTGTGGCACACGCAGGGGCACTTCCTCGGAGGCAGGAGTCTGCAGGGCTTGTGCTGCAGTAGCTGCCTCCGTGGAACAAGAAATGAACTTGGCCATAACCCAACCCTCTCAGGGGTCTGGGGACCCATTAGAAGGGGAAGGGGGGTCCCAGTTCCCTCCCTCAACTGCCTCGGATCTAACTTCCCTTCCTCCTCTCCCTTCGCCCCCCCCCCCCCTCTGGGGTAGGGGGCACCGGGGATTTTTTTCTCTCCAGACTTCATCCTTTTACTCCACAAGGCCTATTGCCTGCGTAAGCAAGGCTCAGGGGCAGGAGAGGCGGCCCCATCGGCCGAAGCCAAACCCAAGAGGGCAAGCAATCCAGACTCAGGCATTCCGCCTAAACGTCCCCGTTTGAGCGGTGAAGAACCTCTCGCGGACCCTTCCCAGGGCTCCCCGGAGGAAGATATCTCTGACAAGGACTGGGACGAGGAAGAGGAGGAGCTGGAAGAAGGAGAGATCCCTGAAGAAGATCATTCCCGGATAATTAGAGTCTTCCGGCGGGAGGAGCTCCCGGCACTAATTAATGAGTCCCTAAAAGTCCTCAATGTGACCTCTGATACGCCAACAGAGGAGGAGGCGCTGGAGGACCCATTAATCCAGGCCATCAGGAGATCTCAGAAAGTTTTCCCTCTCCACAGAGTAGTGCGTCAGATGATCCAGGAAGAATGGGATCAGCCCGAGTCTAGTCTAAGGGGAGTCCGATCCATGTCTCGCCTATACCCCCTCCCAGAGGCGGACAGAGAGCTACTGAAGTCTCCAAGGGTGGATGCAGCAGTATCGGCAGTTACTAAGAAGACTACCATTCCAGTAGAGGGCAGCACGGCCTTGAGGGATTCTCAAGACAGAAAGCTAGATACCCTCCTGAAGCAAGTCTTTGATGTGAGTGCCCTTGCCTTGCAGGCCTCGGTTTCAGGAGCTTGGGTGGCGAGAGCTTGTTTAAGGTGGTCACAACAGCTACAGGCAGCAGAGGGCCCAACTGGCGAGGCTCAGGCCCACGCTGCTAGACTGGAATCCGGAACAGCCTTCCTGGCGGATAGTCAGTATGACCTCATCAGAAGCCTAGCCAAGAACATGGCCTCGGTGGTGGCGGCTAGGCGTTATCTGTGGCTACGGAATTGGGCAGCGGACGCTTCCTCCAAGGCACGTCTGAGCCGCCTTCCTTTTAAGGGGAAGCTGTTATTCGGAGAGGATTTGGAGAAGTTGGTAAAGGACCTTGGCGAGTCTAAAGGGGGCAGGCTGCCTGAAGACAGACCAAAGCAAGGGCGACCCCTAGCCCCAACTCGTAACCAGTCCAGGGACTCCTGTAGGTTCCGTCCAGCCAGGACAAACCCCTTCTCCAGGGGCCGTTTTCCCTCGAAGGGACAAGGTTTCAGAGGGTTTCGAGGAGCAGGCCGAGGTTTTGGCTCGCCCTCCTTCTCCTCCTCTCAAGGAAATAGGAAACAATGAGGTGACGGGGGTCCAGTGGGGAGAGCCGTCGGTGGGCGGCCGCCTGAGGCGATTTATTCCTGCCTGGTCCCGGGTCACGTCCGATCAATGGGTTCTAGAGGTTATCAGAGAGGGCTACGCTCTCGAATTCGCAAAACAAATACATCCAGCCTTTGTTCAGTCTCCCTGCGGTTCTTCGGCAAAGAGAGCGGCGGTAGAGTCAACCCTCACCCGACTCATAACGCTCGGGGTCGTGGTCCCGGTACCACCAGACCAGCGCGGTGCTGGTCGGTACTCGATTTACTTAGTGGTTCCAAAGAAGGAAGGGTCCTTTCGCCCGATACTAGATCTAAAACAGGTCAATCGCTGCCTCAGAGTCCCACACTTCCGGATGGAAACCCTACGTTCGGTCATAGCAGCAGTCAGGGGCGGAGAGTTCTTAACGTCCCTCGATCTGACAGAAGCCTATCTGCATATCCCGGTCAGGGATTCCCATCAGCAATTCCTGAGATTTGCGGTGCCAAGGGGCCACTTTCAATTTCAGGCACTTCCCTTCGGCTTAGCTACGGCTCCAAGGACATTCACCAAGGTGATGGTGGTGGTAGCGGTCTTTCTACGGAAAGAGGGAATTCTAGTACACCCCTACCTGGACGATTGGCTAATCCGGGCAAAGTCCGAGGAGGAAAGCCACGCCGTGACGACAAGAGTGATTCAAGTCCTAGAAGATTTGGGGTGGGTCATCAATCGAGCGAAGAGCAGGATGACCCCTCCCAGGAACTGGAGTACCTCGGAGCAAGGTTCGACACCAGCAGAGGCAGGGTGTTTCTGTCTCAATCAAGAGCAAGAGAGCTAAGACTCCTGGTCACTCAGTTTCTAGGCAGACGAAACCCCACGGCGCGGCATTATCTTCAGGTCCTGGGAACAATGGCAGCGGCAATAGAGGTGGTACCATGGGCTCGTGCCCACATGCGGCCGCTGCAGAGGGCTCTATTGCGTTGGTGGTCGCCCCAACGTCATTCCATATCAGTGCAGTTACCTTGTGCACCACGGACCAAACAGACTCTGCACTGGTGGCGGTCCCCGAAGAATCTGGATCGCGGGATGCCCCTCGAGCCTCACCAGTGGTTATTATTTTATTTATTTTATAACTTTTATATACCGCGCTATTTGTTATCAGTGCGGTTTACATACAACAAGGGTGCACAGTCAGAAGTCTGTTCTGTGCTTACATTGTAACAGGAGTTTAAACTTGGAACATACATTGTAACAGGAGCATAAACTTGGAGCAACAGGGGAACTAAAAACATATGTACAAAATATAATTAGATTTGGATTGTATATACAGGAGGTCTAAGGCGGGTTCAAGATACTTGTGACAGGGTGCGGTTTGTAGACATTACTGACAACGGATGCCAGTCTGGCGGGCTGGGGAGCCCACTGCGAGGACCAGTTCGTTCAAGGCAACTGGACTCCGCTGGAAGCCCAATGGCCCATCAACACACTAGAATTGCGGGCCGTCCGACTGGCACTCAAAGCTCTAGAGGTCCTAGTTCAAAAGAAAGCAATTTGCGTGCTATCAGACAATGTTACCGCGGTTGCTTACATCAACCACCAGGGCGGCACCAGCAGTCCCGCCTTAGAGAAGGAGGCGAGCACTCTGTTCCAGTGGGCGGAAACTCGCTTGGAAGCTCTCTCGGCCCAGCACGTGGCAGGCATAGACAACGTCACGGCAGACTATCTCAGCAGGTGCAAGATAGACCACGGAGAGTGGGAGCTGGAGCAGGAGACATTCGACCGGATAGTAGCCCACTGGGGACTCCCAGTCATGGATCTCATGGCGAGGTTCGCGTCCGCCAGTGTGGAACGATTCTTCAGCCGGCGCAAGGAAAGGATGTCCGAAGGCCTGGATGCCTTGGCCCAGAAGTGGCCCTCGGAGGGCCTACTCTGTGTTCCCTCCCTGGGCTCTGATCGGAAAGGTGTTACGAGTAGAGTCTCATCAGGGATACATAATCCTCATAGCCCCGGACTGGCCTCGCCGTCCCTGGTATGCGGATCTGATGAGATTGATCGCCGACCGGCCTTGGCGTCTCCCTTGCAAGAGGGATCTGCTGATACAAGGTCCATTACGGATGCCTCACGTGGATCGATTCTCGCTTACGGCATGGCTATTGAAAGGGCGAGGCTCCTAAAGAGAGGCTATTCAGGAGCGGTCATCTCGACTCTGTTAAACGCTAAGAAGCGTTCGACCTGTCTCTCCTATGTTAGGACTTGGCGCATCTTCGAAGCATGGTGCGCGGAGCACCGACGAAAACCCCTCTCCGCTTCAGTCCCAGAGATTCTAGAATTCTTACAGGCAGGTTTTGACAAGGGGTTAGCTCACAGCTCCTTGCGGGTTCAACTAGCGGCAATCGCATGCTATAGAGGGAAGGTCCACGGCAAGCCTCTAGGGGCGCACGCGGATGTCTCCAGGTTCCTAAGGGCGGTGAGGCGCCTGCGCCCTCAACGGAGGTCAGTCGTCCCCCCTTGGGACCTCAACCTAGTTCTTAACACTCTGATCAAGGAACCCTTCGAACCAGTGAAGAGGGCCTCCTTAAAGGACTTAACCCTGAAGACAGTCTTTTTGGTCGCTATCTGCTCAGCAAGGCGGGTTTCCGAGCTACAAGCACTGTCCGCTCAGCCCCCCTTCCTACTGTTTTTCAAGGACAAGATAGTTCTGCGTCCGGTCCCTTCCTTCTTGCCCAAGGTTATTTCTCCCTTTCATATGAACCAGGCGGTTCACCTTCCGGTCCTCTCCGCCGAGGAGGTCGGAGGTAGGGATAACAAAATGCGGCTCTTGGATGTCCGGAGGACCTTGAAACGCTACCTCTCCCGCACAGCCCCCTTCCGGAAGTCCGAGCGTCTATTCGTGCAGTTTGGGGGTCCACACAAGGGAGAAGCGGCGGCCAAGGCCTCCATCTCCAGATGGATTAGGGAAGCGATTGCTTCCGCCTACATCCTGAAAGGGAAACAGGTGCCAGCGGGGCTCCGGGCCCACTCCACCCGGGCTCAGGCTACGTCATGGGCAGAGTTCAGCTTAGTCTCTCCAGTGGATATCTGTAGGGCAGCAACTTGGTCTTCTCTGCATACGTTTACCAAATACTACAGGCTTGACATCCAGAGTGCAGCGGATGCTCGGTTTGGTCTGGCGGTCCTTCAGTCCGGTATGCCGGATCCCACCCAGGATTGAACTGCTCTTGTACATCCCAGAAGTAAAGGGACTGGACTTGAGTGACAATAAGGAAATGGTAATTAGATCTTACCTGCTTATTAGTGTTCCTGAAGGAACGACAGTCCAGTCCCTGATCCCACCCGGTTAGGACCTATCAGTCAGAAGGATACTCTGGACCGAGCGCGAGTCCGCCTCAGGGTGAAGGGACGTGGGAGAAAGTCGGATCGGCCAACCGCAGGCATCCCTCATCCGGCGGTCCCCCCTCTCTCTCTCTCTCTCTTTCTCTCTCTCTCTCCCCCACTAACCATTTTCTATGGAAAAAAAAAAAAAAAAGGGGGAGTGTACATAGACAATGTGTGATATATAAGTTCTTAGGTTGGATTGTTAATGGAAACTTTTTAGGTCTGCTTTTTCAGTCGATTACTGGAGTTGAGGGGTGGTCCCAGTGGTATTTATACCGCCCCACCTCCAAAAAGGTTGGGCTCAGCCTCCAAGCTGCTGGAAGGGTTGCGCAACCCAGAAGTAAAGGGACTGGACTGTCGTTCCTTCAGGAACACTAATTAGCAGGTAAGATCTAATTACCATTTCCCTAGCTTGGCCCATATCTCCTTTGGTCTTCTGTCAGAGATAATTTTCTTCAATGGCAGCTAGAGGACGCCTAATACCCATCTTGCCCTCATAGGCGGGTCACTAGGGTATCTTCCTCCAGTGGCGTCCTCTATCCATTCTCCATGCTGCAATTCTGGAGAAATCTGGACTGCCTGCCTGCAGGTTGAAGTTATCCTCTGCAATTTTCACGTAGGCCATCCTGGTTATTCAAGAGCTCAAATTCTGAGAAGAATCCAGACTTCTTGTCAGGGAGACCTTTCCTCTGACTCTGCCAGTCATAACCAGGAAAAGAGGATTCTCTTTGTATCTATTCAAGCAGGTATCAACCTTCTTGCTGTCAGATGAATCTTCCTCTCTCCTTATATCCCTAGGGGGATCACGTTCTATAGACATCTCTCCATCCACATACCTGGAGACATGGGTCTATGTGCGTGCGTACGTATGTATGTATGTATTATATTTTTAGATAGATCTGTATCCATATACTTATCTATCTGTCTGTTAGGTTCAGATATCCTTATATTCGTATCTGATCCTCACAGATGGGCACTACCCCTATCAATGCTGTATCAGTATGCTTAGGGGGCTACACTTATAACCACTTCCTGTGGTAATTAACAACTTTCTCCTTACCATAACCTTTTAAGGTTAGGTACTCCTGAAGCTCTCCATGTACCTTTTTTCTTTCCTAATTGACCGCATTTAGGAAAGACAATCTCCAGGAACAAGCAGGAATGAGTCTTCACATGTGGGAGACGTCGCCGACGGAGCCCGCACGGGAATGCTCCCCCAGCATCCAAACACAAAGCCTTTGGGAGCACCCCTCGCGCCTGCGCGGTGGCTTCCCGCCCTTCCTACTGCCTCTCCCCAGTTTTTTGTTTTCCGCGGAACAAGCAGGACGTCCTCCTGCTACCACAGAAACATTTTTCTTTTTCCTTTCCTTTTCTTGTTTCTTGTGGTCGCGGCCTTTTTTCCCGCCGACACCGGCACCACCGGTGTTTTTTTCTTCTTTTAATCACTCGAGGGAACTTCTTTCCCTCTGGTCCTTTTGAGACTACCGGGCTTTCCAGCATGGAGCCTTCTTCCCCTAAGAAGTGCCCTCAATGTGGAGACTTCGTTTTTTTACTTAGATTCCAATGCCTGGTGCCTCTCCTGTTTGGGCCCTGATCCCTTTTCCCCCGGTCCTCCGGGCTTCAGTATCGGGAGAAGACCTTCCCTTTTTCGGGTGTCCCTCGATGACGTTTTTCCTCCTAAGGTGCGGTCATTGGTTTTCTCTTCTCTCCAGGATCAGGTAACCACACATATGTCTTTTAAGACTAGCCAAGTCTTGAGGGGCGAGTCTCATGCGCGGCATGACGACGGCTCCGGCCTCCCCCTCGAGTCCTCCTTGGCAAATAAACCCCGGCGGGAGTCTTCGGGCTCCAAAGCATCTGCGGGGTTTCAGGTTGTTCCTGGGGTTAGCTCCTCACAGAACATTCCCGAGCCATGCTCGGTGGTGGTATCTGCTTCGTGCGGTGCCGATTCCCCGGCGTCGGCGTCAAGTGTTCCACTCTTCGCCAGGGATCATCAGCTGGTGTCCTCGGCACCTTCGGGGCCGATCGTCTCGACCCAGTCTGGCATTTCTACATCCCAGTCATGCGCGGAGGTGGTACCCGCTTCGGGCGGTACCGATTCCTCGGCGTCGGTGTCGAGTGTTTCACTCGTAGCCGGGGATCGTCATCTGGTGCCCTCGGTACCTTCGGGGCCGCTCGATTCAGCCCGGGCTGGCTTTCCTGCATTCCAGTCCTGCGCGGGGGTGGTACCGACTTTGAGCGGCGCCACCTCCCCGGCATCGGTGTCGAGTGCTCCACTCCTCACCAGGGATCGCCGCCTGGCTCCCCCGGTACCTTCGGGACCTCTCGATCTGTCCTGGACGGGCGATCCCCCGACATCGATGCGGACGTCGAGTGCTCCGCTCGTCGCTAGCAGGGGGGCCTCGGGGACTTCGATCGATTCGACCCAGCCGGGTCTTCCGTCGTCCCGGCCAACAGCGGGGTTGGTCCCGGCGTCAAGAAGCGCCGGGGTTGTGCGTTTCACTCCCCGCTGGGGCCCGTCGTCGGGTTACCTGGGTACCCTCGGGGCCGGTTAGTAAGCCCCGGAGGGGTTCTCCTCGCGGTAAGACAGGCTCGAGAGGCGTCCCGGCGTCTAGCGGTACCTATCTCCCGCAGTTGTCGCCGGTGTCGGGTGTCTCCCCCTTCACCGAGCTTCGTCCTCGGGGGTCCTCGATGCCTGCGGCACTGATCAGTGCGATCCCGATTCGCTTTCCGGGTTCGGCATCGCCGGGGCCGGTCCCCTCGTTCGGTTCGATGCCCTGTCTCGAGTCGATACCCATAGAAGGCTTGGTTACGACACGTTTCGGGCAACACAGTGCAGAGATTGCTGACCTCTGCTCTCCGAGTGCTTCGGAACCACTTCAACCGCCGGGGGCAGTGCCGTCCCTGGGGTCGGGGCCGAGGCCGATTCCTGCGGTTCCATCGGTGCCATCGACCCCGTCGATGCCTAGCTGGGAATCAATTCCCGGAACCGAAGACGCAGTACTAACGGCCTCGAATTGGGACTGTTGGTGTCCTTCTCTGTCCAGTGGGCACCAGTCCGCTAGGCCTGCTGGTGTCCAGGCGGCACCTTCCGTCTTAGCCTCCCCCGGAATAGCCCCTCTGGGAGAGCCGTCTTTTCAGGATTTTCTCCTTGACATGGCGGACTTGCTTGCCATCTCTATCCCGGGTCCTCCCCTAAGTCCAGGTCCTGCGGAACAGGCAGCCGTAATGCTTCCTCTACACCCTTCTCTGCAGGATCTTCTGCTGGGGGTTTGGCGGTCACCTTTGAGGGTTCCTGCACCGTCTACAGCCATGCATGCTCAGTATCGGGTGCCCCCCTCCCCGGGTTTTCAGGGGCACCAGCTTCCACATCATTCTATTGTGGTGGAATCGGCGCTGCGGAAGGTCGGAAGTAAGAAGAAACATTCTTCTCGCCCTCCCGGTCGTGCCTCTAAAGCGCTGGATACATTTGGGCGTCAGACCTTCCAAACGTCCATGTTGGCTTCCAGAATTATTTCATATATGTTTTATATGAGCCTGACACTCCGGGAGGTCACTGAGAGATTATCTCTCTTGTCTCCCTTTTTGTCTGCAACTAAGGCCTCTGAATATTCCTTGTTTCTTTATCATTGCAGGAATATCTCTGGGTTCCTTTCTCGTGCTTCTCTAGACTCCTTTCAGTCTGTTAGCAGGTCCTCTGCTATTGCCATTGGAGCGCGTCGTACTGCCTGGCTGCAGGCGTCCGACTTGTGTAGGTGGGCACAACATAATCTGGGTAATTCTCAGTGTGCTGGAGAACACCTCTTCCATAGCGAAGCGTTACGTCAGGTTGCTCAGTGCTCCGCTGACCTTCTTAGCACTGGAAGCCATCCTAAGCCCTCTCTTCCCCCCGGGGGTGGGAAGTGTCCTGCCAGACCTCCTTTCCCGAGGAAGAGAAAGTTTCAGCCGTCTGCCCACCCGCCAGGTGCGCCCAAGCAAGGGTCGTCTCACTCCGGTTGGCGGTTCCCGGGCCCGTGCCAGGATGCTCATACCAAGCAGCTTTAGGCTCTTGTATGCGGCGGCCTACGATTAACTTCTCTACCGGAAGTTTCTTCTAGCTCTACACAGGGGTTCGTTTTCAGAATGGCAAGTGGTTCGGATGCTTGTCCGGGAGTTACGGTATTCCCTCCTCCTTGTTGGTAGAGGGAGGTCACTGCTCTTCCTTGATGGTTCTGGCCACAGGGCCTTCTATCCTTCAACTGACTTACCCTTAGGTCAGTCCCTCGAACCCTTCTCGTCCAGGGTTCCCCTGCTTGAGCAGATGCCATACCGAAATTTCTTCTCCCAGTGTAGACCTTCCCCCTGTTTTTTGTCAGTTACTGTGCGTGCAGGAGTCACCAAGAGTGTTTACTACTTCTGCCAGAGGCTCTGCTACCTGGCGTATTGCCGCCCCCCGCAGGTTTCGTTTTAGCTGCCGGGATGGGGCAACGTCTGACTCATGCCAGTTTCCCCCGCCTCCTGCACGCTGCCCTCTGCAATCTTCAGAGCAGCTTCCCATTAGGCAGGGACCCTTGTTCTGACGGTTTTTTCATATGAGGGAATGGACTTCTTAGTCACTCCATGGCTGTCGATGACTATACCCTCTTGCCTCCCGTTAGTGCGGGGGACAAGTTCTTCCGCGTGCCTGCCATGGGGACACATCGTAGACTTCCCCTGATGTGCCCTTCACGCAACCGTACTGTTAATCTCGCTGATCTGCCACTGCTCCACAGACATAGACCCCCCCCCCTTGTTCTTGGATGGATCTTCCCGCCACCTCCCAGGTGGGCGTTCTTCTGTGGATCAGTGGCAGGTCCGACTTATCAGTATTATACTCTCGTATGTATGTTCCTCGGCATACATGTTTTTAGTGCCTGGGTGGGCGCTCTACCTACCTTACTTACCTAGATATATATTGCATATTTATCTGTATCGGTAGGCGCCCACTGGGAGATGCCCACAGCACCCTGTGTATTACCGTCTATCTCCCTATTGCAGGTACTTGCGTTTATTCTTTACGTGTGAAGTCAACAGCTTCAATTTTTTTCCGTTATGCACCTCTTCCTGAGGTTCAGGCCCTATGTCTTCCTTTTCTCAGCTAGGGCTGATAGTGTACTCTTCGGTTCAGGGGTACGCCCCTGTTCTCCTCCGGACTGGGCTCTCCAGATCGGCCAGTCTTCTACTTCTACCCTCAGGGTTCGGGACTCTGCCCCTGAAGGAGTGCTCAGCTTTTTCCATAAAGCTTCCTTGAAGACCTGCCGTTCTTCTCCTGCGCCAGTTGACATCTGGGTCTCCTGCCCTTCCGGATTTGGAACTTCCCCCTCACTGCTGCTAAGTTCCCTCAAAGACTTCGCTACTGAGTCTACGGTACCTCCATCACAGTTCTCCTTCCTGCGATCCGGTAGGTGAGCTCTAGGTGGTACTAGTTCATTAAATACTTAATGATACTGACTTGCATTCTGAAGACTACTCTCCCCTGTAGTTTTGGTTTTGCTGTTCCTCTGGAACCTTTTTTTCTTCTCAACTCCTACCCTCCATCCCTCAGGGGATGCCGGGGATCCAGGTTGGGAAAATGCCTGCCTGCCAGGGCTCCGCATTTTATGGGATCTCCCCTGGCACCCTCAGTTAGGGAGTCCCCACGTGTGAAGACTCATTCCTGCTTGTTCCTGGAGATAGCACAGTTACTTACCTGTAACAGGTGATCTCCGGAACAGCAGGAATTAGTCTTCACAACCCGCCCACCTCCCCTAGGAGTTGTATCTCTCTATTCCTTCCTCTTCCTCTCCTTCTCTCTCAGCTATGAACTCAACTGGGGAGAGTCAGTAGGAAGGGCGGGAAGCCACCGCGCAGGCGCGAGGGGTGCTCCCAAAGGCTTTGTGTTTGGATGCTGGGGAGCATTCCTCTACGGGCTCCGTCAGCGACGTCTCCCACGTGTGAAGACTAATTCCTGCTGTTCCGGAGATCACCTGTTACAGGTAAGTAACTGCTTTGCGGAGCTTCAGTTACTCTAAAGCTTAGCGCCCTGAGTCTGTCCTTACTTTCTTATCAGATACAAGGGTCTCCATACCCTTTCTCCCCTACATGGACTGATTCCAACCCCAGTCCAGTTGGGTCAGACTCATTTTTTCTTTTGGTCCTAGGTTTGTGCTGCTTTTGGACCAAAACAGCTTAAGCTTTCTTTAATAGTACCTTCTGCGTCAGGGGCTATTTCTCACCCTGAAGGGTTCTGACCTCCACTAGTTTTTCTACTTTTTTTTTTTTTTTTTTTTTATTGAAAGCAGCCATTAAATACACAGGAACAGAGATCATAAGCATAATACAACGTCAAAAGAGAACAGAGCCAAAGTTACTAACAAGGAGCATAAGGCTGGCTAACGGTACGCCTTCGTTTGGTTTTATAATAAACTTTTATTAGTTTCCCCCCCCCCCTATGTATCCTTCCCCCTACCCATATCCCACCCCCCCCCCCTGCGTCAGGACACAGAGTACACACCCCAAAAGAAAACATCTACCCCCCCCATCCTCCCACATCCCCTCCCACCCCACACCCCCCTAGCCTACCTCCCTCTCTCCCCCCCCCGTGAATCTCAACAGCAGTCCAGAAAAAGGAAAAGTACACCAACCAATCTGCGCACAGAGAGCAGAAGGTGGAATCGCCAACCAGCATCTCACTGCACGTCAGACAACCCAACGCTCTCCAGGACAGCCCGCAGCCTGAAGCAATCAGGAGCCATAGCGAAGGACGAAGGGTTACCACACCTGCTCAAAGCGCATCAAACGCATCCTCCCAGCAGCCACCCCACGCAACCAAGTAGAAAAGGAAGGCGGGAGGTGCTGCTTCCAAACAGAGGCTAGCAACAAACGAGCCACATTCAGACCATGGCGAAGCAGCGCCAGTTGGGGACTACGTGCGCCAGGCACAGCAACCCCAAATAGAAAGATACCCGGATCCCAGGGGATGCTCAACCCAATAAGCTGCTGTAAGCGAGCTTGAATCCCTCTCCAAAAGGGCTGAACGCGAGGACAGGACCACCATATGTGCTCCAACACCCCTCTCTGCCCACACCGTCGCCAACACAGGTCCGAAACCCCCGGATAAACGCGAGCAATCCGCACAGGGGTCATGTACCACCTGTATACTAATTTGTAGTTAGTTTCGCGGACATTAACTGCCACCGAGCTCTTCCACAACCTGCCCTCCACCTGCTCCCACTGTTGCTCAGAATAACGAAGATTCAGATCAGTATTCCAAATTTCTCGATGCTTAACATAGTGCTGCTGCTGCCCTTGTAGCTGGGCATACAAGGCGGCTATAAGACCTTTTGTGGTAGTGCACCCCTCACAAAACCGTTCCAAGTCCATCAACTCTCGGGCCACATGAGGCCGAACGGCTCTCGCTTGCACCCAGTGAGCCACCTGTGTATATTGGAAGTGGTGGTTATCGGGAAGACCAAATTCCTCCTGGAGCATTCGAAACGTTAGCAACTCACCCTCATCAAACATTTGTCCTGCCCGGCTGAGGCCCTGATGGCCCCACCTCCAGAACGCCGGATCAACCAGCCCCAGGGGAAAGGAGGCGTTATCCACTATAGGCGCCAAAGGGGTCAGGTCCATCCCACGAGGCCGGAAGAATTGGTCCCAACAGCGGAGGGTATGCAGGATATAGGGATTACTCAAACGCTTACCACTCCGTAGTTTGGGAGAAAGCCACAGCCGGTCCCCCAATCCCGCTCCCCCCGCAAGAGTCATTTCCATCTGCACCCATCGCTTGGAGCTATCCGCAATCATCCACTCCACCCCGGCGCGGCACTGCGCCGCCGCATAATACCAGTGAAGATTTGGAGCCCCCATACCCCCAGTGCGCGAATGAGCATAAAGAAGCTGGCGCGCCAAACGCGGCCGACGGTATTGCCAGATAAATTTCATAAGCAGGGTTTGCCAGGCAGCCAGTGTTCCCCGCGCCAACGAGATAGGGAGAACCTGAAAGAGGTACAAAAAGCGGGGAACGACAATCATCTTAACCACCGCAATACGCCCAAACCAAGATAGTATTAACCTGTTCCAGGCCTCCAGATCGCGCCGAACCTGCCGAAGTAAGGGCTTAAAAAGGGCCGCCCGTTCCACTGTCAGATTCACCCCTAAATATCGCAAAGCACCCGACATCCATCGGAAGGGATAGGCAGCACGGAGCTCCTCGCAGACCGCATCCGGAACCCCCACATTGAGAACTTCAGATTTAGTATAGTTGATTTTGAAGCCCGATACCTGGGAGAAGGCGTCAAAGCTGCATAGCGACAGAAAGAGACGCAGTGGGATTCACCAAAGATAAAATGATATCGTCCGCAAAAAGCGCGATCCGGTAATCCACGGAGCCCACGCGGACGCCCCGTAGGCCCGAATGATCACGGAAACTCTGCGCCAAGGGCCTCCATCACCAGCGCAGGGAAGCCATCATTACCCGGCGCTCCTCCGGTCTTCAACCGTCGGATTGCGAATTCTACCTCCTCCACTGTAAGGTCAGAGTCTAACTGCTCCCGATCAGAATCAGTCAACTGGGGCAAGGTGATCTTCCTCAAGAAGCTCTGCACACGGGCCAAATCGAAAGGTTCAGCTTTATATAACCGCTCCAAAAAAGTAGCAAAGACATTGCGTATCTCGCGAGAGATCACCTTCTGCCCCCCAGAATCGTGAAGTTTGCGGACCACCCGCCCAGATTGCTGTTGCCGGAGCCGCAAGGCGAGGTAGCGACCAGTCTTATTCCCCTGCTCGTAAAATGTCTGGCGCAGTTTCCGCCGCTTATTGTCTAGTTCTCTTTGTGAAAAGGCATCCAAGTTGGCCTGGACGGCCCGCCATTGACGTAAGACCCGTTTCGATCCGGTCCGGGCATGCTCTAAGCGCAGCCGGGATGAGTCTCCCACTAATTGACAATATTCCCATCTCCAGGCCCTCCGCGTACGAGCCGCTTCGGCCATAAGGTGGCCCCGAGCCGCGGCCTTGAAGGCGTCCCAAACCAGAGGAAGGGGAACCTCCTCAGTATCATTTAACTCAAAAAAATCAGTTATGAAACGGCCATGATCCTGCACAGCGCACTGCCGCCGAAGGAATCGCACATTAAGTCTCCAAAGCCACTGGGTGTCACTATACACGTCCCCCAGAAGGGTGAGCCAGCACGGGGCATGATCCGACCAGGTCAACGCCCCGTGACCAGCCTTCACCCGCCCATCCATCAGGCGCTGATCCAGTAAGAAATAATCAATGTGGGTATGCACCTGATGGACAGGAGAATAATATGTGTAGCTTCGCTCCCCCTCATGGGTATCCCTCCACACATCGCGCAAGCCCAGCTCGGTCAGAAGGTTCTGCAGGGCCTTACCGGGTCCGCCCGCCTCCTTCCCACCCCTACCCGTGGAGTCCAAGTGAGGCACCAGATGGGTATTACAATCCCCACCGAGTATGATGGGGCCTTTCGCAAAGTCAGCTAGCAAGGTCTTCAACCGTGTAAAGAAGGAACCCTGTCCCGCATTTGGCGCGTAAATGTTAGCTAAAGTTAACATGTGGCCCTCCAAGCATATATTTGCAAAAAGCCACCTTCTCAGGGTATCTCTTTTAACCTCCTCCACCCGGACGGATAAGCCCTGATGAAATAAAAAAGCCACCCCGCGTTTCTTCCGCCCATTCACATCTGAAGCCACCCACACCTCCGTATAAGGGTTACGCTTTAGCCAACCCTGTTTGCTAGCTCGGAGATGGGTCTCCTGCAAAAAGACAATGTCCCCCTTCAGGGTTCGCAGCTCCGAGAACAGCAAAGATCGCTTACGAGGGGAATTAAGACCCTTAACATTCAAAGAAATCAAGCGCACCATTGATATTCAGCCACCCTACCCCCCCCCCCCCCCCGTCTTGTACCTCCCCTCTGGCCCACAACATGCAGCCCTCATCCCTCTTAGAACTGGTGCCTTGCCAACCAGCACCGAAAGCCAGCACCTTGGAAGCCCCAGGTTGACTGCATAGATTCACTTCCCTCGCCCTCAAGTTCCGTACCCCGGACAAAACTGCTAGGGCCCCCCCCACACCCACATTCCCCCCCCCCCCTAGCGGATGACACCTCCCTCCCAAACCCACCCCCCTTCCCGTCAGTACCACCCGCCTGTTGTGGAAAAAACAGGACACTGTAAACTGACCCCAAACTAAACTCCGTCCAGGCCCCCCACATTGCCAAACAACAAGCATAACATGTAAAATCATTGCCCCCGTGCACATGGTATCAATACAATATCCTGTGATGTACGCCCCTTCAACAGAAAAAAAAGAGAAAATCTGTTACTTTCCCCCCCCCCCCTTTATGTATTATTTTTTTGTTTTTTCCCCTTCCCCCCCCCCTCTTTGCTTTTCTTTGCCCAGCGTAAGGATTCCCCCCACCCCCTCCATGTGATGTTAGGCATATGTCCAGGACTCTCTCAGACCAAGAGGCAGTATCTCAGCACATGCGGGCACAGAGAGCCGCTAAATTCTCAAAACTAGCCATTCAAGTCGGGTCAGGAAGGCAAAGAACCCCTGAACAAGGGCCCTTAGACAGGGAAGTAAACCCTCCCGCTCCAGGGATCATCAGTTGGGCTTTCCCACCCGAGTCCATTTTGAGTGAGGTTTAGGGGTCGGGAGTTGTGGCATTGCATTATCTTCGACCAGACCCGCCTGGCGCAGAGCTCTCCAGGCCTCTGTATGATCTTTTGCTTAAATTCGTTTATTACCCAGAAGGAAGTTGATCCGGAACGGAAAGGCCCAGGAATAGCGAATCCCTTTGTTATTCAAAACCATCGTGACTGGTTTCATCTCCCTCTGACAGGCCAGTGTAAACACCAAAAGGTCCTGATATACAGTTACTGCTGCGTCCTGAAAGCGGATCGCCTTTTTCTCTCAGCCCCGGCGTATGAGAAGCTCAGCATCAGTATAGCGCAAAAATCGCGCAATGACATCCCGGGGTTGGTTATTAGGAGGCTTGCCCAAAGCCCGGTGCACTCGCTCAATTTCCATGCCAGAACCATGGGTTGTCAGCTCATCCACCGGGAGCAGCTCAGCAATCAAATTTTTGAGTACCCACCTGCAGGTCTTCACTGCCCCCCGCTGCTTCCGGGATTCCCCGGAAACGCACATTATTGTGGCGGGAGCGGTTTTCAATGTCATCAATTTTATAGGTCAGTTCTGTTACTTGTGCGCGTTGTCTATCAAGAGCACATTGTAGATCCCCCACAGCACCATCATGATCTTCAACTTTGGTCTCCACCTCCTCCGCACGGGCCCTGAGGTCTTTCAGGTCCCCCCGGAGTTCCACAATGGTGCTCATCACTTCCTCGCGCATAGAGCGAAATTCGCCAGCCAACTCTGCAAAACCTCTGCGAAGTTCTTGCTGAAGTAAGGCATGCGAGGACAGCCCACTGGGTTCCAAGTCATTTTCACTCAGTCTCATCATCAGAACCCTCCGAGAGGTGTTTGTTGGAGGGACTAGCCGGAGCGCCACTCTTGCCCTGCAACCGCTGAGATGCGCGGATGCCCTCCCAGGCCTCTGCATTTTTAGACTTAGCAGCCATGAGGCAGAGAACAGACCAGCAATCCGAGGATAGGTAGGGTGCAGTTATAGTAAAAGCAGGCAACTGCTTTAAGCAAGGTGGCAATGCTGAGTGATCCCACGTTTGGGCAGCAGAGGGAGCACCAGTTTCACACAGGATAGAGCAGAGCGAATGCAGAGAGGGAGGGAGCCCGATGCAAGTTTTGCAGCTGTGACGAGCCAGGCAGTAGCAGAGACAGAATGTAAACAATTCAAGTGTCCCAAAAAGGAATTTGGCTAGGCACTAAGGTCTCCGGACCATGGAGAAGCACCAGGTTGAGGCTGGAAATTCCAATTGCAGTGTCAGGATCCGGTGTTGGTTGCCACTCGTGAGGAAAGCAGGCGATTGGCTGGGGAGCGCCCACGTGATCAGTGTGACCCGATGCACTGGTTGGAACGCAAAGAACCCCGTGCGTTCCAAGACCACGCGGTTATGGCTGCCGGTAAGGTCTACCTCTCTGTAACAGAGTCCCGTCAAGCTCTTCCGGGACAGGCCGCGGGCATCCTCGTCTCCTCTTCAACACCGGGGGAGCACAGTCGCACGGGGAGCAGCACCAGCGCACAGGGTAGCAGCAGCGTCGGGGCACCAATCCCCTCTCCGAATCAGCTCACAACCTCGGGGATCACCCGCGGGCACCAGGAAACGCCGCTCCACGGAGCAGCACAAGGATGGAGCAGCGTGCCTCTGCTCGGTGGGGACGACCTTGGCACTCACGTTCCAGCAGGCAGGGAGCTCACCTAACCCACAGCAGCAGCCAGGAGGAGGACGTCAAGGCCGGTTAGTGAAGGGGCCAGAATCTGGCCGTAAGTCTCGTCGGGGCAGTCCAAGCTTCGCCGGAGGGTGCAATTAAGATCACCCTGCTCTCCGCGTACCGATTCAGGGGCTTAGGGGGGTAAATGCGATGGTATTGCTAAAGATTGCAAATGAAATGGGTAAGCCTGGGACGGAGCTACACTAGGAAGCAGCCATTCTGTAGCGAGCTCACAAGCGCCCCCCAGTTTTTCTACTTTTACCTCTACTCCTCAGTGAGGTACCCCTTGAGCACATTCACTGGCTCTTCTAACAGATCCATATGTAGCTCAGTGGACTTGTGCCATGCCAACAAGGGAGGCCCAGATTACAATATTTTACTACTAAATGCCCTCTATACAAGGTCTTCCCCTTTAGAAGCCCTTTTCTAGCCAGCTGTTCCACAGCTCCTTTTCTGTATTCAACTCCTACCCTTCATCCCCAGGATGCCTGAGGTCCTGAGGAATGGCATGGCTCGTTCTAGACTTGCAACATGCTTGGGCATCTGAGCTTGGCAGTCCCCATATGTGAAGACTCATTCCTGCTTGTTCCTAGAGATAGCACAGTTACTTACCTGTAACAGGTGATCTCTGGGAACAGCAGGAATAAGTCTTCACAACCCACCCACCTCCCCTAGGAGTTGCTTTTTCTCTATCTCTTTCTCTATCTTTCCCTTCCTTTCTCTCAGCTTTCAAACTTAACTGAGGAGAGGCAGTTGGGAAGGCGGGAAGGCAGCACGCAGGCGTGTTGGGATGCTTCCAAAAGCTTTCTGATTGGACGCTGGGAAGCGTTCCCGCGCAGACTCCGTCGGTACCGATGTACCCCATATGTGAAGACTTATTCCTGCTGTTCCCAGAGATCATCTGTTACAGGTAAGTAACTGTGCTTTATCTGACTTGGGAGTCTGTAGATCCTGCGTCCAGGAGACTGCAGATATGGAGCAGGTTTTAGAAACCAGTGCAGAAGGTGCTAAATTTGCTTCCTTATCTTTATTGGACGCTAATTCACCTCCACAGCTCTTGCCAGAGCCTGTTGCAGGGCCGCCTTCTGTTCCTGATGTGCCTTAGGTACCATCAATATTTTCGTCAGGTTTGGCGGCGTTTTCGCAGGATTTTGTATCGCTGCTTCAGCAGACATTTGGAAATGGTCAAAAGGGTCCACTATCCTCTGCTGGAGGGGATCTCGGAAGGAAGCGGCCGAGTATTCCTCTGGAAGTTGCTGAGGGTGCTGTTCCTGTTAAGAAGGTTAAAACGGGGAAGGATCCTCAGGAGTATTCGATAACCTCTGAAGAGATTCACTGGGATCCTTTGGATCCAGATTTGGAAGTTTAAGATGAATTAGAAGAACTCATGGATCAGAAGGACCAGGCGAGAGTAGTTTGTGTTTTCTGTCGAGATGAGTTACCAATGTTAATTATGGAAACACTTAAAGCCCTTAATATGCCAGTTTCTGGGCCAGAGGAGGACTCCACATTGGAGGATCCTTTGTTGCAGGCATTTAGGAAAACGTAAAGGGCTTTTCCCATATACAGAGTTGAAAGGGAGACGATTCAACAAGAATGGGATATGCCTGAGGCTGGACTAAAGGGGTCCAGGGTCATGGCTCGATTTATATCCTCTACTGGATCAGGATCGGGAGGAGTTTAAGTCTCCCAAAGTAGATGCAGCAGTATCTGCTGTTAAGAAAAAGACTACAATTCCGGTGGAAGGTGGTGCCGCCCTTAAGGATAGCCATGATAGAAAGTTGGATACGTTGTTAAAACAGGTGTTTGATGTCAATGCTTCATCTATTTAGGCTTCAATTTGTGAAGCATGGGTAACCAGAGCCTGTCTTCGTTGGTCTCAGCGAGTACATGGAGATAATGTTGAAGCATCCCGGTTAGAGACTGGGGCAGCTTATTTAGCTGATATTCATTATGACCTTATTAGGGGTTTGTCTAAGAGTATGGTTTTGGTTGTTGCAGCTAGAAGATATTTATGGTTGCGTAACTGGGCGGCAGATGCTTCTTCTAAAGCAAGGCTCACTAAGCTTCCTTTCAGTGATACGCTACTTTTTGGTGAGGACTTAGATAAATTGGTAAAAGACTTAGGGGAGTCTAAAGGGGGCAGGCTGCCAGAGGACAGGCAGAAGCTAGGACGTCCAACTCAGGTGTCTAGGGGCCAGTACAGAGACTTTTGTCGTTTTCGTTCCACACGTTTCAAACAATTTCAGAGAGGGCGTCAATATTTCAGAAGTCAGGGTTTTCGAGGAGCAAGCAGGGGATATGCAACCTCCTCTTCTTCAAACCCTAGAAAATCACAATGAAGTAAGGAGGACCCAGGCAGATTTTATTCCCGTGGGAGGTCAGCTACGGGAGTTTTATCCAGCCTGGTTTCAGATCACATCTGATCGGTGGATGTTGGAGATCATTCGAGAAGGATCTGGAGCTTCAGCGCCCAGTGGTCAATTTGTTCATTCAATCTCCTTGCAAGGCACGCATCAAGTGTACAGCGGTGCGCAAAACCTTGCAAAGACTTTTGAATCTCAAAGCTGTCGTTCTGGTACCGCCAAACCAATGCGGCTCCGGTCGATACTCCATCTATTTTGTTGTTCCAAAAAAGGAAGGGTCTTTTCGTCCAATTTTGGATCTTCAGAAGGTAAATCGTTGTCTTCGGGTGACTCATTTTCGCATGGAGACACTGAAGTCTGTAATAATGGCAGTAAGGAAGGGAGAGTTTCTTACATCTCTGGATTTGTCAGAGGCGTATCCACACATTCCCATTCGTCTGGAGCATCAGAAATTTCTGAGATTTGCAGTTCCCATGGGTCATTTCCAGTTTCGGGCATTGCCGTTCGGTTTAGCAACGGCCCCGTGAACGTTTACCAAGGTAATGGTGGTAGTTGCGGCAGCATTGAGAAAGGAAGGAATTCTAGTTCACCCATATCTGGACAACTTGTTGATTCGGGCAAAGTCCGAAAAGGAAAGCAAGTTGGCAACAGCCAGAGTAGTGGAATTTTTACAGAGGTTTGGTTGGGTTGTCAATATGGCAGAGCAAGTTGATTCCATCACAGAATCTAGAACACCTAGGAACTCGATTCAATACAAGAATAGGAAGGATATTTCTTCCTCGGACGTGAGCGCTAGCATTGAGAGATCTGGTGCGCAGTTTTCTGAACAGAAAGGATCCCACTGCATTGCATTATTTACAGTTGCTCAGAACCATGGCAGCAACGTTAGACTTAGTTCCATGGGCATGAACTCATATGCGACCGTTACAGAGAGTGTTACTAAGGAGGTGGTCGCATCAGAAAGATCCTCTCTCAAGGAGGCTACCCTGCCTTCTGGAGACGCGTCAAGCAGAAAGAATGCGTCAAGGCAGAAATAACAACCCAAACTATGGTTACGCGATGTAAGATTCCATATTTGGAACCACTACTCGGGAAAAAGATTTAGATGTCATCAATAACTCATTAAAACCCTTCGCCCAGTGTACACCTGAAGCCAAGGAACCAAATAGAATGCTAGGAATCATTAGGAATGGAATGGAGAATAAAAAAAAGGATATTATAATGCCTCTGTATCGTTCACTGGTGTGACTGCACCTTGCATATTGTGTGCAATTCTGGTCACCATAACTTAAAAAAGATATAGCTGAATTCAAAAAGGTACAGAGAAGAGCCATCATAATGATAAAAGGGATGGAAGGATATGAGGAAAGGCTTAAAAGGTTAGGGCTCTTCAACTTGGAAAAGAGACTGCTGAGTGGAGATTAATGAATGGAGTGGAACAGGTAAAGATTGATTGATTACACAGGTACACTAAAAAAAATTTTTTTTAAACTGCCTCTAATGTTTCGATTGATTTTTATGTTTTTTGGTGCGCTGAATCCAAATCTGGTAACCAATTTGCTCCATCACGTACAGATTGCTTGCTACATTGGGTTAGCAGTTTGAGGTGAACGTTTCAGATTGAGTGCGATCGAGATAAGTTTCTTGGATGAATTCTTTATACTAATTGTTTAGTAGTTATTCAAATAAGAATAAAGAAAATTGTAACAAGGCAGCACATAAGAATAGAGTAATGGTAGCAAAATTGTCTGCACTTAAAACAGCCACATACATGTGCACAAACATTGAGCATATAAGAGCGAGGGTAGACACAAAGCAAAGCAAAGAAATGTGCAAAAAATGTTGTACAGGTATGTATGTAAGAATAGAAAACGCAAACCGCACCATTGCAATACATGAAGACAAACACCCGATGGTGTGAAAATAAAATTCTAATAAATGAGATCCGACACTGTGGTAATAACTAGCAAATTTTTATTTCAAAGTTTAGTAAAAACACGATATTTGTCAACACAGTTTAGATTTTAAAGTCATTCTTGGGTCAATCAATCTCCTGGTGGGCCCGTTTCTTCTTCCCCCGAATGCTTCTCTTGGTGCGCTGCTTGGCGTATTTTTCATCTGGGGTTTCCCGCAGCAGCAACCAGCAGAAATCAGCCATCATAGTGGTGTTCCATCTTCCTTGGTACCTTCTCTCTGCGTCCTTGATGTCCTGGTGAAACCTTTCACCTTGTTCTTCACTATACGCCCCCAAGTTTTCGGGAAAGTAGTTCACATGGGAGTGCAAGAAATGGACTTTCAGGCTCATGTTACAGCCTTGTTCTTTGAAGGCATTGAGCATCCTGGCAACAATATCCTTATAGTTCTCATCCCGCCTGTTCCCCAAGAATTTGAGAACAACATCCTTGAAGGAATCCCAGGCTTCTTTTTCCTTCTCAGACATCGTTTCAGCGAATGCTCCATCTGAAATGAGTTACCTTATATCAGGGCCAACAAACACTCCTTCCTTTAGCTTTGCTTCAGAAAGTCGGGGGAACTTTGAGCAAAGGTACCGAAAGCACTCACCATCTTTTGGAAGGGACTTGATGAATTGCTTAATGAGACCCAACTTAATGTGGAGAGGTGGTAATAGCATTTTATCACGAGGTACCAAGCTCTCATGAAGAACATTTTTCTCACCGGGTCTCAAATACTCCCGAATTGGCCAGTCTTTTTTCCCCCAGTGTAGGTCGCGGGCCCGGCTATCCCACAAGCAAAGGAAGCAGGGATATTTGGTGAAACCGGATTGCTGCCCTAATAGCATGGATAGAATTTTAAAGTCTCCACAAATCATCCACTTATGCTCATCATAACGAATCTTCTGAAGAATCAGGGCCAAATTCTCGTATTTTTCTTGGAGAATAACAGAGTGAGCAATAGGAACTGAAGCAAATGTGTTGCCATTATGAAGAAGAACACCTTTTATGCTGTCTTTTGACGAATCAATGAACAGCCGCCATTCAGCAGGATCATACTTGAGTTTAAACTTTTCCATCACTCCGTATATATCGTTGCAAAATACCAAATCTTCCTCTTTGCTGAAATACTTCAAAAATTGTGTCTCGCGGTTGCGGTACCAATAAAAAGTTGTTCCTGGTGACAATAGATTTTTCTGTTTAAGCCGAGAACCTAGCAGTTGGGCAGCATCTTTTGGGAGTCCTAAATCCCGGACTAAATCATTCAATTCAGCTTGAGAGAAAAGTTCAGGTTTCGGATCTGGTTCAGTTTCAAACTCGGAAGTACTGGACTCATCGGGAAAAGCCATCTGATGAGTCTCATCATGATCAGAACCGTCCACACAAATATGATCCAAAGATTTTGGTGGTTCAGGCACAGGTACTTTGTTGCTATGAGGCATAGGCCTAATTGCTGAGGGAAGGTTGGGGTAACTTATTACGTTCTTATTTTTGAAGTTGTATCCCTTCACAATGCAAGAGCAAAAATAGCAGTCACTGCTGTGGTCTCTTTGTTCACGCCACATCATAGGTATTCCGAAACGAAATGCTTGTTTTTTACCTTTCATCCATAAGCGTAGATCTTCCTCACATGTCTTGCACACTTTGTGAGGAGCCCACGGTTTGTCTTGATCGCCTAACTTCAAACCGAAATAGGCGAAATATACTTTTTTAATAAATGCAGAAATGTTCCTCTGCCGCTTTTTCACGGTATATTCCCCACAAATAAAACAAAAACTGTCCGGAGAGTTGACGCAACCTCTGGCTCTGTGAGCCATCACAAATACACAGCACTGCAAACTACAACTGTAGTGAACCACTTCGGAATAAAGCTGGATTATGACTGAGCAAACAAAAGGTAATAATGAACTTGCAAGAAACTGAAATTTGACAGGAACGTTCATGTCGCAACCACCGTGTTTGAGCGAGCGAACGAGGCGAGGCGAACAGGAAAGAACATGCGCCAGCGCGAGTACTGGATTTAGCCCCCCGCCTCCCAATTGTCCTGTTAATGTATAAAATGAATACAAAACACTCTAAAATATCATGAGGGAGTGTTTCTAGTTAGTTAACCATTACAACCTCTATTTTGGGCCAAGAAAATAAACTGCAGTCGGCTAAAAAGAAATTATGTGAACATTCCTTATATGGGTAAGAAATCTAATTTTGCAAGAAAACGTGACGTGATGGAACATTTTGGCTATTTTTCCTGGATTCAGCACCCCAAAATCTATAGGAATCAGTTGCAAAACTGGAGGCAGTTTTTTGGTAGTGTACCTGTCTTATTTACGCCATCAAAAAGTAGAAAGAGTAGAGTATTTGCAGTGATGCTACATTGTAACCCATTTAAGTCTAATAAAAAATATTTTTTCACTCAAAGCATATTCAAACTCTGGAATTAGTTATCAGAGATTGTAATAAAAGCTGTTAGTGTAGCTGGTGTCAGGAAACCAGTCTTCAGTCCACAGCAGCTGTGTAGGACGTAATCTCCAGGAACAAGCAGGAATGAGTCTTCACATATGGGTATCGTCGGTACCGACGGAGCCTGCGCGGGAACGCTCCCCAGCGTCCAGTAAGAAAGCTTTTGGGAGCATCCCACAGCGCCTGCACACTGCCTTCCCGCCTTTCCCAACCGCCTCTCTCCGGTTCTTCATTTCCGCGGAGCCAGCAGGTCGTGTTCCTGTCACCGCAGAAGAATTCTTTATTTTTTTCATTATTTTTCTGTGTCGCGTCTGCCTTCTTCGACGTCAGACCGGTACCGCCGGTCTTTTCTTTCCTTTCTTATACATTGCGGTTTGGGCCTTAGGCCTGAACATTTTTACTCCTCATGGAGAAGCCCGCTTCCGGGTTTAAAAAGTGCACGAAGTATGGCGGTACTATTTCTTTCACCGACACCTATGATTGGTGTCTAAAATGTTTGGGTCCTGACCATTCTATCACGGATTGTGTGTCCTGTACCATGATGTCTAAAAGGGCTTGGATGTTTCTCCAGCTTTACTTCCAGATTCGTTTTTGCAAATAACTTCTAATCTACCATTGTCATTACTGTTACCATCGGTGGTTTCCTTTCCGGGTTTTGCTGAACGATGTTCCCCTCCTGAACATGTTTCTTTGAAAGATGTCCGGCTTGTCGTTTCACGGATGGAAACAGCGTTAAGTGCTTCATTGCAGAAGATATCTGTTTTCTCGAAAGAGACGGTAAACTAACTGATCATGAAGCTCGGCTGACATCTGTGGAAAGGCTTGTTAATTCTACTGAGCAATTTGTTTCCTCTCAAAGTGAAGTTAATTTGAAATTTTCCCAGGGTTTTAGTTCTTTGCAACGACAGGATGAATTTCGAGAAAATGTATATCGGTCAAAAAATTTACGTTTTCTAAATTTTCCTAGGACACATTACTTATCCCCCTTGTTGTGGTTGCAAAAATACTTTAAGGAAATTCTGATGTTTAAAGATGCTTCGGATATTTTAATTTCGAAATTGTATTATATACCTAGAGTTAAAAAAGATTTGGATGGTAACATGTCAGGGAATATCCAAAGTGAAAAGCTGGCTTCTTCCACTCTGGATCTATCTGGCTTTCTTGAATCTTCCACAGATGATATTCCTACAAGAGATACCTTTATTTATTTTTTATTTATTTTACAATTCTTATATACCGCACTATTTGCAATCAGCGCGGTTTACATGTAACAAAAAACATCCGACAAAATGCATATGTCTGGTCATTACATTGAACAGGGAATGGGATTTGGAGAACAAGTATCAACTATATAAAGGAACTTGGAGAACAAAGGTGAACTATATACATAAGAAGTTCAATGGAAAAGGCTCCTGTTTGGTGTTTTACATTTTTGGGGACGAACTATATGAGAGTGGCTGGGGTTCAGGGCTGTAAGTGAGGTGTTGATAAAGAGGAAATGTTTCAGGGCCTTCCTGAACTGGCTCAGGTTGGGGATTGCTCTGATGTGTGGTGGTAGGGTGTTCCATAGACTTGCGGTGCAAATACTGAAGGCTCGGTTGGATGTTGTTTTGGTGCAGTTTGTTGTTTCCTTCGGTATAGATAACATATTGGTCTCTGCAGTTCTTCTTAGTCTGCAGGGGGCGGGCGATTGTATGACGTCAGAGAGAGAGGGGGATGATAGCCCCTTGATAGCTTTGAACGTCATCAGCAAGGTCTTAAAACTGATCCTGGCTTGAATGGGGAGCCAATGCAGCTGTTTCAGGAGAGGTGTGATGTGTTCTCTCCTTGAGGCTCCGAATAGTATCCGTGCTGCACTGTTCATGGCCAGTTGCAGGGGGTTTAAGGTTGCTCGGGGAAGTCCTTGAAGGATGGCATTTGCAAAATCGAAATGAGGAATGATGAGGGCTTGGTAAATGGTGCGGAAATCATCTGGTTCGAGTAACGGGCGTAAGTGTCTGAGGGATCGAATTTTAAAGTAGACCGCTCTGACAGTGTTCGCTATGTGTTGCTTCATGTCAAGATGTTGGTCCAACGTCACCCCAAGGTAACGTATAGTTGATTTCACTTGTAGCTCGGCATTGTGTACCTTCAAACAACTGGGTGGTGTGAAGTTAGGGTTTCTCGAGATGAAAAGCACCTCAGTTTTCTTGTGTTGAATTCTTAAATTTTGTGATAGCAGCCAATCGGATATGGTGTTGAAGCATGCAATCAGAGGGGTAAGGTTTGGGCAGTCAAGTGAAATTGGCATGTACAACAGTACGTCGTCGGCGTATAGCATACAACTCACGTTGAACGATCTGATGATGTTGCAGATGGGTTGAATGTATATGTTGAACATCAAGGATGATAGGGAGGATCCTTGAGGCACTCCTTGAGTTTGAGGAAATGGTTCGGATGTAGCCCCGTCTGATCGAACATGTTGCCATCTTCCTGACAGGTAAGATCTGCACCACTCTAGTGCTGATCCGCTGATGCCTTTTTCTCTTAGCCGGTATATGAGAATCTCATGGCAAACAGAGTCGAAAGCCGCTGCTATATCTAAAAAGATGAGCGCAAAGCCATGTCGTATGTTGTCAATGCCTGAGATTACAGTGTTGAAGAGAGTTGTGAGTAATGTTTCAACTCCATGTGACTCTCTAAATCCATGTTGAGATGAATCCAGTGGGGCATTGGTGTCGATATGATCTTGGAGTTGCCTGTAGACTGTTTTTTTCAATGATTTTTGCAAGCATCGGGATGCTGGATATTGGCCTGTACGACTCCACCTTTTGGGGATCTAGCTTGGCGTTCTTTAATAGAGGTCTAATGGAGGTCTGCTTGAGAGTAGAGGGGAATGACCCAGTGCTAAAGGATAGCTTTATCATGTTGGCTATGATTGGGGCGAAGTCACTGCGCAACTCTTTTATCCAATATGCTGGGCATGGATCTGTGTGTGCAGTGGTGGTGTGTAGAGCTGAAATGGTGTCTTCGATAATTTTCTTTGAAGGGGTGGAAAAGGAAGTTAGAGAGGTTAGGTACTCTTGTTCGCTGAGGGGGCCGGGTATTACTATCCTGTCAGTCTTGCACATTTTGGATTGCATGAAGACAGCATAGTCCTGCGGGTTGATGCTGGCCAGTTGCTCGGGGGTAGGTTCTTTGGTAAGAGATTTGACTAAGTTGAACAGGTCATGTGGCTTATTCAATGACCGTTTCAAGGTGTCTGTGTGGTGTTGCTTCATCTTGTCTGTAATGGCTTTGCGATGTGTGTATTAGTTTCCTTTGTTTGGGAGATAGATAAGGATAGGGTTTTGACGGTTTACTTTCAGAAGAAAACTGAACAGTTCTGTGGTCAAGTTATTCAGATATTTCCAGATGTGGCTAAAATCACACAAGAACGCCGTAAGGCTTTCTTAGCTCTCCGTCCACGTGTTCTTGCTTTGGGGGGTGTATTTTATCTTAAATTTCCCTGTAAATGTCGGATTACCTTTCAAGGTAAGCGATATATATTTTCTGAACCTGATCAATTAGTCAGCTTGTTGAGTGAGAGGGAACTGGTATAACTTGGTGTAATTATAGGGGGAATATAGTGTATCACTTGATTTAGTATATTGAGCTTATTGGTTTTCTCAGGTTTCCTTTTAAATTTGACTGCAAATGTGTGAAGCTGCTCCTTGATGTGGACTGGATATTACAGTTTGTCATGTTTTCTTTGTAATTTTTGTTTCATTTTGAAATAAATTTTGGAAATTTAAAAAAAATATATATTTTTTCACTCAAAGCATATTCAAACTCTGGAATTAGTTACCAGAGATTGTAATAAAAGCAGTTAGTGTAGCTGGGTTTAAAAAAAGATTTGGGCAAGTTCCTGGAGGAAAGTTTCATAAACCATTTTTAAAAAGGACGTAGGAAATCCACTGCTTGCCCCGGGACAAGCATTGTGGAACCTGTGTGCCTTTTTGGGAACCTGCCAGGTACTTGTGACCTGGATTGGCTACTGTTGGAAACAGGATACTGGGCTTGATGGACCTTGGTCTGACCTAGTATGGTATATCTTATGTTCTTATGAACTATTTATGCCTGTGCTTCTAAAGTAATCTCTTAACAATTTCCTGGATGATTCACACAGCCCTTGGTTTGATGGAGAGAGCCTCTGAAATTTCCTCTTTGACCTGTCACTTTGCTTTGACACCTATCTAAAACAATTTCACATGTCTTTTGCCCCTGTCAGGAAGGCCCCTTTGTGAAGGTCTCTAGAAACGATTAATATCTCCAGGAACAAGCAGGAATGAGTCCTCACTTTATGGGTACGTCGGAACCGACGGAGCCTGCGCGGGAAAGCTCCCCAGCTTCCCAGAAAGGAAGCTTTTGGGGCCTCCCACAGCGCATGCGCGCTGCCTTCCTGCCTTCCTGACCAACTCTCTTCAGTTCTTCTTTTTCCGCGGAGCCAGCAGGTCGTGTTCCTGTCACCGCTGAAGAAATTGTTATTTTAATTTGTTTCTTTGACCGCGTGTCTGCCTTCCCCGATTCCGGACCGGTACCGACGGTCCTTTTTTCATTTATTTAAAAAAAATATATATATATATATTACCTTCCCTACACTTGGTGTATTTTTTCTGTGAGGCCCCTAGGCCTCCTCAGGTCTCCCTCATGGACAAACCAGCTTCTGGTTTTAAAAAATGCACTAAGTGTACCGGTACTATTTCAATTACAGACACCCATGACTGATGTCTTAAATGTTTGGGGCCTGACCATTCCATTCCGGATTGTCCATCCTGCTCTCTGATGTCCAAAAGGGGCTTACAGAACAGAGCAAATAAATTTCATATGCTGTTTTCTACCGATATTCCAGCATCAACATCCTCCAGGTCTTCTTCTCCTGATGGATCTCAGGTAACCAAACATTCTTCGGGCAAGTCCTCAAAAGGCAAATCTCCCTCTAAACAGCGAGAGGCCCTTGTAATTGACCCTGTGGACCCTGCCCCAGCCAAAAAACCCCAGCGGGAAGCCCCGGCTTCCAAAGCACCTCCTATGGGGTTACAGGTAGACATCGATGGCACGGCCTCGACCGATCTCCTGCTAGACTGCTCTGGGGTACCGGCTAACACCGGTACCGACTTCCAGACAGTTGTGGTGGCTATGAGTACTACGGTACAATCCATGCAGCAGGCCTTACTAACTTTCCTTAATGCTGCACCGCCATCGGTACCGCGACAATCGGTTCCGATTCCGGTACCGCAACCGATTCCGGTACCCAGAGCATCTACTTCCAGTAGCATGCCGGTTCCGGGGCTTTCTTCGATACCGCTCCGGTACCCGGTACGCCCGATATCGGTACCGATCGGTACGCGTATCGATCTCTGGAAGCGAATAGACGATACTTTGAATCCTCTGAAGAGTCTGATGCCTCCGATGATTCTGCTGACGTCTCTTTCACTCTTCCTGAGGAGCCCTCTTCTCCAAAAAGGAGAAGTCTCCTCCAGAGGATTTGTCCTTTCAAGACTTCATTATTGAAGTAGCTAAAGGACTCTCCATCTCTGTATCCTCAGAAAAGGAACCTAGAGCAAAAAAATTAGATATTTTAGGATACTCTAAGGTTCCTAAAGAGGCAGCCACCTTACCCATACATGAAATTCTTAAAGAACACATGATGGATTTATGGGAGGCTCCTCTTACCCTATCTCCACATTCTCGACGTTTGGACACCATGTATCTGGTTCCTCCTCCTGGTTTTCAAAAAACTCAGCTTCCTCACCACTCTATTGTGGTGAAGTCTGCTATGAAAAAGATAAAGAGTACCAAAAGACACTCTTCTACCCCTCCAGGAAGAGAATGTAGGACTCTGGATGCTTTTGGGAGAAAAATCTTCCAAGCTAGCATGCTTATTGCCAGAATCAATTCATACAGCCTTTATATGGGCATGTTTTTGAAAGAGATTGCATTAAAGATACGTCAATTTCTCCCCTTTATCCCAGAGGATAAACAGGAGGAATTTCTTCTTTTGCTAAAGCATACTCAAGATATTTCCAAGTTCTCCAACAGAGCAGCCTTTGACTCTTTTGAGGGAGCAAGCAGAGCCTCTGGCATAGCCATAGCTGCTCGCAGACTGGCTTGGCTCCAGGCCTCTAATTTGGAACCCTGGGTACAAGAAGGCTTGGGCAATTTGCCCTGCACAGGTGAAAATCTCTTTGGCAAAGAGTGGCAAATCAAAGCCACTCAAATGGATGCAGAGAATGCTGCTCTAGATAGACTTTCTAAGTCTACCTCTACCTCTGCCAAGAAAAAGCCTTTTAAGAAAACTTTCTATAAAAAGACCAGATTTTCCACTAATACTGGCCAGCAATCTTCCCAAGTTCGCTTTGCTCCTAAGCGTCAGCAACCTAAGCAGGCCAGAACAAAGGCCACAGGGTCTGCTACAACCCAGCAGTCCCAACCTCCTCAGGGTTTTTGACTTGGTTCTAGAGAACTTACCATTTCTGGCTCTGCAGCAGCCAGAACCTCTCACCATTCCAGGAAGGTTAGCTCATTTTGTTCCCAGATGGGAACAAATCACATCAGAACCGTGGACCCTCTCTATCATCAGAGAGGGCTACAAACTGCATTTCTCCAGCCTTCCTCCCCATACCATGGTGAGACAATTCAATTCTCCCCATCTCTCCTGTACCTGTTGGGACAAGAGGTGACCACTCTTCTTCTCGCCCAAAGGGCAATAGAAGAGGTTCCTCTTCCTCAACAAGGGTCAGGTTTCTACTCCCCCTATTTTCTGATTCCCAAGAAAACAGGGGGATACAGACCAATTCTAGATCTCAGAGAATTGAACAAATTCCTCTACAAAGAGAAATTCAAAATGCTTTCTCTAGGTATTCTCCTTCCATACCTACAGAGTCAGGACTGGCTTTGTTCTCTAGATCTCAAGGATGCGTACACACATATACTCATCCATCCATCCCACAGAAAATTCCTACGGTTCATGTTCCAGGGAAAACATTTCCAATACAGAGTACTCCCCTTCGGTCTAGCCTCTGCTCCAAGGGTATTTACCAAATGCATGGCAATAGTAGCTGCATTTCTACACACTCTGGGGATCTTTGTCTTCCCGTACCTGGACGACTGGCTCATCCAAGCTCCATCTCATTCCGAGGCTCAGACTTCCCTGGACCACACCAGACGTATACTGCAGTATCTGGGACTTGTCATCAATCTGCCAAAGTCTCAACTCACCCCTACTCAATCCCTAGAGTTCATCGGGGCTTGGCTAGATACTACCACTGCAAAAGCCTATCTTCCTCAGGCCCGTTGCAACCGTCTAGTGCATTTGGCCTCTCAAATTCAGTCCAGAAGCCACTTGACTGCCAGAGAGATGCTACAACTGCTAGGTCACATGGCATCCACTGTTCATGTAGTGCCTTATGCTCGCCTACATATGAGAGCAGCTCAATGGACCTTGTCCACACAGTGGACCCAAGCATCAGGAGCTCTCTCAGACCAAATAGCAACCTCAAAACGTCTTTTTTGGTCCCTCCAATGGTGGATATCCAATCAAAATCTGTTGTTGGGGGCCCCCTTCCAACCTGTGTTGCCCCAAGCAACTCTTACTACAGATGCCTCCCAAACAGGCTGGGGAGCTCATCTCCAAGACCTCTCCACTCAGGGCCTTTGGTCTCCACAGGAGACCACCCTTCATATCAACCTTTTGGAGCTGCGAGCAATTTTCCTTGCTCTCAAGGTCTTTCATACCCTCCTCATCAACATGACAGTCCTTGTTCATACCGACAATCAAGTAGCCATGTTCTACGTAAACAAACAAGGAGGGACTGGCTCTCTGTCGCTTTGCAACGAAGCTCTAAAACTCTGGGCCTTCGCCAGAGAGCATGGGATTCATCTCCTGGCAGTGTACCTCCCAGGAATCCAAAACTCTTGGGCAGACAGACTCAATCGAGTCCTGCTGCCACACGAATGGTCCCTGCACATGGGTCAGGTACTCAAAATCTTTCAAGAATGGGGGACCCCGGACATAGACCTCTTTGCAAGTCCGTACAATGCCAAACTTCCCCGGTTCTGTTCCAGGATTCCGTGTCAGGGAGCTCAGGCCAAGGATGCCTTCCTCCTTCATTGGGGTCAGGCCTTCCTATATGCCTTTCCACCCATTCCCTTGATTCCCAAGACTCTATTCAAACTTCAGAGGGATCAAGGATCCATGATCCTCATAGCTCCACGCTGGCCACGCCAAGTGTGGTACCCTCTACTTCTGCATCTCTCCCAGACACCCTCTTTGGATCTGGGAGCTGCTCCAGACCTTCTGTCTCAAGAGGAGGGGACTTTGTGGCACCCAAACCCCAAGTCCCTTCACCTCAGAGCTTGGTTACTGAAGGCCTAGACCTTCAAGACTTGAATCTTTCTCAACAGGTGAAGGATGTCCTCCATGCATCGAGGAAACCTTCCACCAGGCGTTCTTATGCTTTTAAATGGAAAAGATTTTCAATTTGGTGTGCTGACAAAGGTCTTAACCCTCTAGCACTACCTTTGAAGTCTTTACTCGAATATCTCCTGCATCTTTCCAATGCAGGACTTAAAACAAATTCTGTAAGGGTCCATTTGAGTGCTATTTATTGCAGCATCTCTTCAGCCTATCAATGGACAACCTGTTTCCTCTCATCCTCTTATTAAACCTCCCATTCGGCCTCCTCCGGTGGCATGGGACTTAAACGTGGTTCTTGGTCAGCTTATGAAGCCACCCTTTGAACCCTTAGCCACTACCTCCTTGAAATTTCTTTCCTGGAAAGTCATTTTCCTTGTCGCAATCACTTCTGCTCGCTGCATCAGTGAATTGCAGGCTTTAGTGGCTAATCCACCTTATACAAGGTTCCATCATGATAAGGTAGTCCTTAGGACAAATCCTCACTTTATGCCTAAAGTGGTCTCGCCTTTTCATCTTAATCAAGAGGTATATCTACCTGTCTTTTTTCCAGCTCCTCATGCATCCAGTGCAGAGAGGAACTTACATACCTTAGATTGTAAAAGAGCCCTTGCCTTTTACATCCACAGGACACAGCAACATCGAAAGTCTTCTCAACTTTTTGTTGCTTTTGATCCTTCTCATTTAGGACTTCCAGTCACAAAAAGAACACTGTCCAATTGGATTGCTCAGTGTATTTCTTTTGCTTACCAGAGTAAGAACCTTTCTCTGGAAGGCCATGTCACAGCTTATAATGTGCGAGCCATGGCCACATCTATGGCTCATCTTCATTCTGTATCCATCGATCAGATCTGTCGAGCAGCCACCTGGGCCTTGGTTCATACCTTCACAGCCCATTACTGCTTGGACAAGGACTCCCGCCGGGATGCCTTGTTTGGTCAGGCTGTGCTCAGACATCTGTTCCATTCTTAAGCAACTCCTGCCCACCTTCCCTTAATGGATGCCTGAGATCCATAGGAAGATGAGGAACCCTTGGAGGGGGATCTCCCCGGCATCTCAGCTAGGGAGTCCCCATAAGTGAGGACTCATTCCTGCTTGTTCCTGGAGATAGCACAGTTACCTGTAACAGGTGATCTCTGGGAACAGCAGGAATTAGTCCTCACAACCCACCCACCTCCCCTAGGAGTTGTATCTCTCTCTCTCTCTTTCCTTTCCTCTCTCTATTGTCTCAGCTTTAAACTCGAACTGAAGAGAGTTGGTCAGGAAGGCGGGAAGGCAGCGTGCATGCGCTGTGGGAGGCCCCAAAAGCTTCCTTTCTGGGAAGCTGGGGAGCTTTCCCGCACAGGCTCCGTCGGTTCCGACGTACCCATAAGTGAGGACTAATTCCTGCTGTTCCCAGAGATCACCTGTTACAGGTAAGTAACTGTGCTTTCTTGCTACTGAAAAAATATTTACCCTTTTCTTCCTTTTATGCTAAGCTATACTCCAATTTGCTTTAAATTAAAAGCTCTCTAGTGCTACTGACAGGTTTAAATTTAAGCTAAAAGGTCCCTAGGGCTACTTAGTGAGGTTTAATTTTAAATTAAAGCTCTCTTTCTAGCTCAGTGTTTCTCAACCCATCCCTCTGGGAATACCAGTACTCTGGGACCCCTAGTCCAGTCTGTGTTTCAGGATATCCACAATGAATATGCATGAGAGAGTTCTGCATGCACAGCTTCCATTGTATGTAAATCAATTTCATGTATATTCATTGTGGATGTCCTGACTGGCCTGTTGATCGCAAAGGTGTGTTGAGAACCACTGCTTTCTAGCTCTTGCTCTTGGGCTCCTTCCCTTCTCTATTCTAGTGGTTTAAGCTGACCTTGCTACCCTGCAAATTTATTTATTTGGTTACATTTCTATACCGCTTCTTCCAGCGATCAGTAGCAGTTTACATTAAAACTTTTATCACAGCAAACATTTGTTACATATAACGGGAATAAAATTATCTACATACGAGGGGGTACCCAAAAAAAACAGGAATAACATTGCCGTGGGCAGAGCTTGTGTAGTACGCACTTCTGCCGCTAGGCGTGTATAGTGCAACTCATTGTCAGTTCAGTGCCGCCTGTGTTGTCGACCTGGCTTGTTCTGTTCATCTGCAGTGATTGTTTTTGCTAGCGCTGTTTTGTTCTTGTTTCTTTTTTTATGATGACAAGTTTAAGTGAACAACGTGCAGCTGTGAAATTTTGTTTTCTACTCGGTAAAAATGCTGCTGAAACTGTTTTAATGTTGAAAACAGCTTATCAAGATGACGCTATGGGAAAAAGTCAAGTGTACCAGTGGTTTGCTCGGTTTAAAAATGGCGACATGTCGATTGATGACAAACCTCGTTCTGGGCGTCCATCAACTGCCCGAATCAATGAAAATATTGAAAAAATTAGAGAGCTTGTGCTCACAGACCGACAGACAATTGATCAACTGTCAGAGATTAGTGGGTTATCTTGGCGCTCGGTTCAGCGAATTTTAACGGAAGATTTGGGAATGAAAAGGGTTGCTGCCAAGTTTGTTCCTCGGGTTCTGACTGACAATCAAAAGGAACATCGAGTTGAAACATGTCGTGTTTTGAAACAACAGCTTGAAACTGATCCAGATTTTCTGTCAAAGGTCATTACAGGTGATGAGTCATGGTGCTATGGTTACGACCCAGAAACGAAGCAACAGTCAAGCCAATGGAAGATGTCATCGTCACTTCGTCCAAAAAAATGTCGTCAAGTCAAATCAAATATCAAAACAATGCTGATTTGCTTTTTTGATGCCAAGGGGGTAGTTCATTCAGAGTTTGTTCCCCCAGGTCAGACCGTCAGTCAAACCTTTTATTTGGAAGTTTTAAGAAGATTGCACAACAGTGTTTGTCAAAAAAGACCCGATTTGTGGCAGACAGGAGACTGGTTCTTCCACCACGACAACGCACCTGCACACACAGCCATCTCTGTTAGACATTTTTTGGCTAAAAATGGCATGGTTCCGCTGCCCCATGCACCTTACTCGCCTGACCTGGCTCCGTGCGACTTTTTCTTATTTCCACACATGAAAAGGGGCATGAAAGGACACCGATTTGACAACATTGAAGAAGTCAAGAAAAAAAAGAGGGAGGGAGCTGTCAGCCGTTTCTAAAGATGACTACAAAAAATGTTTCGAACAGTGGAAGCACCGGTGGGACAAATGTATCAGTTGTAATGGAGAGTATTTTGAAGGGGATAAGGTTGTTTTGTAAAAAATTTGAAATAAATAGCTTTTAAAAAATAAATCCTGTTTTTTTTGGGTACCCCCTCGTCGTATACATATCACAGATTTGACATTATATAAGTATAACAAGTTTACAATTATATACATGTTTATACGAGTTTCATAGTTATATACTGTCGCAACCCCAGCCCCGAGCCACGTGCTTAAAGCGTCAGGGTGGACATTGTTTTCATCCAAGGGTGAAACTTTTCTTAGCCCAGATGCATGCTGGTACTAGTAGTCCCTTTCTTGAAATAATTAGTTGTGAAAGCCCTGTGTAAGGTAAAGGGTAAGGTTTATTCCCATAATGCACAAACAAAGGTTCAACAAAGGAAAACAGGATTCTCACCTCATTCAGGATTTTCAAAAAGGTATTTACAGAATTCAAAAGTTAGACGTGCTTCACAGTCTTATTAGCTGTGCAGGTGTTAGAACAAACCAGTTCATGGAAACAAAAGCAAGCTGCTTCTTTTAGCTTAGCAAAACTGTATTTTAACATATACCCTGCGAGCTATACTTCTGCCAAGGATTCCAAACTCCCGGCTAGACAAAGTGTACAATCCATGAGACAGTCGGGTAGCAATGAATCGGGTTCAGCAGGGTCTATTTGCATCTCCTCCTGTTCTGACGATATATCTGCTGGCCCTGAGCTTTCCTCATGTAATCTTGGCTTCACTTCAGAGTTTCTCTAAAACTCTCCAGCATTGCTCTAACTGGTCTGGAAAACAGGTAACAGGACTTTTAGTTAGCACTTTTTGTATAGGTTCCCAAACCTCTCTCCAGCTGTGTTTACTGCACCTACGGCTCTCTGGCTTCCATGCCTTTCTAGGGCTTGGCCACAGTTCCTGGTTCAGTGTTGTGTTTCTCAGACTCCTGGGCTGAGTCTTGTGCACCCACCTCTGAACTCCTTGTAGCTCACGATCAGGAAAGGAAATATGCAGGTACCTCTACTCTCTGAGCTGTACTTCTCTGGTACTTTCTTTACCAGGCACTTTCCAGGTCCCTCTCCTTTCTCTGTCTTCCTTGAAGACTTCTCCCTGGAGCTTTCCACCGTGGAACTGTTTCTCTTGGAACTTGTTCCTTCTCTGTAAGGACCACAAATCCAACTGCCTCTCCTCTCCTCAGAGCCGTCTCCTTCCTCTCTCTTCTGCATCTGCTGCTGCTGCTGCCCTTTCTGTCCTGTCTAAGCCATGCTTATAAAGCTGCTTCTCAGTTAGGGTTTCTCTCACCCTGACCAGGTGTGTCTGATTATCCCTTGAGTTAGTTATTGCATCATCCAAGCTTGGGTGTGTCAGCCTACCCTCTGATTCTTCGTGCTTGCTCCCTCTGGCTGCGCTTTGCAGTAACTGCACTTTAGGTCTGTCACTTTCTTTAAAGGGATCAGTGATTTTTCCTATCTCCATAGGTTCACTGGCCTCTGCTTCATCACAATACATAACCTAGCCTAAGGTTGCATTAGGAACTAGAAAGAGCTATTTACAGTGTGATACTGGGCTGCATTGTTGCATTGCGTTTGTGGACGGGCACCCTTTGGTACAATCTTTTTTTCTCTCTGGGCCCAAGCAGGCTTCACTTCAGACTGTGGCTGCAGCCTCCTGTATCCAGTTTCATGTTGCAGCAGTAAGCTGTGTTAGTCCTTCTTATTAACAGTGTTTCTTTTATTCCTCAGGTCGAGGCAGAATGTGGTCCCCTTCCGGGACAGCAAGCTCACACGCATATTCCAGACATTTTTCACTGGCCATGGCAAGTCTTGCATGATCGTAAATATCAATCAGTGTGCCTCCATGTACGATGAAACGCTCCACGCCTTAAAGTTTTCTGCCATTGCCAGTCAGGTGAGTATGGTGAGAAGGGGTATTAAGGCATATTAAAAGGGCTTTTCAGGGATCACTCTAGCAGAGCAAGTAAAGAATATTTTTCTCTGCATGTTTGACTTTAGCTTGTCCAAGCCCCACTGCTGAAGTTGTGCACGCCATCCATCCAGTCATTCATTCTGCAGTGCAGTCCAGCAGAAGAAGACTCAGAGGCCGATTCAGAAGCTGATATTACTATGTTCAGTAGAGAGGTCAGTGGTGGAGCTGTAAAAAAAAAAAAAAAAACCAAACAAACAAACAAAAAAATCCCCCTTATCCTGTAACAACCGTAGACATAAATATTCCTCTTCGTCTCTCTGGGCCAGTCCAGGTTACTGTTGGGGTAGTCAATCTCCTCCAGCAGCTGAGGACTGAATGCTGAAACTTTTACTGGCAGGTGTATAGCTCCCCCTGGTGTCAGGAAACCAGTCTTCAGTCCTCAGCAGCTGTGTAGGACGTAATCTCCAGGAACAAGCAGGAATGAGTCTTCACATATGGGTATCGTCGGTACCGACGGAGCCTGCGCGGGAACGCTCCCCAGCGTCCAGTAAGAAAGCTTTTGGGAGCATCCCACAGCGCCTGCACGCTGCCTTCCCGCCTTTCCCAACCGCCTCTCTCCAGTTCTTCATTTCCGCGGAGCCAGCAGGTCGTGTTCCTGTCACCGCAGAAGAATTCTTTATTTTTTTCTTTATTTTTCTGTGTCGCGTCTGCCTTCTTCGACGTCAGACCGGTACCGCCGGTCTTTTCTTTTCTTTCTTATACATTGCGGTTTGGGCCTTAGGCCTGAACATTTTTTCTCCTCATGGAGAAGCCCGCTTCTGGGTTTAAAAAGTGTATGAAGAGTGGCGGTACTATTTCTGTCACAGACACCCATGATTGGTGTCTAAAATGTTTGGGTCCTGACCATTCCATCACAGATTGTGTGTCCTGTACCATGATGTCTAAAAGAGGTCGGCAGAACCGAGCAGCCAAGCTCAGTACCCTGTTTCCCTCTGATGCAGCCTCGGTGGCATCAACGTCTTCCAGGGCTGCTGCTTCCTCCCATGGATCGCAGGTAAGCAAACATAAATCTAGCCGGTCCTCGAAGGGCAAATCTCCCTCTAAGCATCGAGATGCCTCCGGGCTTGTCCTCGAGGATTCCGCACCGGCAAAATTACCCCGGCGGGAAGGTCCGGCTTCCAAAGCATTGTCTATGGGGTCACAGGTTGACATCGATGGCTCGGCCTTGACCGATCACCTGTTGCTGTGTTCTGAGCCGGTACCGACATCCAGACTCTGGTAGCGTCGATGGATCAGAAGATTCTGTCCATGCAGCACACCCTAACGGCATTTATGCAGGCTTCGACGCCTTCGGTACCGCAACAATCTCCGTTGCCGGTACCGACTCCAGCACCGGCATTGTTCCCGGTGCCGGTACAGATTGCTTCGACATCGGCTTCGGTGTCGACTGCAATGGTACCCTGTCCTATGATGCCCATCGGTACCGAACCGGTACCGCTTACTCCCGATGTCGATCACACTCGGTACGCGTATCGGGCTTTACAGGAGCATCCAGACAGGCGATACTTCGATTCCTCCGAAGACTCTTGACGAGTCGAAGGTTTCTGTCGAGGCACCGGTGGTACTTCCTCAGGAGTCTGATTCTCCTAAACAAAGAATGTGTCCTCCAGAAGACTTGTCTTTTCAAGACTTCATTAGGGAAGTGGCTAGGGGCCTCTCCATTACAGTGGCCCCTGAGTCAGAGCCTAGAGCCAAGCAATTAGATATTTTGCAATATCCTAAGGCTCCTAAAGAAGCAGCCACCTTACCTATTCATGAGATTCTCTATGATCTCATGTTGAGCATGTGGGAGACTCCTCTTACCACCTCTCCTCATTCTCGTAGATTAGACACCATGTACCGTGTCCCTCCTTGTCCTGGCTTTCACAAGTCTCAGCTTCCTCACCACTCTATTGTGGTAGAGTCTGCCATTAGGAAAATAGAGTGCAAAGAGACACTCATCTAATCCTCCAGGACGTGAATGCAGAACCCTTGATGCTTTTGGCCGAAGGGATTTCCAAGCTAATATGCTTGCTGCCAGAATCAACTCCTATAGTCTCTAAAAAGTCACAGATCATCTGCAGACTTTAGTCCCTTTTATTTCAGAAGATAAAAGGCAGGAATTTCTCACTTGGCTTAAACATGCCCAAGATGTTTCCAAATTTTCCAACCGTGCAGCCTTTGACTCTTTTGAGTGTGTAAGCAGAGCCTCAGCTATTGCCATAGGTGCACGCAGAATTGCTTGGTTACAAGCATCTGATTTGGAACTCTGGGTCCAAGATAAACTGGGAAATCTTCCTTGTACAGGTGAAAACCTTTTTGGCAGGGATTGGAAAGCAAAGGCCACTCAGATGGATGCTGAGAACTCTGCTTTGGATCGACTTTCAAAGTCTACCTCTGCTCCTGCTAAGAAAAGATTGTTCAAAAAGACACCTTTTTCTAAAAAGGGAAGATACTATCCTGCTTATGGTCAGCAGGCATCTATTGCAGGTCGTTTTGCTGCAAAGCGTCAGCAACCACCTAAACAGGCCAAGTCAAAGGCTGCCAGACCTCCCACGGCCCAGCAGCCTCAGCCTCCTCAGGGCCTTTGACTTGCAACTAGAGAACTTAGCCTTTCTGGCTCTGGAAAAACCAGAGCCCCTCACCATTCCAGGAAGGTTAGCTTACTTTGCTCCCAGATGGGAGCAAATCACAGCAGAGCAATGGACCCTCTCCATTATAAAGGAAGGGTACAAGCTTCATTTCTTAAACCTTCCTCCCCACACCATGGTGAAACAGTTCAATTCTCCAACATCTCTCCTCAACCTTCTGGGTCAGGAAATTGCTACCCTTCTTGCGCAAGGGGCAATAGAAGAAGTACCCCTTCTTCAACAGGGCTCAGGGTTCTACTCCCCTTATTTTCTTATTCCAAAGAAAACAGAGGGCTACAGACCCATATTAGATCTCAGAGAATTGTCTAACTGTTTGTCTAACTGTTGTTTGTTTAATTATTTAATTATTTAGTGTTTGTCTTAGTGGTGTGCAAGTTTCAGCCTTCTCAGCTGTACTTACCTTGCCTCTCTCAACTGGGCTTTGTGTGGTACCCCCATCCCCCTGCTGAGGGTTCAGGACAGGGTACCTTGTAACTGCCCTCTTTAATAGGACTTATCTCCCCCCCTCCCTCCCCAGCACCCACCCACCCCTGGGGAAATTGTAGTTTTATAGGTACTTGGACATCTTAGAGGAAAGGGGCTGCTCTCAGGTGCAGCTCTTAATCCAAATCAGTCATACACAGAGGACCTGTGATTAATTAGCTTCAGGTACACAGGGTGTATTAGGGTATTAGATACACTTTTATTAGTATAAGCATCTACACCAATCCTTATTATATACCGATTTAAAAGACCTAAACACAAGCTTTAAACTCAGATGCAGTCAGAGGTCCAGCAACGAGATGGGGGTTCTCCAGTCTTTTGCATCGAGTGTCACATGTATGATTATCTCCCAGTTGGTGAGAGGTCCTACATATGCACTAAGTGCAGGGAGCTCTTTGCTCTCAGGGAACGAGTCCGTTCTCTAGAGGCTAGAGTAGCAGACCTGGAAGACATAAGAAAGACAGAGAAGTACATGGACGAGACCTACAGGGATATAGTCCTGAAGTCCCACCTCCAGTCTGGCAGCATCCCTGTTGCCATGGAGGAGAGAGGTCACGTGACAGGAGAGCATCACCCTGGTGTGGCAGGAAGTGATCCTGTAACTAGGACCTGTCCTCCAGGTGATGTAAAACCCTCTCGCACCGAGGACGTTTCTCCAGGGCCATGTCCCCATGAGGGGAGGGTCAGGACAGCTGTTATAGTTGGTGATTCAATCATTAGGAATGTAGATAGCTGGGTGGCTGGTGGACGTGAGGATCGCCTGGTAACATGCCTGCCTGGTGCGAAGGTAGCAGATCTCACGCACCGCCTAGATAGGATCATAGATAGTGCTGGGGGGGAGTCTGCTGTCTTGGTACATGTTGGTACCAATGACATAGGAAAATGTGGTAGGGAAGTTCTGGAGGCTAAATTTAAGCTTTTAGGTAGGAAGTTGAAATCCAGAACTTCCAGGATAGCGTTCTCCGAAATGCTTCCTGTTCCACGTGCAGGACCCAAAAGACAGGCAGAGCTCCGGAGTCTCAATGCGTGGATGAGACAATGGTGCAAGGATGAGGGTTTTGGATTTGCTAGGAACTGGGGAACATTCTGGGGAAAGGGGGGGCTCTTCCGAAGGGATGGGCTTCACCTTAATCAGGATGGGACCAGACTGCTGGCATTAACCTTTAAAAAAGAGATAGAGAAGCTTTTAAACTAGAAAATAGGGGAAAGCCGACAGTCACCCAGGAGCGCACGGTTCGGACAAAGGTATCCTTGAAGGATACTACCAAAAGCAGTGAGGTTCCAAAAGGGAGTATAGTAGCCCAAATGCCCTTGAGTAAGGAGCAGACAGAGCATAAAGATTCCCCATTACCCATGCCTACCAATAGCCAGATTAATATTAATAAAATACAGTCTCTAAAATGCTTGTATGCCAATGCTAGAAGTCTAAACAATAAGATGGGAGAATTAGAATATATAGCATTAAATGAGAGGTTGGATATGATTGCACTCTCAGAGACATGGTGGAAGGAGGATAACCAGTGGGACACTGTGATACCTGGATACAAACTATATCGTAATGATAGAGCTGAACAAATTGGTGGAGGGGTTGCACTCTATGTTAGAGAGGGCATTGAGTCAGAAAGGATTAAAGTTTTGCAGGGAACAAAATATGCTGTAGAATCTCTATGGATTGAAATTCCATTTATGAAGGGGAAGGTGATGGCAGTGGGAGTATACTATCGACCACCTGGCCAGAATGAACAAATGGATGATGAAATGCTCAAAGAAATCAAGGAAGCTAACAAAAGCCACAACAGAGTAGTAATAATGGGTGATTTCAATTACCCCGGTATCGACTGGGACAGTGTCACAGCAGGACAAGCTAAAGAGATAAAGTTTCTAGATGAAATGAATGACTGCTTCTTGGAGCAGCTGGTTCATGAACCGACCAGAGGGGAAGCCATACTGGACCTAGTCCTTAGTGGAACGCCAGATCTGGTGCAAGAAATAAGGGTGTTGGGACCACTTGGCAATAGTGATCATAGTATGATCATGTTTGATTTAATCAGTGGAGGACAGATAGTAAAGGAATCCACAGTACTACCTTTTAACTTTCAAAAGGGTGACTATGATAGAATGAGGAATATAGTTCGGAAAAAACTAAAAGGAGCGGTTCCAAAGGTTAAAGACTTACAGCAAGCTTGGGTGTTATTTAAAAATACTATCCTCGAAGCCCAGACCAGCTGTATTCCACGCATTAAGAAAAGTGGAAGAAAGTCCAAAAACTGCCAGCATGGTTTAAAGGTGAGGTCAGAGAGGCTGTTGCTGCCAAAAGAGCAACCTTCAGAAAATGGAAAAAAGAGCCAAATGATGAAAACTGGAAACAGCACAAGCACTGGCAAGTTAAATGCAAAGCATTGATAAGGCAGGCAAAGCGGGAATTTGAGAAGAAACTTGCTACGGAAGCAAAAACACGAAATAAAGACTTTTTCAAGTACATTCGTAGCAAAAGGCCTGTGAGAGAGTCAATTGGACCATTAGATGATAGAGGGGTAAAAGGTGCAATAAGAGGAGACAAGGCTATAGCAGAGAGACTGAATGAATTCTTTGCTTCGGTCTTTACTGAGGAAGATGTAGGGGTGTTACCCAAGACTGAAGTGGTATTTAAAGGTGATACTGCAGAGGAATTGAGAGAAATATCGCTACACCGGGAAGATATATTACAACTATTTGATAAACTGAATAGTAGCAAATCACCTGGACCGGATGGTATACATCCCAGAGTGTTGAAAGAACTGAAATATGAGATTGCAGACCTGTTATTGGTAATCTGTGAACTTTCATTAAAATCATCTGTAATACCTGAAGATTGGAGGGTCGCCAACGTAACACCAATTTTTAAAAAGGGTTCCAGGGGTGACCCGGGAAATTACAGACCGGTGAGCCTGACGTCAGTACCAGGGAAAATGGTAGAAGCCATCATAAAGAACAAAATTACACAGCATGTAGATAGTCATGGCCTAATGGGAGACAGGCCACATGGCTTTAGACAAGGAAGATCTTGTCTTACTAATCTGATCTGTTTTTTTGAAGGTGTGCATAAACAGGTAGACAAAGGTGAGTCGGTTGATATAGTGTATCTGGACTTTCAGAAAGCTTTTGACAAGGTCCCCCATCAGAGACTTTTGGCGAAGCTAAAAAGTCATGGGATAGGAGGCAGTGTACTATTGTGGATCGGGAACTGGTTAAAAGATAGAAAGCAGAGGGTAGGGCTAAATGGCCAATATTCCCAATGGAAAAAGGTGAATAGTGGAGTACCCCAGGGATCTGTACTGGGTCCGCTACTTTTTGACATATTCATAAATGACCTGGAAAAGGGAATAACTAGTGAGGTAATCAAATTTGCAGATGACACAAAGCTGTTTAAAGTTGTTAAAACCCAAGAGGATTGTGGAAAACTGCAGGAGGATCTGGATAAATTGGAAGACTGGGCATCCAAATGGCAGATGAAATTTAATGTGGACAAGTGCAAAGTTATGCACCTAGGAAAGAACAACCCACACTATAGTTACAAGATGCAAGGCTCCACATTAGAAACCACCACCCAGGAAAAAGATTTAGGAGTCATCGTGGATAACATGTTAAAACCCTCCGCCCAGTGTGCAGCGGCGGCCAAGAAAGCAAATAGAATGCTAGGTATCATAAGGAAAGGGATGGAGAATAAAACAAAGGATATTATAATGCCTCTGTATCGCTCCATGGTACGACCGCACCTTGAATATTGTGTGCAATTCTGGTCACCGTATCTTAAAAAGGACATAGAGTTATTAGAAAAAGTACAGAGAAGAGCCACCAAATTGGTGAAGGGGATGGAAGGCTACTCCTATGAAGAGAGGCTAAAAAGGTTAGGGCTCTTTAACCTAGAAAAGAGGCGGCTGAGGGGAGATATGATAGAGGTGTATAAATTAATGAATGGAGTGGAACGGATAAACGTGGATAAATTGTTTACGCTATCAGAATATAGAAGGACTAGGGGGCATGTAATGAAGCTACAGGGTAAACTATTTAAGACAAATAGGAGAAAATATTTCTTCTCTCAACGTGTAATCAAACTCTGGAATCTGTTACCGGAGGATGTAGTAAGGGCTGTTAGTATAGCTGGGTTTAAAAAAGGTTTGGACAAGTTCCTGGAGGAAAGGTCCATAAAGCACTATTAAAAAGGGACCCAGGATATCAATGCTTGGCCTAGTACAAGCACTGCAGAACCTGTGTCTTTTGGGGAAACTGCTAGGTACGTATGACCTAGATTGGCCACTGTTGGAAACAGGATACTGGGCTTGATGGACCTCGGTCTGACCCAGTATGGCATTTCTTATGTTCTTAATTGAACAAGTTTCTATTCAAAGAGAAATTTAAGATGATTTCTCTCGGTACTCTGCTGCCATACCTTCAGAGTCAGGATTGGCTTTGTTCTCTAGATCTCAAGGATGCATACACCCATGTCCTCATCCATCCAACACACAGAAGGTTCCTTTGGTTCCTTTTTCAAGGAAAGCACTACCAATACAGGGTGCTTCCTTTCGGTCTGGCCTCTGCTCCAAGGGTGTTCACGAAATGCATGGCAGTAGTAGCTGCATTTCTACGCACTCTAGGAATATTTGTTTTCCCATATCTGGACAACTGGCTCATTCGAGCTCCATCCCAGTCAGAGGCCCAGATTTGTCTAACCTGCACAATGCGTATTGTGGCGGTCGCGCCCCTACCAGGCGGTCGCCTAGTAGGGACAGGAAACCATCTTTTTTTTTTTTTTTAATTAAATTTTGAACATACATTCAACAGCAAAGTTGAATACAGGAAACTTGGTAATATAATGAGTTATAAACATCCAAATAACAAACAACCAAACACATCACATTACCATAATCAGCCCACAAATAATTGGGAGAGGCCAAAGGATAAACAAAAGAACAGGAAAATGAAACAAGCAGTGCAAGACTTACACATCAGCCGTATGGGAAGCTACAATCACAACACTATCCTCCCTAGCTACAAGGAACTCCAGAAGCTGAGCGGGCTCAAAAAACACAATATCTTCTCTTTGTACGAAACACAGCATCGAGCAGGAAATTTTAACACAAAAGTTCCCCCAAGGGAAAGGACCCTGGGCCGTAGACCCAGGAATTCCTTCCTCCGCAGTTGAGTAGACCTCGCTAAATCAGGGAATATACGTACAAATGAGCCCATAAACTTCTGACTGAAATTCCTAAAATACAATCGAAAGATTAATGATTTATCTGTCTCGAGGGCCAGTGTAATAAGGAGGGTAGAGCGGGCAGTGACCACATCCAACGAACTCTCTAGAAAACCAGTAAGGTCTCCAGGTAGTCCCGGAGGGTCACCAGCAGCTCCAGGAACTTCCCTGCCAGTATTTAAATATTGAGCTCTGGTTAATGGCGGGAGATTTTCCCCAGGGATCTTAAGGACCTCCTGAAAATATCTACAAACCATTTCCAGAGGAGAACACACAGGGGACCTAGGAAAATTCACCAGTCTTAAATTGTTCTTCCGGACTTGGTTTTCTAGATATTCCAATTTCCTATGGGTCACATTCCGGTCCTTCTCATGGGCATGGTGTAGCTCTCGGAGTTGCTCCACTTCCCCACTCAGCTGTAACAATTTCCCCTCCTGTTCCTTCTGAACACTTGAGAGTTGCAACAAATCCACCTTTAAAGACGGAAGATCAGTACTCACAGATGGAGCAATCTTATCTAGAGAAGAATGCATTGCAGCAATAGCCTCCCATAGCACCTCCAAAGTTACATTCGCGGGTTTCACCAAACCGCCTCCTCCAGCATTAGTCCTCAGGGACACATCCTCCTGGAAAGGGCTGACCAAAAACCCTGGCTCAGCTCCAGATGCCACAACAATTCCAGGGGTCCCACACGAAGCAATCGCCCCGACTATGGAACCCTCCACAGCCTCCTGCTTCGGCGTGCTAGTCAGAACGCCGACCAGAGGCTCTCCGACGTCGTGCGTAGCGCTTCTGGAACAAGGCGGGGGGGGGCCTGCTGCTCCGGGGACAGAAACACCCCAGACGTGCTCAGGTCCGACGATCCCACCGGACCTGCCGAAGACGCCGCTCGCACCCCTCCGCCAGCGAAGCCACACATCTGGAGCGTCCTTTGGCTAACCTCACTGGAAGCAACTGCACCGGGAGGTAGGGACGCCTGCTTCCATTTCCTTCTGCCCATCTCCACCGCAGAAGGTGTAGTGGAAACCAACAGGACGCGCTCAGCACCAGACTTCTAGGCACGGGGTTCAAACTGCCGCCATCTAAGAACGCCTCCCCGACAGGAAGCCATCTTGAATTCCTCTTTAGCAAGGATTGTAGTTGTGTATAGAGATAAATGAACCAAGTGGTTGTTTCAAGGCACACAGGAATTTTATTAGCTTCCGTGGCAAGTGGGTAACAAATCTTTAAAGCAGTTGTACACTCAAGTCAAAGAAAATAAAGGATAATCTTCTCCCATTAAAGCAAAGCTTACAACAAGTGTTGTAGTAGAATTATTTACACAGGCTTTCTTTTCTTTTCCCTTTATGATGCTTCTCAATTCCGTAATCATAAAGCACATGTATTTACAATTCCTAACTTCTCACTGCTCTCAGGCTTTCTTTACTTAGCCACAATGCACATATCACAGTCCATCTCAGAACAAGCTGAAGTAAGGTCACTTTCTTTACCTTCTACCTCCATGCTTTCTGCTGAGCTGTATCTTGGCAAAGTTTGAAAACGCTCGGGCACTTTATGCTTAATGTCCTTTAACAGGTTAAACAGCCTATTCCACTGAATGGCCCCTTCTCCTCTAGGTAGGACTTCAACGGGCTTCTCCTGAAAACCCCTTCTTCCTAATCCGGGTTTTCTCAGGCCTAAACCTCTCTTCAGAGTCAGAGCAAGAAACACAGGGTTTTGGTTTTACTGCTTTCTGTCTCCTACCTTGGAGTCTTGTTGCAGCACCTTCCTGGCTGAGGCTTCTGTGGCTTGTGACTTTCTCTGCCTCTGAGCTAGACAGGGAATCGGGGTAAGATCTCCACTTCCCTTCCTGGGGCTTCTGCTGCCTGCAGACAGACCCTTCATCAGAGGAGTCTAAGCACTCTTGCCTTAGCCTTCTCAAAGCCAACCTTTTCTCTCTCTCCCTCTTGCCAGTCTGTTTGGTCCTCTGCCTGGAACCTTCTCTGTAGCTTCCTTGGCTGCAGTGCTGACTGCTCTTGTCTCTGCTGCTGCTCTTTGTGGCTGCTTCTCTCTTGGCTGCTTCTTGCTTGGCTGCCTTTCCCTTGGCTGCCTCCCTCTTGGCTGCTTCTTCTGACTTTGTTCTCTCAAACTTAAACGTTGAGCAGGGCACCTCCCTTTCTGACTCCACCCACTTGTACCTCCTATTCTTACCTGGGGTTATCATGGAGTCTGGGAGTGGCTTAAACCTAACTCTACCCTCTTGGTTTCTCTCAGGGATTTTGCTGTGGTGTATGTGTTCTAGTGCACCCAACCCCCGAAAAGAAGAAAAAGTTCTTCTTTCTCTTTTATTTCCATGCTGAGCTGCACTCTCCTTACCACAGTATCCTTCAGTATTTGGGACTGGTAATAAACATCCCAAAATCCCATCTCACCCCTACTCAGTCTCTGGAGTTTATAGGGGCCTTGCTGGATACCACAACTGCAAGGGCCTATCTTCCTCAGGCCCGTTGCCTACGCTTGGTGCAGTTAGCCTCCCAGATACAGTTAAAGTCCCATTTAACTGCTCGAGAGATGTTACAACTATTAGGCCACATGGCATCCACCGTGCATGTGGTTCCATATGCTCGCCTTCACATGAGGGCAGCTCAATGGACTTTGTCCACCCAATGGACTCAGGCATCAGGTTGCCTGTCAGACAAAATAGCAAACTCCAGTCGCCTATTTTGGTCTCTACTGTGGTGCAAGTCCACTCCAAATCTGTTGCTGGGGTCCCCTTTTCAGCAGTCGCTGCCCCAAGCAACTCTGACAACAGATGCATCTCCAGGAACAAGCAGGAATGAGTCTTCACACGTGGGAGACGTCTCCGACAGAGCCCGCACGGGAATGCTCCCCAGCATCCAATTAGAAAGCCTTTGGGAGCATCCCCCATGCCTGCACGGTGGGTTCCCGCCCTTCCTACTGCCTCTTCCCAGTTTTTCGTTTTCCGCGGAGCAGGCAGGACGTCCCTCCTGCCACCGCAGAAATTTTTCCTTTGTTCTTGTTTCTGTAGTCGCGGCTTTTTCCCGCCGACGGTGGCACCTCCGTGCCCCTTTCTTTCTTTCTTTTCAATTAATTTCATTTAAATTTCATTTATTTTTGGTCGCCCGAGGGACCCTCCCCTCTGGGCGCCGAGGCCTACCGGGCTTACAGCATGGAGCCGCCTTCTCCCCAGCAGTGCCCTCACTGCGGGGGCCTAAGTTTCCAATTGGACTCCAATGCCTGGTGCCTCTCCTGTTTTGGGCCTGACCCTTCTTTCCCGGATCCCCCAGGCTTCAGTGTCGGGAGAAGACCCTCCCTTTTTCGGATATCCCTCGACGGCGTCTTCGCGCCCAACGCGCGGTCGTCGGGTTGTGCTTCTCTCCAGGATCAGGTATCAACACAACAGTCTAAGACTAGCCGAGTCTTGAGGGGCGAGTCTCATGCGCAGCATGGCGACAGCTCCAGCCGACCCCTCAAGTCCCCCTTGGCCAATATACCCCGGCGGGAGTCCTCGGGCTCCAAAGCATTTACGGGGTTTCGGGATGTTCCTGAGGTTCGCTCCTCACAGAACATTCCCGAGTCATGCCCAAGGGAGGTACCCGCTTCGAGCGGTGCCGATTCCCCGGCATTGGCGTCGGCGTCGAGTGTTCCACTCTTCGCCAGGGATCGTCAGCTGGTGTCATCGGCGTCTCCGGGGCCGATCGACTCGACCGGGTCTGACCTCCCTACATCCCAGCCATGCTCGGGTGTGGTACCCGCTCCGGGCGGTACTGAGACATTGGCGTCGGTGTCGATCGTTCCGCTCCTCACCGAGGATCGTCGGCTGCTGTCCTCGGCGCCTCCAGGGCCGATCGACTCGGTTCAGCAGGGCGTTCCTCCATCACTGCCATGCACGGCGGTGGTACCCACTACGAGCGGTACCGACCCCTCGACGTCGGCGCCGGAGTCGAGCGTCCCGCTCCCCACCGGGGATTGGCGGCTGCTGTCCTCGGCGACTCCGGGGCCGACCGACTCGCGCCGGTGTGGCGTCCCTACAGGGGTAGTATCCGCTTTGGGCGGTGCCGACCCGTGGGCGTCGAGTGGCCCGCCCCCCACCGGGGATGGCCTGCCGCTGCCCTCGGCACCTCTGGGGCCGATCGGCTCGACACAGCCTGGCCCTGCGTTCCGGCCATGCGCGGAGGCGGTACCCGCTTCGAGCGCGCCGGCGTCGATGGTTCCACCCCTCGCCGGGGATGATCTCCTTGCCTCGCTCCCCTCGGAGCCGCTCTTTTCGACCCGAGCTGGGTCGCCGGTACCCCAGCCCTGCGCAAGGGTGGTATCGGTTTTGAGCGGCGCCATTCCGCCGGCGACAGCAGGGGCGTCGAGCTCAAGGAACCGCCATCAACCTTCCCCGGGGACCTCGGGGTGTGTCGACCAGCACACGGGCACCCCCCGGCATCGACGCGGCCGTCGAGGGCCCCGCCCTTTCCTAGAAAAGGGGCCTCGGGTTCTTCGATCGCCTCGATCCCACCGCAGGATTCCCCCCCACCCCCGCGGGGACTCGTCGTCGGTTGACCTGGCTCCCCTCGGGGACGGGCCATATTCCCCGGCAGGTTTTCCCTCCGGGGAGGAAGGGTTCGAGAGGGGGCCCGGTATCGTGCTGCGCTCGACAATCGACATCGGCGCCGGCGTCGGTTGACCCCCTCTCCTCCGAGCACCGTCCTCAGGGGCCCTTGATGCTCGCGGCACCGGTTGGCGCGGTTCCGATCCGCGCTCCGGGATCTCCACCACCGGCGCGGTCACTCCCGCCGGGGGCCTCGAGGAAGGAGTCGATCTCCTCGCTCGGTTTGATGCCCAGCCTGGAGTCGTTGTCCAGCCTTGAAAGCCTGGCCACGGCACGTCTCTGGATCGGCCCCTGGCCCCTGCCCTCAGGCGGCCGCGGATTCGCTCCAGTCACGGGGGGAAGCGCCGCCCCCGGGTTCGGGGCCGAGGCCGGTTCCTGCGGCGCCGTCGGTGCCATCGACTTCTTCGATGCCTAGCTTGGAATCAATTCCAGGAGCCGACGACGCCATGTTGACTGCCCCGATCCGGGTCGGTTGGTTCCCTTCTCTGCCCAGCGGGCATCGGCCCGAGCGGCCTCTTAGTGCCCTGGCGGCCTCTCCCGCCATAACTGCTCCGGCAGAGCCGCCTTTTCAGGATTTCCTCCTTGACATGGCGGACTTGCTGGCCATCCCGGACCCGAGCCCAGGCCCTGCGGAACAGGTATCCGCGATGCTTCCTCTGCATCCCGCCCTGCAGGATCTCCGGCAGGGGGCTTGGCGGTCGCCTTTGAGGGTTCCGGCGCCGCCGACTGCGATGCAGGCTCTGTACCGGGTGCCTCCGTCCCCGGGGTTTCGGCAGCATCAGCTTCCACATCGGTCCATTGTGGTGGAATCGGCGCTGAGGAAGGCCGGAAGCAAGGAGAAGCATGCTTCTCGCCCTCCAGGCCGCGCCTTGAAGATGCTAGATACTCTAGGACGTCAAGCCTTCCAAACGTCTATGCTGGCGGCCAGAATTATTTCACATATATTTTATATGAGTCTGTCGCTTCGGGAGGTCACCGAGGGGTTATCTCGGTTATCCACCTTCGTATCTGCAACCAAGGCCTTTGAATATTCCCTGCTTCTTTATTACTGCAGGAATATCTCCGGGTTCCTTTCTCGTGCTTCGCTGGACTCCTTCCGGTTGGTCAGCAGAGCCTCTGCTGTTGCCATTAGAGCACGCCGTACGGCATGGTTGCAGGCGTCCGAGTTGTGTAGACGGGCGCAGCACATCCTGGGTAATTCTCCCTGCGACGGAGATCACCTCTTCAATAGCGAAACCTTACGTCAGGTCGCACAGTGCTTCGCTAACCTTCCCAGAGTTAGCAGCCAGCCTAGGGCCCGGCTTCCCCCCAGCTGTGGTAAACGCCCCTCCAGACCCCCCTTCCTTAGGAAGAGGAAATGTCAGCCCTCCGCCCACCCTCCAGGCGCGCCCAAGCAAGGGACCTCTCACCCCGGGTTGATGTCCCCGGGCCCGCACCAGGACTCTCATACTAAGCATTTTTAGGCTCAGGTGGGCGGCTGCCTGCACTTAACCTCCTTACCAGAAGTTTAGACTAGAGCTCTACTCTGGGTCTCGTCCAGTTGGAAAATGGTTCGGGGACTTATCTAGGGGTTCAGGTCTTCTCCTCCGTGGGAAAGGGAGACCACCTTACGCCGTGATAGCTATGGCCCACGGTCACCCTACTTACTCTTCGATGCGTCCCCGAACCCCTCTCAGCCAGTATCCTCTTGCTGATTGCTTCCGTACCGGAATTCCCCTCCAGGCTATAGTCCCCCTATACTCACCAGGGACTATACCCTCATGTCCCCTGATTGTGCGGAGGACAAATTCTACGTGCAGGTCTTGGGGACACATTAGGGCCTCCTACCCCTGCGGCGTTCTACCGTACTGATGCTATCCTCCGTCCCCCGCGCTCTTAGCTCGCCGATCTGCCCTTGCCCTCCGGGAAAGATCCCTCCCCTGACGGATCTTGCGGCCACCTCTCCAGGTGGACGTTCTGGGGATCGATGGCAGATCCGCCTTACCTGAGTGCTGCTCATGGAGGCAGGCCCCCCGGCGTGCCTGCGTTAGTACCGGAGGGGGCGTCCCCATGTCCACCGGCTTAGATATACTAGATATCACCTGCTTGGCAGGCGCCTTTGGGGGATCCCCACAGTACCTGTGTTTACCGCCTTTTTCCCCCTATGGCCGGTACTCACCCCCCCCCCCCCCCCCCCCCCCCCCGGGGGTCCGTCCAGTCCGCCTGCCTATTCCCCGTTCGGCCCGCGGACTGGTGGTACCCTACTGCTGTGAAGTCAACAGCTCCCTTTTTCAGTTAGGTCCTCCTCCCGGAGGTCCGGACCCTTGTCTCCCTATCTCTCGCTAGGGCACACTGTGTACCCCTTCTGCTTCAGGGTACACCTCTACTCTTCTCCGGGATAGGCTCTCTAGTTCGGCCTGTCTTCCACTGTTAGTCCTCTGAGTTATGGACTCTACTCCTGAGGGAGTGCTCAGCTTGCCGTGAGCCCCCTGGAAGACCTGCCGGCCTTCTCCTGACCCAGCTGACGCCTGGATCTCATGGCCTTCCGGATTTGGAACTTCCTCCTCGCTGCGGTGAAGTTTCCTTGATGACCTCGCTACTGCGTCTACAGTGCCTTCATCTCAGGACTACTTCCGACAACCCAGTGGGTAAGCAGTACAGGGTTCTAAACCATTAATTCATTAAAACTTAATGGCCGGTAAGCTCTGTATGGTACTAGGTCATTTACTCATTATATGCTTAATGATTCTCTTCATGCACCCCTCTGACTACTCCCGTAGCCTGCGGTTTTTTTTGCTGTATCCTAATGGTACCTGTTCTGCACTCTAAAGACTTGCCTCCGTAGTCTTTGGATTCGCTGTTCCTCTATTCAACTCCTGCCCTCCATCCCTCAGGGGATGCCGGAGATTCAGGCTGGGCAAATGCCATCCCGTCCTGGCTGCGCTTATGGGATCTCCCCGGGCATCCTAAGCTAGGGAGTCCCCACGTGTGAAGACTCATTCCTGCTTGTTCCTGGAGATAGCACAGTTACTTACCTGTAACAGGTGATCTCCGGAACAGCAGGAATTAGTCTTCACAACCCGCCCACCTCCCCTAGGAGTTGTATCTCTCTTTTTCTCTATTCCTTCCTCTCCTCTTCTTTCGGCTCAGCTATGAAACTCAACTGGGGAGAGGCAGTAGGAAGGGCGGGAACCCACCGCGCAGGCGCGGGGGATGCTCCCAAAGGCTTTCTGATTGGATGCTGGGGAGCATTCCCGTGCGGGCTCCGTCGGAGACGTCTCCCACATGTGAAGACTAATTCCTGCTGTTCCGGAGATCACCTGTTACAGGTAAGTAACTGTGCTTTCTCCAATGGGTTGGGGAGCTCATCTGCAAGATCTCTCCACCCAGGGCATCTGGTCTCCACAGGAGACTTCTCTCCATATCAATCTCTTGGAACTCAGAGCAATATTCTTAGCTCTCAGAGTGTTCCATTCCCTGCTCAGCTACAGGACATTCCTCATCCATACGGACAACCAAGTAGCCATGTTCTATGTAAACAAGCAGGGCGGGACTGGCTCTCTGTCGCTTTGCAGCGAAGCTTTGCGACTGTGGGCCTTCGCCAGAGAGCATCACATCCATCTTCTGGCAGTATATCTTCCAGGCATTCAAAACTCTTGGGCGGACAGACTCAGTCGAGTTCTGCTCCCACACGAGTGGTCCCTCCACATGGACCAGGTAGCCAGGATTTTTCGAAATTGGGGAACCCCGGATATAGACCTCTTTGCAAGTCCGTGGAATGCCAAACTTCCCCGGTTCTGTTCCAGAATTCCGTGTCAGGGAGTTCAGGCCAAGGATGCCTTCCTCCTTCACTGGGGTCAAGACTTCCTTTATGCCTTTCCACCAATTCCCCTAATTCCCAAAACACTGTTCAAGCTTCAGAGAGATCGAGGGACCATGATCCTCATAGCACCACAATGGCCACGCCAAGTGTGGTACCCTCTACTTCTGCATCTCTCTCAAGCTCCTTCCCTGGACTTGGGAACGTTGTGGCACCCAAACCCCCAGTCAGTCCATCTCAGGGCTTGGTTGCTGAGGGCCTAGACCTTCAAGATTTTCATCTCTCTCAGCAAGTCAGAGATGTTGTTCATGCCTCTAGAAAGCCTTCTACTAGGCGTTCCTATGCTTTCAAATGGAAAAGATTTACCTCTGAATTCTCTACTAGAGTATCTCCTGCATCTATCCCATGCAGGCCTGAAAACGAATTCAGTAAGAGTCTATTTGAGTGCTATTGCAGCGTCCCTCAAGCCTCTTAATGGACAACCTATTTCTTCTCACCCTCTTATAGCAAGATTCATGAGAGGCCTTCTTTTAACTAAACCTCCCATTAGACCACCTCCAGTGGCATGGACTTAATCCTGGTTCCTGGCCAGCTTATGAAGCCACCCTTTTGAACCTTTAGCCACCACCTCCTTGAAATTTCTTTCTTGGAAAGTTGTTTTTCTCGTTGCAGTCACCTCAGCACGCCGCATCAGTGAGTTGCAAGCTTTGGTGGCTAATCCACCTTATACAAGGTTCCATCATGATAAGGTAGTCCTAGGACCAATCCACACTTTATGCCTAAAGTGGTCTCGCCTTTTCATCTGAACCAAGAGGTATATTTACCTGTCTTTTTTCCAGGACCTCATGCATCAAATGCAGAGAGGAATCTTCATACCTTAGATTGTAAGAGAGCTCTCGCTTTTTACTTACAAAGAACACAGCAACATAGAAAGTCTTCTCAACTCTTTGTTGCTTTTGATCCTTCTCATTTAGGACTTTCAGTCTCTAAGAGAACACTGTCCAACTGGATTGCTCAGTGTATTTCTTTCGCCTACCAGAGTAAGAACCTTTCTCTGGAGGGCCATGTCACAGCTCACAATGTGAGAGCCATGGCAGCCTCAATGGCTCATCTAAACTCTGTGTCCATCGACCAAATCTGTCGAGCGGCCACCTGGGCCTCGGTTCATACCTTCACAGCCCATTACTGTTTGGACAAGGACTCCCGCCGGGATGCCTCATTTGGTCAGGCTGTCCTCAAACACCTGTTCCATTCCTAATCAACTCCTACCCACCTACCCTGGTCGGATGCCAGAGATCCGTGGGGGGAGGTAGAGTCCTTTTCAAGGACACACAACCTGGGGTTTCTCCCTGGCATCTGCAGCTAGGGAATCCCCATATGTGAAGACTCATTCCTGCTTGTTCCTGGAGATAGCACAGTTACTTACCTGTAACAGGTGATCTCTGGGAACAGCAGGAATAAGTCTTCACAGCCCACCCACCTCCCCTAGGAGTTGTATCTCTCTATCTATCTTTCCTCTCTCTCTCTCTCTTTGTCTCAGCTTTAAAACTCGAACTGGAGAGAGGCGGTTGGGAAAGGCGGGAAGGCAGCGAGCAGGCGCTGTGGGATGCTCCCAAAAGCTTTCTTACTGGACGCTGGGGAGCGTTCCTGCGCAGGCTCCGTCGGTACCGACGATACCCATATGTGAAGACTTATTCCTGCTGTTCCCAGAGATCACCTGTTACAGGTAAGTAACTGTACTTATCTGGCAGGCTCCCAGAAGACCCGAGTTTTTAGATTTGTGTGTTAAAAAAAAAAAGAAAGAAAAAGAGAATAAGAAGGGCATTCTAATGGAAACAGGCTGCTTTGATTTTAAAAGAAAGAGGCTTGATCACTGGCCCTAGCAGGGCATTTCAGCGAGAAATGCTCCCTTATTCATGAGAGACAGTTAAAACAAAGGGGGAAGGGTAGAACATCGATCCTCAGCTATAACTGTAATTTCTAGCATTATCGGGGACAGAGCCTGTCTTCCAGAGGATCCGTTCATCAGCGGGGGAGTAGTTAAGAGCTGGGAGCCCCAGTATCCTCTTCCCGCCGCAGTTCACTACGTCTCTCAATCTCGCTAGCAGCGGGTCTCTAGAGACGAAAGTTCCGTCTTCTGAGTTCAGGTACTGTTTTTAATCTAATTTGTTTTATTGAGTTTCTGGTTACTTTTCGACATTTGATTTGTCACTCCGGTTAGTTTTGTTTCCTGAAATGTTTTGGCCGGTGGGAAAGCGCGCGCGTGCCATTTTTTCACGTTCGCGTTGTGTTTTAAACGGTGAACTTCGGCGTTCCTGTGTTTTCTTTGCTCTTGGTTTATTGTGTTTCTTTTGTTTACTTGTTTGGTTAAAGATTTAGCCCATAATGGAGAGCTCTGGCTCTGGGGAACGGGCTGGAGAGAAGCCTCAGGGGCCTCTACTTAAGGCGGGAACGGCAGCCATAGTGTCTTCAGAGACTTCTGCCTCTCCCGCGCCTTTGCAGCATTCAGGAAAAAAGAAATCTAAATCACAGAAAATTGCTGCAGTAGAGGAGATAGGCAAGTCTTCGGCTCCTGGGACTCAGGTTCCGTTAGACTCTCTTTTTTCTCCGGATTTTATTTTAGAGACATGCATAGGTTCCGCGGCTCTCACTTTGCCCCTTACCAAAGGAGTCGCTTTCTTTCCAGGGGGCAATCCTTTCGTGGAGCCAGAGGGTTTGGCAGGGTGTTTTTCAACACCCAGCAAACCTCTTCCAAAAAACCACAATGAGGGGACGCTGGTCCAGGCGGAGGTTCCAGTAGGACGACGTTTGCAGGAGTTTCTCTCCACCTGGGCCAACATAACTTCTGATCTCTGGGTGCTAGAGATCATCCGTGAAGGGTATGCTCTGGAGTTTGCATCCCCCTCTGTCGGATGCCTTTGTGTTGTCCCCCTGCGGTCCTCTATGGAAAAGGCAAGCGATCAACAGCACTCTGCAGCATTTGTTGCAACTACAGGCCGTGGTTCCAGTGCCTTTAGACCAGTAAGGAGTAGGTCGGTACTCGATTTACTTTGTAGTGCCCAAGAAGGAAGGTTCGTTTCGGCCTATTTTAGATCTCAAGCACGTGAACCATTCCTTGAGGGTTCCGCATTTTCGGATGGAGACCCTGAGGTCAGTCATTCAGGCGGTAAAGCCAGGAGAGTGGCTTACCTCCATAGATTTGACGGAAGCTTATCTGCACATTCCCATACGTCCGGAACACCAACGGTTTCTGCGGTTTGCAGTTCCCATGGGACATTTTCAATTTCAGGCGTTACCCTTCGGTCTGGCTACCGCGCCTCGTACCTTCACCAAGGTGATGGTGGTGTAGCGGCGGCTCTTCGCAAAGAAGGGATTCAGGTGCATCCCTATCTGGACGATTGGCTAATCCGGGTGGGTTCTCGGCAGGAATCGGCTGCAGCGACGGCTCGAGTGGTGCAGTTCCTGGAACACCTAGGTTGGGTCATCAACCAAGCAAAGAGTCAGTTACTACCAGTTCAGCATTTGACTTACCTAGGGACCTTGTTCGACACGAAGAGCGGAACGGTGGTTCTTCTGCCGGACAGGGTACGGAAGCTGATAGCCCAAGTCGACGCCTTCCTTTGTCTAGCGACTCCAACAGCTTGGAGGTATTTACAGTTGTTGGGTTTGATGGCCGCGGCCTTGGATCTGGTGCCTTGGGCCAGAGCTCACATGCGGCCACTGCAACACACCTTGCTCTCGAGGTGGTCCTCCGCAAGTGCATCCCCTGTCGCAAAGGCTTCAGTGTCCGGAGGATGTCAGTCAGTCTGCAGTGGTGGCAACTTTCGGTACGCCTTCAGGCAGGAGTCCCGCTGGAGGATCCAGAGTGGATCTTGGTCACTACAGATGCCAGCCTGTCCGGTTGGGGAGCTTATTGTCGGTCTCGAGTGGCGCAGGAGAACTGGTCGCCGGAGGAGAGCGATTGGTCTATCAATCTGTTGGAGCTGCGAGCGGTGTGTTTTGCGCTTCTGCATTTCTCGGATCTACTCGAAGGTCAAGCTGTACGAGTGTTTTCCGACAATCTAGTAACGGTGGCCTACATCAACAAGCAGGGGGGCACGGGCAGTGCGCCCTTGCTGCGGGAAAGTCAGCTTTTGCTTCAGTGGGCGGAATTGCATCTTGTGGCAATTTCGGCATCTCATGTAGCGGGAAAGGACAACGTTCAAGCCGATTATCCCAGCCGTCATCGCCTGGATCCCGGAGAGTGGGAGCTGAACTGGGTGGTGTTTCGCGCTATCACGATTCGGTGGGGTCAGCCGGTCATGGACCTCATGGCGACGCTGACCAGTGCCAAGGCGTCACGGTTTTTCAGCAGGCGCAGGGAGCACATGTCGGAAGGTCTGGACGGTCTAGTGCAGCCTTGGCAGGCGGGAAAGCTCCTTTATGTGTTTCCTCCTTGGCCATTGATAGGTTGGTCATTTAGAGAATTTCGACTTACAGCGGCAATGTGATTCTCATTGCTCCGGATTGGCCCAGACGGCCCTGGTATGCGGATCTGATTCGACTTCTAGTAGCTCCGCCTTGGAAGTTACCTTCGCGAGTCAACCTCTTGAGTCAGTGTCCAGTGTTGATGCCGCAAGTGGATCGGTTCTTGTTTACGGCTTGGCTCTTGAGAGGGAGCGATTGCGGCGTAGAGGGTACTCGGCGGCTGTGATCGCTACTATGTTGAAGTCTTGGAGGCAATCGACGTCGTTAGCGTATGTTCGCGTATGGCGCATTTTTGAAGCATGGTCTAGAGATCAGGGCTTGCGTCCCGGTGCTGCAGGCTTACCGGAGGTTTTAGCGTTTCTTCAAGGGGGACTTGATAGAGGTCTAGCCCTATGTACACTCATGGTTCATCTGTTGGCTCTTTCCTGTTTTCGAGGTCGGGTGAATGGGTCTTCTCTCTCTTCACACCCGGATGTTCAACGATTTCTCAGGGTGGCTAGGAATATCCACCCGCCCTTACGTCTCGTGGTGCTTCTGAGGGACTTAAATTTGGTTCTTGAGGCCTTAACGGGGATGCCCTTTGAGTTGACTGGAAGTGACAGTCTACGAGAGTTGTCTTGGAAAATGGCCTTCCTGATGGACTTGTGTTTGGCTAGGAGAGTTTCGGATTTGCAGGCGCTTTCTTGCAGAGAGCCATACCTGCACTTTTCAGAGGAAAAGGTGGTTCTGAGACTGGTTCCTTCGTTTTTGCCGAAGGTGGTCTCCGATTTTCACATGAATCAGGCAGTTTCTCTTCCTACCTTTCGGTCGCAGGGTGGCGGTAAGGTGAATCGGGCTCTTCGGAGCTTAGATTTAGGGCGCGTGTTGCAGAAGTATCTTCGAAAGACGCGGTCCTTTCGGAAGTCCGATCGATTGTTCTGTTTGAAGGGCCTCGTAAGGGTCAGGTGGCTACCAAGGCATCTATCGCTCGGGTGAAGCGGGCGATAGCGGGGGCTTATGAGACCAGGGGCAAGACTCCTCCCAAGGAGCTTAGAGCGCATTCGACGAGAGCTCAGGCTACTTCTTGGGCAGAGTTTGCCTTGATTCCGCCCGCAGATATCTGTAGGGCAGCGTCCTGTTCCTCTCTCCATACTTTTACGAAGCATTATAGGTTGGATGTGCAGGCTCGCGCAGATGCTAGGGTTGGGGCTTGGCCATTTTGGCGGGGCTCGCAGGACCCACCCCAGTTTAGGTACTGCTTTGGTACTGCCCAACAGTAACCTGGACTGGCCCAGAGAGACAAAGAGGAAGGAGAAATTAGGCCTTACCTGCTAATTGTCTTTCCTTGAGTTCTCTCCGGGCCAGTCCAGGTCCCTCCCATTTAGTCTGCGAACAACTCGGTATCTTACGAAGCCTTCTAGTCTTATCGTTGCGGAGCTCCGCGCTTACAGCTCGTGAATGGTGTGACTGGAAGAGGATATTGGGAATTCTGGAAAGATAGCGGGTTATACAAAAGAAAGAAAAAGAGAAAAAAACTGTTTATTCTCTATTCAGTTTTTTCATGAGGGACGCTTCTTCAGAGTATAGGGCGTGCTCTACATTTTTTTCTGTACTTCTCAGTTTGGTTCCAATAGATGGATATTAGTTGGTTTGTTATTTTGGTCTGCTGCTTTGACAATAGGTAACTTTCCTGACACCAGGGGGAGCTATAACACCTGCCAGTAAAAGTTTCAGCATTCAGTCCTCAGCTGCTGGAGGAGATTGACTACCCCAACAGTAACCTGGACTGGCCCGGAGAGAACTCAAGGAAAGACAATTAGCAGGTAAGGCCTAATTTCCCCTTGTCACAGCAACAATATTATAAACCTGGACTCTAAAGGAGCACTGAAGGTTGACTTATATATGTGTGTTGGTTTTTATTTATTTTTGTTTTGGCTTGCCTCCACTCTGCCCTGCCAGATGGCATTAGATTGTGTGCTTCATTCACTTCTTGCCTTCTGAGCTACAGGATCTGTATTTATATACTTTTCATTCTCAAATGAGTAGTTTTTGAAAAGTTAACCTAGATTTAAAGAGTAAGTTTATTCCCTTCCTTACCTTCACCACCAGGATTTGTTGGAGGCCCTTGAAGCTATGAAGGAGCACCTGCTGAAAGTGCGTCAGGACAAGGTTGCTATGGAACTGCGTATTCGGGAGGAAGTATATGCAGAGATGATGGAAGCTTTCCAGAAGAGAGAAGAGGATTTCAGGTAGTATACAAACAGCTATGGAATGGAAGAGTAGCCTAGTCAATAGTTTGGTAAACAAGAGAGTGGGGTTTTATTCCTACTGGAACTCCTTCTGGCCTTGCACAAGCCATTTAACCCTCCATTGCCTCTCCCCCTGTTAGCCTTGAAAACCCAGGAGCTGCTGGTTTGCCAGGAGTAAGCATTGAGTTGAAGGCACACATTGTATTTTGCATTACAAATGGCTATTCTCTGGCAACAAACAGGAAGTCGGTCCTCGTATATGGGGTGACGTTGGCGCCAATGGAGTCCTCGCAGATCCACTCTCCAGCTTTCAAAGAGAGCCTTTGGGAGCTGCACCAAGCATGCGCAGTGACCTTCCCACCCAAAGGTGCCATCTTGCCTCAGCCTTTTTCCGCAGAGCCCTGCAGACGTGTAGGCTGTGCACCCCGGTAAAAGTAGATTTCTTTCGACCCTTTACTCGTTTTTTCTATTTTCCTCAAGTGCTCGCGTCGATCACCTTTCCACGCCCGAGTCTTCGTCTCGGCGTCCTGATTTTCACTTGAGTATTTTTTCTTCGATTTTTCTTCTTTTGGCGCGTGGTTTTTTTTCTCATGGCCTACCTGGTTGAGACGTCTGAGTTTGATCTTGAGGGTTTTGTTTTTCCCCCCTATGTCCTTGACCAGTGGTTCTAAGCAGTGTGACAAGTGCAGCCGCACTATGTCCGTACGGACTGCCACAGCATCTGCCTCAAGTTCCTCGGGACAGAACACAACGGGTCTTCCTGCCTGCTTTGCAGCCTCATGTCTGCCAAAACCTGTAAGGAACACTAAAGGTGGCAGGGGGGGAGTTGTTTGGTTGGTCTGGCTCCAGTTCGGCATCGAGTGCATAATCCCTGCTTTCGGTGCCGGGCGAGATAGCATCTCATGCTCATTTTGAGTCCAGAGATCATCAGGTGTTTGTCATCCTCTGCAGATCTCAAGTGTATCGGTGTCTTCCTCGAAGTCGACTCCAAGGGCCAATCTGGCATCGAGTGGTAAGTCTGCCTTGATGCTGCCTCGTAGCCCTCGGCTCAACTAGGGAGATGACAGATGGGAGCGCTCATCAAAGCAGCTCTTTAGGGACAAGTCGCCTGCAACGTCGAAGGATCAGCGAGTCTCCTCAGACTCCATTACAATCTGGGACTCCCCGGCCAGGGATTCGGCTTTCCTCGACACTGTCGGGGCCAGTGTCAGAGCAGTCTGGCATCGAAGCCCACATGGCAGACCTTGAATGCAGCTTCTCGGTGTTCAAGGCACAGCGGGACTCAACTCCCGGTTCCTCCGGGTCGTCTGCGCCCCACAAGGGGACCTCCTCATTGAGGACTTCCCCAGAGGATGCTCCACCCATTCTGGAGCGCCTCGCGCAGTCTGTGTCGAGACCATCAACATCCGATACAATGCCGTCAGACCACCGACGGGGGGGGGGGGGGGGGGGGTTGGCACTAGGTCGGTCCAAGGACCAAGGGGTGCTTGCCGACTCCTCCGTCTTGGAGTCGGAGTGGGAAATGGATAAGGAATCCCCCAATACTGTGCTCCATTGAGACGTCCCCTCCAACCTCTCGCCACTGCATCACCTGCAGAGGACCCCTCTAGAGGACTTTGCCTTCCTGTAATTTGTGAGGGAGATGTCCCAGGCACTCGCCTTCGTGATGGTGCCTAAGGACGAGCCGTGTGCTGAGAACCTAGAGATCCTCTAGTATGAGGCTCCTCCTCGGGAGGCACTGATGTTGCCTGTACCCCCCATCCTGAAGTGCCTGCTGTTCTGGATGTGGGAGACCCCGGTGATTGTGCAGATTGTGAACTGTCGACTCGATTCGCTGTATCGAGTTTGCAAGAGCCCAGGATTCCATAAGAACATAACATAAGATAAGCCCTACTGGGTCAGACCAAGGTCCATCAAGCCCAGTATCCTGTTTCCAACAGTGGCCAATCTAGGTCATACGTACCTAGCAGTTTCCCCAACAGAGACAGGTTCCACAATGCTTGTACTTGGGTCAAACATTGATATCCTGGGTCCCTTCTTAATAATGGTTTATGGACCTTTCCTCCAGGAGCTTGTCCAAACCTTTTTTAAACCCAGCTACACTAACAGCCTTTACTACATCCTCCGGTAACAAATTCCAGAGTTTGATTACACGTTGAGTGAAAAATTTTCTCTTATTAGTCTTAAATAGTTTACCCTGTAGCTTAGAAACATGATGACAGAAAAAGACCACATGGCCTATCTAGTCTGTCCTTCCATATCAACAACTACAACAGTCCACTTTTTACCTTTAGAGATCCTCTGTGTTGGTCCCATGCTTTTTTGAATTCAGTTACTGCCCCATCTCTACCACCTCCACTGGGAGACTATTCCATGGATACACTATTTTCTGTAAAGAAATATTTCCGCATATCACTCCTGAATCTATCTCCCTTCACCCTCATCCCATATCCCCTCGTAGCAGAACTTGCTTTCAATTGAAAGAGGCTCTCTCCCTGAACATTTATGCCACGGAGGTATTTAAACATCTCAATCATATCACCTCTATCCCGCTTTTCCTCTAAGGTGTACATATTAAGATTCTTAAGTCTGTCCTCATATGCTTTATAATGAAGCCCACTAATCATTTTAGTAGCCACCCTCTGCACCGACTCCATCCTGTTCACATCCTTTTGAAGGTGCGGTCTCCAGAATTGCACACTATACTCCAAATGAGGTCGCACCAAAGACTTAGAGAGAGGCATTATCACCTCCTTTTTTCTGCTAGCCATTCCTCTCCGTATGCACCCAAGCATCCTTCTAGCTTTTGCCGTCGCCTTTTCTACCCTTTAGCTACTTTAAGATCATCAGACACAACCACGCCTAGGTCCCGCTCTTCTTTAGTGGACAAAAGTACTTCACCTCCTATACTATATTGCTCCCTTGGATTGCTGCAGCCCAAATGCATGACCTTACCTTTTTATTTTTATTTTTTTTTTTGTATTTAATTTTTTATTAACATTTTATATTAACAACAAATCCATCGCAAGCTCAAGGACATACATTGTAGCAGCAATAACACACATTGTAACGCATTTTGAATCAATGCCCCCTCTAGACACAGGAAATCTGTCCTATTACAGCAACTGACCCACTCCCACCCCGCCCACCCTAGAGCATTGGATATCAACCTCGCCCGCCCCACTTAAGTCCCCACACATGAACCGTTCCCGTCTCCATGCCCAAAAAGGTACAGATAGGGCCGTAGCCGCCCTGAAAAACAGCATTTGACAATCATCCACATCCCCCTTTGTGGAAGTGTTTATATATAAGCAAGAACCTTCAACTCCCCCTGCCAGCAGCTGTTACATTTATCCCCCCCACACACCCCCTCTCCTACCTTCCGTTGTCTCCCCCACCCCCTACCCCTCTCCCCCGATCGCCCCCCCCCCCCTACCCCTCTCCCCCGATCGCCCCCCCCACCCCCCCTTTGGCAACCCCCCCCCCTGTTTTGTATCCCCCCATGGACCCCTCTCCCCCCCCCCCCCCAGTTTATGTACCCCCTCTATTGTAGGGTATCCTTCCGTAGGTAAATCAACACCTTGTCCCACTGCTTCTCAAATCTATCCACCTTCTGTCTGCGAGCTGCAGTCAGTTTTCCATTAGGTACACTTGCCGGAGGAGTTCCACACAGTGCTCCACCTGCGGTGTCTCCCGCTGCTTCCAGCGATAAGCCAGCTCACAACGGGCCGCACTCAGGCACGCCATTACCTGTCTCTTATCCTGAGCCGGTCCCCCTTCCTTCCACCACCCCATTAAGAACCCACTGGGGTCAAGTGTCACCTCCCGCCCCACCACCTCCCTTATCCAGTCCCGGATCGCCCCCCAATATCTCTGTATTCGGGGGCACGTCCACCAAATATGGAAAAAGATGCCCTCCCCCCCGCATCCCCGCCAACACAGACTAGACACACGGGGAAACATCCGATGCAATCGGGCCGGGGTATAGTACCACCGCATAACCACCTTGCACCAATTCTCCCGGACTGCTATGGACAATGGCAGCAACCTCATCTGGTCAAAAACATTCTTCCAGTGGCCCTCTTCTAGCTCCACCCCCAGATCCCCCTCCCACTCCCGCATGTATCTGTGCTTCCCCCCCAGGGGCCCTTGTATGGCCTTATACAGCACCGAGAATAGCCCCGGGGATGTCTTCTTCCCGTACCAAACCACCTCCAACGGGGTATAGTCCCGCTCGAGGCCTGCTTTCCCTAATTTTCGCCGCAGGAAGGTCACCACCTGCCCATAGTAAAAACAATCCCCTTCCCGTAGCCCATACATCTCTTGTAATGCCGCAAACGGCACCCACTCCCCCCCATCGATAAACTGGAAGAAGCACTTCAGCCCCCCTCGTGCCCACCGGCGATATCCCCCCCCACCTTCCCTCCCGGGGCGGAACTCCTCTGTATAGCAGAGTTCCCTCATCAGTGAAAAGTGCTTCACCCCGCCTTCCGCCGCTGCCCCTCTAATCTTATCCCACTCGCGGAGCATATGGCTCACATAGGGATGAGCCCGCGCTTCCGCCCCTCTCTCCCCCCGCCCCTCTCTCCCCCCGCCCCATCCAAGGGAGTCCTGCTAGGGACTGCCCCCCCCACAATCTTCCTCCATCTCCACGTAATTCTTCCTCTCCCCTCCTTCCCGCCAATCCATCACGTGGCGTGCCTGGGCAGCCCAATAATAAGCCTGCATATTAGGCACCCCCAGGCCCCCCTCCTCCCTCTTCCTATACATCACCGCCCGGGCTATCCTTGGCAGCCGACGCCGCCGCCAGATAAACTGGTTCACTTTCCATTGCAGCCGCCGCAGGTGTGCCCCCCCAGAATATCTACCGGGAGCGCCTGAAAATAATACAGCACTCGCGGGAGGACATTCATTTTGACAGTCGCTATCCGTCCCAGCCAAGACACTTCATAGCTCATCCACCGCTGCAGGTCTGGTCTATCTCCCTCCACAATTTACCATAGTTAGCCCCATACATCCCCCCAGGGTGGGGAGTGATGTTGACCCCCAGATATCGAATTGCTCTCTCCGCCCATTTAAACGGGTAAGCCCTCTGCAACCTTGCCACCCGATACTGGGCCATATTTATATTCAGGGCCTCAGTCTTGTCCTGGTTCACTTTAAACCCCGATACCTCCCCATACTTTCCTAGCAGTCGCAAAATCTCTGGGAGGGACTCATCAGGCTGCGTCACCACCATGAGGACATCATCAGCAAATAGGGAAATTTTATGGTGTCCGCACCCCCCTCTGCAGCCCCCACACCCCCCTACTTCCCCTAATTGCGCTCGCCAAGGGCTCAATGGCTATGGCAAAAAGCAGTGGGGACAGTGGGCACCCTTGGCGGGTCCCCCTTTCCAATTCCAAGGTCTCAGTATAGCGCCCGTTGATTTTAACTCGCGCCTTCGGGCTCCGATACAGCGCTTGTACCCACCGCATGAATTTAGGACCTATCCCCATCTGCCGCATTACCAGGAACAAAAAGTCCCAGTCCACCCTGTCGAACGCTTTCTCAGCGTCAATTGACAGCAGCATGGCCTCTACCCCTTGGGCATGCGCCCCCACACAACCGCTTCTAGCACCCTCTTAATATTATCCGAGGCCTGCCTCCCCACTATAAATCCCGTTTGGTCTATCCCTATCAGTCCAGGCATCTTCGGAGCCAACCTGTTGGCCAACACTTTGGCAATGATCTTGACATCTACATTGATCAGGGAGATGGGGCGGTAGGACCCGCACTGCATTGGATGCCTACCTCCCTTGGGCAGAACCGTTATGCCCGCTGTAAGCATATCTGCCGAGAAGCTTCCCCCCTCCTGCTGCACCCCGTTCGCCATCCGGACCAACCTATCCACCAATTCCTCCCGAAAGGCCTTGTAGAAAGCCCCCGTCAGGCCATCCAGGCCCGGGGCCTTCCCCGCTGGCAGCGCCCTCAAGGCCTGAACCACCTCTTCCCGGGTGATATCGATCTCCAGCTCCTGAGCATCCCCCTCCCTCAGGCTCTGCAGCTCTATATCCTGTAAGTATGCCTCCCCAAGCCCCGGTCGCCCCCCCTCCCCTTTCCGATAGAGATCCCTATAAAATTGGCAAAAACGCTCCCCAATGTGTTTCTCTGACCGCAACCGTTCCCCCCCCCCCCCGCTCCCCATCAACCCCAGGATAGTGGTCTGGGCCTCTCGCTTTCGCAGTTTATTGGCCAGCATTTTCCCGGCCCTGTCCCCCCATTCATAATAGCACTGTTTCAACTTGGCCAGCTGGAACCCAATCTCCTCCACCTGCAATTTCTGAAGCTCCATCCTCAGCTGATTTAGGCGTTTAAAGTCGCGCTTGTTCCCCCAAGCTTGATAGTTCTCAGCCACCTGCTTAATCTATGTTTGCAATTCCTCCTCCCGGGCCAGCCGCTGCTTCTTAAATCTAGAAGACCACATCACCAATCACCACCGCCTTCATACCCTCCCACAGTGCCACCTCCCTCACATCACCCGTGTCATTAAGGTGCCAATACTCCTGCAGACATTCCTTAACATCCTTCACCACCTCCTCTCTCTTGAGTAGACTTTCATTAAGCCGCCAGAATCTCATTCCCCCCCCGTCTCGGAGACCCCCGACACTCACCCACGTTGGAGCATGATCGGACCATGTGATATTTCCTATGGCCGCTTCCTTAATCCTAGGGCCCCATCCATCAGCCATCATAATCTATCTGACTGTAGCTATCGTGGGGTGCCGAGTAAAAAGTGTATTCTCGACTCCCCACGTGCAGATGCCTCCACACATCGCGAAGCTGATAAGCTTCCATAATACTCTACAGTACTCTTCGGATGCTGTCCTTCCCATCCCCCCACCCTCCCCCCCCCCTGCTTGGCAATCCCAACTGGGGTTAAGAGCCAAATTAAAATCACCCCCCAAATTAAGCCTCCCTTGCACATGCCTCGCCAGTAACTCCTGCACCCCTCTCCAGAATTGCCCCTACCGCTCATTTGGAGCATATATGTTAACCACAGTAACCTACTCCCCCTGCCATTCCCCCCCCAGAAGCAACACCCTCCCCTCATCATCCCTCTCCACCCTACTTACCCTAAAAGAACTATCCCGGCGTACCAAAACAGCCACCCCCCTTTCTTACCTGCTCCCATCCCCCTCATGCCCTCGAAATACTGCTGCGGATATTGCGCATTCCGCATCAGACCCTCATACTTCCTCCGCAGATGGGTTTCCTGCACAAGCACCACCTCCCAATCCAACCGGGTAGCTTCTCGATATAGCTGCCGCCGTTTTTGGGGATTATTCAGCCCTTTGGCATTGATGGACCCTATCCTCCCCATTGGGACCAATCAACCACCCCCTGCATTACCACTCCCTCCGGAGTTACACTGACCCCCCAGTGATGCTCCCCGGGCGCTTCCACTACCTACCTTAACCCCACCTCCTTCCCCCCTGCTCATCCACCAACCCCCACTCTCCCCACCAGTCCCCCCTCACATCCGGCAAATTAAACTACCCCTCTTCCTTCTCCCTACCCTCCTCACCCCCCCTCCCCCTTGTCTCCCCCCCTATCCCTGATCCCTCATTCCTTCTATACATATCCATACATACAGTAATATTACCCCCCCACCACCCCCCTAGTGCACCCAATAAACAATAAAAGACCCATGGTATGTCGGTAAATTACCACCATGCCAGTTCATAGTGATCCAAAGTCCTCCCGGCTCCGCCGGCTTCCTCGGCTCCGTTCAGTCTCCAGTCGCCCCCGCCGCGGGTGCCTGTTCTTTGCCTCGCGAAAACCTGGTCAGCCGCCTGCTCTTGCTCTCCACTCTCTGCCACTTCAGGCCTGCGCTCCATTCGGATGAGCGTTGCTCCTTAGGCAAACCTCCCAGTTGAGCCTCCAGGATATTCTCCACACCGAGGTCCCGCAGGATCTGCCAGGCCCCCTCCGCCCTCTGAATCCGGCGGGTAGTGCCCTTTACCGTCACCAGCAGTCCGAATGGGTAGAGCCACTTATAGCGCCAACCTTCTCTGCGCAGTAGCAATGTGACTCCTCGCAGCTCCCACCGCCGCTGCAGCGTGCCCGCAGAAAGGTCCTGGTAAAGCTCGATCTTCGCTCCCTCCCACTTGTATGGACCAAGCTTCCGCGCCACAGTGAGAAGTCGTTCCTTCAACTTAAAGGAGCCCAGGCATGCTATCACATCGTGTGGCTTGTTCTCCCGGGGAGGGCCCAAGCTCCGATGAGCTCTGTCCATGGGTATCGGTTTTCCCTCCCATGCTCCTTCAGGATCAACCTTGTGTAGGATAGCGGCAAACAAGCGGGTCAGCATCGCCTCGCAGTCCTGGAAGCGCTGCTCCTCCGGTAGGCCCCGCACCCGCACATTACACCTATGGGACCTATCTTCTAGGTCTTCAGCTTTCGCCTGGAGTTGGTCTTGGGCCTGTCGCAGCTCCGCCCAACCAGCTCGCAGGTCATTTATCATCTCTGCCTGCTGCTCCATCCGCTTCTCCGAGGCCTCCACCCGGGCCCCTAGCTTCTTCACATCCTGCTTTAACGTGGCCAGCGTTTCCTTCAAATCTTTTTTGAAGGAGCCCATCTCAGCCTTCAGTTCCTCTTTGAAAGCAGTGAGCCACTCCTTCAGGCTCCCCAGCGAGTCCGGTCCGCCATCAGAGTCCCCATCGGAGTCGGACCGCTCCGCCGCCTCATCCGCCATGGTCGCCACGTGGCCCTCCTTCCCCTGCCCCTCCGCCACAGCATATGAGGAGCGGTAGACCGACAACCTCTTTTTTACCGACATCCGCTCGTTTGGCCGGTATGTCTGGCTCTTTTTGCAGTCTCTCCTGTTAGGGTAGGGTCGCTCGTGATATAGCTTATTTCACTAGCGCCCCGGAGCTCCTTCAGAGAGCTGCCACCATGCTCCCTGACGTCACCGGAAGTCCATGACCTTACATTTTTTAACATTAAATCCCAACTGCCAAATTCTAGACCATTCTTCAAGCTTAGCTAGATCCCTCCTCATGTTATCTACACCTTCCTGGGTGTCTACTCTATTGCAGATTTTGGTATCATCTGCAAAGAGGCAAACCTTACCCGACAGCCCTTCCGCTATATCACTAACAAAGATGTTAAAAAGAATCGGACCAAGGACAGATCCCTGGGGCACACCACTGGTAACATCCTTCTCCTCAGAGTGAGCTCCATTTACTTGTACTCTTTAACGCCTCCCACCCAACCAATTTCTAACCCAAGCAGTAACTTTAGGGTCCATCGCTAGGGTGCTCAGTTTGTTTATAAGTCGCCTGTGAGGAACAGTGTCGAAGGCAATCTCCAGGAACAAGCAGGAATGAGTCTTCTCATATGGGTATCGTCGGTACCGACAGAACCTGCGCGGGAATGCTCCCCAGAGTCCAGTAAGAAAGCTTTTGGGAGCATCCCACAGCGCCTGCGCGCTGCCTTCCCGCCTTTCCCAACCGCCTCTCTCCAGTTCTTCTTTTCCGCGGAGCCAGCAGGTCGTGTTCCTGTCACTGCAGAAGAATTCTTTATTTTTTTCTTTATTTTTCTGTGTCGCGTCTGCCTTCTTCGACGTCAGACCGGTACCGCCGGTCTTTTCTTTTCTTTCTTATACAAAAAAAAAAAAAAAATCCTTCAACTGTGCATTTGCGGTTTGGGCCTTAGGCCTGAACATTTTTCTCCTCATGGAGAAGCCCGCTTCCGGGTTTAAAAAGTGCACGAAGTGTGTCGGTACTATTTCTGTCACCGACACCTATGATTGGTGTCTAAAATGTTTGGGTCCTGACCATTCCATCATGGATTGTGTGTCCTGTACCATGATGTCTAAAAGAGGTCAGCAGAACCGAGCAGCCAAGCTCAGTACCCTGTTTCCCTCGGATGCAGCCTCGGTGGCATCGACGTCTTCCAGGGCTGCTGCTTTCTCCCATGGATCTCAGTTAACCAAACATAAATCTAGCCAGTCCTCGAAGGGCAAATCTCCCTCTAAGCATCGAGATGCCTCCGGGCTTGTCCTCAAGGAATCCACACCGGCAAAATTACCCCGGCGGGAAGTTCCGGCTTCCAAAGCATTATCTATGAGGTCACAGGTTGACATTGATGGCTCGGACTCGACCGATCACCTGTTGCCGTGTTCTGGGGTACCGGTGGCCTCCACCGGTACCGACATGCAGACTCTGGTGGCGTCGATGGATCAGAAGATTCTGTCCATGCAGCGCACCCTAACGGCGTTTATGCAGGCTTCGACGCCTTCGGTACCGCAACAATCTCCGTTGCCGGTACCGACTCCGGCACCGGCATAGTTTCCGGTGCCAGTACCGATTGTATCGGCTTCGGTGTCGACTGCAACGGTACCCTGTCCTATGATGCCCTTCGGTACCGAACCGGTACCGCTTACTCCCGATGTCGATCCCACTCTGTACACATATCGGGCTTTACAGGAGCATCCAGACAGGCGATACTTCGATTCCTCCGAAGATTCTGAGTCGGAGGCTTCTGTCGAGGCACCGGTACCTCTTCCTCAGGAGTCTGATTCTCCAAAACGAAGAATGTCTCCTCCAGAAAACTTGTCTTTTCAAGACTTCATTAGGGAAGTAGCTAGGGGCCCTCTCCATTACAGTGGCCCCTGAGTCAGAGCCTAGAGCCAAGCTAAGGCTCCTAAAGAAGCAGCCACCTTACCTATTCATGAGATTCTCTATGATCTCATGTTGAGCATGTGGGAGACTCCTCTTACTACCTCTCCTCATTCTTGTAGGCTAGACACCATGTACCGTGTCCCTCCTTGTCCTGGCTTTCATAAGTCTCAGCTTCCTCACCACTCTATTGTGGTAGAGTCTGCCATGAGGAAAATAAAGAGTGCAAAGAGACACTCATCTAATCCTCCAGGACGTGAATGCAGAACCCTTGATGCTTTTGGCAGAAGGGTTTTCCAAGCTAATATGCTTGCTGCCAGAATCAACTCCTATAGTCTCTATATGGGGATGTTTCTAAAAGAAGTCACAGATCATCTTCAGACTTTAGCCCCTTTTATTTCAGAAGATAAAAGGCAGGAATTTCTCACTTGGCTTAAATATGCCCAAGATGTTTCCAAGTTTTCCAACCGTGTAGCCTTTGACTCTTTTGAGTGTGTAAGTAGAGCCTCAGCTATTGCCATAGGTGCACGCAGAATTGCTTGGTTACAAGCATCTGATTTGGAACTCTGGGTCCAAGATAAACTGGGAAATCTTCCTTGTACAGGTGAAAACCTTTTTGGCAGGGATTGGAAAGCAAAGGACTGGGGTTTCAAGTCCCACAGGTGCTCCTTGTGGTCTTGGGCAAGCCACTTAACCCTCCATAGCCCATGTTCCCTGTAAAATAGTTATCTCCAAGTTATAATGCCCTGTTCAATGTAATTTCAGTTTGTTCAATGTAAACCGCACTGATGCAGAATAGCGCGGTATATAAGAGAATGTAAATAAAATAAATAAATAAAGGCCACTCAGATGGATGCTGAGAACTCTGCTTTGTATCGACTTTCAAAGTCTACCTCTGCTCCTGCTAAGAAAAGATTGTTCAAAAAGAGACCTTTTTCTAAAAAGGGAAGATATTATCCTGCTTATGGTCAGCAGGCATCTTCTGCAGGTCGTTTTGCTGCAAAGCGTCAGCAACCACCTAAACAGGCCAAGTCAAAGGCTGCCAGGCCTCCCACGGCCCAGCAGCCTCAGCCTCCTTAGGGCCTTTGACTTGCAACTAGAGAACTTAGCCTTTCTGGCTCTGGAAGAACCAGAGCCCCTCACCATTCCAGGAAGGTTGGCTTATTTTGCTCCCAGATGGGAGCAAATCACAGCAGAGCAATGGACCCTCTCCATTATAAGGGAAGGGTACAAGCTTTATTTCTTAAACCTTCCTCCCCACACCATGGTGAAACAGTTCAATTCTCCAACATCTCTCCTCAACCTGCTGGGTCAGGAGATTGCTACCCTTCTTGCCCAAGGGGCAATAGAAGAAGTACCTCTTCTTCAACAGGGCTCAGGGTTCTACTCCCCTTATTTTCTTATTCCAAAGAAAACGGGGCTACAGACCCATATTAGATCTCAGAGAATTGAACAAGTTTCTATTCAAAGAGAAATTCAAGATGATTTCTCTCGGTACTCTGCTGCCATACCTTCAGAGTCAGGACTGGCTTTGTTCTCTAGATCTCAAGGATGCGTACACCCATGTCCTCATCCATCCAACACACAGAAGGTTCCTTCGGTTCCTTTTTCAAGGAAAGCACTACCAATACAGGGTGCTTCCTTTTGGTCTGGCCTCTGCACCATGGGTGCTCACGAAATGCATGGCAGTAGTAGCTGCATTTCTACGCACTCTAGGAATATTCGTTTTCCCATATCTGGACAACTGGCTCATTCGAGCTCCATCCCAGTCAGAGGCCCAGATTTGTCTAACCTGCACAATGCGTATCCTTCAGTATTTGGGACTGGTAATAAACATCCCAAAATCCCATCTTACCCCTACTCAGTCCCTGGAGTTTATAGGGGCCTTGCTGGATACCACAACTGCAAGAGTATCTTCCTCAGGCCCGTTGCCTACGCTTGGTGCAGTTAGCCTTCCAGATACAGTTAAAGTCCCATTTAACTGCTCGAGAGATGTTACAACTATTAGGCCACATGGCATCCACCGTGCATGTGGTTCCATATGCTCGCTTTAACATGAGGGCAGCTCAATGGACTTTGTCCACCCAATGGACTCAGGCATCAGGTTGCCTGTCAGACAAAATAGCAAACTCCAGTCGCCTATTTTGGTCTCTCCAGTGGTGGAAGTCCCCTCCAAATCTGTTGCTGGGGTCCCCTTTTCAGCAGTCGCTGCCCCAAGCAACTCTGACAACAGATGCTTCTCCAATGGGTTGGGGAGCTCATCTGTAGGATCTCTCCACCCAGGGCATCTGGTCTCCACAGGAGACTTCCCTGCATATCAATCTCTTGGAACTCAGAGCAATATTCTTAGCTCTCAGAGTGTTCCATTTCCTGCTCAGCTACAGGACAGTCCTCATCCATACGGACAACCAAGTAGCCATGTTCTATGTAAACAAGCAGGGCGGGACTGGCTCTGTCGCTTTGCAACGAAGCTTTGCGACTGTGGGCTTTTGCCAGAGAGCATCACATCCATCTTCTGGCAGTATATCTTCCAGGCATTCAAAACTCTTGGGTGGACAGACTCAGTCGAGTTCTGCTCCCACATGAGTGTTCCCTCCACATGGACCAGGTAACCAGGATTTTTCGAATTTGGGGAACCCCGGACATAGACCTCTTTGCAAGTCCGTGGAATGCCAAACTTCCCCGGTTCTGTTCCAGAATTCCGTGTCAGGGAGTTCAGGCCAAGGATGCCTTCCTCCTTCACTGGGGTCAAGACTTCCTTTATGCCTTTCCACCAATTCCCCTAATTCCCAAAACACTATTCAAGTTTCAGAGAGATTGAGGGACCATGATCCTCATAGCTCCACATTGGCCACGCCAAGTGTGGTACCCTCTACTTCTGCATCTCTCTCAAGCTCCTTCCCTGGACTTGGGCTCTGCACCAGACCTCTTGTCCCAGGAAGGGGGAACATTGTGGCACCCAAACCCCCAGTCGCTCCATCTCAGGGCTTGGTTGCTGAGGGCCTAGACCTTCAAGGTTTTCATCTCTCTCAGCAAGTCAGAGATGTTGTTCATGCCTCTAGAAAGCCTTCTGCTAGGCGTTCCTATGCTTTCAAATGGAAAAGATTTACCATTTGGTGTTCAGAGAAGGGTCTAAACCCTCTTGCAATACCTCTGAATTCTCTACTAGAGTATCTCCTGCATCTATCCCATGCAGGCCTGAAAACGAATTCAGTAAGAGTCCATTTGAGTGCTATTGCAGCGTCCCTCAAGCCTCTCAATGGACAACCTATTTCCTCTCACCATCTTATAGCAAGATTTATGAGAGGACTTCTTTTAACTAAACCTCACATTAGACCACCTCCAGTGGCATGGGACTTAAACCTGGTTCTTGGCCAGCTTATGAAGCCACCCTTTGAACCTTTAGCCGCCACCTCCTTGAAATTTCTTTCTTGGAAAGTGGTTTTTCTCATTGCAGTCACCTCAGCACGCCGCATCAGTGAGTTGCAAGCTTTGGTGGCTAATCCACCTTATACAAGGTTCCATCATGATAAGGTAGTCCTCAGGACCAATCCACACTTTATGCCTAAAGTGGTCTCGCCTTTTCATCTAAACCAGGAGGTATATTTAGCTGTCTTTTTTCCAGGACCTCATGCATCAAATGCAGAGAGGAATCTTCATACCTTGGATTGTAAGAGAGCTCTCGCTTTCTACTTACAAAGAACACAGCAACATAGAAAGTCTTCTCAACTCTTTGTTGTTTTTGATCCTTCTCATTTAGGACTTCCAGTCTCTAAGAGAACACTGTCCAACTGGATTGCTCAGTGTATTTCTTTCGCCTACCAGAGTAGGAACATTTCTCTGGAGGGCCATGTCACAGTTCACAATGTGAGAGCCATGGCAGCCTCAGTGGCTCATCTAAACTCTATGTCCATCGACCATATCTGTCGAGCAGCCACCTGGGCCTCGGTTCATACCTTCAGAGCCCATTACTGTTTGGACAAGGACTCCTGCCGGGATGCCTCGTTTGGTCAGGCTGTTCTCAAACACCTGTTCCATTCCTAATCAACTCCTACCCACCTACCCTGGTCGGATGCCAGAGATCCATGGGGGGAAGTGGAGCCCTCTGCAATGGCACCCAACCATGGGGTCTCTCCCTGGCATCTGCAGCTAGGGAGTCCCCATATGTGAAGACTCATTCCTGCATGTAACTTGAGATAGCACAGTTACTTAGCTGTAACAGGTGATCTCTGGGAACAGCAGGAATAAGTCTTCACAACCCACCCACCTCCCCTAGGAGTTGTTTCTCTCTATCTTTCCTTTCCTCTCCCTCTCTTTGTCTCAGCTTTAAAACTCGAACTGGAGAGAGGCGGTTGGGAAAGGCGGGAAGGCAGCGCACAGGTGCTGTGGGATGCTCCCAAAAGCTTTCTTACTGGACGCTGGGGAGCGTTCCTGCGCAGGCTCCGTCGGTACCGACGATACCCATATGTGAAGACTTATTCCTGCTGTTTCTAGAGATCACCTGTTACAGGTAAGTAACTGTGCTTTACTGAAATCTAAATACACCACATCTAGAGCTCTCCCTCGGTCCAACTCCCTGGTCACCCAGTCAAAGAAATCAATCAGATTTCTCTGACAAGACCTGACTCTGGTGAATCCATGCTGCCTCGGATCCTGTAATCCGCTGGACTCCAGAAACCTCACTATTTTCTCTTTCAGCAGCGTTTCCAATAATTTACTCACCACCGAAGTTAAACTAACCGGCCTGTAGTTTTCAACCACATCCTTACTTCCGCTTTTGTGTAAAGGCACCACATGAGCCTCTCTCCAGTCCTTTGGCACCACTCCCGACTCCAACGAGGCATTGAAAAGGTCAGTCAGTGGAGTTGCTAGAATGTCCCCAAGTTCCCTCAGTATTCTAGGGTGTATCCCGTCCGGTCCCATCGCTTTGTCTACTTTAAGTTGAGCTAGTTTCTCACAAACACAGTCTTCTGAAAATTGTTCAAGATGTCCCTCGCTTCTGTTCCTATTTGTGGGTGTTTTCTGAGGTCCTGCTCCGTGTTCTTCATCTGTGAACACAGAACAAAAATATTTGTTAAGCAATTCCGCTTTATCCTTATCAACTTGTACATATTCCCCCCCCCCCCCTGCACCCTTGAGTCTGACAATACCACTCTTGCCCTTCCTTTTCTCACTAATATATCTGAAAAATGTCTTATCCACCCATTTTATTGCATTGGCTATTTCCTCCTCCTTTTGAATCTTTGCCGCCTTGACTACTTTGCTAGCTTCTCTAAGTTTTTCCAAATACAGATGCCTGTCCTCCTCTCTCTGTGATCTCTTGTATTTCATTAAGGCCTCCCTCTTTTTCTTCACTTTTTCAGCTACTTCCTTAGAAAACCATAGCGGTCTCCTTTTCCTTTTGCCTTTATTTACCATTTTAACAGAAAGTTTGGTTGCCCTTAAAATATCCCCTTTCAGTTTTGCCCACTGTTTTTCTACATCCCCCAGCTGTTCCCATCCCACTAACGACTCCCTAAGGTATTGGCCCATCTTGGCAAAGTTAGTCTTCCTAAAGTCTAAGATCCTCACCTTGGAATGGATTCTAACAGCCCTAGTCCTAATACTGAACCACACCATCTGGTGATCACTGGATGCAAAATGATCTCCCACTACAACATCAGAAACACTTTCACCATTGGTAAGCACCAAGTCCAGTATGGTCCCTTCACTTGTGGGGTCTGTTACCAATTGCCTGAATAGTTCTCCCTGTAGAGAATCCAGGATCTCCTTACTTCTAGATGATACTGCAGCAGGAATGTGCCAATCAGCATCTGGCATATTGAAATCTCCTATCAGTAGCACTTCCCCTTTCCTAGCAATGCTGCTTATGTCTTCAATTAACTCTCTGTCCACCTCTTCCTCTTGTGAGGGAGGTCTGTATATCACACCAATGCAAATAGATTTCTCTTTCTAGTTTAACCCACAATGCCTCCTCTCTCCCTTTTAAACTCTGTAATTCCAAAGCTTTAATAGTATTTACATATAGTGCCACTCCTCCTCCCCTTCTTCCTACTCTGTCCTTTCTGAATAAAGTATAGCCAGGTATAGTTACATCCCAGTCATGGTTTTCTGTGAACCATGTTTCTGTAACTGCCACTAAATCCAAGTCAGCCACTCCCACCAAAGCTTCAACATCAGGGATCTTATTTCCCATGCTATGGGCATTTATACACACTGCTTTCCATATGTTACCCCTGTTACCCATTTCCATAAAGGTATTTAATGTATCACCTACCTGGGGGCTTTCACTTACCTGAAGGCTTTCTTCACCTATCCCCAACGAATCTAGTTTAAAGCTCTTTTCAGTAGATTAGCCAGTCTACTACCGAAGATGCGTTGACCTTTCTTGGACAGATGGATGCCATCTCTGCTCTGCAACCCTTGGAACATCATCCCATGGTCTAGGAAACCAAAACGCTCTCGATGACACCATCCACGCAGCCATGCATTCATCTCCAGGATGTAAGCCTCTCTGCCTTGGCCTTTACCCTCAACAGGGAGGATTGAAGAGAACACCACCTGTGCACCTAACTGCTTCACCCTCTGTCCCAGAGCCATGAAGTCACTTTTGATACGTTCCGAGGTATACCTGGCAGTATCATTTGTTCCAACATGGATTAGCAACATTGGGTAATAGTCAGTGGGCTTGATGAGTCTCGGCAAACTCTCTGTAACATCTTGGATTTTGGCACCAGGCAGACAGCATACCTCTCTGGACATCAAGTCTGGTCGGCAGATGGACGCCTCAGTACCCCTCAGAAGAGAGTCTCCAACCACCACTACCCTTCGTTTCCTTCTGGTCACTGATTCTTCAACTTTGGGGTACTTGAACTCTGGTTCTTCCCTTTCCAGGGATGCTTTCACCTCCTCCACTTCCAGGGCTGCATAATGGTTCTTCAATTCAAGGGCTGGAGAAGTTGGATTGGTGATTTTGCAGGCCCTGGTGACTTGTGTCCATGCTTCATTGCATGTCCCCTAGTCCTTTCTATATTCTGATAACATAAACAATCGATCTATGTTTACCCGTTCCACTCCGTTCATTAATTTATAGACTTCTATCATATCTCCCCTCAGCCGTCTCTTTTCCAGGTTAAAGAGCCCTAACCTTTTTAGCCTTTCTTCATAGGAGTATCCTTCCATCCCCTTTACCAAAATGCACAACTTCCACACAATTCCATGGTGGTTGAGTCAGCTATGCGTCAAATCAAGATCCAGAAGACGCACTCCTCGGTGCCCCCTGGCATGGAGGCCCATACCATGGATGCATTTGGTATGAAGTGTTTCTAGGGCTCTATGCTTACAGCCCAGATCCAGACTTACCCAGCTGCACATGGGCAAGTATCTGAGAGATCTGGCGAAGGAACTCGCTGGGTTCTCTGCTGGTCTATCAGGTGAGCCTCTTGAGAGCTTTCGGTCCCTGGTTTTCTCAGTCAAGGAATGCTCCAAATTTCAGACTCAAGTGGCCTTCGATGTTTTTGAATCAGTAGCTCATGTGGCCGCAGTGGGCATTAGAGCCCGTCGTCTTGCCTGGTTACAGTCCTCCGACTTGGAGCAATGGGTGCAGAGCAAACTAGCTGACGTCCCATGCTGGGCAGTCCAAGAAAGTATTAGACCCTTCCCACCAGAAGGCTTTGGGGAAAAAGCCCTTTCCCCCGAAGTCCAAGAAAGCTTACGGAAACTACCTTAAGTTCCAGGCCTACCTCGTTCTCCCTCCGGGGCAGCAGGCCACGGGCCAAGGGCACAGCCCCATAATCTTAAAGCTCCCAAATACCAGCTTAGCCACAGCCTGGGGGGCGTTTTTGATTCCTGGGGCATAGCCTCCCTCCCTCAGGAGGTGACTGGCTCAATGTTCACGGGGGGATGGCTCATCCACTTTACACAGGTGGCCCTCTATAATCACCAACACCTGGGTGTTGCGAGTGGTGGAAAGAGGTTACTTCCTTCACTTTACTCAGATGCCTCCCCCCTCTTTCACGGAAATAACCCATGGACCCCTTGCACAGGGAGCTGCTCCAGAAAGAGCTTGAGTCGTTACTTGAGGATCTGGTGGTCGAACCAGTCTCTCCTCATCTTCAAGGACAGGGATTCTACTCTCGCTATTTCCTGATCCCCAAGACGACAGAGGGCTTCAGACCCATTCTGGATATTCGGGACCTCAATGGCTTCCTGGTCAAGGAAAAGTTCAAAATGGTATCTCTTGGAACCATGCTGCCTTACGTCCTCCAGGGAGATTGGCTGTGCTCCTTGGATCTCAAAGATGGTTACACCCACATCCTGATCCATCCAAGGCACCATCAGTACTTCTGGTTCATAGTAGGGGACCTGTATCAGTTCAGGGTGCTTCTCTTTGGCCTTGCCTCATCCCCTCAGGTATTCACAAAATGCCTGGCAGTCATGGCCGCTTGCCTCCGGCACCTCAGGGTGTTTGTGTTCCCCTACCTAGATGACTGGCTCGTGCGGGCCGGCATGCTGGACGAATTGCGCAATGTGCCTCAGCACATGCTTGGGCTGCTGCAACACCTCGGCTTTGTGGTGAACTTCCCAAAGTCTCACCTCGCTCCAATACAGTGCATAGAGTTCATTGGGGCTCTGCTATACTCCACTCGAGTAAAGGTCTTCCTACCCCTGAAGCGGGCTCAGTGCCTCACCACCCTGGCGCAAGGAGTGCAGTGCAGCACTCCAGTGACAGCCCGAAGGATGCTCTGCCTCCTGGGGCACATGGTGTCCATTATCCACGTGACCCCTTTCACCCACCTGCACATGCGGCAGGCCCAGTGGACGCTCAGCAGCCAGTGGTCTCAGGTGTTATGCCACCTGGAGGACCGTATCCAGGTCACACCTGCCTTAGCAGCCTCCCTGACCTGGTGGCAGGGCCACCGCAGCCTAAGAGCTGGCCTGTCGTTTCAAGTCTTGCTGGTGCAGTGCATCCTCATCACTGATGTGTCCAATACAGGTTGGGGGGCCCACTGCAGTCACAGGGGCCGTGGTTGCCGGAGGAGAGAGCCTCGCAGATCAACCTGCTCAAGCTCGGGCTGTCTATTCTGCGCTTCACGTCTTCTGGGACCATCTGGAAGGGCAGATAGTACAAGTCCAGACGGACAACCAGGTAGCGATGTTCTACATCAACAAACAAGGGGCACCGGTTCGTACCACCTCTGTTGGGTGGCAGTGCACCTCTGGAACTTCACGGCAGGGAGGAACATTGTACTTGCTGCGCCAGGACAATATACTTGCTGACCGCCTGAGCCACATCCTCCAACCCCACGAATGGAGGCTGAACCCAACCATTCTGGAGATCTTCCTGCGGTGGGACACCGCGGAGACAGATCTCTTTTTGCCATTCCAGAGAACGTACAGCTGCCACATTTCTACTTCCAGAAAACGGCCTGGGGTCGGGAGGCAGTGCATGCGCTCCTCCTGTGGTCCAGGGGCTTCCTATATGCATTCCCACTGATGCCCCTGGTGCCTTGGGCTCTCCTGAAGATTCAGGTGGAGGCGGTCTCCAGCCTCTTCATTGTGCCCAGGTGGCCGATACAGCCCTGGTTCCCCCTGCTGCTGCAGCTATCCAGAGGGGACCCCATACCTTTTGAGGTGTGCACCGCACCTGCTCTCACAGGAGGACGGTATGCTGTTACACCCCACCCTCCAGTCCCTTGCTCTTGAGAGGATAGCCATTGCACACCACTGCCTACCTCGGTCGCCAGAGGATATCCTGCTGGCCTCACGTAAAGACTCTATGCATCGGGCTTATGCTTTTAAGTTGCGCAAGTTCTCCCTCTGGTGTACGGGACAGGGCCTAACCCTTTTTCCTGTGCAATAGTAGAGGTATTGCAGTACCTCTTGCACCGGTCAGGCTCAGGCCTGACATCCGACTTGGTAAGAGTTCACCTCTGAACCATCTCGGCTCACCACCACGAAGTGGAGGGCCAGGCTGTGTCCGTCCACTCCTTGGTAGGCCGGTTCACCTGGGGCCTTTTCCTCTCGTGTCTCCCGGTCTGCTCACCACTGGTGACATGGGACCTCAGTATGGTCCTAGGGAAGCTCTTGTGAGCCCCTGACGACCTGATCTCTCAAATACCTCTTGTGGAAGGACATCTTCCTAGTGGTGCTCACCTCCGCCAAGCGCATGAGCGAACTAGAGGCGCCAGTACCGCATGAGATCTATACAAGGTTCCATAGAGACAGGGTCGTCCTCGGATGCACCTGAAGTTCTTACCAAACGTGATCTTGGCTCTCCATCTGAACTAGGAGGAGGTGGTGCCTATCCACATTTTTCCCCAGGCCTCACACCTCCAGAGCAGAGGCCTCCATGCACACGCTTGACTGCAAGCATGTCCTGTCCTCCTACATCCAAAGGACACAGCCTCATCGCTGCTCGACACAGCTCTTTGTGTCTTTCGATCTCAGTTGCCTGGGGATTACATTCTCCAAGTGTACCCTCTCTCGTGAGTGGCAGACTGCATTGCATTTGCCTACCAGCAGGCTGGGCTGTCTCTGGAGCATCATGTGACAACTCACAATGTATGGGTCATGGTGGCCTCCGTGGCCAGCCTGCGGTCGATGCCCTTGCTGGACATCTGCTAGACCGCCACCTGGTCCTCTGTGCACACCTTTGCAGCACACTACAGTTTGGAGGAGACCTCCCGGAGAGATAGTGCCTTCATCCAAGTTGTTTTCTCCTGTTCTATGTGAAGCCAAACAGTTTGTTATGGTCATTTGGTTGTATGTAAACCGCGCTGACAATAGTGCGGTATATAAGAAATTGTAATAAATAAATAAATAAATACTTCGTCACCTCTTCAGGGAATAATGCAACTCCTTCCCTCCAGCACTTTGTGTCCCGAATACCAGAGATGGCATTGCATCTTCGATGCTGCTGCTGTAGTGTCAGACCTCCAGCCAACCAGCACCCTCTGCTGCCCTTTACAGTCCACTTTTTGGGTCACCCGTGGTTTTACAGGTTTTTTTGGTAGCAATGTAGCTTCGGAGTCCCATATGTGAGGACTGATTTCCTGCTTGTTCCTGGAGAAAGCGTAGCTACTCACCTGTAACAGGTGTTCTCTGGGGACAGCGGGCATCGGTCCTCGCAACCTTCCCTTCTCCCCTTGGAGGAATTTTTCAATTTTTTTTGCCATCTTGTGCTATGATGATATACTGAGGCAAGATGGCACCTTTGGGCAGGAAGGTGATCGCACATGCGTTGTGTATCTACTAAAGGCTTTCTTTGAAAGCTGGGTAGCGGATCTGCATGGGCTCCATTGGTGCTGATGTCACCTCATATGTGAGGACTGATTCCTGTCCCCAGCGAACAACTGTTACAGGTGTGTAACTATGCTTTGGGGAGCTTGGGAAGAAATTCAGTTTTTTTGACCACAGTGTTTGAGTTCGATTTCTTCAATTTTTTCATAGTGAGCACCTTCAGACTGAAAAGGAATTGCTGGAAGAGATGTATGAACACCGTCTGGAGAACCTAAAGGAATCTTTAACTAAATACTACCAGCATGAGTTGAAGGTCAGAAGGGAGAGAAAGAACAATGGGAAGGTTGGGCTATTACAGAGAATACCTGAAGACCCTGGGTTGGGGGGGGGGGGGAGATGAAATTTTTTAAAAATTTCATCCATTTGCCTTTATGAAGTTCCACTGAGTCCTGCTAGTTGACCTGAGAGAGGGAAGATAGAGCAAAAGACTTCTGGGGTTTCACAGAATTTTGTAAACTTAGGTTATGAAGTAGAGCTTTAAGAGGCACATATTTACACATGTTTTATGTATCTAGGAACAAGAAGAAAAACTAGAATCAGCTCTACAGAATGATGCCTCGATCTCCACCAAAGAGCAGGAATCGGAGCAACCTCCTCGTCGATCTCTGCGCGTGGCAGCAGCCAGCAGCCTGCAGCAGGAGCTGAAACAATGTCAATCTGACTTGATGAAAAAGAGCAAGGGTAAGAGTTGAATCTGAGCTGAGGGACTGTTAACAGACATCGCCCCAGAAATTGTCAGGGCCTAGACCAGGGGTGGCCAACTCCGGTCCTAATGCACCATCATCCAGTCTGGTTTTCAGGATGTCACTAATGAATATTCATGAGATATATTTGCATACAATGGGAGGCAGTGGATGCAAATACGAATATTCTTTAGGGACATCCTGAAAACCATGCTGGATTGTGGTGCACTAGGACCGGAGTTGGCCACCCCTGAACTAGACAGCTGCAATTTATTTCAGCTTCTGCGGTCGAACAAAAGCTGGATTCTTGGTGGACAAGTAGGAATGAGTCCTCACTTATGGGTGATGTCCCTGATTGAGCCCCACATGGGAACTCTCCCCAGCTTTTATTGGAAGCTTTTGGGAGGCTCCACCATGCCTGCGAACATCCCTGCTGCCATCAGCCTTTCATTTTCTGCAGAGCCCCACGGACATCTTCTAGTTCTCCAGGAACAAGTAGGAAGTCTGTCCTCACTTATGGGTGATGTCTGCCCTGATGGAGCCCACACGGAGCAATTCCCCAGCTTTCAAAGAAAACCTTTGGGATTGCTTCCACGCATGAGTGGTCCTCTTCCCATCCCATCTTGCCTCAGTCTCTCCCTTTTTCTGTGGAGCCCTTCGGACGCATGTCCTTGTCCCTCGGAAAAAGTATTTACGTTTTGGCCTCTGGCCCTCTTTTTTTTTCCAGTAGTACCAGTCCTCTCCCGTCCTTTGCTCCTTTTCCCCAAGCAAAGGGACATCCTTTATTCCAGCCATTTTGGAAATTTTTTTTCTCTTCGGGCCTTTTGTGCCCTTTTCAACCGCTGGCCTCGAGGGTCTTCGACCTAGCAGGGGCCCTTTTTGCCCTATTGGCCATCGGTTTTAAAAAATGACAGATACTCCAAAAACTGTCGCTCACAGACACCCATGACTGCTGTCTCCGGTGTCTGGGGCCGACCATAACCCGGAGTTCTGCTCTCTCTGTAAGAAAATGTCTGCCAAGGCCCTGCTAAGTTTTAAGCAGAAGTCCGATGACATTTTCCGTAAGGCCCCGGAGTCCCTGGGGGCATCCTCGGCTGTCCCTCCGCTTGTGGAATCCTCTGCTGCGGCTCCACTGTCCAGGTGGTACTCCGATCAGGGAGGCTCAAAAAGAAGACCTCAAAGTCTGTCAGGTGCTCTGGACAAGTGCGCTCGGTCGCTCAGCCTTCCCCGGCGTTCCCGAGAGTCCGATGAGGAACGGCCTCAAAAGGTACCTCATACAGACATGGAGGCCTCTGGCCATGGCGCCCGGTCTCCTGAGGGTTGTTTCAGCGAGGACCCCCTCTCCTCTTCCACGCCAGACCCGGTAACCCTGGTGTCGGCATCGCAGGGACCCACATCCGCGTGGGAGTCCCTAATGCTGCCACTAGAGCAAAGTGTTTCTGCCTTCTTAGCTTCCCAGCAGGCGCTTCTGCCCAGCACGGCTGGCTCGAGCCTTGAGACAGAGGTTCCCTTGGGGGGGGGGGGGGGACCCCTAAACCTACCCTGGAAACCCCCGAGAGCCATGGGCCTCGTGAGGGTCCTCGGCACAGGTCTCGTTCGCCGTCCCGCACCTCGGGGGCGAGGTCTTCCAAGGCCTCTGGCTCCAAGCGGGCCTCTGCTTCGGGACAGGGTGACCAGCCTGACTTGGACCCCTTTTCGGACCTCTCGGGCTGGAAGTCAGACAGGGATACCTCCCTTGAGACCGGCGCTCACAAGGATCTTCCCTCAGACCCGTCCCCACCCACCTCCCAGAGACGTTTGCCTCCCAAGGACACATCCTTTTTGGTGTTTGCGCGGGACATGGCGCGAGCCCTCAAGCTGGCCACGCAGGCTGAGGAAGAGCCGAGGGTGGAGGAACTCGTTATCTTAAAGTATGAGTCCCCGCCCCAGGAATCTTACAGTCCTGGTGCCTCCCATTCTGTCCTGGCTGCGCATGTGGGAGGCGCTGGCCTTGGTCCCCATCCTGAGCAAACGCCTCAATGCCATGTATACGGTCCAGCGCGGCCAGGGTTCCAAAAGACCCAGCTCCCGCACACCTCCATGGTAGTGGAATCGGCGATGCGGAAGCAAGAGCCCGAAGTCACATTCTTCGGTCCCACCGGGCAGGAAGTCCAGGGCCCTCGACGCCCTGGGGTGCAAGGCCTATCAAGGGTCCATGCTGACATGCTGTATTCAGACCTATTAACTGTATATGGGCATGTTCCTGCATGACCTTGCCAAAGAGCTCGGCAGATTTTCCGCAGGTCTTGGGGGTGAACACGTCAGGTTCCAGACCCTCCTGAGGTCGGTCGTGGACTGCTCGAAGTACCTCTCCTACGCCGCGTATGACTGGTTTGAATCTTCTGCCCGAGTAGCAACTGCTGGATGTCCCCTACCTCAGTGAACAGCTATTCGGCAAGCCCATGGAGGATAAGGCTGCCAAAATTGAAATGAAGTTCGTAACACCTGCCTTTCCTCTGGAACTTTCCCTTCCCTATGGAAACATGCCTTAGTACGTCCCATTCTGAAAAAGCGCTCTCTCAACCCCCTAATCCCAGCGCACTACCGTCCAGTTTCAAACCTTCCTTTTCTCACAAAGATCATAGAAAAGACTGCCTTTACCCAGCTGTCACAATACCTCACTTCCGTAAACTTCCTTCACCCTCGCCAATCAGGTTTTCGTCAAGGCCATAGTGTCGAAACAGTCCTAGCTTTCCTGAATGAACTCCACTCGTCACATGATAGGGGTGATATCTCAGTGGTGGTTTCTCTAGATCTCTCGGCGGCCTTCAATCTCATCAATCATTCTCTCCTTCTTTCACGCCTCCGGGATGCAGGTCTTCGTGGCTCCGTCTATCGCTGGTTTCACTCCTTTCTCTCTTCCCGCTCTTTCTCTGTGGCTTTATCTGTCAGCTCGAAAGTCTTCCTCAGACCCTATCCCTCTTCCCTGCAGTTTCCTCCAAGGTTCCGTCCTGGCTCCCCTCCTTTTTAACCTCTTTCTTGCCCCACTTGCCCTCCAAATTCAGCAATTAGGTCTATCAGCTTTTTACTATGCAGACGATATTGTCATTCTCCACCACACCAACCTCCTCCATCCTGACCTTGGGCCCATAAATTCTTGCCTCTCCCTGGTAGCACAATGGTTATCTACAAACTGCCTTCATTTAAATCTGGCTAAGACATCTTCCACATGGTTCACCTTCGGGATTTCCTGTCCTTCCATTGCTCCTACCATTGGGAATTCCTCTATCCCTATCATCCCATCTTTTCGCTATCTGAAGGTTGTACTTGATTCTAACTTAACCCTTAGAGACCACATCTCCCAACCACTGTTCCCTCTAAGTTGTGCACGCGCACACATCTCGCCAAGTGAACGCACATACTTTACAACAGAGCACACAAACATTACGGTTCTGATTCTGATAGAAAACAACACAGACGTCTTAAAATTTAAAAGTTGTTGTGTATTTATGGTTTTCACAAGTTCTACAATATTTTCTAGTGCAATAAATGTGGTGTACATACTGAAAAATACTATCTTGGAAGCCCAGACCAGCTGTATTCCACGCTTTAAGAAAAGTGGAAGGAAGTCCAAAAAACTTCCAGCATGGTTTTAAAGGTGAGGTCAGAGAGGCTGTTGCTGCCAAAAAAGCATCTTTCAGGAAATGGAAAAAAGAGCCAAACGACGAAACCTGGAAACAGCACAAGCACTGGCAAGTCAATGCAAGGCATTGATAAGGCAGGCAAAGAGAGAATTTGAGAAGAAGCTTGCTGCGGAAGCAAAAACGCGAAATAAAGACCTTTTCAAGTACATTCGTAGCAAAAAACCTGTGAGAGTCAGTTGGTCCATTAGATGATAAAGGGGATAAAGGAGCACTAAGAGGCGACAAGGCGATAGCGGAGAGACTGAATGAATTCTTTGCTTCGGTCTTTACTGAGGAAGATGTAGGGATGTTACCCATGACTGAAGTGGTATTTAAAGGTGCGGAAGAATTGAAGGAAATATCGATACATCGGGAAGATGTCTTACAACTATTAGATAAACTGAAGAGTAGCAAATCACCTGGGCCAGATGGTATACATCCAAGGGTGTTGAAAGAACTGAAATATGAGATTGCAGACCTGCTATCAGTAATCTGTGAACTATCATTAAAATCATCTCTAATACCTGAAGATTGGAGGATCGCCAATGTAACACCTATTTTTAAAAAGGGTTCCAGGGGTGATCCGGGAAACTACAGACCGGTGAGCCTGACGTCAGTACCGGGAAAAATGTAGAAACCATCATAAAGAATAAAATTACTCAGCATGTAGATAGTCACAACCTAATGGGAGACAGCCAACATGGCTTTAGACAAGGAAGATCTTGTCTTACTAATCTGTTATGTTTTTTTGAAGGAGTGAATAAACAGGTGGACAAAGGTGAGTCGGTTGATATTGTGTATCTGGACTTTCAGAAAGCCTTTGACAAGGACCCTCATCAGAGACTTTTGGCAAAACTAAAGAGTCATGGGATAGGAGGCAGTGTACTATTGTGGATCAGGAACTGGTTAAAAGATAGAAAGCAGAGGGTAGGGCTAAATGGCCAATTTTCCCAATGGAGAAAGGTGAATAGTGGTGTACCCCAGGGATCTGTGCTGGGTCCGCTGCTTTTTGACATATTCATAAATGACCTGGAAAGTGGAATAACAAGTGAGGTTATCAAATTTTCAGATGACACAAAACTATTTAAAGCTGTTAAAACCCAAGAGGATTGTGAAAAATTGCAAGAGGATCTTGATAAATTGGAAGACTGGGCATCAAAATGGCAGATGAAATTTAATGTGGACAAGTGCAAGGTTATGCACCTAGGGAAGAACAACCCAAACTATGGTTACACGATGCAAGGTTCCACATTAGGAACCACCACCCAGGAAAAAGATTTAGGCGTCATTGTGGATACCATGTTAAAACTCTCGACCCAGTGTGCAGCGGCGGCCAAGAGAGCAAATAGAATGCTAGGTATGATAAGGAAAGGAATGGAAAATAAAACAAAAGATATTATAATGCCTCTATATCGTTCCATGGTGAGACCGCACCTTGAATATTGTGTGCAATTCTGGTCGCCGTATTTTAAAAAGGATATAGCGATTTTAGAAAAGGTTTAGAGAAGAGCCACCAAAATGGTAAAGGGGATGGAAGGATACTCCTATGAAGAAAGGTTAAAAAGGTTAGGGCTCTTTATCCTGGAAAAGAGACGGCTGAGGGGAGATATGATAGAAGTCTATAAATTAATGAACGGAGTGGAACGGGTAAACGTAGATCGATTGTTTACGTTATCAGAATATAGAAAGACTAGGGGACATGCAATGAAGCTACAGGGTAAACTATTTAAGACTAATAAAAGAAAATATTTTTTCACTCAACGTGTAATCAAACTCTGGAATTTGTTACCGAAGGATGTAGTAAAGGCTGTTAGTGTAGCTGGGTTTAAAAAAGGTTTGGACAAGTTCCTGGAGGAAAGGTCCATAAACCATTATTAAGAAGTGACCGAAGATATCAATGCTTGACCCAGTACAAGCATTGTGGAACTTGTGTCTCTTGGGGAAACTGCTAGGTACATATGACCTAGATTGGCCACTGTTGGAAACAGAATACTGGGCTTGATGGACCTTGGTCTGACCCAGTATGGCATATCTTATGTTCATATGTATTCTGATGTGTAATCAAATTTTAAAGTATAGAACTCAGAGTGTCTTTATATGGCGCACAAAAATTTAACCTTCCTTTAAAAGCTGCACAGCTGATATTTTATGCGCACACAGCCTACAGAAAATTAGAGGGAACATTGCTCCCAACTCACTCAGAAATCTTAGCTCGTATTTCACGAAGAAAGAAATATCTGTCCTTTTCTCTCCCCCTCTGCTCATAACCACTCTCACTCTGTCCACAGTTATCTTGCCTCGACTTCTGCAATTCCGCTCTCGCAGGTATCACCCATACTCCGCTACACTGTGTGCAACTTATTCAGAATACCGCAGCTAGGATCCTAACTCACTCGTCACATAGAGACCACATCACTCCCCTTATTATTCCACTTACACTGATTCCCCATTGAATACCGTATCCGCTACAAAATTCTTACCTTGGTGCATCAAGTTATCAATACTCACACGCCGCAATACTTATCTGACCTCCACTTTTACATCCCTACACACAACCTCCGTTCACTGCACATAAACCATCTCCGCCATCCCCCCTCCCCCCCCCTTTCACATTCACATCTGCAATCCACTCGTCATTCAGCTTTCTTTTTCCTTGGTCCTGCCCTTTGGAATTCCCTGCCCATACCACTCCGCTTAGAAGAGAATTATTCCAAATTTAAAGCCTCATTGAAAAGACACCTCTTTGCCTCTGCTTACATTCTCCCAGACCCACACTGATGACCTGGCTGTATCTATGTCTGTAGACCTCCTCTCTATGTCCTGTCTGATTACTTTTTATCTCTTTTCTGTCATGATTGTAGTTCTTTCTTTTTTCTGGCCTAGAGCCCACTTCAAATGTTACCTTCCATTGTAAACCGCCCTGATGTTATAAAGGGCGGTATATCAAGAGCCAATAAACATAAACTCAAACGCACCTCTCGCGTAAGACCTCTTCTCTCCCATGGAAGAAGCCGCCGGCAAAAAAGCCATTCTTCCAGAAGAAGGGGCTCCCCTACTGGGGATATCCACCCTACTCACCCACCCCCGCACCACCCATTGGCACGCAGGGTAGTGGGGGGTACACACGGCCATTGCAAGCTTAAAGGGCCTAAAACCCAACCACCGGCGCCACCTCAACCCACACAGGGATTTTGACGCCGATGGCATAGCCTTTCCCCCCCCCCCCCTCCCCCCGGCGGGGCTTCTGTCTGTTGGGGGACGCCTGTCCCTCTTCGCGCCCCACTGGGCATCGATCATGTCAGACACCTGGGTCCTCAGGGTGGTCTGGGACGGTTACAGTGTTCATTTGGACAGCCTCCCTTCTCCCCAGCAGAGTCGTCTTGGCTTCCCTCGCACCTGGCTTGTTTGCAACAGGAGCTGACCAACCTCTTCAGCCTGTGGGCGGTCGAAAGGGTACTGCCGCACCTCCGAGGTTGAGGGTTCTACTCCGATACTTCCTCGTCCCGAAGAAAACAGGGGGCCTATGCCCTATCCTCGATCTCTGGTGCAGGAGAAGTTCAAAATGCTGTCGCTTGGTGTCTTGCTGCTCTTCCCCCAGCAGGGCGATTGGCTATGCTCCTTGGACCTCAGACGCTTACGCCCACATTCTGGTCCAGCCCCAGCACAGGCAGAACCTGCGCTTCAGGGAGCAGGGAGAGCACTACCAGTACAGGGTTCTCACATTCGGGCTTGTGTCTGCCCCGAGGGTCTTCATCAAGTGTCTTTCCACGGCTGTCACCTATCTCCGGCAGCAGGGCATACCTGGTTTTCCCTACCTAGACAACTGGCTCATCACGGGGGCATCGACCGAGGAAACCCGCCTTATGGCATCGAGCACAATCTTCCTCCTCAAGCACCTCAGCTTCTTGGTCAATTACTCCAAATCCCACCTCGAACCGGTGCAGACCCTGGAGTTCATTGGCGCACTCCTCGATATGAAGCAGGCAACCGCCTTCCTGCCCTGGGATTGTGCGGACCGTCTCCACGCCCTGGCGGCCAAGGTCCAGGGTAGAGTTTGGATTCCAGCCCGAGTCATGATGCGCCTCCTGGGGCACATGGCCTCCACAGTTCACGTTGTCCCTCACGCCCACATGCACATGTGGACGGCTCAGTGGTGCCTCAGGGCTCAATGGAGCCAGGTCTCCGGTTGCCTCTTGGACCCTGTCCGTATCTCCCGCAGCCTTTACACCTCCCTGGATTGGTGGCAGGATCCCTCAAGCCTCCTTCGAGGGATGTCCTTCCATGCCCTGCAGCACGGGCTCATCCTGACGACAGATACCTCCCTGCTGGGTTGAGGATCCCACTGCGGCAGTCTACGCACCCAGGGGCAGTGGTTACCCGAGGAAGCTCAGCAGCAGATCAATCTGTTTGAGCTTTGGTGGGCCCTGAGGGTTGGTTATAAAATATAGACATAAAAATCCATAAAACCACATTGATACATTCTAACAAACAAGACGCAGGGCAGTATAGAAAGCAAAGATATCCGAGATAACCATTTCATATAAGCAGTGTTCTACTTACTATAACGTTCCGTAGGTGCACTGCACGTGTGGACTAATCTTGTAAGATTGCAAGACTAAAACAAGGAACATGAAAATTTGGTTATGTGAAATGGTATATAAACATATATGTATATGTCTTACATTGGTCACCTTGAGTCTAAACTATGAGCCAAGGGGGGAAAGGTCATAATCCATTTGGCTTAACTAAATAAAACCAAAAAGTATTTTAAATAATTTCTAGATGTATGGGCATGTTTCGTGAGTAGACAGAGAACAATATGTTGTAAATTGTAGCAATACTCACTGTTAAAAGAGCAATTGTTGTCAAAGCAATGTATAAAATGTGCAACTTGAAGAGAGTCCTGTGGAAGAAAGTTATTGATATTACCGACGTACAGGTATATATTGCTAAAAAGCGCTTGTCATCTTAATTCAAAATGTGAGATATTTGCCGAAATTTAGTTAACATGTAAAAAATAATGATAGAATGCTGTTCAAATGATTTCGCAGGAGTACAATATTGCCGTTATCCAAAGAAGTACACCACCTATCATAGTTTATCAAAGATTCATAAGCGTCCTTATGAGTGTATCGGGGTAAAACCGATACAATTGTGCAAGCAATCAAAATGTGTGAGCTTATCTGACAATAGTATGAACGAGGTGTAATCATAACCTTCAAAAATGAAAATTGAACACGGACGTCTGTGAAAGCCGGTGACCATCCTATTTATGTAATGTTAGAGAAATCAGAGTCTCAAAACGTTACCTGTCTTCAAACTGATCATACAACTGTGTAGCATTCACCATGAAACCAAACAAAAATTAAAAATTAAACCAACCTCGCAAATCGTGCCTTGTATAGGAGTAAAAAACCAGTAGATAGCCTTGAAGAACTTTTTATAGACGCCGGAAAAAGCACGCAAAAAAAAGAGAAAATCAATGGGCGTGGCTTAGCTCTTGCTTGTCTTATGATCTTGACGGGGTTCGAATCAAAATGCCTTAGGTACAAAAAATTCAACCCAACAGCAGATTTCACATATTGATACGTTGATGCTGCTAAATTGGGAACATAAATTTAAAAACCGCCTCAATGTTTAATGAACGAAATAATTGTCCCGATGAGCTGAATATAAAAACACAGTGACATTGGTACGGAGCATGCTATAACTGTGTATGTCTAGAAGATATACTGGATAACAAACTTGCCCATAAAAACTTTTTTGGGGAATCCATTTATTGTGAAATGTAGAGTTCGGTCAAAAAGTGAGCTTACATTACCGTCTTTAACAAAGTAAAACGAAAAAAACAAAACAAGGGGAAAAAGGATGTTACCAATTCCTCTATAAGCATTTTATATGTGCCTTGATTTTTAATGACATTCATCACTTTGTTTGATCTACCTTACAATTCATAGTGAAGTGATTAGAACTTATTAAATTGATAAACCAGATTAATTAGCATTGTCCCCCTTTTCCCCTTTTTTTTTCGTTTTACTTTGTTAAATACGGTAATGTAAGCTCTTTTAAGATAGGTTTTAGTGTTTTTTAATCACATCTTGAAAGGTCACTAGTGAATTGGCCACGCCCACTTTTTGACCGAACTGTACATTTCACAATAAATGGATTCCCCAGGAAGGTTGTGTCATTTTGCCCCCAGATGGGGGCAGATAACAGCAGAAGAATGGACTCTTTCCATTGTAAGAGAGGGGTACAAGCTTCATTTCTTCAACATGCCCCCTCCTACAGTGGTAAGAGAGTTCAATTCTCAGGCTGCACTCAACACTCAGTTGGGTCAAGAGGTCAGTTTACTTTTTGCCCATGGGTCAATAGAAGACATACCCATTTCCCAACAGGGTACAGGGTTTTACTCCCCTTATTTCCTTATTCCAAAGAAAACAGGGGGACAGACCCATTTTAGACCTCAGAGAACTGAACAAATTCCTGTTCAAAGAGAAATTCAAGATGATTTCTCTGGGAACTCTGCTGCCATACCTTCAGAGTCAGGATTGGCTTTGTTCTCTAGATCTCAAGGATGCGTACACTCATATTCTCATCCATCCAACTCACCGAAGATTCCTTCATTTTCTTTTTCAAGGAAAGCACTACCCAATACAGGGTGCTTCCTTTTGGCCTGGCCTCAGCACCAAGGGTGTTTACGAAATGCATGGCTGTAGTGGCAGCATTTCTTCACACTCTAGGAATATTCGTCTTCCCCTACTTAGACGACTGGCTCATTTGAGCCCCATCAGAGTCAGAGGCCATAATTTCCCTATCCTGCACAATGCGTATCCTTCAGTATTTGGGCCTGATCATAAACATCCCAAAGTCCAGCCTAACTCCCACTCAGTCTCTAGAGTTTTTATAGGAGCTTTGCTGGATACCAGAAAAGCAAGGGCCTATCTTCCACAGGCCTGCTGCCTTCGCATTATGCAGTTAGCCTCCCAGGCAGTGTTAAAAACTCATCTCACTGCTTGGGAAATGTTACAACTACTAGGCCACATGGCATCTACCGTGCACGTGGTTCCCTATGCTCGCCTCCATATGAGAGCAGCCCAATGGGCTCTATCCACTCAGTGGACTCGGGCATCAGGCTGCCTATCAGACAAAATAGCAAACACAATTCGCCTTATTTTGTCTCTACAATGGTGGCAGTCAACCCAAAACCTGTTGGTGGGGTCCCCTTTCCAGCAACCCCTACCCCAGGTCACCTCAGACAGACGCCTCACAGGTGGGTTGGGGAGCTCATCTGCAAGATCTCTCATCCCAAGGCACCTGGACTCCACAGGAGACCCACTTGCATATTAATCTCCTAGAACTCGGAGCAAGCTTCCTTGCTCTTCGAGTGTTCCATACCCAGCTCAGCTACAAGACAGTCCTCATTCAGACTGACAATCAAGTAGCTATGTTCTATCTGAACAAGCAGGGAGGAACAGGCTCCCTGTCGCTTTGCAACGAAGCTTTGTGACTATGGCCCTCGCCAGAGAGCATCAGATTCATCTCCTTGCGGTGTATCTGCCAGGCATTCAAAACTCTTGGGCAGACAGACTCAGTCGGGTTCTGCTTCCACACGAATGGTCTCTCCATGCAGACCAGGTAGCAAAAAGTTTTCAAATTTGGGGAACTCCGGACATAGACCTCTTTGCAAGTCCGTTGAATGCCAGACTTCCCCGGTTCTGTTCCAGAATTCTGGCTCAGGGTTCTCAGGCCAGGGATGCTTTCCTCCTCCATCGGGGTCAGGACTTCCTATATGCCTTTCCACCCATTCCCCTAATTCCCAAAACCCTATTCAAGCTTCAGAGAGACAAAGGCCACATGATTCTCATAGCTCCATATTGGCCACGGCAGGTGTGGTACCCTCTACTCCTGCATCTCTCTCAAGCTCCATCTCTAGAGTTAGGATCTGCTCCAGATCTCCTGTCTCAGGAGGACGGAATGTTGTGGCTTCCCATTACCCACTCTCTGCATCTCAGGGCCTGGTTGCTGAGAGCCTAGACCTTCATGGTCTTAACCTTTCTCAACAAGTAAGGGATGTCCTTTGTGCTTCCAGGAAACCTTCCACAAGACGCTCGTATGCTTTCAAGTGGAAAATGTTTTCCATATGGTGTTCGCAAAAGGGTCTTCACCCCTCTGCGATACCTCTGGAATCATTACTGGAGTATCTCCTTCATTTATCTAATGCAGGACTTACGACTAACTCAGTAAGAGTCCATTTCTCCAGGACCAAGCAGGAAGTCAGTCCTCACTTAATGGGTGACGTTGGCGCCGACGGAGCCCTCGCGGAGCAATTTTCCCCAGCTTTCGCAGAAAGCCTTTGGGAATTGCAGCGCGCATGCGCGGTCCCCTTCCCGCCCAGGGATGCCATCTTGCTCAGTCTCCTTTTTTCCACGGAGCCCTACAGTTTGTTGTCGCCGCTGAAAAAGTTGCTTTCTTTAGTTATTTCTCGGTTCGTGTGTCCTCTTCCCGCCGGGCCTCGCCTAAGGGGCCCGTTCACAGTTTTTATTTTCTTTTTTTCTTCCCAACTGGCGTTCCCGCCTGTTTCTCCTCCTTCCCTGGCAGCGCGGTCTTTCGACCTTGCAGGGGCCCTTTTTCCCCCGATGGCTGCCAGCGGGTTTAAAAAGTGTGATCGTTGTGTCAAACTCATGTCCCTTACTGACACGCATGACTGCTGCCTCGGGCCCGAACATAACCCTATGAGTTGCGGTCCGTGCAGCAAGATGTCCTCAAAGGCGCTAAGGAGTCGGCAGTCGCAAAGGGATAGAATCTTCTCTGACTCCGCGTTCGGTCGGGCCCGGACCTCGTCAGAGGCCTCGACGTCTCGTGGCTCCGGCTCCGAGCATAGTCGGAGTTCTTCTGAGCAGGGGTCCCCCGGCCGGGAACACCGTTGGGAGAAGAGGCCCACGAGGGTGGCGTCAGAGGACGCTCCTGGTCCCTCGAGGGCCAGGTCGCTCAGCCCCGTCGGACGCCCCGGGTCCTCGGAGAGGGAGAGGCCTGTGAAGCTTCCTCATCTTGAGATGGAGTCGTCTGGACACGTGAGTGCAATAGTCCTCCTGGACTCTCCCCCGGGAGAACCGACGTCGGACCCGACGCCGTCGGGGCCCGAGTCGGCGGCTGCTGGGTCTTCTGAGCTTGGTCTCAGACTGACGACCCTGGAGCGCAGTATCGCTGCCTTCATGGACCAGCAGCGGGCATTGATCACCGGCCTCGCCAGTGCATCTGCCCCGACCACCGGGACGTCAACGCCCAAGTCGACCCCGGAGTCCGAGTCGATCCTCGAGTCCATACGAGCTCGAGTCGCTCCTCGACCTAGGTCTCCCTCGGCTTCCCGTTCGGGACCGAGGTCCTCGACGCCGGTCGGGGCGGAGGTCTCCGGCCCCCGCTCGCACGGAGCTAGATTCCTTCTCGGAGGAATCAGGCTGGGACACAGAGGAGGACGAGTCACCCGGTTCTTTTCAGACTTGGTGCGTCCCCTCCGACTCGCCAGAGTCGGAGCCTCGGAGGCGGTCCCCCCCGGAGGATACCCGGTTCTCAGATTTCGTGAGGGATATGGCCAGGGCTTTGGCCTTCCCCGCGGATCCGGAGGAGGAACCTCGAGTCGAAGAGCTCGAGGCCCTTCAATATGACTCCCCCCCGAAGGAGGCCTTTACTGTACCGGTTCCCCCGATGCTGGAGCGACTTCTCTTCCGCATGTGGGAGAGCCCAGCCTCGACGCCGGTGTTGAGCAAGCGGGTCGATTCCATGTATAGAGTCCGCAAGAGCCCCGGGTTCCAGAAGGCGCAACTACCACACCATTCCATGGTGGTGGAATCGGCCATGCATCGGCTTAAGAGTCAAAAGATGTACTCCTCGGTGCCTCCGGGTAAGGAGGCCTGGAACCTGGATGCCCTCGGTAGAAAGTGCTTCCAGGGCTCTATGCTTGCTTGTCGAGTCCAGACATATCAGCTGTATATGGGCATGTATCTTCGAGACCTGGCGAAAGAAATTGCGGAGTTCTCGGCCGGTCTCTCCGAGGAACCTTTGCGGCGGTTCCAGGCCTTGTCCACAGGGATTCGAGAGTGTTCAAAGTTCATTTCTCGAGCGGCTTATGATGGCTTCGAAGCATCGGCTCGGGTGGCCGGAGCCGGCATCAGGGCTCGCCGCCAGGCGTGGCTTCAGTCATCCGACCTCGAGCCATGGGTGCAGGACAAGTTGGTCGATGTTCCTTGCAGAGGTGAAAACCTCTTTGGCAAACCCATGGCCGAAAAGGCGGCGGAGCTCGAGTCGGAGACCCTCACCAGGACTCGCCTTTCCAGAAAGACCTCTGCCCCTTCACAGAAGAGGAAGGGCTCGGGGAAAAAAGCCTTTTTACCCGAGGAAGGTGTTTGCTTATAAGCAACACCACCCACAATATCAGGCCTCAGCAACCCCCCGTCAGGGGCAGCAGCCTAAGGGGCAGGGTAACGGATCCCGGAGGCAGAAAGCCCCCAAGCCCGCTACGCAGGCCCCGGCCCAGCAGGGTGGGGGTTTTTGACTATGCCCGCATAGCCTCTCCCCCTCAGGGGCCTTCGCCCAGCATGGGGGGCCGGCTGACCCACTTTGCCCACAGGTGGTCAGCCATAACATCCGATTCCTGGGTGCTGCAGGTGGTTCAAAGGGGTTACCTCTTACATTTTCACCAGGTGCCTCCCCCCTACTTTCCAGGGGAACCTCCCAGACCCCTCTGCACAAGGAATTACTCCTTCAGGAGCTGCAAGGTCTGCTTCAAGAACGGGCTGTGGAGCCAGTGCCCCAACACCTGTGCGGTCACGGGTTTTACTCGAGATACTTCCTGATTCCAAAGAGAACAGGAGGCCTCAGACCCATTCTGGACCTACGCAACCTCAACAAGTTCCTGCAGCGGGAAAAGTTCAAGATGCTTACCCTTGGAACCCTACTGCCCTACCTCCAACAGGGAGATTGGCTATGCTCCTTGGATCTAAAGGATGCTTATACACACATCCTTATTCATCCGGACCACCGGCAATATCTAAGATTTGTGGTGGCAGGGAATCATTATCAGTACCGCGTACTGCCCTTTGGACTGTCCTCCACTCCCAGGGTATTCACGAAGTGCCTGGCAGTGGTGGCAGCCTTCCTGAGGCTTCAAGGCCTCTTCGTCTTTCCATACCTGGACGACTGGCTCATCCGGGCATCGTCTGCTCCAGAGGTTACTCGGGCCACTCAACGCACAGTGGCTCTGCTTCAGCACTTGGGCTTCGTCATAAACTTCGAAAAGTCCGCTTTGCTCCCCTCTCAGAATCTCAAGTTCATAGGGGCATGGCTGGACACTCTGCAGGCTCGTGCCTTCATGCCTCTGGAACGGGCCAACAGGCTCATGGCTCTAGCTGGCAGGTTCAACAGCATGTCGCCGGTCTCTGCCAGACGGTTCCTGCAGCTGCTCGGGCACATGGCCTCCACGGTCCATGTCACCCCGAATGCCCGTCTACATATGAGACCTGCTCAGTGGAGCCTTCGCACTCAATGGCATCAGGCCACAGGGAGGCTGTCGGACCTGATACAGATTTATTTATTTATTTATTTTATTTATTTGCATTTCTTATATACCGCACTATTTGCAATCAGCGCGGTTTACATTAAACAAAACAGTGTCCGACAATAAACAAAAGTCAGGTCATTACATTGAACAGGAAAAAGTAATTTGGAGAACAGGGTAAACTATATACATGTGCAGGTGCATTGAACAGGGTAACTATGTACATGTACAAATGAACTGAAAGCAGATATTATTAGGTATTGATCATCCTAGGGGACACCATATTCAAGTGTGGCAGGGGTTCAGGGCTATCAGTGAGGTATTTGGTAAAGAGAAAATGTTTCAAGGCCTTCCTGAACTGGCTCAAGTTAGGGATTGCTCTGATATGTGGTGGTAGGGAGTTCCAGAGACTTGGGGCGCAGAGTCTGAAGGCTCTATTAGATGTTGCTTTGGTGCATTTTGTCATGTCTGTTGGTATCAACAGCATATTGGCCTCTGCGGTTCTCCTTAGCCTGTTGGGTGCGAGTGGTTGGATGAGGTCAAATAGCGAGGAGGAGGAGAGGCCCTTGGTGGCCTTGAAAGTCATCACCAAGGTCTTAAAACTGATCCTGGCTTGAATGGGGAGCCAGTGCAGCTGTTTCAGGAGGGGAGTTATATGCTCTCTTCTGGAAGCTCCAAAGAGTACCCGTGCTGCACTGTTCATGGCCTGTTGCAGGGGGGTTTAAGGTGGCCTGGGGGAGTCCTTGTAGGATGGTGCTTGAATAATCAAAATGAGGAAGAATGAGGGCTTGATAAATGGTGCGGTAGTCTCCTGGTTCGAGTAACGGGCGTAAGTGTCTGAGGGATCTGATTTTGAAGTAGATCGCTCTTGTACAATTGGCTATGTGTTGCTTCATGTTGAGGTTCTGATCCAGTGTCACTCCTAAGTAACGTATGGCTGATTTTACTTGCAACTCGGCGTTATTCACTCTCAAATAGCTGGGTGGTGTGAACTTGGCATTTCTAGAGATGAAGAGGACCTCCGTTTTCTTGTGTTGTATGCGCAGATTTTGAGATAGCAGCCATTCGGATATTGTGTTGAAGCACTTAGTCAGAGGGGTAAGGTCTGGGCAATCCAGAGATATTGGCATGTATAGTAGGACATCATCCGCGTATATCATGCAGCTCACATTGAACGATCTGATGATGTTACAGATGGGTTGGATATAGATGTTAAACATAAGTGATGATAGGGAGGATCCTTGAGGTACTCTTTGACTTTGTAGGAATGGTTCGGATGTGGATCCGTCAGCTCGAACGTATTGCCATCTTCCAGACAGGTAAGATCTACACCACTCGAGTGCTGTTTCACTGATGCCTTTTTCTCTTAGCCGACATAGGAGAATCTCGTGGCAAACCGAGTCGAAAGCCACCGCTATATCCAAGAAGATGAGTGCAAACCCTTGACGTATATTGTCAATGCCTGAGATTATGGTGTCAGAGAGTTGTGAGTAGTGTTTCCACTCCATGTGACTCTCTAAATCCATGTTGAGATGAATCCAGAGGGGCGTAGGTATCGATATGATCTTGCAGCTGCTTGTATACTATCTTTTCAATGATTTTGGCGAGCATTGGGATGCTGGATATGGGTCTGTATGACTCCACCTTTTGTGGGTCTAGTTTGGTGTTCCTGAGCGGTCCTCCAGTTTAGTCCTCCACATCAGGGTAGTGCACCTCCTCCTGCAGCAAGGAGACTGGACCAATCAAATCTTCTCCCTATGGGAATGTATACTACTGGAGCTCCCATCAGCCCCCCAGTGTGTCCAGTCTCCTTGCAGCAGGAGGCGGTGTGAGCCTTTTGTGGACTCACTTCTGTGTTAGGACTAGATCATTTTTTACTTGTTTTCCTTTCTTGCTCCTTGTAGCACATTTTGTTTTTCTTGCAGTGTAGGTGTCTGTCTCTTTAAAGTTTGTTTCTGCATCGGGGTGAGCCGAGATTGTGCAGACCGTCTGCCTTCTGTTGAGCAACGGCACGACGGCTGCACTCCTGTAGCTGCTGATCTCCCCTCCAAGCCTGTTCGGAGGAGGAGTCCGGCCTCAATTGCCCCCCTCCTAGTTTGGGAGTAATTTTCAGGCTCAACGGACCCCAGGTCCCTTCCTTGCCGGTCGGTGTTCTCTCGCACCGCGGGGCCATTGCAGTGTGTTTCTTCTTGAGCTCAGCTCCGTTGCCGGGCTCTGTCCTGCCTTCGGGGTAAGTCTCTTTTAATTTTTCGTTGGTTTTGGGGTAGCCCCGTTTTTTCTCCTTGGCTGGATCGCGGTTTTTCATTTCTTTTCCTTTTCTTTAGTTTTCTTTATTTTTCGCGCCTTTTTTCGGCGCTCCGGAGTGCCGGCGGCCATTTTATTTTCGGCTCCTGCTTTATTCTGCAGGGGCTGTGCTGGGGCGCGTTTGATTCGGGGCGTCTGGATTCAGACAGCCTTGCTTACTAGCTGATTCTTTAGCAGTAAGTCGGTGTGTGTAAAAACACATAAAAAAAAAAAAGAGGAGGCTTTTTGTTGCACGGGTTGGGATTTGCAGTCCTGTGGCACTTTGGACTGTTTTTGCACTGTTGCAGATCCCTTCCAGCTATTGCGGTTCTCTGCACATGTCCCGCCGGCCGCAGTGCGTGATTTGTGGGTCCCGCAAAGGGGCCATCTCGGATGCAGGAGTTTGCAAGGCCTGCAATCCACCAGAGCTGCAACAACCAATGGAGGCCAGTGTTATCTTGGATTCCGTGGTCCCTCCAGTTTCCAGTGGGGAGGAACTGGCTGCAGGACCTATCTTGCCTTCTCTTCCGTCTACTTCTACTCCGCAGGCGGGTCTCCAAACCTTGGGGTCTCCCGAGATGGCCTGGGGGGATTTTTCTCCTGAGTTCGTGCTTCTTATGCACCAAGCTTTCCAAAGGGGCCGCTTGGGGAAAGGTTCGGAGCCGGGCATGGCCGCTTCGGCTCTGCCGTCTCTCCGGCTGGAGGGAGGGCGAGCGGACCTCCCTAAGGCGGCTAAGCGTGCTCGCGGGTCTGACATGGAACTCCCTGAACTAGCCTGGCCAGAGCAGGACTGGTCTGATGTAGATCCCGAGGATAGACTCGAGGATTTGGAGGAAGGGGAGATTCCGGAACCTGAGGAGCAGGCTCAGATCATCCGGGTTTTTCGCAGGGAGGAACTGATTCCCTTAATTACGGAATCTCTCCAAGCCCTGAATTTGTCAGTCGGGCGACCCACGGAGGAAGAGGTGTTGGAAGATCCTCTCATTCAGGCGGTTCGGGATTCTCAAACGGTCTTCCCAGTCCACAGAGTGGTGGATCAGATGATTCAAGCTGAGTGAGATCACCCTGATTCCGGCTTGAAGGGTATCAGAACGATGAATCGCCTTTACCCTTTGGCGGACAAGGATAAGGAGAGATTTCGTTCTCCGCGAATTGACGCTGCGGTTTCGGCGGTCACCAAGAAAACTACGATTCCGGTTGAGAGCAGCGCAGCCTTGAAAGATGTCCAGGATAGAAGAGTGGATGGTTTGTTGAAGCAGGCCTTTGAAACTAATGCCTTGGCTTTGCAGGCCTCTATTTGTGGAGCCTGGGTCTCTCGGGCGTGTTTGCGCTGGGCTCAGCATTTGCGACAGGATTCCCATCTCGACCAACAGGGTTTGTTGGACATTGCCCGCTTGGAATCGGGGTCCGCTTATTTGGCGGATGTTCACTATGACTTGATTCGAACATTGGCCAATAGCATGGCGTCTGTCGTGGCGGCGCGCCGTTCTATTTGGCTGCGCAATTGGGCCGCTGACGGCTCCTCTAAAGCGCGCCTCAGCAAACTCCCCTTTAAGGGCCGGCTGTTATTCGGGGACGATCTGGATAAGTTGGTCAAGGACCTCGGTGAATCTAAAGGCGGGCGGTTGCCGGAGGATAAGCCCCGACAAAATAAGGGTGTTTCCTCCACTAGAGGCTCGTTTCGTGACTTTCGCAGGTTCCGGGCGTCCAGGTTTGGGGGGGTCCCAGCGCGGACGGCTGGCGAATAGATCCTCGGGGTTTCGAGGATTTCGAGGAGCGAGTAGAGGATTCTCGGCTGCCTCTTCTTCTCCCTCCTCTTCCTTTAGTCGCAAGCCGCAATGAAGCGAGGCGGACCCCGGAGGGAAGTCCGGTGATCGGAGGGCGGCTTCGTCATTTTCTTTCTTCCTGGGTCCACGTAACCGGACCAGTGGGTCCTCGAGATCGTCCGGGAGGGGTACGCTTTCGAGTTCGCCTGTCCTCTCCACGATGCCTTCGTTCTGTCCCCCTGCAAGGGTCCTCACAAGGTGTTGGCCGTTTGCTCAACATTGGACCATCTGCTGGCCTTGGGGGCGGTGGTACCAGTTCCGGATGCCGATCTCGGTTCCGGATGCCGATCTCGGTTCCGGTCGGTACTCTATTTATTTCGTGGTGCCAAAGAAGGACGGCTCCCTCCGTCCTATCCTGGATCTCAAGGGGGTGAATCGCTGCCTTCGGGTCCCTCATTTTCGGATGGAAACTCTGCGTTCCGTCTTGGTTGCGGTGCGTCAGGGAGAGTTTTTGACGTCTCTCGATCTCTCCGAAGCCTACCTACATATTCCGATCAGGGAGGCTCATCAAAGGTTTCTCCGCTTCGCTCTCCCATGGGGCCATTATCAGTTTCAAGCGCTGCCCTTCGGCCTCGCCACGGCGCCAAGGGTTTTCACCAAGGTCATGGTGGTAGTCGCTGCGGCCTTGCGAAAGGAAGGGGTGTTAGTTCATCCTTATCTCGACGATTGGTTGATTCGAGCGAAGATCAAGGGAGAGAGCTTGCGGGCCACGAGTCGAGTGATAGCCCTTCTGCAGAGTCTCGGCTGGGTGGTGAACCGGAAAAAGAGCCAGCTGGTACCGACCCAGTCCCTCGAATATCTCGGGGTTCTCTTCGATACGGAGAAGGGGTTAGTGTTTCTGCCGGATCGTCGGGCACGGGCCCTACGCAACTTGGTTCGCAAATTTTTAGCGTTCCCGGCTCCGTCGGCTTGGTGGTACCTTCGGGTTCTTGGAACGATGGCAGCGACTTTAGATGTGGTTCCCTGGGCCAGGTTTCATATGCGCCCGCTGCAACGAGCCCTTTTACGGCGTTGGTCGAATCAGACGGATTCGCTGAGCCAGAGGTTGCCTTGTCCGCGGAGAGTGCGGCAGTCGTTACGCTGGTGGCTAAGCTCGAGGACGTTGCAGGCGGGGGTTCCCCTGGAGCAGCCGGTATGGCTGCCGGTGACAACGGATGCGAGCATGGCGGGCTGGGGAGCTCATTGTGACAGTCGCTTCGCGCAGGGTGCGTGGTCCGTCCTGGAGGCTTCCTGGTCGATCAACCGTCTCGAACTGCGAGCGGTACTGCGGGCTCTTCAGGCGTTCGAACCTCTGGTGACAGGTCGGGCGGTGAGGATACTCTCCGGCAACAGTGGCATACCTCAACCGTCAGGGCGGCACGGGCAGCAGAGCGATGGAAGCGGAGGCCGACCTGTTGTTCCAGTGGGTGGAGCCCTGACTGCTAGCCATTTCGGCAGGACACATCGCCGGAAAAGAAAACGTGATGGCGGATTTCCTCAGCAGAGTGCACGTGGATGCCGGGGAGTGGGAACTTCACCCGCAGGTATACGCTCAGATAGTCCACAGATGGGGGCCACCGATCATGGATCTCATGGCGACCTTTCAGTCGGCCAAAACTTCTCGGTTCTTCAGCAGACGGAGAGAACCCATGTCCGAAGGCATAGACGCTCTCATTTGCCCTAAACTGACTAAACTGGACCCTCCAGGAACTACAATTACCAGGTAAGTGTAATTTCTATTTCTTCAACAAAGGTCTAACGGAGGTCTGTTTGAGCCTAGAGGGGAATGACCCAGTGTTAAAAGATTGGCCTATCATATTAGCTATGATTGGGGCGAGGTCACATCGCAACTCTTTTATCCAGAATGCTGGACAAGGGTCTGAGTATGCAGTGGAGGTGTTTAGGGCTGAGATGGTGTCTTCAATAGTTTTTTTTGAAGGTGTAACAAAAGCAGTTAGAGCTGTTGGGAACTCTTGTTCGTCGGGGGGGGGGGGGGGGGGGCCGGTATCACCATTTTGTCAGTCTTGCACATTTTAGATTGCATAAAGACGGCATAGTCCTGCGGGTGTATATCTCCAAGGTGCTCTGGGGTGGGTTCTTTGGCAAGAGATTTGACCAAGTTGAAGAGGTCATGTGGCTTGTTTAATGACCGTTTCAGGGTGTCTGTGTGATGTTGTTTCATCTTGTCTGTGATGGCCCTGCGATGTGTATGTAAGTGCTGGATGTATGCTGCTTGGTCGCTAGTAGTCCGTGACTTTCTCCAGCGCTTTTCTAGCCTCCGTAGGATGGTTAGTGATGCCCTTAAGTCGGCTGTGAACCATGGTGCAGATGGTCTTTTGTGCGGGGCTTTAGTTGTTGGGGGACGGATTGCGATTGCGCTGAGTTTGCTGTTCCAGGTGGTAATTAGTTCCTCTAGGTCTAGTGAAGTCTTATCAAGGAGTGTGTCCGTTTCGGCAAGGATGCGTTCTTTGTTAAACTGGTGAAAACTTCTGGAAGTTGGGTTAGCGTTCTTAATTAACTCCACATTGGGTCTTTGTGGCTTGAAAAGAGTAGGAATCTGAAATGTGATGAGCTTGTGATCCGACCATGGTACTGCAGTCAATGATAGCGTGATATTTTCTGCTTGCTGAAGAACTGTTTGTGGGGCGAATATGAGGTCAAGAATGTTTCCCTTTGAGTGGGTAGGTTCTTGTACCAATTGAGTGTATCCCAAGATGTCTAGGGCTTCAATGAATGCAGCAGCTTGATTGTCCTGTAGAGATGGCAGATTGATGTCACCTAAGATCCAATTTGGTTTGTTTGGACCCTGGGTGTTGGATGCTATGTCTATGATAGTAGACAGGTTGTCCGGATCTACTGAAGGGGCTCTGTAAATGAGGTTTATAGAGCAGGTGTTGTTGGAGATAGTCACTGTTTCAAGGGTATTGATGCTGTTGGATTCAACCATTTTGAACTGGAGGTCTGATCTGGTGATAATGGCAACTCCTCCACCCCTTTTGTTTTGCCTGTGACTGGTGAAGGCAGTAAAGTTGGGTGGTAGTAGTTTGAATATGGTGTTATCTTCTGGTGAGAGCCAGGTCTCAGTGTTCATGATGATGTCTAATTTGTGAGACGTTATCGTTTCGGTGATTGCCGGCCATTTTTTGCAAAGTGAGCGAGAGTTGATAAGTGCACACTTCAGGCTGCTAGGGTGTAGGTTTTTGCTTTGTTTGGCTTTCGAAGAGTTTCGTAGTGGGATGTGTAGTAGGTGATGGCGGTATGGATAGCTAGCTCTATGAGAGTAGTTGTGGGAGTCATCTGGCCATTTTCTGCCAGCAGTTGAAACTATTGGGATGTGATTCTGTGTTGGAAGCAGTGCCAGTGAGCTGGTTGGCAAGATTGAGAGTAGAAGGCAAAGGCTCATTAGGGAGATGATTATGTGCTCCATTTCGGGTCCTCCTGAGCCCGCTCAGGTGAAGCGGGAGTTTGTGTAAGAAGAGTGAGTTAGTGTGGCCCCTGGCTAAGGATCTTTTGCTCAGGTGGCTGCTTCTTTTGTCACGCGGGGACAGAGAGTGGATGTCCTCTCCTAGGTGTGGGTTTTGGCAGGGGTACAATGTTGCTAACGATAGTAATGGCGGGAATACGATGTTACTCACAATAGCAATGTCAGGGACAAAATGAAGCTAGACAATAGCAATGGTAGGAATGCACTGGTACAAACAATAGCAATGGCTGATGAGACTCAGAGACTAGTTCTTCACTTTGGTCTACTGGAGTTAGATTTATGTTTTACAATGTAAGATACAGGTAATATGATCCTATAGTGAGCACCTCAGTTCAGAGTAATATAGAATGTAGAATGCATGTGCTACATTAAATTAAAACTAGACCCAGTACATGTATTAAATGGAGCATGCTAATACCATGTGGCTATGCAGGAACTATGTTTAACTGATACATACATAATACCAGGAGAGGTCACGTGACATACCCCTCTATCATCTAGACAGCTATGATGCAGATAGAAACTGTTGAAAACATGTTCAATTGCTTGCAAATTGAAACGTATAAGAGTTATCATTAGTGATATTATGAAGTACCTGAGATACTGCACAAGCAGGCAACAGAGAAATTGTTGATGACAACACGGGAGGCCAGACATTCGGTTTTGCTTTCACGGTCCACGCCTAAGGGCCACGCCAAAGGGCCCTCTGGCGAGGCCCTCAGGCACGAGCCCGCCCGATGGCGCCTTCCTTTTAAATGGATTGCTCTGCCCCGATTGGTCAGAGCACGTTGCAGAGGGTCCTCCGGCTCTGGCGGCTCGATCCCGCCGCGGGAGAGCAGAAGCTGGTGTGCAGGATGGAGGGCTGCTCGCCGAGAGCTGTGCGCCCGATGGTGTCTTCCTTTTAAATGGATTGCTCTGCCCCGATTGGTCAGAGCACGTTGCAGAGGGTCTTCCGGCTCTGGCAGCTCGATCCCGCCGCGGGAGAGCAGAAGCTGGTGTGCAGGATGGAGGGCTGCTCGTCGAGAGCTGTGCGCCCGATGGCGCCTTCCTTTTAGATTTCTGACTGTCTGGTCTCCTCCCTGCAATGGTGGCTTCACCTGCCCAACCTGGTGCTCGGCATAACCTTTCAGTCTCCCCCACCGTCCCGGGTGCTCACGACCGATGCCTCTCTCCTGGGATGGGGGGGCGCATTGTCAAGGGACCTGCACTCAAGGCCTTTGGACACCTTGGGAAGCCGCCCAGCAGATAAACTTCCTGGAGCTCCGGGCGATCCGCCTAGCTCTGCGGGCCTTCTCTCACCTCACGTTTTGTCAGTCCGTACTGGTGCAGACGGACAATCAGGTTGCAATGTTCTACGTGAACAAACAGGGGGGGCACGGCTCCCTCCTTCTATGCCAGGAGGCTCGGAGACTGTGCTCTTGGGCAGTCGATCACGACATCCTCCTCAAGGTGGTTTACCTGCCAGGGCAGGACAATTGCCTGGCGGACAAACTGAGCCGGATTCTGCAGCCGCACGAACAGAAGTTGAACCCCACAGTGGTCCAGCAGCTCTTCCGCCGGTGGGGCTCTCCCACCGTGGATCTCTTTGCCAGTCCCCTGAACCGGCAGCTTCCCAGGTTCTGCTCCCGGCACCCGCATCCGCTCAGAGTAGCGCTGGATGCTTTCCTCATCTCGTGGTCCACGGGTCTCCTGTATGCCTTCCCTCCCACGCCACTTGTGTCCCGGACATTGTTCAAAGTGGTCCAGGACAGGGCCTCCGTGATCCTGGTAGCGCCCCGGTGGCCGAGACAACCGTGGTTCCCTCTGCTTCTACAGTTAGCAGTGGACACCCCTCTTCCTCTGGGGTTTCGGCCCGATCTCCTGACCCAGGATCAGGGTACTCTTCTGCACCCCAACCTCCGGGCCCTGCACCTGATGGCCTGGTTGCTGAAAGGGTAGTCCTAGCTCCGCTTCTGCTACCCCCGGAAGTGGAAGCTGGCGTCTCGGCGTCCTTCCACCCGGAAGTCTTACGCCCTTAAATGGCGTCGCTTCTCGGTCTGGTGTTCTCAGCGATCTGAGGACCCCTTTGCCTGTTTAGTATCGGTGGTACTGCAGTATTTGCTTCACCTCTCCGATCTAGGCCTCAAATCCAACTCTGTCAGAGTCCACCTCAGTGCTCTCTCCGCGCACCATTCCCCGGTGGAAGGCCAGCCTTTTTCCTCGCACCCCTTGGTGGCGCGTTTTCTTAGAGGCCTCCTTCTGCTTAAACCTCCGTTGCGCCCTCCAGCCCCTGTCTGGGACCTCAATGTGGTTCTGCAAAAGGCTTACCTGTCCGCCTTTTGAACCCATGGCTACCTGCCCTCTTCGGTTCCTCTCCTGGAAAACTCTCTTCTTGGTAGCCCTTACTTCCGCGAGGCGCGTAAGTGAGCTACAAGCCCTAGTGTCTGAGCCCCCGTACACTAGGTTCTACAGGAATAGGGTAGTCCTAAGGACCCACCCTAAGTTTCTTCCAAAGGTGGTCTCCCACTTTCACATCAACCAGGAGGTGGTTCTTCCGACCTTCTTTCCCAGGCCGCATACCAGCCGAGCTGAGTCTGTTCTGCATACCCTGGACTGTCGAAGAGTCTTGTCCTTCTACCTTGATCGTACACGAGAGCATAGGAAAGCTGTCCAGCTTTTCGTATCTTTTGACCCAAATCGGTTGGGGGTACCTGACTCTAAACGTACCCTGTCCACCTGGGTGGCCGACTGTATCGCCTGGGCTTACGGGGCAGCCGGCCTCTCCTTGGAGAGTCGCGTCACGGCTCATCGTGTCCGGGCGAAGGCTGCGTCCGTGGCTCACCTTCGCTCTGTTCCATTGGCAGACATCTGCCGGGCCGCTACTTGGTCTACAAGCCAGACCTTTGCGGCTCATTACTGCCTGGAGAGGGAGTCCCGCAGGGACAGTGCTTTCGGTCAGGCAGTCCTCCACAATCTCTTTGAGGTTTAGGCAACTCCTACCCTCCGGCCCTGGTGTTGGGCTACCGGCCGGATTCGTATTCAGAGAAGATTCCTCCCTCTGTACTGTTGAGCTTGGGGGAGCTCTTTCGGCTTGAGGTCTCCGGTAGCCTTAAGCTTGGGAGTCCCATAAGTGAGGACCGACTTCCTGCTTGGTCCTGGAGAAAGAGTAGTTACTCACCTGTAACAGGTGTTCTCCAGGAGCAGCAGGAATCGGTCCTCACAACCCTCCCTCCTCCCCTTGGAGTTGCAGTCATTCTTATTGCATAGTTTTGCTAACTTTTTTGCTGTCTTTCCGCTATGTCATCAGACCGAGCAAGATGGCATCCCTGGGCGGGAAGGGGACCGCGCATGCGTGCTGCAATTCCCAAAGGCTTTCTGCGAAAGCTGGGGAAAATTGATCTGCGAGGGCTCCGTCGGCGCCGACGTCACCCATAAGTGAGGACTGATTCCTGCTGCTCCTGGAGAACACCTGTTACAGGTGAGTAACTACTCTTTAAGTGCTATTTCAGCTTCTTTAAAGCCTTTAAATGGACAGCCTATTTACTCTCATCCTCTCGTAGCGAGATTAATGAGGGGCCTTCTTCTAACTAAGCCTCCCATTAGGCCACCTCCAGTGGCATGGGACATGAATCTAGTTCTTGGGCAGCTCATGAAGCCACCCTTTGAACCTTTAGTTACTACCTCCTTGAAATTCCTTTCCTGGAAAGTTATCTTTCTCATTGTAATCACATCAGCACGTCGCATCAGTGAATTGCAAGCATTGGTTGCTGATCCTCCTTACACGAGGTTCCATCCTGATAAGGTAGTCCTTAGGACTCATCCACACTTTATGCCAAAGGTGGTCTCACCTTTTCATTTAAACCAGGCGGTTTACCTGCCTGTATTTTTTCCAAGGCCTCATGCTTCAAATGCAGAAAGGAATCTTAATACTTTGGACTGTAAAAGAGCACTTGCCTTTTACTTGCAAAGGACACAGCAACATAGAAAGTCCTCCCAACTCTTTGTTGCTTTCATAGAAACATAGAAATATGACAACAGAAAAAGACCACATGGCCTATCTAGTCTGTCCTTCCATAACAACTACAACAGTCCTCTTTTACAACTACAACAGTCCCCTTTCGATCCTTCTCATTCGATCCTTCCAGTCTCCAAGAGAACATTGTCCAACTGGATTGCACAGTGTATTTCTTTTGCCTATCGGAGTAAGAACCTTTCTCTGGAAGGCCATGTCACAGCTCACAATGTGAGAGCCATGGCAGCCTCAGTGGCTCATCTACACTCTGTCTATTGCCGACATTTGTCGAACAGCTACTTGGGCCTCAGTTCATACCTTCACAGCTCATTATTGCTTAGACAAGGACTCCAGCCAGGATGCCTTGTTTGGTCAGGCTGTTCTACAGCACCTGTTCCATACTTAATCAACTCCTACCCACCTTTCCTGGTAGGATGCCAGAAATCCATGGGGGGAAGTGGAGCCCTTTCACAGGGGCACACAACCTCTGGGGTCTCTGCCTGGCATCGGTAGCTAGGGAGTCCCCATATGTGAAGACTACATTCCTGCTTGTTCCTGGAGATAGCATAGTTACTCACCTGTAACAGGTGATCTCCGGGAACAGCAGGAATCTAGTCTTCACAACCCACCCACCCACCTCACCTAGGAGTTGTATCTCTTTTCTTTTCTTTCCCTCTCTCTCTCTCTGTCTCAGCTTTAAAACTCAACTGGAGAGAGGCAGTTGGGAAAGGTGGGAAGGCAGCACGCAGGCGCTGTGGGATGCTCCCAAAAGCTTTCTAATTGGACGCTGGGGAGCGTTTCCGCGCAGGCTCTGTCGGTACTGACGATACCCATATGTGAAGACTAAATTCCTGCTGTTCCCGGAGATCACCTGTTACAGGTGAGTAACTATGCTTTAACATAAGAACATAAGATCATAAGATATGCCATACTGGGTCAGACCAAGGTCCATCAAGCCCAGTATTCTGTTTCCAACAGTGGCCAATCTAGGTCATATGTACCTAGCAGTTTCCCCAAGGGACACAGGTTCCACAATGTTTGTATTGGTTCAAGCATTGATATCCTGGGTCCCTTCTTAATAATGGTTTATGGACCTTTCCGCCAGGAACTCGTCCAAACCTTTTTTTAAACCCAGCTACACTAATGGTCTTTACTACATCCTCCGGTAACAAATTCCAGAGTTTGATTACATGTTGAGTGAAAAAATATTTTCTTTTATTAGTCTTAGGGGACATGCAATGAAGCTATTGTGTCAACTATTTAAGACTAATAAAAGAAATATTTTTTCACTCAACATGTAATCAAACTCTGGAATTTGTTACCGGAGGATGTAGTAAAGACTCTCTTCTCCCCGGCAGAGCCTCCTTGACTCCCTGCGCACCAGAGGGCAGTCGAGAAGGTCCTTCTGCACCTTCAAGGTCGGGGCTTCCACTCCCGGTACTTCCTTGTCCTGAAAAAGACGGGGGGTCTGCAGCCCGTCCTCTATCTCTGCAAGCTGAACAAGTTCTTGATACGGGAGAAGTTCAAAATGTTGTCCCTTGGTGGTGTTCTGCCCTTCCTCCGGCAGGGCGACTGGCTATGCTCCTTGAATCTAAAGGACGCTTACGCCCACATCTTAATCCACCCCAGCACAGGCAGTATCTGTGCTTCAGGGTGCAGAGAGAGCACGTCCAGTACAGGGTGCTCCCCTTCGGCCTTGCATCTTCCCCGCGAGTCTTTACAAAGTGCCTCGTTGTGGTCACTGCCCATCTCCGGCGTCAGGGCGTGCCAATCTTTCCCTACCTCAACGACTGATTTGTCACGGGCTCCTCGGTTGAGGAAACCCGGCGAGCAATGTCGTGCACCATCCTTCTATTGGAGAACTTGGGGTTCTTGGTCAACTACTCGAAGTCTCACCTCGAGCCGGTGCAGGCACTCAGGTTTATCGGGGAGCACCGCGATACTCAGCAGGCGATCGCCGCCTTACCAGCGGATCGCGCTGACCGCCTCCGAGCTCTGGCAGCCTGCATTCAAAACACTCCTTGGGTGACCACTTGGACCATGCTACGCCTCCTGGGCCACATGGCCTCTACCCCCCGTGCATGTGGTCCCCCATGCCTGCCTGCATATGCGGACAGCTCAGTGGTGTCTCAGTGCCCAATGAAGCCAGTCCCTCAGTCATCTCCAGGATCCCGCAGAGTTCTTTCCGACCTCCATCTGTCCCTCAGCTGGTGGCAAAACCCCCACAACCTCCTGCGGGGATTGCCCTTCCAGACTCCGCAGCATGATGTGGTGCTGATGACAGATGCTTCCCTGTTAGAGTTGGGAGCCTACTGCGGGCCGCTGTGCACGCAGGGGCAGTGGTCGCCCAAGGAGTCTCAGCAGCAGATAAACTTGCTTGAACTCCGGGAGATTCGATGGGCCCTGAGGGCCTTCGAGGACCACCTCAGAGGGAGGTCGGTTCTCGTGCAGACCAACGACTGACCAGGTGGCGATGTTATACATCAACAAGGAGGGAGGCACGAGATCGTGCTCTCCCTGCCGGGAAGCGGTCCTCATCTGCTCCGCTGTCAGACGGAAGATGCCCCCTCAAGGTGACCTATCTTCCGGGTCAGGAGAATGTCCTGACTCCGCAGAATTTTTCACCCCCACGAATGGCGGCTAGATCCAGGAGTAGCAGGCTGGCTGTTTCCCCACTAGGGGATGTCGCCGATAGACCTCTTTGCCAGTCCCCAAAACACACAGCTCCCCTGCTTTTGTGGGCTGGTACTGCACCCAAGCAGGGAGAGCCCCGATGCATTCCTTCTGGACTGGTCATCCAGCCTGCTCTATGCATTCCCACCCTTCCCTCTCATTGCGAGGACCCTTTTCAAGGCTCAGCGGGATCAGGCATCGTTGATCCTTGTGGCCTCCGCAGCCTTGGTTCCACCTCCTGCTTTGGCTGTCAACAGAACCTTCTGTTCCCCTGGGCTCTGCTCTAGGTCTGCTGACACAGGAAGAGGGACGGGTGCAACACCTGAGCCTAGCTTCCTTATCCCTCATGGCCTGGTGGCTGAACGGGTTTCCCTAGCCTCACTGACTCTTCCGGAGGAGGTCGAGGAAGTCCTCTTTGCCTCAAAGTACTCCACTAGATAAGCCTATGCCTTCAAGTGGAGGGGCTTCACGGACTGGTGCTCGGGGCTCCAGATCAACCCGTTTTTGTGTTCCATTCGATGGATCCTCCAGTACCTCCTCCATCTCTCGAAGGAAGGGCTGAAGTCTAACTCTGTCAGGGTACACATGAGCACCATCTCGGCATATCACCTCCCCATCGAGGGAAAGCCCCTCTCGGGGCAGCCATTAGTCTCTCGCTTTATGCGGGGTCTTTTGCTTTCCAAGCCACCCATCTGCCCTTTCCTGGCGGAATGGGACCTGAATGTGGTGCTCATGCAGCTCACCCGTTCACCTTTCGAGCCAGTGGCGACGTACTCGCTCCAGCACCAGTCCTGGAAGGTGGCCTTCCTGGTGACGCTGACCTCGGCCCACCAGGATATAGTCCTGCTGACTTTCTTTCTAAGGCCCCACGCTGACCAGGCGTCGACGGCACTCCATACCCTCGACTGCAGACGGGCTCTCGCCTTTTTCTTGCAGTGTACCCAGACTCGTCGCAAGTCTGGCCAGCTCTTCGTGACCTACAATCCCAATAGGCCGGGGCAGGCAGCTACCAAACGCACCCTCTATGTTTGGGTGGCGGACTGCATCGCTTTCGCCTATGTGAAGGCGGGCGCCCCGCTGGATCATCGAGTAACTGCACACGGGGTCCGGGCCAAAGCGGCCTCGGTGGCCTTGCTACGCTCTGTGCCCCTGATGGACATCTGCTGGGGGGAAACTTGGTCTTCCATGAATACCTTCGCTGCTCACTACTGCCTGGAGAGGGAGTCCCTGCTGGACAGCGTTTTCGGCCCGGCTGTACTCGGTAATTTGTTTGAGGTATAAGCAACTCCTGCCCTCCGTCCCTTCTTCACGGCTACAGAGGGCTTAGCCCTGAAGACCTGAGGACTCGGGCTCCTTCGGACTTTGGCATCTGCTCATGGCCTCGTGGAAGTGTTTTTTGGTTACAGGTTCGGTAGCCTGTAGCTGAGGAATTCCATAAGTGAGGACTGACTTCCTGCTTGTTCCTGGAGAAAGCGTAGTTACCTGTAACAGGTGTTCTCCAGGGACAGCAGGAATCGGTACTCACTACCCTCCCACCTCCCCTGATGAGTTGCTGAATTTTTGTCCTCCTCTTGCCATCTGCTTGGTAGGGCTCGAGCTAAGGGACCTAACTGAGCAAGATGGCACCCTTGGGTGGAAAGAGGACCATGCATGCGTGGCACCAATCCCAAAGGCTTTCTTTGAAAGCTGGGGAATTGCTCCGTGCGGGTTCCGTCGGTGCTGACATCCATAAGTGAGGACTGATTCCTGCTGTCCCTGGAGAACACCTGTAACAGGTGAGTAACTATGTTAATACCACTATATCTTTTATGTTGTCTTACTAATCTGTTATGTTTTTTTGAAGGTGTGAATAAACAGGTAGACAAAGGTGAGTGTATCTGGACTTTCAGAAAGCCTTTGACAAGGTCCCTCATCAGAGACGTTTGGCAAAACTAAAAAGTCATGGGATAGGAGGCAGTGTACTATTCTCCAGGACCAAGCAGGAAGTCATTCGGCGTCGACGGAGCCCCCATGCGGAGCATTTCCCCAGCTTTCAAAGAAGGACTTTGGGAATGCAGGCACGCATGCGCGGTCCCCTTCCCGCCCAAAGGTGCCATCTTGCTCAGTCTGCTTTTTTCCGCGGAGCCCTACGAACGCCTGTCCTTGTCACCCGTGAAAAACGTTGATTTTTCCTGCGTTGGGTCGAGTTTTTCATCGGTTCGACGTCGGTTCCTTTACCGCCTGGACTCGGTACACCGGTGCCGAGCCCGGATCTCTCTCTTTCGGTTTTTGTCCTTAGAGACTGCGTTCGCGCCTTTTTTCTTTTCCCTGGCAGCCCAATTCTTTGATCTTGCAGGGGCCCTTTTTCCCCCGATGGCTGCCAGTGACTTTAAGAAGTGTGATCGGTGCAAGAAACTGATGAATCTCACCGACACACACGACTGCTGCCTCCGGTGCCTGGGTCCAGACCACGATTCTACGGTCTGCAGTCCTGTGGCAAAATGTCTTCCAAGGCATTGCGGAGCCATCAGCACCAGCGTGAGAGGATCTTCTCCGAGTCTGCCTCTGGAAGGGTCCGGGCTTCGTCAGAGGCCTCGACGTCTCGGGAGTCTGACCCCAAGCATCGTCGGGGCTCCTCTGAAAGGGAGTCCCCCTCGAGGGAGCACCGAAGGAAGAAGAAACCCACAAGGGCGGCATCGGTGGACGCTCTTGGCTCCTTGAGGGCCAGGTCGCATAGCCTCGATCACCGTCCCAGTTCGGAGTTGGAGAGGCCTGCCAAGCATCCTCTTGTAGAGTCGGAGGCCCCGAGTCACGTGAGTACTGTTGTCCTCGTGGACTCTCCTCCGGGGGAGCCGCCGTCAGGGCTCGAGTCGGAGGCTGCTGGGTCTCCTGAGCTCGGACTCAAGGTTGACGGCCCTGAAGAGCAGATTGTCTGCCTTCATGGAGCAGCAGCGGGTGCTGATCGCCGGTCTCACCGGGGCATCTGCCCCGACCACTGGGACATCGATGTCCAAGTCGACCCCGGAGGCCGAGCCGATCCTCGAGACCATGCAAACTCGAGTCGATCTTAGGCCGCGGTCACCCTCGGCCTCCCGTTCGGGACTGAGGTCGTCGACGCCAGTTCCCTCGGCGTCGGGGCGGATGGCATCGGTGCCCGCCCACTCGGAGCCGCTTGATTCCTCGTCGGAGGAATCGGCGTGGGAGACAGAGGAGGAGGAGTCCCCTGGCACCTTCTGGACTCGGTGCGTCTCTTCGGACTCACCGGGCTCCGAGCCTCGGACAAGGTACCCCCTGGAGGATACTAGGTTCTCTGATTTCGTATGGGACATGGCCAAGGCACTGGCATTCCCTGCGGACCCCGAGGAAGAGCCTCGATCCGAGGAGCTTGAGGCTCTGCAGTATGACTCTCCTCCCAAGGATACCTTTACTGTCCCGGTTTCTCCGATGCTGGAGAGGTTGCTCTTCCGCATGTGGGAGGCGCCAGCCTCGATGCCGGTTCTAAGCAAGCGGGTCAATTCCATCTATCGTGTCCGCAATAGCCCCGGGTTTCAAAAGGCACAGCTACCGCACCATTATATGGTGGTGGAATCGGCCATGCATTGCCTGAAGAGTCAGAAGATGCACTCCTCGGTGCCTTCCGGCAGGGAAGCCCGGAACCTGGATGCCCTCAGTAGAAAGTGCTTCCAGGGCTCTATGCTTGCTTGCTGTGTCCAGACCTACCAGCTGTACATGGGCATGTACCTTCGAGACCTGGCAAAGGAGATTGCCGGGTTCTCTGCTGGTCTGTCCGAGAAACCTTTGCAGAGGTTCAAGGCCTTGTCTTCTGGTATTCGAGAGTGCTCAAAGTTTATCTCTCGAGCAGCCTACGATGGATTTGAGGCTTCGGCCCGAGTAGCAGGGGCTGGCATCGGTGCACGCCGTCAGGCCTGGCTACAATCCTCGGACCTCGAGCCGTGGGTACAGGACAAGTTGGTCGATGTCCCTTGCCGAGGTGAAAACCTCTTTGGCAAGCCCATGGCCGAAAAGGCTGCAGAACACAAGACCAAGACTCTTATCCGGACTAGGCTGTCCAGGAAGACCTCTGCCCCTTCTCAGAAAAAGAAGAGCTCGGGGAAAAAGACCTTTTACCTGAGGAAGACCACTGCCTATAAAACCTACCCCCACTACCAGGCCTCTGCAGCTCCCCAACAGGGCCAGCAGGCCAAGGGGCAGGGTCATGGGGCCCCGTAGGCAGAAGGCCCCCAAGCCTCCTACTCTGGCTCCTGCTCAGGAGGGAGGGGGGTTTTGACTATGCCAGCATAGCCTCTCCTCCTCTCCAGGGCACAGGAGGTCGGCTGACACTGTACGCAGACAGGTGGCCAGCCATCACAGGGGATACTTGGGTGTTAAGTATTATCGAAAGGGGCTATCTGCTCCACTTCAACCAGATACCCCCCCCTCCTACTTTCCAGGGGAGCCTCCAAGACCCCCTCTGCACAGAAACTTACTCCTTCAGGAGTTGGAAGGTCTACTAAGGGACCAGGTGGTGGAACCGGTGCCTCACCACCTGGAAGGGCAAGGCTTCTTCTCCAGGTACTTCCTGGTACCAAAAAACAGGAGGCCTCAGACCCATCCTCGACCTGCGAAATCTGAACAAGTTTCTGGAGAGGGAAAAGTTTAAGATGCTTACCCTTGGAATCTTACTACCCTACCTCCAGCAGGGAGATTGGCTATGCTCCTTAGACCTGAAGGATGCTTATTTATTTATTTATTTTATTTATTACAATTTCTTATATACCGCGCTATTTGGCATCAGCGCGGTTTACATTATAACACAACGACCATAACAACATGCTGTTTGGTTTTACATCGAACAGGGGTCCAAACTTGGATAACAGGGGTAACTATATACATGAAATATTTACATGGTAAAGAGTAACTTGGATAACAGGGGTCAATTATATACATGAGATATTTACATGGCAATGAGTAAAAATATCATAATGAACGTGAGGGTTGTTTCTAAAGTGGGTCATCTCTTCAGAGGGGATGTCTAGGTGCCATTGGTGGTTGGGTAGCATTGGAGGAAAAGATGGTATTTGAGTGCCTTCCTGAACTGCGATAGGTCTGCAATAGCCCTAATGTCAGGGGGTAGAGCATTCCAGCATTTAGGTACATAGAAACTGAACGCCCTGTTTGTGGTTGATATGTTGCACTTTGACGATTCCTTTGGTGTTACTAGTAGGTTTATGGCTATTGCTCTTCTGGATCTGTTGGGGGGCAACATGTGAATAAGATCTGTGAGTGAAGGGGATGAAATACCTTTGATTGCCTTGAATGCTAGGAGTAGGGTTTTAAAGATGATTCTCCCATGGATAGGTAACCAGTGAAGTTGTTTGAGAATGGGGGTCACGTGGTCGCTTCTGGCGGCTCCGTGTAGGACCCTTGCTGCAGCATTCATGGCCAGCTGTAATGGGGCTAGTGTGGATTGAGGGAGCCCTTGTAAGATGGCGTTTGCAAAGTCGAAGTGAGGCAGGATTAGCGCTTGGTATATGGTCCGGAAGTCATCTGGGTCCAGCAGGGAGCGCAGATGCCTGAGTGTGCGGATTTTGAAGTATACAGCTTTGACAATGTTGTTTATGTGGTGTTTCATATCCAGGCGTTGGTCCAACGTAACTCCAAGGTATCTTATTGTTTCTTTGGTTAGTAAGTCCGCTTCCTTAACACTGACATGGGATGGAGGAGTAAAGTTGGGGTCTCTGGAGATGAAAAGAACCTCCGTCTTTTTATGTTGAATGCGTAGATTCTGTGATTGAAGCCACGCTGAGACAGCATTGAAACAGTCTATTAGTGGTGCTAGGTCCATTTGGGCTGTGGAGAAAGGCATGTATAAAAGAATGTCATCTGCATATATCAAACAGCTCACGTTAAATGATCTTATGATGTTGCAGATGGGCTGCATGTAAATATTGAATAGTAGGGAGGACAAGGAGGAGCCTTGAGGTACACCTTGTTTTTGATGGAAGTGTGTTGATTCCTCTGATCCAGACTTCACGTATTGCCATCTTGCTTCCAGATAGGATTTACACCACCCTAGTGCATTGTTGCAGATGCCCTTCTCTTTCAACCTTCCCAGGAGAATTTCGTGACTCACCGAGTCGAACGCAGCGGCGATGTCTAAGAAGATGAGCACAAAACCTTGATGGATGTTGTCTATGCCTGTGATTATAACGTTGAATAGGCTGGTAAGTAGGGTCTCGACTCCATGATATTCTCTAAACCCATGTTGGCAGTGATCTAGGGGAGCTGCGGAGTCTATGTGATTTTGAATTTGCCGTTGTACCTCTTTCTCAGTTATCTTGGCTAGGAGGGGAATACTGGCTTATACTCAACATCCTCATCCATCCAAGCCACAGACAATTCCTCAGATTTGTGGTGGGAGGACAGCACTTCCAATACAGAGTGCTTCCTTTTGGCCTCACCTCCGCCCCCAGGGTTTTTACAAAATGCCTGGCGGTGGTTGCGGCCTACCTCAGGAACCAGGGGATCTTTGTGTTCCCTTACCTGGACGACTGGCTAATCAGAGGCCAGTCTCCACAAGAGGCCAGGCAGGCCACCTGTAGAACCATATCCCTCTTTCAGCACCTGGGGTTTGTTATAAACTTCCCAAAGTCCACTTTGGTCCCCTCACAAGACGTGGAATTCATAGGGGCCAGGTTGGATACCCTCCAAGCAAAGATCTTTTTGCCTGTGGACAGAGCTCAAAGGCTGATAAAGTTGGCTGGTCAGTTTCGGGCGGACTCTCTGGTCTCGGTCAGAAACTTCCTCTGGCTCTTAGGTCACATGGCTTCCACAGTGCATGTCACCCCACATGCCCGGATACAGATGAGGCCGGCTCAGTGGCACCTCAGGATGAAGTGGCTGCAGGCCACAGGGAAGTTGTCGGACAGAATAAAGGTGTCCAAACCCTTGGTGGACTCCTTACGCTGGTGGCGGCATCTCCCAAATCTGGTCAGGGGTGTTCCTTTTCAGGCCTCCCCACACACTCAGGTACTGACAACCGATGCTTCCCTGCAGGGCTGGGGGGCTCACTGCCAGGGAGCCTCCACCCAAGGCCTGTGGTCTCCATGGGAGGCCACCCAGCAGATCAACCTGTTGGAATTGAGGGCCATTCGGCTGGCCTTGCGGACTTCCTCTCAGATCCTGTCTCACCAGTCTGTCCTAGTTCAGACGGACAACCAGGTGGCTATGTTCTATGTCAACAAGCAGGGAGGCACGGGATCCAGACTTCTATGCCTGGAAGCACAAGCTCTTTACTCCTGGGCTGTCACCCAGGGCATGACCCTCAAGGCAGTTTACCTCCCAGGCCAGGAGAACTACCTGGCGGACAGACTCAGCAGACTCCTGCAGCCTCACGAGTGGCAGTTGGATCCTCTGGTAGTGCAAAAGATGTTTCTGAAGTGGGGTCTTCCGACCATGGATCTTTTTGCCAGTCCGCTCAACAGGCAACTACCCAAGTTCTGTTCCAGACAATCGCATCCCTTGAGAACAGCGCTAGATGCATTCCTGATCCCTTGGTCAGGGGGCCTGCTGTATGCATTTCCTCCCACACCTCTGGTGGCCCGGACTCTATTCAAAATCCAGCAGGACCGAACCATGGTGATCCTGATAGCCCCCAGGTGGCCCAGGCAGCTGTGGTTCCCTCTTCTGCAGTTGGTGGTGGATACTCCACTTCCTCTGGGGTTGCAGCCCGACCTTCTGACTCAGGACCAGGTGTCCCTCTTGCATCCCAACCTCAAATCTCTCAATTTGATGGCGTGGCTGCTGAAAGGCTAGTCCTGCTCCCTTGCTCCTATCTAGGGAGGTTGAAAAGGTGGTGTTGGTCTCCAGGAAACATTCCACCAGGAAGGCCTATGCTCTAAAGTGGCGTAGGTTCTCTATTTGGTGTTCCCAACAGCAAGAGGACCCTTTCTCCTGCTCTGTCCAGGTGGTGCTCCACCTTTCCAAGCTAGGACTTCAGTCCAACTCTGTCCAGGTTCACCTCAGTGCCCTCTCAGCTCACCACTTGCAGGTGGATGGACAATCTCTCTCAGGCCACCCTCTGGTGTCCCGCTTTCTAAGAGGCCTGCTTCTGCTTAAGCCTCCTATTTATCCACCTGCTCCTGAGTGGGTTCTCAATGTGGTCTTGCAGCAACTGACTCGCCCACCTTTTGAGCCGATGGTAACCTGCCATTTATGTTTCCTCTTCTGGAAGGTATTGTTCCTTGTGGCACTCACCTCAGCTAGGCGGGTGAGTGAGCTTCAGGCCCTGGTCTCGGATAGGCCGTATACCAGGTTCTATAGGAACAGGGTAGTCTTGCGGACTCATCCTAAGTTCCTTCCAAAGGTGGTGTCCATCCACCTCAACCAGGAGGTGGTACTTCCTACGTTCTTTCCCAGGCCGCACGCCAGTAGAGCAGAGACTGTCTTGCATACCCTGGATTGTAGAAGGGCGCTGTCCTTTTACCTTGAACGTACACAGGGGCATAGAAGAGCTTCTCAGCTCTTCATTTCCTTTGACCCTAATAAATTGGGGTTGCCTATCACTAAGCGTACGTTGTCCATCTGGGTGGCAGACTGTATTGCCTGGGCATACAGGTCAGCCAGCCTCTCCCTGGAGGGTCAAGTCACGGCCCACCGAGTTCGGGTGAAGGCCGCATCAGTAGCTTACTTCCGCTCTGTTCCATTGGCAGACATCTGCCGGGTCGCTACTTGGTCTTCAAGCCAGACTTTTGCGGACCACTACTGCCTCGAGAGGGAGTCCCGTAGAGACCGTGCTTTTGGGCAAGCAGTACTCCGTAATCTCTTTGAGGTTTAGGCAACTCCTACCCTTCGGCCCTGGTGTTGGGCTACCGTTCAGATGTGTTCTCAGAGAAGATTCACTTGCTGGGGCTCTAGAGGGAGTTCTATTTTTCAGCCTGGGTTCCTGGTAGCCCAGAGCTAGGGAGTCACCCATATGTGAGGACTGACTTCCTGCTTGGTCCTGGAGAAAGAGTAGTTGCTCACCTGTAACAGGTGTTCTCAAGGAACAGCAGGAATCAGTCCTCACGACCCTCCCTCCTCCCCTTGGAGATGCAGTTGTGTATAGTTCATTTTCTTTTTTGTGCTGTCTTTAGCTATGTCATTTGACTGAGCAAGATGGCACCTTTGGGCGGGAAGGGGACCACGCATGCGTGCCTGCATTCCCAAAGGCTTTCTTTGAAAGCTGGGGAAATGCTCCTCATGGGGGCTCCGTCAACGCGGACGTCACCCATATGTGAGGAATGATTCCTGCTGCTCCAGGAGAACACCTGTTACAGGTGAGTAAATACTTTTTCTGGATCAGGAACTGGTTAAAAGATAGAAAGCAGAGGGTAGGGCTAAATGGCCAATTTTTCCAATAGAAAAAGGTGAATAGTGGAGAACCCCAGGGATCTGTGCTGGGTGTGCTGCTTTTTGACATATTTATAAATTACCTGGAAAAGGGAATAACAAGTGAGGTTATCAAATTTGCAGATGACACAAAACTATTTAAAGTTGTTAAAACCCAAGAGGATTGTGGAAAATTGCAAGAGGATCTTGATAAATTGGAAGACTGGGCATCCAAATGGCAGAAGAAATTTAATATGGACAAGTGCAAAGTTATGCACCTAGGAAAGAACAATCCAAACTATGGTTACACGATACAAGGTTCTACTTTAGAACATAAGATATGCCATACTGGGTCAGACCAAGGTCCATCAAGCCCAGTATCCTGTTTCCAACAATGGCCAGTCTAGGTCATGCGTACCTAGCGTTTTCCCAAAAGACACAGGTTCCACAATGCTTGTATTGGGTCAAGCATTGATATCCTGGGTCCCTTTTTAATAATGGTTTATGGACCTTTCCTCCAGGAACTTGTCCAAACCTTTTTTAAACCCAGCTATACTAACAGCCTTTACTACATCCTCCGGTTACAAATTCAAGAGTTTGATTACACCTTGAGTGAAAAAATATTTTCTCTTATTTGTCTAAAATAGTTTACCCTATAGCTTCATTGCATGTCCCCTAGTCTTTCTATATTCTGATAACGTAAACAATCGATCTACGTTTACCCGTTCCACTCCATTCATTAATAGACAAACAAGCAGAAACCTTCATCAACGCCATGACAGCAATGAACCTGATACAGATCATACAAGAATCAACACACGAAAAAGGGAACACACTGGACCTCATATTTCTAAACTCCCAAACTGCCTCCTCATACAGAAACCCAGAGATCTCACCTGTACCATGGTCAGACCACTACCTCATCAACATATCCCACACCTACCAACGCAAAAATGACAAAGAAAACAAGCACCACACAAGAAGATTTAAAGCATTTATCAAAGAAGACTTCCTGGCACAAACTCTGCCTAAACTCCAAACAAACACCAACAACATTGATGACCTAATTTACAACTGGAACACCACAATCGCATCAGCATCCAGCGCAAAATTAGACGAAACTACCACCAGACCCGCTTCCTCAAAAGCCCGATGGTTCACCCCCAACCTCCGGAAACTAAAAACCAAACTCAGAAGAACAGAAAGAAAATGGAGAAAAACCAAAAATGAAAAGGACAAAATAAACTACCTCTACGAACGCGACGCATACCACTCAGAAATTGACAAAGCGAAAAAAGCCTACCACTCAAAAATCCTAAACACAGCCATAAACAAACCTCGGGAACTCTTTCAGATTGTCAAAAAACTTACAAGAGCACCTAGTCACTCTGACCAGCTGCCAAACATCCCATCAGATCTATTGGCCCGACAATACAAACAGCTTCAACAACCACAAAATCCACACCAGAACGCTGAGACAACAAAAACAGACCACTGCACCATCATAAATAGCGACTGGAATACCTTTGATGCAACCACAGAAGCAGAAATATCATCCACCATCTCCTGCCTAAACACCACCATCTCCCCACTAGACCCCTGCCCCACTGACTGGATAAAGAAATCCAAGGAAGACCTGAGCGCACCATTATCCCACATCGTCAATGAATCCTTCACTCAAGGACATATGCCGGACATCCTCAAAACCACAATCATTCGACCAACCCTAAAAAAGCCTAACCTAGATCCCCTAGACCCCACCTCCTACAGGCCGATAGCAAGCCTCCCATTCACCGCCAAAATCATCGAGAAGATAGTCCAACGCCAGCTTCAAGAACATTTAGACGTCAACAACATACTGGACCCACAGCAACACTGTTTCCGTCCACTACATGGAGTCGAGACCCTCATGACCACACTGATGAAAACCCTCATCATGGGAACTCAAGAAAAACACTCCGGATACACCATGATCTTCCTAGATATATCAGCAGCCTTCGACACCATCTCCCACAGCAACCTCATACACAGACTCCAAACAATAGGGATCAAAGATACTGTACTTCGATGGTTCCAATCCTACCTAACCAACCGACAACAATTGATCCGCACCAGCACCTCAACCTCACCCCCCTTCCAGCAACATCAAGGAGTACCTCAAGGATCCACACTATCAGCCATGCTCTTCAACATTTACCTCCGACCACTCTGCTCAGTCATACGTACCCACATCAACTTCCACATATATGCGGATGACATAATGCTCTATGCCCCAATTACAACCACAAACCCAACAAATGAGCAACTATCAGCCTGCTTTGCCGATGTATCTAAATGGCTGTAAGAGAACAACCTCTCCATTAACATAAAGAAAACTGAAGCTCTTATAGTGACCAAAGACCCAGACTTCAAACCACCTACACACCTCAACATGGGAACTACACAAATTCAAATACAGCCACATATAAGATATCTGGGCATTATCATTGACCAGGCTCTGGGACAGAGGGTGAAGCAGTTAGGTGCACAGGTGGTGTTCTCTTCAATCCTCCCTGTTGAGGGTAAAGGCCAAGGCAGAGAGGCTCGCATCCTGGAGACAAATGCATGGCTGCGTGGATGGTGTCATCGAGAGCGTTTTGGTTTCCTAGACCATGGGATGCTTTTCCAAGGGTTGCAAAGCAGAGATGGCATCCATCTGTCCAAGAGAAGTCAACGCATCTTTGGTAGTAGACTGGCTAATCTACTGAAGAGGGCTTTAAACTAGATTCCTTGGGGATGGGTGAAGAAAGCCCCCAGGTAAGTGAAAGCCCCCAGGTAGGTGATACATTAAATACCTTTATGGAAATGGGTAACAGGGGTAACATATGGAAAGCAGTGTGTATTAATGCCCGTAGCATGGGAAATAAGATCCTTGAGGTTGAAGCTTTGGTGGGAGTGGCTGACTTGGATTTAGTGGCAGTTACAGAAACATGGTTCACAGAAAACAATGACTGGGATGTAACTATACCTGGCTATACTTTATTCAGGAAGGACAGGGTAGGAAGAAGAGGAGGAGGAGTGGCACTATATGTAAAAACTACTATTAAAGCTTTGGAATTACAGAGCTTAAAAGGGAGAGAGGAGGCATTGTGGGTTAAACTAGAAAGAGGGAAAGAGAAATCTATTTGCATTGGAGTGATATACAGACCTCCCTCACAAGAGGAAGAGGTGGACAGAGAGTTAATTGAAGACATACGCAGCATTGCTAGGAAAGGGGAAGTGCTACTGATAGGAGATTTCAATATGCCAGATGTTGATTGGCACATTCCTGCTGCAGTATCATCTAGAAGTAAGGAGATCCTGGATTCTCTACAGGGAGAACTATTCAGGCAATTGGTAACAGACCCCACACGTGAAGGGGCCATACTGGACTTGGTGCTTACCAATGGTGAAAGTGTTTCTGATGTTGTAGTGGGAGATCATTTTGCATCCAGTGATCACCAGATGGTGTGGTTCAGTATTAGGACTAGGGCTGTTAGAATCCATTCCAAGGTGAGGATCTTAGACTTTAGGAAGACTAACTTTGCGAAGATGGGCCAATACCTCAGGGAGTCGTTAGTGGGATGGGAACAGCTGGGGGATGTAGAAAAACAGTGGGCAAAACTGAAAGGGGGTATTTTAAGGGCAACCAACCTTTTTGTTAAAATGGTAAATAAAGGCAAAAGGAACAGGAGACCGCTATGGTTTTCGAAGGAAGTAGCTGAAAAAGTGAAGAAAAAGAGGGAGGCCTTCATGAAATACAAGAGATCACAGAGAGCAGAAGACAGGCATCTGTATTTGGAAAAACTTAGAGAAGCTAGCAAAGTAGTCAAGAAGGCAAAGATTCAAAAGGAGGAGGAAATAGCCAATGCAATAAAATGGGGGGATAAGACATTTTTCAGATATATTAGTGAGAAGAGGAAGAGCAAAAGTGGTATTGTCAGACTCAAGGGTGCAGGGGGGGAATATGTAGAAGCTGATAAGGATAAAGCGGAATTGCTTAACAAATATTTTTGTTCTGTGTTCACAGATGAAGAACCAGGAGCAGGACCTCAGAAAACACCCACAAATAAGAACAGAAGCGAGGGACATCTTGAACTATTTTCAGAAGACTGTGTTCGTGAGAAACTAGCTCAACTTAAAGTAGACAAAGCGATGGGACCGGATGGGATACACCCTAGAATACTGAGGGAACTTGGGGACGTTCTAGCAGCTCCACTGACTGACCTTTTCAATGCCTCGGAGTCAGGAGTGGTGCCAAAGGACTGGAGAGAGGCTCATGTGGTGCCTTTACACAAAAGCGGAAGTAAGGATGTGGTTGAAAACTACAGGCCGGTTAGTTTAACTTCGGTGGTGAGTAAATTATTGGAAACGCTGCTGAAAGAGAAAATAGTGAGGTTTCTGGAGTCCAGCGGATTACAGGATCCGAGGCAGCATGGATTCACCAGAGGCAGGTCTTGTCAGACAAATCTGATTGATTTTTTTGACTGGGTGACCAGGGAGTTGGACCGAGGGAGAGCTCTAGATGTGGTGTATTTAGATTTCCGTAAAGCCTTTGACACTGTTCCTCACAGGCGACTTATAAACAAACTGAGCACCCTAGGGATAGACCCTAAAGTTACTGCTTGGGTTAGAAATTGGTTGGGTGGGAGGCGACAAAGAGTACAAGTAAATGGAGCTCACTCTGAGGAGAAGGATGTTACCAGTGGTGTGCCCCAGGGATCTGTCCTTGGTCCGATTCTTTTTAACATCTTTGTTAGTGATATAGCGGAAGGGCTGTCGGGTAAGGTTTGCCTCTTTGCGGATGATACCAAAATCTGCAATAGAGTAGACACCCAGGAAGGGCTAGATAACATGAGGAGGGATCTAGCTAAGCTTGAAGAATGGTCTAGAATTTGGCAGCTGGGATTTAATGTTAAAAAATGTAAGGTCATGCATTTGGGCTGCAGCAATCCAAGGGAGCAATACAGTATAGGAGGTGAAGTACTTTTGTCCACTAAAGAAGAGCGGGACCTAGGCGTGGTTGTGTCTGATGATCTTAAAGTAGCTAAACAGGTGGAAAAGGCGACAGCAAAAGCTAGAAGGATGCTTGGGTGCATACGGAGAGGAATGGCTAGCAGAAAAAAGGAGGTGATAATGCCTCTGTATAAGTCTTTGGTGCGACCTCATTTGGAGTATGGTGTGCAATTCTGGAGACCGCACCTTCAAAAGGATGTGAACAGGATGGAGTCGGTGCAGAGGGTTGCTACCAAAATGATTAATGGGCTTCATTATAAAGCATATGAGGACAGACTTAAGGATCTTAATATGTACACCTTAGAGGAAAGGCGGGATAGAGGTGATATGATTGAGATGTTTAAATACCTCCGTGGCATAAATGTTCAGGGAGAGAGCCTCTTTCAATTGAAAGCAAGTTCTGCTACGAGGGGACATGGGATGAGGGTGAAGGGAGATAGATTCAGGAGTGATATGCGGAAATATTTCTTTACGGAAAGAGTAGTGGATCCGTGGAATAGTCTCCCAGTGGAGGTGGTAGAGATGAGGACAGTAACTGAATTCAAGAAAGCATGGGACCAACACAGAGGATCTCTAAAGGCAAAAAGTGGACTGTTGTAGTTGTTATGGAAGGACAGACTAGATAGGCCATGTGGTCTTTTTCTGTCGTCATATTTCTATGTTTCTAACCCTCAAGCAACAAATCACTAAGACCACCGGAACTATATTCCACAAGGCTAAAACAGTACAACGTCTCCGACCTCTCCTCGAACCTCAAGACTTCAGGACAGTAATGCATGCTATGACACTCCCACATCTGGACTACTGCAATATAATCTACTATGGACTACCCGCCACACAAACCAACCCCCTCCAAACTGCCTTGAACACCACAGCGAGAAGTATTCAGAATGCAAAGAAACGAGACCACATCACCCCAATTCTAAGGGACCTACACATACTTCCCCTCGAAGCAAGAATTAAATACAAAGCTATTCTACTCACCCACAAAACCATCCAGCAAACGCAGAGCACCCAGCTCCACACCCTACTGACCCGTCCAGCCCACAGCAAAACGACCAGACAGATCTCCAGCAACTCCCTCACCATCCCTCACAAAAGAACCAAATGTACACAACGGACCTGCAACAGAGCCTTTGACCTTTATGCCCCATCCCTCTGGAATTCTCTACCGAGCCATCTCAGGAACAATAATGATCTCCTGTCATTCAAAAAACAGCTAAAAACCATCCTATTCCAAGAACATCTCAAAACAGAAACACCCTCCCACAAATAACTACACCAACCCCTCTAGGCCACCCTCAAGAACCCATGTTCAAAAACTATGTTACCTTGTCTATGTCTATCCTCTGTCAAAATCATCAATGTTGCCCTCCTGGTGATGGCCCTATCCCTATGACTGATTAACCCCCCCCCCCCTCCTTTGTTACACCGCTTTGACCCGGTGAAAAGCGGGATATAAATACAGTTAAATAAATAAATAATTTATAGATCTCTATCATATCTCCCCTCAGCCGTCTCTTTTCCAGGTTGAAGAGACCTGACCTTTTTAGCCTATCCTCATAGGAGTAGCCTTCTATCCCCTTTACCATTTTGGTGGCTCTTCTCTGTATCTTTTCTAATAACGCTATATCTTTTTTAAGATATGGCGACCAGAATTGCACACAATATTCAAGGTGCAGTCGTACTATGGAACGATAGAGAGGCATTATAATATCCTTTGTTTTATTTTCCATTCCTTTCCTTATGATACTTAGCATTCTATTTGCTCTCTTGGCCGCCACTGCACACTGGGCAGAGGCGGAAGGTTTTAACATCTTATTCACGATGACGCCTAAATCTTTTTCCTGGGTGGTGGTTTCCAATGTGGAACCTTGCATCGTTTAACCATAGTTCAGGTTGTTCTTTCCTAGGTGCATAACTTTGCACTTGTCCACATTAAATTTCATCTGCCATTTGGATGCCCAGTCTTCCAATTTTTCAAGATCTTCTTGCAATTTTCCACAATCCTCTTGGGTTTTAATAGCTTTAAATAGTTTTCTGTCATCTACAAATTTGATAACCTCACTTGTTCCCTTTTCCAAGTCATTTATGAATATGTCAAAAAGCAGCGGACCTAGCACAGATCCCTGGGTACTCCACTATTCACCTTTTTCCATTGTGAAAATTGGCCATTTAGCCCAATCCTCTGCTTTCTATCTTTTAACCAGTTCCTGATCCACAATAGTACACTGCCTCCTATCCCATGACTTTTTAGTTTTGCCAAAAGTCTCTGAGGGACCTTGTCAAAGGCTTTCTGAAAGTCCAGATACACTATATCAACCGACTCACCTTTGTCTACCTGTTTATTCACACCTTCAAAAAAACATAACAGATTAGTAAGACAAGATCTTCCTTGTCTAAAACCATGTTGACTGTCTCCCATTAAGGCATGACTATCTACATGCTGAGTAATTTTGTTCTTTATGATGGTTTCTACCATTTTTCCTGGTACTGACGTCGGGCTCACTGGTCTATAGTTTCCTGGATCACCCCTGGAACCCATTTTAAAAATTGCCGTTACATTTGCGATCCTCCAATCGTGAAGTATTACAAATGATTTTAATGAACGTTCACAGATTACTAATAGCAGGTCTGCAATCTCATATTTCAGTTCTTTCAACACCCTTGGATGTATACCATCCGGTCCAGGTGATTTGCTACACTTCAGTTTATCAAATAGTTGTAATACATCTTGCCGATTCACGATATTTCTTTCAATTCCTCTGCAGTATCACCTTTAAATTCCACTTCTTTCATGGGTAACATCCCTACATCTTCCTCAGTAAAGACCGAAGCAAAGAATTCATTCAGTCTCTCTGCTATAGCCTTGTCCACTCTTACTGCCCCTTTTACCCCTCTATCATTTAACGGTCCAATTGACTATCTCACAGGTTTTTTTGCTACAAATGTACTTGAAAAGGTCTATCTCCAGGAACAAGCAGGAATGTAGTCTTCACATATGGGTGTCGTCTGTACCGACGGAGCCTGCGCGAGAACGCTCCCCAGCGTCCAATTAGAAAGCTTTTGGGAGCATCCCACAGCGCCTGGGTGCTGCCTTCCCACCTTTCCCAACTGCTGCTCTCCAGTTCTTCGTTTTCCACGGAGCCAGCAGATTGTTTTTCCTGTCACTGCAGAAATTATCCCACCTTTTTCATTCTTTTTTGTGGTAGCGTCTGCCTTCCTCGACGCTATACCAGTACCACCGGTTCTTTCTTCAAAAAAAAAAAAATTCTAATCTTTTTTTCTGGACTTTCCAAACTTTTTGCTGTCGGGTGCCTCGCGCCATTTTGGGCACTAGGCCCAACTTTTCCTTCAGAATGGAAAAACCCGCCTCGGGTTTTAAAAAGTGTTGCAAGTGTGGCGGTACCATCTCTGTCACTGACACTCACGAGTGGTGCCTTAAATGTTTAGGTCCTGACCACTCCATCTCGGAGTGTGTTGCCTGTGGGATGATGTCGAAGAGGGGTCGGTAAAACCGAGCTGCTAAGCTTAGCACCTTTTTTCCCTCCTATGCAGCATCCATGGCATCGACGTCTTCCAGGGCTTCGTCTTTCTCCCATGGATCTCAGGTAACCAAACATAAATCTGACCGGTCCTCAAAGGTTAGATCTCCTTCCAAGCATCGAGATGCCTCTGGCGTTGCCCTTGAGGGACTTGTACCGGCAAAATTGCCTCGGCGGGAGGCTTCGGCTTCCAAAGCACTATCGGGGCTCCAGGATGTTTTCAAGGCCTCAATCTCGGCAGAACTACTGGTGCCATGCTCTGGGGTACCGGACGCTTCGTCCGGTACCGATACCCAGGCATCGGCAGTGTCAATAGACCAGAGGTTCTTGGCTATTGAACGCAGTCTGACTGCTCTCCTTGCGGCTTCGGGACCGCTTCAGACAGTTCAACCAGTATCGATACCGCTTCCGGCACTGATACCGGTACGACAGCATCGACTGTGTTACCGGCACAGAGTCATGCTGTTTCCTCCGGTACCGACTTCGATCGGTACCGGTATCGTGCTTTGCAACAGCACCCGGACAGTAGATACTTCAAATCCTCTGAGGATTCTGACAGCTCTGTCGGTACCGGAGTACTTCTCTCTGAGGAGCCTTCCTCTCCTAAACGTAGGATGTCTCCTCCAGAGGAGATATCATTTAAGGATTTCATCCAGGAGGTGGCTAGAGGTCTTTCCATCACAGTGGCTCCTGAAACAGAGCCCAGAGCAAGGGGGAATTGGAGATTTTACAATATCCTAAAGCTCCCAAGGAGGCGGCTACTTTGCCTATTCATGAGATCTTGCATGATCTCATGCTAAGAATGTGGGAAACACCTCTTACCACCTCTCCTCATTCTCGTAGGCTTGATACCATGTATCGAGTACCTCCTTGTCCTGGATTTCAAAAAACCCAGTTGCCACACCACTCCATGGTAGTGGAATCAGCTATGAGAAGGATCAAGAGTGCAAAAAGACATGCATCTAATCCGTCAGGACGTGAATGTAGGACTCTTGATGCCTTTGGGCGTTGAACCTTCCAGGCCTCTGTGCTTTCTGCCAGGATTAATTCCTACATTTTATATATTGGAATGTTCCTTAAGGAGGTTACAGGAGATCTAGAGCTTATGAGCCCTCTCCTTCCTGATAAGAGGCAAGATTATCTTACACTTGTCAAACATGGCCAAGATGTTTCCAAGTTTGTTAATCGTGCAGCTTTTGACTGCTTTGAGTGCATAAGCAGAACCTCTGCCATTGCCATAGGTGCTCGTAGGATTGCCTGGCTCCAGGCATCTGACTTAGAACTCTGGGTACAGGACAAACTGGGGAATATCCCTTGCACAGGCGAAAATCTCTTTGGCAAAAATTGGCAAGAGAAAGCTAATGAGCTGGATGCTGATAACACCACTTTGGATAGACTATCCAAGGCTACAGCTGATCCTGCAAAGAGAAAATCCTACAAGAAATCATTCTTCTCTAAAAAGAAGAGGTTTTACCCCTCCTATACCCAGCAGGGGCATTCTGTAGGTCAGTCTGCCCGAAAGGGACAGCAGCCACCAAAACAAAGAAAAACAAGGTCTGCTAAGCCTCAACCGGCCCAACAGACTCTGCCTCCACAGGGGCTTTGACTCCCATCTAGAGAACTTGGCCTTTCTGGCTCTCAACAGGCTAGAGCCCTCCACCATTCCAGGAAGGTTGTGTCATTTTGCCCCCAGATGGGAGCAAATAACAGCAGAAGAATGGACTCTCTCCATTGTAAAAGAGGGGTACAAGCTTCATTTCCTCAACATGCCCCCTCCTACAGTTGTAAGACGGTTCAATTCTCAGACTTCACTCAAAAATCAGTTAAGTCAAGAGGTCAATTTACTTCTTGCCCACGGGGCAATAGAAGACGTACCCATCTCCCAACAGGGTACAGGGTTTTACTCCCCTATTTCCTTATTCCAAAGAAAACAGGGGGAAACAGATCCATTTTAGACCTCAGAGAATTGAACAAATTCCTGTTCAAGGAGAAGTTCAAGATGATTTCTCTAGGAACTCTTCTGCCATACCTTCAGAGTCAGGATTGGCTTTGTTCTCTAGATCTCAAGGATGCGTACACCCATGTTCTCATCCATCCAACTCACCGAAGATTCCTTCATTTTCTTTTTCAAGGAAAGCACTACCCAATACAGGGTGCTTCCTTTTGGCCTGGCTTCAGCACCAAGGGTGTTTACGAAATGCATGGCTGTAGTGGCAGCATTTCTTCGCACTCTAGGAATATTCGTCTTCCCCTACTTAAACGACTGGCTCATTCGAGCCCCATCAGAATCAGAGGCCAGAATTTCCCTATCTTTCACAATGCATATACTTCAGTATTTGGACCTGGTCATAAACATCCCAAAATCCAACCTAACTCCCACTCAGTCTCTAGAGTTTATAGGAGCTATGCTGGATAGCAGGAAAGCAAGGACCTATCTTCCACAGCCCCGCTGCCTTCGCATTGTGCAGTTAGCTTCCCAAGCAGTGTTAAACTCATCTCACTGCTCGGGAAATGTTACAATTGCTAGGCAACATGGCATCTACTGTGCATGTGATTCCCTATGCTCGCCTCCATATGAGAACAGCCCAATGGACTCTATCCACTCAGTGGACTCAAGCATCAGGCTGCCTATCAGACAAAATAGCAAACTCAAGTTGCCTTATTTTGTCCCTACAATGGTGGCAATCAACCCAAAACCTGTTGGTGGGGTCCCCTTTCCAACAGCCCCCACCCCAGGTCATCTCTTGGAACTCAGAGCAATCTTCCTTGCTCTTCGAGTGTTCCACACCCAGCTGAGCTACAAGACAGTCCTAATTCAGACGGACAATCAAATAGCTATGTTCCTTTTCGTCCCTCTAGTCCAATCCCGGAACCATAGAGTTTAGAATCTCCTCCAGCAGCCTTTGAGACTGAATGACATCATCGCTTTACCAACAGGGGTATAAGTAGGCAAGGACTGCCCCCTATCTCCAGTACTTCAGTCTCCAAGCAGCTGAGGAGATTCTGAGACTGGGACTGGGCTCAGTACAAATAAGCAGAGCTTGGGGTGTTTAGCTCCTGTTAGATTTTATTGGGGTCTTAATTCCCATCTTTTTATCTTCAAATTTAAATTTTTGTTCTTTCTTTTGGTTTGCAGGTTCTTCTTTGGCTCCATCCTGCTCCCTGGGCCCCCCTCCCTTCTCCCCCCCCCCCCCTCTGTGCTAGTTTTTCCCCAGCGTTTAAACGAGCAGCGGGGGAGAGGGTGTAGTGATAGCATCCCTGCTCCCGAACCCGATAATAGGGGTGAGGAGCAGGTAGCAGGCGTGCTCGCAGTGTCCCGGGGACCTGTGGAGAGGTCCGGGTGCAGAAATTGAGCAGTGAACTGCGTCGGAGCCGAAGCCGCGGCAGGCTGAGCTCCGACGCCGGTGAGATACTCTGCAACAGGCAAGCCCCGTGAGTAGGAGCGCCGTTTTTGGGCGTTTGTTTTTTGATTTCTTTGTTTTTTCTTTGAATTTCTTTCGCTGTTTTCTTTCTTTTGGTTTCCGTTTCGGCGGGTTTAGAAGTTTGAAGAGTGCTTAGCCGCGTGTACGCTCGCGGGAAAGAAGCCGGCGGCCATTTTAGGAGCCGCGGTTCTTTCTGGCCTCTCCGCTGCTGGTGATTTTGCGGCATTAGAGGCCTCGTTTTTGCAGGGCCCTAGTCCTGCCTGTCTGGGCACCTCTATGGGGTGGTTTTTCTCTTAAAAAAAAAAAAAAAACCACAAAGGCATACATAAATACCTCCGGCCCGGAGGACAGAGCAGAGGCTCCTGGCCTAGCTTATAGGCTCCTGCTGTGGCTGCAATTTTTTCCCGCACCTGGGGTGCAGGTGTCAGTTCGGAAGGGCCTTCCCGGGCCGCTGTAGGAGGTGATCCGCAGGCCTAGCGTCAGTTGGGGGGTTTTTACTTCTCAGGGCTTGGCTATGCCTTCCAAGCCCCGGTGTTTGGTGTGTGGCTTGAGGCGCAGTACGGTGCAGGAATCGGGTGTGTGTTCTGCTTGCACGCTGGCCACTGACGGCATGGATAAGGGGCTGGAACTGTCTGTGGCGGAAGCTGTGGGCGTTTTGCCTCCGGTCCTGGACCAGGAGGAGCCTGTGGCGGGGCTTTCCTCAGGAGAAGGTTCCTCGCTGCTGTTAGGCCTGGTTCAGGGGGCAGCTTCTCCAGGGATTCCGCCGAACTTCTTTACGCTGCTTCAACAGGCCTTTGCCTTGTTACAGTCAGCTCTGCCGGTTCCGCCGCCGGGAGCCCAGGGGCAGAAGAGGTTAGGACCCTTGGGCAGTCCAGCGGAGGGCGCTCCCGCGGCTAAGAAATGCAAGGTCGCGGGTGTGGATAGTGCGCCCTCGCTCCTCGGGGACGGCTCTGCGGAGTTGGACGAGGAACTGGAGGTCCTGTCTGATGAGGAATTGGAAGAGGGGGAGTTGCCTAGCGCCGAGCAGCAGAGTAAGGTGGTCAGGGTGTTTCGTCGCGAAGAGCTCCCGGCCCTGATCTCGGAGACTCTCAAGACCCTCAAAATGCCCGTGGGAGAGCCGGTGGCTGAGGAGGTCTTGGAGGATCCACTGTTGCAGGCGGTTTGGTCGTCCCAAAAGGTTTTTCCCCTACATCGGGTCTTTAGGTCAATGATCCAGGAGGAATGGGATGTTCCGGAGGCGGCTCTCAAGGGTACCAGGGCCTTGGCGCGCCTTTATCTGCTGGCAGACCAGGATAGGGACTTGTTTCGCTCCCCAAAGGTGGATGCGGCAGTGTCGGCGGTTACGAAGAAAACTACGATTCCAGTCGAGGGGGCCGCGGCACTGAAGGATGTGCAAGACAGGCGGCTGGATTCCCTACTATAACAGGTTTTCAATGTTTGCGCCATTTCCATGCAGGCGTCCATTGCGGGGGCCTGGGTGGCTCGGGGCTGTTTGCGGTGGTCCCAACGCTTGCAGGGGGAGCCGTTGGAGGGCCGTTTGGATGATGTTTCGCGACTGGAGTCCGGTACGGCGTACTTAGCGGATATCCATTATGATCTCATCCACGGTTTAGCTAAAAGTATGGCCTCAGTGGTGGCGGCTCGGCGGTACCTCTGGTTGCGTAATTGGTCGGCTGATAGTTCCTCGAAGGCTCGTCTTAGTAAGTTGCCCTTTAGGGGTAAACTTTTGTTTGGAGAAGATTTGGAGTAGTTGGTCAAGGATCTTGGAGAGTCCAAGGGCGGTCGGCTCCCGGAGGATAAGCCTAAGCAAGGTCGGGCTCCTGCGGGGTTCTGGGGGACCGCTAGGGAGTTTCGTAGATTTCGTTCCTCTCGGTTTGGCCCGTCACAACGGGGGAAGTTCCCGGTTAGAGGGCAAGGATTTTGAGGCTTCCAGGGAGCAGGAAAGGGGTTCGCTCCTTACCAGTCCTCGGGCACTAAAAAGCCGCAATGAGATGCGGCGGGCTCAGTCGGGGTGGTTCCCGTGGGAGGTCGGTTGCGGGATTTTTACCCTGCCTGGGTCTGGGTCTGGATAACGTCAGACCAGTGGGTCCTCGAGGTCATTCGCGAAGGGTATGCGTTGGAACTCCACCGGCCCATTTTAGATTCCTTTGTCAGATCCCCTTGCGTGGCTCCGGCCAAGTTGCGGGCGGTCTCGGACACTCTGCTGCGACTGCTTCAGCTCGGTGCAGTGGTGCCGGTTCCGGCAGATCAGTGCGGGTACGGTTGATACTCCATATATTTCGTTGTGCTGAAAAAGGAAGGCTCCTTTCGGCCGATCTTGGATCTGAAGCGCGTGAATCGGTGTCTCCGGGTGACTCATTTTCGGATGGAAACTCTGCGATCCGTGATTGCAGCGGTCCGAGCGAGGGAATTCCTTACCTCCCTAGATATGACGGAGGCATATCTTCATATCCCCATACGGCAGGAACATCAGAAATATCTCCGCTTTGCGGTTCCTATGGGACACTTTCAGTTTCAAGCGTTGCCCTTCAGGCTGGCCACGGCCCCTCAGACTTTCACCAAGATCGTGGTGGTGGTGGCGGCGGCGCTCCGCAAAGAGGGCGTGCTGGTCCACCCATATCTGGACGATTGGCTGATTCGGGCGAAGTCCAGGGAGGAGAGTTTGACTGGGACCGCCCGGGTGGTGGAGATGCTGGAGAGCCTGGGCTGGGTCGTCAACTTTGCAAAGAGCAGTTTGGTTCCGTCTCAGTCCCTGGTCTTTCTGGGGGCCCGCTTAGACACGCATCAGGCGGCAGTGTTCCTGCCCGTCCTTCGAGCGCAGGGGCTGCGTGCCCTGGTCAGACGGTTTTTGTCGACTCCGGCGCCGACAGTGTGGCAATATCTTCAGTTGTTGGGCACAATGGCGGCTACCATCAAGGTGGTACCGTGGGCCCGAGCTCACATGCAGCCTTTGCAGAGGGCGCTGCTTCGTCGGTCACATCAGCGGGATGCGTTGTCGCAGCGTATGGTGTGTCCGCCGGAGGTGCGCATGGAGCTTCGGTGGTGGCTGCGGCTGGAGAGCTTGGAGGCCGGCATGCCTCTCGAGCCCCCCCCCCCGGAAGTTGCTGACGACGGATGCCAGTCTGGTGGGGTGGGGGGCACATTACGAAGGCCGGTTTGCCCAGGGCAGCTGGTCTCCGGAGGAGTCGGTTTGGTCCATCAACCGGTTGGAGATGAGAGCGGTCTTCTTGGCGCTGCGCAAGTTTCAGGGGGCATTGCGTCAGGAGGCGGTTCGCGTTCTGTCCGACAATGCCACGACGGTGACTTACATCAATCGCCAGGGCGGCACGGGCAGTGCGGCCCTCGAAGCCGAGGCGAGTCAGCTCTTAGGGTGGGCCGAGCTGCACCTGGGAGCGCTCTCGGCGCAGCACGTGGCAGGTGTGGAAAATGTAGAGGCGGATTTCCTGAGCCGTCGCAGGGTGGACCCGGGAGAGTGGAGTCTCCACCCGCAAGTGTTTGCGCTGTTGGTGCGGCGCTGGGGGATTCCGCGGATGGATCTCATGGCGGCCTTCGAGTCGGCACAGGTGCCTCGGTTCTTCAGCAGACGCCGAGAAAGGATGTCGGAAGGGCTCGATGCGTTGGCGCAGCGATGGCCGGACGGTGGTCTTCTCTGTGTTCCCAACTTGGGCCCTGATAGGCCGGGTGGTGCAGCGCATAGAGAGGCATCGCGGCCTGGTGGTGTTGGTGGCTCCCGATTGGCCCCGACGGCCTTGGTACGCGGATGTAATACGGTTGCTGGCTGACAGTCCCTTCCGATTGCCGCAGCGGGCGGATCTCTTACGGCAGGGGCCGTTGCGCATGCCCCAGGTGAGTCGGTTCTCACTTACGGCTTGGCTCATGAAAGGGCTCGGTTGATGGCCAAGGGGTATTCGGCTACGGTAATTTCTACCTTGCTGAAGGAACGCCGGCGCTCCATTTCGTTGGCGTATGCTCGCGTTTGGCGTATTTTTGAAGCCTGGTGTGTGGAGCATGCTGTTCAGCCCTTGGCGGCCTCCATAGCCCAGATTCTGTCGTTTTTGCAAGATGGCGTGGACAAGGGTTTGGCGGCTAGTTCCTTGCGGGTTCAGTTAGCGGCCATTTCCTGTTATCGCGGAAAGGTTCGGGGTCAGTCGTTGGGTGCTCACGGCGACATCCGGCGGTTTCTGCGGGCGGTGTTGCTTATGCGGCCGCCGGTCCGTAGTGCAGTACCTACATGGGATCTGAATTTGGTGTTGGAGGCTTTGCTCCGGGCGCCGTTTGAGCCTTTGGATAAGGCCTCTTTGAAGGACCTGACGTTGAAGACGTTTTTTCTGGTGGCAATTTGTTCCGTGCGCCGCATTTCCAAATTGCAAGCCTTGTCTTGTAGGGAACCTTATCTTTCCTTCTTCCATCACAAGGTGGTGCTGCGGATGGTGCCGGCCTTTCTGCCTAAGGTCGTTACACCTTTTCATGTTAACCAGGTGGTTTCGCTTCCAGTGTTTTCTGGTCTTCAGGACGGTGTGTCGGGTAGGCGGTTGCACCTCCTCGATGTGCGTCGGGTTCTGCGTAAGTACCTTCGTTGGACAGCGGAGTTTCGGAAGTCCGATAGGCTGTTTGTGGCTTTCGGGGGGCCGCGCAAAGGGGAAGCAGCGGCGAAAGCGTCCATTTCGCGTTGGTTGAAGGCGGCTATTGCTTCCGCATACGTGTTGAAGGGGAAGATCGTGCCGGACGGTCTCCGAGCGCACTCAACTCGGGCTCAGGCAGCGTCTTGGGCGGAGTTCAGTTTGGTTCCCGTAGGGGACATTTGTCGGGCGGCGACCTGGTTGTCGCTGCACTCCTTTGCTAAGCATTATCGACTCAATGTGCAGGCGGCCGGGGATGGGCGTTTTGGCTCGGCGGTTCTTCAGGCTGGGCTCGCTGGTCCCTCCCGTTGAGGATTACTGCTCTGTTACATCCTCTATGGTTCCAGGACTGGACTAGAGGGACGAAAAGGAAAAGTAAATTAGACTTACCTGCTAATTGTTCCTTAAGGAACTCTAGTCCAGTCCCGGAGCCCTCCCTGGGGTTATCAGCTCGTTGGCCTGAAGTGGGTCGCTTTCTTTTTGTTGTTTCTGAAAAAAAAAAAAAATAGAAAAGAAAAGGGCGTAGTGTGGAGCCATGGTGGGAACCCTTTGTTATGGCGGGGACAGTGTCCTGTTCCTACTTTTGTTACTTTGCTGATTTTTTAATCTACTTATTTGTTGCTCTGCTCAGTTTGTTTTGTCAATAGGTACTGGAGATAGGGGGCAGTCCTTGCCTACTTATACCCCTGTTGGTAAAGCGATGATGTCATTCAGTCTCCAAGGCTGCTGGAGGAGATTCTAAACTCTATGGTTCCGGGACTGGACTAGAGTTCCTTGAGGAACAACAATTAGCAGGTAAGTCTAATTTACATTTCTAGCTGAACAAGCAGGGAGGAACAGGCTCTCTGTCGCTTTGCAACGAAGTTTTGCGACTATAGGCCCTCAGCCAGAGAGCATCAGATTCATTTCCTTGCAGTGTATCTGCCAGGCATTCAAAACTCCTGGGCAGACAGACTCAGTCGAGTTCTGCTTCCACACGAGTGGTCTCTTCATGCAGACCAGGTAGCAAAAATTTTTCAAAATTGGGGAACTCCGGACATAGACCTCTTTGCAAGTCCGTTGAATGCCAAACTTCCCCGATTCTGTTCCAGAATTCTGGCTCAGGGTTCACAGGCCAGGGATGCTTTCCTCCTCCATTGAGGGCAGGACTTCCTATATGCCTTTCCACCCATTCCCCTGATTCCCAAAACCCTATTCAAGCTTCAGAGAGACAGAGGCCATATGATTCTCATAGCTCCACATTGGCCACGGCAGGTGTGGTACCCTCTGCTCCTATATCTCCCTCAAGTTCCATCTCTGGAGTTAGCATCTGCTCCAGATCTCCTGTCTCAGGAGGACGGGATGTTGTGGCATCCTGATCCCCCACTCCCTGCATCTCAGGGCCTGATTGCTGAGGGCCTAGACCCTTCATGGTCTTAACCTGTCTCAACAAGTAAAGGATATCCTTTATGCTTCTAGAAAGCCTTCCACAAGACGCTCTTATGCTTTCAAGTGGAAAAGGTTTTGACCCCCTGGCGATACCTCTGGAATCATTATTGGAGTATCTCCTTCATTTATCTAATTGCAGGCCTTAAGACTAACTCAGTATGAGTCCATTTAAGTGCTATTTCAGCTTCTTTCGAGCCTTTAAATGGACAACCTATTTCCTCTCATCTTCTCATAACGAGATTTATGAGGGGCCTCCTAACGAAGCCTCCCATTAGGCCACCACCGGTAGCATGGGACCTAAATCTGGATCTCCAGGAACAAGCAGGAATGTAGACATCACATATGGGTATCGTGTTCCTGTCACCACAGAAAGTTTTTTCCTTCTTTTTTGTGGTCGCGTCTGCCTTCCTCAACGCTTTACCAGTACCACCGGTTTTTCTTTCTTTCTTTTCTTTAAAAAAAAAAATAAAAATTCCTTGGTACTTTTTTCCCATTTTTTTTCCAGGTGCACGTGCCATTTTGGGTCTTAGGCCCAAGATTTTTTCCACAATGGAAAAACCCTCTTTGGGTTTTAAAAAGTGCACCAAGTGTGGCGGTACCATCTCCGACACCCATGAGTGGTGTCTGAAATGTTTAGGTCCTGACCATTTCATTTCGGAATGTATGGCCTGTGCCATGATGTCCAAGAGAGGCCGACAGAACCGAGCTGCCAAGCTCAGTACCCTGTTTCCCTCTGATGCAGCTTCGTTGGCATGAACGTCTTCCAGGGTTTTGTCTTCCTCCCGTGGATCTCAGGTAACTAAACACAAGTCCAGCCAGTCCTCAAAGGGTAGGTCTCCTTCTAAGCATCGAGATGCCTCCGGCGTTGCCCTTGAGGATTCTGCACCGGCAAAATTGCCCCGGCGGGAGGTTTTGGCTTCCAAAGTATTATCGGGGCTCCAGGACATTCTCGAGGCCTCGACCTCAGCAGAACTACTGGTGCCATGCTGTGGGGTACCGGCGGGCTTCTCCGGTACCAACATCCAGGCATCGGCAGCGTCGATAGACCAGAGGGTCCTGGCTATTGAACGCAGTCTGGCGGCTCTCCTTGCGGCATCAACACCCTCGGAACCGCGTCAGACAGTTCAACCAGTACCGGCACCGGCACCGGTACCGACAGCATCGATATCGGCGTCCGCATTGCCGGCACCCAGTCATGCGATGCCTTCCGGTACCATTACATCGGTACCGATTCCCCTCGGTACCGACTTCGGTCAGTACGGGTATCGGGCTCTTCAAGAGCATCCCGACAGAAGGTACTTCGAGTCCTCAGAGGAATCTGAGGATTCTGACAGTTCTGTTGATGCGGGAATACTTCTCCCGGAGGAGCCTTCCTCTCCTAAACGCAGGATGTCTCCTCCAGAGGACATTTCCTTTCAGGATTTTATCAGGGAGGTGGCTCGGGGTCTGTCCATTACTGTGGCCCCTGAAACAGAGCCCAGAGCAAAGGAGTTGGAAATTTTACAATATCCTAAAACTCCTAAGGAGGCAGCTACCTTGCCCATCCATGAGATCTTGCATGATCTCATGCTAAGAATGTGGGAGACACCTCTTACCACCTCTCCTCACTCTCGTAGACTGGATACTCTTTCGAGTCCCTCCTTGTCCTGGTTTCCAGAAAACTCAGCTTCCTCACCACTCTATTGTAGTGGAATCAGCTATGAGAAGGATCAAGAGTGCAAAGAGACATGCCTCTAATCCTCCAGGACGTGAGTGCAGAACTTTGGACGCTTTTGGACATTGTGTCTTCCAAGATTACATGCTTACTGCCAGGATCAGTTCCTATAGTCTATATATGGGAATGTTCCTGAAGGAAGTCACAGGAGATTTAGAGGCTTTAAGCCCTCTTCTTCCTGAGGATAGAAGGCAGGATTTTCTCACATTGGTCAAGCATGCCCAAGATGTTTCTAAATTTGTCAACCGTGCAGCTTTTGTCTGTTTTGAGTACATAAGCAGAACCTCTGCCATTGCCATAGGTGCACGTAGAATTGCTTGGCTCCAGGCATCTGATCTGGAGCTCTGGGTACAAGACTAACTGGGAAATATTCCTTGTACTGGTGAGAACCTGTTTGGTAAAGATTGGCAGGAGAAGGCCAATGTGTTGGATGCTGGCAACTCCACCTTGGATAGATTATCCAAGTCCACAGTTGATCCTGCAAGAAAGAAATCTTTCAAGAAATCATTCTTTTCTAAAAAGAAAATATTTTATCCTGCTTATTCTCAGCAGGGACGTTCTGCAGGTCAACCTGTTCGGAAGGGTCAGCAACCACCCAAACAAAGGAAAGCAAAGACTGCTAAGCCTCAACCGTCTCAGCAGTCTCAGCCTCCACAAGGCCTTTGACTTTCAGTTTGAGAACTTAGCCTTCCTGGCTCTCAATGGACCAGAGCCTTCCACCATTCCAGGATGGTTGTGCCATTTTGCCCCCAGATGGGGACAGATAACAGCAGAGCATTGGACACTCTCCATCATAAAAGAGGGGTACAGGCTTCATTTTTTGAGCATGCCTCCTCCCACAATGATAAGACAGTTCAATTCTCAGACCTCTCTCATCAACCTGTTAGATCAAGAGGTCACCATGCTTCTTGCCCAAGGGGCAATAGAAGAAGTACCCATCCATCAGCAGGGTAGAGGGTTTTACTCCCCCTATTTCCTTATTCCAAAGAAAACAGGGGGATACAGACCTATTTTAGACCTCAGAGAATTGAACAAATTCCTTGTCAAAGAGAAATTCAAGATGATTTCTTTAGGAACTCTGCTGCCATACCTTCAGAGTTAGGATTGACTTTGTTCTCTAGATCTCAAGGATGCATATACTCATGTTCTCATCCACCCGACTCACAGGAAGTTCCTTCGGTTCCTTTTTCAAGGAAAGCACTACCAATACAAGGTGCTTCCTTTTGGCCTGGCCTCAGCACCAAGAGTGTTCACTAAATGCATGGCTATGGTAGCAGCATTTCTCCGCAGTCTAGGGATATTAGTCTTCCTCTACTTGGACGACTGGCTCATTCGAACCCCATTAGAAGCAGAAGCCAGGACCTCCCTATCTTGCACAATGCGTGTCCTTCAGTATTTGGATCTTGTCATAAACTTCCCAAAATCCAGTCTAACTCCCACTCAGTCTCTAGAATTCATAGGAGCTTTGTTGGATCCAAAAAGGCAAGGGCCTATCTTCCCCAGGCCCGTTGTCTTCGCATGGTGCAGTTAGCTTCTCAAGCAGTGCTGAAACCTCATCTCACTTCACGAGAAATACTACAGCTACTAGGCCACATGGCATCTACCGTGCATGTGGTTCCCTATGCTCGTCTCCATATGAGAGCAGCCCAGTGGACTTTATCCTCTCAGTGGAACCAGGCATCAGGGTGCCTGTCAGACAAAATAGCAAACACAAGTCGCCTTATTTTGTCCCTCCAATGGTGGCAGTCCACTCAGAACCTGTTCCTTTGCGTCCCTCTAGTCCAGTCCCAGAAACGTAGAGTTGTCAACCTCCACCAGCAGCTTTGGAGACTGAATGATGTCATCGTCTTGATGTCACTGGTACAAATAGGCTAGGTCCGCCCCCTTTCACCAGTACTTTCAGTCTCCAAGCAGCTTGGAAGTTCTGAGCCCGGGGCTGGGCTCAGAGGAACAAATAAGCAGAGCTTTAGTTCTTTGAATTTAGGAATTTATTTTTACCTTGGTTTGTTTTTAGGTGCCTGCTGCTGCTGACAGAGATTCTGTGTTGCTGGGGCTGTTTTTCTCTTCTCTGTTCCTGCTCTTTCCTCTTTCCTCTCCCCTCCTCCTTCCCCCCCCCCCCTTCCTATGCCTTAGTGCCCCAGCATTTAAACGAGCATTACAAGTGCACAGGAGTGTGTTGTCTGCTCTTTGCTCCCTGCTCCCGAACCCACTTGGAAGGGTGAGGAGCCGGTTGAGCACGTTTGAGACTGCTAGTAGCAGGCAGGACTTAGAGCCACAGTGTTCAGCAGTCTTTCCAGGAGCTGATGCCGATTTGAGGGCTGTGCTTCTGAGGGGTTCAGCGCTGCCCTTCCTCACTCTTGGGGGATTCTGGTGAGTAATTTTGCCATTGGGGTCCCTTGGGGGAGTGTCCTTTCATTCGGAGCAGGGTTTTTGCAGCTCCTAGGGAGTGCAGGAGGCCTGGCCGCGTGATTTTTGGCGCCGCAAACGTTGCGGCGGCCATTTTGGATGCCGTTTTTTCTTCAACTTACTAAGTGAGTTTTTTCAGGGTTAGGAGCATCGTTTTGGCAAACGGTGGTAGGGGGCAGCTAGTTAGAGCTGGCTTAGTGTATCTGTGCAAAAATAAAATAAAATAAAATAAAGACGCGTTTGAAATTTAGCTGCTCCTGAGGCTATTCAGGGCTTCCTTTTCACTATTACAGCGCTGTTCATTGATCATGCCTGCCAAGCCACGCTGCCTCGTGTGTGGGGTGAGGCGCGGAGAGCTTTTGGACACCGGTGTGTGTAAGGCGTGTTCTTTAGAGGCCATGGGTATGGAACAGGCCCTGGGGGAAGGCTCTCAAGGTCAGGGAGAGGCTTCTCTGGAGGGGGGGGAATCTGCACCCCCTTCTTTGACTGCTTCAGAGCCGGTTGCGGGCCCGTCCTCTGCTAGCAGCATTCTCCGGTTGCCGGAAGGGTCTCGGGGCTGGGTTGCCAGGGTTCCCTTCCGAGTTTTTTTCCTTGATGCAGAAGGCTTTTGCATTACTGCAGCCGGACTGGGTGGTTCAGCCCCCCGGTTCTCCAAGGGGTTCGAAGCGCCGGTCCTCCGCTCTCCTCGAAGGGGACGTGGCGCTGCCAAAACGGCGACGGGACGATTTGGATCCGGCGTCGCCAGCTCCCTTGGAGGAGGGCCTGGCCATGCCGGATCTGGAGGATGATGTTTTGGATGAGGACTTGGAAGACGGGGAATTGTTGGAGGAGGAGCAGCAGAGCAGACTGGTCCGCGTTTTTCGGCGGGAAGAACTGCCTGCTCTGATCTCCGAGACGCTAAAGGTTTTGAATATACCCGCGGGGTCCACGTCCTCCGTGGAGGCGTTGGAGGATCCGCTGCTGCAGGCCGTGCGCACTTCGCAGCGAGTGTTCCCTATACACAGAGTCTTTCGGGATATGATTCAGGAGGAGTGGGACTCTCCGGAGTCGGCGTTGCGGGGGACCAGGGCATTGGACAGGTTATACCCGCTCTCGGAACAGGATAAGCGGCTTTTTCGTTCGCCTAAGGTGGACGCCGCAGTGGTGGCGGTCACAAAGAAGACTACCATTCCGGTGGAAGGGGCGGCAGCCTTAAAGGATGGCCAGGATAGGAAGTTGGATACTTTGCTGAAGCAGGTATTTGATATGAGTGCCCTTTCCCTGCAGGCCTCCATTGCGGGGGCGTGGGTGGCGAGAGGCTGTTTGCGCTGGTCTCAACGGCTCCAGAGCTCCCTCTCGGAGGATCAGTCGGCAGATGTGTCTCGTCTGGAGTCCGGCACGGCTTATCTGTCCGATGTTCACTATGATCTTATTCGTGGTCTGGCGAAATGTATGGCTTCCGTAGTGGCGGCTCGCTGTTATTTGTGGCTCCGTAACTGGTCGGCGGATAATTCATCCAAGTCCCGGCTCAGTAAGCTTCCGTTCCGGGGAACACTTCTCTTTGGAGAGGATCTTGAAAAGTTGGTCAAGGACCTCGGAGAATCCAAAGGGGGACGGCTACCGGAGGATCGGCCGAAGCAGACTCAGGGGGCTTCGGGGTCGCGAGGCCTTCCGAGAGATTTTCGTAGGTTTCGCACTCCTCGTTTTCAGCAATCGCAGCGGGGCAGGTTTCCGTCACGGGGTCAGTCCTTTCGAGGTTTTTGCGGGGCAGGAAGGGGTTTTGGTACCTTCCAGACCGCTGGGTCCAAAAAGTCCCAATGAGATGAGGCGGGCCCAGGTGGGCGAGGTGCCCGTGGGAGGCAGGTTACGTGAGTTTTACCCTGCCTGGGTCCAGATTACCTCGGACCGGTGGGTCTTGGAGGTCATTCGGGAAGGCTATGCTCTAGAGTTTCGGCACCCCGTAGGAGATTCCTTTGTTCTTTCCCCCTGCAGGGCCCCTCGGAAGCTGAGAGCGGTGGGCGACACCCTAAGGCGTCTCCAGCAGCTCCGTGCGATAGTGCCCGTTCCGGTCGACCAGTTCGGCGCCGGTCGATACTCCATTTATTTCGTGGTTCCCAAGAAAGGGGGCACGTTTCGCCCGATTCTCGATCTCAGGAGAGTAAACCGTTGTCTTCGAGTGTCCCACTTCCGCATGGAAACCTTGCGGTCCGTCCTGGTGGCAGTTCGCGAAGGAGAATTTTTGACGTCCTTAGACCTGACGGAGGCTTATCTTCATATCCCCGTACGACCGGAGCATCAGCGCTTCCTACGTTTTGCGGTGCCGATGGGACACTTTCAGTTCCGGGCACTGCCTTTCGGTCTAGCGACTGCTCCCCGGACGTTCACAAAGGTTATGGTGGTGGTAGCGGCCGCTCTTCGCAAAGAGGGGATACTGGTACACCCTTACCTGGACGATTGGTTGATACGGGCGAAGTCCAGAGAGGAAAGCGTGGTAGCCACCGCCCGGGTGGTGGGGTTCTTGGAGAGCCTCGGTTGGGTAGTCAACGGGGCGAAGAGTCGCCTGACTCCCTCTCAGACGCTGGAGTATCTGGGTGCGCGCTTCGAGACTCTGTCAGGCCGGGTCTTTCTTCCCAGCACAAGGGCGCAGGCCTTGAGGGATCTGGTGCGTCGATTTCTGGGGCTTCGGGCGCCGACGGCTTGGCAGTATCTGCAATTGCTCGGTACCATGGCGGCTACGATAGACTTGGTGTTGTGGGCCAGGGCTCACATGCGGCCGTTACAGAGTGCTCTTCTCCAGCGGTGGTCTCATCAGATGAATGCGTTGTCGCAGTGCCTTCCCTGTCCGGAGGGGGTGAAGGACAGCCTGCAGTGGTGGCTGCTTCCCGACAGTCTGTCGCAGGGCGTGCCTCTGGAGCCTCCGTGCTGGCGGTTGCTCACGACGGATGCGAGCCTAGCGGGCTGGGGGGCTCATCTCGAAGGCTCGTTGGCGCAAGGGACTTGGTCACCGAAAGAGCAACTTTGGTCCATCAACCGGTTGGAAATGCGAGCGGTGTTTCAGGCTCTGCTGGCATTTCGGCAGGTGCTGGGGCATACAGCGGTGCGAGTGCTGTCGGACAACGCGACCACAGTGGCGTATATAAATCGACAAGGCGGTACGGGCAGCGCGGCGCTGGAAGAGGAGGCGAGTGTGCTGCTGACCTGGGCGGAACAGAACTTACAGGCCCTGTCAGCTCAGCACGTCGCAGGAGTCGACAATGTCGAAGCGGATTATCTGAGCCGCTGCCGCGTGGATCCGGGGGAGTGGACACTGCACCCGGACGTATTCGCGATGCTGGTGCGCCGATGGGGGATTCCGGTGATGGATCTCATGGCGACCTTCAAGTCGGCGAAGGTGGAGCATTTCTTCAGCCGAAGAAGAGAGCGGATGGCGGAGGGCCTGGATGCTCTGGCGCAACGGTGGCCCGCGGAGGGCCTTCTGTATGTGTTCCCTCCTTGGGCGCTCATAGGCAAGGTGATGCAATGCATCGAACGACACAGGGGTCTGGTGGTGCAGGTGGCGCCGGATTGGCCGAGGCGGCCATGGTATGCGGATTTGGTTCGGCTGGTGGCCGACGTCCCGTGGCGGCTCCCGCTTCGGGAGGACCTGTTGCTCCAAGGGCCCTTGCGGATGCCTCAGGTGGGTCCATTCTCGCTTACGGCTTGGCTCTTGAGCGGGCGCGGTTAACGGCCCGTGGATATTCGGCGTCCGTGGTAGCCACTCTTTTGCGATCGCGCCGGAGGTCGACTTCTCTAGCATATATACACGTTTGGCGTGTTTTTGAGGCCTGGTGCTCCGATCGGGCCATCAATCCCATGCGGGCTTCCGTGTCCAATGTTCTCTCCTTTTTGCAAGCTGGAATGGAGAAGGGCCTCGCGGCCAGTTCCTTGCAAGTACAATTGGCGGCTCTTTCCTGTTTTCGCGGCAAGATTCAAGGTCAGCTGATAGCGGCGCATGTCGATATTCGACGTTTCTTACGAGCGGTTTTGCTCCTGCGACCGCCGAGGCGGTCGGTTATTCCTCCGTGTGATCTCAATGTGGTCTTGGACGCCCTGATCGGGCAGCCGTTTGAGCCCTTGAGTACAGCTTCGCTTAAGGATTTGACGCTCAAGACGGTGTTCCTAGTGGCGATTTGTTCCGCCAGGAGGATTTCGGAGCTGCAGGCGCTGTCTTGCCAGGAAACTTTTTTGACTTTTTCTCCGGACAAGGTGGTGTTACGAACGGTGCCCGCCTTTTTGCCAAAGGTGATGTCCGCGTTCCATGTTAATCAGGTGGTGTCGCTGCCGGTATTTTCCGCGGAGCAGAGGGCTCAAGCGGGTGGACGCTTGCACCGGTTGGATGTGCGGAGGGTGCTCAAGAAGTACCTCCGTCGTACGGCATCATTCCGGAAGTCGGACAGGCTTTTTGTCGCCTTCGGGGGTCCTCGGAAGGGCGAGGCGGCGGCGAAGTCTTCCATTTCTAGGTGGCTGAAGGAGGCCATTGGTTCCGCATACATTTTGGGAGGCAAGGAAGTGCCCTTTGGTTTGCGGGCGCATTCTACAAGAGCTCAGGCGGCGTCGTGGGCGGAAGTCAGCCTCGTTCCGGCGGCGGATATTTGTCGGGCGGCGACCTGGTCCTCGTTGCATTCTTTTGCTCGGCATTATCGTTTGGATGTACAGGCGCGCGGGGATGGTCGTTTTGGGTCAGCCGTTCTTCAGGCTGGTGTTTCAGGGCCCTCCCGTTGATATGTACTGCTCTGTTACATCCTCTACGTTTCCGGGACTGGACTAGAGGGACGCAAAGGAAGAGTAAATTAGACTTACCTGCTAATTGTTGTTCCTTAAGGAACTCTAGTCCAGTCCCGGATCCCTCCCGTTCTATGGGGGTGGTACAGCCTGAAGTTTTTAGCCGCGCGGGTTGTGAGATGGGACAGCTGTTGAACCTGTAAAAGAAATAAAAAGCGAGAAATTTTCAAGAATATATATATTTTTTCATGTCAGGGCGCTCGGGGAGGCGCAGGGATGAGAGGCGCTTTCAGCGGGGGTCTCTGTGGTGTTTGCAGCATGGACTGGGGAGCGCCGGGGCTCTGGTGCTTCAGTTCCCGGTCCTTTTGGGGCCTTGACCCGTTCTTTCGGGGCGGCTCTGTTTTCTGCCTTAGTTCTTTTCTATCTGTATATACTGTTTATTATAATTTTTGAGATACCTACTTATTTGTTGCTCTGCTGAGTCTGCTTTGTCAATAGGTACTGGTGAAAGGGGGCGGACCTAGCCTATTTGTACCAGTGACATCAAGACGATGACATCATTCAGTCTCCAAAGCTGCTGGTGGAGGTTGACAACTCTACGTTTCCGGGACTGGACTAGAGTTCCTTAAGGAACAACAATTAGCAGGTAAGTCTAATTTACTCTTGCTGGGGTCCCTATTTCAACTACCCTTACCCCAGGCAACTCTCACAACAGATGCTTCACCAATGTGTTGGGGAGCTCATTTGCAAGACCTCTCCACCCAAGGCACTTGTATTCCACAGGAGACTCATCTACATATCAATCTCTTGGAGCTCAGAGCAATCTTCCTTGCTCTTCCAGTGTTCCACACCCTGCTCAGCTGCAAGACAGTCCTCATTCATACAGACAATCAAGTAGCCATGTTCTACGTGAACAAACGGGGGGGGGGGAGGAGGGGGAACAGGCTCTCCTTCGCTTTGCAACGAAGCTTTGCGATTATGGGCCCTCTCCAGAGAGCATCAGATTCATTTCCGGGCAGTGTATCTTCCAGGCATACAAAACTCTTGGGCAGACTAAGTCGAGTTCTGCTTCCGCACGAATGGTCTCTACATGTAGATCAGGTGACCAAGATTTTTCAAATTTGGCGAACCCTGGACATAGACCTCTTTGCAAGTCCGTTGAATGCCAAACTTCCCCGGTTCTGTTCCAGAATCCCGGCTCAGGGCTCTCAGGCCAAGGATGCTTTCCTCCTCCACTGGGCCAAGACTTCCTTTATGCTTTTCCACCCATTCCCCTAATTCCCAAGACCCTATTCAAGCTTCTGAGAGACAGAGGACATATGATTCTCATAGCTCCACAATGGCCTCGGCAAGTGTGGTACCCTCTGCTTCTACATCTCTCTCAAGCTCCCTCCCTGGAGTTAGGGTCTGCTCCAGATCTCCTATCTCAGGAGGACAGAATGTTATGGCAACCCAATCCCCAGTCTCTGCATCTCAGGGCTTGGTTGCTGAAGGCCTAGATCTCCATGATCTTAACCTCCCTCAGCAGGTAAAGGATTTCCTTTGTTTCCAGGAAACCTTCCACGAGACGCTCTTATGCTTTCAAGTGGAAAAGGTTTACCATATGTTGTTCGCAGAAGGGTCTTAACCCCTTGCGGCACCTCTGGAATCATTACTGGAGTATCTCCTTCATTTATCCAATGCAGGACTTAAGACTAACTCAGTGAGAGACCATTTGAGTGCTATTGCAGCTTCCTTCAAGCCCCTAAATGGACAACCTATCTCCTCTCATCCTCTTATAGCAAGATTTATGAGAGGCCTTCTTCTGACTAAGCCTCCCATTAGGCCACCGCCGGTGGCATGGGACTTAAACCTGGTTCTTAGGCAGCTCATGAAGCCACCTTTTGAACCCTTAGCTACTACCCTCCTTGAAATTCCTTTCTTGGAAGGTTATCTTTCTCATTGCAATCACATCAGCAAGTGAGTTGCAAGCAGTAGTAGCTCATCCACCTTATACAAGGTTCCATCATGACAAGGTAGTCCTTAGGACTCATCCACACTTTATGCCAAAGGTGGTCTCGCCTTTACATCTAAAACAAGCGGTCTACCTACCTGTGTTTTTTCCAAGGCCTCATGCATCAAATGCAGAGAGGAATCTTCATATCTTGGACTGTAAAAGAGCTTTAGTCTTTTACTTACAAAGAACACAGCAACATAGAAAGTCCTCTCAACTCTTTGTTGCTTTTGATCCTTCTCATTTGGGACTTCCAGTCTCCAAGAGAACACTGTCTAACTGGATTGCTCAGTGTATTTCCTTCGCCTATCAGAGCAAGAATCTTCCTCTGGAGGGCCATGTCACAGCTCACAATGTGAGAGCCATGGCAACTTCAATGGCTCATCTACACTCTGTGTCTATCGATGACATCTGTCGAGCAGCCACCTGGGCCTCGGTTCATACCTTCACAGCCCATTACTGCTTGGACAAGGACTCCCACCGGGATGCCTTGTTTGGTCAGGCTGTTCTCCAACACCTGGGGGGGAGTGGAGCCCTTCTCAGGGACGCACAACTTCTGGGGTCTCTCCCTGGCATCTAAAGCTAGGGAGTCCCCCATATGTGATGACTACATTCCTGCTTGTTCCTGGAGATAGCATAGTTACTCACCTGTAACAGGTGATCTCCGGGAACAGCAGGAATATAGTCCTCACAACCCACCCACCTCCCCTATCTATCTCATTCCCTTTCACTCTCTCTCTTTGTCTCAGCTTAAAACTCAACTGGAGAGAGTCAGTTGGGAAAGGTGGGAAGGCAGCACACAGGCGCTGTGGGATGCTCCCAAAAGCTTTGTAATTGGACGCTGGGGAGCGTTCCCACGCAGGCTCCGTCGGTACTGACGATACCCATATGTGAGGACTAAATTCCTGCTGTTCCTGGAGATAACCTGTTACAGGTGAGTAACTATGCTTTATTATGCGTTTTTGCTTTCGTAGCAAGTTGGGAACCACTACCCAGGAAAAAGATTTAGGCGGTGTCATTACTCCTATGTAGAGAGACTACGAAGGTTGGGGCTCTTCAACCTGGAAAAGAGATGGCTGAGGGGAGATATGATAGAGGTCTATAAATTAATGGATGGAGTGGAACGGGTAAACGTAGATCGATTGTTTACATCGTCAGAATATAAAAAGACTAGGGGACATGCAATGAAGCTATAGGGTAACCTATTTAAGACTAATAAAAGAAAATATTTTTTCACTCAACGTGTAAGCAAACTCTGGAATTTGTTACCGGAGGATGTAGTAAAAGCTGCTAGTTTAGCTGGGTTTAAAAAAAAAGGTTTGGACAAGTTCCTGGAGGGGAAAGGTCCATAAACCATTATTAAAAGGGACCCAAGATATCGCTGCTTGACCCAATACAAGCTTTGCGGAACCTGTGTCTTTTGGGGAGACTGCTAGGTACTTATGACCTAGATTGGCCACTGTTGGAAACAGGATACTGGGTTTGATGGACCTTTGTCTGACTCAGTATGGCATATCTTATGTTCTTATATCCTTTTTAAGACAGGCGATGGATTAAATTACAGATAACTTCAGTGGCTGAGTTCCACTGTCCTTTCATTCTCTTGGAATACTGCTGCTCTGGTGTTTTTGGCCTTTTTGTTTTTCCTGGGTTGATTGTATTCAGCTGTTGAGGTTTAGTTCTGGTTCATTGTCTCGAGGTCCTCTTAAATTTTACCAAAAAAGGGACAACCCAGAGTTCATCTGGTTTGGTACTGGCTGGCAACAGGCTGCACATAACTCTGTCAGAGGTTCCCCAACTCCAGTCCTGGAAGGCCAAACACCATTCAGGTTTTCAGGCTGTCCCTAACAAATATACATGAGATGCATTTGCATGCACTGCCCCCATTGTATTCAAATGTATCTCATGCATATTCATTAGGGACAACCTGAAAACCTGAATGGTGTTTGGACCTCCAGAACTGGAGTTGGGAACCTCTGCTCTAAGTGATGTCAAATCAATGGTTTTCAGTCCCTATCTGCTGGCAGGAGAGCATAAACCCATGCCTCGGAACTAGATGGAGAGACTTTGAGAGAAAATTAGCAGATAATGTCCAATTTCACCTTACTGTTAGTGATTGTTATATAGTCTTTGTGACTGAGGTTGTACATGCAACATCAATGGACATTTCTTACAGAGAGCTAGATAATGTTAAGAGTATGAAGAGTACCATTGGCCAAGGAGTATGACTGACTGTTATAGATAGAAAAATAACCCAAGTTTTAAAGTGTACAGTTAGCAGTGTGACACAGTGGGCATGTAGGTGGTTCATGGGAAGTGTGGTAATTTTTTAGAGGACGGACGGCAGAAGCGAGAGAAGAAAAAGGACAAGCCGAAAGAGAAGTGATTTCACCCGAGGAGTCTTTAGTAGTTAACCTTTCCTCTTGTATATTGACTGCAGAACAGGAGTACATTTTATGTAAAGGATTTTCTTTTGTTCCACGTACCAGTTATTATTCGTTTCAGTTCCGTATTGATTTCGAGAAATTTATAAGAAAGTTAATTTTAAAGAACTTTTTTGTTGGGGCTGAAAATGTTTTATCATGTGGGGTTGGGGTGGCTTCTCCACCGTCTTTGAGTACTGGCACTTTTGAACGTATAGCTCTTCCCTTCAGATCTACTTGGCTCCCCCCAGGTCCTGTTCATCCTAATATAATGGTGTTTAAGCAATTGGTGCTACATGATATTAATGAAATGGAACTTCGTAGCAGATTTTCTGCTCGTAATGCTTTTACACAGTCACAATATTTGGCCCTTAAAGAATTGAGATCTAATAACGAGATCATTCTTAAAAGAGCTGATAAGGGTGGAGCCATTGTTGTTCTGAATCGGTCAGATTATTTGTCTGAAGCCTATCGCCAGTTGTCTGATGTTACAACTTATTTAAAATTATCAGTAGACCCAACACATGATTTACAGGATCAGATTAAACTTCTGACGAATCATGCTTATCAATTATGTCTTATCTCGAAAAAGAAACATACTTTTCTGAATAACACTTCTCCATCTGTGCCTCAATTCTATTTGTTACCTAAAATACATAAGGATTTGGTTAAACCCCCCGGGCGGCCTATTGTGTCCACACGTGGGTCTGTGCTGGAACCACTGTCTTTATTCATAGATTCCTTTTTGCGCCCGTTGTTGAGTACAATTCCTTCGTATGTCCGTGATACGATGCATTTTTTGCAGATTATTGCTGATGCTTCTGCTTGGGCTAAACTTGATTCAATCATTTTAGTAACACTTGATGTTGTAGCTTTATACACGAGCATTCCGCAAGAGGCGGCTTTGCAAGCCATTAAGGAGGGTTTACTACAACGTGGGGATATTAATAACGGTATGTTGGATTTTCTGATGGCGTGTGCAGATTTGGCTCTTCGTCGTAATTATTTTTCTTTCAATAATGAGTTATTTCAACAGATTAGTGGTATTGCTATGGGGGCATCTTTTGCCCCTTCTGTCGCTAATTTTTTTATGGGATTGTATGAACAGCGTTGGCTATTTCCATCTAAGTATCAGTCTCATATGTTGATTTGGCGACGTTATATAGATGATGTCTTTCTGTTATGGGATGGTCCCCTTGATCTCCTTTTGGAGTTTCATATTTGGTTAAATACACTGGATTCCCATATTCAGTTTACCATTAATCATAGTTATCAAGAAATAGTATTTTTGGACGTTAAAGTGTTTCGGCAATCGGAGTCATGGGGCACAACTGTTTATCGTAAAAAGACAGATAAGAATACCTATTTACATTTTTCTAGTATGCATCCCAGAAGTCTATTGCGTGGATTGCCATTCTCTCAATTTATCAGATTTAGGCGTAATTGTTCTTCAGTTGAGGACTATAAAATGAAGACATTGAGTTTGAAGCAAGATTTTCCACGACATGGTTATCCGTCTAAGATAGTGAATCGGGCCTATAAAAGGGCACTGTATAACAATCGATCTTGGTTGTTATCCCCTAGACAGCGGGCACAGTGTGATAGCGATCAAGTAAATTTTATTTCTCGTTATTCTCCCCACAGTAAACAGATACAATTGATTCTACAAAAATATAAGTCTGTTCTGGGTATGGTTCCCGGTTTGGAATCCAAACAATTACGCTGTGTGTGGCAACGAAATCCTAATTTGAAAGACATTTTGAGCCCTTCCTTTTTAAGACCTTTAATCTTTGCCACCTCTGATGGGTTTGGACATAAAAAATGTGGTGCTTGTTCTTATTGCGATGTAATGTGGGAAATAGATAGTTTTGATTACAATGGTCAATTGATAAGTTTGAAAGATAATACCACTTGTGATTCTGATTTTGTAATCTATGGCATCTTTTGCCCGTGCAGACTTCTCTATATTTGCAAAACAGTACGTAAATTTCGGATTCGGCTGATTGAACATAAGAGTAAGCTCCATTGTCAGCGTAGGGAAGCTCCAATGGTTGAGCATTGTTTAACATTGCATCATGTCTTTAGTGATCTAAAATGTTTTGTGATACAACATGTTCGGAGTGGTTCTAAGGGCATGTCTCGTGATCAATTTCTTTTATATAGAGAACAATGGTGGATTTTTCGTTTAAAAACAGTGTCACCTTCTGGTTTGAATTCATGTGTCGAATGGGGAGCGTGTGTTTAGTTTGTTTGCTATAATGCGTTGCTCTTGTTCAGTAGTTAGAGTTTCTGACTCACTATTTTGATTGCTGTTAGCTAGGGCTTTGATTGTCTCTCGCCGTTTCAGCTGATACGGATTGACCTGAAGCCGGTTAGGTTTAAAACCATGTGATCGGAAGCCATAATTGTTCTGGGACTGACTCTAGATGGAGGCCGGTTAGCGAGCTGGCTGTTTTCTGGCTAGCGTTTTTAGCATTTCTTTGGGTAAGTTTCTTGTCTTCTGTTCAGTATAGGTAGGGAGCCTTTTCTTTTTCTTTAGTAGATTGCGGCATTCTGTTAAGCAATTGTTTTTTATTTTTTTAGAGTTGAACCCCCTTGAGACAGCAGTAGCGAAACGCTCATGTAAGATGTCTTGAGAAGGCGTCGGGGCATTCAGTTTCATCTTGATTCACGGACTTGGTGATATAATGGGCAGCTTTAATGTTTATAAAGATTATTGTTTGAAGAATGTTTAAAGAGATTATTGTTTGAGTATTGTCCTGTGAATCTTGCTAGATATGATGAGCGAGTGAGAGCCATTGATGTTACGAGTACTCCTGATTTTGTTTCATCAGTGAGTTTCTGCTGAGGCTTTCACTCGTTTGCTAATGTTTAAATGTTGCAAAGTGTTGGGTTTGATGAAGTCTCCTATTTAGTTTTATGAAGTATTTACACTGATACATTATAAGACTAAAATGGATTTTATAGGGAGTTGTACATATAGAACATTTTTTGGCCAAAAATTTCTTATCTCCAGGAACAAGCAGGAATGTAGTCATCACATATGGGTATCGTCGGTACCGACGGAGCCTGCGCAGGAACGCTCCCCAGCGTCCAATTAGAAAGCTTTTGGGAGCATCCCACAGTGCCTGCATGCTGCCTTCCCGCCTTTCCCAACTGCCTCTCTCCAGTTCTTCTTTTTCTACGGACCCAGCAGGTCGTTGTTCCTGTCGCCGCAGAAGAATTCTTTTTTATTTCTTTCTTTTTTGTGGTCGCGTCTGCCTTCCTCGACGCTTTACCGGTACCGCCGGTTTTTTTTCTTCTTCTTTCTGTCTTTTAAAAAATATATATATTCTCTTTTTTCTTTTTCTTCAGGTGCATGCGCCTTTTTGGGCCTTAGGCCCAAAAACATTTCCTTACCATGGAGAAACCTGCCTCAGGTTTCAAAAAGTGCACCAAGTGGGGCAGTACCATTTCCGTCACCGACACCCATGAATGGTGTCTAAAATGTTTAGGTCCTGACCACTCCATCACGGATTGTATGTCCTGCACCATGATGTCTAAAAGAGGTCGGCAGAACCGAGCTGCTAAACTCAGTACCCTGTTTCCCTCTGATGCAGCTTTGGTGGCATCGACGTCTTCCAGGGCTGCTTCTTCCTCCCGTGGATCTCAGGTAACTAAACATAAGTCCAGCCGGTCCTCAAAGGGTAGATCTCCTTCTATGCATCGAGATGCCTCCGGCATTGCCCTTGAGGATATTGCACCGGCGGGAGGCTTTGGCTTCCAAAGCATTATCAGGGTTCCAGGATGTTCTCGAGGCCTCGACCTCTGCAGAGCTACTGGTGCCATGCTCTGGGGTACCGGCGGTCTCTTCTGGTACCGACATCCAGGCATTGGCAGCGTTGATAGACCAGAGAGTCCTGGCTATTGAGCGCAGTCTGGCGACTCTCCTTGCGGCATAGACGCCCTCGGAACCGCGACAGACAATTCCACCAGTACCGGTATCAGTATCGGTACCGATAGCATCGACAGCGGCATCGGTGTCTGCTTTGTCGGTACCCAGTCATCCGATGACCTCTGGTACCGATACCCCGGTACCGGTTACTCCCGGTACCGACTTCAGTCGGTATGGGTATCGGGCTCTTCAAGAGCATCCGGACAGACGGTACTTCGAGTCCTCAGAAGAATCTGAGGATTCTGACAGTTCTGTCGATGTAGCGATGCTTCTCCCAGAGGAGCCCTCCTCCCCTTAAACGCAGGATGTCTCCTCCAGAGGATATTTCCTTCCAGGATTTTATCAGGGAGGTGGCTCGGGGTCTGTTCATTACTGTGGCCCCTGAAACAGGGCCAAGGAGTTGGAAATTCTACAATATCCCAAAACTCCTAGGGAGGCAGCTACCTTGCCCATTCATGAGATTTTATATGATCTCATGTTAAGGATGTGGGAGACACTACCTCTCCTCATTCTCACAGACTCGATACTATGTATCGAGTCCCTCCTTGTCCTGGTTTCCATAAGACTCAGCTTCCTCACCACTCTATTGTAGTGGAATCAGCTATGAGAAGGATCAAGAGTGCAAAGAGGCATGCCTCTAATCCTCCAGGACGTGAGTGCAGAACCCTGGATGCTTTTGGACGTCGGGTCTTCCAAGCTTCCATGCTTACTGCCAGGATCAGTTCCTGTAGTCTCTACATGGGAATGTTCCTGAAGGAGGTCACAGATGATTTAGGGGCTTTAAGTCCTATTCTTCCTGAGGATAGAAGACAGGATTTTCTCACTTTGGTCAAACATGCCCAAGATGTTTCTAAATTTGCCAACCGTGCAGCCTTTGACTGCTTTGAGTGCATAAGCAGAACCTCGGCTATTGCCATAGGTACGCGTAGAATTGCTTGGCTCCAGGCATCTGATCTAGCACTCTGGGTACAAGACAAATTGGGAAATATCCCTTGTACTGGTGAGAACCTGTTTGGTAGAGATTGGCAGGAAAAGGCCAATGAGATGGATGCTGAGAATTCCACCTTGGATAGATTATCCAAGTCCACTGCTGATCCTGCTAGAAAGAAATTGTTCAATAAACCATTCCTTTCTAAGAAGAAAATATTTTATCCTGCTTATGTTCAGCAGGGACGTTCTGCAGGTCAGCTTGCAGGAAAGGTCAGCAACCACCCAAACAGAAGAAAGCAAAGACTGCTAGGCCTCAGCCGGCCCAGCAGGCTCAGCCTCCACAGGGCCTTTGACTCTCAGCTAGAGAACTTAGCCTTCCTGGCTCTCGGGGGACCAGAGCCTTCCACCATTCCAGGAAGGTTATGCCATTTTGCCCCCAGATGGGGGCAGATAACAGCAGAGCATTGGACACTCTCCATCATAGAGGAGGGGTACAAGCTTCATTTTTCAAGCATGCCTCCTCACACAATAGTAAAGCAGTTCAATTCTCCGACCTCTCTCATCAACCTGCTAGGTCAGGAGGTCGCTATCCTTCTTGCCCAAGGTACAATATAAGAAGTACCCATCCATCAGCAGGGTACAGGGTTCTATTCCCCTTATTTCCTTATCCCAAAGAGAACAGGGTGTTACAGACCTATCTTAGACCTCAGAGAATTGAACAAATTCCTTGTCAAGGACAAATTCAAGATGATTTCTCTCGGATCTCTGCTGCCATACCTTCAGAGTCAGGATTGGCTTTGTTCTCTAGATCTCCAGGATGCGTACACCCATGTCCTCATCCATCCAACCCACAGAAGGTTCCTTTGATTCCTTTTTCAAGGAAAGCACTACCAATACAGGGTGCTTCCTTTTGGCCTGGCCTCAGCACCAAGGGTGTTCACGAAATGCATGGTTGTAGTAGCAGCATTTCTCCGCACTCTAGGGATATTCGTCTTTCCCTACTTAGATGACTGGCTCATTCGAGCCCCAACAGAGTCAGAGGCCAGGACTTCTCTATCCTCCACAATGCGTATCCTTCAATATTTAGGGCTGGTAATAAACATACAAAAATCCAGTCTGACTCCCACTCAGCCTTTAGAGTTCATAGGTGCTTTGCTGGATACCAGAAAGGCAAGGGCCTATCTCCCCCAGGCCCGTTGCCTTCGCATGGTGCAGTTAGCTTCTCAAGCAGTGCTAAAGCCTCATCTAACTGCTCGAGAAATGTTACAACTACTAGGCCACATGGCATCTACTGTGCATGTGGTTCCCTATGCTCGCCTCCATATGAGGTCAGCTCAGTGGACTTTATCCACCCAATGGACCCAGGCATCAGAATGCCTGTCAGACAAAATAGCAAACACAAGTCACCTTATTTTGTCCCTCCAGTGGTGGAAGTCCACTCAAAACCTGTTGCTGGGGTCCCCTTTTCAACAACCCTTACCCCAAGCAACTCTCACAACAGATGCTTCTCCGATGGGTTGGGGAGCTCATCTCCAAGACCTCTCCACCCAAGGCACCTGGTCTCCACAGGAGAGTCATCTACATATCAATCTCTTGGAGCTCAGAGCAATCTTCCTTGCTCTGCAAGTGTTCCACACCCTGCTGAGCTGCAAGACTGTCCTCATTCATACGGACAATCAAGTAGCCATGTTCTATGTGAACAAGCAGGGGGGAATATGCTCTCTGTCACTTTGCAACGAAGCTTTGCGACTATGGGCCCTCGCCAGAGAGCATCAGATTCATCTCCTGGCAGTGTATCTTCCAGGCATACAAAACTCTTGGGCAGACAGACTCAGCAGAGTTCTGCTTCCACACAAATGGTGTCTGCATGCAGACCAGGTAACCAAGATTTTTCAAATTTGGGGAACCCCGGACATAGACCTCTTTGCAAGTCCGTGGAATGCCAAACTTCCCCGATTCTCTTCCAAAATTCCGGCTTAGAAGGCTCAGGCCAGGGATGCTTTCCTCCTTCATTGGGTCAAGACTTCCTGTATGCCTTTCCACCCATTCCCCTAATTCCCAAAACCCTGTTCAAGCTTCAGAGAGACAGAGGCCATATGATTCTCATAGCTCCACATTGGCCACCGCAAGTGTGGTACCCTCTGCTTCTACATCTCTCTCAAGCTCCCTCCCTGGAGTTAGGGTCTACTCCAGATCTCCTATCTCAGGAGGACGGAATGTTATGGCATCCCGATCCCCAGTCTCTGCATCTCAGGGCTTGGTTGCTGAAGGCCTAGATCTCCAAGAACTTAATCTTCCTCAGCAAGTAAAAGATATTCTTTTTCCTTCCAGGAAGCCTTCCACAAGACGCTCTTATGCTTTTAAGTGGAAAAGGATTACCATATGGTGTTCACAGAAGGGCCTTAACCCCCTTGCGAGACCTCTGGAATCATTGCTGGAGTATCTCCTTCATTTATCCAATGCAGGACTTACGACTAACTCAGTAAGAGTCCATTTGAGTGCTATTGCAGCTTCCTTTAAGCCTCTAAATGGACAACCTATTTCCTCTCATCCTCTTATAGCAAGATTTATGAGATGCCTTCTTCTAACTAAGCCTCCCATTAGGCCACCACCGGTGGCATGGGTCTTAAACCTGGTTCTTGGGCAGCTCATGAAGCCACCCTTTGAACATTTAGCTACTACCTTCTTGAAATTCCTTTCTTGGAAGGTCATCTTTCTCATTGCAATCACATCAGCACGCTGCATTATTGAGTTGCAAGCGCTAGTAGCTGATCCACCTTATACAAGGTTCTATCATGACAAGGTAGTCCTTAGGACTCATCCACACTTTATGCCAAAGGTGGTCTCGCCTTTTCATCTAAACCAAGCAGTCTACCTACCTGTGTTTTTTCCAAGGCCTCATGCATCAAATGCAGAGAGGAATCTTCATACCTTGGACTTTAAAAGAGCTTTAGCCTTTTACTTAGAACACAGCAACATAGAAAGTCCTCTCAATTTTTTGTTGCTTTTGATCCAGTCTCCAAGAGAACACTGTCTAACTGGATTGCTCAGTGTATTTCCTTCGCCTATCAGAGTAAGAACCTTTCTCTGGAGGGCCATGTCACAGCTCACAATATGAGAGCCATGGCAGCCTCAATGACTCATCTGCACTCTGTGTCTATCGACGACATCTGTCGAGCAGCCACTTGGGCCTCGCTTCATACCTTCACAGCCCATTACTGCTTGGACAAGGACTCCCGCCGGGATGCCTTGTTTGGTCAGGCTGTTCTCCAACACCTGTTCCATACCTAATCAACTCCTACCCGCTATCCCTGGTAGGACGCCAGAGATCCATGGGGGGAAGTGGAACTCTGGTCAGTGACACACAACTTCTGGGGTCTCTCCCTGGCACCTAAAGCTAGGGAGTCCCCATATGTGATGACTACATTCCTGCTTGTTCCTGGAAATAGCATAGTTACTCACCTGTAACAGGTGATCTCCGGGAACAGCAGGAATGTAGTCCTCACAACCCACCCACCTCCCCTAGGAGTTGTATCTCTCTGTCTATCTTTTTCCTTTCCCTCTTTCTCTCTTTGTCTCAGCTTTAAAACTCAACTGGAGAGAGGCAGTTGGGAAAGGCGGGAAGGCAGCACGCAGGCGCTGTGGGATGCTCCCAAAATCTTTCTAATTGATGCTGGGGAGCGTTCCCGCGCAGGCTCCGACGATACCCATATGTGAGGATTAAATTCCTGCTGTTCCCAGAGATCACCTGTTACAGGTGAGTAACTATGCTTTTTGGAGGCTGAATATAGGACCCGTATTTTGTTCTCTTCTGTGTAATTTTGGGTGGTCTTATCGATGTAACAATGTATTTTGTTTAAATCCGTTTGAGAATACAGAATTTGAAATGGACTTTGCTTAATCCTTGATCTTGTCTTACAAAGGGCTTAATTTTTTTCAGAGTTGATTCAGTATAAGGCACTTATGGACCAATCTCCATTTTCTGGATCCTTGACATTGAATGTAGATAGGAAGCTTGAAGATGGACAGAAGGTAAGAATGATGGATCTGATCTGAGGTACATATTTTCCTCAGTGACAACTTTCTAATTGTAAGGAGGAGAAACCCTTAGAAAAGGACCCAACATCTTTGTTGTTGAATCCTACAAAATCCTTGCTATCTAGTAGTAACTTCTTTTTTTTTTTTTTTTTTTTTGTTTTGCTGTCTTTGAATTTCCCAGCATTTCAACCTTGGCCATAATTGCAGCTCCTCAGCATGTCTGGAAACAAGAGCCCTTGTTCTGGTAAAGTGCATGCTTTGTGCCACGCTCTGGGTAACCACTTGTGCTCTTGCTTTCCCTCAGAGCCCGTTTCACTGCTTGGTGCTTGGACAGCTGATTTGCTTTTTCTTCTTAATGGTGACAGCTTTTATCTTTTGAATTCAGTCATTAGTTCATATGGGTACTGACAATTTGAGGAGTGCAGTAATAGCATACAGGAGGTCTCAAAGGGCAGAGCTGGGGGAAAGAGAGCTCACTTCATCCTTGCCTTGATGTATAAAATACTACTTCTCCTCTCTTGGAGGGGACTTCAGAAGACAAATACTTAATCTCATGCTTCTGGAGTGTTTTCAGGGGTAATTCTTATGTATGTATTTATTTATTTATAGGTTTTCTATACCGCTTTATCCATAAAATCAAGGCTGTTTACATGGAACTCAATATAATTGTTACAGAAAACATTTTAAGGTTAATACATGACTGATATCATCTGTTAGTGAACATTTAAACTGAAAGCATAACTAGTTAAACAACTTTCCTTTACGTCCCTCTAGTCCAGTCCCGGAACCATAGAGTTATCAACCTCCACCAGCAGCTTTGGAGACTGAAAGATGTCATCGTTCTGATGTCACTGGTATAAATAGGCAAGGACCGCCCCCTTCCACCAGTACTTTCAGTCTCCAAGCAGCTGGAGAGAGTCTGAGCCTGGGACTGGGCTCAGTTAGCGCAAATAAGCAGAGCTTTTGAATTTTGTACCCTTTAAATTTTACCTTATACATTTTATTTACCCTGGGTTTGTTTTTCTTTTTCTAGCTGGTGTGCTGCTGCAGGAAGGGATCCTACTTCTCTCTGCTGGATTCTCTTTTTCTGTCTCTCCCTCCCCTCCCCCCTTCCCCCCCCCTGGGTGTACTTATTCCCCATTGCCTAAAACGAGCATGCAGGGCAGCCTGTGAACTTTGGGGCCTCCCTGTTCCCGAACCCGCCTTCAGAAGGGTGAGGAACAGGTAGAAGGCAGTGGCAGCCGCGGCAACGCAGCGACCGGCATCAGTCAGCTGTTCTTGAGCGCCGGAGCCGAAGCCGCAAAAAAAGGCTGAGCTCCGGCGGCGCAGTGCTCCCGGCCCCCCCCCCACCCCCTTTTTTCTGTCGCGGTGAGTTGTTTTGGGGGATTTGGTGTTTGTCCGGGCAGGACCGACGGGGCATTTGGGCCACCTCCTCAGCCTGTACACGGGAGCTTGAGTGCGCAGCGTGCCATTAGCGGGGCCGCGTGTCTCCGGGTGGGAAGCTCGATGCCGGCGGCCATTTTGTGAGCGGCAAATTTTGTGTTTAAGTGTCAGGGGAGCCTCTGCCAGGCAATTTCGGGTGCTTCTCTCCCTCGTTTTGGTAAGGTCTGCACGGATTAGGCCTGGGTGGCTCGGCAGTAGTCTTGTTGTATTAAAATAAAATAAATAAATAAAATAAACCATAAACGGACGGAAGTTTAATCCGTTGGTGCAGCGTCCAGGGAACCTTTGCATTTGGGAGTCTCACAGGACAAAGCTTCATAAAGTTTAAAGCTGGGGTTGGGGGCTGAGTGTGCACATCTCAGTTCTCCTCCTGGCAGATAGGATGCCTGCCAAGCCACGCTGCTTGGTGTGTGGCATTCAGCGTGGAGAAGTCTTAAACTCAGGGGTCTGTAAGGCCTGCACAGTGGGGGCAGTGCTCATGGAGAAGCCGTTGGATGAATCCCCTCGGGAGCAAGGGAAGCCTCCATCGGTGGGAGAGGTGGCCCTGCCTCCAGTTTTGGCGCCCGCGGAACCATTTGCGGGAACTTCCTCGGCTGAGGACCCAGAGTGGCAGCTAGCTCCGGGCCAGGGGTCTGTCCAACCCGGGATTCCGCAGGATTTCTTTGCCCTTATGCAGCGGGCTTTGGCTTTGCTGCAGCCGTTGGCGGCCCCTTCTCAGGGTCCGGAGGGACGAAAGCGGCCGAGGCCGCTGGATCGCCCTGAGGAGGAGACAGTTTTGGCTAAGAAGGGGAAGTTGCTAGTGGCAGACAGTCCACCGTCGATTTTGGATGAGGACGCGGGGGTCTTGGCGGAGGTCTCAGAAGAGGAGTTAGAAGAGGGGGAGTTGCCGGACTCGGAGCAGCAGAGTAGAGTGGTCTGGGTGTTCTGGCGGGAAGAGCTCCCAGCTCTGATCTCCAAGACATTGAAGACGCTCAATATGCCGTCCGTGGAGCCTCTGCCGGAGGACGTGCTGGAGGATCCGTTGTTGCAGGCGGTGTGTCAGTCCCAAAATGTTTTCCCGGTTCATAGGGTCTTTCGCAAGATGATTCAGGAAGAATGGGACTTGCCGGAGGCGGCCCTGCGTGGTTCGCGAGCTTTAGCTCACCTCTATCAGCTTTCTGACCAGGACAGGGAGCTTTTTCGCTCGCCTAAGGTAGATGCGGCAGTATCAGCAGTCACTAAAAAGACCACGATCCCGGTTGAAGGTGCGGCGGCATTGAAGGATATGCAGGACAGAAAGTTGGATTCGTTGTTGAAGCAGGTGTTCTATGTCTCGGCCCTTTCGTTGCAAGCCTTTATAGCAGGAGCGTGGGTGGCGCGCGGCTGTTTGCGCTGGTCGCAGAGGTTGCAGGTGGAGCAGGTAGATGAAGTTGCGCGGCTGGAGTTGGGTACCACTTATTTGGCGGACTTCATTATGACCTCATCCGGGGCCTGGCTAGGAGCATGGCATCGGTGGTAGCAGCGCGATGATACCTTTGGTTGCGTAACTGGTCGGCGGACGCTTCGTCCAAAGCTCGCCTCAGCAAGCTTCCCTTTCGGGGTAAGCTTTTGTTTGGAGAGGATTTAGAAAAGTTAGTGAAGGACCTCGGGGAGTCCAAGGGCAGCCGTCTCCCGGAGGATAAGCCAAAGCAGCCGTGGGGGGCCTTGGCATCCCGGGGGGGGCCTCAGGGAGTTTCGGAGGTTTCGGTCCTCTCGTTTTAGCAAGCCTCAGCGGGGGAGGTTTCCGGTGCAGTGCCAGGGCTTTCGGGGCTTCAGGGGGGCGGGCAGAGGCTTCGCGCCTTTCCAGTCCTCAAATGCTGAGAAGTCCCAATGAGATGAGGCGGACTCAGGTGGCGGGCGTGCCCGTGGGAGGAAGGTTGCGGGATTTCTACCCTGCCTGGGTCCAAATTACCTCAGACCGGTGGGTGTTGGAGGTCGTGCGGGAAGGCTATGCCCTAGAGCTCCATCGTCCCGTGTTAGATTCCTTTGTCCGGTCGCCTTGCCGGTCTCCGAAACCTTGCAGCGGCTTCTGCAACTCGAGGCGGTGGTGCCAGTCCCGTCGGATCAGTGCGGGTGCGGTCGATACTCCATTTATTTTGTGGTGCCAAAGAAGGAGGGCTCCTTTCGGCCAATTCTCGATTTGAAGCGGGTAAATCGGTGTCTCAGGGTGACCCACTTCCGTATGGAAACGTTGCGCTCAGTGATTGCGGCGGCTCGGGCAGGAGAGTTCCTGACTTCGCTGGACCTCACGGAGGCGTACCTGCACATCCCTATTCGGCAGGAGCATCAGAAGTTTCTGAGGTTTGCGGTTCCCTTGGGACATTTTCAGTTTCAAGCTATGCCTTTCGGTCTGGCGACGGTGCCGCAAACGTTTACAAAGATCATGGTTGTCGTAGCGGCAGCGCTCCGCAAGGAGGGAGTATTGGTGCATCCGTACTTGGACGACTGGTTGATTCGAGCAAAGTCTCGAGAGGAGAGTGCAGTGGCTACCGCTCGAGTAGTTCAATTTTTAGAGAGCCTGGGTTGGGTGATCAACCTTGCAAAGAGCCGGTTGGTACCCTCGCAGTCCCTGGAGTATCTCGGGGCCCGTTTTGAGACGGGTCAGGCAGCGGTATTTCTCCCAGCCCTCCGTGCGCAGAAGTTGCGAGCGTTCGTGAGAAAGTTTCTGTCCAGGCCAGCGCCGACGGCGTGGCAATACCTGCAGGTGCTCGGGACGATGGCGGCCACAATCGAGGTGGTGCCGTGGGCCAGGTTCCATATGCGGCCATTGCAGAGCTCGCTGCTCTGGCGCTGGTCACATCAGAAGGATGCGTTGTCCCAGCGGTTGGTTTGCCCTCAGGAGGTGCGTCGGGAGCTGCTCTGGTGGTTATGAGTGGAAAATTTGGAAGCGGGTGTCCCGCTAGAGCCTCCTTCCTGGAGGCTTCTGACGACCGATGCGAGTCTTCTAGGATGGGGAGCGCATTGCGAGGGACACTTTTTGCCCAGGGGCAGTGGTCTCTGGTGGAGAGCGGGTGGCCCATCAACAGGTTGGAGATGAGGGCGGTGCTGTTGGGCCTCCGGCAGTTTCAGAGCAGCCTGCGGCAGGCGGCGGTGCGTGTGTTATCGGACAATGCAACGACCGTGGCTTATATCAATCGGCAAGGCGGCACGGGAAGTGTGTCGCTGGAAGAGGAGGCCGGTCTCCTTCTCGGTTGGGCGGAAAGAAATCTGAAGGGTCTGTCGGCACAACACGTGGCCGGAGTGGACAATGTCGAAGCGGATTTCCTGAGTCGTCGCAGAGTGGATCCGGGAGAGTGGATGCTGCATCCAGACGTCTTTGCGCTCCTAGTTCAGCATTGGGGAATGCCTCTCATGGATCTGATGGCAACCTTCGAGTCAGCCCAGGTGGGGCGGTTTTTCAGCAGACGCCGAGAACGGATGTCGGAGGGTCTCGATGCGTTAGCCCAGAGGTGGCCGGAAGGGGGCCTTCTCTGTCTTCCTGCCTTGGGCGCTGGTAGGCCACGTGATCCAGCGTATAGAACGGCACAAGGGCCTCGTGGTCCTGATAGCGCCCGATTGGCCCCGACTGTCCTGGTACGCGGATTTAGTGGGGCTGTTGGCGGACAGGTCGTGGAGGCTCCCCGGTCGGGAGGATGTGTTGCGGCAGGGGCCGTTACACATGCCCCAGGTACATCGATTCTCGCTTATGGCATGGCACTTGAGAGGGTGCGGCTGACGGCCAAGGGGTATTCCGCAGCGGTCATTACTACTTTGCTGAAGGCACGTAGACACTCTACTTCATTGGCGTACATCCGGGTGTGGCGCATTTTTGAAGCCCGGTGTTCGGGGCGGAACCTGCGGCTGTTGCAGGCGTCAGTGTTGCATATCCTTTCCTTCTTGCAGGCTGGTGTAGTGAAGGGCCTGTCGGCCAGCACCTTGCGGGTTCAGTTGGCGGCGATTTTCTTGTTATCACGGTAGGATACACGGTCAGTTGTTGGCGCACGGTGATGTCAGGCGGTTTCTGCGGGCGGTTTTGCTCATGTGGCCGCCGAGGCGTAGGTCTGTTCTGGCGTGGGATCTGAACTTTGTGTTGGAGGCCCTGACTGGGGCACCTTTTGAGCCGCTGAGCAGGTCGTCGATAAAGGATCTGACCTTTAAAACGGTGTTTCTAGTGGCTATTTGCTCCGCGAGACGGATTTCGGAATTTCAAGCGTTGTCCTGTAAGGAACCGTATTTATCCTTTTTTAATCATAAGGTGGTGTTGCGGACGGTGCCGGCTTTCTTGCCGAAGGTGGTTTCCTTGTTTCATCTTAACCAGGTCGTGTCGTTGCCAGTGTTTTCCAAGGAAATCAACCATCAAAGGGATTATAGAGCAATGTAACCAATAAAAATAGAAAAATTGCCCAAAATAAATGCAAAATACTGAACAAAACTTTCTTACATATAAAAGATACAATCCAAATTTTATGGTTATGAAAAAGATATTTTTTTGTGGATATGGGTCTCAGAATGAATGGGGAAGGGTAACTACAGGCCACAGCAATTGAAAAGCCTGAGAAATCCCTAACCCCTTCCTTACATCAAGGACCCAGACAATCCTATTTTCTGATAAGCTTTTTTATATGAAAAAATAATTGAAAAAACGCAGATTTCAACTATCAAGAGCTCTGCTAACTCTTATCTGAAGAATGACGACAACTCGTGAATGTTTCCAGTCATCAATAACTTCAAACATTTAAAGAAGAGACTGCTGACTTTAAAATAGAAAGTCCAAACAACTTATCTGTTGAAGATCAAAGGTCAGAATCAGTCTCTCTGCACCCGACGCAAACTTGTAGCGCTGATGCGTTTCACCGCCTTCGCGGTTTCATCTGGGAAAGTTTTTTTCTCTCACAGCGTGTCATACAGTTTGTTTAATTCATGATAATAGCTTGAGGCTTCGTCTTGCAAAGTTATGAAGAAGTAAAAAAAAAAAGTCAAAAAAACGACACGCATGCGCGGCGTTTTTTTGACTTCTTCATAAAGAAAGTTTTGTTCAGTATTTTGCATTTATTTTGGGCAATTTTTCTATTTTTATTAGTGTTTTCTAAGGAACAGAAAGATAAATCGGGGGGAAAGTTGCACCGTCTGGATGTTCGTCGCACTTTGAAGAGATACCTCCGCGAGACGGCTCCCTTCCGGAGGTCTGATCGGTTGTTTGTGACCTTTGGGGGTGCGCGGAAGGGGGAGGCGGCGGCTAAGGCGTCCATTTTGTGGTGGTTGAAGGAGGCCATAGCGTCGGCGTATATTCTGAACGGTAAAGCGATTCCGGAGGGTCTCCGGGCTCATTCGACTAGGGCGCAGGCGACGTCTTGGGCGGAGTTTAGTTTGGTTCCTGTCGCGGACATTTGTGGGGCGGCGACGTGGTCGTCGTTACATTCTTTTGCTAAACACTACAGGCTTGATGCGCAGGAAGCGGGAGATGGGCGTTTTGGCTCGGTGGTGCTTCAGGCTGGGCTAGCTGGTCCCTCCCGTTGAGATTCACTGCTCTGTTACATCCTCTATGGTTCCGGGACTGGACTAGAGGGACGTAAAGGAAGGTGAAATTAGACTTACCTGCTAATTGTTGTTCCTTTAGGAACTCTAGTCCAGTCCCGGATCCCTCCCAGTTCTTCAGCGATAGTCAGCCTGAAGTTTAGGTAGGGCGCTACATAGTCCGGGCTCCTGGGTGGTCTCTCAGTGGAGGCATCGTGGGAGCCCTTTTTCGCAGAACAGCTACCTTTGCTCGGGGATGGGGTTCTTCTGTGGCGGGGAGTCCACTTCTTCTTTCCGAGAAAGGATAAAATAAAGTAAAATTGTAACATAAAAAAAATAAAGAAGAGCCTGGCTATGTTCTGCCTGGTGTTCCTAGTTCCTTTGGTTAATTGTTTAACTACTTATTTGTTGCTCTGCTGAGTCTGCTTTGTCAATAGGTATTGGTGGAAGGGGGCGGTCCTTGCCTATTTATACCAGTGACATCAGAACGATGACATCTTTCAGTCTCCAAAGCTGCTGGTGGAGGTTGATAACTCTATGGTTCCGGGACTGGACTAGAGTTCCTAAAGGAACAACAATTAGCAGGTAAGTCTAATTTCGCCTTTACAGAGCAACTATATACACACATTCATTATACTGTTCAGTGTTTGAGTTATTCAGTAGGTAGGGAATGCCATCATGCGGAAGATGCAGAACTTATCTTGTGATTATGTAGGATATAGTTTTGGGCATTCGAGTTTATTGTGGTAGTAGTCTGTGAATAGATGTGTCTTGAGTTGCTTTCGGAAAGTGTTAAGATAATTTGTATTTCTTAGATTGGGAGTGAGTTCCAGAGGACTGGGAAGTAGTAGGTGAATGCTCTGTTGGATGTTGAGTGGGTTGGTTTTTCTGAAAATTGTGGGAATTGCTAGAGTGTTCTGCATGCTCTCCTTTGGTCTCTGGTAGCATGCTTATTAGCGAGGTTAAGCTTGTCGGTGCCAAGTTTATTGTCTTGAATGTAATCATTAGGGATTTGTATGTAATCCTCTGTGGATTTGGTACCAGTGTTGTGTTCTGACTTGGGTACTCTCTAAATGGTATGTGCAGCAGAGTTTTGTGCCATTTGTAGTGGGTTTAAAGCTTGTTTTGGCAGGCCCTGTAAGATTCCGTTGCAGAAACTGAAATGGGGGCATATCATTGTTTGCATCACGAGCAGAAGTCATTGTCTTAAAGAAGGGGTCTAATGTTTTGAATCATCCATAGTTTATTGTAAATTGTTCACATTGTTAGGCTGATGTGTTTAGTGAGGTTTAGGCTTTGGTCAAGTAGTATTAAGTATCTGATTTCATTCTTAACCTCCAGTGTAGCATCTTTGACTTGTATCTGAGTTGGTGGTATTAAACTCTTTATTCCTTATCGTTCCTCCAGTTTAGTCCTCCACCTCTGGGTTGTGCACCACCTTCTGCAGCTTGGAGACTGGGCATGTCAAAGTCGTGACATTACTGGATATAGCCTGCTGGTATCTCCCATCGGCCCCCAGTGTGTCCAGTCTCCATGCAGCAGGAGGACGTAGTGAGCCTAGGTGCTGGGCTCACTTGAACACATAAGGAGTACTTTAGTTATGGTTTAGACTTCTATTCTTTAAATTACCCTGTTTCTGGTTTAAATTGACAAGGATTGTTCATTTTTATTTTAATGGCTTCATTTTTTTATTTTTGTTAGGGATTTTCCCTTATTTTATAGTAATTTGGTTTAATTCCTTGAATTTAAGGTCCTGTACCTTAAAAAAAAAAAAAAAAAAAAAAGAAAGAAAGAAAAAGAAGCTCCCTCCAAGCCTTCTCTCATTTGGCTGCCTTTGCGTTCAGTACCGCTCCGATTGGGATATCTCCCCCTGGACTGTACGGGCGAGAGCTCTGTGGGCCGAACCGGCACTCTCCCTTGCTATCAGGGTGTGAGCAGCGGCAGGGTATTTTCCGGCAGCAGATTGGATCACTGCAGCAGTAGAAGCAGCCTGTGCCGCGTCAGCAGCTCCCAGCAGTGCCGGGCAACATCGCGGTTCGAGGGCTGGACTGTACACGGAGAGACTAGCGTTTCTAGTTGAGTCGAGGCGCCGCAGGTAAGGCCTTCGGGCGCGAAGAGGTTGCCTTGCAGTTTGCCACCAAATCCATCCTGATGAGATTAGGCACCATTTTCTGCTTCCCTTCGGTGCCGCGTGGCAGAAGCTGCAGCAGCCCGCGCGTGGGGGAAAAACTCAGGAAGAAGGCGTTCTTTTGTGTTTTCACTTATTTAGATACTACTTACTTTAATTTAATCCCTTCTTTTATTTGCTTTTCGGTTGCTTTCAATTGCTCGGGGGTTTCTGGGACTAGGTTAGGTATTTTGATTTAAGACTTAATTTTAATAGATAAAATAAGTTCCTTAACGTCCCTCCAGTCTAGTCCCAACATCTGGGTTTAAGCTCCTCCTCCAGCAGCTATGGAGACTGAAAAACGTCATTCTTCCAATGACCTTGGTATAAATACTCCCGGGACTACCGCCTCTGTCCAGTAATTTCAGTCTCCATAGCAGCTGGAGGGTGGTGAGCCTGGACATTGGGACTCACTGGAGAAACAGTTAAGGAGTCAGTTCAGAGTAGTTTTAGTAAAAGAAAAAAATTGAAGGAAGATTTGGTGATATAAAAATGCGCTGGAGTGAAACTCTGCTGAGGCCCCCTTCCTGGCTCTCTCCCTCTATTGGATTGGGTGGGCAGGAGAGGAAGGAGATTGGTGGCAGAATCAAGGACTGAGCTCCGGATCTCCAGGAACAAGCAGGAATGAGTCCACATATGGGTACGTCGGTACCGACGGAGCCTGCGCGGGAATGCTCCCCAGCTTCCCAGGACGAAAGCTTTTGGGGCATCCCACAGCGCATGCGCGCGCTGCCTTCCCGCCTTTCCTAGCCAACTCTCCTCAGTTCTTTTCCGCGGAGCCAGCAGGTCGTGTTCCTGTCACGGCTGAAGAAGTTCTTTATTTTAATTTATTTCTTTGGTCGCGTGTCTGCCTTCCCCGACGCCGGACCGGTACCGCCGGTCTTTTCTTTTCTTTAAAAAAAACAAAAACAAAGCTATCTTTTTTTCCTCACTTGGTGTATTTTCTTCTTAGGCCTTCAGGCCCACAAGAAATTTTTCCCTTATGGAAAAACCAGCTTCCGGGTTCAAAAAATTCACTAAGTGTAGCGGTACAATTTCTGTCACAGATACCCATGAATGGTGTCTGAAATGTTTGGGGCCTGAACACTCCATCCCGGATTGCCAGTCCTGTTCTCTAATGTCTAAACGAGGGTTACAGAACCGGGCAGCCAAGCTCCATGTGCTGTTTCCCACGGATGCACCGGCGGTGGCATCGACATCTTCCAGGTCTTCCTCTCCTGATGGGTCTCAGGTAACCAAACATACTTTTAGCAGGTCCTCGAAGGGCAAATCTCCCTCTAAGCATCGAGATGCCTCCGGGCTTGCCCTTGAGGATCCTGCCCCAGCCAAACAACCCCGGCGGGAAGCTCCGGCTTCCAAAGCTCCTCCTATGGGGTTACAGGTTGACATCGATGGCACGGCCTCGACCGATCACCTGTTAGACTGCTCTGAGGTACCGGCACAATCTCCCGGTACCGACATCCAGGCAGTCGTGGCGTCCATGGATCACACTGTGCAATCCATGCAGCAGGCTATACTGGCTTTCATCAAGGCTGCAACGCCGTCGGTACCACAACAAGCTCTGTTGGTACCGGCACCAACTTCGATACCGGTACCGGCTGCATCGACATCGGCCAGGACACCGATTCCGGCACCCTGTCCTGGGCTCTTTCTCGGTACCGATCCGGTACCGGGGACACCCGATGTCGGTACCGATCGATACGCCTATCGATCTTTGGAATCGAGCAGACGATACTTCGATTCTTCTGATGAATCTGATTCATCGGATGAGTCCCCTGAAGTATCTGTCACCCTTCCTGAGGAGCCTTCTTCTCCAAAAAGGAGAGTGTCTCCTCCAGAGGATTTGTCCTTTCAAGACTTCATAATAGAAGTAGCTAAAGGACTCTCTATTTCAGTAGCCTCTGAAAAAGAACCTAGAGCAAAAAAATTAGATATTTTGGGATACTCTAAGGTTCCCAGAGAGGCAGTCACCTTGCCAATTCATGAAATTCTTCAAGAACATTTGATTGAATTGTGGGAGACTCCTCTCACCCTTTCTCCTCATTCTCGTAGATTGGACACTATGTACCGTGTCCCTCCTTCCTCCTGGATTTCAAAAAACTCAGCTTCCTCACCACTCCATTGTGGTGCAGTCAGCTATGAAGAGGATAAAGAGTACCAAAAGACACTCTTCTACTCCTCCAGGAAGAGAATGCAGGACCTCAGATGCTTTTGGTAGCAAAATCTTCCAAGCCAGCATGCTTATTGCCAGAATCAATTCATACAGCCTTTATATGGGTATGTTTCTGAAGGAGGTTGCAGAAAAGCTGCACAACTTTCTCCCTTTTATTCCAGAGTGATGAGTTCCTTCTTTGGCTTAAGCATACTCAAGACATTTCAAAGTTTTCCAACAGGGCAGCCTTTGATTCTTTTGAAGGTGCCAGCAGAGCCTCAGGCATTGCTATAGCTGCTCGTAGAATTGCTTGGCTCCAGGCTTCTGATCTAGAACCCTGGGTTCAAGATGGTTTAGGAAATCTGCCCTGTACAGGTGAAAATCTATTTGGCAAAGAGTGGCAAATTAAAGCCACTCAAATGGATGCAGAAAATGCTGCTCTGGATAGACTTTCCAAGTCTACCTCCACTCCGGCCAAGAAAAAATCTTTTAAAAAGTCTTTTTACAAAAAGGGCAGATTTCCTTCCACTTCTGGTCAACAGTCTTCTACAGGTCGCTTTGCTACTAAGCGTCAGCAACCTAAACAGGCCAGGCCTAAACCTGCAGGGGCTGCTGCAACCCAGCAGTCCCAAACCCCTCAGGGTTTTTGACTTGATACTAGAGAACTTAACCTTTCTGGCTCTACAACAACCAGAGCCTCTCACCATTCCAGGAAGGTTAGCTCATTTTGCTCCCAGATGGGAGCAAATCACATCAGAGCAGTGGACCCTCTCTATCATAAGAGAGGGCTACAGACTTCATTTCTCAGACCTTCCTCCCTACACCAGGGTGAGACACTTCATTTCTCCCACATCCCTCGACCTTCTGGATCAGGAGGTGACTACCCTTCTGGCCCAGAGGGCCATAGAAGCAGTTCCGCTTCTTCAACAAGTGTCAGGGTTTTACTCCCCCTATTTTCTCATTCCAAAGAAAACAGGGGGATTCAGACCCATTCTAGATCTCAGAGAATTGAACAAATTCCTATGCAAGGAGAAGTTCAAGATGCTTTCTTTAGGCACTCTCCTTCCATACCTACAGAGTCAGGATTGGCTTTGTTCTCTAGATCTCAAGGATGCGTACACTCATATACTCCATCCATCCATCCCACAGAAAATTCCTACGTTTTCTGTTCCAGGGAAAACATTACCAATACAGAGTGCTTCCTTTCGGTCTAGCCTCTGCTCCAAGAGTGTTCACCAAATGCATGGCAATAGTTGCTGCATTTCTACGCACTCTGGGAATATTTGTCTTCCCATACCTGGACGACTGGCTCATCCGAGCTCCATCTCAGTCAGAAGCCCAAATTTCCCTGGACCGCACCAGGCGCATTCTGCAGTATCTGGGACTTGTGGTAAACCTCCCAAAGTCTCAGCTCACCCCTACTCAGTCCCTAGAATTCATAGGGGCCTGGTTCTACACCACTACTGCAAGAGCCTATCTTCCTCAGGCTCGTTGCCAACGTCTAGTGCAGTTAGCCTCCCAGATTCAGTCAAAGAGCCACTAAACTGCCCGGGAGATGCTACAACTACTAGGCCACATGGCTTCCACAGTGCATGTGGTGCCCTATGCTCGCCTACACATGAGAGCAGCTCAATGGACTTTGTCCACACAGTGGACTCAAGCATCAGGAGCTCTCTCAGACCAAATAGCAACCTCCAAACGTCTCTTTTGGTCTCTCCAATGGTGGATGTCAACTCAAAATCTGTTGCAGGGGTCCCCCTTCCAACCTGTGTTACCCCAAGCAACCCTCACAACAGATGCCTCCCAAACAGGTTGGGGAACTCATCTACAAGACCTCCCCACCCAAGGCACTTGGTCCCCACAGGAGACCTCTCTTCATATCAACCACTTGGAACTGCGAGCAGTGTTCCTAGCTCTCAGGGTCTTTCATACCCTCCTCAGCTACAAGACCGTCCTCATTCATACGGACAACCAAGTAGCCATGTTTTACATAAACAAGCAAGGAGGAACTGGCTCTCTGTCGCTTTGCAACGAAGCTCTAAGATTATGGGCCTTCGCCAGAGAGCATCAAATCCATCTCCTGGCAGTATACCTCCCAGGAATCCAAAACTCTTGGGCAGACAGACTCAGTCGAGTTCTGCTTCCACACGAATGGTCCCTGCACATGGATCAGGTACTCAGAATCTTCCAGGAATGGGGGACCCCGGACATAGACCTCTTTGCAAGTCCGTGGAATGCCAAACTTCCCCCGGTTCTGTTCCAGAATTCCGTGTCAGGGAGCTCTGGCCAAGGATGCCTTCCTCCTTCATTGGGGTCAGCGCTTCCTATACGCCTTTCCACCCATTCCTTTGATTCCCAAGACTCTGTTAAAACTTCAGAGGGATCAAGGATCTATGATCCTCATAGCTCCACGTTGGCCACGCCAAGTGTGGTACCCTCTACTTCTGCATCTCTCCCAAGCACCCTCCCTGGACTTGGGAGCTGCTCCAGACCTTCTGTCTCAGGAGGAGGGGACTTTGTGGCACCCAAACCCCAAGTCCCTTCACCTCAGAGCTTGGTTACTGAAGGCCTAGACCTTCAAGACTTCAATCTTTCGCAGCAAGTGAAGGATATCCTCCATGCTTCCAGGAAACCTTCCATTAGGCGTTCCTATGCTTTTAAGTGGAAAAGATTTTCCATTTGGTGTGCTCAAAAGGGTCTTGACCCTCTGGCACTTCCTGTGAATTCTCTATTGGAATATCTCCTGCATCTTTCAAATGCAGGCCTTAAGACGAATTCAGTAAGGGTCCATTTAAGTGCTATTGCAGCATCCCTTAAGCCTATCAATGGACAACCTGTTTCCTCCCATCCTCTTATTGCAAGATTCATGAGAGGCCTAACTTTAACTAAACCTCCCATTCGACCTCCTCCGGTGGCATGGGACTTGAACTTGGTTCTTGGTCAGCTTATTAAGCCACCTTTTGAACCCTTAGCCACTGTCTCCTTGAAATTTCTTTCCTGGAAGGTTATTTTCCTTATTGCAATCATTTCTGCTCGACGCATCAGTGAACTGCAGGCCTTAGTGGCTAATCCACCTTATACAAGGTTCCATCATGATAAGGTAGTCCTTAGGACAAATCCTCACTTTATGCCTAAAGTGGTCTCACCTTTTCATCTTAATCAAGAGGTATATTTACCTGTCTTTCTTCCAGCTCCTCATGCATCCAGTGCTGAGAGGAACCTTCATACTCTAGATTGTAAAAGAGCTCTTGCTTTTTACTTACAAAGGACACAGCAACATAGAAAGTCTTCCCAGCTTTTTGTTGCTTTTGATCCTTCTCATTTAGGACTTCCAGTCTCTAAAAGAACACTGTCCAATTGGATTGCTCAGTGTATTTCTTTTGTTTACCAGAGTAAGAACCTTTCTCTGGAGGGCCATGTAACAGCTCACAATGTGAGGGCCATGGCCATCTCTATGGCTCATCTTCATTCTGTGTCCATCGATCAGATCTGTCGAGCAGCCACCTGGGCCTCGGTTCATACATTCACAGCCCATTACTGTTTGGACAAGGACTCCTGCCGGGATGCCTTGTTTGGTCAGGCTGTCCTCAGACACCTGTTCCATTCTTGAGCAACTCCTGCCCTCCTTCCCTGAATGGTTGCCTGAGATCCATACGAAGACGAGGAACCCTCCAGGGTCTCATACTCTTGGGGATCTCCCAGGCATCTCAGCTAGGGAGTCCCCATATGTGAGGACTCATTCCTGCTTGTTCCTGGAGATAGCACAGTTATTTACCTGTAACAGGTGATCTCTGGGAACAGCAGGAATTAGTCCTCGCAACCCTCCCACCTCCCCTAGGAGCTGTATCTCTCTCTCTGTCTTTCCTTTCCCCTCTCTCTCTATTGTCTCAGCTTTAAACTTGAACTGAGGAGAGTTGGCTAGGAAAGGCGGGAAGGCAGCGCTCATGCGCTGTGGGATGCCCCAAAAGCTTTCATCCTGGGAAGCTGGGGAGCATTCCCGCGCAGGCTCCGTCGGTACCGACGTACCCATATGTGAGGACTAATTCCTGCTGTTCCCAGAGATCACCTGTTACAGGTAAGTAACTGTGCTTTCCCGAACCCACAATTTGGGTGAGGAACCGGCAGAGAAAGTGAAGGAGCATGATTGTTGACGCGCGGGGAGAGCAGTGCACAGCGGGGCTCCTCGTTTGACAGTTTTTTCTCCCGTCGCCGAAGCTGCCGTTCAGCTGAGCGCTGGGGAGAAAAGCAAAGCGCCAGGAGATCAGGAGGTAAGATTTTGTGCTCTCAAGGGGCAGTGGCGCAGGGACTGGTGCGGATACACCGCTCTGTGGAAGAGAGCTGAGGCTGCGTGGTGACAGTGCGGGAAAGCCGCGCAAACGTGTTTAAAGGCGGTAGGGGTCAGAGGTTTTTGCCTCGGCGGTAGGACCTTTTAGAGCTCTTGGCTGGTGAGTTGTGTGGCTTTCTCCCTATATATAGGGATATATATATATTTATATAGATACGGCTATCATTCTGGGAAGAGTGTGCAGACATATTGATTATATATTGGTAGATTTCTGAAAGCACCGGAGAGCGGGCTACTCCGTGGGGTGCAGTGCATAGTAGGGACAGTGAAGCGGGGCAGAGATGCCTTCTAAGACTGTGTGTAATGTGTGGAGTGAGAAAGACGTCTGACACTGGGGTCTGTAAACAATGCTCTCAAGGGGCCAGTCCAGTGGAACCGGGGGTTGAGGTGGCCGGTGAGGGCCAGAAGTTTCAGGGGTCTGCTCCAGGGTCTCCCTCGGTGCCTGTGCGAGAGCCGGTGGCGGGGCCCTCCTCAGCTCCGGATAGGCCTTTTACTCAGCCTGCATGGCCAGGTGGACTTGCAGCGATCCTTTCTCCAGATTTTGTAACTTTGCTGCAGCAGGCTCTCAGTGGCACTACTGAGGGCCCTGAGGCTGCGTCTCTGGAAGCGGGCCTAGGTGGAAAGCATCCAGGGACTCCGTTAGACTTTGGAAATTTGGAGGTTCCTTCTAAGAGGTGTAAGAAGGGGAACCATCTTCAAGAGCAGTCGGTGGCTTCTGAGGGGCCTTTGTCAGAAGACGGAGAACAGGGCGCGGAGTTAGAAGAGGAGTTAGAGGAAGGTGAGTTAGCGGTGCACGAAGATCAGTCAAGGGTAATCAGGTTGTTTTGATGAGAGGAGTTACCTACCCTTATTGGGGAGTCTTTGAAGACGTTGAATGTGCCTACTGTTGAGCCAGCAGAGGATGCTTCTCTAGAGGATCCTTTGTTTCAGGCGTTTCGTAAGACTCTGAAGGCATTCCCTGTTCATAGAATGATGAGAGAAATGATTCAGGAGGAATGGGATATGCCGGAGGCAGGACTTAAGGGTTCCAGGGTTATGTCGCGCCTTTACCCGTTGGTAGATCAGGATCGAGAGTTGTTTAAGTCGCCCAAGGTGGATGCGGTGGTTTCGGCAGTTTCCAAGAAGACTACCATTCTGGTCGAAGGTAGTGCCGCTCTCAAGGATGTGCAGGATAGGAAGCTAGATACCCTCTTAAAACAGGTATTCAACATCAGCGCCCTATCGCTGCAGGCCTCGGTTTGTGGGGCCTGGGTAGCACTGGTCTCAGCATATCCAGGGTGATCAGTTGGGGGAGAGTGAGGGTGAAGCGTCCAAGTTGGAGTCGGGGACGGCTTACCTAGTGGACGTTCATTATGACCTCATTAGGAGTTTGTCGAAGAGTATGGCGTCTGTAATCGCCGCTAGGCGTTATCTGTGGCTGCGTAATTGGGCGGTGGATGGTTCCTTCAAATCACGTTTGGGCAAGTTACCTTTTAGGGGTAAGCTGCTTTTTGGTGAGGATTTGGATAAGTTAGTAAAGGATCTGGGGGAGTCTAAAGGAGGGAGACTGCCGAAGGATAAGCAGAAGCAAGGAAGACCATTACTGGCTGGAAAGAATCAGCAGAGGGAGTTCTGCCGGTTTTGTCCAGCTAGGTTTCGCCAATTTCAGAGGGGGCATTTCTCCTATCGAAATCAAGGGTTTCGAGGTTTCAGAGGGGCAAATAGAGGTTTCTCGGCTCCTTCCTCCTCGAACCTCAGGAAGCCACAATGAAGCCCGGAGGGCCCAGGGGGAGGTGGTACCCATGGGAGGTTGGTTACGGTAATTTTATCCTGCTTGGGCCCAGATTACCACCGACCAGTGGGTGTTGGAGATCATTCAGGAGGGTTATGCTCTCGAGTTTTGACACCCAGTGGCCGACACTTTCGTGCAATCACCCTGTAAGACACCTCTAAAACTTCAGGCAGTAAGAGAGACGTTGGAGAGACTAGTGAAGCTCAACGCGGTGGTGCCAGTACCAGAGGCGCAACATGGGTTCGGTCGGTACTCCATTTATTTCGTGGTGCCCAAAAAGGAGGGAGCCTTCCGTCCGATCTTAGATCTCAAAAAGGGAAATCTGTGTCTGAGTGTCACACTTTCGTATGGAAACTCTGTGGTCAGTGGTGGTGGTCGTCAGGGAAGGGGAGTTCCTTACAGCGCTGGATTTGACGGAGGCGTATCTTCACATACCCATACGGCAGGAACATCAGAAGTTCCTCAGATTTGCCCTTCCGATGGGGAATTGCCAGTTCCGGGCGTTACCGTTCGGGTTGGCGACGGCACTGCGGACTTTCACAAAGGTCATGGTGGTCGTGGCGGCGGCCTTGAGGAAAGAAGGGATTCTGGTGCACCCCTATTTAGACGATTGGCTGGTGCGGGCAAAGTCCAAGTCAGAGAGCAAGGCGGCGACAGCCAGGGTGATAGAGTTGCTGCGGAGCCTAGGTTGGGTAGTCAACATGGCAAAGAGCAGGCTAAAGACCTGGAGTATCTGAGGGCAAGATTTGATACTCTGGTAGGAAGGATGTTTTTGCCTCATTGGAGGGCACAGAACTTAGGAACGCTCGGATTAAGCCTCTTAAGTCGGAGGTTTCCCTCGGCGTGGCGGCATCTGCAGTTGCTGGGGAAGATGGCGGCGACTTGAAGTCTTGAAGGACTAGAAAAAGGGACTGTTACTTCTAGAGAGAGATCTGCAACTGTGAGTATATACTTCTGGTAATTTTCTAAAAGGAATTCTTTGTATTAAAGCTAATTAATCTGTGAACACACTATTTTTTGTTAAATCAGTCAGGGCCTAGTAGCAGCAGTTTAAGTTTAAATTTAAAACACAGAGGAGAACTTTCTGGTTACATTTCATACCCAGCAGAGAGCTTGTAGTTTAAATTTAATAGTCACTCAGGGCCTAGTAACAGCAAAGTACTTTTAGCTTAAATTTAAAACACAGAAGAGAGCTTTCTGGTTAAATTTAGAACCCAGCAGAGAGCTTGTAGTTTAAATTTCATAAGAAGTTAGAGCCTAGCAGCAGCTAAGAGCTATAATTTAAATCAAATCAGAATATAGCTTACCTCAGCAGCACAAGACAGGGTACTGTGTAGCAGCCCTCTTTTAATAAGTGTTATTTCCCTCCCTCCCTCAACACACCCACCCACCCTTGGGATAATCGTAGCTTTATAAGTACTGTACTTACACATCTTAAAAGACAGGAGGTGCTCTCAGGTGAAGCTCATTACCCAAATCAGTCATACACTAAGGACCTGAGATTAGTTAAGCTTCAGGTGAACAAGGTATATTACACGTATTAGGTAAAGTTTTATTAGTATAAATATCCATAGCAAGCCTTAGTAAGTAAAGAACTTAGATCTAAACACAAACTTAAAACTAAGATGCAGACAGCAGTCCAGTAGCGGGATGGGGGCTTTCCAGTCTTTTGCATTGAGTGTCACATGTATGATTTTCTCCCAATTGGTGAGAGGTCTTACGTGTGCACTAGGTGCAAGGAGCTCTTTGCTCTCAGGGAACGAGTCCGTTCTCTAGAGGCTAAAGTAGCAGACTTGGAAAGCATAAGACAGACAGAGAGGTACATAGACAAGACCTACAGGGATATAGTCCTGAAGTCCCACCTCCTATCTGGCAGCATCCCTATTGCCATGGAGGAGAGAGGTCACGTGACAGGAGAGCATCACCCTGGTGTGGCAGGAAGTGATCCTGTAACTAGGACCTGTCCTCCAGGTGATGTAAAACCCTCTCGCACCAAGGATGTTTCTCCAGGGCCATGTGCCCATGAGGGAAGGGTTAGGACAGCCATTATAGTTGGTGATTCGATCATTAGGCATGTAGATAGCTGGGTGGCTGGTGGACGTGAGGATCGCCTGGTAACATGCCTGCCTGGTGCGAAGGTAGCGGACCTCACGCGCCACCTAGATAAGGTCTTAGATAGTGCTGGGGAGGAGTCTGCTGTCTTGGTACATGCCGGTACCAATGACATAAGAAAATGTGGTAGGGAGGTTCTGGAGGCTAAATTTAGGCTTTTAGGTAGGAAGTTGAAATCCAGAATTTCCAGGGTAGCATTCTCCGAAATGCTTCCTGTTCCATGCGCAGGACCCAAAAGGCAGGCAGAGCTCCGGAGTCTCAATGCGTGGATGAGACAAGGTGCAGAGATGAGGGTTTTGGATTTGTTAGGAACTGAGGAACATTTTGAGGAAAGGAGGGGCTCTTCCGAAGGGATGGGCTTCACCTTAACCGGGATGGAACCAGGCTGCTGGCATTAACCTTTAAAAAGGAGATAGAGCAGCTTTTAAACTAGATATTAGGGGAAAGCCGACAGTCGCCCAAGAGCGGATGGTTCGGAAGAATGTATCTTTGAAGGATACTACCAAAAGCAGAGAGGTTCCACAAAAGAGTAAAGTAGCCCAAATGCCTTCAAGTATGGAGCAGACACAGCTTAAAGATCCCAAATTACCCATGTCTAACAATAGCCAAATTAATATGAATAAAATACATTCTCTAAAAGCTTGTATGCAAATACTAGAAGTCTAAAAAATAAGATGAGAGAGTTAGAATATATAGCACTAAATGAAAGGTTAGATATGATTGGAATATCAGAGACATGGTGGAAGGAGGACAACCAGTGGGACACTGTGATACCTGGGTACAAACTGTATCGAAATGATAGAGCTGATCAAATTGGTGGAGGGGTTGCGCTCTATGTTAGAGAGGGCATTGAGTCAGAAAGGATTAAAGTTTTGCAGGAAACGAAATCTGCTGTAGAATCTATATGGATTGAAATTCCATGTAAAAGGGGAAAGGCAATGGCAGTGGGGGTGTACTATCGAGCGCCTGGCCAGAATGACCGAATGGATGATGAAATGCTCAAAGAAATCAAGGAAGCTAACAAAAGTTACAGCGCAGTAATAATAATGGGTGATTTCAACTACCCCGGTATCGACTGGGTCGGTGTCACGTCAGGACATGCTAGGGAGATAAAGTTCCTAGATGAAATAAATGACTGCTTCTTGGAGCAGCTGGTTCATGAACCGACCAGAGGGGAAGCCATATTAGACCTAGTCCTTAGTGGAACACCAGATCTAGTGCAAGAGATAAGGTTGTTGGGGCCACTTGGCAATAGTGATCATAGCATGATCGCCTTTGATTTAATTAGTGGAGGAGGGATAGTAAGGAAATCCACAGTACTACCTTTTAACGTTCAAAAGGGAGACTATGATAAAATGAGGAAAACAGTTAAGAAAAAACTAAAAGGAGCAGTTGCAAAGGTTAAAGACGTACATCAGGCATGGCTGTTGTTGAAAAATACTAACTTGGAAGCCCAGACCAGCTGTATTCCACGCTTTAAGAAAAGTGGAAGGAAGTCCAAAAAACTGCCAGCATGGTTTAAAGGTGAGGTCAGAGAGGCTGTTGCCAAAAAAGCATCTTTCAGGAAATGGAAAAAAGAGCCAAACAACGAAACCTGGAAACAGAACAAGCACTGGCAAGTCAAATGCAGGGCATTGATAAGGCAGGCAAAGGGAGAATTTGAGAAGAAGCTTGCTGCGGAAGCAAAAACGCGAAGTAAAGACCTTTTCAAGTACATTCGTAGCAAAAAACCTGTGAGAGAGTCAGTTGGTCCATTAGATGATAAAGGGGTTAAAGGAGCACTAAGAGGCGACAAGGCGATAGCAGAGAGACTGAATGAATTCTTTGCTTCGGTCTTTACTGAGGAAGATTTAGGGATGTTACCCATGACTGAAGTGGTATTTAAAGGTGCGGAAGAATTGAAGGAAATATCGATACATCGGGAAGATGTATTACAGCTATTAGATAAACTGAAGAGTAGCAAATCACCTGGGCCGGATGGTATACATCCAAGGGTGTTGAAAGAACTGAAATATGAGATTGCAGACCTGCTATTAGTAATCTCTGGACTATCATTAAAATCATCTCTAATACCTGAAGATTGGAGGATCGCCAATGTAACACCAATTTTTAAAAAGGGCGCCAGGGGTGATCCGGGAAACTACAGACCGGTGAGCCTGACATCAGTACCGGGAAAAATGGTAGAAACCATCATAAAGAATAAAATTACTCAGCATGTAGATAGTCATGTCCTAATGGGAGACAGCCAACATGGCTTTAGACAAGGGAGATCTTGTCTTACTAATCTGTTATGTTTTTTTGAAGGAGTGAATAATCAGGTGGACAAAGGTGAGTCAGTTGATATTGTGTATCTGGACTTTCAGAAAGCCTTTGACAAGGTCCCCCTCATCAGAGACTTTTGGCAAAACTAAAGAGTCATGGGATAGGAGGCAGGTGTACTATTGTGGATCAGGAACTGGTTAAAAGATAGAAAACAGAGGGTAGGGCTAAATGGCCAATTTTCCCAATGGAAAAAGGTGAATAGTGGTGTACCCCAGGGATCTGTGCTGGGTCCGCTGCTTTTTGACATATTCATAAATGACCTGGAAAGTGGAATAATGAGTGAGGTTATCAAATTTTCAGATTACACAAACCTATTTAAAGTTGTTAAAACCCAAGAGGATTGTGGAAAATTGCAAGAGGATCTTGATAAATTGGAAGACTGGGCATCAATATGGCAGATGAAATTTAATGTGGAGAAGTGCAAGGTTATGCACCTAGGGAAGAACAACCCAAACTATGGTTACACAATGCAAGGTTCCACATTAGGAACCACCACCCAGGAAAAAGATTTAGGCGTCATTGTGGATACCATGTTAAAACCCTCGGCCCAGTGTGCAGCAGCAGCCAAGAGAGCAAATAGAATGCTAGGTATGATAAGGAAAGGAATGGAAAATAAAACAAAAGATATTATAATGCCTCTATATCGTTCCATGGTGAGACCGCACCTTGAATATTGTGTGCAATTCTGGTCGCCTTATCTTAAAAAGGATATAGCGATTTTAGAAAAGGTTCAGAGAAGAGCCACCAAAATGGTAAAGGGGATGGAAGGATACTCCTATGAAGAAAGGCTAAAAAGGTTAGGGCTCTTTAACCTGGAAAAGAGACGGCTGAGGGGAGATATGATAGAAGTCTATAAATTAATGAACGGAGTGGAACGGGTAAACGTAGATCAATTGTTTACCTTATCAGAATATAGAAAGACTAGGGGACATGCAATGAAGCTACAGGGTAAACTATTTAAGACTAATAAAAGAAAATATTTTTTCACTCAACGTGTAATCAAACTCTGGAATTTGTTACCGGAGGATGTAGTAAAGGCTGTTAGTGTAGCTGTGTTTAAAAAAGGTTTGGACAAGTTCCTGGAGGAAAGGTCCATAAACCATTATTAAGAAGGGACCCAGGATATCAATGCTTGAACCAATACAAGCATTGTGGAACCTGTGTCCCTTGGGGAAACTGCTAGGGACATATGACCTAGATTGGCCACTGTTGGAAACAGAATACTGGGCTTGGTCTGACCCAGTATGGCATATCTTATGTTCTTATGACTCTCGATTTGGTTCTGTGGGCACGGGCGCATATGCAGCCGTTGCAACGGTCGTTGCTCAGGAGATGGTCTCACCAGAGGGATCCTCTGTCTCAAAGACTGCTGTGTCAGCCGGAGACGAGACAGGCTCTGCAGTGGTGGTTGAAGCCAGGGGTATTGGAAGAGGGGATGCCGTTAGAGGCTCCTTCTTGGATACCGCTTATGACGGACGCCAGTCTCTTGGGATGGGGAGCGGGGAGCATACGTCGAGGGAAATTTTGCCCAGGGCCAGTGGACCGAGGTGGAAAGTGTGTGGTCCATAAACAGGTTAGAGTTACAGGCGGTGGGTTTTGCACTGAGGGCACTTCAGGCGGAATTGGAAGGGAAGGCAGTGCGCGTATTCTCCGACAATGCCACCACAGTAGCTTACATCAATCGGCAGGGGGGCACCGTCAGTGCTCTTCTGAAGTCCGAGGCCGAAATCCTTTTAGAGTGGGCTGAAGCACATTTGGGAGCTCTATCGGCAGCTCATGTAGCAGGAGTAGACAATGTGACGGCCGACTTTGAGTCGAGTCAGAGTGGATCCGGCAGAGTGGGTGTTGCATCCAGAAGTCTTCAAGGTCATAGTGAGTCGCTGGGGGGAGCCAGTGATGGATCTGATGGCAACATTGGAGTAAGCAAAGGCGAGCAGATTTTTCAGCAGAAGAAAGAGAATGTCGGAAGGCCTCGATGGTGCTCATTCAAGGATGGCCAGAGGGGCAGCTCCTGTACGTGTTTCCCCCCTTGGTCTTAATAGGCTGAGTGCTACAAAGAATAGAGGTTCACAAGGGAATTGTGTTTCTGATAGCACCAAATTGGCCGAGAAGGCCCTGATATGCGGATCTGGTCAGGTTGTTGGCGGACAGGCCCTGGCGGCTTCCGGTCCGAAAGGATCTGTTGTTTCAGGGGCCCATAATCATTCCTCAGGTGGATCGATTCTCGCTTACGGTTTGGCTCCTGAAAGGGCGAGGCTGAGAGCGAGAGGGTATTCCGCTGTGGTCATTTCCACCCTGCTGAAAGCTAGAAGGAGGTCTACGTCTTTAGTGTATGTACGTATTTGGCGTATCTTCGAAGCATGGTGTGCGAACGGGGGAGTTCAAGCTTTAGCAGCCTCGGTGTTTCACGTGCTAGCTTTCTTGCAGGATGGTTTGGACAAGGGGTTAGCTGCAGCTTCTTTGAGAGTGCAGGTGGCTGCGCTGGCGTGTTACAGAGGAAAGATCAAAGGGGAGTCATTGGGAGCGCATCCAGACATTAAGCGTTTTTTACGAGCAGTGTCCATTCTACGACCTCCATGTAGGTCGCCAGCTCCTCGTTGAGATCTCGGGTTGGTGTTGGATGCGTTAGCATGGGAACCCTTTGAGCCTTTAGCGAGGGCATCAGATAAGGACCCTGACCCTCAAGACAGTATATCTAGTAGCGGTTTGCTCGGCGCGCAGAATTTCGGAGCTGCAGGCGCTGTCGTGTTGGAAACCATTTTTGACCTTTTTTGAAAACAAGTTAGTCTTGCAGCCAGTTCTGTCATTTTTACCGAAGGTGGTGTCACCGTTTCATGTGACTCAGGTAGTGTCGCTCCCAGTTTTCGGCAAGGAGGAGGTAGGGTCCGACTCCAGGTCTTTGAATGCGCTGGATGTGCGCCGGACATTGAAGAGGTATCTCCGGAGGACGGAGAGTTTCAGAAGGTCAGATAGGCTTTTTGTTCTGTTTGGGGGACCGCGAAACGGGAAAGCAGCTAGTAAAGCTTCCATTTCTCGGTAGCTCAGGGAAGCAATAGCGTCGGCTTACATTCTAAAGGGGAAGTTGGTGCCGGAGGGCATTAGAGCCCATTCGATGAGGGCGCAGGCGTCGTCGTGAGCAGTGTAGTTTGGTGCCGGCTATTGATATTTGTAGGGCAGCGGCTTGGTCGTCCTTTAATACTTTTGTTAAGCATTACCGTCTTGATGTGCAAGCGGAGAGGGATACTTCTTTTGGGTCAGCGGTGCTTCAGGCTGGCTTAGCAGGTCCCTCCCGGTAGAAGGAAAGTCTAACTGCTCTGTTATATCTCCAGATGTTGGGACTAGACTGGAGGGATGTTAAGGAAGGTGAAATTAGACGTACCTGCTAATTGTAGTTCCTGAAGGAACTCCAGTCTAGTCCCATATTCCCCCCCCCCCCTCCTTTTTTTTTTTTTTTTTTGTCTGTGGTTTGGACCTGAAGCACGGCATGGCGGTTTGAGCATAGGCTGTAGAGCTTAAGATAAAGGTGCGGGCCATAGAAAGGGGGGAGGGTTTTGGGGAAAAGTATTAGGAGGTTAGGGGACGTCACGTCCCTTCGAGGAGCGAGGATGTTCTTGGCACAGTTTTGCATCGGTAAGTACAATCGCCTTTGTTCAGGGCTCTGATAGCTTGATGTTTTATGCCTGTTTCTGAGTTAAGGTTAATGCAGTTCATTTGCTTGAATATTGCTACTTGATTGTTTCTCGGGGGAGTCTGCTTTGTCAATAGGTTACTGGACAGAGGAGGCAGTCCCGGGAGTATTTATACCAGGGTCATTGGAAGAATAACATTTTTCAGTCTCCATAACTGCTGGAGAAGGAGCTTAAACCCAGATGTTGGGACTAGACTGGAGTTCCTTCAGGAACTACAATTAGCAGGTAAGTCTAATTTCATCTTAATTCTTCCTCGGAGTTCAACGGCTTGGCGAGCACTCTGGCAGTACTTAAAGCAAGGTGGTTCAGGGCAAGCTCTTACGTATCTTGGATATGATGGCAAGCCAGACGAGGGGGAAAAACCAGAGTAGAACAACTCTTTGCATGTTTTTAAAAAAATGTTTTCCTTTGATCGGGTCAATCTGAAAGCATGGAACTGCCAATTTAAAAAGAAAACGCGACTTGAACGGCAAATATATTTGAGTGCCAAATAGAGCCGGTCGGGGCCTGAGCCTTTCCCGCGCTTCGCGGGCTAGGGACAGCAGCAGCAGCGGCGGTCTGTAGCAGGCTCTCGGGTAGGATTAACGGACAGCATACCGTTTTTAACGCTAGCGCACCAATTTCTTATTTCTCTTTTGAAGGGAGCTGTTGCGATCAGCATATCATTGGAATGCCGGTCTGAGGCAATGAAATGTCGTGATTGATTAAATATATAATACGTCTCCCTGCTCCTGTTTCATAGCTTATGGTTCTGTGTGACCCCTTGTTTAGGATTGCATTAAATGGGTTGCCACAAGGATGCTGTGCAGCACTAGGGTTTTTCAAGTGCATGTGAGATGTTAAAGTGCTGTGTACTTCCCTCCCCCCCACCCAAATATTGGGCTGTTGGGTGTAAGGTTGATGGAGTGGCAAGGGGCGCAAGAACAGGGACAACACGGTTTGGGCTTAGCTCATTCCGGAAAACTAACTTCGGCCGTTCAGGGTGAGTGGAAGTCATTTTGATTTCAGGTTCTAAGCTCCGGGATCTGGATTCGTGTTCTGCTTCTTTTAAGAACAAAAGACCAGGGGTGCTAGCAATCTAATTGGCTAATTTACTTGGCTCAAGTCATTTCAATAGCCTAGTATAGGGGGGGGGGGGCGGGGACAATCCGGTTCTGCATAAAATAAATCTTTCCTTTATTTCCAGGTACAGGGTCATTTTTAGCTCTCATTGCATGGATTAGGCATTTTCAGGCCAATGCCTGGTCTATCATAAGTGGCAGTTTTTGGTGACATGTAGAGGGAGTTTTCTGATAAGGGGTCTTACTCCTAGACAGAGATGTCTGGCAGTTCTGCAGGTACCTCTGTTACATTGGGAAAAAAAAAAGACTGGCTTGGAAGAAGGAATCTGCATCTAGCCTTCTTAGAGGAGGATGCGTGGCATTGACAGCGTTGGCTCTAGCATGTTTTATTCTCCGGTGGTTGCCTCCCTTAGGCACTCAAATCAGAAGGGGGTTCACATTTGAAACCCCAAAAAGCCACTTTACCTGGAGATCCCAAAGTGCGTCAATTGACGCATTATCACGATAACTGCGTTGAGCATGAAATGCAGATGTGAATTAATTTGAAGTTATTTGTTTACTACGTGCAGTATGTGTCATTACATAACTGACATGGTTTTAGCAGTGGCGCTGGTATAAACCTTTGAAGATGCATTTGCGTCTGCTGACGCACTTTGGGGCCTGTAATGTTGAGCCCATACTGACCTGGATAAGTAGATTTTGCATCTAAAAGGTAGCGCAGGTTTTGCCCACTATGAGGCAGGCTCCGAAGCAGGCAGCGGCAGACCACTCTATTCGTGGGCTGGCAGTTGCAACATTCAACAGAAGACGTTGGTATGTGTCGGTCGTTGGATTACCTATTGCAATTGGTACCGGGGGTGCCAGGGCTGCTATCAGGATAAGACGTCAGTCATTCACCGTTTGTTTGGGGGTGACCAAGGAGGGACGGACCCCTCAGTCCAAATTTGGCCCTAAAAGGTGTGAATCGGGCTTTTTGGTTACGCAGCTCCGGTGGGAAACCTTGCGGTCGGTCATTCTGGAGGTTTGCCCAGAAGGTTTCTGGACTTCCCCTGCTTTCAAGGAAGAGTGTTTACATGGCCCAAGTCGACCAGATCATCAAAAGTTCCAGGGGTTTGCGTTTCCTGGGGATAAGGTCAGTTCCAAGCACTGACCTTCGGTCTGGCGTTGTCGCTGGACTCGTTTATCAAGATGGTGATATTGGCAGTGCATCAAAGGGGAGGCATTCTAGTTGTTTCCTGTCTTGTTGTTTGGTGAGTCGTGCAATTCACACGCCAAAGGTCTGTAGGGTACAAAATGGTGTACATCCGGCAAGGTTTCAGTTGAGTAGTCCATACTGCTAAATGCTGTTGGGGGGACGTCCCAGGACCTAGAATATCTAGGGAGAGGTCTTCGACCCCCAAAAAGGAGGGCTGTGTCTGCTGGGCCATCCTCTTCAAGGCTTTCGGCGATGGCTGCGTCAGTTCCTGTCTGCTACGGCACCCTCAGAACGGAGTTCCTTTGAAAAAGGAGGGAGAAGTGGTGACCCTGGAGGTAGTGCCATGGATCGAATTTCTTACAAGGCCGTTTCAAAGAGCACTACTTCACCATTACTTGCACCAGCCCAACTCGCTCAACAGAAGTTGTTCTGGGCTTTTCGGGTTCCGACAGTTGCTTCGGTGGTGGCTGGAGCCGGAATCTCAGAAAGCGAGCATGCCCCAAGGTACACCCGCAATGAATTCACCTGGTTACAGCTGCAAGTTGCAGGCTGTGGGCTACATTGCGGAGATCTCTACATGCAGCACACTTGGACCGGACGTGAGAGCAGATGGTTGCTCAGCTGGTTTGGACTCCGAGCAGCGTTTTTGCGCTGCAGTCGTCTGGGGCGACAATGACAGGCCAAGCGGTGTGGGGGCTATTGGACAACTCCGTGACAGTGGTATACAGCAATCGACAAGATGGAACAGACAGTGTGGTCATAGACAGGGAAGCAGACACGCTGTTACCTTGGTTCGAACCTCCGCTACATGCATTCTCGGCGGCGCACATTGAAGGAAAGGTCAATGTGATGGCGGACTTCTTCAGCAGGATCTGAGTGGATGCCGTGGAACGGATGCTGCGTCCGTGTGTGTGTGTGTATATATATATATATATCAGTAAAATAGTCTGCAGGTGGGGACCGCCGGTGAGGGTTTTCAGGGCTACCTTCCTCTAGAGCTTGGAGGGGTTCAATGTCCTGATGCAACTCTGGACAATGTCAGGTTTTTTTCTTTGTCTTCTCCCCATGGGTCAGCATGCCAATTTAGTTTGATCGATAGGGAGCCTTGGAGGTTATCGATTTCACTGGATCTGTTGCAATTTCATTTGCGTTTTTACGACAAACAAGGAATAAGTACACGGCTCTCGCATTTGTGCGCGTATGGCGTACTTTTTTTTTGTGGACTGAGTCCAAGGTGGCAAGTATGCGCAGATGCAGTTTCCTGGCCCGTAGGGTTGAGTCTCCTGCACGACGGAGTTCATAAAGGACTCGCAGCCAGTTCTTTTTTTTTTTTTTTTTTTTTTAATTTTTTATTTATAAAATTATACATACATAAAAGGAAAAAAGAAAAAAATTGCATCAATACAACCATCTGTTGAAAAAACAACCAGGAAAACAGTGTTCAACCACATCAAGGAGGTGCAATACATTTAAATCCTAAATACCTTACTTGATTCCCAGAGTAAAAATTCATCTATACTCCCTTACTTTTAAGAAACTCTAATAACTGAACAGATTCAAAAAAGACATATCTGTCGCCCTGATACAATATTAAGCATTTGCAAGGAAATTTAAGATGAAAAACTGCACCCAGGGCCACCACACGTGGGCGCAATTCTAAAAAGGCCTTGCGCCTCACTTGAGTGGCCCTAGATACATCAGGAAAAACCTGAACTATCTGACCACAAAATTTCTCCATTTTTCGCTTAAAGTAAGCTCTCATAATTCTATCTTTATCAATCTCAGACCCTAAAGTGACCAACAAAGTGGCCCTAGAGGAAATATCATCTGAAGATGATTCTATAAAGGCTGAGACATCCAAAGTAGAAGAAGCCATTTTGATCACTTAGAGGAATCTCTTCCCCTTCTTTAAGGTCTGGTAAACCAGACACACGTGGAAACACATAATAAATTTTTGAGACCATAATTGAATCACAATCAGCAATTAACAGATTTTCCTTAAGATACTTCTGAAATAATATCATGGGAGAAAGATAATGTGTGCGTGGAAAATTCAACAGCCGAAGATTCTTTGATCTTATAACATTCTCCAACATTTCATCTTGTCGGTGTAATGCATTAAAGTCTTTCACAAAAGTGGCTAACACTTCTTGACGAACAACTCCATCAGACTCCAATGCCGTAATTCGTTCATCAGCTATCACCAAACGCTTTTCTTGATCAGACAGCTTCTGAACTGTAGCTTTAGAAAAATCAGAAACTTTCTGTAAAGATGCCCCTAGAACAGACTCAATTCGCGAAGTTACCAACCAAATATCTTTCAGGGACAGGTCAGCAGGAGGAGCTGCCACTTCAGCTACCACCGGGAAGGTAATAACTGAAGGCAATGGGGGGAGGCAGCTCTAAAACTCGCAAAAATGAATCCGAAAGAACTTTCCCACCTTGAATTACTTCAGGCAAAGATTCACTAGAGGCATCTAGCTTAGGTTCTTTAATGGGGGGAGTAAAACCCATAACACGGGAATCATTGCTCGAGGAAGGAGTACTCACAGTTGAAATTTCTGATAACACCCCAGATATAGAAATAGAGGTTGACGGTACTTCAGCCACGATAACATGAGCATCCATCGGTCCAACGGTTTTCCCAGTTTTCGATTGTACCGGCTGCGAGTAACGTCTCCTTCGTTTCCCCATAACAGGGAACCACGAACGCCGATGTTGCGCCGAAGGGGCACCAAAGGGGCGTGGCCTGCCCCTTTGGTCACGCCCCTTCGGGCACGCCCACGGGACGCGCCCGCTTCGCGTCCTGCGAGGAGGGCTTAGGTCTTATAGCCCTCAGAGAACACCGCCCCAATCAGGAACAGGCTCAGCAGGACTCGGGAACCAATCAGGTAAGCAAACAGGAACTCCTCTCAGGAAATAAGAAACTGCACCCCGCTGTCCCGCGAGGAGGGCTTAGGTCTTATAGCCCTCAGAGAACACCGCCCCAATCAGGAACAGGCTCAGCAGGACTCGGGAACCAATCAGGTAAGCAAACAGGAACTCCTCTCAGGAAATAAGAAACTGCACCCCCGCAGCCAGTTCTTTAAATGTTCAGTTAACAGCTCTGTTTGGCTATAGAGGCAAGGTTCAGGGGGATAACCCTGAGATCTCACGCAGATGTTTTGCATTTCTTAAAATGGTTTCCAGGCTGCTGCCGTTGTGTAGAATGTTCCACCGTGGAATCTCAACGTGGTTTTTGGGGCATTAGATAGGGAAACATTTTGAGCCGATGCACCAGGCGTCTGTTAAGGCTTTAGCTTTAAAGGCAGTGTTTTTGGAAGACATCTGCTTGGTGAGGTAAATTTCAGAGCTGTTGTTCCTGTCAGGTGGAGGACACTTTCTCTTTGTCTGGAGAATGGAGTGGCGTTGCGACTAGTTCTTTCATTTTGACCACAGGTGGTCTGTAGTTTGCGCCTCTTGGACATAGAGAGAGTGCTGCGGCACTATTTAAGAGTTTAATAATCTCCGCAATTACGACCGTCTATTTGTCCTAGTCAGGGGGGGGTCTCCGCAACAGGAAGACGACGGTGAAGGCGTCGTTCGCCACAGGAATGGAAGAGGCGAGGGCTCTTCAGGATACTGAAAGTGGTCAGAGAAGTTCTGTCAGGGCCGTTAAAGGATGAATTCAGCAGATCCTTGGAAACAGGAGAGATTCCTCAGGACTGGAAAATGGCTGATGTCGTACCTCTACACAAAAGTGGTGACACGGAAGAAGTGTCAAACTACAGACCCGTGAGCCTTACCTCGGTGGCGGGAAAAGTAATGGAGGCGCTCCTGAAAGAGCGAATAGTGAACTTTCTCAAAACCAACAGGTTTCAAGATCCGAGGCAACATGGTTTTACTGAAGGACGGTCTTGCCAAACTAATCTGAGTTCTTTGACTGGGTGACCAAGGAACTAGATCAGGGGCATGCGATGGATGTCATCTACCTGGATTTCAGCAAAGCCTTTGATACTGTTCCTCATAGGAGGCTTGTCAACAAACTCAGTAGATTGGGGATGGGTACCAAGATAGTAAACTGGATTAGAAATTGGTTGACTGACAGACGACAGAGAGTGATGGTATATGGAGCTCACTCAGATGAGGGGAAAGTGATTAGCGGGGTGCCCCAGGGTTCAGTCCTGGTCCCGGCACTGTTCAATGTATTTGTGAATAATATTGCTGAAGGACTGAATGGAAAAGTCTGTCTTTTTGCAGATGACACAAAAATTTGCAAAAGAGTGGACTCCCCCGAGGGAGTGGATAACATGAGGAAAGATCTACAAAAGCTGGAAGAATGGTCTAATGCTTGGCAATTATGATTTAATGCAAAAAAGTGCAGTGTCATGCACTTAGGTAGCAGAAATCCAAGGGAAATGTATGCGATAGGGGGCGAGAGGTTGGTGTGCATGGTTCAGGAAAAAGACCTTGGTGTGATTTATCTCTGATGATCTCAAGGTGGCAAAACAGTGCGACAAGGCGGTGGCAAAAGCCAGGAGGATGTTGGGCTGCATACAAAGAGGGATTACCAGCAGAAAGGAAGAGGTACTTATGCCACTGTATAGGTCGCTGGTGAAGCCTCACCTGGAATACTGTGTTCAGTTTTGGAGACCAAATCTTGCAAAAGATGTAAAAAGACTGGAAAGTGTTCAGAGGAAGGCAACCAAAATGATTTGGAGCCTGCGTGAGAAACCTTATGAGAAGAGAGAGGAACAATGAACAAACAAACCTCTTCCAAAAATGGGGAAGCTGCAAAACTAGATGGCATAACATGAAGCTGCAAGGTGGAAAACTGAAAGGCAATGTCAGGAAATATTTTTTCACTGAAAGGGTGGTGGGTGCTTGGAATGCTCTCCCAATGGAAGTGGTGGGGGCAAACACGGTGGCGGAATTCAAAACAGCATGGGACAAGCACAGCGGATCCCTTTACAGCAACAGGATAAAAACAAAATAAACTTCTCAACAAATAGGGTGTGTCCTACATGGAGTGGTGGGTCCACCCCTAAACAAAGAAATGGGGAGGGGTGACCTGCACAGAGCGTCAGGTGCACCTACTCTTGCCGTATTGCTGGGCAGACTGGATGGACCATGCTGGTCTTTATCTGCTGTCATTTACTATGGTACTAGATGTTGCTGGGCGGTCCAGTGCCAGTGGTTTTACGGGTTCACTCTTTTGGAGCGCAAGGGATATCCTGAGCGGAATACAGTTTGGTTACGTTAGTAGTATTTTATAGAACAGTCGCCTGGTTGTCTTTCTTTTCTTACTTTCAGTAACTTTTTCCACCTGGGGGTTCTGGCGGCGAGCGATGCCTGTTTCAGCTTTGCGGAGTAGCGATCTGGGTGGAATAGTTAATAAAGTTAAAACGGTCCCTCAAATTGAGGGATGGATAGGTCGTTTTAAAGTTATGTAATAACTACTTATTTTGTTGTTCCTTTGAGTTGGCTTTGTCAGTAGTACACTGGGGGCTGATGGGAGATACTAGCAGGCTATATCCAGTGATGTCACGACTTTGACATGCCCAGTCTCCAAACTGCAGGAGGAGGTGCACAACCCAGTGGTGGAGGACTAAACTGTCGTCACTCAAGGAACGACCATTACCAGGTAAGTGTAATTTCTATTTCCTGGTGACAAAAAAGACTGGGGTTTTTTTAGGTTTATAGTGAGATTAACTGAGTTGAGCCACCTCATTGAAGCATTGTTTGACTCATTGATAGTTGGGCTCTGATGTTTTGATAGTGGTGAATATCATTTTGTCATCTGCATATAACCGATAGTGCACATTTATGTTTATTTATTTATACTTATACCACCTTTCCGGAATCATAGTGGTTTACATTGAACTCAATACACTAAAATATCAAACATAAACATAAACTTTCATGGAACGGAGTTAAACGAGTGTCAGCAAACTGTTTGAATATATCACCTTGAACAGATTGTTTACAATTAGATTTCATGAACTTATTTACCAGTGCCATGCAGAATCATCTGATATAGCTAGCCTTAGAAACATTTCTTAAATTTACAGATTAATTTCTTGAACTATTTACATAAAGTTACGCATCTCTGAAAGGTGTTTTAGTTTACGATGTAACACTGAGAATTAAGATAGGTCCTTGGCTGTATTGATAGATTCAGGACTGATATGCGGAAATATTTCTTTGCGGAAAGAGTGATGGATCCATGTAATAGTCTCTCAGTGGAGGTGGTAGAGATGAGGAGAGTATCTGAATTCAAAGAAGCATGGGACAAACACAGAGGATCACTAAATGAAAAAAGGGGACTGTTGTAGTGGTTGATTATGGAAGGACAGACTAGATAGGTTATGCGGTCTTTTTCTGTGGTCATGTTTCTAATGAGTCAAATTACCGAGCCCCCAAAATGATCTCTAAATAGGGAGGTTTTTAGTAGCTCGTGGAAAGCATTAGGATCTGTGGTAGGTCTTATATTGTCTGGAAGAGTTCCAAAGGGGTGCTATGTACTTTTAATGTATTACATATAGGCTGGCAGTAGATGCAGATAATGCCGAGCCTTTTGGAATTCCTTGAAGCTGATTGTAGGGTCTCAATACTGATTGACCAATTTTCACTTGTGTACGCTCAGATAGGTAAGATACAAAACCACTGAAGAATGAAGCCACCTATATCAATCTGTTGAAGTGGTGAAATTAAGATCTCATGGTCTATGGAGTCTAATTCAGACGCTATATCCAAGACTATAAGGATGTAGGATTGTTTGGGATTTTCTATTCCTTGAATAATTTTGTCAAATAGAGATAGGAGTGTTTCAGTGCCATGGTATGGTCTGACTCCATATTGGTGAGGGTCTAGTGGGGCATATGTATCTAGATGATCCTGAAGTTGTTTCTGAATTGTCTTTTCAATTATTTTGGATATAAAGGGGAAGCTTGATATTGGTCTGTATGAGTTAGGACATTTTTTATTGAGTAAATAATGTTTTAAGATTGGGTGGATGGTGGGGTTTTTTTTCAGGGCTTTTGGCATGTGCCCTTGGAATTTTATTTATTTATTTATTTATATTCTCTTATATACCGCACTATTCTGCATCAGTGCGGTTTACATTGAACAAACTGAAATTACATTGAACAGGGCATTATAACTTGGAGATAACTATTTTACAGGGAACATGGGCTATGGAGGGTTAGGTGGCTTGCCCAAGACCACAAGGAGCACCTGTGGGACTAGAAACCCCAGTCCTTCCAGCCCAAGGTTGCTGTCCTCTAGTGGGATTTGAACCCCCGACCTTCCGGCCTGAAGTACCTTGCCCCAACCACTAGGCTACTAGGTGAGAGACTGACTATTTTGAGGATGATACACAAAATATACCTTACATAAAATGAATATCTTTGAATATACATACTGACCTTCCCTAATACTGTATATTTCTTAGCATAATCAAATCCAAGTTCCTTATCGTCCCTCCAGTCTAGTCCCGACCTCTGGGGTTTATGCACCACGTCCAGCAGCTATGGAGACTGAGAAACGTCATTCTACTGATGACACTGGTACATATACTCCTGGGACCCGCCTCCTCTGTCCAATAATCTATTGACAAAGCAGACTCGCCCGAGTAACAATCAAGTAGCAATAACATAACAAATTGAAACTCAATTCAATATTAACTAACCATGTTTTGAAAACGTGACTTTCCTTACGCATGGAATAACTGTGCTAAGGAAGTCCACCCTTCCTCACTCCCCGAAGGAACCGGATGTCCCCTGAATCCCCCTTTTTTAACCCCTCTTCTCCTTATGGCCTGCACTTCTACATCAGCTTGTACCTCTTATGCTTTAGCCGTAATGTCGTGCTTCAGGCCAACACCACAGAACCAACCAGGGAGGGATACGGGACTAGACTGGAGTTCCTCAAGGAACCCCAATTAGCAGGTAAGTCTAATTTCACCTTCCTTATCGTCCTTCCAGTCTAGTCCCGACCTCTGGGGATGTAACAAAGCAGTGAAACCTTTTCTTACCGGGAGGGACCCGCTAGGCCAGCCTGAAGTACCGCTGCACCAAACCTAGTATCCCCTTTCGCTTGCACATCGATACGGTAATGCTTAACAAAGGGGATCCAGCGTCAGGCCCGAGTTCCTCTGCTCCTGCGCCGAAGGCTGTGGAGCCTTCTGGTCTGGAGTCCAGAATGGCGGTCCTAGAGCACAGTTTCTTCCTTCATGGACCAGCAGTAGGTGCTGTTGTCTGGCACGACCAGTTCATCCACCCTAACCACCGGGCCCTCGATGTCCAAGACGTCCCCAGAGGCCAAGCTGATCCTCAAGGTCTTTTGGCCTTGAGTCGATCCTCTGTCGCGGTCATGCTCTGAGTCCCGCTAAATGGGACCGCAGTCATCCCTGGCAAGTTTGCCGGGCACCGGCCGCAAGGCATCAGGGGTCTCAAAGCATGCGGAGCAGCCCTCCTACGAGTCCTCAACAGACTACTCCTGGGAGATGGAGGGCGAGGAGTCCCGTGATACCTGTCGCCACCGCATCGTCCCTTCGGATTCACCCGTCTCGGAGCCTCGGTGGCGGTTCCCGCCCGACATGGGCTTTTTCTGGACTTCGCCAAGGACATGTCTAAGGCCCTGGCATTCCCGATCAAATCGAAGGAGGACCCTAGGGCGGATGATTTGGAAATCCTCTAATACGATGCTCCTCTGCGGGAATCGCTCACGGTGCCCATTCCTCCCATTCTGGAACGGCTCATGCTTTGAAAGTGGGAGACACCGGCGTTGGTGCCAGTGGTGAGAAAACTGCTCGACTCGATGTATCGAGTCCACTGGAGCCCAGGCTTCCAGAAGTCACAATTGCTGCATAACTCCATGGTGGTGGAGTTGGCCAGGCGTCGGCTGAAAAGCCAGAAGAGACACTCCTCAGTGCCCCCCGGTAGGGAGGCCAGCATCTTGGACGCCCTCGGCAGAAAGTGCTACCAGGGCTCAATGCTCATCTGCCACATCCAGGCTTACCAGCTGTATATGGGCATGTACCTGAGAGACCTGGCGAAGGAACTCACCAGGTTCTCGGCTGGTCTTTCCGAGGAACCTTTGCAGCCGTTCAAGAACCTGGCCAAGGCAATCCGTGAATGCTCCAAATTCATGTCTCGAGCGGCCTATGACTGGCTTGAGTCGGCGGCCTGGGTAGCCGTGGGGGGCATCGGTGCATGCCACCAAGCTTGGCTTCAGTCGTCCGACCTCGAGCAGTGGGTTCAAGACAAATTGGTCAATGTCCCATGCCAAGAAGAGAAGCTCTTTGGCAAACCCATGAATGACAAGGCTGCCGAGCTGGAGACCAAGTTCATGACAAGGACCAGGCTCTCTAATAAGACCGATGCCCCTCCCTGACGGTAGGGCTCAGGTAAGAAGCCCTTTTACACGAGGAAGGGAGCTTCTTATCAAAACAACTTGCCTTATGCAGGCCTCCCCAGCTCCCCAACAGGGTCAGCAGGCCAAGGGACATGGGCATGGCCCGCATAAACAGAAGGCTCCAAAGCCCCAGGCACCGGCTCCGGCCCAGCCAGAGGGAGCTTTTGACTCCTTGAGCATAGCCTCTCTGCCCCAAGGAGATCAGCCCACAGGGGGACATCTGGCCCTCCTATGCCCAGAGGTGGATGTCCATCACCACCGATTCCTGGGCTCTTCGGGTGGTCAGGGAGGGTTTCCTCCTCCATCTGACTTTGAAACCTCCCCCTTATTTCCCAGGAGAGCCCTTCGGGTTTTCCCCTACACGGGGACTTGCTTCTGAAGGAATTGGCAGGTCTTCTTGAGGACAGAGCGATGGAACCGGTGCCCCACCACCTCAAGGGCAGGGGTTCTACTCCAGGTACTTCCTCGAGCCAGAGAGGACAGGGGGCCTAAGGCCCATCCTTGACCTGCGCAACCTCAACAAATTCCTGATGAGGGAGAAATTCAAGATGCTCTCCCTTGGAACATTGCTGCCATACCTCCAGCAGGGAGACTGGCTATGCTCCTTAGACCTCAAGGATGCTTATACACACATCCTCATCCATCCCAACCACAGGCAGATAATGCAGTTCGTAGTGGGGAGCAGGCACTTTCAGTACATGGTACTCCCCTTCGGCCTAGCCTCTGCCCTAGGATTCTTCACAAAATGCCTGGCTGTCATGGCTGCCTCCCTCCAGCTCTAGGAGGTCTTCGTCTTTCCCTATCTGGACAACTGGCTCATAAAGGGAGACGCACAGGCAACCTCACACACCATCCAGGTTCTGCAATAGCTAGGCTTTAACATAAACTACCCCAAGTCTCGCCGCCTCCCTACACAGTGTCTGGAGTTCATTGGGCAGAGATAGACACTTTTCAGTTGAAGGCTTTCTTGCCCATGGACCGAGCCAACTGTCTCAGGTCTCTAGCTCGGGATGTGCAGCACCATCCCTCGGTGCCCGCCTGGTTTCTTCTGCACCTTCTCGTGCACATGGCCTCTATGGTCCATGTTACCCCAGATACTCGCCTCCACATGAGGGCGACACAGTGGTGTCTCCGGGACCAGTGGTCCCAGGCCACAGACCGCCTCCAAGATAGGATTTCCGTGACCCGCCAATTGGCAGATTCCTGGCCTGGTAGCAGTCGCCCCAGGCTGTTACAATCCATTCAAAGGTGAGGGTCTTAGACTTTAGGAAGACTAACTTTTCCAGGATGGGCCAATACCTCAGGGAGTCGTTAGCGGGATGGGAACAGCTGGGGGATGTAGAAAAACAGTGGGCAAAACTGAAAAGGGATATTTTAAGGGCAACAAATCTTTTTGTTAAAATGGTAAAAGGAAAAGGAGACCGCTATGGCTTTCGAAAGAAGTAGCTGAAAATTTGAAGAAAAAGAGGGAGGCCTTCATGAAATACAAGAGATCACAGAGAGAGGAAGACAGGCATCTATATTTGGAAAAACGTAGAGAAGCTAGCAAAGTAGTCAGGAAAGCAAAGATTCAAAAAGAGGAGGAAATAGCCAATGCAGTAAAATGGGGGGGATAAGACATTTTTCAGATATGTTAGTGAGATGAGGAAGGGCAAAAGTGGTATTGTCAGACTCGAGGGTGAAGGGGAGGAATATGTAAAAGCTGATGAGGATAAAGCGGAATTGCTTAACAAATATTTGTTCTGTGTTCACAGATGAAGAACCAGGAGCAGGACCTCAGAAAACACCCACAAACAGGAACAGAAGCGAGGGACATCTTGAACAATTTTCAGAAGACTGTGTTCGTGAGAAACTAGCTCAACTTAAAGTAGACAAAGCGATGGGACCGGATGGGATACATACTAGAATACTGAGGGAACATGGGGATGTTCTAGCAGCTCCACTGACGCACCTATTCAATGTCTCATTGGAGTCAGGAGTGGTGCCTTTACACAAAAGCGGAAGTAAGGATGTGGTTGAAAACTACAGGCCAGTTTAACTTCAGTGGTGAGTAAATTATTGGAAACGCTTCTGAAAGAGAAAATAGTGAGGTTTCTGGAGTCCAGCGGATTACAGGATCCGAGGCAGCATCGATTCACCAGAGGCAGGTCTTGTCAGACAAATCTGATTTCTTTGACTGGGTGACCAGGGAGTTGGACCGAGGGAGAGCCCTAGATGTGTGGTGTATTTAGATTTCAGTAAAGCCTCTGACACTGTTCCTCACAGGCGACTTAGAAACAAACTGAGCACCCTAGGGATGGACCCTAAAGTTACTGCTTGGGTTAGAAATTGGTTGTGTGGGAGGCGACAGAGTACAGGTAAATGGAGCTCACTCTGAGGAGAACGATGTTACCAGTGGTGTGCCCCAGGGATCTGTCCTTGGTCCGATTCTTTTTAACATCTTTGTTAGTGATATAGCGGAAGGGCTGTCGGGTAAGGTTTGCCTCTTTGCGGATGATACCAAAATCTGCAATAGAGTAGACACCCAGGAAGGTGTACATAACATGAGGAGGGATCTAGCTAAGCTTGAAGAATGGTCTAGAATTTGGCAGCTGGGATTTAATGTTAAAAAATGTAAGATCATGCATTTGGGCTGCGGCAATATAGTATAGGGGGTGAAGTACTTTTCTCCAGGACCAAGCAGGAAGTCAGTCCTCACATATGGGATGATGTCGATGGAGCCCCATGTGGAGCATTTCCCCAGCTTTCTAAGAAAGCCTTTGGGAATACACCCACACATGCGCGGTCCCCTTCCCGCCCAAAGGTGCCATCTTGCTCAGTCTTTCTTTTTCCGTGGAGCCCAGCGGACGTCTGTCCTTGTCACCCGGAAAAATTAGGATTTTTTTCTGCGATTCTCGTGCCTCTTTTTGTCTGGTTTGACGCTGGTCCCCCTTCCCGCCTGGGTTCGGTACGCCGATATCGACCCGATCTCTATTTTTCGGTTTTTTCCCCTTCATGGCACGCATTTGCGCTCTTTTTTTTCTTTTCCCTGGAAGGCCGGTCCTTTGACCTCGCAGAGGCCCTTTTTTCCCCGATGGCCTCCAGTGGTTTTAAGAAGTGTGATCGTTGTAAGACACTCATGTCTCTTACCGACACACACGACTGCTGCCTCGGGCCTGACCATGATCCCAAGGTCTGTGTCTCATTTGGCAAAATGTTCACCAAGGCACTCAGGAGCCGGCAGCATCAGAAGGAGAGGATTTTCTTAGACTTTGCCTCCGGATGGGCCCGGACCTCGTCAGAGGCCTTGACGTCTCAGGAGTCGGACCCTGAGCTTCGTCGGGGTTCCTCTGAAAGGGGGTCCCCCAGTCGGGAGCATAAGATGACGAGAAAGCTCGTGAGGGTGGCGTCGGAGGGAGCTTCTGGTTCCTCGAAGGCCAGATCTCGGACCCCTGACTTCCGCCCCGGGCTCTTGGAGCTGGAGAAGCCAACTAAGGTATCCCGTATAGAGCCGGAGTCTGTCAAGCACGTAAGTCCTGTTGTCCTCGGACTCTCCTCCTAGGGAGCCGACGTCGGGCCCAGCGCCGCCGGGGTCCGAGTCGGTGGCTGCTGAGTCTCCTGAGCTTGGACTCAGGCTGACAGCCTTGGAGTGCAGATTGTCTGCCTTCATGGATCAGCAGCAGGTGCTGATGGCCAGCCTGACTGGTGCATCTGTCCTGACCACCAGGATGTTGACGTCTAAGTCGACCCCGGAGACAGAGTCTGTTCTCAAAGCCATGAAGCCCCGAGTCCGGTCTCTGTCACAGTCTCCCGGGACCGAGGGTGTCTACGCAGATGGCCCCGGCGTCGGGGCGGCTGTTGCCTGAACCCACGCAGTCGGAGCCCCTCGACTCTTCTTTGGATGAGTCTGCATGGGGAGACGGAGGACGAGGAGTCGCCCGTTACCTTTTGGACTCTGTGTGTCCCTTCGGACTCGCCGCAGTCTGAATCCCGGAGTAGGTCCCCTCTGGAGGATACCTGGTTCTCGGAGTTCGTTAAGGACATGGCCAAGGCCTTGAGAGCCTCGAGCCGAAGAGATCGATGCCCTCCAGTATGATTCTCCCCCGAGGGAGGCCTTTACTATGCCGGTTCCTCCGATGCTGGAACCGCTCCTCTTCCGAATGTGGGAGGCACCAGCCTCGGCGCCGGTTTTGAGCAAGCAGATCGATTCCATGTATCGAGTCCGGAATAGCCCTGGTTTTCAGAAGGCGCAGCTGCCGCACCATTCTATGGTTGTGGAATCGGCCATGCATCGTCTGAAGAGCCAGAAGATGCACTCTGCGGTGCCCCCCGGCAGGGAGGCCCAAAGCCTGGATGCCATCGGCAGAAAGTGCTTCCAGGGCTCGATGCTTGCTTGCTGTGTCCAAGCCTACCAGCTGTACATGGGCATGTGCTTGTGGGACCTGGCTAAAGAGGTAGCCGGGTTTTCGGCTGGTCTCTCCGGGGAACCTTTGCAGAGGTTCCAATCCTTGTCCTCGGGGGTCCGGGAATGTTCTAAATTCATCTCCTGGGCGGCCTACGATGGCTTTGAGGCTTCAGCCCGTGTAGCGGCAGGCGGCATCGCTGCTCGACGCCAGGCATGGCTACAGTCATGTTGGTCGATCTCCCATACTGGGGTGAAAACCTCTTCGGCAAGCCCATGGCCGAAAAGGCTGCTGAGCTCGAGACTGAGACTCTAACGAGGACAAGATTGTCTAGGAAAACTTCTGCCCCTTCTCATAAGAAGGGCTCAGAGAAAAAGACCTTTTACCCGAGGAAGGCGCCTGCCTACAAACCTTTCCCTCATTATCAGGCCTCCCCAGCAGGCCAAGGGGCCAGGGACATGGGCCCCGTAGGCAGAAAGCCCCCAAGCCTCCAGCTCCTGCTCCTACTCAGCAGGGAGGGTTTTTTTTTACTCCCTCTGCATAGCCTCTCCACCCCTGCTGGCCCACCTCAGCAGGGGGGTTTGCTTGGTCCTGTTTGCCAACCAGTGGCCACCCATCACAGGGGATGCTTGGGTACTGAGCATAGTCCATCAGGGCTATCTGCTCCATTTCAATCAGGTACCCCCTCCCTACTTCCCAGGGGAGCCTCCACGACCTCCTTTGTATCAGGAACTCCTTCTCCAGGAACTGCTAGGTCTGCTTCAAGACAAGGCGGTAGAGCCTGTACCTCCAAATCTGTGGGGACAGGGCTTCTACTCCCGGTACTTTCTTGTGCCAAAGCGGACTGGAGGTCTCCAGCCCATTCTGGGCCTGAGAAATCTCAACAAGTTCTTGGAAAAAGAGAAGTTCAAGATGCTCACTCTTGCAACACTACTGCCCTACCTCCAGCAGGGAGATTGGCTTTGCTCCTTAAATCTAAAGGATGCGTACACTCACATCCTCATTCATCCAGACCACAGAAAGTACCTCAGGTTCGTGGTGGCAGGAAGCCATTTTCAGTACAGGGTACTGCCCTTTGGCCTAACCTCCGCCCCACGAGTTTTCACAAAGTGCCTAGCCGTGGTAGCGGCCTACTTGAGAAACCAGGGTATATTTGTCTTCCCCTACCTGGACGACTGGCTCATCAGGGGTCAGACTCTCCAGGAGGCCAGGCAAGCCACCCTCCGTACTGTGTCTCTCCTTCAGCAACTAGGTTTTGTCATAAACTTTGCAAAGTCCACTTTGCTCCCCTCCCAGAACCTGGAGTTCATAGGGGCAAGGTTGCACTCCCTGCAAGCGAAGGCTCACTTGCCAGAGGACAGGGCGGAAAGGCTCATAAGCTTGGCCAACCGGTTCATAAGCAACCTATTGGTTTCCGCCAGGTTTTGCCTATGGCTCCTAGGCCATATGGCATCGACAGTGCATGTGACCCCCAATGCTCGCCTGCATATGAGGCCTGCACAGTGGTGTCTCAGAACTCAGTGGAGGCAGGCCACAGGACACCTCAGAGACAAAGTAAGGGTGTCCAAACCCTTCCTGAACTCCCTGCAGTTGTGGCTACACTCCCCCAACCTGCTACAGGGGATTCCTTTTCAGGTACCTGTTCCCACAGTGGAACTCACAACCGATGCCTCCTTGCAGGGCTGGGGTGCACATTGCCTGGACAAGTGCACACAGGGCCTGTGGTCCCCATGGGAGGCCACTCAACAGATCAACCTGCTAGAACTCAGGGCGATATGTTTAGCCCTCAAGGCCTTCGCCCATACCCTGGCCCACCAGGCTGTCTTGGTGCAGACCGACAACCAAGTGGCAATGTTTTATGTCAACAAGCAGGGGGGCACAGGGTCAAGGCTCCTGTGTCGAGAGACTCAGGCCCTCTGCTCCTTTGCCCTTCAACACAACATGCTGCTGAGGGCTGTCTATCTTCCTGGCCAGGAAAACGTTCTGGCAGACAGATTGAGCAGGGTTCTACAGCCTCACGAGTGGCAACTGCACCCCTTTGTGGTCCAGACCATTTTTCTGAGGTGGGGACTTCCGTCTATCGACCTCTTTGCCAGTCCCCTGAACAGGCAGCTGCCCCAGTTCTGCTCCAGGCAACCACATCCCAAAAGATTGGCAGCGGATGCCTTCCTGATCTCACGGTCCCAGGGCCTACTGTATGCGTTCCTTCCCATGCCCCTGGTTGCTCAAGCCTTGTTCAAGATTCTAACGGACAGGGCCTCGGTCATCCTGGTGGCCCCCAGATGGCCCAGGCAACCCTGGTTTCCCCTCCTGTTACAACTGGCGATGGACACCCCTCTTCCTCTGGGGTTTCAACCCAATCGTCTTTCTCAGGATCAGGGATCCCTTCTGCACCCCATTCTCAAAGCTCTCAATTTGATGGCCTGGAAGCTGCAAGGGTAGTACTGGCTCCCTGGGGCTTTCCTCAGGAAGAGGTTGTCTTAGCTTCTAGGAAGCAATCCACCCGAAAGACCTATGCCCTGAAATGGAGACGGTTCTCCCTGTGGTGTGATCAGCGCCAGGAAAACCCCTTCTCCTGTCCTCTGCCAGTAGTGATCCAGTACCTGCTGCACTTGTCTAATCAGGGTCTTAAGTCCAATTCGGTTAGGGTACACCTCTCTGCTCTGGCAGCCCACCACTCAGTGGTGGAGGGGCACTCTGTCGGTTCACCCCCTGGTGGCCCGGTTCCTCAGAGGCTTGCTCCTGCTAAAGCCTCCTCTCCGTCCACCTGCCCCTGAGTGGGAGTTGAATGTGGTTTTGCAACAGCTTACTCGCCCTCCCTTTGAGCCTATGGCTACATGCCCCTTTCGCTTCCTTTCTTGGAAGACTCTCTTCCTAGTGGCACTGACTTTGGCCAGGCGAGTGAGTGAACTTCAGGCCCTGGTCTGTGACAGGCCATACACGCATTTCTATAAGAACAGAGAGTGGTCCTTAGGACTCAACCTAAGTTCCTATCGAAGGTGGTCTCCTCCTTCCACCTCAACCAGGAGGTGGTTCTTCCCACATTCTTCCCTAGGCCCCATGCAAGCAGGGCTGAAGAAGTCCTCCACACCCTGGACTGTAGAAGGGCCTTGTGTGTTTCTACCTTGAGCGTACTAAGGGTCATAGAAGGGCTACTCAGCTCTTCGTCTCCTTTGACCCAAATAACTTGGGGGTTCCTGTCTCCAAGCGTACCTTGTCCTTATGGGTGGCGGACTATCACCTGGGCTTACAGGGCAGCAGACCTTCCCTTGCGGGGTCGAGTTACAGCCCACCGTGTCCGGGCCATGGCTGCATCAGTAGCTCATCTCCGCTCTGTACCGTTGGCAGACATCTGTAGGGCTGCAACTTGGTCCTCAAGCCAGACGTTTGCAGCCCATTACTGCCCGGAGAGGGAGTCCCGTAGGGACAGTGCTTTTGGTCAGGCAGTACTCCGGAATCTCTTTGAAGTTTAGGCAACTCCTGCCCTCTTGTTGGGCTACCGAGGGGTTCTGGTCTCAGTGAAATTCTTTCCTTCATGCTACGGCTTCACAGAGGGAGATTCTTTTTCAGCCTGGGTTCCTGGTAGCCCAGAGCTAGGGAGTCACCCATATGTGAGGACTGACTTCCTGCTTGGTCCTGGAGAAAGAGTAGTTACTCACCTGTAACAAGTGTTCTCCAGGAGCAGCAGGAATCAGTCCTCACAGCCTTCCCTCCTCCCCTGGGAGTTGCAGTTGTACATAGTTCATTTTGTTTTTTGTGCTGTCTTTTAGCTATGTCATCTGACTGAGCAAGATGGCACCTTTGGGTGGGAAGGGGACCGCGCATGCGTGGGTGTATTCCCAAAGGCTTTCTTAGAAAGCTGGGGAAATGCTCCGCATGGGGGCTCCATCGACATCAATGTCACCCCATATGTGAGGACTAATTCCTGCTGCTCCTGGAGAACACCTGTTACAGGTGAGTAACTACACTTTGTCCATTAAAGAAGAGCGGGACCGAGGCGTGGTTGTGTCTGATGATCTTAAAGTAGCTAAACAGGTAGAAAAGGCGACGGCAAAAGCTAGAAGGATGCTTGGGTGCATACGGAGAGGAATGGTTAGTAGAAAAAAGGAGGTGATAGTACCTATGTATAAGTCTTTGGTGCGACCTCATTTGGAGTATAGTGTGCAATTCTGGAGACCGCATCTTCAAAAGAATGTGGACAGAATGGAGTCGGTGCAGAGGGTGGCTACTAAAATGGTTAGTGGTCTTCACTATAAAGCATATGAGGACAGACTTAAGGATCTTAATATGTACACCTTAGAGGAAAGGCGGGATAGAGGTGATATGATTGAGATGTTTAAATACCTCCATGGCATAATGTTCAGGGGGACAGCCTCTTTCAATTGAAAGCAAGTTTTGCTACGAGGGGACATGGGGGATAGATTCAGGAGTGATATGCGGAAATATTTCTCAAGGACCAAGCAGGAAGTCAGTCCTCACATATGGGTGACGGCGCTGACGGAGCCCCCGTGCGGAGCATTTCCCCAGCTTTCAAAGAAAGCCTTTGGGAATGCAGCGCGCATGCGTGGTCCCCCTCCCGCCCAAGGGTGCCATCTTGCTCAGTCGTCTTTTTTCCGCGGAGCCCGACGGATGTGTTTTCGTTTCACTCGAGGAAAAAGTCGATTTTATTCTGCGTTAACCCGTTTTCTTTGGTTCGCCGCTTTCCCTTTCCCGCCTGGGCCCGATACATTGGTATCGAGCCCAGACCTCTTTTTTTCAGTTTTTGTCCTTAGTGACTAGCATACGTGACATTTTTTCTGTTTTCACTGGCAGCCCTGTCTTTTGACTTCGCAGGGGCCCTTTTTCCCCCGATGGCTGCCAGCGGGTTTAAAAAGTGTGATCGGTGTAAGAAACTTATGTCTCTCACCGACACACATGACTGCTGCCTCCAGTGCCTCGGACCCAATCATGACCCGATGATCTGTGGTCCGTGTGGGAAAATGTCCTCTAAGGCGTTGTCGGCAGCACCAAAAGGAAAGAATCTTCTCTGACTCCGCGTCCGGTCAGGCCCGGACCTCGTCAAAGGCCTCGACATCTTGGGACTCCGGCCCCGAGCAGTGTCGAGGCTCCTCTGAAAAGGGGGTCACCCTCGCGGGAGCATCGCAAGAAGAAAAAAACCGCGAGGGCGGCATCGGTGGACGCACTTGGCTCCTCAAGGGCCAAGTTGCATCGCCCCGAGCGCCGTCCCGGGTCTTCAGAGTTGGAGAGGCCTGCAAAACAACCTCGTGTGGAGATGGAGTCCCCGGGTCATGTGAGTACTGTAGTCCTCGTGGACTCTCCTCCAGGTGAGACGATGTCAGGCCTGGCGCCGCTGGGGCTGGAGTCGGGGGCTGCTCTCCTGAGCTCGGACTCAGGTTGACAGCCTTGGAGAGCAGCTTGGCTGCCTTCATGGAACAGCAGCGGGTACTGATTGCCGGTCTCACCGGTGCATCTGCCCCGATCACCAGGACATCGACGTCCAAGTCGATCCCGGAGGCCGAGCCGATCCTCGAGTCCATTAGCGCTCGAGTCGATCCTCGAGTCCATTAGCGCTCGAGTCGATCCTCGGCCAAGGTGTCTGATCTTAAAGTAGCTAAACAGGTAGAAAAGGCGACGGCAAAAGCTAGAAGGATGCTTGGGTGCATACGGAGAGGAATGGCTAGCAGAAAAAAGGAGGTGATAATGCCTCTATAAGTCTTTGGTGTGACCTCATTTGGAGTATAGTGTGCAATTCTGGAGACCGCACCTTCAAAAGGATGTGAACAGGATAGAGTCGGTGCAGAGGGTGGCTACTAAAATGATTAGCGGGCTTCATTATAAAGCATATGAGGACAGACTTAAGGATCTTAATATGTACACCTTAGAGGAAAGGCGGGATAGAGGTGATATGATTGAGATGTTTAAATACCTCCGTGGCATAAATGTTCAGGGAGAGAGCCTCTTTCAATTGAAAGCAAGTTCTGCTACGAGGGGACATGGGATGAGGGTGAAGGGAGATAGATTCAGGAGTGATATGCGGAAATATTTCTTTACGGAAAGAGTAGTGGATCCATGGAATAGTCTCCCAGTGGAGGTGGTAGAGATGAGGACAGTAACTGAATTCAAAAAAGCATGGGACCAACACAGAGGATCTCTAAAGGTAAAAAGTGGACTGTTGTAGTTGATATGGAAGGACAGACTAGATAGGCCATGTGGTCTTTTTCTGTCATCATGTTTCTATGTAAGGACTCCCTCGGCCTCCAGTTCGGGGCCGAGGTTGTCGACGCCGGTACCCTCGGCGTTGGGACAGATGGCATCGGTGCCTGCCCGACCGGAGCAGCTTGATTCCTCCTCCAAGGAGTCCGGCTGGGAGACGTAGGATGAGGAGTCACCCAACACCTTTCGGACTCACCCGAGTCCGAGCCTCGGAGAAGGTCCCCACCAGAGAATACCCGGTTCTCGGACTTCGTGTGGGATATGGCCAAGGCCTTGGCATTCCCTGCAGATCCCAAGGAGGAGCCGAGGAGCTCGAGGCCCTACAGTATGACTCCTCCGAAGGAGGCCTTTACTGTTCCGGTTCCTCCGATGCTGGAACGGTTGCTCTTCCGCATGTGTGAGGCGCCGGCGTCGACACCGGTTTTAAGAAAGCGGGTCGATTTCATCTATCGAGTCCGCAAGAGCCCCGGGTTCCAAAAGGCACAATTACCGCACCACTCCATGGTTGTGGAATCGGCCATTCATCGCCTGAAGAGTCAGAAGATGCACTCCTTGGTGCCTCCCGGCCGGGAGGCCCTGAACCTGGATGCCCTCGGTAAGAAGTGCTTCCAGGGCTCTATGCTTGCTTGCCGTGTCCAGACCTACCAGCTGTACTTGGGCATGTACCTTCGAGACCTGGCAAAGGAGATTGCCGGGATCTCTGCTGGTCTCTCCGAGGAATCTTTGCAGAGGTTCAGTGCTCTGTCGTCGGGTATTCGTGAGTGCACGAAGTTTATTTCTCGAGCAGCCTATGATGGCTTCGAGGCTTCGGCCCGAGTAGCCACAGCCGGCATCGGTGCACGCCATCAGGCCTGGCTACAGCATCGGACCTCAAGCCATGGGTGCAGGACAAGTTGGTCAATGTCCCCTGCCGAGGTGAAAACCTTTGACAAGCCCATGGCTGAAAAGGCTGCAGAACTCGAGACCGATACTCTTACCTGGACTAGACTGTCCAGAAAAACCTCTGCCCCTTCTCAGAAGGAGGACGACTCGGGGGGGGGGGGGGGGGAAAGACCTTTTACCCGAGGAAGCATCTGCCTATAAACAGTACCCTCATTATCAGGCCTCTGTAGCTCCCCAACAGGGTCAGCAGGCCAAGGGGCAGGGACATGGGCCCCATAGGTAGAAAGCCCCCAACACCGGCTCTTGCACAGCAGGGAGCGGGGTTTTGACTCCAGTGGCATAGCCTCTCCTCCTCAGCTGGCCATCAGAACAGGAGGCCAGCTGGCCCTGTTTGCCCACAGGTGGTCAGCCCTCACAAGGGATACCTGGGTGCTCAGTATAGTCCACAGGGGCTATCTTCTCCATTTTCACTAGGTACCCCCCCCCCTCCTATTTTCCAGGGGAGCCTCCATTCTCCAGGACCAGGCAGGAAGTCAGTCCTCACATATGGGTGACGTCGGCGCCGACGGAGCCCTCGCGGAGCAATTTTCCCCAGCTTTCAAAGAAAGCCTTTGGGAATTGCACCGCGCATGCGCGGTCCCCTTCCCGCCCAAAGGTGCCATCTTGGCCAGTCTTCTTTTTTCCGCGGAGCCCTACAGACGTTGTCTACAAGTCACCGCTGAAAAGTTGATTTTCTTTATTATTTTATTCTTATTTCTTCGGTTCGACGCCGCTCCTTTTTCCGTCCGGCCTCGCGACGCCGGTTGCGAAGCCTCCCCTTCTTTTCGGTTTTTTCTGTCCTTAGTGACAAATTCGCGCTTTTTTCACTTTTCCCTGGCGGCACGAACGTTCGACCTCGCAGGGGCCCTTTTTCCCCCCGATGGCTGCCAGTGGTTTTAAGAAGTGTGTTAAGTGTAAGAAACTTATGTCTCTTACCGACACACATGATTGCTGCCTCCGCTGCCTGGGTCCAGATCATGAAGAAATGATCTGTGGGGCCTGTGGCAAGATGTCCGCCAAATCCTTGCGGAGTCGGCAGCATCAGAGGGAGAGAATCTTCTCTGACCCCAGCCGTACCCGGACCTCGTCAGAGGCGTCGGTGTCCAGGGAATCTGGCTCTGAACACCGTCGGAGCTCCTCTGAGAGGGGGTCTCCTTCCCGGGAACATCATCAGAGGAAGAAACTCGCGAGGACAGCGTCGGTGGACACTCCTGGCTCCGCGAGGGCCAGGTCGCATAGCCCCGATAGTCGTCCCGGGTCTTTGGAGCTGGAGCGGCCATCCAAGCAGCCTCGTCTCGAGATGGACTCGTCTGCTCACGTAAGTGCTGTTGTCCTCGTGGACTCGCCTCCGAGGGGTCCGACGTCGGGCCCGACGCTGTCGGGGCCCAAGTCGGGGGCTGCTGGGTCTCCTGAGTTCGGACTCAGGTTGACGGCCTTGGAGAGCAGCCTAGCTGCCTTCATGGACCAGCAGCGGGCATTGATCGCCGGCCTCGCTGGCGCTTCTGCCCTGACCGCCGGGACGTCTAAGTCGACCCCGGAGACCGAGCCGATCCTCGAGTCCATGCGGGCTCGAGTCGATCCTCGATCGAGGTCCCCTTCGGCCTCCCGTTCGGGGCCGCGGCCGTCGACGCCGACTCCCTCGGCGTCGGGGCGGAAGGCGTCTGCGCCCGCCCGGCCAGAGCCGCTCGACTCCTCCTCCGAGGAGTCCGCCTGGGAATCCGAGGTGGAAGAGTCACCTGATTCTTTTCGGACTCGGTGTATTCCTTCGGACTCCCCCGAGTCCGAACCTCGGAGACAGTCCCCTCCGGAGGATGCCCGGTTCTCGGACTTCGTGAGGGATAAGGCCTTGGCCTTCCCTGCGGATCCCGAGGAGGAGCCTCGAGCCGAAGAGCTCGATGCCCTCCAGTATGACTCTCCTGCAAAGGAGCATTTTACTGTACCGGTTCCTCCGATGCTGGAACGACTTCTCTTCCGCATGTGGGAGAGCCCGGCGTCGTCGCCGGTATTAAGCAAGCGGGTCGATGCCATATATCGAGTCCGCAAGAGCCCTGGCTTCCAAAAAGCACAGCTACCGCACCATTCCATGGTGGTGGAATCGGCCATGCATAGGCTCAAGAGCCAGAAGATGCACTCCTCGGTGCCTCCCGGCAGGGAAGCCCACAGCCTGGATGGCATCGGTAAGAAGTGTTTCCAGGGCTCTATGCTTGCTTGTCGGGTCCAGACTTACCAGCTCTACATGGGCATGTATCTCAGGGACCTGGCTAAGGAGATAGCCGGATTCTCTGCTGGTCTCTCCGAGGAACCTTTGCGGAGGTTCCTGGCCTTGTCCACTGGTATTCGAGAGTGCTCAAAGTTTATCTCTCGAGCAGCCTATGATGGCTTTGAGGCATCGGCTCGAGTAGCCGCAGCCGGCATCGGGGCCCGCCGACAGGCTTGGCTTCAGTCATCCGACCTCGAGCCCTGGGTGCAGGACAAGTTGGTCGATGTCCCCTGCAGAGGTGAAAACCTCTTTGGCAAACCTATGGACGAGAAGGCTGCACAACTCGAGACGGAGACTCTCACCAGGACTCGGCTCTCCAGGAAAACCTCTGCCCCTTCCCAGAAGAAGAAGGGCTCGGGGAAAAAGCCCTTTTACCCGAGCAAGACGGCTGCCTATAAACACTACCCTCATTATCAGGCCTCCGTCGCTCCCCAACAGGGCCAGCAGGCCAAGGGACGGGGTAACGGGTCCCGTAGGCAGCAAGCCCCCAAGCCTGCGCCACCGGCCCCTGCTCCGCAGGGTGGGGGATTTTGACTCTTTCAGCATAGCGTCTCCCCCTCCGCTGGTTCCTCTCAGCACGGGAGGCTGGCTGGTCCACTTTGCCCACAGGTGGTCCAACGTCACGTCAGATACCTGGGTGCTCCACATAGTCCGAGAGGGCTATCTTCTACACTTCCACCAGGTACCTCCCCCCTACTTTCCAGGGGAGCCTCTGCGACCCCCTCTTCACCGGGACTTACTCCTTCAAGAGTTGGCAAGTCTTCTTCAGGAACAGGCGGTGGAACCGGTGCCCCACCACCTGAGAGGTCAAGGCTTTTATTCCAGGTACTTCCTGGTACCAAAGCGAACTGGAGGCCTCAGACCCATCCTGGACTTGCGGAACCTCAACAAGTTCCTGGAAAGGGAGAAGTTCAAGATGCTTACCCTTGGAATCCTGCTGCCCTACCTCCGGCAGGGAGATTGGCTATGCTCCTTGGATCTAAAGGATGCCTACACTCACATCCTCATCCACCCAAGCCACCGACAGTACCTAAGGTTTGTGGTGGCAGGCAATCATTACCAGTACAGGGTACTGCCCTTTGGCCTATCCTCCGCACCACGAGTCTTCACAAAATGTCTCGCAGTGGTGGCGGCTCATCTCCGGCTTCAAGGCCTCTTTGTCTTCCCTTACCTAGACGACTGGCTCATCAGAGCACCGTCCTCCACGGAGGCCACTCACGCCACGCATCGTACTGTGGCTCTGCTCCAGTACTTGGGCTTTGTCATAAACTTCGAAAAGTCCACTTTGCTCCCCTCTCAGGATCTCGAGTTCATCGGCGCCAGGTTAAACATGCTTCAAGCGCGAGCCTTTCTGCCGCTCGACAGGGCGCAATGGCTCATGGCTCTCGCCAGCCGCTTTCACAGCCATTCCCGGGTCTCGGCCAGGCACTTTCTGAAACTGCTCGGCCACATGGCTTCCACGGTCCATGTGACCCCCAATGCCCGCCTGAATATGCGGCCTGCTCAATGGTGCCTTCGCTCACAATGGCGTCAGGCCTCGGGAAGACTAGCGGACTCAGTACGAATCTCCAGCCCGCTGATCTCTTCTCTGCGGTGGTGGCTTCATTTGCCCAACCTAGTGCTCGGAATGCCTTTTCAGTCTCCTCCGCCTGTTCAGGTACTGACGACCGACGCTTCTCTCATGGGTTGGGGAGCACATTGCCAAGGGACATGTACTAAGGGTCTCTGGACCCCGTGGGAATCTGCCCAGCAGATCAACTTCCTGGAGCTCAGAGCGATCCGCCTGGCTCTCCGGGCCTTCTCCCACCTTACTGCTCGCCAGCCCATCCTCGTCCAGACGGACAATCAAGTGGCCATGTTCTACGTGAACAAACAAGGGGGCACGGGCTCCTTCCTTCTCTGTCGGGAAGCACAAAAGCTCTGCGCTTGGGCCGTCAGTCGAGGGATCCTCCTCCGAGCTGTCTACCTCCCAGGTCAAGAAAATTATCTGGCAGACAAACTGAGCAGAATCCTCCAACCACACGAGTGGAGATTGGACCCGTTGGTGGTCCAAAGGATCTTTCTCCAGTGGGGCCTCCCCAAGCTGGATCTCTTTGCCAGTCCTCTGAACAGGCAACTTCCTCGGTTCTGCTCTCGGGAACCGCATCCCCTCCGAGTAGCGGCGGATGCTTTTCTGCTCTCATGGTCCACGGGCCTTCTGTATGCCTTTCCTCCCATGCCGCTGGTGTCTCGAACACTTTTCAAGGTTCTCCAGGACAAGGCTTCGCTGATCCTGATAGCTCCCCGGTGGCCCAGGCAACCGTGGTTCCCACTTCTGATGCAACTGGCGGTAGATACTCTGTTGCCTCTGGGGTTTCAACCCGACCTCCTGACCCAGGATCAGGGGTCTCTCCTACACCCCAACCTCAGGTCTCTTCATCTGATGGCCTGGCTGCTGAAAGGGTAGTCCTTGCTCCCCTCCTGCTGCCTCCTGAGGTGGAAGAGGTTGTGCTAGCTTCCAGGCGACCCTCTACCCGGAAATCCTACGCCCTTAAAAGGCGTCGCTTCTCCACCTGGTGTACTCAACAGTCTCAGGACCACTGTTCCCTCTAAGCTGTGCGCGTGTGCGCGCGCACACACCTCTCTGAGCGAGCGCACATACTTTACAACAGAGCGCACAAAAATTGACGGTTCTGATTCTGATAGAAAACAACACAGACATCTTAAAATTTAAAAGTTGTTGTGTATTTATGGTTTTCACAAGTTCTACAATATTTTCTAGTGTAATCAATGTGGTGTACATACTGTATTCTGATGTGTACTCAAATTTTAAAGTATTTAACTCCGAGTGTCGTTATGTGGTGCACAAAATTTAACCTTCCTTCAAAAGCTGCACACAGCTGATATTTTATGCGCACACAGCCTACAGAAAATTAGAGGGAACATTGCTCAGGACCCCTTCTCCTGCTCGGTGTCGGTGGTCTTGCAGTACTTGCTTTCCCCCTCCAATCTTGGACTGAAGTCCAACTCGGTCAAGGTTCACCTCAGTGCTATTTCGGCACATCATGTGCCGGTGGCAGGCAGACCTCTTTCCGGCCATCCTCTCGTGGCACGGTTCTCCCGAGGTCTCCTTCTCCTTAAGCCGCCTTTGCGCCCCCCAGCCCCCGACTGGGACCTGAACGTGGTTTTGCAGCGGATCACCTGCCCGCCTTTTGAACCCATGGCTACCTGTCCTCTCCGTTTTCTTTCTTGGAAAACCTTGTTCCTGGTAGCCCTCACTTCCGCTAGACGCGTTAGTGAACTGCAGGCCCTAGTGTCTGATCCCCCTTACACTAGGTTCTACAAGAACAGGGTAGTCCTGCGGACTCACCCTAAGTTTCTTCCAAAAGTGGTTTCCCCTTTTCACATCAATCAGGAGGTGGTGCTTCCGACCTTCTTTCCCAGGCCACACTCCAGCCGAGCTGAGATGGTCTTGCATACCCTGGACTGTAGAAGGGCGCTTAACTTCTACCTTGATCGTACGCGGGAGCACCATAAGACTGTTCAGCTCTTCCTGTCTTACGACCCTAATAAATTAGGGCTTCTTGTCTCCAAGCGTACTCTGTCCATCTGGGTAGCTGACTGTATCGCTTGGACCTATGGGGCGGCCGGCCTCTCGTTGGAAAGTCGAGTCACGGCTCATCGTGTTCGGGCGAAGGCTGCGTCAGTGGCTTACCTCCGCTCTGTTCCATTGGCAGACATCTGCCGGGCCGCTACTTCGTCATCGAGCCAGACTTTTGCTACCCATTACTGCCTCGAGAGGGAGTCCCGCAGGGACAGTGCTTTCGGACAGGCAGTCCTCCGTAATCTCTTCGAGGTTTAAGCAACTCCTACCCTCCATCCCGAATGTTGGGCTACCGGTTGGAGATTAGTCAGAGAAGATTCCTTCCTTCTGTGCTGCTGAGCTAGAGGGAGCTCATTTTTGTGCTTAGGGTCTCCGGTAGCCTTAAGCTTGGGAGTCCCATATGTGAGGACTGACTTCCTGCTTGGTCCTGGAGAAAGCGTAGTTACTCACCTGTAACAGGTGTTCTCCAGGAGCAGCAGGAATCAGTCCTCACAACCCTCCCTCCTCCCCGTGGAGTTGCAGTCATATGATTTAGTTTTTGCAAATTTTTTTGCTGTCTTTTTCGCTGTCATCAGACTGGCCAAGATGGCACCTTTGGGCGGGAAGGGGACCGCGCATGCGCGCTGCAATTCCCAAAGGCTTTCTTTGAAAGCTGGGGAAAATTGCTCCGCGAGGGCTCCGTCGGCGCCGACGTCACCCATATGTGAGGACTGATTCCTGCTGCTCCTGGAGAACACCTGTTACAGGTGAGTAACTACGCTAGACTCCCTCTGCACAGGGACTTACTCCTGCAGGAGTTGGCAAGTCTTCTAAAGGAACAGGCCGTGGAACCGGTGCCCCACCACCTGAGGGGTCAAGGCTTCTATTCCAGGTACTTTCTAGTACCAAAAAGAACAGGAGGCCTCAGACCCATCCTAGACTTGCGAAATCTCAACAAGTTCCTGGAGAGGGAAAAGTTCAAGATGCTCACCCTTGGAATCCTGCTGCCCTACCTCCAGCAGGGAGACTGGCTATGCTCCTTAGACCTAAAGGATGCGTATACTCACATCATTCATCCAGACCACAGACAATATCTCAGGTTTGTAGTGGGAGGAAACCACTATCAGTACAGAGTATTGCCCTTTGGCCTAACCTCCGCCCCCAGGGTGTTCACCAAGTGCCTGGTGGTGGTGGCGGCCTACCTAAGGTTTTAAGGCCTCTTTGTGTTTCCATACCTGGACGACTGGCTCATCAGGGGCCAGTCTCCACAGGAGGCCAATCAAGCCACCCTTCGCACTGTTGCTCTCCTTCAGCACTTGGGGTTTGTTATAAACTTCGCAAAGTCCACTTTGCACCCTTCACAGAACATGGAGTTCATAGGAGCAAGGCTGGACACCCTTCAGGCCAAGGCCTTTTTACCCGTGGACAGGGCCCACAGATTAATGGATCTGGCCAGGCAGTTCCACAGCAGTTCTCTGGTCTCTGCCAGGCAATTCCTGAGGCTTTTAGGTCACATGGCTTCTACAGTCCATGTAACCCCAAATGCCCGGCTGCACATGAGGCCAGCTCAGTGGGGCCTCAGAACTCAGTGGCACCAAGCCACAGGACGCCTTACGGACAAAGTGAGGGTGTCCACGCTACTAGTCTCTTCTCTGAAGTGGTGGCTTCATCTTCCCAATCTACTGCAAGGGGTGTTTTTTCAGACACCTCCACACTCTCAAGTGCTGACCCACCGATGCTTCTCTTCGGGGTTGGGGCGCACATTGCCAAGGAGCATGTACTCAAGGCCTGTGGACCCCTTGGGAGGCTGCTCAGCAGATCAATCTCTTAGAACTGAGAGCTATCCGCTTAGCCCTGAGAACCTTCTCCCATCTCATCTCTCACCAGTCTGTCTTGGTCCAGACGGACAATCAGGTTGCTATGTTCTACATGAACAAACAAGGGGGCACAGGGTCCCTTCTTCTATGTCAGGAGGCGCAGAGACTGTGCTCCTGGGCAGTCGATCACGGCATCCTTCTCAAAGCAGTCTACCTCCCAGGTCAGGAAAATTATGGCAGACAGACTGAGCCGGATCTTGCAGCCGCACGAATGGCAATTGAATCCCTTAGTGGTTCAACAGATCTTCCTGAGATCTCTTTGCCAGTCCTCTGAACCGTCAACTTCCAAAGTTCTGTTCCAGACAACCACATCCTCTCCGAGTAGCAGCGAATGCGTTTCTCATTCCTTGGTCCACAGGCCTCCTATATGCGTTTCCTCCCACGCCTCTAGTGCCCAAGACACTGTTCAAAGTGCTCAGGGACAGGGCCTCGATGATCCTGGTGGCCCCCAGATGGCCGAGGCAACCATGGTTCCCACTTCTTTTGCAACTAGCGGTGGAAACTCCTCTTCCTCTGGGGATGCAACCCGATCTCCTGTCTCAGGAGCACGGATCTCTCTTACACCCCAATCTCCAGTCCCTAAACTTCATGGCCTGGCTGCTGAAAGGGTAGTTCTAGCACCCTTACTGCTGCCTAGGGAAGTGGAGGATGTGGTCTGGCCTCTAGGAGGCAATCCACCCGAAAGTCTTATGCCCTTAAGTGGCGTAGGTTCTCTGTCTAGTGTACTCAGCACAACGAGGATCCTTTCTCATGCCTGGTACCAGTGGTGCTGCAATATTTTCTTCACCTGTCCAACCTAGGCCTTAAGTCCAATTCTGTGAGAGTGCACCTTAGTGCTCTTTCAGCACACCACTCCCCAGTGGAAAGTCGGTCTCTTTCCAGCCATCCTTTGGTGGCTCGCTTCCTCAGAGGCTTGCTTTTGCTTAAACCTCCACTGCGTCCGCCTGCCCCTGACTGGGACTTGAATGTGGTCTTGCAACGGCTTACTTGTCCACCTTTTGAACCTATGGCTACCTGGTTAAAAGATAGAAAGCAGAGGGTAGGGCTAAATGGCCAATTTTCCCAATGGAGAAAGGTGAATAGTGGTGTACCCCAGGGATCTGTGCTGGGTCCGCTGCTTTTTGACATATTCATAAATGACCTGGAAAGTGGAATAACGAGTGAGGTTATCAAATTTGCTGATGACACAAAACTATTTAAAGTTGTTAAAACCCAGGAGGATTGTGGAAAATTGCAAGAGGATCTTGATAAATTGGAAGACTGGGCATCAAAATGGCAGATGAAATTTAATGTGGAGAAGTGCAAGGTTATGCACCTAGGGAAGAACAACCCAAACTATGGTTACACGATGCAAGGTTCCACATTAGGAACCACCACCCAAGAAAAAGATTTAGGCGTCCTTGTGGATACCATGTTAAAACTCTCGGCCCAGTGTGCAGCGGCGGCCAAGAGAGCAAATAGAATGCTAGGTATGATAAGGAAAGGAATGGAAAATAAAACAAAAGATATTATAATGCCTCTATATCGTTCCATGGTGAGACCGCACCTTGAATATTGTGTGCAATTCTGGTCGCCATATCTTAAAAAGGATATAGCAATTTTAGAAAAGGTTCAGAGAAGAGCCACCAAAATGGTAAAGGGGATGGAAGGCTACTCCTATGAAGAAAGGCTAAAAAGGTTGGGGCTCTTTAACCTGGAAAAGAGACGGCTGAGGGGAGATATGATAGAAGTCTATAAATTAATGAACGGAGTGGAACGGGTAAACGTAGATCGATTGTTTACCTTATCAGAATATAGAAAGACTAGGGGACATGCAATGAAGCTACAGGGTAAACTATTTAAGACTAATAAAAGAAAATATTTTTTCACTCAACGTGTAATCAAACTCTGGAATTTGTTACCGGAGGATGTAGTAAAGGCTGTTAGTGTAGCTGGGTTTAAAAAGGTTTGGACAAGTTCCTGGAGGAAAGGTCCATAAACCATTATTAAGAAGGGACCCAGGATATCAATGCTTGAACCAATACAAGCATTGTGGAACCTGTGTCCCTTGGGGAAACTGCTAGGTACGTATGACCTAGATTGGCCACTGTTGGAAACAGAATACTGGGCTTGATGGACCTTGGTCTGACCCAGTATGGCATATCTTATGTTCTTATGTTCTTATGCCTTCTACATTTTCTCTCCTGGAAAGCGTTGTTTTTGGTAGCCCCTACCTCAGCAAGGCGAGTGAGTGAGCTTCAGGCCCTAGTATCAGATGCTCCTTATACTAGGTTCTATAGGAACAGAGTAGTCTTACGGACTCACCCTAAGTTCCTTCCTAAGATTGTCTCGTGGTTCTTCCGACTTTCTTTCCCAGGTCGCATTCCAGCCGGGCTGAGATGGTCTTGCATACCCTGGACTGTAGGAGGGCGTTGTCCTTCTACCTTGACCGTATGCGGGAGCACCGTAGGGCTGTTCAGTTCTTCGTCTCGTTTGACCTCAATAATTTGGGGTTGGCTGTCTCCAAGCGTACTTTGTCCATATGGGTAGCTGACTGTATCGCCTGGGCTTACAGGGCAGCCGGCCTCTCGTTGCAGGGTCGAGTTACGGCTCATCGTGTCAGGGCGAAGGCTGCGTCAGTGGCTCATCTCCGCTCTGTTCCATTAGCAGACATCAGCCGGGCCGCTACTTGGTCTTCAAGCCAGACTTTTGCGGCCCACTACTGCCTGGAGAGGGAGTCCCGCAGGGACAGTGCTTTCGGGCAGGCGGTACTCCATAATCTCTTTGGGGTTTAGGCAACTCCTACCCTCCGACCCTGGTGCTGGGCTACCGTTCGGGGGCGTTATCAGAGAAGATTCTGTTCTTGCATGCTGAGGCTCTAGAGGGAGCTCATTGTTTCAGTTTGGGGCCTCTGGTAGCCCTAAGCTGGGGAGTCCCATATGTGAGGACTGACTTCCTGCTTGGTCCTGGAGAAAGAGTAGTTACTCGCCTGTAACAGGTGTTCTGCAGGAGCAGCAGGAATCAGTCCTCACAACCCTCCCTCCTCCCCCTTGGAGTTGCAGTCATATGCTTTATTTTTGCTGTTTTTGCTGTCTTTTAGCTATGTCATCAGACTGAGCAAGATGGCACCCTTGGGTGGGAAGGGGATCGCGCATGCGCGCTGCATTCCCAAAGGCTTTCTTTGAAAGCTGGGGAAATGCTCCGCACGGGGGCTCCGTCGGCGCCGACGTCACCCATATGTGAGGACTGATTCCTGCTGCTCCTGGAGAACACTTGTTACAGGTGAGTAACTACTCTTTCTTTACAGAAAGAGTGGTGGATCCGTGAAATAGTCTCCCAGTGAAGGTGGTAAAGATGAGGATAGTAACTGAATTCAAAAATGCATGGGACAAACACGGAGGATCTCTAAAGGAAAAAAGGGGACTGTTGTATTTGTTGATATGGAAGGACAGACTAGATAGGCCATGTGGTCTTTTTCTGTCATATTTTTATGTTTCTATCTCAAGGTGGGAATGTCTTTTCAGGCCCCAAGCCCCTTGAGGGTCCTCACCACGGACGCCTCCCTGCTCGGCTGAGGAGCCCACTGTGAAGTTCTCTGCACCAAGTGCCACTGGTCACCAGACGAGAGCACCCAGCAGATCAACCTCCTGGAGCTCTGAGCCATATACCGAGCCCTGAGGTCCTTCCGTCACCACCTGCGCCACCAGCCAGATCTGGTCTAGACTGACAACCACGTGGCGATTTTTCTATGTGAACAAACAAGGGGGCACGGGGTCTCGTACTCTGTCAGGAAGCTCTAGCCCTCTGCTTGTATGCAGTCCAACAGGGCATTCTCCTGCGGGTAGTGTACCTGCCCAGCCAGGACAGCCAGCTGGCTGACAGGCTCAGCAGAGCTCTCCAGCCGCACAAGTGGCAGTTGGACCCCAGGGTAGCCAGTTGGCTCTTCCGGCTCTGGGGAGAATTTTTGATGGACCTGTTCGCCAGCCCGGACAATTTTCAGTTGCCCCTTCTGCTCCCAGCAGGCCCACCCTTCCAGGGTGGCAATGGACACATTCCTGGTCCTCATGGTCGGAAGGCCTCATGTACGCCTTCCCTCCTACCCCGTTGATCGCTAAGACCCTTGTTCAGGACCCTCCGCGACAGGACCTCTCTCAACCGGATAGCTCCTTTGTGGGCCCAGGCAGCCGTGGTTCCCGCTGCTTCTACAGTTGACTGTGGACATCCCCATCCCCTTGGGTACCATCCCAGGACTCCTGTCTCAGGAGGGAGGCTCTCTCCTGCACCCCAGTCTGGGATCCCTGTCACTGACAGCATGGCTGCTGAGAGGATGACTCTGGCCCTCTTCAACCTCCCAGTTGAAGTGGAGGACGTCTTGCTGGCCTCTCGCAAGGCCTTTAGTAGGAAGGCTTATACCCTCAAATGGTCCAGGTTCTCTGTTTGGTGTGCCGATCACGTGGCTGGCCCTTTCTCCTGTCCGGTGACTCTGGTGTTACAGTACCTTCTCCATCTTTCCCAGTCTGAGCTCAAGTCGAACTCCATCTGGGTGCACCTCTGTGCCTTGGCAGCGCATCACCATCAGGTGGATGGTAAGCCCCTCTTGGTCCAGCCCTTGGTGACCCATTTTCTTCGGGGCCTGCTCTTATTGAAACCCCCAGTTCGCCCTCCTGCAACTGAATGGGACCTCAACGTGGTGTTGGGGCAGCTCACTCGCCCGCCCTTCTAACCTCTGGCTACCTGCCACCTCCACTACCTCTCTTGGAAGGTGGCTTTCCTGGTCGCCCTTACCTCCGCTCGCAGAGTTAGCAAGCTCCAGGCCCTTGTGGCGGAGGTGCCCTTTGCCATGTTCTACAAGAATCAGAGTGGTGCTTCGCACGAACCCCAAATTCCTGCTGAAGGTAGTGTCGCCCTTCCATCTCAACCAGGAAGTGGTGCTCCCTACTTTCTTTACAATACCTCACTCCAGTCGAGCGGAGACTGTCCTTCATACCTTGGACTGTAAGAGGGCTTTATCCTTCTATATCCAACGTACTCAGGGCCACCACAAAGCTGCTCAGCTTTTCATCTCCTATGACCCCAGTAGGCTGGGAGAGGCGGTGACCAAGCGTACATTGTTCACATGGGTGGCAGACTGTATTGTCCTCGCTTATGAGCAGGTGAGGCTCCCACCAGAAAGGTGCATCATGGCGCACCGTGTCAGGGCCATGGCAGCCTCTGTGGCAAACTTGCGCTCTGTCCCGATGGTGGACATCTGCCGGGTCGCCACTTTGTTTTCAGTCCATACCTTTGCAGCCCACTACTGCCTGGAAAGAGTCCCAACAGGAAAGTGCCTTTGGCCGATTTGTGCTCCGTAGCCTTTTTAGGGTTTAGGCATCTCCTTCCCTCTGACCCTTCTGTGTTCCAGGCTACCCGGAGTGTTGGTTTCATTGAACACAGGGGTCCTACTGTGGTCTGCCGGCACAGACTCAATTGCTTCTATTTGTGACTCTCCATGAGGGAGCCCTGTTTTGCTATGGGCTTTAGGTAGCCTATCGCTGGGGAGTCACATATGTGAGGACTGACTTCCTGCTTGTTCCCGGAGAAAATCGTAGTTACTCACCTGTAACAGGTGTTCTCTGGGGACAGCAGGAATCAGTCCTCACAATTTTCCCTCCTCTCCATGGAGTTGCTCCTTACCATCTTTTATTTTTGACGTCTTTTAGCTGTCATCTGACTGAGCAAGATGGCACCCTTGGGTGGGAAGGGGACCACGCATGCATGGTAGCATTCCCAAAGGCTTTCTTCGAAAGATGGGGAAATGCTCCGCGTGGGCTCCTTCAGTACCGACGTCACCCATATGTTTGGACTGATTTCTACTATCCCCGGAGAACACCCATCACAGGTGAGTAATTACACTATTTCATCCTGGGATTTGGTAGTTCTCCAGGACCAAGCAGGAAGTCAGTCCTCACATAATGGTGTCATCGGCGCCGATGAAGCCCCAGCGGAGCATTTCCCCAGCTTTCTAAGAAAGCCTTTGGGAATGCAGGCACGCATGCGCGGTTCCCTTCCTGCCTAAAGGTGCCATCTTACCTCAGTCTCTTTTTTTCCAAGAAGCCCACTGGACGTGTGTCCTGTTCTCCCGGTTAAAAGTAGATTTTTTTCGGCGATTATCGCTATTTTTTCTCTCTGTTCGACGCCGGTTCCCCTCTCGCCGGGTTCGGTACACCGGTATCGAGCCCGATTCTTCTTTTTCGGTTGTTGCCCTTCGTGGCTGGCTTTCGCGCCCTTTTTTCCCTGGAAGGCCAGTCCTTTAACCTCACGGGGACTCTTTTTTTCCCCGATGGCTTCCAGTGGTTTTAAAAAGTGTGATCGGTGTAAGAAATTAATGTCTCTCACCGACACACACGACTGCTGCCTTCGGTGCCTCGGCCCCGATCACGACCCTAAGTCGTGCGGGCCATGTGGGAAGATGTCTTCCAAGGCACTCCGAAGTCGACAGCAGCAAAAACAAAGGCTTTTCTCGGACTCAGCCTCCAGCTGGGCCCGGACCTCGTCTGAGGCATCGACATCTCGGGATTCCGATCCCGAACGCTGTCAAAGCTCCTCGGACAGGGGATCCCCTGACCGGGAACGCAAGAGGAAGAAGCGGCTCGCGAGGGTGTTGTCGGAGGAGGTCCCTGGCTCCTCGAGGGCCAGGTCTATGACCCCCGACCGTTGCCCCGGGCCCGTGGAACACGAGAAGCCTGCAAACGTTCCTCGCGTGGAGCCGGAGTGTGCTGGACACGTAAGCCCCGTAGTCTCTCGGACTCTCCTCCCAGGGAGCCGCCACCGGGGCCCGAGTCGGTGGCTGCTGCGTCTCCCGAGCTGAGTCTCAGGATGACAGCCTTGGAGAGCAGACTGTCTGCCTTCATGGAGCAGCAGCGGGCACTGATGGCCAGCCTGTCTGGTGCATCTGCCCCGACCACCGGGACATCGACTTCGAAGACCCTGGAGACCGAGCCGATACTCGAGTCCATCGTGGCTCGGAGTCTACCTCGGTCGCGGTCTCCTTCGACCTCCCGTTCGGGACCGAGGGCGTCTATGCCGGTGCCTCCGGCGTTGGGGAGGGTGCTCCAGGGCCCCGCGGGGTCGGACCCTGACTCCTCGGACGAGTCAGCTTGGGAGACTGAGGACAAGGAGTCTCCTGATACCTTCAAGACTCGGTGCGTCCCGTCGGACTCACCGCAGTCTGAGCCCCGGAGTAGATCACCCCCCCCCCCCCCCCCCCGGAGGATACTCGGTTTTCGGAGTTCGTCCGGGATATGGCCACTGCTTTGGCTATTCCAGCGGATCCCGAGGAGGAGCTCGAGGCTCTGCAGTATGACTCTCCTCCGAAGGAGGCCTTTACTGTCCCGGTTCCTCCGATGCTGGAACGGCTCCTCGTCTGTATGTGGGAGGCACCGGCCTCGGCGCCGGTTCTCAGCAAGCGAGTCGACTCGATCTATCGACTCGGGAAGAGCCCTGGCTTTCAAAAGGCACAGCTACCACACCATTCTATGGTTGTGGAATCGGCTATGCATCGTCTGAAGAGCCAGAAGATGCCCTCCGCGGTGCCCCCTGGCAGGAGGCCCAAAACCTCGATGGCGTTGGTAGAAAGTGCTTCCAGGGCTCGATGCTTGCTTGCCGTGTCCAGTCGTATCAGCTGTACATGGGCATGTACTTGGGGGATCTGGCCAAGGAGTTGGCCGGGTTCTCTGCTGGACTCTCCGGGGAACCCTTGCAGAGATTTAAGTCCTTGTCCTCGGGGATTCGGGACCAATGTTCCCTCTAATTTTCTGTAGGCTGTGTGCGCATAAAATATCAGCTGTGTGCAGTTTTTGAAGGAAGGTTAAATTTTTGTGCGCCACATAACGACACTCGGAGTTATATACTTTAAAATTTGACTACACATCAGAATACAGTATGTACACCACACTGATTTTAATCAAATTAAATGAAAATAGATGATTACTAAATGAAGCGGGAAATTTCTAGTAATTACAATCATAACTTTTAAATTTTAAGACGTCTGTGTTGTTTTCTATCAGAATCAGAGCCGTAATTTTTGTGCGCTCTGTTGTAAAGTATGTGCGCTCGCTCGGCGAGGTGTGTGCGCGCGCACACGCGCACAGCTTAGAGGGAACAGTGTTCGGGACTGCTCGAAGTTCATGTCCCGCGCCGCCTACGATGGCTTCGAGGCTTCGGCCCGAGTTGCGGCAGCCGGCATCGCGGCTCGACGCCAGGCATGGCTGCAGTCATCGGACCTCGAGCCATGGGTTTCAGGATAAGTTGGTCGATGTCCCTTGCCGAGGTGAAAACCTTTTTGGCAAGCCCATGACCGAGAAGGCCGCTCAGCTCGAAAATGAGCACCTCACACGGACAAGGCTGTCTAGGAAGACCTCTGCCCCTTCTCATAAAAAGAAGGGCTCGGGTAAAAAGCCCTTTTACCCGAGGAAGGGCACTGCGTACAAACAGTACCCGCAATATCAAGCTGCCCAAGCTGCCCCCCAGGGTCAGCAAGCCAAGGGGCAGGGTAATGGGCCCCGTAGGCTGAGGACCCCCAAGCCTCCGGCCCCTGCTACCACTCAGCAGGGTGGGGGATTTTGACTCCTTGAGCGTAGCCTCTCCTCCACTGCTCTCCCAACCCTGCACAGGAGGTCGCCTCGCCCTCTTTGCTCACCAGTGGCCCCTTATCACCGGGGACAGTTGGGTGTTGGACATAGTCCTCAAGGGCTATGCCCTGAATTTTCACCAACTGCCTCCAGCTTATTTTCCAGGGGAGCCTCCAAGGCCTCCCCTGCACACAGACCTTCTATTGCAAGAGCTTCATGGTCTGTTGGTGGACAGGGCGGTGGAGCCTGTGCCTCCCCACTTACAAGGTCACGGTTTCTACTCCAGGTATTTCCTGGTGCCCAAAAGAACCGGTGGCCTTCGACCCATTCTGGACCTCAGGAACCTCAACAAGTTCCTAGTGAAGGAGAAGTTCAAGATGCTTACTCTTGGGACACTTCTGCCCTACCTCCAGCAGGGAGATTGGCTATGCTCTTTAGATCTGAAGGATGCGTACACTCACATCCTCATTCATCCAGACCACAGAAAGTACCTCAGGTTCATTGTGGGAGGAAACCATTATCAATACAGAGTGCTGCCTTTCGGCCTCACCTCCGCCCCCCGTGTCTTCACAAACTGGCTAGCAGTGGTGGCGGCCTACCTGAGAAATCAGGACATCTTTGTCTTCCCCTATCTGGAGGACTGGCTCATCAGGGGTCAGACGTGCCGGGAGGCCAGACAAGCCACCCTCGGAACTATTGCTCTTCTTCAAAGGCTGGGGTTTGTCATAAACTTCGCAAAGTCCACTTTGCTCCCCTCCCAGAACTTGGAGTTCATAGGAGCACGGCTGGACTCTCTGCTGGCAAAGGCTTTCTTGCCAAAAGACAGGGCCGAAAGGTTGATGGCCTTGGCGAATCAGTTTCTCAACAGGTCACTGCTCTCCGCCAGACTCTGCCTGAGGCTGCTTGGCCACATGGCTTTAACAGTACATGTGACCCCCAATGCCAGGCTCCATATGAGGCCTGCACAGTGGTGCCTTCGGACTAGGGTTGCCAACTGGCTCCAGATGCGCCCAACACACTTGATCCAGTCCTAGGTTTACCCCACTGCATGCAGGGACATGTAGTTCTCATTTTTCCAATGCACTCCATAAGAAAAGCAAGACTACATGTCCCTGCATGCAATGGGGTAAACCCAGGACTGGATCAAGCCTGTCGGGCGCATCTGGAGCCAGTTGGCAACCCTACTTCGGACTCGGTGGTCACAGGCCACAGGCAGCCTCAGAGAAAGGATAAAGGTGTCCAGACAATTGCTGCACTCCCTCAACTGGTGGCTGCACCCACCCAATCTACTGAAGGGGGTGCCTTTTCAGATTCCAGGGTACATGGTAGTAATGACCACAGACGCTTCCCTGCAGGGCTGGGGAGCTCATTGTCTAGGCAAGTGCACCCAGGGCCTGTGGTCTCCTTGGGAGGCTGCACAGCAGATCAATCTCCTCGAACTCAGAGCTATTTGATTAGCACTCAAAGCTTTCTCTCCTACCCTGGCTCATCAATCTGTCCTGATTCAGACAGACAACCAAGTAGCCATGTTTTATGTGAACAAACAGGGCGGGACTGGGTCCAGAATCCTTTATCGGGAGGCTCAGGACCTTTGTTCATTTGCCCTCAAGCACAGCATGCTCCTCATGCCTGTGTACCTTCCAGGCCAGGACAACTACCTCAATTTCCACTAAAAAATTTGTTCATGTATAACTGGATGCTTACTTAATTTTCAAAAATTATATCAAAAAAACATATCCACATTTTATACAACGAGGTCTCAGACTTATCGTGGCTCTGCCATGGTGACTAAACGTTCGTTATCGTGGCAGTGAGCCCTTTTGCATCAACGACCTCAGGAGTGGGTTGAAAAACACAGCCTTAAAATCACAATCAAATAATTGAAAACTCAAAAACTTATGTTCTTATATTCTTCTCTGTGTTATCAGACAGCCCACTCGCATGGATTAGAGCACTGATCCCGACGCCTCCCTTTGGTACCAGTCAAGCGTTTCACAACGCTAACTTTCATCAGGGGATCTCTCCAATACTCCCATCCAACTTCATATTCCCTAATAACAAACCAAAAATAAAAATAGTCAATACTCCACTATCCAAAACACCCAAAAGTTAAAACTTACACTGCTCCTAACTATCCTAAACCAATGACCCAGCTGAAAAAAAGAAACAGATCTCACCTTTTAAAACTTTGAAGCTGCCCGCGTTTCACCAAAGAAATCTCCGAATCAATGAATGGCTACACAAAAACGCCGCGCATGCGTACTACCCAACTCATCGCTCGTCTTATAGACCCTGCTCCAGCTCCTACAGCCAATTAAACGTCTCACATATTACCCAGCTTATCATTCGTCTTATAGAGCACGCTCTAGCTCCTACAACCAATTAAACGTCTCAACGGCACTAGTGGCACTAATGGCTACACCCCCTCCAGGAATGCAACCCTAACCAAAAAGAGACCACCTACTACTACTACACACATCTCCTTACAAATATAAATCTTAAAACCCCTACCACGATCAACACACACACAACGAACCTCCAAACTGCTCCCTCCACGTCAACAGCACTACCTACTACTAAAACCCACCCCTTGGGACCTTGCATCCAAGGCCCGTCAGCTATTATCATTAACCAAGTCCACTATCAAAGACATCGAGTCCATTCCACTTGGGCATTTAACCCCTTTGGAAATACTGTGTCACACATATAAATCCACCACTGTTCCCGTTTAATAAGAACCTGGTCTGATGGTGCATTAAAAGCTCTTTGTAATACTTGATCAATGCACAAAACACGGAGCTGTTCAAATTGATGTCGTTGCTCTATGCAATGCTGAACTATAGGAGCCTCCATTACTGCATGCTTTAAGCGGCTCCGATGCTCACGAATCCGAACCCGCAACGCCCGTGTGGTCTTCCCTATGTATACTAAGCCACAAGGGCACAGAATAGCATAAACCACATATTGGGAACCGCAAGTGGTCGAAAATCTCAAAGTTCTGCGGAACCCATTATATTCAAAAACAGAAGCTTCAATAGCGCACAGATATCACAATTGCCACAGCGTTGATGGCCCCCTCCTGAGGGCTCGACCACATCGGTCTCTGGTGATCGCAGAACAGCAGGACTTAGCAACTCCTTAAGATTACGATCATGGGTTCATACACATCTCACTGACTTCCTGGTTAAGCCAGGGACAGCTGTCAAAACATTGGAATGTTTCTTGATGATTCGTTGTATTTTAGAGCTAAGCGGGGAATACTTTGTAATGAAGTTCACGTGAGGAGCTGCCACTATCCCTACGGAAGGCAGGCGAGACTCTAAAAGTAAAGCGCGATGATTAAAACGCGCCCGAATATACGCTCTCTTCACCACAGATTTAGGATATCCTCTAGCTAAAAAATGAGCAAAAAGCAATTTAGCCCGTCGTTTAAAGTCCTGTAAATCAGAACAGTTCCTGCGAAAACGCAGGAACTGAGAGTAGGGGAGACTCTCTTTCAGTCTATGGGGATGTAAACTCCGAAAATGCAGGAAAGTATTCCTATCAACCTGTTTTCTAAAGACTGAAGTACTCCACCCTTGAGAAGAACGACTAATCTTGACTCGCAATCTCCAAAATATTGTTTAAGGCTTAATTTTCGTAATAAGCGCTCAAAATCCAGCCTAAACTGGAAAGAATCAAACCGAATAAAAGGTACAAACGTTAAACCTTTATTCAAAACGTTTACAGCTGCTGTAGACAACGGGGTTCCTGAAATATTCAACAATAAAGCTTCTTGAGGCGTTATTTCTTGCGGGTATTGTAGCGTTGTTTCGTTTGTCCTTGGCCTTGTAGTTCTGCTGATTTCTTCATTTTCTCTTTGTGTCCCGAGCTGTCCTCTAAAAAAAATCACGTGCACCACGTCCCGAGGATGCTGAATCAATCGAAGACGTTTCCTCCGAAGATGTATCAAAGTTCACTCGCTTTTTTGATTTTTTATTAAAGGTCCGCTTGGTATTCATCCAAGGGTAGATGTAGCCGGTGGTATAGTCAGAGTTATCACGTTTTAATTTCTTGACCTTCTTTTCCTTCACTTCTTGCTGTAACATAGTGAGTTGCCGATTCAAGCTTTCCAACTTGGAGGTATAATTATCAGCTGACTCAGCTTGTTTCAAGGTGTCTAAAGCTGAACTTATCTCAGTGGTCAGTTGATCCAATTCCAATTTTGTCGTATCCACTATCAACACCATAAGGTCGAGTGAACATTTATTGAGAATTTTATTCCATTGATCAATAAATTCGACATCCATTTTAGGCATACGTGGTTCTTTATATACACGTAACCCCCGAGGAATTTGCTGACGATGTATATATTCTATCAGGGACAGACGGTGTAATTCAATTCGAATCTTTTTCTTTTGTATTCTAAGGAGAGACTCCCAGGATGCATCAGATGCTGAAGATTCTTGTAGGTCCAAAGATGAAAACGGAGTCTTTTCCTTTGTCAAAGTCGCTATATGGTCTTGAGAAAAACTCAAGATATTTGTCCAACCTGTCAGACCTTCCATTCTGATGTGTTCACACTCTCTCTGTTGGTCTAATTACTGAACGACTCAATCACAATTTCCACTAAAAAATTTGTTCATGTATAACTGGATGCTTACTTAATTTTCAAAAATTATATCAAAAAAACATATCCACATTTTATACAACGAGGTCTCAGACTTATCGTGGCTCTGCCATGGGGACTAAACGTCCGTTATCGTGGCAGTGAGCCCTTTTGCATCAACGACCTCAGGAGTGTGAGTGGGTTGAAAAACACAGCCTTAAAATCACAATCAAATAATTGAAAACTCAAAAACTTATGTTCTTATATTCTTCTCCGTGTTATCAGACAGCCCACTCGCATGGATTAGAGCACTTATCCCGACGCCTCCCTTTGGTACCAGTCAAGCGCTTCACAACGCTAACTTTCATCAGGGGATCTCTCTAATACTCCCATCCAACTTCATATTCCCTAATAACAAACCAAAAATAAAAATAGTCAATACTCCACTATCCAAAACACCCAAAAGTTAAAACTTACACTGCTCCTAACTATCCTAAACCAATGACCCAGCTGAAAAATAGAAACAGATCTCACCTTTTAAAACTTTGAAGCTGCCCGCGTTTCACCAAAGAAATCTCCGAATCAATGAATGGCTACACAAAAACGCCGCGCATGCGTACTACCCAACTCATCGCTCGTCTTATAGACCCCGCTCCAGCTCCTACAGCCAATTAAACGTCTCACATACTACCCAGCTTATCATTCGTCTTATAGAGCACGCTCCAGCTCCTACAACCAATTAAACGTCTCAACGGCACTAGTGGCACTAATGGCTACACCCCCTCCAGGAATGCAACCCTAACCAAAAAGAGACCACCTACTACTACTACACACATCTCCTTACAAATATAAATCTTAAAACCCCTATCTTGTTCCGAAGGTACATAAACGCCTTCAAGACCCACCGGGTCGGCCTATCGTGTCCACTAGGGGCACTATTCTTGAGCCATTGTCCACTTATATAGATTCTTATTTACGTCCACTACTGTCCACTATCCCTTCGTACATCCGAGATACCACTCATTTTTTGAAAGAATTAAAAGCTATGGATGAATGGTCTCAGCATAAGGATGTTCTTCTAGTAACACTTGATGTGGTGTCTTTGTACACCCATATTCCGCAGGATGCGGCGTTACAAGTTATATTAGAAGTACTCCAATTGCGAGGCGACGTATCAGAGCCCAAACAACAATTCATATTATCCCTGGCCCGATTGGCAATCAAACATAATTATTTTTTGTTTCAGGAGAATTTATATCAGCAAGTTAATGGGGTGGCCATGGGCGCGACATGCGCCCCGTCTGTGGCTAATTTCTATATGGGGCTGTTTGAGAAGAAGTGGATAGTTTCATCAGCGTTTACTTCTCATATTCTGCTATGGTGTAGATATATTGACGACGTTTTTTTGATGTGGCATGGTACGGAGCAGTCTCTTCAGTTTTTTGATTGGTTGAACCATCTAGATATTAATATTACATTCACCCATACGTTCCATACCGACATTTTACAATATCTTGATGTAGAGATTAGTCGTTCTTCTCAAGGGTGGAGTACTTCAGTCTTTAGAAAACAGGTTGATAGGAATACTTTCCTGCATTTTCGGAGTTTACATCCCCGTAGACTGAAAGAGAGTCTCCCCTACTCTCAGTTCCTGCGTTTTCGCAGGAACTGTTCTGATTTACAGGACTTTAAACGACGGGCTAAATTGCTTTTTGCTCATTTTTTAGCTAGAGGATATCCTAAATCTGTGGTGAAGAGAGCGTATATTCGGGCGCGTTTTAATCATCGCGCTTTACTTTTAGAGTCTCGCCTGCCTTCCGTAGGGATAGTGGCAGCTCCTCACGTGAACTTCATTACAAAGTATTCCCCGCTTAGCTCTAAAATACAACGAATCATCAAGAAACATTCCAATGTTTTGACAGCTGTCCCTGGCTTAACCAGGAAGTCAGTGAGATGTGTATGGACCCGTGATCGTAATCTTAAGGAGTTAAGTCCTGCTGTTCTGCGATCACCAGAGACCGATGTGGTTGAGCGCTCAGGAGGGGGCCATCAACGCTGTGGCAATTGTGATATCTGTGCGCTGACTATTGAAGCTTCTGTTTTTGAATATAATGGGTTCCGCAGAACTTTGAGATTTTCGACCACTTGCGGTTCCCAATATGTGGTTTATGCTATTCTGTGCCCTTGTGGCTTAGTATACATAGGGAAGACCACACGGGCGTTGCGGGTTCGGATTCGTGAGCATCGGAGCCGCTTAAAGCATGCAGTAATGGAGGCTCCTATAGTTCAGCATTGCATAGAGCAACGACATCAATTTGAACAGCTCCGTGTTTTGTGCATTGATCAAGTATTACAAAGAGCTTTTAATGCACCATCAGACCAGGTTCTTATTAAACGGGAACAGTGGTGGATTTATATGTGTGACACAGTATTTCCAAAGGGGTTAAATGCCCAAGTGGAATGGACTCGATGTCTTTGATAGTGGACTTGGTTAATGATAATAGCTGATGGGCCTTGGATGCAAGGTCCCAAGGGGCGGGTTTTAGTAGTAGGTAGTGCTGTTGACGTGGAGGGAGCAGTTTGGAGGTTCGTTGTGTGTGTGTTGATCGTGGTAGGGGTTTTAAGATTTATATTTGTAAGGAGATGTGTGTAGTAGTAGTAGGTGGTCTCTTTTTGGTTAGGGTTGCATTCCTGGAGGGGGTGTAGCCATTAGTGCCACTAGTGCCGTTGAGACGTTTAATTGGTTGTAGGAGCTAGAGCGTGCTCTATAAGACAAATGATAAGCTGGGTAGTATGTGAGACGTTTAATTGGCTGTAGGAGCTGGAGCAGGGTCTATAAGACGAGCGATGAGTTGGGTAGTACGCATGCGCGGCGTTTTTGTGTAGCCATTCATTGATTCGGAGATTTCTTTGGTGAAACGCGGGCAGCTTCAAAGTTTTAAAAGGTGAGATCTGTTTCTTTTTTTCAGCTGGGTCATTGGTTTAGGATAGTTAGGAGCAGTGTAAGTTTTAACTTTTGGGTGTTTTGGATAGTGGAGTATTGACTATTTTTATTTTAGGTTTGTTATTAGGGAATATGAAGTTGGATGGGAGTATTGGAGAGATCCCCTGATGAAAGTTAGCGTTGTGAAACGCTTGACTGGTACCAAAGGGAGGCGTCGGGATCAGTGCTCTAATCCATGCGAGTGGGCTGTCTGATAACACAGAGAAGAATATAAGAACATAAGTTTTTGAGTTTTCAATTATTTGATTGTGATTTTAAGGCTGTGTTTTTCAACCCACTCACACTCCTGAGGTCGTTGATGCAAAAGGGCTCACTGCCACGATAACGGACGTTTAGTCCCCATGGCAGAGCCACGATAAGTCTGAGACCTCGTTGTATAAAATGTGGATATGTTTTTTTGATATAATTTTTGAAAATTAAGTAAGCATCCAGTTATACATGAACAAATTTTTTAGTGGAAATTGTGATTGAGTCGTTCAGTAATTAGACCAACAGAGAGAGCAGGACAACTACCTGGCAGACAGGTTAAGCAGAATACTGCAGCCCCACAAGTGGCAGCTGCATCCTTCAGTAGTTCAGAAGATCTTCCTAAAATTGGGGTCTCCCTTTGGTAGATCTCTTTGCCAGCCCAATGAACAAACAACTGCCAAAGTTCTGCTCCAGGCAACCGCATCCTCTGCGGATAGCAGCGGATGCTTTTCTGATATCCTTGTCTCAGGGCCTCCTGTATGCGTTTCCTCCCACGCCCTTGGTGGCCCGAACTCTCTTCAAGATTCTTCAGGACAAGGCCTCGGTCCTGCTGGTGGCTCCCAGGTGGCCGAGACAGCCTTGGTTTCCTCTTCTGCTTCAACTGGCGGTGGATCCTCCACTTCCTCTGGGGTTGCAACCCGACCTTCTCTCACTGGAGCAGGGTTCCCTTCTGCACCCCAATCTCAAAGCTCTCAATTTGATGGCCTGGAGGCTGCAAGGGTAGTTTTGACTCCCTGGGGCCTATCTCAGGAAGTTGAGGAGGTTGTCCTAGCCTCTAGGAAACAGTCCACTAGGAAAACCTATGCTCTCAAATGGAAGAGGTTTTCTGTGTGGTGTCAGCTACGTACAGAGGACCCTTTCTCTTGTACTGTGCCAGTAGTGCTTCAGTACCTACTGCACTTATCAAATCAGGGACTTAAGTCCAATTCTGTTCGGGTCCACCTCTCAGCTCTAGCAGCTCACCACTCACTGGTGGAGGGACATTCTCTGTCAGGTCACCCCTTGGTGTCCCGCTTTCTCAGGGGCTTGCTTTTGCTCAAGCCTCCAATCCGTCGTCCTGCCCCTGAGTGGGAGCTGAATGTGGTCTTGCAGCAACTGTCTCGCCCACCTTTTGAGCCGATGGCTACTTGTCCACTACGCTTCCTCTCCTGGAAGACAGTCTTCCTGATAGCCCTTACCTCGGCTAGGCGAGTGAGTGAGCTTCAGGCCCTGGTCTGTGATTGGCCTTTCACCAGGATTTATAGGAACAGGGTAGTCCTTAAGACTCATCCAAAGTTCCTCCCTACGGTTGTCTCCTCTTTCCACCTCAACCAGGAGGTGGTTCTTCCAACATTCTTCCCTAGGCCTCATGCAAGCCAGGATGAAGCAGTCCTGCATACCCTGGACTGTAGGAGGGCCTTATCCTTCTACCTTGACCGTACGCAGGGGCATAGAAGGGCTACTCGGCTCTTCGTATCCTTTGACCCCAATAAGTTGGGGTTGGCTGTGTCCAAGCGTACCTTGTCCATCTGGGTGGCTGACTGTATCACCTGGGCTTACAAGGCGGCTGACCTTCCTTTGCAGGGTAGGGTCACGGCCCATCGTGTCCGGGCAATGGCTGCCTCAGTGGCTTATCTCCGCTCTGTGCCCTTGGTAGACATCTGCAGGGCTGCAACTTGGTCTTCAAGCCAGACCTTTGCAGCCCATTACTGCCTGGAGAGGGAGTCCCGTAGGGACAGTGCTTTTGCTCAAGCAGTATTCCGGAATCTCTTTGCCCTCCTACCCTCTCTGTTGGGCTACCGGTGGAGGTGTGTCCTTGGAAAGCCTTTCTTTGCTGCTGAGACTAGAGGGAGTTCTCTTGTTCAGCCTGGGTTCCTCGGTAGCCCAGAGCTGGGGAGTCACCCATATGTGAGGACTGACTTCCTGCTTGGTCCTGGAGAAAGAGTAGTTACTCACCTGTAACAGGTGTTCTCTAGGAGCAGTAGGAATCAGTCCTCACAACCCTCCCTCCTCCCCTTGGAGTTGCAGTTGTACATAGTTTATTTTTCATTTTTGTGTGCTGTTCTTAGCTATGTCATTTGACGGAGGTAAGATGGCACCTTTAGGCGGGAAGGGAACCGCGCATGCGTGCCTGCATTCCCAAAGGCTTTCATAGAAAGCTGGGGAAATGCTCCGCTGGGGCTTCATCGGCGCCGATGACACCCATATGTGAGGACTGATTCCTGCTGCTCCTGGAGAACACCTGTTACAGGTGAGTAACTACTCTTTCTCCATTTTCTCTCTATCTTAAGTTTCTCTTTAGTGATCTCAGTTCCTGTGTGTACCATGGTTGTGAGTGAATTTTTCTTTTTTGCTCTTTTTGTGGGGGAAGAGACTACTTTACTTAGCGGTATTTCAGTTGTTCAGTATAGCCTCAATATCTAAGTTCGGAATACGATTGGGTAGTGTCTATTTTAATTACATCCTTTTTATCAAATTTCTTAAATCGGTGTTCTCTTAAATCTGTTCTCTGGTTCTGGTTTTGGAGGCTTTTAGCACTATAGTAAAAAGTGTATTAGGTGGTGGTCTGACCAAGGTACCAGTCGTGCTTGAATTGAAGCTTGTTGGGCACTATTTGCCAAATCCTTAAGTACAAATATGAGATCAAGTATGTTCCTTCTTTTATGGGATGGGGTGTTAACAATCTGTTGATATCCTAAGTCATACACAGCATTAAGGAGGGAGGATGCGTGGCCATTGTTCATGGATGATAGATTGAAACCAACCAGCAAGATTGTCTGTTAATTGATTTATCTGAGCAAGTCAATTCTAGGATTGTAGTTAGTATATTAAGGTCTGGCATAGAAGATCTTTATTTTATTTATTTATTTAAAAGGATTTATATCCCACTTTATCCTTAAATCAAAGCGGTTTACACTGCAAACAAATCAATTGGGGTGGTGCGGGGGTGTCGGCATGCAGTGGTAGTGAAGGTAGTGTGTGTGGGTAGGTACATCTTGATTGGAGTGCAGTATATACATGTTTGAGCTATCTACAGTGGGTTGATATGCAAGATGGGGGGGGGGGTGATCTGTAGATTAGACTGAAAGATGTTTTCAATTGTCAGTGTATCTAGGCCATCAGTGCTAACAGATGTGCAATAGCATCAAGTTCATTTCTACTTCAAATGAGGGCACTTTCTCCTTTCCTTTTTATTCTTGTAATGTGAAAGATGTTTTAGCTTGGTAGCTTCAATTGGTTGAGGAGTACTGTATCAGTGTCCATGAGCCAAGTCTCAGTAATAAACATATCTGTGTAGTGGTGTGGATGTGGTCCACTAAGACTGGAATTTTGCTCCTGACTGATCTAGCATTGACCATGTGGTAACTTAATGTAGCAGATTTTTCACTGCCAGAACAATATATTCTCCAGGAACAAGCAGGAAGTCAGTCCTCACATATGGGTGATGTCGGCGCCAACGGAGCCCTCGTGCGGAGCAATTCTCCAGCTTTCAAAGAAAGCCATTGGGATTGCATCGCGCATGCGTGGTACCCTTCCCGCCCAAGGATGCCATCTTGCTCAGTCTCCCTTTTTCCGCAGAGCCCAACAGACGTAATCCAACTTCCCTCGTGGAAAAAGTGCATCAAAACTCCTAAAGATCCTCTTCTTCGGCCCAGTTCGACGCCGCTTCCCCTTCCTGCTTCGGTTCGAGTCGGTCACTTTTTTTTTCATGTTACCCTACAAACAGCCTCAAACAAGATGCCAACCCACCCCTGACTCCGTCAAAAAAACAAAATTCCGACATTTCAACAAGGAGGAGATACTCAGCAAATCTCTACCTCTGCTCAACATCGCAGAAACCAACCTAGAAGAAATGATCTCCACTTGGAACAACACTCCCAGCTCCATCGCCAGTCAACCATCAAGGGACACAACTCCAAGAAAAAGAATGTCTTCCCCTTGGTTCTCCTCTGAGCTAAGGACATCAGTCTGCCGACTGAGGAAGCTCGAGAGGAGATGGCGACGCTCCCGCACCACCAGTAACCTAGAGATCTACACCTCCAACCTGAAGAAACACCGCGACAAAGTGGCCGAATCGATGAGACGCTATCACGCAGAACTACTACAACGATCCATACAAAAACCGAAGGATCTATTCAACTTAGTAAAGTCCCTCACAAAGGAATCTTCCCCCACTCAACACAGCACGCCAGAACCACAAGAATACGCAGACTACCTCCAATCAAAGCTGATTCAAACCGTCAAAGCGACATTTCCCACCCCTTTGAACAAACCATACCACCTACCTCCACTCTCCACCTTCTCCTCACCATCAGCAAAGATCATCGAAGACACCATTAACTCGATTAACACCACCACAGCTCCCAATGATCCTTGCCCTGCATTCTGGGTGAAGTCACTGCGTCAGGAACTCAGCCCATTCCTTACCAAACTCATCCACCTCTCCTTCATCACAGGAGTCTTCCCTCAAAGCCTGAAACAAACGTCAATTAGACCGCTCCTAAAAAATGGCAAACTGGACCCCCAGAAAGTCGATTCATATTGGCCAATTTCAAGTATCCCACTAATGGCCAAAAAAATTGAAAAAATCGTCCTACACCAAATCCAGAACCACATTGAGTCCGCGGCGCCCTTAGACCCATGCCAACATGGTTTCAGAGAAGCACATGGTGTGGAGACGCTTCTAACCATCCTCTTCAACACACTAACAACTGGACTAGATAAACCCAGAACTGGCTATCAATGTTCCCTCTAATTTTCTGTAGGCTGTGTGCGCATAAAGTATCAGCTGTGCAGCTTTTGAAGGAAGGTTAAATTTTTGTGCGTGACATAACGACACTCGGAGTTATATACTTTAAAATTTGACTACACGTCAGAATACAGTATGTACACCACATTGATTGCACTAGAAAATATTGTAGAACTTGTGAAAACCGTAAATAAACAACAACTTTTAAATTTTAAGACATCTGTGTTGTTTTCTATCAGAATCAGAACCGTAATTTTTGTGCGCTCTGTTATAAAGTATGTGCGTTCGCTTGGCGAGGTGTGTGCACACGCACAGCTTAGAGGGAACAGTGCTGGCTATGCTCTAATCTTCCTTGACATCTCCGCAGCCTTTGACTCGGTTGACCATGTGCTGCTCATAGAGCGTCTGGCAGAGAAGGGGATACAGGATGCAGCCTTGAGATGGTGTGAATCTTACCTCTCAGACAGGTGGCAGCATGTAAGGACGGGAAGCACGACATCCAAACCATTTCAGCAAAAACAGGGTGTCCCGCAAGGCTCCTCCCTCTCAGCGCTGTTTTTCAATATATACATGCAGTCCATCTGCACTATCGCCCACTCCTTCGGCATCTCATGCCTTATGTATGCAGATGATGTGTTACTCTACATGCCGTTTGCCACAGACCAGCCGGACCTCTCAACTAACTGCCTGCTTTGACGCTACAACTGACTGGCTCCACACCCAAAACTTAAGAATAAACCACAAGAAGTCTGAGGCTCTACTCATCACCAGAGACCAATCATTCACTCCACCCAATGCACTAAAAGTAAGAGACGCTGACCTCCAAATCAGGCCCACAATGCGCTACCTAGGGGTAACGCTTGATCAACGTCTTGATATGAAAACACATATAACCAACACCATTAATACAGTATATCTCAAGATTCGCACAATCCGTCACCTACGCCCTCTACTGGAACCAGATGACTTCAGGACAATCTATCAGGCCTTAGTCATCCCACACTTCGACTATGCCAATGTCATCCTACACGGTATACCGAAGAGCATGCTGAATCCACTACAGCTGGCTATGAACACAGCAGCCAGATTACTGCATAGCGCCGCCAGGTCTGACCACATAACACCAATATTGAAACACCTTCACTGGCTGCCAGTCCACTCGAGACTAACCTTCAAGATCCTCCTCATCACCTTCAAAGCCATCAACAGTCTCACATCCCCCTCCATCACCGACCTCATCCACCCCACTCCGCCAAACAGAACCCAAAGATCAGTCACAGCCAATACCTCATCTATACCCAGCAAAATCACAAAATGCTCACAGACAACAAGAAAGAGAGCCTTCATGTTTTATGCTCCCTCATGCTGGAACGCACTCCCACCTGACATCCGTGCTATCGCAGACCTCACCCAGTTCAGGAAAGCACTCAAGCACCACCTTTTCCTACTGCATTACGGTACCACCCAGCAACTACCCTCCCACAGACACCAGTCAGTCACCCTCAATCACCCCATCCCAACTACCACACATGACACCAGCACCACTTTCTCCCAGCAGATGCATACAGATAGCAACCTGCCTTAGCCTAGAGTTGTAGATAGTTTACCCAGTTCAACCCAAGTTCTTCTATCCTGTTTTATGTAAGTCCAGTATGGTTTCTCCTTACTCATGGATAAAGTTTCTGTTATATGTAAACCGAGCTGATTTGAAGAGCACGGTATAGAAAAGACTTTAAATAAATAAATAAATAAAATGTTTTGTCCTTAGTAACTAGCGTTCGCTTTTTTTTTTTCTTTTTCACTGGCAGCCTGGTCGTTTGACCTCGCAGGGGCCCTTTTTTCCCCTGATGGCCGCCAGCAGGTTTAAAAAGTGTGATCGGTGTAAAAGATTAATGTCTCTCACTGACACACATCACTGCTGTCTCCGCTGCCCCGGGCCCGACCACGACCCGAAGGTCTGTGGCCTGTGTAGCAAAATGTCCTCTAAGGCACTTAGAAGTAGGCAGCAGCAGCGTGAAAGGATTTTCTCCGAGTCAGCATCTACCCGTGTCTGGACCTCTTTAGAAGCCTCGACGTCTCGGGAACTATCTGACTCCGAGCATTATCAGGGGTCTTCTGAGCAGGGGTCTCCCTCATGGGAACACCGGAGGAAGAAGAAACCTACGAGGGCATCGTCGTTGGATGCCTCTGATCAGCCTGGGTCCTCTGAGTCAGAGCAGCCTGCAAAAGTACCTTGCACGGAGCCGGAGATGCCAAGGAAGGTAACTGCTGATCTCCAGGAACAAGCAGGAATGAGTCTTCACATATGGGTACGTCGGTACCGACGGAGTCTGCGCGGGAACGCTTCCCAGCATGCAATCAAAGAGCTTTTGGAAGCATCCCACCATGCCTGCGTGCTGCCTTTCCCAACTGCCTCTCCTCAGTTTTCGTTTTTCCGCGGAGCCGGCAGGACGTCCTCCTGTCACCGCAGAAAATTCTTGTTTTATTTCTTTAGTTTTTGTGTGGTCGCGGCTTTCTTCCCGACGCCACCGATACCGCCGGTGTTTTCTTTTCTTTTCTTGTAAAATCTTCCATTTTCAGGGAATATTTTTTCTTCATAGTGTCCCACGGTGTCTTAGGCCTTTTAGGCCTCTTCTTTTCCTTCATGGAACCGCCAGCCACTTTCTCCAAGAAATGTTCAAAATGTGGCGGTACAACTTTATTTTTAGACCCTCGAAGTCGGTGTCTAACCTGCTTGGGTCCTGACAACAGTTTGGTGAGAAGAAGTCTTCAATATCGAGGTTCCCTCGATACACGGTTTCCCTCCAGCTTCGGGGCACCATCCCCTTCTTCTACACAGGATCAGGTAACCCACAAACAGTCTGTTAAGACTAGCCAGCCCTCGAGTGGTAGGTCTCATGCACAGCATGTAGACGGCTCCGGCCTTGCCCTCGAGGGCCTACTAGCTTCAAAACCCCGGCGGGAGTCTTCGGTCTCAAAAGCCTTTCAGGGGTTTCAGGTTGTTCCTGGGTTCACCCCTCACAGAACATACCTGAGCCGTGTCCGGTGGTGGCATCCGCTTCGAGCGGTACCGATACCCCGACATCGGCACTGGTGTTGGATGAAACACTACTCACCAGGGATGGTCATCTGGCGTCCTCGGTGCCTTCGGGACCGGTGGATACACTCCAGACTGACTTTTCATTATCGGTACCAGCACCGATACTATCACCGACGTCGGTACCCTCCAGACGTGCATCGATAGCCTCGCTTCCTTCGATGCTGAGTCTGGAATCGATCTCCAGTCTGGAGGACTGGGTACCGACTCGCCTTGGTACCGGCTCTCGGCGGTACCGAAGGCTCAGTTCTGATGATTCGGATCCGCAACTCTCGGTTCCTCCGAGGCCGATTGAGTTGCTAGTAGCTGACCTTTATTCACCGGTATCAGACACGGTACCGAAGTCGGTACCGATGTCCTCATTACCCTTACGGTGGGTGCTTTCCATGCTTCGCTTGTCGATGACGAGTTTAGAATCGCTCTCTAGTCTGAAAGACTCGGTACCGACACCGATCGATACCAGTGGCTCAGTACCGAGGATGGTACCTGGAGGTTTTCGGTTACCTCGGTACCAATTGAACTGTCACCGATGACTGCTCCGATGTCTTTGTCGGGCTCGACTCCGACATCGGTACCGGTATCCACAGTAGCATCGTGGCCAACTCCTACCATGCTTTTTTCAACAGGATCGCTCCCTTCTATGCCAAGCTTGGAGTCGATACCTGGCATGGACAATGTGGTAATGACGGTCGCTGCTCCTGACAGCCAGTACCGGCGACCATCCTTTAAGCATTTCACACTGCACTGTGCAGGATCTTCTATTCCTATATATCTGGATAGCTCTGTCGGTGCTCAGGCTAGTTCTTCAGATCTGACCTGTCCAAGGGAAATTCCTGTTGGGGAACCCTCTTTTCAGAGTTTCCTCCTGGATATAGCAAGATCTCTTGCCATTCCTATCCCAGGACATGATCCTGCACAGAGCTCTCTTTCTACCAAAACAAAGGAGAACATAATGCTTCCTTTGCATCATTCCTTGCAGGATCTCCTTCTAGGAATGTGGGAAACACCTTTAAGGGTACCCCCACCTTCCAGAGCAACTGATCTCTTATATCAGGTGCCCCCCTCTCCAGGGTTTCAAAAGACTCAACTTCCTCATCATTCCATAGTTGTGGAATCAGCAATGAGGCGGGTAAAGAGCAAGAAAAAGCACTCTTCTTATCTGCCAGGTCGTGAGTCTAAGACACTTGATGCCTTTGGACGTCAAATCTTCCAGACATCTATGCTTTCTGCAAGAATTCTCTCATATATTTTCTATATGAGTCTATCTCTTGAGGAGGTCTCAAAGCAATTACATCTTTTGACTCCTTCCCTTCCAGAGTCCAAGAGTGCAGACTATTCTTCACTGCTCAAGCACCTCCAGAATATCTCTTGGTTTCTTACTCGTGCTTCCCTAGACTCTTTTGAGTCTGTTAGCAGGACCTCTGCTATAACTATAGGGGCACGACGTAGAGCCTGGCTCCAAGCTTCAGACTTGGACAAATGGGCACAGCACAGACTGGGACATACTCCTTGCACTGGAGACAATCTTTTCAACAAGGAGTCTTTACGTCAGGTTACTCAGTTCTCCACTGACTTACCTGTTCCTAAGGGCTGTTTTGCACCTTCTTCTGTCCCAGTAGGTAGGAAATGTCCTGCCAAACTTTCTTCCCATAGGAGAAGAAGGTTTTATGCATCATCTGCACATCATACAGATGTTCCCAAACAGGGGAAGCATCGTCCTGGTCTGCAACCTCTCACCAGGCTCAGCAAACCCAGCAACCACAGGGTTTCTGATCAATCCATCAGATGCTTGTGAATCTTGGGATTAGAATTTGCAGTTGCTTCTTATCAATAGAGGCAATCCACTGCTGTCATTCTAAATCCTAAACATGGATCTCTTCCCGAAAGACATCCATTCTTTCTATGTTCTGTGAGCTGTCAGGATGTTCATGCTTCTAGATCACAGGGTTCTCCTCTTTTTCCTGCTAGGGAAAGAGGTCTATCCACTATCAAACGATAGTTTCCTGTGCCAGCATATCTTTTTTCCTTTCTATAAACTTACTACTTTGTAAGTTTTCTTCAGCTCTATTCTCTTTACCCTCTTACCAGGTTTTTCCTCTGTAAGAGCGGTATTGCTTCACTGGAGGGCTTTTTCTTCAGCCTCTCTAGTTTTCTTACTTTTCCAGTGCAGAGTTCTCTTCTCTGAGTTGACGACTCTTTCAATCTTGCTTTGAAGCAGTTCATCAGACACGTCCAGAGTTTTCTACTCTTGTTTTGTCTGTTCTTTCTGTTTTTAAACAGTACCATTCTTCTGTTGTCTGGCAAGCAGCTGCCAGTGCAGGAGCCTTAATGTTTGGACCACTGGTTCTTGTCCACCAGCAACCAGATTTGTCCTCCACTAACGTTCTGTCTGGTCTTAGTAGTGGCTCCAAGTCAGTGCTGTCATCTGTCTTGGAAAGTTTTTCACTACAAGCTTGTTGGATTGTCTTCTCTTTCTGCCATCTCCATTCCCCTGGGTTTGGCAGCATAGTTGACATAGGTACTGGCTCTCCTGCGCCAGTTCTATCTCCTCATTCTCCTGCATCATGCTCTCTGAAATTCTACAGAGAAGCTCTCCACTATGGGCCCTTGCTAGAGAGCATGGGGGGCCTTTTTCTCCAACAGCTATACTAGATGGTTGAAAAAGGCTTTTTCAGTCATGTCTCCCATGACTAGAAAAGTTCTCCTTTTTAATATAAAGGACATAGGCCTCCTCTTACGTGAAAGCTTAAGGAGTTGCTATTTCCCTGCTTAGTATTTCCAATAGGGAATATGTTTTCTCCTTCCAGCTTGTCCTCATGGTAAGAACGCATGATACCTTTTTGCCCTTAAGCAGGTCAGCATGGTATCTCATTCCTATGCGTCTTCTGTTCACTTACCATGCTAGAGTTCTAGAATACTCGGGACTTGCTGGCTGCAGACTGATATCATCCTCTGCTTTTCACGTAACCATCCTGGTTATTCTACTACCTAGCATCCTTGTAGCCATAACCAGTGGGAATTGATTCTCTATATATCTTCTCAAGTAGGTTCCACCTTCTTGTTATTAGATGAATCTTTCCTCTCCACATTTTCCTATGTGCATACCTTTTTGTAGGCATATCTCTGTCTGCTTCATTGCAGACTTCCATATAGAGGCCTATATATTCATACCTATAGCACACATCTTACAGATGTCTATGTCTATCATTTGTGTGTATTTTATGCCCTTCATATCTCACTATAGATATATTCTCATATATATAGTATGTATATATATATGTGTGTCGAGATAGTGTACTATCGGTAGATATGTATTCTGCTTTATCTACCTGACTGTTGAGGCTCATATAGCTATGATTCTGACAGATGGACTTTACCCATACTTTTGCTATCCAGCATGTTTTGGGGTCCTACACTCACAACCACTTTGGTGGTAGTTAACACCTACCATAGCCTTAAGGTTAGCTACCTCTGAAGCTCTCCATGTTCCAATATCTCTCCCAGCTGACTTCAGTTAGGAGAGACATTGCGGATCTTCAGCTAATCACAGGCTCTAACGCCTCCGGCGTTTGTCCTTTCTTTTGGGATACAAGAGGTTCCCATACCCTTTCTCCCCACAAGGACTGGGCTTGTTTGTCCAAATCGGTTAGCCTTTCTCTTTTTGTTCCTAAGAGTGAGCCACTCTGCCGCCAAAAGAGTTCGGCTTTTATCATAAAGCCTTCCGCTGAAGGCCTACCGTTTTTGTACTATCCCAGTTTTTCCTACTGGGGTTACCTGTTACCTTTCAGGATTTTGACCTCCATTGCTTTTCCTACAGGTTTACTACCTCCACTTACAGTGAGGTCCTTCTCGAGGTTCCTCTACTGGGTTCCCCAGTAGATCCCATGAACCTCCATACTTCTCTGAAGTCCTGTTAGGGGAGGTCCATATTGCAATATTTTTTCTTTGCAATATCATTGATGACAATTATCATCCACACATGGACTCCTTGTCTGCAGTCCTATGCTAGGTTAACTGTTCCACAGCACCTTTCTCTCTTCAACTCCTACCCTCCATCCTCAGGATGCCTGGTTTTGTGGGGGATAGCATGTTCCAACCTATGACATGCTGGGACTCCAGGCATCTCAGCTTGGGAGTCCCCATATGTGAAGACTCATTCCTGCTTGTTCCTGGAGATAGCACAGTTACTTACCTGTATCAGGTGATCTCTGGGAACAGCAGGAATAAGTCTTCACAACCCACCCACCTCCCCAGGAGTTGTATCTCTATCTTTCCTTTCCTCTCTCTCTCTTTGTCTCAGCTTTAAAACTTAACTGAGGAGAGGCAGTTGGGAAAGGCGGGAAGGCAGCACGCAGGTGTGATGGGATGCTTCCAAAAGCTCTTTGATTGGACGCTGGGAAGCGTTCCCGTGCAGACTCCGTCGGTACTGACGTACCCATATGTGAAGACTTATTCCTGCTGTTCCCAGAGATCACCTGTTACAGGTAAGTAACTGCTTTGTCCTCGTTGACTCTCCTCCAGGAGAACCGGCATGGGGCCTGACTGCGTCGGGACCTGAGCCTGAAGACTGTGGAGCCTTCTGAGCTCGGTCTCAGAATGGCAGCCTTGGAGCGCAGCATGTCTGCCTTCATGGAGTAGCAGTGAGCGCTGAAGGCCTATCTCACCGGTCCATCCGCCCCGTCCACCGGGACCTCAATGTCCAAATTGACCCCGGAGGCCGAGCTGATTCTCGAGACTCTTCCAGCTCGAGTCGATTCTCGGCCGAGGTCTCCCTTGACCTCCCGTTCGGGACCGAGATTGTCAATGCCGGTGCTCTCGGTGTCGGGGCGGTAGAGTCCAAAGCCCTCACGGCCGGAGCCCATCGATTCCTCCTCGGAGGACTCGGCATGAGAAACAGAAGACAGAGTCCCCGGACACCCACCGGCCCGGTGTTTCCCATCAGAGAAGGTCCTCCCCCCCCCCCCCCTCCAGAGGATACCCGGTTCTCGGACTTTGTCAGGGACATGGCCAAGGCTTTGGCATTCCCGGCAGACACCAAGGAGGAGCCGATGAGCCCAAAGCCCTCCAGTATGACTTTCCCCCTCGGGAAGCCCTTAGGGTACCAGTTTCTCCGATGTTGGAACGGCTGATGTTCCACATATGGGAGTCACCAGCCTCGATGCTGGTTCTTAGCAAGCAGGTCGATTCCATCAGTCGAGTCCGCAAGAGCCCTGGGTTCCAAAAGGCACAGCTGCCGCACAACTCCATAGTTGTAGAATCGGCCATGCACAGGCTCAAGAGCCAAAAAACGCACTCCTCGGTGCCCTCTGGCAGGGAGGCCCGGAACCTGGGCGCCCCTGGCAGAAAGTGCTACCAGGGCTCGATGCTATCATGCTGTGTCCAAACATACCAGCTGTACATGGGCATGTACTTGCGGGACCTGGCAAAGGAAATTGCCGGGTTCTCAGCTGGCCTCTCTTAGGAACAGGGCTGTGGAGTCGGTAGATAAATGTTCCAACTCAGACTCCTCAGTTTTTTGTTATTCCGACTCCGACTCCCTGACTCCGACTCCTCTGTATTAATATGAAGGAAAGAAAGGCAACATACATGTCATTACCACAGGACTACTGGCTGGGAAGCCAACAGTCTACTGTATTGAACAGTTTAAGCAAAAGAGACACAATGAAAACAACAAAGTTTTTTATTAATTTTTTTTTATTAATTAATCAAGTGGCTGGATAGTAGCAGCAGGCATAAACATCAGGAACAGGAACTTTACCAGTCCAAAAATACAAACCACATTATTTGGTTGTTTTAGAACAAAAACAAAGCTTATCTATATGAACCAAAAACAAAATCTGTAAAACCTAGAAATGGTTTATATTAATCTTGAAATGTAGTTATAGGCTTAGCAAATGCAAATCAATTCAATGTAGAGTTCTAAGGAAGAGAATTGCCTCTGCCAGATCCTCTTTCATAGAGGCTCTTAAGTCAGACTTTATTATTTTTAGGGTTGAAAATAATCTTTCGACACTGACTTGGGTGGGTGGCATTGCAGTAACTATTCTGGCCACATCACTAACGATCTCTGGATAAACAAGGATGGCTTCTTCAACAGTAAGTTTTGATGAGCGATCATACTTTTCAACTTCTTCTAGTGCTTTATAAAACTCCTGTTGGAATTTTTTTATTTGGACATTTACTGGTTCTGTAACGCTTATGCAATGTTGCTTTCGTTTAGCAACTTCTATTTTGTTTAAGAAGGAATCAAAGTCTAATTCTTTGTTTGAAGAAGATGATCCTGAGTTACCACTATTGCTTAAAAGAAGAACTTCATCCTGTGGAGGTATTTCAGGTCGTAATCCCTTCATGCGAACTGCTACATCATAGAGGGCCTTTTTCCCAGTAGCAGTCTGTTCACTGTTCAACAAAATTCGGCTCATTGGGTCGACATAAATAGCCGCTAACAAGATTTCATTTTCCAGCAAAAGACTCTCTCTTTTCATCATTGAAGATGCAATGCCCTCAGCTATTAACCCTCCATTTTTGTTCAGGCGATATAACAGGCTCTTCCATTCCAAGAAGAATTTACCCGGGGTTAGATCGTCACATTGCAACCTTTTGGTGATAGTGAAGGGGTGAAAAAGAAGGTTCTCCAGCTCTTTTGTTTGTGTCCACTGGCTTTCAGTTAATGCAAGATTTTCATTGTCCATTTCTTCTATGAAGTCTTTAAGTTCAAGCAAACGCTTCACTGTAGCAGCAGAACGCAGACAAACCAATGATACCAGGAGTCTGTTCAGAAGGTCCAAATCATTTATTTGTGCACAAGTCTCAAGCAGAATCAAATTCAAAATGGCTGAGCAATGGCTGTTGGTAAAACAACAACTTATATACTTTTCTTGTCCATTCTAGGTATAGGCAAACTTCTCATTGGTCCCGGTAACCCCTTTCACCCCATCTATTGGTCCCGGTAACATTACGTAATCATCCAATTAGGACTTTGGTCTGGACTCAGCACCTGCTTACCCCCCTTCTAGTCCCAATTACAATGGTCAGTTCTTCCAACTTTGATACTTCTCTCCTCCAAGGTCACTTAGCTAGCTAGAACATGTGGGAAAGCAGGGCACTGTAACTTTTCTTTCAGCAGTGTTAATTCCATAGAAGCTGTGCTCTCTTATCAATACCAATTAGAGCTGTTTTCTGTCTTTTCTAAGTTTCGTTTCTGCTTAGCTATGTTCAGTTAAGCTGAGTTAAGTTTCAATTCTATGGAAGCAGTATTGGGGGGGTTTCACTCCTCTGGCCTAACCACAAGCTTCATTTACAGGTCAAGCTGCTTAGGCCTGTCTGTTTAGTTCAGGCAGCATGGATCATAGGCCTTCGCCTACCACATCACCATTAAATAAGTGCTTCCCCAGCGAGTTGTTTGAACTAAAATGGCTCCTTTTCCTGCACGTCTTTTCAAAATTGCATCTGTTTTCGGGGCCCTGGCTGCAACAGTTACTTGCCATAATTTGCCAATTAGTGTAGCTGCATGGCGATCTTTTAATCCATCTCTTATGGCAAGTTGCAGTGTATGAACAGCACATCGCATATGATGAATAGTAGCAAGCTTCAAAGCTTCTTCAACAAAGTTGTCTAAAAAAATGTCAGCATTCTCTTCAGTTTCTAAACTTTCTCCAATACTTGCAGAGCTGTCTTCCTCTAACTCTAATATCTGTTTGTTACCTTCATCTGCGTTCATCTTCTCAATTGTGCTCAACATGTTAGAAGCGTTATCTGTCACAACACATAAAATCTGTTCCTTTTTAATTTCAAAATCTTCTAGAACACCCTCCACTAACTTCTGAAGGTAATCACTGGTGTGATGTGCCTGAGTGTCCTTTAATCCGAGGGTCACTGTTATTGTTTTGTTATTTTCATCCACAAATCTAACATTAATAGCGAAATAATTGACTCTGACGTGTGCATGCATCCATTTTAAGGAAGACAAAACGTCCTTTCAGAACTTTCTGTAGTTCTTCCTTTTTACATTTGGCCTCCTCAATTATAAGTTTCCTTATACTTTCTCTTTCCAGAGAAACACCAAGTCTTTTTGCCATTTCTCCATTTAGGCCTAAAAAGGCTGTCTGTGAAAAGAAGGATAGTGGTAAACTATTCTTTACTACCATTTCAATAATGTGGTGTTTGAATTTTTCTGGTGTCATCCTTATGGTAACTTTGTCAGATATAAAGAATTTTCTTATTTGTGTTTGTTCTCCAGTAGATTTCTGAACGTTTTTTGTCACAGAAGTAGATGCAATGTTTTCATTGCTATCTTTCTCATTCACGGCTTCTAACACTTTGGGATGAAAACGCTGTAAGTGTCTTTTCAAATTTGATGCTCTTGTAGGTGCATTTTTATCAGGCCCACTGAAACTGCTAATTTTTGCATCACATTGTTTTTCACCAACATCATCATCTTTTCTAAAACATTGGTACACGTAATGTTTTCCATCACTTGATAATGCAAAGTGCTCATAAACAGTAGACTTTGTCGTGTTTGTTGTTAGCAGTCTTTTTGCCATTGTTTAGGATGCCTCTTTCCCTAAAATATAAAATATGTTTTACTAACTGGCATATAATTAGATTTTTAATATCAACATACACAGTCTTGTAAGTTGTACGTACATGGATTTATACAAACAAATAAGCTATATATCCCAGCACTAAACCTAGACATGATTTTGTCCTATACAGAAAAACATGCACAGACATGTACTGTACACACACACACATAACACAGAGCCTACATTTTAGTACTCAGAGCATATAAACAATCTGCACTATACATAAACATTCATACATTCCTGCAGCACCACACTTACAAACCTAGGATAGACAGTTTCTTCCAGAAACATGTACACATGTCTTCCCTCATACTGACAAGCAGGCATGCAGGTTTTAAAATAAATATAAACACTTACAGTTGAATCCAAGAAGCTGTTCCACCAAGTTCTTCTAAGCTCTTCTAGCAGAGAGAGGTAGTTGGGCAGAAGCTGCTGCCTTCTCCTTTTTGTGTGTTTTTTTAATTCCAATCTAAATTTAATCGGAGTTGGAGCATTGTTTGCCGACTCCGACTCCAGGTACCCAAAATTGACTCCGACTCCACAACTCCGACTCCACAGCCCTGCTGAGGAACCCTTGCAGTGCTTCAAGAACTTGTCCACTGGGATTCGGGAGTGCTCGAGCAGCCTACGATGGCTTCGAGGCTTCGGCCCGGGTAGCCGCAGCCGGCATCAGTGCCCGGCGTGGCTAATGTCGTCTGACCTAGAGCCATGGGTGCAGTACAAGTTGGTCGATGTCCTTTGCCAAGGTGACAACCTCTTTGGCAAACCCATGACAGAAGGCTGCTGAATTAGAGTCCGAGTACTTGACCTGGACAAGACTCTCCAAGAAGACTTCTGCCCCTTCTAAAAAGAAGGGCTAGGGTAAAAAGTCCTTTTTCCAGAGGAAGGGTGCTGCTTACCGCAACTACCCAGGCCTCCCTGGCTCACCAACAGGGGCAGCAGGCCAAGGGACAGGGGCATGGCCTGCGTAAGCAGAAGACCCCCAAGCCTCAGGCCCCGGCTCGACCCAGCCAGGAGGGGGTTTTTGACTGCCACAGCATATTTATTATTTATTTATTTATTTGCATTTCTTATATACCGCACTATTTTCGATCAGCGCGGTTTACATAAAACAAAATGGTATCCGACAATAAACAAAGCATAGTCTCTCTCTCCAACCAGGGGTGAGGGTTTGCACAGGAGGAACGCTGACCCTGTACGCCCACAGGTGGCCAGCAATCACCACAGATACCTGAGTCCTACAAATAGTCCAAAAGGGCTATTTGCTCCACTTCAACCAGGTAACTTCCTCCTACATTCCAGGAGAGCCTCTCAGACCCCCCTCTACACAGGAACCTCCTCTTGCAGGAATTGGCCGGTCTTCTAGAGGATGAGGCAGTGGAGCCGGTGCCCCACAGCCTGCAAGGGCAAGGCTTTTACTCCAGGTATTTTCTGATACCAAAGAGAACAGGAGGCCTCCGGCCCATCCTCGACCAGCAAAACTTAAACAAGTTCTTGGTGAGTGAAAAGTTCAAGATGCTTTCCCTTGGACTATTGCTGCCTTACCTCCACCAGGGAGATTGGCTATGCTCCTTAGACCTGAAGGATGCCTATACACACATCCTCATACATTTAGGCCACAGACAATATCTCAGATTTGTAGTGGGAGGAAACCATTTTCAGTACAGAGTACTTCCATTCGACCTAGTCTCTGCCCCCAGAGTGTTTACCAAGTGTCTGGCGTTAGTGGCGGCCTTCCTCAGGAACCAGGGAATTCTCATCTTCCCATACCTGGACGACTGGCTCATCAGGGCCCTGTTGCCTCAAGAGGCCCAACGGGCCACAGCTCGCACTATCAACATACTGCAGCAATCTAGGCTTTGTCATAAATCAAGCAAAGTCTACTTTGCTCCCTACTCAGAACTTAGAGTTCATAGGAGCAAGGCTAGACACCCTTCAAGTGAAGGCTTACCTGCCAGAGAACAGGGCACAGAGGCTTCTGGAGCTAGTACATCAAATCAGCCACAAGTCGCAGATATCAGCGAGGCACTTTCTGTGCCTTCTAGGACACATGGCCTCCACAGTTCATGTGACCCCAAACATCCGTCTCCACATGAGGACAGCTCAGTGGTGCCTTCGGAATCAGTGGATGCAAGCCACAGGGCGACTCAGAGGCAGGATCAGAGTGTCCAAACAACTACTGAAGTCACTGACCTGGTGGCTTCAGCCATCCAACCTGATCGAGGGAGTGCCTTTCCAGCCTCCCTCGTACACAAGAGTGCTGATGACAGATGCATCCCTGCTGGGCTGGGGAACCCATTGCCAGGACTCATGCACTCAAGGGTTGTGGTCTCCTCAAGAGAAGACGCAACAAATCAACCTCTTAGAGCTTCAAGCGATACGCCTATTTCTTCAAACCTTTTGTCATGTGTTCTCACGTCAGTCTGTCTTGGTGCAGACAGACAATCAGGTGGCTATGTTCTACGTGAACAAGCAGGGAGGGACAGGGTCCCGTATCATGTGCCAGGAGACACTGGACCTCTGCTCCTTTGCAATCCGTCAGGGTATGTCTCTCAAAGCAGTTTACCTGCCAGGTCAGGAGAACTTCATAGCAGACAAACTAAGCAGAGTTCTCCAACCTCACGAGTGGCAGCTGAATCCAGAAGCAGCCCAGCAGATCTTCCACTGCTGGGGACATCCATCCATAGATCTTTGCCAGTCCGCAGAATCATCAGTTGCCCAACTTTTGCTCCAGACAGCTACATCCCCAAAGGATGGCTGCAGATGCTTTTCTCATCTCCTGGTCCGTGGGTCTCCTGTATGCGTTTCCTCCCATGCCTCTGGTGGCCTGAACTCTATTCAAAATCCTTCGAGACAAGGCCTCTGTCATTCTGGTAGCTCCCAGATGGCCAAGACAACCTTGGTTCCCGTTTCTTCTCCAGCTGGCAGTGGAAATCCCACTCCCTCTGGGGACGCAGCCCAACCTCCTGTCCCAGGAGCAGGGCTCTATCTTACATCCCAACCTCAGGTCCCTCAACCTGATGGCATGGCTGCTGAAACGGTAGTGCTGGCTCCTCTCCTCCTGCCTAAGAACGTAGAAGTGTTACTGGCCTCAAGGACGCAGTTCACTAGGACAACCTATGCCTTCAAGTGGTGTAGGTTTGAGGTGTGGTGTAACCAGCACAATGAAACCCCTTTCTCTTGTCTTGTACCTGTGGTGTTGCAATACCTGCTTCAACTCTGAGTCAGGCCTCAAGTCTAACTCTGTCAGGGTCTACCTGAGTGCTTTGTCAGCACACCACTCCCGAGTGGAATGACAACCTCTTTTGGTTCACCCCTTGGTGTCCAGATTCCTCAGAGGTCTACTTCTACTAAAAAAAACCCGGATCGTCGTCCAGCAACCTAGTGGTATTTGAATGTGGTCATGCAACAGCTTACTCGCCCACCTTTTGAGCCGATGTCTGCTTGCCATCTGCGCTTCCTCTCCTGGAAGGTGCTCTTCCTGGTGGCTTTCACATCTGCCAGACGAGTGAGTGAACTACAAGCCCTTGTTTTAGAAAAACCGTACACATGGTTTTATAGAAACAGGTTGGTCCTTCGCACCCACCCCAAGTTCCTTCCGAAAGTGATCTCTCCATTCCACCTCAACCAGGAGGTAGTTCTTCCAACATTCTTTCCCAGACCGCATGCTAGCCGGGCATAGGCGGTTCTGCATACTCTTGATTGTAAAAGGGCATTAGCCTTCTACCTGGAGGGTACACGGGGACATCAAAGGGCTACTCAGCTCTTCGTCTCTTATGACCCCAGTAAGCTGGGGCTACCTGTCTCCAAATAAACGTTGTCCACATGGGTGGCAGACTGCATTGCCTAGGCGTATAGAGCAGCCGACCTCCCGTTGCAGGGTCAAGTCATGACCCTCCGTGTCAGGGCTAAGGCTGCATCAGTGGCTCACTTCTGCTCTGTTCTGCTGGCAGACATCTGCTGGGCTGCCACCTGGTCTTCAAGCCAGACTTTTGCAGCCCATTACTGCTTGGATAGAGAGTCCTGACGGTACAGTGCTTTCGGCCAGGCGGTACTCCGTAACTTATTTGAGGTTTAGACAACTCCGGCCCTCTGGTGTCAGGCTACCGGGGGTGTTGCGTCTCCGCTGAATTCCTATCACAGCTGCTGCGACTTTTCTAGAGGGAGCCACTTTTCAGCTAGGGGTTCTCGGTAGCCTATAGCTAGGGAGTTGCATATGTGAGGACTGACTTCCTGCTTGTTCCTGGAGAAAGCGTAGTTACTCACCTGTAACAGGTGTTCTCCAGGGACAGCAGGAATCCATCCTCACGACCCTCCCTTCTCCCCTGGAGTTGCAGTCCTATTATTGATTTTTATTCATTTTGCCATCTTTTTAGCTATGTCGTTTGACTGAGCAAGATGGCACCCTTGGGCGGAAAGGGGACCACGCATGCGCGATGCAATCCCAAAGGCTTTCTTTGAAAGCTGGGGAATTGCTCCGCACGAGGGTCGGTGCCGTCGCCCATATGTGAGGACTGTTTCCTGCTGTTCCTGGAGAATACCTGTTACAGGTGAGTAACTATGCTTTCAATGGTAGACTATGAGGAGTGTTATAGATGAGTGCATTATTTTAAATGCTTCGTACGGAAGCGGAACAATGCGAGTGAGATCCGGGGTGGAGCTTACCACCTTGGAGGGCACTGGACTTTGTAGCTTCTGCCCTCGGTTCGTGAGAGCAACAGGTCTGAGGCTCGTCACTGTGGCAGTGATTGGTGCTGGGCTGAGAAGCGCTGGCTGTTTGCGGTGAGGAGGTGAAGCGCCGACGAGAACAAAAACTTACCATAGATGAAAATTCTGACACAGGGTAGTATGGTGCCCCACTAGGACCTATTGAAATTTGACATCATCTTCCTCTTGTAGGCTAGACTGGTTGAAACTGTCCCATCTTGGTAGAGAGGGTGATTTCTGGGGCTTACTGTTTCCAAAAAGATATGTCTAGGATGGGTCTGAAACTTCAAAATGATTTTAAACATGTTCCGAAAACAAAGCAGTTATCCCAGCTCTCTTTATTTTGTAAACACAAGCGTGACTGTGTTCTTTGAATCTAACATAACATAGTAATGACGGCAGATAAAGACCAGTATGGTCCATCTAGTCTGCCCAGTAAGATGGCAAGAGTAGGTGCATCTGCCGCTCTGTGCAGGCCACCCCTCCCCATGTCTTTGTTATAGGGGTGAACCCACCGCTCCGTGTAGGACACCCCTTTTTGTTGAGAAATTAGATAGTCAAGTTTATTTTGATTTTATCCTGTTGCTGTAAAGGGATCTACTGTGTCTGTCCTGTGTCATTTTGAATTCTGTCACTATATTTTCCCCCACCACTTCCATCATGAGGGCATTCCAAGCATCCACCACCCTTTCAGTGAAAAAGTATTTCCTGATATTGCCTTTCAATTTACCCCCTTGCAGCTTCATGTTATGCCCTCTAGTTTTACAGCTTCCCCATCTATCGCATACATTTCCCTTGGATTTCTGCTTCCCAAGTTCATGACACTGCACTTCTTCGCATTAAATCTTAACTGCCAAGCACTATCTGATGTACATACAGCCATCTCACAGACTTGCAGTAGGAATCCTCTACTGCATGCCCTTTTTTTGGCTTAGCTTCAACTTTCTGGCTATTCATCATATACATTGCTCTTGCCTCGGCATTACTTTAACAAACCACAAAGTGGATGACATCCTCAGACAGACAGTACAGACAACAAAGAGCTCGCAGAACTCAGAAAAATCTGGAAAGGTGTACAGAAATAAAGGTTAACAAAACTATCAGGTGTTGCCTATTTATTGGGTTAAGTTATGTTCGGGAATATTGAAATCTGGAAGGTGACTGCACTATTTCAAAATAGTCTGTGCTTGCAAGTTGCCAGCCCCTTTGGAGTCTGAGCATGGTTTACAGCCAATGAAACCTCCTTGCTGTCTTCCTCAGAAAGGATAAGGGGGAATTGGATATAGCTTCACCTTTTCTCAGAATTTCAAGGTGAGTTACTTCAGGTCCAGTAGGTCCCCGGAGGGCTTACATTCTATTTGTACTTGAGATAATGGAGGGTTAAGTGACTTGCCCAAGATCACAAGGTGCAGCGGTGGGATGCAAAATCTGGCTTTCAGCCTGCAATTCTAACCATTAGGCTACTTTTCCACTTATAGCTTGGAGCAGGATTATTCATTCACCTTTTTCCTGGTTCAGAACATTCCTGGGAAGAATAGTTTTTCTTCTCAAAAGCTGAGGGCATTACTTGTCTTCTCTTGAGCCTTTTATCACTGCAGGCCAGAGGTAGTCTACCTTCTGAGGACTTCACATATCCAGGCTTTATCCAAAGGATGGCGAAAGACATTTCACTCACAATCAAGAAGTAGAAAGAGCCATAGAAAAGTGGCAAACACCAATATCAGATTATGCCAATGTCAAGAAAGATAGACCTGAAATGTTAAGTTTATTAACCTCTGGTTTAACCAGGTTCCATTACTGCACAGTCAAGAAGTAATTGTTCAAAAATTATCCAGTTCGTCTCTAGAAAAGTACCAGATCTTCATTAAACTATTGGCAAAAAAAAAAAAAATTCTAGAGCTCTAGGGTTCATGTGAATCAACTTTGGGTGCAATATGTATGCACACATGCCTAAAAAGCTCAGACCATTAACAGCAGAAACAGAACGGAAAGTACCTGGAGCAGATGTCCAATATTGGAGGGTGTGGGAAACAGCTAATTAGATCTTCCTATGATGTGTTTGATACATCTTTGAGCAAGATTTGGCATGACTTTGAGCTTCTGTATTGCGGGAGTATGCTCAGGAAAGACTGAATATGTTTTGTACAAGGGAGAATCTTTTCAGAGAAAAAGTTAAGTGAACTACTGACCAAATTTAAAAGATCACAGCTCTACTTTTCAGATGCTTTTCTTAGCCAGGGAACAACTCCTACTACAAATACTTTACTTTAATAATCAAATGTAGTATTGGAAGAGGCCATATAAATGGTATCCTTTTGCTAGAAAACAGCAACTCCAACAATGTAAACCAAGAAGGAAGATAAAGGATCCAACATCTGAAAGGAAGATGCATTGTACTGAACTCTTACTTGCTTGTTTTACTTTGTTTTTCTAAACATTTTTTTAAATTTTTATTCATCACATTTTAAATGTTAACACTCAATGAACTTGAATGATACAGAAATCAAAAAAAGAAAGAAGGCAATATTAAACACAAACATTTCTGAACTTCAGACCACCCAATCAAACCTTCATACTGGAGCAAGAAAATCACATAAACAAGAAAATATCCAAAATACAAAAGGGCAACTGCCATGCCAGCGGCAGCCAGGTTCTTTATTCCATTTGATATCTCGCCCTCAGAACAGCGACTAAGCGGTTTACAATAAAAATGAGCTGTGAGGAAAAATAAAAGGAATGCCATTATTTGATAGGACAGCAAAGAAATATAGAGGCAAAATGGTCAAAGACAAGTAAGTGAGGGTTAGGGAAGAATGAGGAAGAGATCAAAGGCCAGTTGGAAGAGGTAAGTCTTTAATGATGCCTTAAATCTGGGGAATGAGTGTTCTAACCGAAGTGCAGGGGGCAAGGAGTTCCAAAGTGTGCAGGACCAAGGAAGAAAAAAGAGTGATGCGTAAGCTCAAGGTTTACCTGGAAGGGGGGGAGGGAGATAGAGGCAGTTGGAATGGATAGATCGAAGTGAGCAACGGAAGGTTGGTGGATGCACAAGATCAGAGAGGTATTGAGTTGATATGTGGAAGGCCTTGTGAGGTAGAATGAGAAATTTATAATTCCTGTTCGGTAATCCAGTTTAGTCCTCCCAACATCGGGTAGTGCCCCTCCTCCTGCAGCCTGGAGACTGGACCAATCAAGTCTTTTGTAGTATATATGCAGACGGAGCTCCCAGAAGCCCCCAGTGTGTCCAGTCTCCTTGCAGCTTGCAGACTTCTGTGCCCTTTCTGGGCACACTAAGTGACACTTGAAGGAGCAACACTAGTTAGTTAGTTCTTTTGGGGTTTTATTTTGGGTCCTTTATTTACCATTTCTTTGCTAGGTAGCTGTATCTTTAAAAAAAAAAAAAAAAAGGAGGGGGACATCCTGGGGGAAGCCAGACCTGCATTGGGCTCCTGCCTTCCTGCCTGGGAATATCTGAAACCTGGGTTGAGCTCTCCCCAAGACTGTTCGGGGAAGAGCCATACCTGCTACAGCATTGCCTGTCACTTGGAGGAGTTGGCTGAGTTCCTTGCTGTTCCCTGAGCTGGTAGGAATGTTCCTTGCTTTATCTTTTCAGCTCTTGTTTTTTGCATTGTCAGAGGCTCTGTCGGCTCCCCTGGCTTCCGAATTGCACTTTTTCCTGATTTTTTTCGCTTGCCCTGTATTAGAGGGTCGTTTTCTTTCTTTTCCATATTATTTGGTTACCTTTGTATTTTCGTGCCTTTTTTTATTGTGGGTAAAAAAGTGCGGCGGCCATTTTGGATTTCTAAAGTGTGCTTTTTAAGGGCACTTTTTAACACTTTTTAACACTTGTGCACGGGTTCCCCTGGCATTTTTGGGGTTTCTTTTGCTGGCGATTTTGCTCAGGGCACCCCTAGGATTCTGGGGAGTATTTTGTTTTCTGTAAAAAAAAAAAAAAAACGTTTTAAATTTAAAGCTGTACTGATTTGAATACGGTTAGTCCCTTTGCTGTGGGCTTCCCTGTTCCTGTTTCCTTCTTTCCCCCTGGAAGCAGGTTGCCTTAGCATGGCTGCCAAACCTCAATGTGTGATTTGTGGGTCCCGCAGAGGTACAATGACTGACTCTGGCATCTGCAAGAGCTGTGCTGCAGTTTCTTTAGACCTGGCATGTCTTCTCCAACTGCTGTTTGCAGCTCTGTGGTAACTCGATTGATTTTTCTTGATTTTTCAGCGATTTTAGGCATTTCTCTCATGCCTGCAACCCTCCCACCTTCTTCTGTGACTTTTTAAGTTACTTCCTTAGCTTTTGGGGGTTTTAATTCACTCTTTTGGTGTTTTATTTTTGCTGGTGGCCATTTTGAATAGCTAATGAGCCTCGGTTTTTGGCGGGAAGCCAGATTACTTCTCTGCTGGCTTCTAAAAGCTATATTGTTGTTTCAGTTTTTTTTCCACAACACTTGCTAGATGTCAGTTGTGCAGAGGTTACTTTTTTTTTCTCTGCCTATGTATGAACATAATGGATAAAAAGTACAGAAGGCATGGATAGAGAACAGTATGCAATTCAGAGCCACAGTACAATGCTGAGTCACTGACGAAGGGTGCAGGGCTCATGGGTTCCATTCCCCACTGTGCCCAACAAAGACGGCTGGCTGAGGCATTACCTATTATGGGGAATATTGTTAAATACCTGTTCCTGCGGGACGCAGTTATTTCTTTTTAGTTCTCCCTGTGCCTTATTCAGGTTTACGCTGCATAGGCTGTCAGAAGAAACACAGGGACCTCAGGCATCAGCTGTGCTCTTCCCCCAGCATCTTGCTTCCCCTGAGGAACTTGGGAACTCCGGAGCTTGGCTTCGGGGGAGCTCTCCATTGGCTTTACGCTGCACTGAGTCTTTACCACGAGAGTTTGGATACCTCCAGGAAGTTCAGGTATCATTTTCTGTAAGAAAACTATGAGTACTCTGTTTTTGTTTTTTCTTCCTTGCCTCAGCTGCTCTGGGATGCTTTCAGCTGTATCCGGACCGGCTGCCCCGGAGTTTGGAAGTGCCTACTTTGACTTTTTAGTCCACAAACTGCAGCCGGGTTACTTTGTATGTCCTACTGATTATTGTACCTGTCTTATTCAATATACCATTTGGTTGAGGTTTTAAGTCAGGGTTTGGATCCTGACTGTTTTGGGCTCGGCCTAATTAAGCATGCTTCCTGTAATTTTCCTATGGCTGGATTGAGCTTCTACATCCCTCCCCAGAAACACCTTTCAGCCCCTAACATGGAGGTCTGAATGGCTGCGGAGGGATCCCACTCTAATTTCCCTACTTTCTGTCACTGTAATTGCCTTACCCTGACCTTGAAAGTTTCTCTATGCCAGCACAGTGAATGACTGACAGTTCCCTTCTCAGTTCTGCGAATACCTGACAGTTTTTTCGGTGCCAGCGGCTGTTTTGTTTTTCTCTTCAGTGTTTCTTTTTAGAGGAAACAGCTCTAAACAGCAGTTTCCACACACTTAATCATGCTGTGGAGGCACGTGGAGTTTCAAAATCCTTTTTCTTAAACAGTCTTGGGTTTCCCTGAGCCTTCCTTGCTTTTTGTTTTAAATGTATAAATAAATAAATAAATGAAACCCCACACAAGAAGAGGAAAGGTGGTTTAAGTCTCTACAATGCTTTTTTCTCTGGCTGTATTATATGTGAAATGTAATCAGCCGAAGGGTACATTAATAGCTGGCTTGTGTTACACCTGCACGCTGCATCCCGGAAGCTTTCCCCATACCCACTGCGTTGCTAGCTGGGTCCTTCAGCACCTTATCTCCCCCCTCCTCAGAGCCCCTGCTGCAGGATCTTCCACAGCCGCTGCAGACCACATTACACATTCCCATCCGGCCGTCTCATCAACGGTTTCTCCACTTCGCTCTTCCGTGGGGCCACTTCCAATTTCCGGCCATGCCGTTTGGTCTCGCCACGGCCCCCCGCACCTTCACAAACGTGATGGTAGTGGTCGCGGCGGCCTTGTGCAAAGAGGGCATCCTGGTCCTTCCGTATCTCGACAACTGGTGGATTCGGGCAAAGTCCAGTCGGGAGTGTGTGCACGTCACGAGCAGGGTGGTGGCTCTGCTGCGGTCCCTCGGCTGGGTGGTGAAAGAATGCAAGAGTTGTCTGTGCCCGACTCAGGATCTCGAGTATCTGGGAGTGAGCCTCGACACAGCACGGGGCTTGGTGTGCCTACCGGAGCGCCGCATTCGGTCTCTTGTCCGACTCTTCAGGGGGATGCCCGCTCCGTCTGCATGGTGATAGCTACAGCTCCTCGGTACGATGGCAGCAACCTTGGAGGTGGTGCCCTGGGCGCGCTTCCACATGCGCCCGCGGCAGAGTACTCTGCTGCGCCGTTGGTCCAACCAATTCGACTCGTTGAACAGGAGATTGACTTGCCCAAGGGCGGTTCGCCGATCACTCCGGTGGGGGCTCTCCTCCGAGAACCTGGCGCGGGGGATTCCCTGGAGCCTCCACTTTGGGTTCCGTTCACAACGGATGCCAGCTTAACCGGCTGGGGGGCTCACTGCGAGACCCGCTTCGCTCAAGGGGAATGGTCTCCCCTGGAGACTTCTTGGTCGATCAACCGCCTCGAATTGCGGGCGGTGCGGCTAGCCCTCTTGGCCTCAAAGCCCTAGTTCTCGACCGGCCGGTGCGAGTCCTCTCGGACATTGTGACCACCGTAGCTTACATCAATCGCCAAGGGGGCACCGGCAGCATGGCCCTGGAATCAGAAGCGATGGCCTTGGTCAATTGGGTGCAGTCTCGTCTTCCGGCCATCTCGGCAGCGCCTATTGCAGGCGCAGACAATGTTTAGGCCGATTTTCTCTGCAGAGTGCGGGTGGACCCCGGAGAGTGGGAGCTAAACCCGCAAGTTTACGCGCAAATAGTTCGTCAGGGGGGGGGGCGCCCTTCATGGATCTCATGGCGACATTTCAATCGGCCGAGACAGGACGCTTCTTCAGCAGGCAAAGGGAGCGCATGTTCGAGGGGCTCGACGCTCTCATTCATCCGTGGCCAACGTCCGGCCTTCTTTATGTCTTTCCTCCGTGGGTTCTGATTGGCCGGGTCGTTCAGCGCATCGAGGGCCATCGGGGTCGAGTGTTACTGGTGGCCCCGGACTGGCCTGGGTGGCCCTGGTATGCCGATCTGGTCCGGCTGAGCGACGGCATTCCTTGGCTCCCATCCATGCTGCCGAATCTTCTTTTTCAGGGACCCTTGCGGATGCCCCAAGTGGGTCGATTCTCGCTTACGGTTTGGCCATGGAGAGGGCTCGGCTGAAAAAGAAGGGTTACTCCCCCCGTGGTGATTTCTACCCTACTGCGGGCGGGGGGAAAACGTCCACTTCTCTTACTTACGTTCGGATTTGGGGGATCTTTGAAGACTGGTGCTCCCGGCGTGGAGTCCGGGCGGCGACGGTTTCCGTTTCCGTCGTTTTAAGTTTCTTCAGGTTGCTTTTGATAAGGGCCTTGCGGCTAGTCCCCTGAAAGTCCAGTTGGCGGCTATCTCGTTATCGAGACAAAGTTTTAGGCCGTATCCGCGGTTCTTATCCGGACGTACGTCGTTTTCTTACGACTGTTTTTCATTTGCAGCCCTCCCGCAGGATTTTCATTCCTCCGGGGGACTTGAATCTAGTGATGCGGGCCCTGGTTCGTGAACCTTTTGAACCCCTGAGTAGGGCGTTTCTGAAAGATTTTACGCTGAAGACGGTTTTTCTTGTAGCCATCTGTTCGGCACGGCGTATTTCAGATCTACATGCGTTGTCCTGCCGAGAACCTTTTTTGTCTTTTTCCCCGGTCCCTTCCTTTTTGCAGAAGGTGGTTTCCCCTATTCATGTGAATCAGGCAGTGTTTCTTCCAGTTCCTTCTTCCCACCCTGTCGGGTCGGCGGACAGAAGTCTTCACCGTCTCGATGTGGGTCGTGCACTTCGTCGTTATTTGAAGGCTACCGAATCTTTTCGGAAGACTGACCGGCTATTCGTGCTCTTCGGTGGTGCACGTAAAGGGGAAGCGGCGGCTAAGGCCTCCGTTGCAAGATGGCTCAAGGAAGCGTTCGCGTCTGCGTATCTGTTGCAGCAGCGGTCTGTTCCGGAGGGGCTACTGGATCATTCCACTAGGGCTCAGGCGACCGCTTGGGCGGAGTATAGCCTAGTTCCGCCAGCAGATATCTGTAAGGCGGCCACCTGGTCGTCTCTGCATCCTTTCAGTACACACTATCGTTTAGATGTGTCAGCGGCTCGGGATTCCTCTTTTGTTCGGCGGTTCTGCGCGCCGGATGGCAAGGTCCCGCCCGGTCTTAACTGCTCTGTTACATCCCGATGTTGGAGGACTAAACTGGATTACCGAACAGGAAATGGAAATTACACTAACCTGGTAATTGTAGTTCCTGGAGGGTCCAGTTTAGTCCTCCTTCCCTCCCGACTATCTGTTATAAAAATGCGGCGCGCTTTCCGAACGGTGGATCATAAGACGGTTCCTCTTGCCGTTCGAACCTTTTTTGCAGCCGCGTTTTTGGCCATGGCTTTCTTTCTCAGTTGTTCAGTCAGCTCCTGAGATTTCTGATACGGAGCTGTATTTTGATTTCTGGGGCGTTGGTTTCAGCGCAATACAGTGTTCTGACTTCCTCGTTTGGGGAGAAAGTTGGATATTTTTGTGGGGGGGAAACAAATTGTTCTTTAATTATGTCATTTTCATTATGTCATTTTGTATATTAATCTAATGTGTTGCTTCGTTAAGTATGCTTTGTTACTAGTACACTGGGGGCTTCTGGGAGCTCCGTCTGCATATATACTACAAAAGACTTGATTGGTCCAGTCTCCAGGCTGCAGGAGGAGGGGCACTACCCGATGTTGGAGGACTAAACTGGACCCTCCAGGAACTACAATTACCAGGTTAGTGTAATTTCCATTTTATCCTTAATTTAAGAGGAAGCTAGTGGAGATGGAAGAGTAAAGGAATAATGTGATCTGAGCGAGTGGTATGGGCAGCAGTATTCTGGAGGAGTTGTAACTGTTGAAGTTGATATTGCGGAAGATCAGCTAGGGCAACATTACAGTAGTCAAGCTTTGAGACAATTACAGACAAGAAGAGGTGGTCAGGGAAGAAGAAGGCTGGAAGGGTCGGTCTGCACAAATATGGCGCAGTGAATAAAAACAGTGGTAAATGAGGGAGGAGATGTGTTCATGGAAGGAGAGGATAATGCCCAAGTAGTGAAATGAGGATACTAGGGGATGGGGGCACCTGCAGGGGAGGGAACCAATGGGGGGGGGAGGTAGGAGAGGACAAAAGTAAACCAGATAACAATGGATTTTGATTAATTAAGGTGTAAGTAGTTGGTAGCAAGCCAGGAGGAAACATGGGAAAGGCAGGAATTCAGCGGACCCAGATCAGGAGCAGAGGGGTTGGTGTGCTAGAGAATGATATCATATGCATAATAATATGCTGAGACTGCATACTGCTGAAAGATGATTGTGTGGGGAGCCAAGAAAATACTGAAGAGGACAGGAGATAGGATGGTGCCTTGGGGAACACCACTGAGGAGAGGGGTGACAGGAAGGAGGAGGTAACAGAATGGACGGAAAAGGATTGGGCTGTGAGGAAGGAGCGAAACCAGTGAAGGACAGTTCCCCGGATACCAGAAGCATGAAGGCTGCCGAGGAGGGTGGAATGATCTACTAATTCAAATGCTGCAGAGAAGTCAAGTGAAACAGCTAAGAAGATGTCACCACAGTCATGCAATATTTGAAGTTAATTGAGAAAGGAAAGCATAATTCTTTGTGGAGTGGCCAGGTCTGAAACCAGATTGATGGTGGTGGAGAGCATGAACAGAATCAAAATGTGTGGAGAGTTGAGAACCAACTTTCAAGGATTTTGGAAAGAAAGGGAAGATTTGATAAATAGGCACTAATGAGCAAGGACAGAAGGGTCTAGAGTGGGCTGTTTGAGGATTGGACGGCTGGATGCGAGCTTCCAAGGGGTGGGGAAGACATCAGAAGAGAGGCTGGAATTAAACATGGTGAGGATGAGAGGCAAAAGTGCTCCCAAGAGGATCAGAGGAGCAAGCAGTCTTATGTGCGGAAGAGAGGGCCTTTGGAAAGTTCTGCAGAAGAGATAGGCAGAAAGAGGGACCACGAGTGAGAGAGGAAGGAAATAAGGGAGAGGGGTGAAATGTGGAGGGAGGGGGCTGAGGGGAAAGGGGTGAGGGGCAGATTGGAAAAGTAGAGCGTAGCTGGAGGATCTTATCAGAAAAGTAAGTGGCCAAATGGGCTAGGTGGGGGAGGGGGCGGTATGCGGAACTCAGGGAAGGTGATGCCTGGGGGGCCGAGAGCATGCGAAGGACAGAATAGAGTTGTCAGGAGAAAATGGAAGAAGAGGAAATGATATTGGATAAATAGGATTATTTAGCTGTGTGGGTTGAGGACGATAGTATTGATGGCAGTGATGGAAGAGATGTTGGTTGTGAAGTGATGGATGGTCACGCCATCAGTGTTCAGCATGGAGAAGGTAAAGATCTGTGAGCAGATGAAGAAAAGTGTGATCTTTGAGTCTGGATGGAGGGTCGAGGTGAGCATTAGAGTCCCCAAGGATCAATAGATGTGGGGGTAAGAGAGAGAGATCTCAGAAATGGTCAAGAGGAGGGGGAGACCCAGAGGTCTGGACATAGAGAAGAGGGGACATAGAGGAGGAGAAAATAGAGGATTGGGCTGGAGTTAAGACGTACCAAGAGGGATTCCGAATAATACAGGGCTGGGGAGTGAACTTCAGTAATGGGGAGATTGGAACAGTGAAACAGACCTACCCCTCGCCAATCTGCCCTGACGGGGAGGTAGAAAATGTGGAGAACTGAGGAGGGAGACAGCGATGGAGAAGGGGGTCCTCGGCTTCATGGTTCTGTCACAAATAGAATATCGAGTGAGTGTTGGACTAGAAGGTTTTGGACAAGGAGGGATTTTGAGCATAAGAATCTTCAATTTACCAGGGCCATGGCCAGAAAACGAGTGGAAAACATGAGGCACAAGGTGCTGCGGAGGAAGAGTGTGTACGGCAAGGCACAAGATTATTGGGAACACAAGAGAGGCATCTAGGCACAGGAGTAGGAAGAGGTAAGCGAGGAGGGCACGGTATCAAAACGGAAGAGGTATCAAAAAAAAAAAAAGCTGAAAATACCGGAACTTAGTCTTAGCCAAGGTAACATAGTATATGATGGCAGGTAAAGATCAGCATGGTCCATCTAGTCTGCCCAACAAGGCAGCAAGAGTAGGTGCACCTGCCGCTCCGTGCAGGTCACCCCTCCCCCATGCCATTGTTTAGGGGTGTATCCACAGTTTCTTGTAGGTCACCCCTATTTGTTGAGATATAATAGATATGTTTTGTTTTGATTTTATCCTGTTGCTATAAAGGGATCCACAGTGTCTGTCCCATGCCATTTTGAATTCTGTCACTGTATTTGCCCCCACCACTTCCAGCGGGAGAGCATTCCACCACCCTTTCAGTGAAAAAGTATTTCCTGATGTTGCCTTTCATTTTTTACCCCCTTGCAGCTTCATGTTATGCCCTCTAGTTTTATAGCTTCCCCGTCTTTGGAAGAGGTTAGTTCATTAATACTTTTAAGTATTTGAAGGTCTGAATCATAATCAAGAAGATTATCCTGTATATATGTATTTATGTATATATGTAAATGAACTCCCCATAGCTAAGAAGTGTTAACTGTGTATGATGTGCTTTTCTGACAATCTGTATGTAAACAAAATTTGTACCTGCCTTGATTCGGCAGTTTCACAATAGTAATCCTACCCGCTTCTGATCGCTGGAAGGAGCGGGCTACAAATGCTTGCTAAATAAAATAAAAATAAAATCTCCCCTGTCCCTCCTCTCCTCCAGGGTGGTACATATTTAGGTCTTCAAGTCTCCTCTTATAAATCTTCTGACACAGGCTCCAAATCATTTTTGTTGTCTTCCTCTGAACCATTTCCATCCTTTTCATATCCTTTGCGAGATAGTCTCCAGAACTGAACACAATATTCCAAGTGAGGCCTCACCAGCGACTTGTACAGTGGCATTAGTACTACTTCCTTTCTGCTGGTAATTCCTCTCTGTATGCAACCCAGCATCCTTCTGGCTTTTGCCACCGCTTTGTCACACTATTTCGCCACCTTGAGATCCTCAGAAACAATCACTCCAAGGATCTCAAGGTGGTGAGGTGTCATGTGGGAGGGCAAGTGCGGGATGACCCATTACAGGATGGATGGAACAGTAGGGTGTTCCAGATGCCACGCTCCTGGAGTCTCCCCAAGAAGCTCACCCAAGGATACATGCTACAACTTAACAACGCTTAGTCCAAGACATTTAGGCTCCTAACACTGAAACTTCACAAGCTGCTTAGAATCCAGAAAGCGTAGTTATGCACATGTACCAGGTGTTCTCCAGGATCAGCAGGAATCTGTCCTCTCGTATGGAGAACGTCAGCAATGGAGCTCATGCGGGAATGCTTCCCAGCTTATTTTATTTATTTAACAGGTCTTATATACCACTTTATCATATACATTCAAAGTGGTTTTAAATGAACAGTTATAGCAACAAGCTTTACACTGAACAGGGTTATTCAACTTGGAGGTTACATTGGGGTAGAACCAGCAATTGTCAGTTGCTAACTATATACAAGAGCTCTTGCTGTGTTTCATGGTCCAGTTGCTGTTACTGTTAATCATCATCTTCCGGGGTAGCTTCAAAGTATTCCAGGAACAGATGGGTTTTTATTGCCTTTTTAAAGTCTGTTAAGTCTTTGATCTCACGTGTTGATGCGGGGAGATCATTCCATAGCTTGGGTACAAATAGGGAGAAGGCTCTGTTGCAGGTGGATTGGTTTGCTTTCCTGAAGTTTAGCGGGGTCTCTAGGATGTTATCAGCTCATTTTCTTGATCAGTGGTTGTAGAGTTTTAGGTGCAAGGTTGTTCAGTGTTTTAATTATTATGTTTTTGTACTTGGTGCGGACAGTCATAGGGAGCCAGTGCAGTTGATGGAGCATGGGTGTTGTGTTTGTATTTTGCTGTTCTGGTGATGATTCTAGCTGCAGTGTTTTGTAACAGTTGCAAGGGGAGGGTTGTTTTCTTCGGGTAAATTGTGTTGCAAAAATCTAATATAAGCATTATTATGGCTTGGCAGACAGTTCAGAAATCGTTGCCGGTGAGCAGTGGTTTGAGGTTGCATAGCATTCTGAGTTTGTGGTAGGCTGATCTGGTTGTTTTCTTGATGTGTGGCTGGAAGCTGAGTTGTTGGTCAAAGGTGACCCCGAGGTATCTGACTTCTCTTTTATTGCTTATAGTTTGGTCAAAGATTTTTATTGAGTCTGGTAGTGAGAATATCGTACTTCTGGTAATGTGTATCAGTTCAGATTTTTTGTAGTTTATGGAAAGGCTTTGACTGTTGAGCCATTCTGACATTGATTCCAAGCATGCTGTGAACTGTGAGTAGAATGGGTGTTTGATGTTTATGGGGGTGAATATCATGATGTCGTCTGCGTATATTCTGTAATCGATGTTGAATCGTTTTATAATGCTACAAATCGGTTGTATGTAGCTATTGAATAGTAGCACCGAGAGAGCTGATCCTTGAGGGACTCCTTGGTGCTGGGTGAAGGGTTTGGACTGTCGGGTTTTGTTTCTTTCTTGTTGTGTCCGGTGGCAGAGGTAGGAGAAGAACCAATCTAGGACTGTGCCGCATATCCCTACATCCCAGAGTCTTTGTAGTAGAGTGTTGTGATTTACTGAGTCAAATGCAGCAGCGATGTCTATGAAACACAGTACAAAGCCTTGATGTATATTGTCCATGCCCGTTACATGGGTGTCCAGGAGAGATGTAATAAGAGTTTCTACTCCGTGGTTTTGTTTGAAGCCGTAGTGGGGCGTAGGCATCTATGTGGTCCTGTAGTTGGTGCTCTACACATTTTTCAATTATCTTAGTTATGAAGGTGAGGCTGGATATTGGTCGGTAGGAGTTTGGTTCATTCTTGTCAAGGTTGCTGTTCTTCAGGATCGGTCTGATGGATGCTTTCTTGAGTTGCTGGGGGAGGTATCCTTGAGTTAGTGAAGATTCCACCATCTTTTGTAGATGTGTGGAGTTAAATATTCTTTTGTCTGCTTGATCCATGTAACTGGGCAAGGGTCAGTAGGTGAGGTTGTTGTGTTTATGGTGGTTATGATGGAGTTGATTTGTTGTCTTGATGGGATGCTTTTTGAAGGTGCTCCACGCAAGTATGTGCTGGTCTTCCCATCCGAAGGAGCCATCTTACCTCAGTATAATGACAGTTTAATTCGGTCAAAAAAGAAAACGCCACAGGAAGGAGCGGAGGATAGTGAGGACTGATTCCTGCTTTATCCTGGAGAACACCTGCTACAGGTGACTAACTATGCTTTCTCCAGGACCAAGCAGGAAGTCTGTCCTCACATACGGGACTCCCTAGCTACACGCTACCAAAAAAAACTGTAAAAGGTCCAATGGGGCAACCAGAAAGAACAAACAGAGAACAAATAAGCATGAGCAGTCGCTGAGAGGTTCCGTGACATATCAACATCAGATCGACTGTACAGTAGTCTGGACAGACAGAAGGGCAGGTGAGAAGGATTTCTTTTAATTTTCAGAGATGTCGGAGTACGGCTTGGCCGAGGTTGCTGCCACACCGGGAATCTCTCCAGACAGTAATGGGCTGTGAAGGTGTGCACTGAAGACCACGTAGCCAGCCCTACAGATCTCCGCTTTGGAGACTGAGTGTAAGTTAGCCACCGAAGCGGCTATAACTTGGACATTGTGAGCTGTGACATGACAGCCCAGCCTGAGCATAAGTAAAGGAGATGCAGTCCCCCACCCAAATGGACAGGGTGTGTTTTGACACCGCCACACCCAACTTATTGGGGTCAAAGGAGATAAAGAGCTTACAGTCCAAGATGTGCAACAAGACCTCAGCTCTGTTGGCATATGGTCTTGGGAAGAAGGTGGGTAACACCACCGATTGAGATGAAAAGCAAAAACTATCTTACCAGGAATTTCGGATGAGTTCGGAGAACTACCCTGTTCTTATGAAATCTGGAGTATGGAAGGTGTGCCATCAGTGCTTGCAATTCGTTGACTCTACGTGCAGGAGAAAGCACCGCCTGAAAAATGACCTTCCAGATAAGGAATTTGAACGGGCAGGAGCTAAGCGACTCAAAGGGGGGTGCAAGGAGCTCTAGGAGCATCGCATTAAAGAAGGGGCGGCTCAAGGCAATCTGCTGCCTGAGGCGAGAGGTGAGATGGCGCCCCCCCCCCAAGAGCAGGGGAGGGGGGAGGCTTTCTCAAAACTCCAGTCAGTGAATGAACCAAACCAAAAAGCTGACTAGATAATGTGGAGGAAATGCAAGATGTTTGCACACCAAGGAACTAAGAGTGAGAACTGCAGCACTGTTTATAACACCAAATTATACCTTGTGTTAATTTTGTTATAAACTGTGTTACGGTTCTTGCTTTGTCTTTTTGAACATATATTTTGCATCCACAGAACCCTCTCCCTCTCAACAATAGGATGCAGAGCAGAACTAGGACATTCATCCATAGAACTCAATAAAATGAAAAACAAAATCTGATTCCGATCATCTCACTAACAACAAACATTCTCCAATATCAGGCATATTGTGAACTAATACAAAACCCTACAGCAGAGTCACTGAGTATATGTAGAGCAAACCTACCATACCATACCAGCTCAACTTCCAAAATTCACATAAGGAGCCTACCCAAAAAAGCATAACACTAAATACTGTAGTGGGCCCTGGACTATCCAAACATCTATTTGAAAAACTGAACAATTCAGATTACTACAGTACAGATCCCTACATGCAAACTCAATGTTAACAGAACACCTGGTCTTAGCCACAAACTCAGAACACAGACCCCCTCACAAAAGTACAGAATAAGTGACCATAGCCTAATAATAAACATATGTAGATAAAAAATTAAACTGCAACCCCAAAAATTCAGATTCTGCATACAATGCAACGCCAGAGAAGTAGAAAGAGATGCATTTCCCTGTACTTTATAAAATATAAAGATAGCACCAAGACTGTTCATTAAATTGAAAATAAAATTCTCTTCTACCTTTTTCTGCCCATTTTATTCTTGATCATGCTGGTCCCAATCTGAGGTTTCTGCTTTCCTCCACTTTCCAGTGCCCCATCCCCAGTCTACTTCCTCCCAGGGGCAACATGAGGGTGATGCAGTGCCATGTGCGGAGATTCATTGCAGCATTATTTGCATAAATTTAGTATACTTTATTTTAAAATGTATATGCCACCAATCTAAAATCCTAGGTGCTTCCAAACATATACATCCAATTTAGTAAAACAGATGTTACAATAAAACAAACATAATAGCCCCCCCACCCCAACAGATCATCACCAATCTGCACATCATATTTATTTTGCTATGGCCCAATTATTGATGAGGAGGGAAGATATAAAATGAGAAACTAATCTTGGTGGCCATGAATTCAAAGATTGGATTGGATTGTGCTAGAGCTGGAAAAATCTGGAACTCAGCAAAGGTGAAGCTATCAGGCTACTAAACAAAAATAAATGGAGACATTCCCTTAAAAGTTGAAATTTTCTTGAATCTGACCTGACAAAATATTAAATTTCAGTCTGGCAGCATAAAGAACACAAAGCTGCAGATCTTAGACAATACATATTCCAGTACCCCCACCCCTTCCAACCAACACCCTAAAGTTGACCTTTCCAAGAACCCAGAGTACAGGACCCATAGAGCAAATCTACTATTCCATAACATCACTAACTTCCAAAACTCACACAGCATGGAGCATGCCCAGAAAGGGCAGCACCGCAAATATTGCAGTGGGCCCTAGAACATCCTTATTCCTATTCAGAAAACTGAACAAGCCGGATTACTACAGCTGCTTACATAGAAACTCAATGCTAACAGAACAAGTAGACCCAGTCACACATCCACACAGAGCGGAAGGTGCACCTACTCTTGCTGCCTTGCTGGGCAGACTAGATGGACCATACTGATCTTTATCTGCCGTCATATACTGTTACTATATTATATTTTGATACATCAGTGAATGCATGTTTTCGGACACATGGAGTGTGTGTAGCTTGCCATGGGATTTAAATTGAGGAAATTGAAACTGTTTTAAGCAGCTTGCATAAACACAGGCATTGCTGCTCCAAGACAAAATTATTTTTCATAGCAAAAGCCTCAGGTTCTTAAATTTGAGGATTTCAAACTTTTTGGCTTTGCCCCCTTTTTTTGGTAATTTATTTAAACAATATCTTAAGGGGACTTTGAGCATTTCAAGAGATGCTTTACCTCCCATTAATAAAGTTTGTTCCTGAGCGGTCCTCCAGTTTAGTCCTCCACATTCGGGTAGTGCACCTCCTCCTGCAGCCTGGACCAATCAAAAACTTTCTGTATGATGTAGGCAGACGGAGCTCCCATCAGCCCCCAGTGTGTCCAGTCTCCTTGCAGCTTGAGGACGTGTGTGCCTGGTCTGGGCACACTTAGTGACACTTGAGGGAGCAACACTAGCTAGTTTTTTAATTGGGGATTTATTTCTCAATATCATTTCTTTTCTTTCTTTTAAAGAGATAGCTGTCCCTTTAAGTTTAAAAAACAAAAAGGGGGAACCGGTGGGGCCTCCCGGTGTCGAGAAGCCAGTCCTGCATTGGGCTCCTGCCTTCCTTACCGGGGTCATTTGGCAGCCAGACAGGTCAGATCTCTCCCCTAGACTGCACGGGGAAGAGATCTACCTTTCCCGGACAGCTCCTTTCGTTTGGGCTGCTTCTGTACCTACAGGTTTCTTCCTGTGCCTAGCGGTACTTGCCTCTTTTCCCCTCCCTCCGGTACTGCAGCGCGCTCCCGTTTCAGTTCTCAGCGGTGAGCCGGCTGCCGACGGGGCCTCGCCTGTGCGGTAAGTGCCCGTTCTGGGGGAATCGTGTTTTTCTTTCTTTTGGCCTTTCTTTTGCTTTTTATTACCTTTCTTTAGTCTTGCTTTTGTTTTTCGCGCCGTTTTTGTGCGTGGGTGCATGAGTCCGGCGGCCATTTTGTAGCCCTGCGTGGATGTTTTTCCCACCGGATTGAAGAGTTGTGCACACGTTTCCCTTGCGTTTTTTAGGCTCTTTAAGGTGGCGATTTTGCTAAGGGCCCTCTCATTGTTCTAGGGGGAATTTTATTAAAAAAAAAAAAAAAAAGAAAACACCTCGTTTAAACGAGGCTCACTGCATCAGCGTTTTCATTTCTTTTTCTGTGGGATTCAGCTCAGCCTTTCTTCACTAGAGCGGCTGCTGCGCTGGAATGGCTACCAAACTGCAGTGCGTGATCTGTGGTTCGCGCAGGGGAGCGGTAGCGGAGTCTGGCATCTGCCGGGGCTGTGCCTTGGTTTCTTCTGACTTGGAACATCAAATGGAGTTGAAGGAGCTGCCCGACCCTGACGGCCCTCCTATTCTGGCAGAGGGAGAACTTTCGCCTGGCTCTCGCCCGTCTTGTTCTGCGTCCCATTCTAACGGGCATGCTAGTGCGTTACCAAGTACGGCCGTTGAACCTCACCCTGTGGATTTTTCCCTGGACTTTGTTCTTCTGATGCACCAGGCCTTTCGCTTGAGCCGTTCCGGCAAGTTGCCAGAGGCCTGGCCAGCGGCCCACCCCTCCTTTTCGTCTGAGGAGGCCCGGCGTGCTTCCCAGCCTGTCGCCAAACGCTTCAGGTCTGTGGACCCGGAACAGGACGCCATGAGTTACCCAGATTTGGAGGCGGAAGGAGATCCTGAGGCTGAGGAGTTGGAAGACTGTGAGATTCCAGAGCCGGAGGACCAGGCTCGGATTATTCAGGTGTTTCGTAGGGAAGAGCTGGTGCCTTTGATCACGGAATCTCTTCAGACCCTTAGTCTGGCCGTCACTCGCCCTATGGAAGAGGACGGCTTGGAGGATCCTCTCATACAGGCGGTGCGGGAGTCCCAGGTGGTGGTTCCCGTACACCGTGTGGTAGAGCAGATGATTCAAACTGAGTGGGATCAACCAGATTCCGGTCTGAAGGGCATTAGGACTATGAACCGTCTGTATCCCTTAGCCAACAAAGACAAGGAGATGTTTAAGTCACCGCGGGTGGATGCAGCGGTGTCGGCAGTGACTAAGAAAACCACCATCCTGGTTGAAGGCGGTGCGGCCTTAAAAGATGCGCAAGACAAGAAGGTCGATAATTTGTTGAAACAGGCCTTCGACACCAATGCCTTGTCCCTACAAGCCTCTATTTGTGGCGCTTGGGTAGCTAGGGCCTGTTTACGTTGGGCTCAGCACCTGCGCTCGGCTTCCGGCTTGGATAAGCAGGGGTTGTTGGAGGTGACCCGCATGGAATCTGGGTCGGCGTATCTGGCGGATGTGCATTATGACTTGATCAGGTCCTTGGCTAATAGTATGGCTTCCTTGGTGGCGGCTCACCGGTCTATCTGGTTGCGAAACTGGGCGGCCGACGGTTCTTCTAAGTCTCGCCTCAGTAAGCTGCCCTTCAAGGGCAAATTATTGTTTGATGCTCTGGATAAGTTGGTTAAGGACCTCGGGGACTCTAAGGGCTGTAGACTGCCGGAGGATAAGCCTAAGCTAAGTAGAACCTTGCCTCCTTCGTGCGGCCACTTTCGGGACTTTTGCAGATTTCGCTCTTCCCGCCTTTGGAGTTCCCAGCGCGGTTGCTTTGGATCCCGCTCACAAGGGTTTCGTGGTTTTCGAGGGGTGGGACGAGGCTTCTCTGGAGCCTCCTCCTCTTCGCCCTCTTCCTTTAGTCGCAAGCCGCAATGAAGCGAGGCGGGCTCCGGAGGGAAGTCTGGTCATCGGGGGTCGCTTACGCGACTTTCTTCCTTCTTGGGCCCACATTACTTCAGATCAGTGGGTGCTGGAGATTATCGAAAAGGGTTATGCCCTGGAGTTTGCTTGCCCACTACAAGATTCCTTTGTTCTGTCTCCCAGCAAGGGCGAACAGAAGACTCGGGCCATCCGCTTGACACTGCACCGGCTCTTATCCCTGGGGGCGGTAATCCCCGTTCCTCCTTCCGAGTGCGGCGCCGGTCGCTACTCCGTCTATTTTGTGGTTCCAAAGAAAGACGGGTCTCTCCGCCCAATCCTGGATCTCAAGGGCGTAAATCGTGCCCTCAAGGTTCCGCACTTCCGGATGGAAACCTTGCGGTCGGTCATCGTGGCGGTGCGTCAAGGGGAGTTTCTCACATCCCTCGACCTCTCGGAGGCTTATTTGCACATTCCCATCTGAGAGTCTCATCAGAGGTTCCTACGATTCGCGTTTCCGTGGGGCCACTTTCAATTTCGGGCCATGCCATTTGGCCTCGCCACCGCTCCTCATACCTTCACGAAAGTGATGGTGGTGGTCGCAGCGGCCTTGCGGAAAGAGGGTATCCTCGTTCACCCTTATCTCAACGATTGGTTGATTCGAGCAAAGTCCAACGACGAGTGTGTGCAAGTCACGAGCAGAGTGGTTTCTCTACTGCGGTCCCTCGGCTGGGTAGTCAACGAGCAGAAAAGCCGTCTGTCGCCGACTCAAGACCTCGAATACCTAGGAGTGCAATTCGACACGGCGAGGGGATTGGTGTGTTTGCCGGAGCGCCGTGTCCTAGCTTTGCAGGGCCTCATCCGCCTTTTCCTGGGGATGCCCGCTCCGTCCGCGTGGTGGTACCTCCGGCTCCTCGGCACGATGGCAGCAACCCTGGAGGTGGTTCCTTGGCCGAGGTTCCATATGCGCCCGCTCCAGAGTGCCCTGTTACGTCGTTGGTCGAACCACTTTGACTCCTTGAACATGAGGTTGCCTTGTCCGAAGCCAGTTCATCGGTCGCTCCGATGGTGGCTATGCTCGGAGAACCTCAGGATGGGGCTTCCCTTGGAACCGCCCCTTTGGGTTCCATTCACGACGGATGCCAGCCTCTCGGGCGGGGGGGCTCACTGCGAGGACCGCTTCACGCAGGGAACGTGGTCTCCCCTGGAGGCCTCTTGGTCGATCAACCGGCTCGAGCTGCGAGCGGTGCGGCTCGCCCTGTTGGCCCTCGAAGCATTGGTGCGCGGGCAGCCGGTGCGAGTTCTCTTGGACAATACGACGACGGTGGCCTACATAAATCGCCAGGGGGGCACCGGAAGTGTGGCCTTGGAATCCGAGGCGACGGCTTTGTTCAATTGGGTGCAGGCCCGTCTGCCGGCAATCTCGGCGGCGCATATCACAGGCACGGACAATGTGACAGCGGACTTTCTCAGCAGGGTGCGGGTGGACCCCGGAGAATGGGAGCTGAACCCGCAGGTTTACGCGCAAATAGTTCGTCGGTGGGGCCCTCCCGTCATGGATCTCATGGCGACGTTTCAGTCAGCAAAAACGGGGCGCTTCAGCAGGCGAAGAGAGCGCATGTCCGAGGGCCTCGACGCCCTCATTCAGCCGTGGCCGGAGTCAGGGTTTCTTTATGTCTTTCCTCCGTGGGAGCTAATCGGTCGGGTCATTCAGCGCATCGAGGGCCACCGGGGTTGGGTGTTGCTAGTTGCTCCGGATTGGCCCAGACGACCGTGGTATGCCGACCTGGTACGGTTGTGCGATGGCGTTCCTTGGCCCCTGCCCCCGTTACCGGATCTTCTCCTTCAGGGTCCACTGCGGATGCCCCAAGTGGCTCGATTCTCGCTTACGGTTTGGCCATTGAAAGGGCTCGGTTGAGGAAGAAGAGTTATACCCCCGCGGTGATTGCCACCCTCCTTCTAGCGCGAAAGACCTCCACCTCCCTCACTTATGTGCGTGTGTGGAGAATCTTTGAGGACTGGTGCTCACAGCGTGGTGTTCGGGCGGCGACGGTCTCCGTGCTCGTAGTTCTGAGTTTTCTACAGGATGGCTTTGACAAGGGTCTTGAGGCTAGCTCTCTGAAGGTTCAGCTGGCGGCTCTCTCCTGTTACAAAGGCAAAGTGCTGGGTCTTCCCCTGGGGTCTCATCCGGACGTGCAGCGTTTTCTCAAGGAGGTTTTCCATTTGCGGCCTTCGCGTAGGGTGTCCTTTCCTTCGTGGGACTTGAACCTCGTGTTGCGGGCTTTGGTTTGCGAACCCTTTGAGCCTCTCCGGCGTGCGTCTCTTAAGGATCTGACCCTGAAGGCGGTTTTTCTCGTTGCCATCTGCTCTGCCAGGCGCATTTCCGAACTCCAGGCGCTCTCTTGCAGGGAGCCGTTTTTGTCTTTTTCTCAGGATCGCGTGGTCCTTCGGCCGGTTCCTTCCTTTCTGCCCAAGGTGGTCTCGCCCTTTCATTTAAATCAGGCGGTTTTCCTTCCGGTCCTACATGACGTTCCCGAGAGCCCTGCAGACGAAGGACTTCACTGCCTGGATGTGCGATGCGTTCTTCGGCGTTACTTGAAGGTGTCTGCAGCATTCCGTAAGACCGACCGCTTGTTCGTGCTTTTTGGCGGTGTGCGGAAAGGTGAGGCGGCGGCTAAGGCCTCCATTGCTCGGTGGATCAAAGAGGCGATAGCGTCAGCGTATCTGTTACAGCATCGGCCGGTTCCGGAGGGGTCTGCGAGCTCACTCCACTAGGGCTCAGGCGACGTCCTGGGCGGAGCATTGTCTGGTTCCGCCAGCGGAAATCTGTAAAGCGGCTACTTGGTCAACATTGCATGCCTTCAGTAAACACTACCGGTTAGATGTGTTGGCCGCTCGGGATTCTTGTTTTGGTTCGGCTGTACTGCGTGCCGGCTGGCAAGGTCCCGCCCGGTGTTGACTGCTCTGTTACATCCCGAATGTGGAGGACTAAACTGGAGGACCACTCAGGAAATGGAAATTACACATACCTGGTAATTGTAGTTCCTGGAGGGTCCGGTTTAGTCCTCCTTCCCTCCCGAGTATCAGATTATCTGTTGCGGCGCGCTTTTGCGAACAGCTCGGATGGAAGCGGCTTTCTTTCTCTTCTTCTTTTTGGCCGCGCGTCCTGTCGGTTGTCTTTTTTGTTTCCCTTCCAGCCTATATCCTTGAGCGTCTGGTTTTTTGGCTGTCTTTTTTCTGCCGGTGCGTCGGTGGCAGCGCTGTGCAGCGTTCTGGCTTCCTCGTTTGGGGAGGGGGTCGCTAACTTCTTGAGGGGCATAGTTTTAATTTTGGTTCTGAATATGTTTTTTTTTTCTAACAGTCTCATGTGTTGCTTCTTTAAGTCTGCTTTGTTACTAGTTCACTGGGGGCTGATGGGAGCTCCGTCTGCCTACATCATACAGAAAGTTTTTGATTGGTCCAGGCTGCAGGAGGAGGTGCACTACCCGAATGTGGAGGACTAAACTGGACCCTCCAGGAACTACAATTACCAGGTATGTGTAATTTCCATATTCCTACTATCTGAAAGAAGGGATGGTTAAAAGGAAGACTGCCCAGGGAAGATAACATCTATTCCTTGATAGTCAGGACCTTATGGGTTCAGGGGAGGAGAGATGATAAAATGAAGTACTATTTGGGCTGATCTTTTCCCTTTCTATGACATATGGCTGACATCGCAGACTGAGCCTCATGTGGAAACCTCTCCCAGCTCTTCCTAGAATAGTGGTTCTCAATCCAATTCTCTGGGATCCCCAGGCTAGTCAGGATTTCAGGATACCCACAAGGAATAAACTGTACAGAAGTTGTCAGGCGATAGGAGAGGATGTAGGTTGCGAAGAATTTAGAGTTTGAAATAGATGTTTCTGGTGATACTCATGAGGTTGGAAGTGAAGATAGTGATCTAGGATAACGCCAGGGTATTTGATCTGAGGCTTCACTTGTATTTCGGTGTCTCTGAGTTTAATGCTTTGAGGATGTGTGAAGCTGGGGTCTCTGGATACATGAAGAATCTTAGTTTTGTTGAAGTTAACTGCAAGGTTGTGGAGCTGTAGCCATGAGACAATTTCTCTGAAACAGGCGGTAAGAATGGAGTAGTTGGGGGAGGTGGTGTGGAATGAAGATCATTATGTCGTCGGCATAGAGTTGGTATCCGACATTGAACCTCTGTATGATATAGCAAAGGGGTGTAATGTAAATAAACAGGAGGGAAGACAGGGCAGAACCCTGAGGGACTCCTTGGGGAAGGATGTAGGGCATTGATTGTTAACCAATTCAGGTTCATTTGAGCGGGGCACCCTGAACACTGATATTGTTGAACTGGTTGAGTAGAGTCTGATGGGATATAGTGTCAAATGCTGCGGAGATGTTGAGAAACAGCATCACAAAGCCAGAGGGGTTTTTCAGTTCCAGCTATGCGTGTATTTAGGAGGGAGGTGAGTAGCATTTCAGCACTATCGTGGGGGCAGAAACTATGTTGATTGTCATTGAGTGGGGCAAATCTGTTGATGTGCTCCTGAAGCTGAATTTGCACTGCTTTTTCAATGATTTTGGAAAGGTAGGGTACACTGGCTATGGATCTGTATGATGCAGGTGAGTTGGGATCGAGGTTGGATTTCTTCAGGAGGGGTCTCACAGAGGCTTGTTTGAGAGTAGGTGGAGGTAGGCTGGGATGAGTGAGGTGTGAAGGATAGTGGATATGAATGGTAGCATTGGTGTCTAGCTTGATCCCTGGATCAATGGATGCGAGATGATCTCCCACTATAACATCAGAAACACTTTCACCATTGGTTATCACCAAGTCAAGAATGGCCACTTCACGTGTGGGTTCTATTACCAGTTGCCTGAATAGTTCTCCCTCTAGAGAATCCAGAATCTCTTTACTTCTAAATGACACCGCAGCAGGGATGTGCCATTCAACATCCAGCATATTGAAATCACCTATCAGTAGCACTTCCTCTTTCCTGGTAATGCTGCATATGTTTTCAATTAAATCTCTGCCCTCTTCTCCCTGTGAGGGAGGTCTGTATATCACATCATTGCAAATGGATTTCTCTTTCCCTCTTTCTAGTTTAACACACAGTGCCTCCTTTCTCTTTTAAACCCTGTAATTCTATAGCTTTATTATTTTTTACATACAGTGCCACTCCTCCCCTTCTTCCTACCCTATCCTTCCTGAATAAAGTATAACCCTGTATAATTACATCCCAGTCATGGTTGTCTGTGAACCATGCCTCTGTAACTGCCACTAAATCCAAGTCAGCCTCTTCCATTAAATGCTACGGACATTTATACACACCGCTTTCCAGATGTTGCTCCTTTTGCCCATTGCTATAGAGGTATTTAATGTTTCACATACCGGGGGGGGGGGGGGGTCTTTCCTCACTTATCCCCAACAAATCTATTTTAAAGCCCTCTTCAGTAGATTAGCCAGTCTGCTACTGAAGACATGTCAACCCTTCTTGGACAGATGGATGCCATCTGTGCTCTGCAGCCCTTGGAACATCATCCCATGGTCCAAGAAACCAAAACACTTTTTATGACACTATTGGAAAGGTCCCCTTTTTACACCAAAAGGATCACAGACCTCTGTCTACATCCTGAATTGGGACTCCTGTAGATGGAGGTTAACCCCCTTGAGGTTAAGAACTAGAGGAAAGGTGCCATCCTTCTTGGGCACGATTAAGTAGATGGAATTCCTGCCTCTGCCCCACTAGAAAGGGGGGGGGGGGGGTCCCTTGTACAATGGCCTGCAACCTAAGCACTCTTTCCAAGGTGGACTCTACTGCTCATCTTTTTGCAAGAAAGTCAATTGGGGTGATGACAAAGGCATCCAAGATAGGTACAGCGTACTCCAGGGCATGGCCAGGCTGCACAATTTCCAGGACCCACTGGTCTGATGTAATCTGGGATCACTCCAAGGCAAACCTCTGGAGAAGGAAGGATACTCCTACAAGGAAAGGCTTAAAAGGTTAGGGCTCTTCAACTTGGAAGAGAGATAGCTGAGAGAGGGAGATAGAGTTCTACAAAATAATGAATAGAGTGCAATGGATAAACATAAATCGGTTGTTTACTCCTTGAAAAAGTAAAAAGATTAGGGGACTTGGCAATGAAGCTACAAAACAGCACATTTAAGACTAATCGGAAAAAATATTTCTTCATTCAGTGCGTAATCAAACTCTGGAATTTGTTACTGGAGGAGGTAATAAAAGTTGTTAGTGTAGCTGGATTTAAAAGAGGTTTGGACAAACTCCTGGAGGAAAAGTCCATAAACAATTATTAAAGTGGACTGGGGAAATCCACTCTTACCACTGGGATAAGCAGCATGGAATCTGTATACCTTTTGGGGACCTAAAAGGTACTTGTGACCTGGATTGGCCACTGTTGGGAACAGGATACTAGGCTTGATGGATCTTTGGTCTGACCCAGTATGGCATATCTTATGTTCTTATGACAGCCCCCACCCTAGAGTGAACCTGCCTGTTCTCATTACTCAACAAAGGCTCCCGCGGAGCCCTAGCCCAAAGTGGTTCTTAACTCAACCCCCTCCTTCCTTCCCCCCCCCCCCCCGAAAGGGCTGGGTCTTGCTATGGAAACACTATCGGGAAGAACACTTCACTAACCAAAAACAATGGAGTCAGAGCCCCAAAAGCATTCCATTGATGGCTTGGATGAATCCTGAGGCCTGTCTTCTACCAACCTTTGACCAGCTTATCAAGCTCCTCCCCAAAGAGCAATTTTATTTATTTATTTATTTAGACAGTTTTGTATACCGCCTTATCCTTCAATCAAAGCGGTCACAACACAATTGGGGGATACATTTAACACGCGGGGATATGAGACACATACACTAATACTTACAGGGAACATGGGCAATGGAGGGTTAAGTGGCTTGCCCAAGACCACAAGGAGCATCTGTGGGACTAGAAACCCCAGTCCTTCCGGCCCAAGGTTGCTGTCCTCTAGTGGGATTTGAACCCCCGACCTTCCGGCCTGAAGTACCGTGCCCCAACCACTAGGCTACTCCTCCCTCCCTGCCCCAAAACTGCAGCCTCAACAGCTTGGATGGTGTTTAAAAATACTATCTTAGAAGCCCAGACCAGCTGTATTCCACGCTTTAAGAAAAGTGGAAGGAAGTCCAAAAAACTGCCATCATGGTTTAAAGATGAGGTCAGCGGCTGCTGTTGCCAAAAAAGCATCTTTCAGGAAATGGGAAAAAAGAGCCAAATGACGAAAATGAGAAACAGCACAAGCACTGGCAAGTTAAATGCAAGGCATTGATAAGGCAGGCAAAGAGAATTTGAGAAGAAACTTGCTGTGGAAGCAAAAATGCGTAATAAAGGCTTTTTCAAGTACATTCGTAGCAAGAAACCTGTGAGAGTCAGTTGGACCATTAGTTGATAGAGTTTTAAAAGGGGGGCAGTAAGAGGGGACAAGGCTATAGCGGAGAGACTGAATGAATTCTCTGCTTCGGTCTTTACTGAGGAAGATGTAGGGATGTTACCCATGACTGAAGTGGTATTTAAAGGTGATACTGCGGAAGAATTGAAAGAAATATTGATACACCGGGAAGATGTATTAATGTACAAACACCAAACTTAAACTGCGTGGAAGAAAGGCCCGGCAATCTACTTCTGTATCTTGCCATGAAAACCCAATGGATAGTTAAAAAAAACAAATTGTGCTATGGTGTGGGAAGATGAGACCCCCAGGTCGGAAGGCACTCAACTAGCTACTGGGGAAGAGCTGAAGACTTTTCAGAGTAAAGCCAGCATTTATGATGTTGTTGGATCAAAGCCCTCGGGAAGTCTGACTGCTGATGTAGCTGCGCATGAAATGAGAGTCAGAAGCTGTAAAGATATCTTGCACATTGGAACATGGAACGTACGAAGCATGAACCAAGGGAAGTTGGAGGTGGTCAAGAATGAAATGGAACGTGTACAACTTGATCTGTTGGGTGTCAGCGAACTGAAATGGACTGGCATGGGGCACTTTGCATCAGATGATCACATGGTCTACTATGCTGGAAATGAAAGACAAAGAAGAAATGGTGTTGCATTTATAATAAAGAAGAAACTAGCAAGAACTGTAATGAAATACAATGCAGTCAGCGAACGCTTAATCTCTATTCGTCTACGAGGATTGCCTATCAACACAACTATAATTCAAGTATATGCCCCAACAACAGCTGCAGAAGAGAATGAAATTGAAGAGTTCTATGAACAAGTACAAGCTGAAATTGACAGAACATGCAAACGTCATGGGTGACTGGAACGCAAAAGTTGGCAACAAAGAAGAAGGCAAAGTAGTTGGAAAATATGGACTTGGCAACAGAAATGAAGCTGGAGAAAGACTGATAGAATTCTGCAAGACCAATGATCTATTCATCTCAAACACCTCCCCTTCTTTTCGGTTTTTTCTGTCCTTCGTGACAAATTCGCGCTTTTTTCACTTTTCCCTGGCGGCACGAACGTTTGACCTCGCAGGGGCCCTTTTTCCCCCGATGGCCGCCAGTGGTTTTAAAAAGTGTGTTAAGTGTAAGAAACTTATGTCTCTTACTGACACACATGATTGCTGCCTCCGTTGCCTGGGCCCAGATCATGAAGAAATGATCTGTGGAGCCTGTGGCAAGATGTCCGCGAAATCTTTGCAGAGTGGGCAGCATCAGCGGGAGAGAATCTTCTCTGACCCCAGCCGTACCTGGACCTCGTCAGAAGCTTCGGTGTCCAGGGAATCTGGCTCTGAACACCGTCGGAGCTCCTCTGAGAGGGGTTCTCCTACCCGGGAGCATCATTGGAGGAAGAAACCCGCGAGGACGGCGTCGGTGGACGCTCCTGGCTCTGCGAGGGCCAGGTCGCATAGCCCCGATAGCCGTCCCGGGTCTTTGGAGCTGGAGCGGCCATCCAAACAGCCTCGTCTGGAGATGGACTCGTCTGCTCATGTAAGTCCTGTTGTCCTCGTGGACTCGCCTCCGAGGGGTCCGACGTCGGGCCCGACGCCGTCGGGGCCTGAGTCGGGGGCTGCTGGGTCTCCTGAGTTCAGACTCAGGTTGACGGCCTTGGAGAGCAGCCTGGCTGCCTTCATGGACCAGCAGCGGGCATTGATCGCTGGCCTCGCTGGCGCTTCTGCCCTGACCGCCGGGACGTCTAAGTCGACCCCGGAGACCGAGCCGATCCTCGAGTCCATGCGGGCTCGAGTCGATCCTCGGTCGAGGTCCCCTTCGGCCTCCCGTTCGGGGCCGAGGTCGTCGACGCCGACTCCCTCGGCGTCAGGACAGACGGCGTCTGTGCCCGCCCGGCCTGAGCCGCTCGACGACTCCTCTGAGGAGTCCGCCTGGGAATCCGAGGTGGAAGAGTCACCTGATTCTTTTCGGACTCGGTGTATCCCTTCGGACTCCCCCGAGTCCGAACCTCGGAGACAGTCCCCCCCCCCCCCCCCCCCCCCGGAGGATGCTCGGTTCTCGGACTTCGTGAGGGATATGGCCAAGGCCTTGGCCTTCCCTGCGGATCCTGAGGAGGAGCCTCGAGCCGAAGAGCTCGATGCCCTCCAGTATGACTCTCCTGCAAAGGAGCATTTTACTGTACCGGTTCCTCCGATGCTGGAACGACTTCTCTTCCGCATGTGGGAGAGCCCGGCGTCGTCGCCGGTATTAAGCAAGCGGGTCGATGCCATATATCGAGTCCGCAAGAGCCCTGGCTTCCAAAAAGCACAGCTGCCGCACCATTCCATGGTGGTGGAATCGGCCATGCATAGGCTCAAGAGCCAGAAGATGCACTCCTCGGTGCCTCCCGGCAGGGAAGCCCGCACCCTGGATGGCATCGGTAAGAAGTGTTTCCAGGGCTCTATGCTTGCTTGTCGGGTCCAGACTTACCAGCTCTACATGGGCATGTATCTCAGGGACCTGGCTAAAGAAATAGCCGGATTCTCTGCTGGTCTCTCCGAGGAACCTTTGCGGAGGTTCCTGGCCTTGTCCACCGGTATTCGGGAGTGCTCAAAGTTTATCTCTCGAGCAGCCTATGATGGCTTTGAGGCATCGGCTCGGGTAGCCGCAGCCGGCATCGGGGCCCGCCGACAGGCTTGGCTTCAGTCATCCGACCTCGAGCCCTGGGTGCCAGGACAAGTTGGTCGATGTCCCCTGCAGAGGTGAAAACCTCTTTGGCAAACCTATGGACGAGAAGGCTGCGCAACCCGAGACAGGGACTCTCACCAGGACTCGGCTCTCCAGGAAAACCTCTGCCCCTTCCCAGAAAAAGAAGGGCTCAGGGAAAAAGCCCTTTTACCCGAGGAAGGCGGCTGCCTATAAACACTACCCTCATTATCAGGCCTCCGCAGCTCCCCAACAGGGTCAGCAGGCCAAGGGACGGGGTAACGGGTCCCGTAGGCAGCAAGCCCCCAAGCCTGCGCCACCGGCCCCTGCTCCGCAGGGTGGGGGTTTTTGACTCTTTCAGCATAGCCTCTCCCCCTCCGCTGGTGTCTCTCAGCACGGGAGGCCGGCTGGTCCACTTTGCCCACAGGTGGTCCAACATCACGTCAGATACCTGGGTGCTCCACATAGTCCGAGAGGGCTATCTTCTACACTTCCACCAGGTACCTCCCTCCTCCTTTCCAGGGGAGCCTCTGCGACCCCCTCTTCACCGGGACTTACTCCTTCAAGAGTTGGCAAGTCTTCTTCAGGAACAGGCGGTGGAACCGGTGCCCCACCACCTGAGAGGTCAAGGCTTTTATTCCAGGTACTTCCTGATACCAAAGCGTACTGGAGGCCTCAGACCCATCCTGGACTTGCGGAACCTCAACAAGTTCCTGGAAAGGGAAAAGTTCAAGATGCTTACCCTTGGAATCCTGCTGCCCTACCTCCGGCAGGGAGATTGGCTATGCTCCTTGGATCTAAAGGATGCCTACACTCACATCCTCATCTACCCAAGCCACCGACAATACCTAAGGTTTGTGGTGGCAGGCAATCATTACCAGTACAGAGTACTGCCCTTTGGCCTATCCTCCGCACCACGAGTCTTCACAAAATGTCTCGCAGTGGTGGCGGCTTATCTCCGGCTTCAGGGCCTCTTTGTCTTCCCTTACCTAGACGACTGGCTCATCAGAGCAACGTCCTCCACGGAGGCCACTCACGCCACGCAACGTACTGTGACTCTGCTCCAGTACCTGGGCTTTGTCATAAACTTCGAAAAGTCCACTTTGCTCCCCTCTCAGGATCTCGAGTTCATCGGCGCCAGGTTAAACACGCTTCATGCGCGAGCCTTTCTGCCGCTCGACAGGGCACAACGGCTCATGGCTCTAGCCAGCCGCTTCTGCAGCCATCCCCGGGTCTCGGCCAGGCACTTTCTGAAACTGCTCGGCCATATGGCTTCCACGGTCCATGTGACCCCCAATGCCCGCCTGAATATGCGGCCTGCTCAATGGTGCCTTCGCTCACAATGGCGTCAGGCCTCGGGGAGACTAGCGGACTCCGTACGAATCTCCAGCCCGCTGGTCTCTTCTCTACGGTGGTGGCTTCATCTACCCAACCTAGTGCTCGGAATGCCCTTTCAGTCTCCTCCGCCTGTTCAGGTACTGACGACCGACGCTTCTCTCCTGGGCTGGGGAGCACATTGCCAAGGGACATGTACTCAGGGTCTCTGGACCCCGTGGGAATCTGCCCAGCAGATCAACTTCCTGGAGCTCAGAGCAATCCGCCTGGCTCTACGGGCCTTCTCCCACCTTACCACTCACCAGTCCGTCCTCGTCCAGACGGACAATCAAGTGGCCATGTTCTACGTGAACAAACAGGGGGGCACGGGCTCCTTCCTTCTCTGTCAGGAAGCACAAAAGCTCTGCGCTTGGGCCGTCAGCCGAGGAATCCTCCTCAAAGCTGTCTGTCTCCCAGGTCAAGAAAATTACCTGGCGGACAAACTGAGCAGAATCCTCCAACCACACGAGTGGAGATTGGACCCGTTGGTGGTTCAAAGGGTCTTTCTCCAGTGGGGCCTCCCCACTCTGGATCTCTTTGCCAGTCCTCTGAACAGGCAACTTCCTCGGTTCTGCTCTCAGGAACCGCATCCCCTCCGAGTAGCGGTGGATGCTTTTCTGCTCTCATGGTCCACGGGCCTTCTGTATGCCTTTCCTCCCATGCTGCTGGTGTCTCGAACACTTTTCAAGGTTCTCCAAGACAAGGCTTCGGTGATACTGATAGCGCCCCGGTGGCCCCGGCAACCGTGGTTCCCGCTACTGATGCAACTGGCGGTAGACACTCCGTTGCCTCTGGGGTTTCAACCCGATCTCCTGACCCAGGATCAGGGGTCTCTCCTACACCCCAACCTCAGATCTCTTCATCTGATGGCCTGGCTGCTGAAAGGGGAGTCCTTGCTCCCCTCCTGCTGCCTCCAGAGGTGGAAGAGGTCATGCTGGCTTCCAGGCGGCCCTCTACCCGGAAATCTTACGCCCTTAAATGGCGTCGCTTCTCCACCTGGTGTACTCAGCAGTCTCAAGATCCCTTCTCCTGCTCGGTGTCAGTGGTCTTGCAGTACTTGCTTTCCCTCTCCAATCTTGGACTGAAGTCCAACTCGGTCAAAGTTCACCTCAGTGCTATTTCTGCACATCATGTACCGGTGGAAGGCAGGCCTTTTTCCGGCCACCCTCTCGTGGCACGGTTCTCCCGAGGTCTCCTTCTCCTTAAACCACCTTTGCGCCCCCCAGCCCCTGACTGGGACCTGAACGTGGTTTTACAGCGGATCACCTGTCCGCCTTTTGAACCCATGGCTACCTGTCCTCTCCGTTTTCTTTCGTGGGAAACCTTATTCCTGGTAGCCCTCACTTCCGCTAGACGCGTTAGTGAACTGCAGGCCCTAGTGTCTGATCCCCCTTACACTAGGTTCTACAAGAATAGGGTAGTCCTGCGGACTCACCCTAAGTTTCTTCCAAAAGTGGTCTCCCCTTTTCACATCAATCAGGAGGTGGTGCTTCCGACCTTCTTTCCCAGGCCACACTCCAGCCGAGCTGAGAGGGTCTTGCATACCCTGGACTGTAGAAGGGCGCTGAACTTCTACCTTGATCGTACGCGAGAGCACCGTAAGACTGTTCAGCTCTTCCTGTCTTACGACCCTAATAAATTGGGGCTCCCTGTCTCCAAGCGTACTCTGTCCATCTGGGTGGCTGACTGTATCGCTTGGACTTATGGGGCGGCAGGCCTCTCGTTGGAAAGTCGAGTCACCGCTCATCGGGTTAGGGCGAAGGCTGCGTCAGTGGCTTACCTCCGCTCTGTTCCATTGGCAGACATCTGCCGGGCCGCTACTTGGTCTTCGAGCCAGACTTTTGCAACCCATTACTGCCTCGAGAGGGAGTCCCGCAGGGACAGTGCTTTCGGACAGGCAGTCCTCCGTAATCTCTTCGAGGTTTAAGCAACTCCTACCCTCCATCCCGGATGTTGGGCTACCGGTTGGAGATTAGTCAGAGAAGATTCCTTCCTTCTGTGCTGCTGAGCTAGAGGGAGCTCATTTTTGTGCTTAGGGTCTCCGGTAGCCTTAAGCTTGGGAGTCCCATATGTGAGGACTGACTTCCTGCTTGGTCCTGGAGAAAGCGTAGTTACTCACCTGTAACAGGTGTTCTCCAGGAGCAGCAGGAATCAGTCCTCACAACCCTCCCTCCTCCCCGTGGAGTTGCAGTGATATGATTTCGTTTTTGCAAATTTTTTTGCTGTCTTTTCGCTATGTCATCAGACTGGCCAAGATGGCACCTTTGGGCGGGAAGGGGACCGCGCATGCGCGCTGCATTTCCCAAAGGCTTTCTTTGAAAGCTGGGGAAAATTGCTCCGTGAGGGCTCCGTCGGCGCCGACGTCGCCCATATGTGAGGACTGATTCCTGCTGCTCCTGGAGAACACCTGTTACAGGTGAGTAACTACGCTTTCAGAAAGCCTTTAACAAGATCCCTTATCAGAGACTTTTGGCAAAACTAAAAAGTCATGGGATAGGAGGCAGTGTACTATTGTGGATCAGGAGCTGGTTAAAAGATAGAAAGCAGAGGCTAGGGCTAAATGGCCAGTTTTCCCAATGAAAAAGGCGGAGTACCCCAGGGATCTGTGCAGGGTCTGCTGCTTTTTGACATATTCATAAATGACCTGGAAAAGGAAATAATGAGTGGGATTATCAAATTTGCAAATGGCATGAAACTATTTAAAGTTGTTAAAACCCATGAGGATTGTAGAAAATTTCAAGAGGATCTTGATAAATTGGAAGACTGGGCATCCAAATGGCAGATGAAATTTAATGTGGACAATGCAAAGTTATGCAGCTAGGAAAGAAAAACCAAACTATGGTTACACGATACAAGGTTACACATTAGGAACCATCACCCAGGAAAACGATTTAGGTGTCATCGTGGATAACATATTAAAACCCTCCGCCCAGTGTGCAGCGGCGGCCAAGAGAGCAAATAGAATGCTAGGTATGATAAGGAAAGGAATGGAAAATAAAACAAAGGATATTATAATGCCTCTGTATCGTTCTATGGTGCAACCGCACCTTGAGTATTGTGTACATTTCTGGTCGCTGTATCTTAAAAAAGATATTGTTATTAGAAAAGGTACAGAGAAGATCCACCAAAATGGTAAAGGGGATGGAAGGATACCCCTATGAAGAGAGGCTAAAAAGGTTAGGGCTCTTCAACCTGGAAAAGAGACGGCTGAGGGGAGATATGATAGAGGTCTATAAATTAACGAATGGAATGGAACAGGTAAACTTAGATCGATTGTTTACGTTATAATATAGAAAGACTAGGGGACATGCAATGAAGCTACAGGGTAAACTATTTAAGACTAAAAAGAGAAAATATTTTTTCACTCAACGTGTAATGAAACTCTGGAATTTGTTACCGGACGATGTAGTAAAAGCTGCTAGTGTAGCTGGGTTTAAAAAAGGTTTGGACAAGTTCCTGGAGGAAAGCTCCATAAACCATTATTGAAAGGGACCCAGGATATCTCTGCTTGACCCAGTATTAGCATTGAGGAACCTGTGTCTTTTGGGGAGACTGCTAGGTACTTATGACCTAGATTGGCCACTGTTGGAAACAGGATACTGGGCTTGATGGACCTTGGTCTGACCCAGTATGGTATATCTTATGCTCATGTCTTAGAGGCTATGTCAGTCGCTCAGTGACGTAGCCACAGCCAACATTACAGCCACTACCACTGCCCAAGCTGACAAGCAGATCAAGTAATAGAAGTTATCTGCCAAAAAGACCGCTGCCAACTTCATATGTATCGACCCTGCATCTTCCAGCAAGGCCTGCACCCAACACAGAATGGCTCTTCCCACAAGTCCACCACACATAGAAGCTTGGCACCCCCTCCAAAGTCGCATCCGAAAATCGTTTTTTCAAAAGCAAAAGCACTGATTATGGAGTGCAGCTCTGCCCCCCACAGACATAATGGTCCCTTTGGTCACCGCTGCAATCAGAGCATCCACCTTAGGAAAGCAAAACCAGCTCTGCATGTCTGCCTTAGGGATGGCACACAGTCACTTCATGATCTTGCCCCTTCTGAGGATATCATCCAACACATCTCACTCTGGTAGAATCATGCAGTGGACCACTTGCCGGACTGGAAAGGCCTGGGAGGACTTAGAGATGCCTTTCAAAATAGTGTCTTCTGACGCCTCCAAAATATAAAGAACCATTCTCACCTGCAACATGAGAAGCAAGTTCCTCGATAGAAGAGAGCTCCCCACTCCTCAGGCCCTGCACTGTTCATTAAATGTTCCCAATCTGGGTCAACATCTAGTGGAATGCTCCTGGGGAGACCAGAGAATCAGCGCCCATTACCAGGAATCATCACCCCCATCTGCCCTGGACCTTTATGCGGTGGGGACACCCTCCTCACCCCCAAGGCTGGAGGAGCAGACACAGGAAGGGTAGCTGCCACCAGAGGCCAAACCCCTTCACTCCCCCTACTTGGGGGAGAACAAGCTTGAGGGCAGTGCCAAGGCTCATAGAACAACATTAAAGAGGAGAAGTTGCCCAGTCACTGACTCTTGCAACCCTTCCACCCCCATTCTGGGTGCAGTAGTGGAGGGTTTCCCAAAGGGGCCTCAGGATCCTTCTGCACTAGCTGTCATCTGAGGGTCTGTGTGACCAAGATGGCTGGATTTCCTACCCTTATGTGACCAGGCATGGTTACCTGTGCCCCCATACGGTGGATGTGAACTAGGAACCTCCACCCGCCATCAAAGAGGGCTCCTCCGATCCACAGACCACCATGACATGGTGGAAGGTTTCCTCTGGCAGGAAGATCCTTTTCGGACCACCAGGCAAGCCACGACTGTGCCCTGGTCTAGCATTGGCTTCAGGTCTAGATGCTAATCTCAGCCAGATCAACAGTCAAGGTCACGATCATGTAGCCCAAGCCGCACATGGATGGTGACAGACTACCAGGTCTTGAGCCATCCCCACACTTTCACCTTTGGTCAAACTCCTGCCTCCCTGCTGGTAGCCCCCATGGCAATCAATTGAGGCTTCCCCCTACTGAGCCCAGGCTCTCTCATCACACACGCCATGGGCCAACCACCCAGCAACTTATAGCCTTACATCCCTGTTTCTCCCCTCATTGAGGCACTCTAATGCTGCTTTCGTTAATATATTTGTTAAATTCATTTTTCCCCCTCATGCCTGAAAGAGGCATAAAAGGGCAAAGGCAAATGGGGGCAGGGTGCAAACCACCCCCATCTCCCCAAACTTAATCCCACAGGTGTAACCCCCAGCTAATAGGTAAGGAAACATGACAGCAGAAAAAGACCACATGGCCTCATACATGTTAAAACAGTGGGAGGCAGGGCATTGATGCCTTTGTCACAGGAATGGCCAGAGCCACGCCCCTGGTACTGGTTTTGGTCTAACTCGAGCAGGGATAGCAAACTGCAGTCCGTGACCCCTTAGTCTGCCTCTGCCAGGGAAAATGGTCTGCAAACTATAGCTCCAGGAACCTCAATTGCAACACTGCTGCACCAGTTCAGTCACCACCATCTGTTGAGAGACAGAAAAATACTGAGCAGTGCCCCTAACTGCACATATGAGAGCTCTTGCAAAACAACTTTCTTGCGCTTTCCCAGACATCAGGAATCTGGGGACTATGCATAATTTACTTTAATCACCCAGCCAAGTGGTGCTTGCCATGCAGGTTGATGATATAACTTCACTTCTCACTTCTCTTATAACTTCACTTCTCACTTCTCTCTTTTTTTTTTTTTGTTGGATCCCTCCCTCTTTTGTGGTCTAGTGTGTAAATTCGCAGCATGGAAGAAAGATCTGACAAGCTACGGGGGCTGGGTTGTGAGGAGTCAGCATTGAATTTTTGTTGGATACTTACAGATGGAGGCTATCACATTCTTCGCAGTTTGTACTACTTATAGGCTATTGACTATGTACTGTAGACTTTGTGAAGATGGTCTTGATTTGTTCTCATGGGCTTCTGCAACTTTGCAGTTTTTCAGGTCATGTTGCATCTTAATAAAGGACTGACGTTTCCTGTTCGACTCTCCGGGCCAGTCCAGGAACAAGTGGGTTGTCAATCTCCTTCAGCAACTGAGGACTGAAATCTTAAACTTTGAAGAACTGGTATCTGACTCCCTCTGCTGGCCACTCCCAGTCTTTTCAGTCCTCAGCAGCTGAAGGACGTGATCCTGGCTAGCTCCCACTTTCAGATGCTTAAGCTTTAGAACTTTTATTTCTTTTGGTTTTATTTTGTGTACTTTCAGCGTTGGTACATAGCAAGGGGCCCTAGCAGGGTTCCTACCAGTGTACATTGCAGCCGACAAATTTTTAGCGGCGCTCCGAGGCATGGGGCTGAAGAGGCAGAGCCTGTCTCACTTTCAGCTCCGTTTACTAAAGCAGAGAGCAGTGCGGTGCTGGGAGCCCCAGATACCTGCCTGCTGCCTCCGGGGCTCAGCTTCCCTCCCCACTAGCAGTGGGTGCCAGGAGCTGCAGGAGAAGGAGTATTTGTTATTAAGGTTGGTCATTTTTTCTTTTCAGTTGGTTTCTTGGTTTTGTGTGTGCCGGCGGCCATTTTTTTCTTGGCGTTTGGTCGACATTTCTTTTTCCCGCGGCGGTCTCTTAGGAGCCGGTTTGAACAGGGCTTTTTTCTTTCGTCGTTTTTTGGTTTGGGATTTAAAGTTGGATTTTGGTTTGCTCCGTTTGGGATAAGGCCTTGTAAGCATAGCTCCTGTCTCAGAAGCAGGCCTCTCCAACGGTTTATTTTTGGCGGGAACGGCAACCCTGGCTAACACTGTTCCTATAGCCTACAGGCACAGTCAGTTCGTTAAAGATCAATAGGTCACCGGTTCAAACCTCACTTATGGGATAAAAGCTGGTACTAGTCCATCTTTTAAACTGCACCTCTAATATCTTTGGCTCCTCAGGATAAGTCCGCTAAGATAGATAACACCGCAGTCAAAGCGGCGGGTTCAGGGGGAGGAAGCTCCTTCACCCTCCTTGCCAGACATGTCACAGGACTCTGGGGCTATTTTTTTCTGTAGCTTTGCTTTTAGCCCTTCCTCAGAAAGCCGCTGTAGGCTCGGAAAAAAAAAAATCATTTGTGCCTGAGACTGCGCCAGTCTCTCTGCCTAGGCCTGTCCTACCCTGCCTGATGAGGGTCCCTCGGCCGGTGGCCACGGAACGGATTTTGCTACGGCTCTCCTTAGTGAGCCTGTTTCAGATCCCGAGTTGGTCTAGCACGGACGGGTACGCAGCTGCGTTTGGGTCCGCGGTCGACCCCAGTATGTTTTGGGTCTTTCCATAGAGGAACCTTGGGCCTCTCTCTCTCTTTACGCAGGTGTTCTTGGTAGCCTGCGTGTGGTACAACCGACACAGCGGTGTTTTCATTTCTTGCTTTCCATGTGGCACTTACAACGTAGGTGGACGAAAGCATGGTCCCTTTTCATAGTGTCACACTCATAACTGCTACCTCATTTAGCATGTTGACAGGGGCCAAGGATTACACAATCTATATCGGTGTCATGCATCGAAACAACAAAAATCACTTTCTCAGACATCCTGGCTTGCAGATATAAGGGAGTCTGGGGTGTTGTTTGTCTTGTCCAGGTTCAAAGGACGTAGATTTATTTAGGGCTTGGCTTGCTTAGTTTAACCTGTATTATGGAATGCTTTTTTCAATAGCTAAGTACATGTTCCACGATGATTGCTGTTACTCACAAATTTTTCATGCTCTTGTTTGAGCGTACGCCATAATTTGTGCCCTACACTTTTATTCAGGTCTGCATCTTTTCTTTGAAGCTGCGCTCTTTCTTGCTTTTTTCCCACCTCCATTTGGTGGTGTAATTTATTTTTTTTTCACTTTTCCTCAGTTAGTACTTGAAGTCCTTGCGAGTCTTTCTATGCTAGACTCTTTCAATTTCTTTCACTCTCTAGACCTTTGCCATTAGCCCTACAGATACACCCAGAGTTTGCTCAAAGCATTAACCCCGTAGGCAAACCTTAAGTCGTATGCCCGCCTCTTCTCGGGGGTGTGTCTCTCTTTAGTCGCCCATTGCTGTTGCAATGTACGGAATAATAATATTAAGGAGCTCTTAACATGCTTCACAATCTTCCTCTCTGTTACTCCTTGGCCAGATTGGCCACAGGAAGAGGTGTAGATAGCAATTTCCCCAAGTGAAACCATTGGTATATTTTTTTTTTTATCTGCAGGAAGGCTGGGAAATTTGCAGATCATCCATTTCCACTGAGAAATAGCCACGGGCCTGGGTAAACAGCTTTACTAGCTTAATGTGTGGCAGTGTGATGTCCAATAATGTGTTTTTCTAGGCTCCTTCTGTCTGGGTGCTGGTATTGTAAATATGATAGTTGGATTTCAATGTCAAGATCTCAGTGTAGGGAGGCCTAGAGGGTAAAAACAGCTAAAAGCTGGCATAACCCTAAAAGTTCTCCTAGGGTTACTAATGCCTTTGTATAACGGCCGGAGCTTCACCGTCTTGCTCCATTTTGCGGGGCATACGGGTCATTTCCATTTTTCAGCCTCTCCGATTGGCCTGGATGCGACGCCCTGCACCTTTCTACCACCCAACCAGTTCTCTCTGGCAGGCTATAGCACTTCCGGTGACGTCAGCTACTCACTGCTGGTAGTAGTGGCGGCGGCCTTACGGAGAGCAGGCGTTTTTTCGTGCACCCTTACCTCGACAGCTGGCTAATTCGAACCCCGCTGGTATAGGAGTCTCCGTCTCCTGCACCTCCTGCGTTGGCTGCTCAATCGAGCCAACGCTCAGTTGCGGCCGGTTACGAGATTCCTCTCGTTAAGGGCGATTTTCACCGTACAGGTTGGGGTATTTTTTCTGCCATTAGGCTCCGTGTTGCTGTTCCTGTCCTGGTGCAAGCTTTCTTGCATCTTCGAGCGTTGTCGGCGTGGCGCTAGCTGCTGCTCCTTGCATACATGGCGGCGTCCTTCGGCCTCCTGTGGGCAAGGGCCCACATGCGGACGTTGCAGTGAGTGTGGTTATCGCGCTGCAATCCTCCAGATTTGCCCTTGGTATACGGGTTGCCCCGGTGGAGCGTCGTCTCCGATAGTCTCCGGTGGTGGCCGGGGCCGGTTCTTCTGAGTGCAGGGCTTCCCTTAAGCCAGCCTGCCGGGGTGTTGGTTGCGACAGATGTCAGTCTCGTCGGTTGCGGAGATCAGAGTCCGGCGTCATTGCACGGGGGCTTGAGCACCGGAGAGCCAGAATTTTTCCCTTCATCTGGTGGGCTCCGGTAGCTCTGCTCCCAGACGGCGATGGGCATGTTTTTTTCTCGGAATAGGCGCTGACGATGTCTTTTTTTCTCTCATCGCGGCGGCACGGGCAGCGCGGAGTTGTTGCAGCGGAGTCTGCAGCTCAGGTTATGGGCAGAAGTGCTTTCCCTAGCCCTGTCAGCGGCAGAAACGAAAAAAATAAATAAATAAATAAAATTAAAGCTTGGCGGCTTTACTCCGCACGCCTGTGCTGGTTCCGGGGCTTGGTCACTGCACGCTGTGGTGTTTCACAGTCTGACCCTGTGTTGGAGGCAGCCGATAGTGGTTCTTCTGCTTACCTTTGGCGGGGCCAAAGCTTCTCGGGATCTTCCGCAGGCGCAGGGTGCGCATGTTGGATGGTCTCGTTGGGCTGGGAAAGCCATGGCCACCGGAGGATGGTCAATAGAGTGCTTCGGAGGATAGCAGGTCGCTGCGGCCTAGTGATTATCTTTCCACCAGTTTGGCCCCAGCAGGCGTGGTATGCGGATTTTGGGCGTCTTCTCATCCACAAAGCTTGGCGGTATCCCTCGAGGGGGGGGTTTCTGTTCCAGGGACCTCGACTCATGCCCGAAGTGGATTGCTTTGCTCTTCCGGCTTGGCTCTGAGCAGGGACCGGTGGTTCTGGTAAGGGTCTTCGCCTTCGGTCATAGTCTCTGAGCTGCGGGATCGCAGACGTTCCCAGTCCCTAGCTTTGGTTCGGGGATAGCGTCTTTCAAGGTCTTGCTGCGGAGAGCCGAACTACGGCCGAGCGATGCCTTAGTTCTGATGGTGCTGTCTTTTCTTCCGGACAGTTTGGATAAAGGCGCTTAGCGGCGGTCTCTTCCTTTCGCAGAGGTGTGAGCGGGCTTCGTCTCCAGCTCATTCAGCGCGGCTTCCCTTTTTTTCCTTCAAGCGGTTCAGTACTTTCGATCCCCTCTTCGCGATGGGGTTCCACTGTAGATTTTGTCTTCACTGCTTACGACGTGGCGCGACCTCGTTTTTGTTTTCCCAGGCAGCGATTTCTCGCTCGGGGAACTTCTTACAAATGGCCTCTTTCGGGGCTTTCTGTTCCGCGAGGTGGATTTCGGATCTCTCTGCTCTATCGTGTAGGGCTCCCTATCTACACTTTTCAGAGGACGGAATGCGGTTGTGGACGGTTCCCTCCTTTCTTCCGGAGATCGTCTCTAGATTCTCTATTACTCAGTCTATCGCTCTCCCCTCCTTTCGGGTCGGGGATCTTCCCGTTGGCGATGTTCTTAGATGGCTCAGGAGCTCCTCCGAAACACTACGTCTTTCTGGGACTCGGAACAGTTTTTTCTTTGCCGGGTCTCGAAAGGGCGCAACCGCTTCTAGTCGTCCGTTGGTGGACCAGCGATTGGGCTGTCCTAGCAGAGCGCAGGGAACGGATATTCGTGATCGTTTTACGGGCAGCCCAGTGTCCTTTTGGGCAGCATATGCTTGGGTTCCGCCGGTGGATTTTTGTCGGGCAGCTCCGTAGTCGTTGCTTCCGCGTTTGCGAAACTTTGCAGGCTTGCGGGCTTGGCCGAGAGCTAGGCCTGGGTGAGGGCGTCGGTCGTCCTCGTATGCCTGTTCGGTCCCTCCCGTGGTTAGATACTGCTCTGGTACTTCCCACTTGTTCCTGGACTGGCCCGGAGAGTCGAACAGGAAACAGAAATTAGACCTTACCTGCTAATTGTCTTTCCTGGAGATCTCTCCGGGCCAGTCCAGGACCCACCCATGTTTTTTGGTCACATTTCTGTGTAGCGCGGGTACCTAAGGATTCTCGATGGCTAGTGGTGGCGTCCGCGCCATGGGTTCTAATGTGTTGTTTTTTCTGTTCTCACTCATGGCTTCTCGTTCATGGCTTACGTTTTATCTTGTTGGTTATTTTGAAACAAATAAATAACTAAATAATTAAATTAAAAACGAAAAAAAAAAAAATCAGTGAGAAACCTGGTTTTTGCCTGTTCCATCACATTACTGCGAGGCTGCTGCGGTTTCGTATTTCCCCTTTTTCTACTTTTCTGCTGGTTTTTGGCCATTAATTTTTTCATCTGCTTTGTTAAGGTTAGACTGGGAGTGGCCAGCAGAGGGAGTCAGATACCAGTTCTTCAAAGTTTAAGATTTCAGTCCTCAGTTGCTGAAGGAGATTGACAACCCACTTGTTCCTGGACTGGCCCGGAGAGATCTCCAGGAAAGACAATTAGCAGCTAAGGTCTAATTTCTGTTTCAGCCACCATACTGTGGTCAAAATTATAATTCAAATTTCCCACCTCAATCCCACCAGTCCTGTTTGAGGACTACTATATAAAAGGACAGCTATTGCTTAACCATATCATCCTGAAGAAAGCCACAGTATAATGGCTGAGACGTCTGTTCTAGTTACTAAGACACAGAATAACCCAGAAAATGGCAAAGATCATGGTTGGTTTGTTTAATATTAAAATGCAATAACAAAAAATGATAGAAAGCAAGTGAAACTTAGCTAACTGTACAGAAAATGGTCCACCAGTTTTTCACTGCAGGGAGAGATCATAACTACTCATGCCACCTGCCCTTCTCATCAGTGTGATTTTCATTTTTTACAGCAAATTTTGGGCTCTAATCACGAATGACAAATTGATTTTGAAGAAAGGAAGGGCTACTCTTTCCATGGGAATCTGAGCCTAGATTTTGCAAGAATGTGTGTAAATTACAGTATCTTAATTTACACTTTGTGCTCTGCCCAAACTCCACCCATGACAAGGTAGATGCCATCAAGCAATGTGTGTACTTCTACGCTGGTTGGTATTTCAAAAGAGGTCATTTATACATGCATGTATGTAGTCACAGATGTGCGTAAAGGACTATTCTCCAGGACCAAGCAGGAAGTCAGTCCTCACATATGGGTGACGTCGGCGCCGACGGAGCCCTCGCGGAGCAATTTTCCCCAGCTTTCAAAGAAAGCCTTTGGGAATTGCAGCGCGCATGCGCGGTCGCCTTCCCGCCCAAGAGTGCCATCTTAGCCAGTCTTCTTTTTTCCGCGGAGCCCTACAGACGTACCCGTCGTGTCCCAGCGAAAAAGTTGATTTTATTCGGAATATTCTCTTTTTTCCTTCGGTTCGACGCCGGTCTTTTTCCCGCCCGGACTCGCGACGCCGGTCACGAGTCCTCTTCTTCTTTTTCGGTTTTTCTGATTTAGTCAGTTTCGTTTTTCGGTTTTTTCACTGGCAGCCCGGTCCTTTGACCTCGCCGGGGCCCTTTTTCCCCCGATGGCTGCCAGTGGTTTCAAGCGGTGTGGTCAGTGTGACCGAAATATGTCACTAACTGACACACACGATAACTGCCTCCGCTGCCTGGGCCCGGATCATGACGAAATGATCTGTGGGACCTGTGGCAAAATGTCCTCCAAAGCGTTGAGAAGTCGGCGGCATCAGCGCGATAGGATCTTCGCTGACCCCGGCCGTACCCGGACCTCGTCGGAGGCCTCGGCGTCCAGAGGTTCCAGCTCTGACCGTCGCCGGAGTTCCTCCGACAGGGGTTCTCCCTCCGGGGACCATCGACGGAAGGTGAAACCCGCGAGGGCGGCGTCGGTGGACGCTCCTGGCTCCGCGAGGGCCAGGTCGCATAGCCCCGATAGCCGTCCCGGGTCCTTGGAGAAGGAGCACCTCTCGAAGCGACCTCGCGTGGAGTCGGAGCTGCCTGCTCGGGTAAGTCCTGTGGTCCTCCTGGACTCGCCTCCGAGACCACCGACGTCGGGCCCGACGCCGTCGGGGCCCGAGTCGGGGGCTGCTGGGTCACCTGAGGTCGGACTCAGGTTGACGGCCTGGGAGAGCAGACTGTCTGCCTTCATGGACCAGCAGCGGGCACTGCTCGCTAGCCTCGCTGGCGCCGCTGCCCCGACCGCCGGGACGTCGACGTCTAAGTCGACCCCGGAGACCGAGCCGATCCTCGAGTCCATGCGAACTCGAGTCGATCCTCGGTCGAGGTCACCCTCGGCCTCCCGTTCGGGACCGAGGTCGTCGACGCCGCAGCCTGCCCGGGCCGACCCCACCGATTCCTCCTCGGAGTCGGTCTGGGAGTCTGAAGAGGAAGAGTCACCTGATTCTTTTCGGACTCGGTGTGTCCCCTCGGACTCGCCTGAGTCCGAACCTCGGAAGCAGTCCCCTCCGGAGGATGCCCGGTTCTCGGACTTCGTCAGGGATATGGCCAAGGCTTTGGCCTTCCCTGCGGATCCCGAGGAGGAGCCTCGAGCCGAAGAGCTCGACGCCCTCCAGTATGACTCTCCCGCCAGGGAACACTTTACTGTACCGGTTCCTCCCATGCTGGAACGACTACTCTTCCGCATGTGGGAGAGTCCGGCCTCCTCGCCGGTCCTGAGCAAGCGGGTCGATTCTATCTATCGAGTCCGCAAGAGCCCTGGCTTCCAGAAAGCACAGCTACCACACCATTCCATGGTAGTGGAATCGGCCATGCATCGTCTTAAGAGCCAGAAGATGCACTCCTCGGTGCCTCCTGGCAGGGAGGCCCGTAACCTGGATGGCCTTGGTAAGAAGTGTTTCCAGGGCTCTATGCTTGCGTGTCGTGTCCAGACATACCAGCTATACATGGGCATGTATCTCCGAGACCTGGCTAAAGAGCTAGCCGGATTCTCCGCTGGATTGTCCGAGGAACCTTTGCGGAGGTTCCTAGCCTTGTCCACTGGCATTCGGGAATGCTCAAAATTCATATCCCGAGCAGCCTATGATGGCTTTGAAGCATCGGCTCGAGTGGCCGCAGCCGGCATCGGTGCCCGCCGACAGGCTTGGCTTCAGTCGTCTGACCTTGAGCCCTGGGTGCAGGACAAGTTGGTCGATGTCCCCTGCCGAGGTGAAAACCTCTTTGGCAAACCTATGGACGAGAAGGCTGCACAACTAGAGACAGAGACTCTCACCAGGACTAGGCTTTCTAGGAAGACCTCCGCCCCTTCCCAGAAAAAGAAGGGCTCGGGAAAGAAGTCCTTTTACGTGAGAAAGGCGGCTGCCTATAAACACTACCCCCAATATCAGGCCCCCGCAGCTCCCCAACAGGGCCAGCAGGCCAAGGGACAGGGTAACGGGTCCCGTAGGCAGCAAGCCCCCAAGCCTGCACCACCAGCCCCTGCTCAGCAGGGTGGGGGTTTTTGACTCCTTCAGCATAGCCTCTCCCCCTCCGCTGGCTCCTCCCAGCAGCGGAGGCCGGCTGGTTCATTTCGCCCACAGGTGGTCCAACATCACTTCAGATGCCTGGGTGCTTCAAGTCGTAAGAGAAGGCTATCTTCTCCACTTCCACCAGGTCCCTCCCTCCTATTTCCCGGGAGAACCTCCACGACTCCCTCTGCACAGGGACTTACTCCTTCAAGAGTTAGCAGGTCTTCTACAGGAACAGGCGGTGGAACCGGTGCCCCACCACCTGAGAGGTCAAGGCTTTTATTCCAGGTATTTTCTAGTACCAAAAAGGACAGGAGGCCTCAGACCCATCCTGGACTTGCGCAACCTCAACAGGTTCCTCGTGCGTGAAAAGTTCAAAATGCTTACCCTTGGAATCCTTCTGCCCTACCTCCAGCAGGGAGATTGGCTATGCTCCTTGGATCTAAAGGATGCCTACACGCACATCCTCATCCACCCAAGCCACCGCCAATACCTAAGGTTTGTGGTGGCAGGAAATCATTACCAGTACAGGGTACTGCCCTTTGGCCTGTCCTCCGCACCGCGAGTCTTCACAAAATGTCTCGCGGTGGCGGCGGCCCATCTCCGGCTTCACGGCCTCTGTCTTTCCGTACCTCGACGACTGGCTCATCAGAGCAGCGTCCGCTCCGGAGGTCACCAACGCCGCACACCGCACGGTGACTCTTCTGCAGTACTTGGGCTTTGTCATAAACTTCGCAAAGTCCACTTTGCTCCCCTCACAGGATCTCGAGTTCATCGGCGCACGACTGCACACTCCTCAGGCGCGAGCTTTCCTGCCTCTCGACAGGGCTCAACGGCTCATGGACCTAGCCGACCATTTTCGCAGCCAGTCCCTGGTCTCCGCCAGGCGCTTCCTGAGACTGCTCGGCCATATGGCTTCCACCGTCCATGTGACCCCCAATGCCCGCCTGAATATGCGGCCTGCTCAATGGTATCTTCGCAAGCAGTGGCAACAAGCCACAGGCGGCCTAGCAGACCTAGTGCGCGTCTCCGAGCCGCTGGCCTCGTCTCTCCAGTGGTGGCTTCATCGGCCGAACCTGGTACTCGGCATGCCTTTTCAGTCACCTCAGCCGGCCCAGGTGCTGACGACAGATGCGTCCCTCCTGGGTTGGGGAGCACATTGCCAAGGGGCACGTACTCAGGGCCTCTGGACCACGTGGGAGTCTGCTCAGCAGATCAACTTCCTGGAGCTCAGAGCGATCCACCTGGCTCTCAAGGCTTTCTCCCACCTGACCTCTCACCAGTCCGTCCTTGTCCAGACGGACAATCAAGTTGCCATGTTCTACGTGAACAAACAAGGGGGCACGGGCTCCTTCCTTCTCTGTCGGGAAGCACAGAAGCTCTGCTCTTGGGCCGTCAGTCACGGCGTTCTTCTCAAGGCAGTTTATCTCCCAGGCCAAGACAATTGCCCGGCGGAAAAACTCAGCAGGATCCTCCAGCCGCACGAGTGGCGTCTGGATCCCTTGGTAGTTCAGAAGCTCTTTCTAAAGTGGGGCCTCCCCACGATGGATCTCTTTGCCAGTCCTCTCAACCGGCACCTTCCTCGCTTCTGCTCTCGCCAGCCACATCCCCTTCGAGTTGCGGCAGACGCTTTTCTACTCTCATGGTCGGAGAGCCTTCTGTATGCTTTTCCTCCCATCCCGCTAGTCTCTCGAACTCTTTTCAAGGTTCTCCGAGACAAAGCTTCCATGATCCTGGTGGCCCCTCGCTGGCCCAGACAGCCGTGGTTTCCACTCCTGCTGCAATTAGCGGTAGAGGATCCATTCCCTCTGGGGTTTCAACCGGATCTCCTCACTCAGGATCAGGGGTCTCTGCTACACCCCAACCTCAGATCTCTCAATCTAATGGCCTGGCTGCTGAGAGGGTAGTCCTTGCTCCCCTTCTCCTGCCGGCAGAGGTGGAAGAGGTCGTCCTAGCTTCTCGGCGACCTTCTACCCGCAAATGCTACGCCCTTAAATGGCGTCGCTTTTCCGTTTGGTGTACCCAACAGTCTCAGGATCCCTTCTCCTGCTCGGTGTCGGTGATCTTGCAGTACTTGCTCTACCTCTCTAATCTGGGACTTAAGTCCAACTCCGTCAAAGTTCACCTCAGTGCTCTTTCAGCACATCATGTACCGGTGGACGGCAGACCTCTTTCCAGCGACCCTCTCGTAGCGAGGTTTCTCCGAGGTCTCCTTCTACTTAAACCACCTCTGCGCCCGCCAGCGCCTGACTGGGATCTGAATGTGGTTTTACAGCGGATCACCTGTCCGCCTTTTGAACCTATGGCTACCTGTTCTCTCCGTTTTCTTTCTTGGAAAACATTGTTCTTGATAGCCCTCACTTCCGCTAGACGCGTAAGTGAATTGCAGGCCCTCGTGTCTGATCCCCCTTACACTCGGTTCTACAAAAATAGGGTAGTCCTACGGACTCACCCAAAATTTCTTCCAAAAGTGGTCTCCCCTTTTCACATTAATCAGGAGGTGGTACTTCCGACCTTCTTTCCCAGACCACACTCCAGCCGAGCTGAAATGGTCCTCCATACCCTGGACTGTAGAAGGGCATTGAACTTCTACCTTGACCGTACGTGGGAGCACCGTAAAGCTGCTCATCTTTTTGTGTCTTTTGATCCCAATAAATTGGGGCTCCCGGTCTCCAAGCGTACTCTGTCCATCTGGGTTGCGGACTGTATCGCTTGGGCTTATGGGGCAGCCGGGCTCTCCTTGGATGTTCGAGTCACGGCTCATTGTGTTCGGGCAAAGGCTACGTCAGTGGCTTACCTCCGCTCTGTTCCGCTGGCAGACATCTGCCGGGCTGCTACTTGGTCTTCGAGCCAGACTTTTGCGGTCCATTACTGTCTCGAGAGGGAGTCCCGCAGGGACAGTGCTTTCGGACAGGCAGTCCTCCGTAATCTCTTTGAGGTTTGAGCAACTCCTGCCCTCCATCCCGGATGTGGGCTACCGGTGGGTAATAATTCAGCGAAGATTCCTTCCTTCTCTGCTGCTGAGCTAGAGGGAGCTCATTTTTGTGCTTAGGGTCTCCGGTAGCCTTAAGCTTGGGAGTCCCATATGTGAGGACTGACTTCCTGCTTGGTCCTGGAGAAAGCGTAGTTACTCACCTGTAACAGGTGTTCTCCAGGAGCAGCAGGAATCAGTCCTCACAACCCTCCCTCCTCCCCTTGGAGTTGCAATCATCTGCTTAAGTTTTTTGCAAATTTTTATGCTGTCTTTTTTAGCTATGTCATCTGACTGGCTAAGATGGCACCCTTGGGCGGGAAGGCGACCGCGCATGCGCGCTGCAATTCCCAAAGGCTTTCTTTGAAAGCTGGGGAAAATTGCTCCGCGAGGGCTCCGTCGGCGCCGACGTCACCCATATGTGAGGACTGATTCCTGCTGCTCCTGGAGAACACCTGTTACAGGTGAGTAACTACGCTAAATTACCCCCTACAAGGATAGTAACAGTGCTGTGGAAAATTCAGATAAGGGCACTAAATGTATAAATACTTTTGACTCTCTGGCCCAGTGTGTTTAATATTAGTAGATTCAAGCACTGAGACGTGCAAAGCACTACCTCATTTGCAGAATGTTGTCAACACTGATAGTACTTTTGGTGATGTTTTAATTTCTCAGCATGTGAGGATGTTGAGGTCTGAGCTGCAGAAGCTTGGAGATTCGCTTCAGTCTTCGGTGCGAGCATGCTGTCATAATACCAGCGCTGAGAAACTCCGCCTCACCCTTAACGCCTGCCATGATATTCTGACCAAACAGGTAAAACTCTCCATCTGCATTTTCTTCTGTCATGACTTTTTACGGTATAGGGATTTATGACAGCATTGTTGTAATTACTGACAGGTCATAGTTCTGCTAAACAGTTTTATGATACCAAAATCTATACAAAAGTTAACAGAATGTTCCTCATTGTCCCTTCAGACCAGTCTACACCTGTGAGTTTATGCTTTCCTACCAGTAGATGGAGACCAAGAACTACTAGTTTGACATCCTCCTATGTATGGTCCTGTGCAGCTCACAGCAAATCAATATTTTTTAACCTCCAGCTGATGATAGATGAGGTTATCCATACAGTCTGATCTGGCCTGAGAGCATTTGTTTGTTTTTTGGAAAAGGGGGGGAGAAGTTGAATGGGTTTGTGTCCTTCTCTACCTCGCTATCAAGCAAGAGGGCTAAAGGTTGGGCCTTAAATTGCTATTGTAAGGAGTCAGTCTGTGTGGTCCCTGTTTTCCTCCCCTACTCTTGGGAAAGAAAAAAGCCTGTGAATAAACCTAAAAGAAAAAAAAACCCTCACAAAACAAAAAGACAAAGCCGTGCCAGGGAAACAGCAGTCTACCCATGTAGTAAGATGGAAGGCAGGCTTTTAAGCACCCAGAGCAGCAAGCTGTGGATTAAGTGGGGACGGTGATGGCATGGGATCATGTGGCACGGCAGTATCTGCCGAGCACAGGAGATACTGTGACCTGCAGCTCCGAACATGTCACCAGTCTGGGGAGGGGAAAGATTTGTGCTGTGCATATGCCAATGATCATCACCTGGTTAAAGCTGTGGCCTTGGGGGAGCCATAAATAGCCACTGGCAGTGCAGGGGGTGCACACTTCCAGTGGCAGCCTGGTATCTGTGCAAGCATCTCATTCAGTTCCCAGCTTGATGACAATGCAGTTTTTAATGGGAATGGTTGCTATTTTACCCTCTGTGCCAGCAATTGCAGATGAAGATACCCCCCACCCCATATGTTTAGCCCAGTAGGGAGGCGATGTAGGCCTTTATAGAAGACCTTTCAGGTGCTGCCTTCTCAGAATTCCTAATACTCTTGCACAAGGCTTTTTGTTTGAAGAAAGGCCTTTTGGCTGCTGATCCTGGTGTGTAGCCTACTCCTGAGAGGCTAGTCAGCAAAGAACTGCAGTAATAAGAGGCCTTGTTTCAATTTGGGAGATGAAGTGGAGGAGACTCGTTGGGGTCCTTGTCACCTCTGAGGGAAGAAAGTGAACTCTTGGCTGCATCCCTTAGAGGAACCTCTAGAGGAGAGTGATATCCCTCCAAAAAAGATCCTTCTGTAGCAAGAATCTTTTGTAGAAATGAGAAGAGTGCTCTCATTACTCAGGGCCTGTATGTGTTAGATTTTGGACAGACCGCTGGCAAAGACTGTGGCAGAGAAGGTTCTACTGTTGAAGGGCATCATGAAATTAGCACAGGCCTTTCCTAGTCATAGGGTGATCGGAGATGATAGCCACAGGGTGGGACACCGGATGCTGATTTAATGGAGGCCAGGTTTCTGGTGTGGCTATATCCTCTGGTAATAAGAGTGCCCAGGGTGGAAGCAATAATGTTGGTGACAGATGACCACCATCCCAGTAAAAGGAGGCACTGCCTTTAACAAGATCGTCAGATAGAAGTCTCCTGTTGTAGTCCTTTGAAGCATTGGTGCTGCAGGTAGTGATCTGCTGTAGCTATGTGACTAGAGCTTTTTTGCATTGGACACTGAAGTTGGCAATGGAGATCATAGCAGATTCCCCACTTTCTATGATTTGATTTGAGCGATGACCAAAATATAGCTATGATAATGACCATCCTTCTACTGTTAACTTAGAAATTGGTCAGTAGGCGCGGCCTCAAAGGCATGCGTAAGCAGCAAATTTCCCTTTTAAAGGAAGGCTCCTCTTTGGTGAGGAACTCAACAGGTAAAGTTGCTAGGTGAAACCAAGGTGCTTAAGCTCCTTGGGAACCGGATTATTCTCTTTAGTGAAAGCATGCTTTTGGCTGGGGATGTCCCAAGCTGATAGATATTCAAGGGTCAGCCCTGTTGTGGCTTCTGTAGAGGAGGGTGGGAAGGGGGCACAGGACGCACCACTGCCAATAGCTCCCTTTGCAGGTGTGGGGGACCCACCTTTTCGCATTTTCGAACATGTGACACCTTTACTGGCTTCCTATAGCCGGGCGCCTCGAGTATAAAACCCTCCTGATTGCATTCAAAATCCTCCACCAGCTCTCTACAACCACCTTAGACTTCCTACACTGGACACCGGACAGCAGAATCAGGAGAACAAACATGGCAAATACCCTTTCCATTCCCACTTTGGCCAGTAAAACCTCCCAATATGTCAGGCATAGAGCCTTCATTTTATTTGCCCCTCAGCTCTGGAACTCCCTCCCTTCGCCAGTTCGTCTTATCACTGACCTATCCACCTTTAGAAAGGCAATAAAATTAATTTATTTATTTATTTATTTGCAGCGCTTGATATACCGTCCATACCGGAGTGTCAGGGCGGTGTACAATAATCATAGAGACGGCTAGAAAAACAAAGGAGGAAAGAACGCCATTCCTTAATAGGAAAGTAATAGTGAGGCAGTAGGAAGAGTATAGGAAAGGGACAGAGCTGGATGGAGAGTCAGAGCTGACTGCGGGTGGGGTGGGAGGGTAAAGGGGGGAAAGGAAGGGTAATGCATAGCATTGCGATCATCATGTCACAGTTTCAGGGGCAGGGAGGTTGAAGGCCTGGTAGTAAAGATGGGTTTTGAGTGGGGCTTTAAAGCAGGGAAATCAAAGTTCAGTACAGCGAGAGTGTGGGAGTGAATTCCACAGAGCGGGACTTAGAAAGAAAAACGTGGAGTGACGGGTGATTTCAAGGTGTGCTTGAGATGGTGAGGGAAGAAAAAGATGGTAGCCATGGCCAGAGCGAAGCAAACGATGAGCAAACTGGAGATGGATGAGGTCACCAGATACTGGGGGATACCGGTGTGGAGAGCCTTGTGCGTGGTGATGAGGAACTTATAAATGAATCTGAATTTGATAGGAAGCCAATGGAGAGAGAGAAGACAGGGAGTGATATGGGCGACGGGGGAGGAATGAGTGATAAGACGAGCGGCTGTATTTTGAACAAGTTGAAGACATCGAAACTGATAATTGGGGAGACTGGCGAAAACAGAATTATAGTAGTCCAAGCAGGAAATCACAAGAGAGAGAACCAGGGTAGTAAGGGAGGGGACAGAGAGAAGTGGCCGAAGAGTCCGAATCCTCCGAAGGTGAAAGAAACAGCTATGCACGAGGGTGGAAATATGCTGGTGGAAAGACAACGAGGAATCGAGGGTAACACAAAGGTAACAGAGTAGGGACGAGTGGGATGGGGAGGGAAGACATAGTAGGAGCCAGGGCGGGAGGGGTGGCGCTGAAAGAGAACCAAATGGCAGAAGACTTAGGCGGGTTGATGCAATGGAAGTTTTCGGAGAACCAGCCGGCAACAAGGGTGAGACAAGTATTAAGGGCATTGAGGTCAGGTGCCAAGGAACTAGTGTGATGGATGAGGAGAATATCGTCGGCATAAAAATAGGCAGATATACCTTATCTCCAGGAACAAGCAGGAATGAGTCTTCACATATGGGGTACGTTGGTACCGACGGAGCCTGCGCGGGAACGCTCCCCAGCTTCCCAGAAAGGAAAGCTTTTGGGAGCATCCCACAGCGCCTGCGCGCTGCCTTCCCGCCTTTCCTAACCGCCTCTCCCCAGTTGTTCTTTGCCGCGGAGCCAGCAGGTCGTGTTCCTGTCACTGCTGAAGAAGTTCTTTGTTTTATTTTATTTCTTTGGTCGCGCGTCTGCCTTCCCCGACGTCGGACCGGTACTGCCGGTCTTTCTTTCTTTTCTTATTAAAAAAAATAAAAATTCCCTCACTTAGTGTATTTTTCCTCTTTTGGGCCTTAGGCCTCACAAAGAATTTTCCTCATGGAAAAACCAGCCTCCGGGTTTAAAAAATGCACTAAGTGCAGCGGTACTATTTCTGTTACCGACACCCATGAATGGTGTCTTAAATGTTTGGGTCCTGACCACTCCATTTTGGATTGTTCGTCCTGCTCCTTGATGTCTAAACGAGGGTTACAGAACCGAGCAGCCAAGCTCCATGTGCTGTTTCCCTCTGATGCAGCTTCAGTGGCATCGACGTCTTCCAGGGCTGCTTCTTCCTCCCATGGATCTCAGGTAACCAAACATAAGTCCAGCCGGTCCTCGAAGGGTAGATCTCCTTCCAAGCATCGAGATGCCTCCGGGCTTGCCCTCGAGGATCCTGCACCAGCAAAACAACCCCGGCGGGAAGCTCCGGCTTCCAAAGCTCCACCTATGGGGTTACAGGTTGACATTGATGGCACGGCCTCGACCGATCACCTGTTAGAATGCTCTGGGGTACCGGCGCAACCTTCCAGTACCGAATTCCAGGCATTCATGGCGTCGATGGATCAGAATGTCCTATCCATGCAGCAGGCTATCACGGCCTTCATTCAAGCTGCGACGCCGCTGATACCTCAACAAACCCCGTTGTCGGTATCGGCTCCGGTACCGGTACCGACTGCATCGACATCGACCAGGATGCTGACTGCAGCGGTTCCCTGTCCGGGGATGCCCATCGGTACCGAACCGGTACCGATGACGCCCGATGTCGATACCGCTCGGTACGCGTATCGAGCTTTGGAAGAACACCCTGACAGTCAATACTTCGATTCCTCCGAAGATTCTGATGCATCGGAGGCATCTGCTGAAGTATCCATAGCCCTTCCTGAAGAGCCGCCTTCTCCAAAAAGAAGAATGTCTCCTCCAGAAGACTTGTCCTTTCAAGACTTCATAAGAGAAGTGGCTAAAGGACTCTCTATTTCAGTAACCTCTGAGTTAGAGCCTAGAGCTAAAAAATTGGATATTTTAGGTTATTCTAAGGCTCCTAAGGAGGCAGTCACCTTGCCAATTCATGAGATTCTTTATGGTCACATGATTGATTTATGGGAGACTCCTCTCACTATCTCTCCTCATTCTCGAAGATTGGACACTATGTACCGTGTCCCTCCTTGTCCTGGTTTTCATAAAACACAGCTTCCTCACCATTCTTTTGTGGTGGAGTCAGCTATGAAAAAGATAGAGTGCAAAAAGACACTCCTCTGCTCCTCCAGGAAGAGAATGCAGGACCTTGGATGCTTTTGGTAGGAAAATCTTCCAAGCCAGTATGCTCATTGCCAGAATCAACTCCTATAGTCTCTATATGGGTATGTTTCTGAAAGAAGTTGCAGATAAGCTGCACACTTGCCTCCCTTTTCTTCCAGAGGATAAAAGGGAAGAATTTCTTATTTGGCTTAAACATACTCAAGATATTTCAAAGTTTTCCAATTATGCAGCCTTTGACTCCTTTGAGGGTGCCAGCAGAGCTTTGGCCATTGCCATAGCTGCTCACAGAATTGCTTGGCTCCAGGCTTCTGATCTAGAATCTTGGGTCCAGGATGGCTTGGGAAATCTTCCCTGTACAGGAGAAAACCTGTTTGGCAAAGATTGACAAATAAAAGCCACTCAAATGGATGCAGAAAATTCTGCTTTGGATAGACTTTCAAAGTCAACCTCCATTCCTGCCAAGAAAAAACCCTTCAAGAAGTCTTTTTTCAAAAAAGGCAGATTCCATCCTGCTTCTGGCCAACAATCATCTACAGGTCGTTTTGCTGCTAAGCGTCAGCAACCTAAACAGGCCAGGCTTAAGCCTACAGGGGCTGCTGCAACTCAGCAGACCCAGCCTCCTCAGGGCTTTTGACTTGATGCTAGAGAACTTAGCCTTTCTGGTTCTGAAACAGCCAGAGCCTCTCACCATTCCAGGAAGGTTAGCTCATTTTGCTCCCAGATGGGAGCAAATTACAGCAGAGCAGTGGACCCTCTCCATCATAAGGGAGGGCTACAAACTCCATTTCTCAAACCTTCCTCCTCACACCATGGTGAGACATTTCAATTCTCCAGCGTCTCTCCTCAACCTTCTAGGTCGGGAGGTGGCTACCCTTCTTGCCCAAGGGGCAATAGAAGAAGTACCTCTTCAACAAGGGTCAGGGTTTTACTCCCCCTACTTTCTGATCCCAAAGAAAACAGGGGGCTACAGACCCATATTAGATCTCAGAGAATTGAACAAATTTCTATGCAAGGAGAAATTCAAGATGCTTTCTCTGGGCACTCTCCTTCCATAAGAAAATCTCAGATTTACGTTCCTCCTTCATGACTCCAGCCTCGCCCACATTATCTTCTCCTCCCTCTCCTTCTGTTGCTGCACCCTCTGCTGGGCTGTCAAATCCTACCCCACTAGGTTCACCCCCTTCCCCATCGAATCGGGCACTAGCACATACATGGTCCTCCTTCTATCCCATCACCTCTGCTGAGCTCCTACAAGTCCTCTCTAGTTCTAGGAAAACCACATGTCAGCTTGACCCAATTCCCTCCCACTGGCTGGCCGAACCCTCCTTGCAATTAGTTCCTATCATGATTACCATTCTTAATACTAGTTTTTCCTCCGGCCATTTTCCACTTCCTTGGAAGTCTGCCATAGTGCGTCCTCTCTTGAAACAATCATCACTTGATCCCTCCACTCCTTCTCATTGGCGTCCTTTGTCAAACCTCCCTTTTCTGGCTAAACTACTTGAACGCTTTGCTTTTGCACAACTCAATTCCCATGTTGAAGCTACTAATGCCTTACACCCACGCCAAGCAGGATTCCGTTCAGGGCATAGTATGGAAACCGTCCTACTGGCCCTACTCAATGAACTCCACGTCGCCCATGACCGTGGAGATATTACCCTCATTTTCTCTCTCGACCTTTCTGCGGCATTTGATCTCATTGACCACCACATTCTTCTTTCTCGTCTAGCGGATCTGGGGTTACGTGGTGAGGTCTGGAAATGGTTCTCTTCTTTTCTCTCCGGCCGTTCTTTTACCGTCCATTCCAACAACCAGCGCTCCTCTCCGTTCCCTCTTGCCTGTGGTGTTCCCCAGGGTTCGGTTCTTTCTCCTCTTCTGTTTAATATCTTTCTCTCCCCTCTCCCTCTCTTGATCCAGCAATATCCAGTTTCATCATACATCTACGCCGATGATATTATTCTCCTGTATCACACTTCACCATTGAACCTTGACATCTCTCCGTTTAATCGTTGCCTTGCTCATGTTGCTTCCTGGCTTTCCCTTAACCTCCTGCACCTCAACCCAGCAAAATCTACAGCTATGTGGGTCTCCTTGAGCGACTCCTGTCCGACGGTTGCTCCCCAGATCGGCCCTACTCTAATTCTTGTCTCCTCCTTCCATTACCTGGGGGTTACTCTAGACTCCACTCTTTCTTTCTCTGGTCACATCTCCACTCTCACCTGCCGGTCTTTTGCAGTCCTACGACAAATTAGAACTGTTCGGTCCATTCTCCCTTCTACTGCACTGATTACTCTTGTTCTAGCCTTGGTCATCAGCAGACTTGACTACTGCAATGTTTTCCTAGCTAATCTCCCTGCCACTCAACTTAAGCATCTTCAATTAATTCAAAATACAGCAGCTCGTCTTATCAACTTTTCCCATCGTTACGAACATGTTACTCCCATCCTATTCCGTTTACATTGGTTGCCCCTCCGCTATCGTTTCCGTTATAAGTTCCTTATCCTAACACATAAAGCTATCTACACCTCTACTCCACGTTATCTGGCCGATCTTATTTCTCTGCACACACCCTACCGTCAACTCCGTTCCCTGCATGCTAATCACTTATCCTTACCCTCTCCATCACAAGCACACTTAGAACAGACCCGTCACTCTGCTTTCTTTTTTCTGGGTCCCTCCCTTTGGAATGCTTTGCCTCCTTCCCTCCGACTAGAATCTTCATATTCCAAATGTAAAGAGCAATTGAAAACTCACCTGTTTCAACAAGCATTTGACCTTCCCTCGGATGCCCCCTCCTGAAACCCTCAGTCCTTGTTTGCTTATCCTTGGTGCTGTTGTCTAGTCCTGTATTGTTGTCTCCCCTTTATTGTTTTGTCTTCCTTTCTGTACCTGTTGTCTGTTTTGAATCCTTCGTCTGTTATGTCTCTGTGCTCTTTTGATGCTGTTGTATTCTGTCCTTTACCCTCTCTTTCTATTTATAATTTGGCATTCCTTTTCCTTAGCTTAGTGGCGTATTGCCTTTTATTGTACACCGCTCAAATGTCTTGACAAGAGCGGTCTATCAAATGACGCAATAAAGATAAAGATACCTTCAGAGTCAGGATTGGCTTTGTTCTCTAGATCTCAAGGATGCGTACACACATGTCCTCATCCATCCTTCTCACAGAAGATACCTCAGTTTTCTTTTTCAAGGAAAGCATTACCAATACAGGGTGCTTCCTTTCGGTCTGGCCTTTGCTCCAAGAGTGTTCACCAAATGCATGGCAGTAGTAGCTGCATTTCTACGCACTCTGGGAATATTTGTATTCCCATACCTGGACGACTGGCTCATCCGAGCTCCATCTCAGTCAGAGGCCCAGACTTCCCTGGACTGCACAAGGCGCATTCTGCAGTATCTGGGACTTGTGGTAAACCTCCCAAAGTCCCAACTCACCCCTACTCAGTCCCTAGAGTTCATAGGGGCCTGGCTAGATACTACCACTGCAAGGGCCTATCTTCCTCAGGCCCGTTGCCTACGCCTAGTGCAGTTAGCCTCCCAGATTCAGTCAAAGAACCATTTAACTGCCCGGGAGATGCTACAATTGCTAGGCCACATGGCATCCACAGTGCATGTGGTCCCCTATGCTCGCCTTCACATGAGAGCAGCTCAATGGACTTTGTCCACCCAGTGGACTCAAGCATCAGGGGCTCTGTCAGACAAAATAGCAACCTCCAGACGCCTCTTTTGGTCTCTCCAGTGGTGGACGTCCACCCAAAATCTGTTGCTGGGGTCCCCCTTCCAACAGTTGTTGCCCCAGGCAACCCTCACAACAGATGCCTCCCAAACAGGTTGGGGAGCTCATCTGCAAGACCTCTCCACTCAGGGCACTTGGTCTCCATAGGAGACCTCTCTACATATCAACCACTTGGAGCTCCGAGCAGTTTTTCTAGCTCTCAAGGTCTTCCATACCCTGCTCAGCTACAAGACAGTCCTCATTCATATGGACAATCAGCTAGCCATGTTTTACATAAACAAGCAAGGAGGAACTGGCTCTCTGTCGCTTTGCAACAAAGCTTAAAGATTGCGGGCCTTCGCCAGAGAGCATCAAATCCATCTCCTGGCCGTATACCTTCCAGGAATCCAAAACTCTTGGGCAGACAGACTCAGTCGAGTTCTGCTTCCACACGAATGGTCCCTGCACATGGACCAGGTACTCAGAATCTTTCAAGAGTGGGGAACCCCGGACATAGACCTCTTTGCAAGTCCGTGGAATGCCAAACTTCCCCGGTTCTGTTACAGAATTCCGTGTCAGAGAGTTCAGGCCAAGGATGCCTTCCTCCTTCACTGGGGTCAAGACTTCCTGTATGCCTTTCCACCCATTCCCTTGATTCCCAAGACTCTGTTCAAGCTCCAGAGGGATCAAGGATCCATGATCCTCATAGCTCCACGCTGGCCACGCCAAGTGTGGTACCCTCTACTTCTGCATCTCTCTCAAGCTCCCTCCCTAGACTTGCGAGTTGCTCCAGACCTTCTGTCTCAGGAGGAGGGGACTTTGTGGCACCCAAACCCCAAGTCCCTTCACCTTGGAGCTTGGTTGCTGAAGGCCTAGACCTTCAAGGTTGGAATCTTTCTCAACAAGTGAAGGATATCCTCCATGCTTCCAGAAAAACTTCTACTAGACGTTCCTATGCTTTTAAATGGAAAAGGTTTTCCATTTGGTGTACTGAGAAGGGTCTTGACCCTCTAGCACTACCTTTGAATTCTCTATTGGAATATCTCCTGCATCTCTGAATCAACTCCCCTGTGAGCTGCGCCTAACCAAGGACATCACCAAATTCAGAAAAGAGCTAAAAACACACTTATTCCGATGTCATTACAATCAAATATAACCTTCTACTGCTAGTGATTTGTAAAAACTGATATATGTTTAAATATGTTTTAAATATGTAAATATGTATATATAAATGTAAAAACGTATGATTCGTCCCCGAAGACGCCAATCATGTGTGCTGTGACCTCAGATCTATGTATATACCCCCCCCCCCCCCCCAAGTCTTGATTGACTACCCCACAAAGATTAATCAAACCGCTGCTGATCGCTGGAAGTAGCGGTATATAAATGTGTAGTAAATAAATAAAATAAAATCTCTCCAATGCAGGTCTTAAGACGAATTCAGTAAGGGTCCATTTGAGTGCCATTGCAGCATCCCTTAAGCCTATCAATGGACAGCCTATCTCCTCTCATCCTCTTATTGCAAGATTCATGAGAGGCCTAACTTTAACTAAGCCTCCCATTAGGCCTCATCCGGTGGCATGGGACTTAAATCTGGTTCTTGGTCAGCTTATGAAGCCACCTTTTGAACCCTTAGCCATCACCTCCTTGAAATTTCTTTCCTGGAAGGTTATTTTCCTCATTGCAGTCACCTCAGCTCGCCGCATCAGTGAACTGCAGGCCTTAGTGGCTAATCCACCTTATACAAGGTTCCATCATGATAAGGTAGTCCTTAGGACCAATCCACACTTTATGCCTAAAGTGGTCTCACCTTTTTATCTTAATCAAGAGGTGTATTTACCTGTCTTTTTTCCAGGTCCTCATGCATCAAGTGCAGAGAGGAATCTTCATACCCTGGATTGTAAGAGAGCTCTTGCCTTTTACTTACAAAGGACACAGCAACATAGAAGGTCTTCTCAACTCTTTATTGCTTTTGATCCCTCTCATTTGGGACTTCCAGTCTCTAAGAGGACACTGTCCATTTGGATTGCTCAGTGTATTTCTTTCGCCTACCAGAGCAAGAACCTTTCTCTGGAGGGCTATGTCACAGCTCATAATGTGAGGGCCATGGCCACCTCTATGGCTCATCTAAATTCTGTGTCCATCGACCAGATCTGTCGAGCGGCCACCTGGGCCTCGGTTCATACCTTCACAGCCCATTACTGTTTGGACAAGGACTCCCACCGGGATGCCTTGTTTGGTCAGGCTGTTCTCAAACACCTGTTCCATTCTTAATCAACTCCTGCCCTCCTTCCCTAGATGGATGCCTGAGATCCATAGGAGGAGGTAGAGCCCTTCTCAGGGTCTCATAACCTTGGGGATCTCCCAGGCATCTCTAGCTAGGGAGTCCCCATATGTGAAGACTCATTCCTGCTTGTCCCTGGAGATAGCACAGTTACTTACCTGTAACAGGTGATCTCTGGGAACAGCAGGAATAAGTCTTCACAACCCACCCACCTCCCCTAGGAGTTGTATCTCTCTATCTTTCCTTTCCTCTCTCTCTCTTTGTCTCAGCTTTAAAACTAGAACTGGGGAGAGGCGGTTAGGAGAGGCGGGAAGGCAGCGCGCAGGCGCTGTGGGATGCTCCCAAAAGCTTTCCTTTTTGGGAAGCTGGGGAGCGTTCCCGCGCAGGCTCCATCGGTACCGACGTACCCCATATGTGAAGACTTATTCCTGTTGTTCCCAGAGATCACCTATTTATTTATTTATTTATTTATTTAACATGTTTTGTATCCCGCCTTTTCCTTCAATCAAAGCGGTTAATACAGCACAAAGTTAAACAAAGGTGAGGGAAACATACATTGCATTATCATTACATCACAACAAAACACTAGGAGTACAAACAGGGAACACAGTACATAACTTACATTACATTACCTTACATTAACTACAAACAGCATATCGCTGAACAGAATGAGCATATAGCATAAGCATATAGCAGCAGATAGTGGGTCACGCACGGTCCACCGCCTAAGGGCCACGCCAAAGGGCCCTCTTGCGAGGCCCGCAAGGCACGGGCGCGCCATTGCTGAAGGGATTCTAAATGATTTGAAAAGTGCTCAGATTGGCTGCAGTTTTCTCTCACACACAGTTCCCAACTAAGTAGGCACAGCTGATTCTCACTCACTGCTCACAGGATCGTTGAAGCCTTTGCTGAAGGGATTCTAAATGATTTGAAAAGTGCTCAGATTGGCTGCAGTTTTCTCTCACACACAGTTCCCAACTAAGTAGGCACAGCTGATTCTCACTCACTGCTCACAGGATCGTTGAAGCCTTTGCTGAAGGGATTCTAAATGATTTGAAAAGTGCTCAGATTGGCTGCAGTTTTCTCTCACACACAGTTCCCAACTAAGTAGGCACAGCTGATTCTCACTCACTGCTCACAGGATCGTAAGTAACTGTGCTTTCTCCAGGACCAAGCAGGAAGTCAGTCCTCACATATGGGTGATGTCAGCGCCGATGGAGCCCTCGTGAGGAGCATTTCCCCAGCTTTCAAAGAAAGCCTTTGGGAATGCAGCGCGCATGCGCGGTGCCATCTTGCTCAGTCTTTCTTTTTCCGCGGAACCCAAAGGACGTAGTTCGTGTCACCCAGGAACAGTTTATTTTTTTTTCTGCGATTTTTCATGTCTCTTTATCTGGTTAGACGCTGGTTCCCCATCCCGCCTCTGCTCAGTACACCGGTATCGAGTCTGGAACTTCTTTTTCGGTTTTTGTCCTTTGTGACTAGCGTTCACGCTTTTTCTGTTATTTTCACTGGCAGCCCTGTCTTTCCCCCAATGGCTGCCAGCAGGTTCAAAAACTATGATCGGTGTAAGAAACAAACTTGTGTCTCTCACCGACACACATGACTGTGCCTCCGATGCCTCGGGCCCAACCATGACCCGCTGGTCTGTGGGCCGTACGTCAAGATGTCGTCAAAGGCGCTTCGGAGCCGTCAGCATCAAAGTGAGAGAATTTTTTCGGAGTCCGCATCCGGCCGGGCCCGGACTTCGTCAGAGGCCTTGACATCTCGGGAGTATGACCCCGAGCACTGTCGTGGGTCCTCTAAGAGGGGGGTCTCCTGCCCGGGAGCACAAAAGGAAGTAGATGCTCGTGAGGGCGGCGTCAGTGGAAACACTTGGATCCTTGAGGGCCAGGTCGCAAAGCCCTGACCGCTGTCCTGGGCTCTCGGAGTCGGAGCGGCCGACCAAACTACCTCACCTAGTGCCAGAGTCCCCGAGTCAGGTAACTTCTGTTGTCCTCGTTGACTCTCCTCCGGGAGAACCGACATCAGGCTTGACGCCATCAGGGCCCGAGTCGGGGGCTTCAGAGTCTCCTGAGCTTGGTCTCAGGTTGAAGGCCCTGGAGAGCAGCCTGGCTGCCTTCATGGAGCAGAAGCGGGTACTGATCGCCGGTCTGACCAGTGCATCTGCCCCGACTACCGGGACCTCGACGACTAAGTCGACCCCGGAGGCCGAGCCGATCCTCAAGTCCATTAAGTCTCGAGTCGATCCTTGGCCAAGGTCTCCCTCGACTTCCCGTGCGGGGCCGAGGTCGCCGACGCTGGTGCCGGTGCCCTCAGCGTCGGGGCGGGTGGCAGAGGCCCACACGGCCAGAGCTGCTTGACTCCTCCTCGGAGGAGTCGGTGTGGGAGACAGAGGACAAAGAGTCTCCTGACACCTTCCGGACCAAGTGCATCCCATCGGACTCCCCGGAGTCCGAGCCTCGGAGAAGGTCCCCCCAGAGGATACCCGGTTCTCGGATTCTGTCAGGGACATGGCCAAGGCTTTGGCATTCCCAGCGGACGCCGAGGAGGAGCCTCGAGCCGAAGAGCTCGATGCCCTCCAATATGATTTTCCTCCGAAGGAAGCCTTTACTGTTCCTGTTCCTCCAATGCTGGAATGGCTGCTCTTCCGTATATGGGAAGCATTGGCCTCGGCGCCGGTTCTTAGCAAGCAGGTCTATTCCATTTATCGAGTCCGTAAGAGCCCTGGGTTCCAAAAGGCGCAGCTACCGCACAACTCCATGGTTGTGGAATCAGCCATGCACAGGCTGAAAAGTCAAAAGATGCACTCCTTGGTGCCTCCCGGCCGGGAGGCCCAGAACCTGGATGCCCTTGGTAGAAAGTCTTCTAGGGCTCTATGCTGTCTTGCCGTGTCCAGACTTACCAGCTGTACATGGGCATGTACTTATGGGACCTGGCAAAGCAGATTGCCGGGTTCTCGGCTGGCCTCTCCGAGGAACCCTTGCAGAGTTTCAAAGCCTTGTCTTCAGGGATCCGGGAGTGCTCGAAGTTTTATATCTCGAGCAGTCTGACGGCTTTGAGGCTTCGACCCGGGTCATCCAGATTTATGAGAGGTCTTCTATTAACCAAACCTCCCATTAAGCCACCACCGGTGGCATGATATCTAAATCTAGTTCTCAGGCAGCTCATGAAGCCGCCTTTTGAGCCTTTAGCCACTACAACCCTTAAGTTTTTGACCTGGAAGATCATCTTCCTAATTGCAATCACCTCTGCACATCGCATTAGTGAACTGCAAGCTTTAGTGGCTAATTCTCCTTATACTAGTTTTCACCATGATAAGGTTGTTCTTAGAACTCATCTACACTTTATGCCAAAGGTGGTTTCGCCTTTTCATTTAAATCAATCAATTTATCTTCCTGTATTTTTTCCGAGGCCTCACACCTATAATGCAGAAAGAAACCTTCATTCTTTGGATTGTAAAAGAGCCTTAGGCTTTTACCTACAGAGAACACAGCAACATAGAATATCCTCACAACGTTTTATAGCTTTTTACCCTAGTCATTTGGGACAACCGGTCTCCAAAAGAACTTTATCTAAATGGATTGCCCAATGCATATCCTTTGCTTAGGAGAGTAAGGGTCTTCCTCTTCAGGACCATGTCACAGCTCATAACGTGAGAGCCATGGCAACTTCCATGCTAATCTCCACTCTGTGTCTATCGATTACATTTGTTGAGCAGCCACCTGGGCTTCGGTACACACCTTCACAGCCCACTACTGCCTGGATAAAGCCTCCCGTAGGGATGCCTTCTTTGGCCAAGCTGTCCTTCAAAATCTCTTTCAGACCTAATTCAACTCCTACCCACCAACCCTGGTGGAATGCTAGAGATCCATAGGAGGAAGGATTCCCACCTTTCTAGGGTGGCACCTTCCTGGGGCTATCTCCCTGGCAGCTAGGGAGTCCCCATATGTGTAGACTACATTCCTGCTTGTTCCTGGAGATAGCGTAGTTACTCACCTGTAACAGGTGATCTCCGGGAACAGCAGGAATTTAGTCTTCACAACCCACCCACCTCCCCTAGGAGTTGTCTCTCTCTGTCTTTCCTCGCTCCCTCTATCCTTTCACTCAGCTACAAACTTAACTGAAGAGGGACAGTTGGGAAGGCAGCACGCATGTGCTGAGGGATGCTCACAAAAGTGTTCCTATTGGACGCTGGGGAGCATTCCTGCGCAGCCCCCGTCGGTACCGACGATACCCATATGTGAAGACTAAATTCCTGCTGTTCCCGGAGATCACCTGTTACAGGTGAGTAACTACGCTTTAGGTCAAGGCAGTGGCCGTGTAGATGTGTGAGGGCAATGGAGCAAAGTTGGAAGTCGAACAAGGAGGTAAGAGCGAGGAACTTTGAGGCATGGGGGTCGGAGGGGTTGTCAATGTGAATGTTGAAATCGCCAAGAATAAGAGTGGGGGAGGAGGGATCCATAAAGTCAGAAAGCCAGGAGTCTAAGTCGGTGAGGAAGGTTGATTTGGATTTGTCCGGTGGGCAATAAGTAACAGCTATTCAGAGGGGAAGTGGTGAGAGGAGGCGAAGGAGTGGACTTCGAAGGAGAAGGGGGAGTGTGATTGGGGTGGCAGGAGGGGCTGGAATTGGCAGGAGGGAGAGAGTAGGAGGCCAACGCCACCACTGCGACCAGTAGGTTGAGGTGTATGGGAGAACTGGTAGCCCCCATAGCAGAGAGAGGCAATGGATGCGGTGTCATCTGCGGGGAGCCAGGTCTCTGTCAAGGAAAGAAGGTGTAGGGCATTGGAGATAAGGTCATGAAGAAAAGGTTTTTTTTTAATGACTGAGCATGCGTTCCATAGGGCGCATGAAAATGGGAGAGCAGGGGGTGGGGGAGGAGAGGGATAATGGATAAGGTTGGTTAAGTTACTTGTTGATTTCTTATCAGAGTAGCGTGGGGTCTATTTCTATGGTAATGCCGAGATTTAGAGGGAGCGGGGTGTGGGTGGGTGTGTCTGGGTGAGTGTGCTCTCCAAGAGGGACATGAGGGAGGGGATATGAGGGGTAAATTGATGGTATCGGGTAGGTTATGTGAGGGATTATTTTTGGGGGTAGGGTTGGAATTGATATCTATGGATAAGTGATTGTGGGATGAATGAGGGAGGGCGGAAAGAGGGAGGAGCGGGATGTGGATGAGATTAGATAGGGTACGTGAGGAACCTTTTTTAGTATGAGAAGGAAATTGGGGGGGGGGGGGAGGTTGGGGTTGACATTACCTGATGAGAGAAGGAGAAGAGCGAGGTATAGTGGAGATAGTACGGCTGAAACGAGGGTGGGGTTGCCTTAAAGAGAGGGGGGCTGGATGAATGCGGGGGATGGTGTGAAGAAGCTCGAGCAGGTGAAAGGCTAGGGGGCAGAGTGGAGGGAGAAGTGAGGAAGGTAGAGAGGGGGGCTGGATGAATGCGGGGGATGGTGTGAAGAAGCTCAAGAGCAGGTGCTAGGCTAGGGGGCAGAATGGAGGGAGACGTGAGGAAGGTAGAGAGGGGGGCTGGTTGAATGCGGGGGATGGTGTGAAGAAGCTCAAGAGCAGGTGCTAGGCTAGGGGTCAGAATGGAGGGAGACATGAGGAAGGTAGAGAGGGAGGCTGGTTGAATGTGGGGGATGGTGTGAAGAAGCTCGAGCAGGTGCAAGGCTAGGGGGCAGAGTGGAGGGAGAAGTGGGGAGGGGAGGGGGAAGAGGAGGGAAGGTGTTCGTAGGAGGAGAGGCAGTTGGGGAGGATAATGACGAGGACAATGAGATGTGGGGCCATGGTAATGGGCAGCAAGGTCAGAGCAAGCAATGGGTAGCAAGTGATCGGCAAACAAGCAGGCAGTGAGTAGCAGTTCAATGCAAGTAATGGGCAGCAAGCAGTGGATAATAGTACTATGCAACAATGGGTAGCTATGCAACAATGGGTGGCAACAGTATGCAACAATGGATAACAGTTCAATGCAACAGTGGGTAGCAACACTTTGCAAACAATGGGTGGCAATAGTGTGCAAAAACAATGGGTAGCAGTTCTAAGCAACAATGGGTGGCAACAGTGTGCAAACAATGGGTAGCAGTATTATGCAAGCAATGGATAACAGTTCTATGCAGCGATGGGTAGCAGTACGATGCAGGCAATGGGAGCAATGCTAAGCAAGCAGAGGGTGATGGTGCTATGCAGGCAGTGGGTAGTAGTTCATTGCCAACAATGGGTAGCCGTACAGTGCAGGTAGTGTGTAGGATGTTCTAGGCGAGTAATGGGAGGAAGAACAATGCCAGCAGTGGGAAGGAAGACAAAGGAGAGTTACTTGAAGGTACCAGGGTGGAGCTCATAAGATGGTTTGTTCTGGAGGTGATGTGTGGAGGAACGATCAAGCCTCCTCGACCCCAGCAGCTACAGAACACCGGAGCTCACGCCCCGGGCCCACGCCTAAGGGCCCTCTGGCGAGGCCCTGAGGCACGGGCCCGCCAGACGCTGAAGAATTTTAAATGCTGGGATTCTTCGGCCTGATTGGCCTCGTGGTAGAGAGCAGGGAGGAGCTCACCTGCCTGCTCCCTTCCTCGACGCCAATCGGGTTGCTGCTGGATGACTGCTGCGCCTTGGAGCGCTGAAGAAGTTTAAATGCTGGGGTTCTTCGGCCTGATTGGCCTCGTGGTGGGGAGCAGTTGGTCGATGTCCCATGCCGAGGTGACAACCTGTTCGGCAAGCCCATGACTGAGAAGGCTGCAGAAATCAAGACCGAGACTCTCACCAGGACAAGACTGTCCAGAAAGACTTCTGCCCCTTCTCACAAAAAGAAGGGCTCGGGAAAGAAGCCGTTTTTCCCGTGGAAGGGTGCTGCCTACAAAACCTACCCTCAGTATCAGGCCTCTCTAGCTCCCCAACAGGGCCAGCAGACCAAGGGGCAGGGGCATGGGCCCCGTAGGCAGAAAACTCCCAAGCTGCCAGCTCCTGCACAGCAGAGAGGGTTTTTTTGACTCCCACAGCATAGCCTCTCCTCTGCCAGTGGCTCCACTCAGCACAGGTCGGCTGACCCTGTACGCCTACAGGTGGCCAGCCATCACAGGGGATGCCTGGGTACTGAGCATAGTCCAGAAGAGCTATATGCTCCATTTCCACCAGCTACCCCCTCCTACTATCCAGGGGAGCCTCCAAGACTCACTCTACACAGGGACCGCCTCCTTCAGGAGTTGGCAAGTCTTTTAAAGGAACAGGCGGTGGAACCGGTGCCACACCACCTGGAAGGGCAAGGCTTCTACTCCAGGTACTTCCTAGTACCAAAGAAAACAGGAGGTCTCAGACCTATCCTAGACTTGAGAAACCTGAACAAGTTTCTGGAGAGGGAAAAGTTAAAGATGCTTACCCTTGGGATACTGCTGCCCTACCTCCAGCAGGGAGATTGGCTATGCTCCTTAGACCTAAAGGATGCTTATACTCACATCCTCATCCATCCAGACCACAGACAGTATCTCAGATTTGTGGTGGGAGGAAACCATTTTCAGTACAGAGTACTTCCCTTTGGCCTAACCTCTGCCCCCAGAGTTTTTACAAAATGCCTGGTGGTGGTGGCGGCTTTTCTCAGAAATCAGGAGATTTTTGTCTTCCCATACCTGGACGACTGGCTAATCAGGGGCCAGTCGCCCCAGGAGGCCCGACAGGCCACTCTTCGCACTGTCTCTCTTCTTCAGCATCTGGCCTTTGTCATAAACTACGCAAAGTCCACTTTGCTCCCCTCTCAGAACCTAGTATTTATAGGGGCGAAACTTGACACCTTTCAAGCAAGAGCTTACTTGCCCGAGGACAGGGCCCACAGACTGATGAACTTGGCCAACCAGTTCCAAAGCAATTCTTTTGTGCTACCACCAGGCACTACCTGCGGCTCCTGGGCCACATGGCATTCACGGTACATGTGACCCTGAATGCCTGTCTGCACATGCAGGCTGCTCAATGGTGCCTCAGAGATCAGTGGACACAAGCCACCGGCGACCTCCGAGACAGAGTAAAGGTGTCCAGACGACTTCTGAACTCCTTACAGTGGTGGCTACATCTGCCAAACCTTCTCAGGGGTGTATCTTTTCAGACTCCAGCACACACAAGGGTGCTGATGACAGATGCTTCCTTAAATGGTTGGGGTGCACATTGCCAGGTCACGTGCACTCAAGGCCTGTGGTCCCCTTGGGAGGCCACACAGCAGATCAACCTTTTAGAGCTGCAAGCAATCCGCTTAGCTCTGCAAACCTTCTGTCATGTTCTCTCTCAAGAGTCTGTCCTAGTTCAGAAGGACAATCAGGTGGCAATGTTCTACGTGAACAAACAAGGGGGCACAGGGTCTAGGCTCCTATGTCAGGAGGCACTGGCCCTTTGCTCCTTTGCGGTCAGACAAGGCATGTTTCTGAAAGCAGTTTATCTACCTGGTCAGGAAAACTTCCTAGCTGACAAGCTAAGCAGGATTCTCCAGCCTCACAAATGGCAGTTGAATCCATTGGTGGTCCAGCAGATCTTCCTCCGCTGGGGACTTCCATCCATCGATCTCTTTGCAAGTCCACTAAACTGTCAGCTGCCCAGTTTTTGCTCCAGACAGCCGCATCCCCTGAGGATGGCAGCAGATGCTTTTCTAATTTCTTGGTCTATGGGCCTCCTGTATGCGTTCCCTCCCACGCCCCTGGTGGCCCGAACTCTGTTCAAGATCCTCCGGGATAAGGCCTCGGTGATTCTGGTAGCCCCCAGATGGCCGACGCAGCCGTGGTTTCCACTTCTTCTGCAGTTGGCGGTGGAAGCTTCTTTCCCTCTGGGGCTGCAACCCGACCTCCTGTCTCAAGAGCAGGGTTCCCTTCTGCACCCCAATCTGAAGTCCCTCAATCTGATGGCCTGGCTGCTGAAAGGATAGTGCCTAGCTCCCTTACTTCTACCTAAGGAGTTTGAGGAGGTGGTATTGGCCTCTAGGATGCAGTCCACCAGAAAGTCCTATGCCCTCAAGTGGCATAGGTTTATGGTATGGTGTGCTCAGCGCCATGAAGATCCATTCTCTTGCCTTGTGCCAGTAGTACTGCAGTGTCTACTTCACCTTTCAGACCTAGGCCTTAAGTTTAACTCTGTTCTGGTCCACCTCAGTGCTTTGTCAGCGCACCACTCACCGGTGGAAGGACAGTCTCTTTTGGTTCACCCCTTGGTGTCCAGATTTCTCAGAGGTCTGCTTCTACTCAAGCCTCCGGTTCGTCCACCGGCGACTGAGTGGCATTTCAAAATGGTCTTGCAGCAACTTACTCGCCCGCCATTTGAGCCGATGGCTACTTGGCATTTGCGCTTCCCCTCTTGGAAAGCGCTCTTCCTGGTGGCTCTTACCTCGGCCAGACGTGTGAGTGAACTACAAGCTCTGGTTTCTGACAGACCGTACACGCAGTTCTATAGGAACAGGGTGGTCCTATGGACCCACCCCAAGTTCCTCCCAAAAGTGGTCTCCTCTTTTCACCTCAATCAGGAGGTGGTTCTTCCGACCTTTTTTCCCAGGCCGCATGCCAGCCGGGCTGAAACAGTCTTCCATACCGTGGACTGTAAGAGGGCGTTGTCTTTTTACATACAACGTACGCGGGAGCATCGAAGAGCTACTGAGCTCTTCGTCTCGTTTGACCCTAATAGGATGGGGTTACCTGTCTCCAAGCGTACGTTGTCCACTTGGGTAGCAGATTACATCGCCTGGGCGTACAGGGCAGCCGACCTCCCCTTGCAGGGTCGGGTCACGGCCCACCGTGTCAGGGCGAAAGCTGCGTCAGTAGCTCATCTCCGCTCTGTTCTGTTGAAAGACATCTGACAGGCCGCAACTTGGTCTTCAAGCCAGACTTTTGCAGCCCATTACTGCCTGGAGAGAGAGTCCCGGCGGGACAGTTTTCGAACAAGCCACCAAGTAGGTCACTTTTCAGAGCGAATTTTCTGGTAATTTTTCAAAGTACCACGCTCCAATATTATCTACAAGATTGTGATGTTATATCAATGACTTATAACCAGAATAACAATAGTAGTTAATATAAGCGACAAGGTCTCAGACTTATATAGGTACTTTTCTCCAGGACCAAGCAGGAAGTCAGTCCTCACATATGGGTGTCATCGACGCCGATGAAGCCCCAGCGGAGCATTTCCCCAGCTTTCTATGAATGCCTTTGGGAATGCAGGCACGTATGCGCGGTTCCCTTCCCACCTAAAGGTGCCATCTTACCTCAGTCTCTCTTTTTCCGAAAAGCCCACCGGACGTCTGTCCTCTCATCCCGGATAAAAGTTTGATTTTTTTCGGCGATTCTCACTATTTTTCTTCTCCGGTTCGATGCCGGTTCCCCTCCCGCCGGGTTCGGTACACCGGTATTGAGCCCGTTTTCTTCTTTTTCGGTTTTTGCCCTTCGTGGCTGGCGTTCGCGCCCTTTTTTGCTTTTTCCTTGGAAGGCCGGTCCTTTGACCTCAGGGGACTCTTTTTTCCTGGATGGCTTCCAGCGTTTTTAAAAAGTGTGATCGGTGTAAGAAGTTTGTCTCTCACCGACACACGACTGCTGCCTTTGGTGCCTCGGTCCTGATCACGACCCTAAGACGTGTGGACCATGTGGGAAGATGTCTTCCAAAGCACTGCGAAGTCGCCAGCAGCAGAAATTAAGGCTTTTCTCTGACTCAGCCTCCGGCCGGGCCCGGATCTTGTCTGCGGCCTCGACATCTCGGGATTTGGATCCCGAGCACCATCGTGGCTCCTCGGACAGGGGGTCCCCCGACCGGGAACGCAAGAGGAAGAAGCGGCTCGTGAGGGCATCGTCGGAGGAGGTCCCTGGCTCCTCGAGGGCCAGGTCTAAGACCCCCGACCGTCGCCCCGGGCCCGTGGAACAAGAGAAGCCTGCCAAAGTTCCTCACGTGGAGCCGGAGTCTGCTGGACACGTAAGCCCTGTGGTCCTCGAGGACTCTCCTCCCAGAGAGCCGACATCGGGCCCGGTGCCGCCGGGGCCCGAGTCGGTGGCTGCTGCGTCTCCCGAGCTGAGTCTCAGGATGACAGCCTTGGAGTGCAAACTGTCTGCCTTCATGGAGCAGCAGCGGGCACTGATGGCCAGCCTGTCTGGCGCATCTGCTCCGACCACCGGGACATCGAAGTCGACCCCGGAGACCGAGCCGATACCCGAGACCATGATGGCTCGAGGTCGACCTCAGTCGCGGTCTCCCTCGACCTCCCGTTCGGGGACCGAGGGCGTCGACGCTGGTGCCTCCGGCGTCGGGGCGGGTGCTCCAGGGCTTTGCGGGGGCGGATCCTGACTCCTCGTCGGACGAGTCCGCCTGGGAGACGGAGGATGAGGAGTCCCCCGACACTTTCAAGACTCGATGCGTCCCGTAGGACTCTCCGCAGTCTGAACCCCGGATTAGATCCCCTCCGGAGGATACCCGGTTCTCGGAGTTTGTCCGGGATATGGCCACCACGTTGGCTATCCCGGCGGACCCCGAGGAAGAGCCTCGAGCCGAGGAGCTCGAGGCCCTGCAGTACGACTCTCCTCCGAAGGAGGCCTTTACTGTCCCGGTTCCTCCGATGATGGAACCGCTCCTCTTCCGGATGTGGGCGGCACCGGCCTCAGCGCCGGTTCTAAGCAAGCGGGTCGATTTGATTTATCGACTCCGGAAGAACCCTGGCTTTCAGAAGGCGCAGCTACCACACCATTCCATGGTGGTGGAATCAGCCATGCATCGCCTGAAAAGTCAGAAGATGCACTCTGCGGTGCCCCCTGGCAGAGAGGCCCGGAACTTCGATGGTGTCGGTAGAAAGTGCTTCCAGGGCTCGATGCTTGCATGCCATGTCCAGTCTTACCAGCTGTACATGGGCATGTACTTGCGAGACCTGGCCAAGGAGTTGGCCGGGTTCTCCGCTGGTCTCTCCGGGGAGCCCTTGCAGAGATTCAAGTCCTTGTCCTCAGGGATTCGGGACTGCTCTAAGCTTGTCCCGCGCCGCCTACGATGGCTTCGAGGCTTCGGCCAGTGTTGCGGCAGCCGGCATCGCGGCTCGATGCCAGGCATGGCTGCAGTCATCGGACCTCGAGCCAATGGTTTCAGGACAAGTTGGTCGATGTCCCTTGCCGAGGTGAGAACCTTTTTGGCAAGCCCATGGCCGAGAAGGCCGCACAGCTCGAGACTGAGCACCTCACAAGGACAAGGCTGTCTTGAAAGACCTCTGCCCCTTCTCACAAGAAGGCGGCCTCGGGTAAGAAGCCCTTTTACCCGAGGAAAGGCACTGCCTACAAACAGTACCCTCAATATCAGGCTGCCCAAGCTGCACCCCAGGGTCAGCAAGCCAAGGGGCAGGGTAATGGGCCCCGTAGGCAGAGGACCCCCAAGCCTCCGGCCCCTGCTCTCACTCAGCAGGGTGGGGGTTTTTGACTCCTTGAGCGTAGCCTCTCAGTCCCTGCTCTCCCAACCCTGCACAGGAGGTCGCCTCGCCCTCTTTGCCCACCAGTGGCCCCACATCACTGGGGACAGTTGGGTGTTAAACATAGTCCACAGGGACTATGCACTACACTTTCACCAACTGCCTCCGCCATATTTTCCAGGGGAGCCTCCAAGGCCTCCCCTGCACACAGATCTTCTCCTCCAGGAGCTCCAAGGTCTGTTGGTGGACAGGGCGGTGGAACCTGTGCCTCCCCACTTGCAAGGTCAAGGGTTCTACTCCAGGTATTTCCTGGTACCCAAAAGAACCGGTGGCCTTCGACCTATCCTGGACCTCAGGAACCTCAAGTTCCTAGAGAAAGAAAAGTTCAAGATGCTTACTCTTGGAACACTTCTGCCCTACCTCCAGTAGGGAGATTGGCTATGCTCCTTGGATCTAAAGGATGCGTACACTCACATCCTCATTCATCCAGACCAAAGAGAGTACCTCAGGTTCATTGTGGGAGGAAACCATTATCAGTACAGAGTACTGCCTTTTGGCCTAACCTCCGCCCCCAGAGTTTTTACCAAATGCCTGGCAGTGGTGGCGGCCTACCTAAGAAATCAGGGCATCTTTGTCTTTCCCTATCTGGACGACTGGCTCATAAGAGGTCAGACATGCCAGGAGGCCCGACAGGCCACCCTCAGAACTATTGCTCTTCTTCAAAGCTTGGGATTTGTAATAAACTTTGCAAAGTCCACTTTGCTCCCCTCCCAGAACTTGGAGTTCATAGGGGCAAGGCTGGACTCTGTCCTGGCAAAGGCGTTCTTGCCAGCAAACAGGGCCCAAAGACTGATGGACTTAGCAAATCAGTTTCTCAGCGGGTCAGTGGTCTCCGCCAGACTCTGCCTGAGGCTGCTTGGCCACATGGCCTCGACAGTTCATGTAACCCCCAATGCCCGACTCCATATGCGGCCTGCACAGTGGTGCCTTCGGAGTCAGTGGTCACAGGCCACAGGCAGCCTCAGAGACAGGATAAGGGTGTCCAGACCTTTCCTGGACTCCCTCAACTGGTGGTTGCACCCACCCAATCTACTGAAAGGGGTGCCCTTTCAAATTCCTGGGTACACAGTGGTACTGACCACAGACGCCTCCCTGCAGGGCTGGGGGGCTCATTGTCTGAACAAGTGCACCCAGGGCCTGTGGTCTTCTTGGGAGGCTGCACAGCAGATCAATCTCCTAGAACTCAGGGCTATTCGATTAGCACTCAAAAGCTTTCTCTCCTGCCCTGGCTCATCAATCTGTCCTGGTTCAGACAGACAACCAGGTAGCCATGTTTTATGTGAACAAACAAGGCGGGACTGGGTCCAGACTCCTTTATTGGGAGGCACAGGACCTTTGCTCATTCGCCCTCAAGCACAACATGCTCCTCAAGGCTGTGTACCTTCCAGGCCAGGAAAACTACCTGGCCGACAGGTTGAGCAGAATTTTGCAGCCCCACGAGCGGCAGCTGCATCCTTTGGTAGTTCAGAAGATCTTCCTGAAATGGGGTCTTCCTTTGATAGATCTGTTTGCCAGTCCACTGAGCAAGCAACTGCCAAAGTTCTGCTCCAGGCAACCGCATCCTCTGCGGATAGCAGCAGATGCTTTTCTGATTCCCTGGTCTCAGGGCCTCCTGTATGCGTTTCCTCCCATGCCCTTGGTGGCCCAAACTCTGTTCAAGATTCTTCAGGACAAGGCCTCGGTCCTGCTGGTGGCTCCCAGGTGGCCGAGACAGCCTTGGTTTCCACTTCTGCCCTCTGGAGTTGCAACCCGACCTTCTCTCTCAAGAGAAGGGTTCCCCTTCTGCACCCCAATCTCAGAGCTCTCAATTTGATGGCCTGGAGGCTGCAAGGGTAGTTTTGGCTCCCTGGGGCCTACCTCAGGAAGTTGAGGAGGTTGTCCTAGCCTCTAGGAAACAGTCCACTAGGAAAACCTATGCTCTCAAATGGAAAAGGTTTTCTGTGTGGTGTCACCTATGTACAGAGGATCCCTTCTCCTGTACTGTACCAGTAGTGCTTCAGTACTTACTGCACTTATCAAATCAAGGACTTAAGTCCAATTCTGTTCAGGTCCACCTCTCAGCACTAGCAGCTCACCACTCACTGGTGGAAGGACATTCTCTTTCGGGTCACCCCTTGGTGTCCCGGTTTCTCAGAGGCTTGCTGTTGCTCAAGCCTCAAATCCGTCGTCCTGCTCCTGAGTGGGAGTTGAATGTGGTCTTGCAGCAGTTGACTCGCCCACCTTTTGAGCCAATGGCTACTTGCCCTCTACGCTTCCTGTCCTGGAATACTCTCTTCCTGATAGCTCTCACCTCGGCCAGGCGAGTGAGTGAGCTTCAGGCCCTGGTCTGTGACAGGCCTTACACAAGGATCTATAGGAACAGGGTAGTCCTCAGGACTCATCCTAAGTTCCTCCCAAAAGTTGTCTCCTCTTTCCACCTCAACCAGGAGGTGATTCTTCCAACATTCTTCCCTAGGCCTCATGCAAGCCAGGCTGAAGCAGTTCTGCATACCCTGGACTGTAGGGAGGGCCTTATCCTTCTACTCAGCTCTTTGTATCCTTTGACCCCAATAAGTTGGGGTTGGCTGTGTCCAAGCGTACCTTGTCCATCTGGGTGGCTGACTGTATCACCTGGGCTTACAAGGTGGCTGACCTTCCTTTGCAGGGTCGGATCACGGCCCACGTGTCAGGGCAATGGCTGCCTCAGTGGCTCATCTCCGCTCTGTACCGTTGGTAGACAACTGCAGGGCTGCAACTTGGTCTTCAAGCCACACCTTTGCGGCCCATTACTGTCTGGAGAGGGAGTGCTTTTGGCCAGGCAGTACTCTGGAATCTCTTTGAGGTTTAGGCAACTCCTGCCCTCTGTTGGGCTACCGGTGGAGGTTGTGTCAGTGCAAAGCTTTTCTTTGATGCTGGGACTAGAGGGAGTTCTCTTGTTCAGCCTGGGTTGCTCGGTAGCCCAGAGCTAGGGAGTCACCCATATGTGAGGACTGACTTTCTGCTTGGTCCTGGAGAAAGAGTAGATCTCCAGGAACAAGCAGGAATGAGTCTTCACATATGGGTATCGTCGGTACCGACGGAGCCTGCGCGGGAACGCTCCCCAGCGTCCAAAAGGAAAGCTTTTGGGAGCATCCCACAGTGCCTGCGCGCTGCCTTCCCACCTTTCCTAACCGCCTCTCTCCAGTTCTTCTTTTTCCGTGGAGCCTGCAGGTCGTGTTTCCTGTCACCGCTGAAGAATTTCTTATTTTTTCTTTTATTTCTTTAGTCGCGTGTCTGCCTTCTCGACTCTGGACCGGTACCGCCGGTTTTTTATTTCTTTAAAAAAAAAAAAAAAAAACTACTCTTTTCTACTTCAATGCATTTTTCTTTCTGTGGCCTTAGGCCTGTAGAAAATTTTTCCTCATGGAAAAGCCCGCCTCTGGGTTCAAAAAGTGCACGAAGTGCAGTAGCACTATTTCTGTCACCGACACCCACGACTGGTGTCTTAAATGTTTAGGTCCTGACCATTCCATCGCGGACTGTGAGTCCTGTTCCATGATGTCTAAAAGAAGTTTACAGAATCGAGCAGCCAAGCTCAGTACCCTGTTTCCCTCTGATGCAGCTTCTGTGGCATCGACGTCTTCCAGGGCTGCTTCTTCCTCCCATGGATCTCAGGTAACCAAACTTAAATCTGGCCGGTCCTTGAAGAGTACATCTCCCTCTAAGTATCGAGATGCCCCCGGGCTTGCTCTCGAGGAATCCACACCGGCAAAATAACCCCAGCGGGAGGCTCCGGCTTCCAAAGCTTTATCTATGGGGTCACAGGTTGACATCGATGGCTTGGCCTCGACCGATCACCTGTTACAATGTTCTGGGGTACTGGTGGTTCACACCGGTACCGATATCCAGACATTGGTGGCGTCGATGGATCAGAATATTCTGATCATGCAGCGTGCCATCACGGCATTCATACAAGCTGCGACGCCTTCGGTACCGCAACAAACTCCGTTGTCGGTACCGATTCCGGTACTGGATCCGATACCTGTTCCGCTGCCGGTACCGATTACATCGACATCGATGGCAGCGGTACACTATCCTGTGATGCCCATGGGTACCGATCCGGTACCGAGCACTCCCGATGTCGATACCCCTGGTATGCGTATCGGGCTCTGCGAGAACATCCAGACAGGGAATGCTTCGATTCCTCTGAGGACTCTGATGAATCAGAGGCCTCTATCGAAGCATCAGGGATCCTTCCTCAGGAACCCTCTTTCTCCAAAAAGGAGAATGTCTCCTCCAGAGGACTTGTCTTTTCAAGACTTTATCAGGGAGGTGGCCAGGGGCCTTTCCATCTCAGTGACCTCTGAGACAGAGCCTAGAGCCAAAAAATTAGATATTTTACAATATCCTAAGGCTCCCAAGGAGGCAGCCACTTTACCAATACATGAGATTCTCTATGATCACATGTTGGGCATATGGGAGACTCCTCTTACCACCTCCCCTCATTCTCGTAGGTTGGACACCATGTATTGTGTTCCTCCTTGTCCTGGTTTTCATAAGACTTAGCTTCCTCACCACTCCATTGTGTGGGCTTCTGTCTGCCCCCCCTCACCAGCAACCTGCAGGGCTCTTGGAGTCACAGAAATCCGCATTCAAAGAAATGAGAAGGGGATCTAAGAGACAGCAATAAAATACCACACACTTCTATATAGATACACCAAAGCTTTGCGGAGAGAAACAAATAGAAACAAGTTCTCTTTGTTTACTCTAACTATTAGCTATGGTTTACTTTATTTATAAGGCTCTTTTGGAGGATACAGCATAATTTCACTTTATTATTCTACGTCAGGTATTATGTATTCATCACATCATAACTACCTCAGCATCAACCTCAAAAAAACGGAAGCAATGTTCGTAACAAGGTCATCAACCACAGAGAACACCTTCCCAGAAACAATTACAATTAACAGAACATCCATACCTGTTAGAAAAGAAGTAAAATATTTAGGTGTGATAATAGATCACACACTCACCATGCTACCACACATAAAACAAACTGTAAAAACCATCTACTACAAACTAAAAACTATTCAGCACCTAAGGCCACTCCTAGAAACTCAAGATTTTAGATCTGTAGTAAATACACTAATCACCCCCCACTTTGACTACTGCAATAGTCTATTAATAGGCCTCCCTCAAAAAAGCACATACCTTCTTCAAAGAGCACAGAACATCTGTGCAAAAGTAATAGCTAAAGCACGTCTAACAGACCACGTAACCCCAATACTGCTAGAACTACACTGGCTCCCAATCAATAGCCGAATCAGATACAAAACTATCCTAACAACCTTTAAACTCATAAAAAACATAGCCCCCTCACACCTATCCACACTACTGCAATCACCAAACAAAACTAGATCACACAGACAAAACGAAGCCCACTCCCTTATCACACCAAAAGCCTTCAGGAAGACAAAGAAAACCACTAGCTCCAGAGCATTCACATTCACTGCCCCTACGCTCTGGAATGACCTCCCAATAGATCTTCGCATCATAAATGACCTCTATCAGTTCAGGAAAGAGCTAAAAACTTACCTCTTTACTGAACACTTTGAAATCCCATATTCCCCCAAAACACCTCCATAACTATGGTATTACACACACGAACCCCCTTACTCAAAACTAAATAACTCACCCCCCCCTGTCTGACACCCCATACACACCCCCGATTTACGTCATAAAAGGAAATAAATTCCAAAATATACACAACACACAACCACTGTAAATATCCAATGTAAATAATTTAATTTAATGGTTGTTTGTATTACTAATACATCATGAAGTTGAAGTTTTGTTCAATGTAAATAGTTAAACTTAACCGTTCATTGTAAATAGTTGAATCTGATTGTTCAATGTAAATGTATACATCTGTGTACAATTGTTAAAATGTTCCTTGTAAACCGCCCTTGATCGCTGGAAGGGGCGGTATAGAAAAATATAGATAAATAAATAAATAAGTCAATTTCTAATCAGCATAGGTCAGTATGAGGAGACATACATGTATTCCAAGACATAACTGTTTACTGCTGACTGCTTGATATCTAATAACCCTGAGACTGAAAGGCTAGAGGACAACCTGCCCCTTTTCTTATTTACAGGACTTGTACCTTTTCACCTACTTAGTAAGCAAATATATGAAGTTTATTTCTAAGCAAAGTTCTGAACAAAATTAACTCTTTCTCAGATTTTCTTAGACAGTCTGGTTGTGTACACCGCCCTGTACAGACAAGCTTACTTTCAGTCCCTCCTCTGATTCTGTAAAGAATCATTCTCAAAGTAAGGAAACTCAGACATTGCCATTGAAGTGGAATTAAAACTAGTTTCTGGGTCAATCTGTAACATCATTGTAGGGGTCAGTGATTCCACTGATTTCTTACAGCAAGCTGATAGTACACAGAGAATTAATGCTACTAAAATGAGAATCCCCAAAATGCCAAGCAATGATGCTAATAAGCCTTGCAAAGGCCTGTATAATGAATTCCAAAATGAAGAAACAGAATCAAATAGAGCTGAAAAAGAACTTACATAACTATCACTTGAAACAAAAGTACGGTTTCTAACTTTATCCAATAGGCCTTTTACTATTTTTCCATTATTATCAAGCATACTACAACAAAAACCAACTATTACTCCACACACACCATTTTCCTTTGCTAGGAGATAGTCTAAAGCCATTCGGTTCTGGGCAGCATAAGCTGACACTTTGTTTACTGCACCTTGCAAGACACTAATTGCCTCAGTGAGGTCTAGGGCTGTAAGTTTAACAACTGCCTGTAGTCGCATAATCTGGGTGCCATATTCTCTAGTGGGTGCTATAGCTCCAAGTGTTGAAAGCCACACAGTACCTGTGAATGCATCTATTTGAGATTTAGTTAAAGGTTTTGTAGTGTCTACCAGTTGTTGAGCAGCCTCTATGGCCTTATCCTGTGAAGAAACATCCCTATTTCTTCTAACAGAATTGTTCAGGGTTGATAATAAAGTAATGTTCTGGTAAGGTACAAATCGCCACGGGGTATCTAATTGGGCTATTTATTTATTTATTTATTTAACAATCATTTATATCCCGCATCTTCCAGAGTTCAGTTGCGGTTTACAATAAAACAAAATCCACAAAGCAAAAGCTTGGTTTTACATCGAACATTTTGTAACAATAAACAATATAATGGTTAACAGCGTGAGCTAATACATAACAGCATAAAACTGGCTTGTAAACTATGTACAATAAACTATATACAAATACAAGTTGTAGGTACTTTAGGGTTGAATCATAGTGTTTTTAGTTCAGTGATTTTTCTGTTAAGTTGTTGGATTTAGTATTACTCAGTCAGGTGATTTTAGCCTTTATAACAAGTACCTGACCAACCTCTGGGAAGCTCTGTATACGCAAACGTACCGCACACAAAATAATCTCCTTCTAAAGCCACTAAGCCATCATCCCAGATTGTCAAATTCGGAGGACAAGATATATTCTGGATACAATTATTCAAAGCCCACTGAGTCATGGCCATTTCATTAAGCCCTCCAGACAAATTACGTTTCCAGGAATGATAATACCCTAGTAAAGGGAAACTCCAGTTAGATATGCCTAGGTCTGAACTAGAGGCATTCAAAGGGTAGCCAGAACTATTATATTGTAGTAATTCATAATCATGCACCTGGTTCCCTTGAACTGACATTAATTGTACCACTGAAATATAAGAGTTTCCTACAAGGGATTTCTTATACCAGATAGAAGAATTATGCAGCATTACTATTCTACAAACATTCCATGGAGTATCCCCTACCCTTACCCTGAGCCATAAAACATATTGGAGGATGTTGCAGAGGCATAGGACTAACTATTCTAGGTTCTGGGCCTGTATGAGACCATTGTACAGAAGTTAGATTAAAGGCTATGTCACGAAACTCCTCAAAGGTCTTAGGCCTAACCCTAGGTAGAAATCCGTGCTGAGTAGCTGTCAGATGGAAGACACACTGCACAATCTGATAAATTGAAATGTTTTGTCACTGAGTGTACCTGTGACTCGAAAATATTTGAATATTCATCATAACATTCCCAAGGTTCTAACTGCAGCACCGCTTTACTACAACTAAAATGCCTCAGCACAACTAAGATTAGATATAAAAACATTCTTAGCAAAACTTTTAAATATCTTTAAATATAATTACTTAAAATATACTAAATCTATAATTACTTCAAAATATACTAAATCAAAACTGAAAATATACCTACTCTTCTTAATACTCTCCTTTATATAATGAGGATATATACTATAGCTATGATTAGCCTCTAAGGCTAAATAAATTTATGAAGTAGAGGTTAAGTACCTAAAGGTCATTACATATATATCAGGAAAACCACTTCTCCAGGACCAAGCAGGAAGTCAGTCCTCACTTATGGGTGACGTCGGCGCCGACGGAGCCCTCGCGGAGCAATTTTCCCCAGCTTTCAAAGAAAGCCTTTGGGAATTGCAGCGCGCATGCGCGGTAGTCTTCCCGCCCGAAGGTGCCATCTTAGCCAGTCTTCTTTTTTCCGCGGAGCCCTACAGACGTCCCCGTCTTGTCCCCGCGAAAAAGTTGATTTTCCTCTGTATTTATCCTTTTTTCTTTCGGTTCGACGCACCCGGACTCGCGACGCCGGTCTCGAGTCCTCTAACGGTTTTTCGGTTTTTCTGACTTAGTCAGCTTTCGTTTTCGTTTTTTCCCTGGCAGCCCGGTCCTTTGACCTCGCAGGGGCCCTTTTTCCCCCGATGGCTGCCAGTGGCTTTAAGCGGTGTGGTCGGTGTGACCGAAATATGTCACTCACCGACTCACACGACCTTTGCCTCCGCTGCCTGGGCCCAGATCACGAGGAACTGATCTGTGGGCCCTGCAGCAAACTGTCCTCGAAGGCGTTGAGAAGTCGGCGGCATCAGCGCGAAAGAATCTTCGCTGACCCCAGCCGTACCCGGACCTCGTCGGAGGCCTCACTGTCGAAAGGCTCCAGTTCGGACCGTCGACGGAGCTCCTCCGACCGGGGTTCTCCCTCCGGGGACCATCGACGGAAGGAAAAACCCGCGAGGGCGGCGTCGGTGGACGCTCCTGGCTCCGCGAGGGCCAGGTCGCATAGCCCCGACAGCCGCCCCGGGTCCTTGGAGAAGGAACACCTCCCGAAGCGACCTCGCCTGGAGTCGGAGATGCCTGCCCGGGTAAGTCCTGTTGTCCTTCTGGACTCGCCTCCGCGTCAGCCGACGTCGGGCCCGACGCCGTCGGGGCCCGAGTCGGGGGCTGCTGGGTCGCCTGAGCTCGGACTCAGGTTGACGGCCTTGGAGAGCAGATTGTCTGCCTTCATGGACCAGCAGCGGGCACTGCTCGCTGGCTTCGCTGGCGTCGCTGCCCCGACCGCCGGGACGTCGACGTCCAAGTCGACCCCGGAGACCGAGCCGATCCTCGAGTCGATGAGAACTCGAGTCGATCCTCGGTCGAGGTCGCCCTCGGCCTCCCGTTCGGGACCGAGGTCGCCGACGCCGACTCCCTCGGCGTCGGGGCGGCTGGCGCCGCACCCTGCCCGAGCCGACCCCACCGAGTCCTCGTCGGAGTCGGTCTGGGAGTCGGAGGAGGAAGAGTCACCTGATTCTTTCCGGACTCGGTGTGTCCCATCGGACTCTCCGGAGTCCGAGCCTCGGAAGCAGTCCCCCCAGAAGGATGCCCGGTTCTCGGATTTCGTTAGGGATATGGCCAAGGCTTTGGCCTTCCCTGCGGACCCCGAGGAGGAGCCTCGAGCCGAAGAGCTCGACGCCCTCCAGTATGACTCTCCCGCGAGGGAGCACTTTACTGTGCCGGTTCCTCCTATGCTGGAACGACTACTCTTCCGCATGTGGGAGAGTCCGGCCTCCTCGCCGGTCCTGAGCAAGCGGGTCGATTCTATCTATCGAGTCCGCAAGAGCCCTGGCTTTCAAAAGGCGCAGTTGCCACACCATTCCATGGTAGTGGAATCGGCCATGCATCGTCTTAAGAGCCAGAAGATGCACTCCTCGGTGCCTCCTGGAAGGGAGGCCCGTAACCTGGATGGCCTTGGCAAAAAGTGCTTCCAGGGCTCTATGCTCGCCTGTCGTGTCCAGACTTACCAGCTCTACATGGGCATGTATCTCAGGGATCTGGCTAAAGAGCTAGCCGGCTTCTCCGCTGGTTTGTCCGAGGAACCCTTGCGGAGGTTCCTAGCCTTGTCCACAGGTATTCGGGAATGCTCAAAGTTCATGTCCCGAGCAGCCTATGATGGCTTTGAAGCCTCGGCTCGAGTAGCCGCAGCCGGCATCGGTGCCCGCCGACAGGCTTGGCTTCAGTCGTCCGACCTTGAGCCCTGGGTACAGGACAAGTTGGTCGATGTCCCCTGCCGAGGCGAAAACCTCTTTGGCAAGCCCATGGCGGAAAAGGCTGCACAAATTGAGACTGAGACTCTCACCAGGACCAGGCTTTCTAGGAAGACCTCCGCCCCTTCCCAGAAAAAGAAGGGCTCGGGGAAAAAAGACCTTTTACCCGAGGAAGGCGGCTGCCTACAAACAATACCCCCATTATCAGGCCCCTGCAGCTCCCCAACAGGGCCAGCAGGCCAAGGGACGGGGTAACGGGTCCCGTAGGCAGCAAGCCCCCAAGCCTGCGCCACCAGCCCCTGCTCAGCAGGGTGGGGGTTTTTGACTCGCTCAGCATAGCCTCTCCCCCCCCGCTGGTTCCCCCCAGCACCGGAGGCCGGCTGGTTCACTTCGCCGACAGGTGGTCCAGCATCACCGCAGATGCCTGGGTGCTTCAGGTCGTGCGAGAGGGCTACCTTCTCCACTTCCATCAGGTCCCTCCCTCCTATTTTCCGGGAGAGCCTCCGCGCCCCCCTCTGCACAGGGAGTTGCTCCTTCAGGAGTTAGCAGGTCTTCTGCAGGATCAGGCGGTGGAACCGGTGCCACACCACCTGAGAGGTCAGGGCTTCTACTCAAGGTATTTTCTGATACCAAAGAGAACAGGAGGCCTCCGACCCATCCTGGACTTGCGCAACCTCAACAAGTTCCTTGTGCGGGAGAAGTTCAAAATGCTTACCCTTGGAATCCTTCTGCCCTACCTCCAGCAGGGAGATTGGCTATGCTCCTTGGATCTAAAGGATGCTTACACGCACATCCTCATCCACCCAAGCCACCGCCAATACCTAAGGTTTGTGGTGGCAGGAAATCATTACCAGTACAGAGTACTGCCCTTCGGCCTGTCCTCCGCACCGCGAGTCTTCACAAAATGTCTCGCGGTCGTGGCGGCCCATCTCCGGCTTCACGGCCTCTATGTTTTTCCGTACCTCGACGACTGGCTCATCAGAGCAGCATCCGCTCAGGAGGTCACCACCGCCACGTGCCGCACGGTGACTCTGCTGCAGCACTTGGGCTTTGTCATCAACTTCGCAAAGTCCACTTTGCTCCCCTCACAGGATCTCGAGTTCATCGGCGCAAGGCTGCACACCCCTCAGGCGCGAGCGTACCTACCGCTCGACAGGGCTCAGCGGCTCATGGACCTAGCCGACCGCTTTCGCAGCCAGCCCCTGGTCTCCGCCAGGCGCTTCCTGAGACTGCTCGGCCATATGGCTTCCACCGTCCATGTGACCCCCAATGCCCGCCTGAATATGCGGCCTGCTCAGTGGTGTCTCCGCCAGCAGTGGCGACAGGCCACGGGCGGCCTAGCAGACCTGGTGCGCGTCTCCGAGCCGCTGGTCTCGTCTATCCGGTGGTGGCTCCGGCAGCCGAACCTGGTATTGGGAATGCCTTTCCAGTCACCTCAGCCGACCCGGGTGCTGACCACCGATGCATCCCTCCTGGGCTGGGGAGCCCATTGCCAAGAGGCACGTACTCAGGGCCTCTGGACCAAGTGGGAGTCTGCTCAACAGATCAACTTCCTGGAGCTCAGGGCGATCCGCCTAGCTCTCAAGGCCTTCTCCCACCTGACCTCCCAACAGTCCGTCCTTGTCCAGACGGACAATCAAGTTGCCATGTTCTACGTGAACAAGCAGGGGGGCACGGGCTCCTTCCTCCTCTGCCGGGAGGCACAGAAGCTCTGCTCTTGGGCCGTCAGTCACGGCATTCTCCTCAAGGCAGTTTATCTCCCGGGCCAAGAAAATTGCCTGGCGGACAAACTCAGCAGGGTCCTCCAGCCGCACGAGTGGCGTCTGGACCCCTTGATCGTTCAGAAGCTCTTCCTCAGGTGGGGCCTCCCCACAGTGGATCTCTTTGCCAGTCCTCACAACCGGCAGCTTCCTCGCTTCTGCTCTCGTCAGCCTCACCCCCTTCGGGTGGCGGCGGACGCCTTTCTGATCTCATGGTCGGGGAGCCTTCTGTACGCTTTCCCTCCCATCCCGTTAGTCTCTCGGACCCTTTTCAAGGTTCTCCGAGACAAAGCTTTCGTGATCCTGGTGGCCCCTCGCTGGCCCAGGCAGCCGTGGTTTCCGCTCTTGCTGCAACTGGCGGTGGAGGATCCAATCCCTCTGGGGGTGCAACCGGATCTCCTCACCCAGGATCGGGGGTCCCTACTGCACCCCAACCTCAGGTCTCTCAACCTCATGGCCTGGCTGCTGAGAGGGTAGTCCTTGCTCCTCTCCTCTTGCCGGCAGAGGTGGAGGAGGTCGTCTTGGCTTCGCGGCGGCCTTCTACCCGCAAATGCTACGCCCTTAAATGGCGTCGCTTTGCAGTCTGGTGTACCCAACAGTCTCAGGATCCCTTCTCCTGCCCGGTGTCGGTGATCTTACAGTACTTGCTACACCTCTCTAATCTGGGACTTAAGTCCAACTCCGTCAAAGTTCACCTCAGTGCTCTTTCCGCACATCATGTGCCGGTGGACGGCAGACCTCTCTCCAACGACCCTCTCGTAGCGAGGTTTCTCCGAGGTCTCCTACTACTTAAACCACCTCTGCGCCCGCCAGCGCCTGACTGGGACCTGAATGTGGTTTTACAGCGGATCACCTGTCCGCCTTTTGAACCTATGGCTACCTGCTCTCTCCGTTTTCTGTCTTGGAAAACGCTGTTCTTGATAGCCCTCACTTCCGCTAGGCGCGTAAGTGAATTACAGGCCCTCGTGTCTGATCCCCCCTACACTCGGTTCTACAAGAATAGGGTAGTCCTACGGACTCACCCAAAGTTTCTGCCTAAAGTGGTCTCCCCTTTTCACTTGAATCAGGAGGTGGTACTTCCAACCTTCTTTCCCAGACCACACTCCAGCCGAGCTGAGACGGTCCTCCATACCCTGGACTGTAGAAGGGCGTTGAACTTCTACCTTGACCGTACGCGGGAGCACCGTAAAGCTGCGCAGCTTTTTGTGTCCTTTGACCCCAATAAATTGGGGCTCCCGGTCTCCAAGCGTACTCTGTCCATCTGGGTTGCGGACTGTATCTCTTGGGCTTATGGGGCAGCCGGACTCGCCTTAGAAAGTCGAGTCACGGCTCATTGCGTTCGGGCAAAGGCCACGTCAGTGGCTTACCTCCGCTCTGTTCCGCTGGCAGACATCTGCCGGGCCGCTACTTGGTCTTCGAGCCAGACTTTTGCGGTCCATTACTGTCTCGAGAGGGAGTCCCGTAGGGACAGTGCTTTCGGACAGGCAGTCCTCCGTAATCTCTTTGAGGTCTGAGCAACTCCTACCCTCCATCCCGGATGTGGGCTACCGGTGGGTGATAATTCAGCGAAGATTCTTTCCTTCTGTGCTGCTGAGCTAGAGGGAGCTCATTTTTGTGCTTAGGGTCTCCGGTAGCCTTGAGCTTGGGAGTCCCATAAGTGAGGACTGACTTCCTGCTTGGTCCTGGAGAAAGCGTAGTTACTCACCTGTAACAGGTGTTCTCCAGGAGCAGCAGGAATCAGTCCTCACTACCCTCCCTCCTCCCCTTGGAGTTGCAATCGTCTGCTTATGTTCTTTTTGCAAATTTTTATGCTGTCTTTTTAGCTATGTCATCTGACTGGCTAAGATGGCACCTTCGGGCGGGAAGACTACCGCGCATGCGCGCTGCAATTCCCAAAGGCTTTCTTTGAAAGCTGGGGAAAATTGCTCCGCGAGGGCTCCGTCGGCGCCGACGTCACCCATAAGTGAGGACTGATTCCTGCTGCTCCTGGAGAACACCTGTTACAGGTGAGTAACTACGCTTTATCTAAAATGACTTCAGCCCTCTAAGCAATACTATAAATGCCAAACAAGAGCATTTTGCATGAATGGTCCATTCAGAATCTACTTAATACAATCTTTTTCTGTGATGTCACCATTCTTTTCACTGAAAGTACTTTAAATCATAAAAAGTCTTTCACGACCAGCTGGAGTTAGAACAACACCCAGAAAAGTAACATTTTGAGATACAAATTGCAATTTAGACAAATTGACTTTCCATCCTAATTTGGCAATATGAGCTAACAAAGATAACACAGGTACACTACCAAAAAACTGCCTCCAGTTTTGCAACTGATTCCTATAGATTTTGGGGTGCTGAATCCAGGAAAAATAGCCAAAATGTTCCATCACGTCACGTTTTCTTGCAAAATTAGATTTCTTACCCATATAAGGAATGTTCACATAATTTCTTTTTAGCCGACTGCAGTTTATTTTCTTGGCCCAAAATAGAGGTTGTAATGGTTAACTAACTAGAAACACTCCCTCGTGATATTTTAGAGTGTTTTGTATTCATTTTATACATTAACAGGACAATTGGGAGGCGGGGGGCTAAATCCATTACTCGCGCTGGCGCATGTTCTTTCCTGTTCGCCTCGCCTCGTTCACTCGCTCAAACACGGTGGTTGCGACATGAACGTTCCTGTCAAATTTCAGTTTCTTGCAAGTTCATTATTACCTTTTGTTTGCTCAGTCGTAATCCAGCTTTATTCCGAAGTGGTTCACTACAGTTGTAGTTTGCAGTGCTGTGTATTTGTGATGGCTCACAGAGCCAGAGGTTGCGTCAACTCTCCGGACAGTTTTTGTTTTATTTGTGGGGAATATACTGTGAAAAAGCGGCAGAGGAACATTTCTGCATTTATTAAAAAAGTATATTTCGCCTATTTCGGTTTGAAGTTAGGCGATCAAGACAAACCGTGGGCTCCTCACAAAGTGTGCAAGACATGTGAGGAAGATCTACGCTTATGGATGAAAGGTAAAAAACAAGCATTTCGTTTCGGAATACCTATGATGTGGCGTGAACAAAGAGACCACAGCAGTGACTGCTATTTTTGCTCTTGCATTGTGAAGGGATACAACTTAAAAAATAAGAACGTAATAAGTTACCCCAACATTCCCTCAGCAATTAGGCCTATGCCTCATAGCAACGAAGTACCTGTGCCTGAACCACCAAAATCTTTGAATCATATTTGTGTGGACGGTTCTGATCATGATGAGACTCATCAGATGGCTTTTCCCGATGAGTCCAGTACTTCCGAGTTTGAAACTGAACCAGATCCGAAACCTGAACTTTTCTCTCAAGCTGAATTGAATGATTTAGTCCGGGATTTAGGACTCCCAAAAGATGCTGCCCAACTGCTAGGTTCTCGGCTTAAACAGAAAAATCTATTGTCACCAGGAACAACTTTTTATTGGTACCGCAACCGCGAGACACAATTTTTGAAGTATTTCAGCAAAGAGGAAGATTTGGTATTTTGCAACGATATATACGGAGTGATGGAAAAGTTTAAACTCAAGTATGATCCTGCTGAATGGCGGCTGTTCATTGATTTGTCAAAAGACAGCATAAAAGGTGTTCTTCTTCATAATGGCAACACATTCGCTTCAGTTCCTATTGCTCACTCTGTTATTCTCCAAGAAAAATACGAGAATTTGGCCCTGATTCTTCAGAAGATTCGTTATGATGAGCATAAGTGGATGATTTGTGGAGACTTTAAAATTCTATCCATGCTATTAGGGCAGCAATCCGGTTTCACCAAATATCCCTGCTTCCTTTGCTTGTGGGATAGCCGGGCCCGCGACCTACACTGGGGGAAAAAAAGACTGGCCAATTCGGGAGTATTTGAGACCCGGTGAGAAAAATGTTCTTCATGAGAGCTTGGTACCTCGTGATAAAATTCTATTACCACCTCTCCACATTAAGTTGGGTCTCATTAAGCAATTCATCAAGTCCCTTCCAAAAGATGGTGAGTGCTTTCGGTACCTTTGCTCAAAGTTCCCCCGACTTTCTGAAGCAAAGCTAAAGGAAGGAGTGTTTGTTGGCCCTGATATAAGGAAACTCATTTCAGATGGAGCATTCGCTGAAACGATGTCTGAGAAGGAAAAAGAAGCCTGGGATTCCTTCAAGGATGTTGTTCTCAAATTCTTGGGGAACAGGCGGGATGAGAACTATAAGGATATTGTTGCCAGGATGCTCAATGCCTTCAAAGAACAAGGCTGTAACATGAGCCTGAAAGTCCATTTCTTGCACTCCCATGTGAACTACTTTCCCGAAAACTTGGGGGCGTACAGTGAAGAATAAGGTGAAAGGTTTCACCAGGACATCAAGGACGCATAGAGAAGGTACCAAGGAAGATGGAACACCACTATGATGGCTGATTTCTGCTGGTTGCTGCTGCGGGAAACCCCAGATGAAAAATACGCCAAGCAGTGCACCAAGAGAAGCATTCGGGGGAAGAAGAAACGGGCCCACCAGGAGATTGATTGACCCAAGAATGACTTTAAAATCTAAACTGTGTTGACAAATATTGTGTTTTTACTAAACTTTGAAATAAACATTTGCTAGTTATTACCACAGTGTCGGATCTCATTTATTAGAATTTTATTTTCACACCATCGGGTGTTTGTCTTCATGTATTGCAATGGTGCGGTTTGCGTTTTCTATTCTTACATACATACCTGTACAACATTTTTTGCACATTTCTTTGCTTTGCTTTGTGTCTAACCTCGCTCTTATATGCTCAATGTTTGTGCACATGTATGTGGCTGTTTTAAGTGCAGACAATTTTGCTACCATCACAGTGTGTTTTGATGACATTACTCTATTCTTATGTGCTGCCTTGTTACAATTTTCTTTATTCTTATTTGAATAACTACTAAACAATTAGTATAAAGAATTCATCCAAGAAACTTTTATCTCGATCGCACTCAATCTGAAACGTTCACCTCAAACTGCTAACCCAATGTAGCAAAAAATCTGTACGTGATGGAGCAAATTGGTTACCAGATTTGGATTCAGCGCACCAAAAAACGTAAAAATCAATCGAAACATTAGAGGCAGTTTAAAAAAAAAATTTTTTAGTGTACCTGTGTAATGAGTCTGCTAAACAGATCTCATAACTTGGTGAACATAAAAGCAAATCATCCACATATTGAATTAAAGAGGATTGGTCAAGCCTCACATCTAATAACGCAGTTCTTACAGCCTGCGAGAAGTACGCAGGACTGTCCGTATAACCCTGGCATAGTCTAGTCCATGTGTACTGCTGATTGTCAAAATGAAAAGCAAATAAAAATTGGTTTTCTTTGCTAATTTGCACTGAAAAATAAGCAGAACTCAAATCTACAACAGAAAACCACGTAGATTTTGTAGGTACCGGTGTCAGATATCATGCAGATTAGGTACCAAGGGAAAGATTGGCAAAATTACCTTATTGACAGCTCGCAGATCTTGCACAAATCGATAAGTCTCTCCGTCAGCTTTCAGTACAGGAAGAATTGGAGTATTACACGGTGACGTAGTAGGATAGATGACACCTTGCATCTGTAAATCTTCAATTACCGGTCGAATTCCATCTATAGCAGCTGCTGATAGTGGATACTGTTTGAGTCTAGGAAGTTGTACACCAGGTTTTACGGTAATCTTCACAGGAGGAATTGAGAGACATCCGACATTTGATCCAGGGACTGCCCACAGAGTAGATGGAAGTTTTTCGAGATCAGGGTGAATAGCTGTGACATCTGCAGGGGGCTGTACTTCAGAAAGAGAATACAACTGAAAATGTAACTTTCCACTCATCCAGGATAAAGTTGCATGATGTGAAGCCAGAAAATCACGACCCAAAAGATTCACTGGTAATGTGTCTCCTACCAGAAAGTTAGTAGGGTATACAGTCTCTCCAATCTGCAAAGGCAAAGCTTCACGTTTACGGTGAGGAATTATCTTACCTTCAATCCCTTCACAATGCACTGTTGGAGCATGTGCTAAAAGAGTTTTATAAACCGCAGGCAGATCCTGTAGACGCAGTGCAGATGTTGTAGCTCCCGAATCAATGATGAATTTCACAGTAGAGCCTCCCAGTTTAGCTTCTAACTCACCCTGAGAAGTTACATTCAGATTCAATAATAGTCATGCATCCCAAGAATCACAGTCTTCTGGGTTAGAAAAACATTGATATACAGGAGTGAACTCAGCAGGTGGGGGAGGAAGGCACGCAGCTCTCTGGCCATCTAAATTCCGATTCTGTGGACAGTCTCGCTGTAAATGGTCACACTCACCAAATGTATAACAAGCTCGCATTCCTCTGGCTTGTCCACGTCCTTGCTGAGAAGTGCCTTGCTGATAATTGCCTCGCTGAGAATTCCCATAGTTTCCTCTGAACCTGCCTCTCCCCCGCCCCCTTCCCAGGGCTGGATGCATAGAAGCAATTTGTAAATTAAGCAGTTTAGTCTTCTTTACCTGTGTCCCTTGGGGAAACTGCTAGGTACGTATGACCTAGATTGGCCACTGTTGGAAACAGAATACTGGGCTTGTTGGACCTTGGTCTGACCCAGTATGGCATATCTTATGTTCTTATGTTTACATCTAATCTGGTTTGTTGTTCCTGCAATTCCTTGAGATATTTCAATTCACTGTACCGTGTACCGTGCACCGTGCACCCTCCAAAATTGCATCAGCTAATCTAGCAGGCCAATCTATTATTGAAGTTTCCAAAATTTCTTTTATTCTTGGAATCAAACCATTTACAAAAATATTAGTAAATCCTGAAGGTGTATCCTCTGTCTCGCCAGAATAATCTTTAAACGCTAGCATACACCTAGTGTGGAAAGCTGTAACTTTCTCACCCCTTTCCTGTGTTAAAGAAGTAAGCTTTGACCAATCTCTCACAGACTTACATGCTACTTTAAGAGATTCTAACAATTTCTCTCTACACAGAACAAAACTATCTCTTTGTGTCTGTTCTTGAAGATCTGTTACAGGGTCTGTCTGTGGCCATACCCAATTATCATCTCTAATTGGATGAGTTACCTTATGAAAATCAGCTGGATTAATAAAAACAGCTCTAAGCAGATTATCTAGATCTGCCCAAGTAGGATTATAACTATTAATTATTTGAGACCATAAGGACACAAATCTACCTGAATTTTCCCTGTAATCGGGAAAGGTTTTAGCCAAATCAAATACTTCTTTAGGACTCCAATTTGCAGGTACAGTCATTGCACCTGTAGGTCCTGTTGGATATACATGAAAAGGATATGCAGGTACTGTATCTTCTACAGATTTTGCATTTACAGAACATGAATCATTATGTTGGCGTAAAACAGTCTGAAGAAAACTTATATCACCATATAATTGATCACATTTCTCTTTATAGGTAAAAAAATGCTTATCCAGATCTTTTTCAATAGCATCAATAAGTTTACTAGAAATTCCCAATTCCTTTGTAGCAGAAATATTATTCCTTACTATTCTTTTTAAGGATTCTATCATATGTACAATACTTTCTATTTCACGGCTAAGAAGTGCATCCACTTCTCTAAGCTGAGAAATATTACAATTACTGTAATCTGCAATCTTTGCATCTCCCAATATCTTCTGTTTATTCCTTATCTCTTCTCTTAGTTCAGCTGCACGAGTGATCCTCCCCCTTCCAGAAGCTACATGACTCTCAGAAGAAACAGGGGGAGATGTTGGGGATGCACTTGGGACTATTCCATCTCCAATTACCAATGCAGCCACATCTGCATCATATTCTGGAGAAAGAACGGCTGGGAATTTCCCTGCCCATTAATTATCGTTCTCTTTCTCCTGTGGTTCACTCGCTTTACCAGCATTGTTTAACACAAACAAACCATTTTTCATATCATGTGCCATTCGTTGCCACCAATTAAACACTAACCCTTGTCACCAGCTCTCCTTAAACCCCCGTATATAAGTGTGTAGAGGTTAAGTGAGTGGGTCTTCCCCACTGAAGCAGCTACTTTACAAATCCTGAAGCTGAGCTTTTTGGGAAATGTAGTCCCTTCACCGAATCAATGAGGAGCAGTTGTGGAAAAGTGGTTTAAGCAACCAAAGGATTTTATTTCCCCTCCCGGGGTGGATTTCACCATGAACAAAGTAACACAAACCAGGTATTTACTGGCATAAGGACAAAACAAAGGTTCTTTAACAGAAAAGGCTTACTTCAGCAATAAACAGGTTGATATCTAGCATTCCAACGTAACAATGCTGTTTCTTCACAGCTCTCTGCTTCCCAATGCTAGTAGTGCTGTACTTTCTCTTTCAAAACATGCCTTCAGCGTAATGAGATTATTTCATTAGCAAGCGATATCATACAGTCTATGATATCTTCATCAATATTCACACACTCGGGTTCAAAGTCCATTAACTCTTCCTGGCTAGAAGGAAATGTTTGCAACGGCACTCCTGATGCCACGCCCTTTCTAACTGCTTCAGGTTTCACCTGATATTCCTGAGTTAAATACTGGCTTTTACAAACGTTATCAGCACAGGTATTCTCTTCCCAGCTCCAACCCTCCGGGTAAATAAAGTCACTGTAACTATTTTTATACCAGCCTTTTGGCTTACCTTTTAGCCTAGCCGGTGGAGGTTTTCTTTGTGGCTTTGGACTGGCTGTAAGTTCCCAACCTAAGCCTTGCACAGAAGATTTCACTTGCCTTCCTGGCTTCCTTTCACTTCTGTGTTCCCCTGGATACTGCAGGTAATCCAGTCTGCCCTTATTATATCCTTCCCTTGGGGTTTCTTTTCTTTTCCTGAAGAAAGACTCTGTCTCACCCTTCCACAGAGACTCTGGCTGTTTCCTGGCACTGCTGTCTTCACCGTAGCTCTCATTAGCTTCCTTCACCAGCACACATGCCTCATCCACTTCTCCTCCTTCTCCAAACCCTTCTTCTCCTTCTTCTAACTCAATAAGCTCAACTGAACTCTCTTTATCAGGGTGAATTCTAGGGCAGTGCTCAACTCCACTCCCTAGCAGGAGTCCTGCATTAGCTCGTGACTCATTCCCTGAATGGTAGCACGGGCGTTTCTCTTGCCTCTGTGCTTGGTTTCTAAGGTAACCAGGAGCCATGTGCTTTTGTTTACAACTCAGCCCTTCTCCTGTTCCTGGCTTTTTAGCCTCATCTAACGGGCTGGAAGGACCCACTATGTCACACCCTTCACGGGCATCACATAATTTATGTTTAGCCTGCAAAGCACATTTCAGATAACGAAGTTTATCTATAGAAAAAGTTCCCTCCAAAGGAAACTGTAAAAGCACATTATCATTAGTCACTGCATGCCAGTGTACAATATAATCAGTAGCCAGATCCCCATACTTCTCACGCATACAATAAGAAGGGCTACCTTTCTGAACAGCTAAAACCTTAGCTTTGTCATGCCATTCACGTAACTGAGATAACTCTCGTTTACCTAACAGATTACCCATTGCTGCCACCATATAATACTCACAAACACCTTCCGCCCTTGCCAGGAATGGAGAAATCTGTAGAACAAGTCATGGCACCAACTGTAGGCTTCTGTCTGCCCCCCCTCACCAGCAACCTGCAGGGCTCTTGGAGTCACAGAAATCCGCACTCAAAGCAATGAGAAGGGGATCTAAGAGACAGCAATAAAATACCACACACTTCTATATAGATACACCAAAGCTTTGCAGAGAGAAACAAATAGAAACAAGTTCTCTTTGTTTACTCTAACTATTAGCTATGGTTTACTTTATTTATAAGGCTCTTTTGGAGGATACAGTATAATTTCACTTTATTATTCTACGTCAGGTATTATGTATTCATCACATCATAGGTCAATTTCTAATCAGCATAGGTCAGTATGAGGAGACATACATGTATTCCAAGACATAACTGTTTACTGCTGACTGCTTGATATCTAATAACCCTGAGACTGAAAGGTTAGAGGACAACCTGCCCCTTTTCTTATTTACAGGACTTGTACCTCTTCACCTACTTAGTAAGCAAATATATGAAGTTTATTTCTAAGCAAAGTTCTGAACAAAATTAACTCTCTCTCAGATTTTCTTAGACAGTCTGGTTGTGTACACCGCCCTGTACAGACAAGCTTACTTCCACATTGTGGTGGAGTCTGCTATGAAAAAGATCAAGAGTACAAAGAGGCACTCTTCTACTCCTCCAGGAAGAGAATGCAGAACCTTAGATGCCTTTGGCAGGAGAATTTTCCAGGCCAGTATGCTTGCAGCCAGAATCAACTCCTATAGTCTCTATATGGGATGTTTCTAAAGGAAGTTACAGATCATCTGCAAACCTTATCTCCTTTTATTTATTTATTTATTTGGTATACATTTGTAAGCCGCCACTTCCAGCGATCAGCAGCGGACCAATGGTGGAATAACAAGGGAGTATGTATAGAATCACTTGATAAATACAGACTGATTTGAGGGGGGGTGCACCACAAACATATGGAATTACAAATATGCACATGGAGATTACAAATATACACATGGCATTACAAATTAGAGTTTGATCAAATATACATTAGAGTGAGCAGAAAAATTACAGTTTGATCACCCAGGTTTGAGCAACCATGAAAATATAAAATATACATTTGATTGACAAGATATGTTACAGTTTGATCACTCATTTGAGCAACCAGATACATTACAGGTTTATCAAGAACAGTTGTATAATACATCACCAGATTTGCAATCTTATTATCATTGACATTGGATCTATTTTTATGTCTCTTGTGCTTCGGGGGAGGTAGGCAACTTGGGTAAGGATGAAAGGTTGAATCTGCCTAGGTGATTCCATAATGTGATTGGAACAGGTGGGTTTTAAGCTTTTTTCTGAAATCCTGTAGATTGTTGATCAGGCGTATCTCATGAGGTAGTTTGTTTCAAAGCATGGGTGCAGCGTATGTGTATGCCCGGTTGCTCGTTCCCTCCTTGATATCTCTTATACTGCTGGGAACGCAGAGTGTGTTGAGGTTAGTAGTCCTCCGGCATCTGTTGGGGGGGGCTGTGTGGTGATGAGGTTATCAAGGAATGAGGGGGATATTTTGTGAAAGATTTTGAATGTTACCAGTATTTTGTATACTGTTCGTGCAGGGATGGGGAGCCAGTGGAGCTCAATCAGTACTGGTGTAATGTGATCCCTCAGCTTCTTATTCAAGATGATCCTGGCTGATACATTTTGTGCCAATTGTAAGATGTTTAAGGTTTTTTTTGGTAGTCCTTGCAAGCTGGCATTACAGTAGTCAAAGTGAGGAATGATGAGCGCTTGCGCTACTGTTCTGAAGTCCGTGTGTTCAGTTATGTTGCGTAGAGGTTGAAGGACTCAGCTTGTGAAATATTGCTCTGTTGGTTAACCGGAGATGTTTGTCCATTTTTAGGTTAGCATCAATGAGTACTCCTAGATATTTGATCTCATTTTTAGATTGATAAGTGTTGTTGTTGAGGGTGATTGAAGCAGGAGGTTTGAAGTCTTGTTTTCCTGATATGAACATCACTTCCGTTTATGTCAGAAAATAAAAGGGAAGAGTTTCTCACCTGGCTTAAACATGCCCAGGATATTTCCAAGTTTTCCAACCGTGCAGCCTTTGACTCTTTTGAAGGTGCCAGCAGAGCCTCGGCTATTGCCATAGGTGCACGCAGAGTTGCTTGGTTACAAGCCTCTGATTTGGAATCCTGGGTTCAGGATGGACTAGGTAACCTTCCTTGTACAGGTGAAAACCTGTTTGGCAAAGATTGGCAAGCAAAGGCCAACCAGATGGATGCTGAAAATTCTGCTTTAGATAGACTTTCAAAGTCTACTTCTGCTCCTTTTAAAAAGATTGCTCAAAAAAGGATTTTTCCCCAAAAAAGGGAAATATTCTTCTGTTTATGGTCAGGCCTCTTCTGCAGGTCGTTTTGCTACAAAGAGGCAACAACAACCAAAACATGCCAAGCCTAAGGCTGTGAGGACTGCTACGGCCCAACAGCCTCAGCCTCCTCAGGGCCTTTTACTTACCAATAGAGAACTTAGCCTTTCTGGCTCTAGAACATCCAGAGCCTCTCACCATCCCAGGAGGGTTAGCTCATTTTGCTCCCAGATGGGAACAAATCACAGCAGAGCAATGGACCCTCTCTATCATAAGAGACGGGTACAAGCTTCACTTCTTAAACCTTCCTCCTCACACTATGGTGAAACAGTTCAATTCTCCAACATCTCTCCTCAACCTTCTAGGTCAAGAGATTACCACCCTTCTTGCCCAAGGGGCAATAGAAGAAGTACCCCTTCTTCAACAGGGCTCAGGGTTCTACTCCCCCTATTTTCTCATTGCAAAGAAAACAGGGGGCTACAGACCCATTTTAGATCTCAGAGAACTGAACAAGTTTCTATGCAAGGAGAAATTCAAGATGACTTCTCTCGGAACTCTCCTTCCATACCTCCAGAGTCAGGACTGTCTTTGTTCTCTAGATCTCAAGGATGCGTACACCCATGTCCTCATCCATCCAACACACAGAAGGTTCCTTCGGTTCCTTTACCAAGGAAATCACTACCAATACAAAGTGCTTCCTTTCGGTCTGGCCTCTGCACCAAGAGTGTTCACCAAATGCATGGCAATAGTAGCTGCATATCTCCAGGAACAAGCAGGAATGAGTCTTCACATATGGGTACGTCGGTATCGATGGAGCCTGCGCGGGAACGCTCCCCGGCGTCCAATCAGAAAGCTTTTGGGAGCATCCCACAGCGCCTGCGTGCTGCCTTCCCACCTTTCCAACTGTCTCTCCTCAGTTTTCGTTTTTCCGCGGAGCCGGCAGGACGTCGTCCTGTCACCGCAGAAAATTCTTCTTTAATTCTTTTGTTTTCTTGTGGTCGCGGCTGTCTTCCCGACTTCACCGGTACCGCCGGTGTTTCTTTTTTCTTTTTCTGAAATTCAGGGAATATTTTTCCCTCAGTTTTTGTCTTAAATCATTTTAGGCCTTCTAGGCCTGTCCACTCATGGAACCGCCAAAGAAATGTTTAAGCTGTGGCGGTACAGCTTTATTTTTAGACTCCAAAAACTGGTGTCTAACCTGCTTGGGTCCTGACCGTTTTCCTCCGGAGCCCTCGGCCACATTATTGTGAGAAAAGACTTTCAACATCGAGTTTCCCTCGACACCAGGTTCCCTTCCAGTGTCAGGGCACCGACCGTTTCTTCTTCTACACAGGATCAGGTAACCCTCAAACAGTCTGTTAAGACTAGCCAGCCCTCGAGTGGTAGGTCTCATGCACAGCATGAAGACGGCTCCGGCCTTGCCCTCGAGGGTCCATTGGCTTCAAAACCCCGGCGGGAGTCTTCGGCCTCTAAAGCCTATGAGGGGTTTCAGGTTGTTCCTGGGGCTCACCCCTCACAGAACATATCTGAGCCATGCTCGGTGGTGGTATCTGCTTTGAACGGTACCGATACCCCGGCATCGGCACTGGTGTTGGAAGTTACACTCCTCACCAGGGATCGTCATCTGGCTTTCTCGGTACCTTCGGGACCGGTGGATACGCTCCAGATTGACTTTCCAGTATCGGCATCAACGCCGATACTACCACTGACGTCGGTACCCTCTAGACATGCATCGATAGACTCGCTTCCTTAGATGCCGAGTCTGGAATCGATCTCTAGTCTGGAAGACTGGGTACCGACACGTCTCGGTACCGATACTTATGGTACCAGACGCTCGGTACCGAGGGTGATCACCAAAGGCGTTCGGTTACCTCGGTACCGATTGAGCTGCCACCGATGACTGCTCCGATGTCGGTGTCGCCTCCGATTCCGACAGTGCTACCAGTATCGGTATCGGTGCCATTATCCGCAGTAGCATCGGGGCCAACTCCTTCCATGCTTCTTTCACCAGGGTCGCTCCTTTCTATACCAAGTTTGGAGTCGATACCTGGCATGGACGATGCAGTACTGACTGTCACAGGTCCTGACCTCCAGTACCAGCATCTATCCCTTAAGGATCCTTTTTTGCACCGTGCAGGATCTCATATTCCTATATACTCAAGTAGAACCTTCGGTGCCCAGGCTAGTTCTTCAGGTCTAGCCTGTCCAGGGACGGTTCTCTTTGGAGATGCTTCTTTTCAGAATTTCCTCCTGGATATGGCAAGATCTCTTGCTATTCCTATCCCTGGCCATGATCCTACACAAGGCTTTGTTTCTACTGAAGAAAAGGAAAACATAATTCTTCCTTTACATCATTCCTTGCAGGATCTTCTTCTAAGAATGTGGGAAGCACCTTTAAAGGTACCCTCACCTTCTAGAGCAACTGATCTTCTGTATCAGGTGCCCCCCTCTCCAGGGTTTCAAAAGACTCAACTTCCCCATCATTCCATTGTGGTGGAATCAGCCATGAGGAAGGTGAAAAGTAAGAAGCAGCACTCTTCTTACCCACCAGGTCGTGAGTCTAGGACACTAGATGCCTTTGGACATCAAACCTTCCAGACATACATGCTGTCAGCAAGGATTCTCTCATATATTTTTATATGGGTTTATCTCTTCAGGAGGTCACAAAGAACTTATATCTTTTGACTCCTTTTCTTTCAGAGCCCAAGACTGCAGACTATTCCTTACTACTTAGTCATATTCAAAGTATCTCTTGGTTTCTTACTCGTGCTTCCCTAGACTCTTTTGAATTTGTTAGCAGAACTTCTGCTATAGCCATAGGGGCACGTCGTAGAGCCTGGCTTCAAGCTTCAGACTTAAACAAATGGGCACAGCAAAGACTGGGTAATACTCCTTGCACTGGAGAAAATCTCTTCAATAAGGAGTCTTTACATCAGGTTGCTCAGTGGTCCACTGACTTCCCTGTTTCTGAAGGCTATCCTAAGCCTTCTCTTTCCCCATTAGGTAGGAAATTCCCTACCAAACCTTCTTTCCCTAGAAGGAGAAGGTTTTACTCTTCTCCTGCCCATCATTACAGATGTTCCCAAGCAGGGGAAACATCACCCTGGTCTGAAGAATCCAAACTCTTGCCAGGCTAAACAAACCGAGCAATCATAGGGTTCTGATTAATCTGTTTTTCTGCCTCTTGGAGTTTACAACCTACAGTTGACTTCTTCTCAGCAGACGTTTTTCACTGTTTTTCATTCAAAACTCTATACATGGATTCCTTTTTCAGATCCAGTTGCTCCTAGGTATACTGAGCTGTCAGATTATTCATGTCTATGGGTCACAGGTTTCTCCTCTTCTTCCTGCCAAGAAGAGAGGTTTAACAACTATCCCATGATAGTTTCCTGTACCGACATGAATTTCTTCCTTCCACAGACTTACCATATGGTAAGTCACCCTTCAGCTCTTGTTTCTTTACCCTCTTATCCAGGTTTTTCCCCTGTAAGAGAGATACCATACCACTAGACGGCTTCTTTAGCCTTTCTAGTCTTTCTTTCCATTCCAGTGTGGAGTTTTTTCTCTTGAGTAAACTCCCTCCTTTTTGCCTGGGCAGCTCATCAGACAGGGACAGGGATTTCTTACTCTTGTTCTGTCAGTTCTTTCTGTTTTACACAAAGATTCTCTCTGCTGTCTTATTCAGCAGCTGCCCATGCAGGAGTTCTAGTGATTGGACTACTGGTACTTTTCCACAAGTTTCCAGTCTTGTCCTCCACTACTTTCTGTCTGGCCTTAGTAGTGATTCCAAGAAAGTACTTACATCGTTCTTGGATAATCCTTATCACTACAGGCTTATCACACTATCTTCTATTCTTGCCATCTCCAATTCCTTTGGGTTTGGCAGCATAGTTGACGTGGCTGCTGGTTTTTCCAACAGCCAGTTCTATCTCCCAATTCTCCTGCATAATGCTCTCTGCAATCCTACAGAGAAGCTTTCCACTATGGGCCCTTGCTAGAGAGCATGGGTTTTTTTCTCTAATGACTATCCATCATGGTGGAAAAAGGCTTCCTCAGTCATGCCTCATGACTGTGAGGGTTCTTCACACCCTACTATCTCCTTTTAAAACAAAGGACATAAGCCTTCTCTACGTGAAAGTCTAAAGAGTTGTCCAATTCCTACAGGGACTATGCTCTTTTTTTCCTTGCAGCTTGTCCTCATGGTATCCTAATCCTTCATGGACAGCACATATTAAACTAAAAAATGCATGATACTCCTTTTTGTCCCTCAAGTGGGTCAACCTGGTATCTCATTCTATGCGTTTCTGTCCATTTACCATACTAGAGTTCTGCAGGACTCAGGACTTGCTGTTTACAGACTGATATTATCCTATGTTTTTTCACGTAACCATCCTGGTTATTTCACTGGATAGCATTCTTTTCATAACCTGGGAGAATAGATTCTCTGTATATCTTCTCAAGTAGGTTCCACCTTCTTGTTAGATGAATCTTTCCTCTTCACATCTCCCATGTGAATGTTCTTCTATGCATAGCTCTGTCTGCTTAATTGCAGGCATTTATCTTTAGACCTATATATATATATACATCCCTCTAGATATATATGTCTGTCAGCTGCGTGTGCATATGTTATGCCCTTCTAGATCTCACTATATATATATGTGTGTGTGTGTGTGTATGTATATATATGTGTGTGTGTGTATGTATATATATGTGTGTGTGTGTATATATATATATGTGTGTGTGTGTGTGTGTGTGTGTGTATCTGTCGAGATACTTTATTATAGGTAGATATGTATTTACATACTTATCTCCCTAACTGTCTATGCTCATAAGGGTTTTACCTTCCTATATGTTCCAGACAGTGGGCTTCGCCCATGTTCATGCTGTTCCACAGTATGTTTAGGGTATTATGCACACAACCACTGCTGTGGTACTGACAGCTCCTTCCATAACCCTACGTTTAGGTATCCCTGAAGCTCCATGCTCCAATATCTTCCTACCTCTCACCAGTTAGGAAAGACATGGTGGATCTTCAGTAGATCTGAGGTTTCAACTCCCCAGACACCTGTCCTTTCTTGGGAATACGGGTTTTTTTCCATACCCTTTCTTCCCTCAAGGACTGGGCCAGTTTTGTCCGAATCGGTCAGTCTTCCTCTTTTGCTCCTAACTATGAATAACTCTGTAGCCAAAAGAGTTTTCAGCTTTTTCCATAAAGCTTCCCACTAAAGACCTACCGTTTCTGTACTACCCCAGTTGAATCCTGGGGTCACCTGTCACTTCCAGATTTTCACCTTCACTTCAGTGAGGTCACCTTGAAGATTCCTCTACTGGATTCCCAGTAGACTCCATCAGCCTCTCTACTTCCTGCAATCCAGTAGGTGAGGTCCATATTGCAATTGTTCCTTTCAATATATTTCATGATAGTTATCATACATACAAGGACTTCTTGCCTGTAGTCCTATCTTAGGTTAGCTGTTTTCTACAGCTCCTCTCTTTTTCAACTCCTACCCTCCATCCTCAGGATGCCTGGCCATATGAGGTGTAGCATGTTTCAATCTCCAACATGCTAGGGCTCCAGGCTCCTTAGCTTGGGAGTCCCCATATATGAAGACTCATTCCTGCTTGTTCCTGGAGATAGCACAGTTACTTACCTGTAACAGGAGATCTCTGGGAACAGCAGGAATAAGTCTTCACAACCCACCCACCTCCCCTAGGAGTTGTATCTTTCTATCTATCTTTCCTTTCCTCTCTCTCTCTCTCTTTGTCTCAGCTATAAAACTCAACTGAGGAGAGACAGTTGGAAAGGCGGGAAGGCAGCATGCAGGCGCTGTGGGATGCTCCCAAAAGCTTTCTGATTGGACGCTGGGGAGCGTTCCCACGCAGGCTCCGTCGATACCGACGTACCCATATGTGAAGACTTATTCCTGCTGTTCCCAGAGATCACCTGTTACAGGTAAGTAACTGTGCTTTCTACGCACTCTAGGGATATTCATATTCCTATATCTGGACGACTGGTTCATCCGAGCTCCATCCCAGTCAAAGGCCCAGGCTTCCCTGGCCAGCACAAGGCGTGTTCTTCAGTATCTGGGACTGGTAATAAACATTCCAAAATCCCATCTCACCCCTACTCAATCTCTAGAGTTCATAGGGGCCTTGCTGGATACCACAACTGCAAGGGCCTATCTCCCCCAGGCCCGTTGCCTACGCTTGGTGCAGTTAGCCTCACAGATTCAGTTAAAATCCCATTTAACTGCTCGAGAGATGTTACAACTATTAGGCCACATGGCATCCACCGTGCATGTGGTTCCTTATGCTCGCCTTCACATGAGAGCAGCTCAATGGACTTTGTCCACCCAATGGACCCAGGCATCCGGGTGCCTGTCAGACAAGATAGCGACCTGCAGTTGCCTCTTTTCCTCGCTCCATTGGTGGAAGTCCACTCAAAATCTGTTGCTGGGGTCCGCCTTTCAACAGGTGTTACCCCAAGCAACCCTTACCACAGATGCCTCGCCAAAGGTTTGGGGAGCTCATCTACAAGATCTCCCCACCCAAGGCATCTGGTCTCCACAGGAGTCATCTCTACATAGCAACCTCTTAGAGCTCAGAGCAATCTTCCTGGCTCTCAGAGTCTTCCACACCCTGCTCAGCTACAAGACAGTCCTCATCCACACGGACAACCAAGTAGCCATGTTCTACGTGAACAAGCAGGGGGGGACTGGCTCTCTGTCGCTTTGCAACGAAGCTCTGAGATTGTGGGCCTTCGCCAGAGAGCATCAAATCCATCTCATGGCAGTGTATCTTCCAGGGGTTCAAATCTCTTGGGCAGACAGACTCGGTCGAGTTCTGCTTCCACACGAATGATCCCTCCATGGGGACCAGATTGCCAGGATCTTTCGAATTTGGGGAACCCCAGACATAGACCTGTTTGCAAGTCCGTGGAATGCCAAACTTCCCCGGTTCTGTTCCAGGATTCCATGTCAGGGAGTTAAGGCCAGGGATGCCTTCCTCCTTCATTGGGGGCAAGGCTTCCTCTATGCCTTTCCACCTATTCCCCTCATTCCCAAGACACTGTTCAAGCTTCAGAGAGACAGGGGGTCTATGATCCTCATAGCACCACATTGGCTATGCCAAGTGTGGTACCGTCTACTTCTGCATCTCTCTCAAGCTCCCTCCCTGGACTTGGGGTCTGCTCCAGATCTCCTCTCCCAAGAGGAGGGAACGTTGTGGCACCCAAATCCCCAGTCTCTTCATCTCAGGGCCTGGTTGCTGAAGGCTTAGACCTTCAGTATTTACACCTTTCTCAGCAAGTGAAGGATATCCTTCATGCTTCCAGAAAGCTTTTCACCAGACATTCCTATGCTTTTAAATGGAAAAGGTTTACCATTTGGTGTGCAGAGAAGGGTCTTAACCCTCTTGCAATACCTCTGAATTCTTTACTAGAGTATTTGCTGCATTTATCCCATGCAGGCCTTAAAACAAATTCAGTAAGAGTCCATTTGAGTGCTATTGCAGCATCCCTTAAGCATGTCAATGGACATCCTATTTCCTCTCATCCGCTGATAGCAAGATTCATGAGAGGCCTTCTTTTGACTAAACCTCCCATTAGACCACCTCCAGTGGCATGGGACTTGAATCTGGTTCTTGGCCAGCTTATGAAGCCACCCTTTGAACCCTTAGCCACTACCTCCTTGAAATTCCTTTCCTGGAAGGTTATTTTTCTCATTGCAGTCACCTCAGCTCGCCATATCAGTGAGTTGCAAGCCTTAGTGGCTAATCCTCCTTATACAAGGTTCCATCATGACAAGGTAGTCCTCAGAACTAATCCACACTTTATGCCTAAAGTGGTCTCACCTTTTCATCTGAACCAGGAGGTGTATGGTCCGTGGCATCTGTTCCTGGAGTCCTTGATGAAGTATGGATGCCCTTCCATGTATCAGGGTAATGTGCTGTGCCATGTCCTTCTCTTCATCTTGCCTGTTTGACTGTCTCTGTCCTCTACTCTGTCCTATCTTATAAATGGCGTTCCTTTCTTGTTTCCCTAAATGATGTAATATTGTAAACCGCTCTATGCCTTCGGGTCTGAGCGGTATATCAAATTCCAATAAACATAAACATATTTACCTGTCTTTTTTGCAGGACCTCACACATTAAGTGCAGAGAGGAATATTCATACCCTGGATTGTAAAAGATAACTTGCTTTCTACTTACAAAGGACACAGCAACATAGAAAGTCCTCTCAACTTTTTGTTGCTTTTGATCCCTCTCATTTAGGACTTCCAGTCTCTAAGAGAACTCTGTCCAATTGGATTGCTTAGTGTATTTCTTTCGCCTACCAGAGTAAGAACCTTTCTCTGGAGGGCCATGTCACAGCTCACAATGTGAGAGCCATGGCAGCCTCTATGGCTCATCTAAACTCTGTGTCCATCGACCAAATCTGTCGAGCGGCCACCTGGGCCTCAGTTCATACCTTTACAGCCCATTACTGCTTGGACAAGGACTCCCGCCGGGATGCCTTGTTTGGTCAGGCTGTTCTCAAACACCTGTTCCATACCTAATCAACTCCTACCCTCCATCCCTGACTGGATGCCTGAGATTCATAGCTGGAGATAGAGCCCTTCCCAGGGACTCACAACCTGGGTGATCTCCCAGGCATCTAGCTGGGGAGTCCCCATATGTAAAGACTCATTCCTGCTTGTTCCTGGAGATAGCACAGTTACTTACTTGTAACAGGTGATCTCTGGGAACAGCAGGAATAAGTCTTCACAACCCACCCACCTCCCCTAGGAGTTGTATCTCTCTATCTATCTTTCCTTTCCTCTCTCTCTCTTTGTCTCAGCTTTAAAACTCGAATTGGAGAGAGGCGGTTAGGAAAGGCGGGAAGGCAGCACGCAGGCGCTGTGGGATGCTCCCAAAAGCTTTCCTTTTGGACGCTGGGGAGCGTTCCCGCGCAGGCTCCGTCGGTACCGACGATACCCATATGTGAAGACTTCTTCCTGCTGTTCCCAGAGATCACCTGTTACAGGTAAGTAACTGTGCTTTACTCACCTGTAACAGGTGTTCTCCAGGAGCAGCAGGAATCAATCCTCACAACCCTCCCTCCTCCCCTGGGAGTTGCAGTTGTACATAGTTTATTTTACATTTTTGTGTGCTGTTCTTAGCTATGTCATTTGACTGAGGTAAGATGGCACCTTTAGGCGGGAAGGGAACCGCGCATGCGTGCCTGCATTCCCAAAGGCTTTCATAGAAAGCTGGGGAAATGCTCCGCTGGGGCTTCATTGGCGTCGATGACACCCATATGTGAGGACTGATTCCTGCTGCTCCTGGAGAACACCTGTTACAGGTGAGTAACTACGCTATCTCCAGGATCAAGCAGGAATGTAGTCATCACATATGGGTATTGTCGGTACTGATGGAGCCTGCACGAGAATGCTCCCCAGCATCCAATTAGAAAGCTTTTGGGAGCATCCCACAGTGCCTGCGTGCTGCCTTCCCGCCTTTCCCAACTGCCTCTTTCCAGTTCTTCATTTTCCGCAGAGCCAGCAGGTCTTGTTCCTGTCACCGCAGAAAACTTTCCTTCTTTTTTGTGGTCGCGTCTGCCTTCCTCGACGCTTTACTGGTACTGCCGGTTTTTCTTTTTCTTTCTTTTCTTTAAAAAAAAAAAATCGTAGTATTTTCCCATTTTTTCCAGGTGCACGCGCCATTTTGGGCCTTACGCCCATGATTTTTTCCACAATGGAAAAACCCTCTTCGGGTTTTAAAAAGTGCACCAAGTGTGGCGGTACCATCTCCATCACCGACACCCATGAGTGGTGTCTGAAATGTTTAGGTCCTGACCATTCCATCTCGGAATGTATGGCCTGTGCCATGATGTCCAAGAGAGGTCGACAGATCTGAGCTGGCAAGCTCAGTACCCTGTTTCCCTCTGATGCAGCTTCGGTGGCATCGACGTCTTCCAGGGCTTCGTCTTCCTCCCGTGGATCTCAGGTAACTAAACATAAGTCTAGCCGGTCCTCAAAGGGTAGATCTCCTTCTAAGCATCGAGATGCCTCTGCCGTTGCCCTTGAGGATTCTGCACCGGCAAAATTGCCCCGGCGGGAGGCTGCGGCTTCCAAAGCATTATCGGGGCTCCAGGACGTTCTCGAGGCCTTGACCTCGATAGAACTACTGGTGCCATGTTCTGGGGTACCGGCGGTCTTCTCCGGTACCGACATCCAGGCATCAGCAGCGTCGATAGACCAGAGGGTCTTGGCTATTGAACGCAGTCTGGTGGCTCTCCTTGCGGCATCGACACCCTTGGAACCGCTGTCAGACAGTTCAACCGGCACCGTCTCCGGTTTTGGTACCGGTACCGACAGCATCGAGATCGTCGTCCGCATTGCCGGCACCCAGTCATACGATGCCTTCCGGTACCGTTACACCGGTACCGATTCCCCTCGGTACCGACTTCGGTCGGTATGGGTATCGGGCTCTTCAAGAGCATCCCGATAGAAGGTACTTAGTCCTCAGATGAATCTGAGGATTCTGACAGTTCTGTCGATGCGGGAATACATCTCCCGGAGGAGCCTTCCTCCCCTAAACGCAGGATGTCTTCTCCAGAGGACATTTCCTTTCAGGATTTCATCAGGGAGGTGGCTCGGGGTCTGTCCATTACTGTGGTCCCTGAAACAGAGCCCAGAGCAAAGGAGTTGGAAATTTTACAATATCCTAAAACTCCTAAGGAGGCAGCTATCTTGCCCATCCATGAGATCTTGTATGATCTCATGTTAAGAATGTGGGAGACACCTCTTACCACCTCTCCTCACTCTCGTAGACTGGATACTCTGTATCGAGTCCCTCCTTGTCCTGGTTTCCAGAAAACTCAGCTTCCTCACCACTCTACTTTAGTGGAACCAGCTATGAGAAGGATCAAGAGTGCAAGGAGGCATGCCTCTAATCCTCCAGGACGTGAGTGCAGAACTTTGAATGCTTTGGGACGTCATGTCTTCCAAGCTTCCATGCTTTCTGCCAGGATCATTTCCTATAGTCTATATATGGGAATGTTCCTGAAGGAAGTCACAGGTGATTTAGAGGCTTTGAGTCCTCTTCTTCCTGACGATAGAAGGCAGGATTTTCTCACATTGGTCAAACATGCCCAAGATGTTTCTAAATTTGTCAACCGTGCAGCTTTTGACTGTTTTGAGTGCATAAGCAGAACCTCTGCCATTGCCATAGGTGCACGTAGAATTGCTTGGCGCTAGGCATCTGATCTGGAGCTCTGAGTACAATACAAACTGGGAAATATTCCTTTTACTGGTGAGAACCTGTTTGGTAAAGATTGGCAGGAAAAGGCCAATGAGTTGGGTGCTGACAACTCCACCTTGGATAGATTATCCACAGCTGATCCTGCAAGAAAAAAATCTTTCAAGAAACCATTCCTTTTTAAAAAGAAAACATTTTATCCTGCTTATGTTCAGCAGGGATGTTCTGCAGGTCAGCTTGTCCGGAAAAGTCAGCAACCACCCAAACAAAGAAAACCAAAGACTGCTAAGCCTCAGCCGTCCCAGCAGTCTCAGCCTCCACAAGGCCTTTGACTTTCAGCTAGAGAACTTAGCCTTCCTGTCTCTCATTGGACCAGAGCCTTCCACCATTCCAGGAAGGTTGGGTCACTTTGCCCCCATATGGGGGCAGATAACAGCAGAGCACTGGACACTCCCCATCATAAAAGAGGGCTACAAGCTTAATTTTTCAAGCATGCCCCCTCCCACAATGATAAGGCAGTTCAATTCTCCGACCTCTCTCATCAACCTGTTAGGTCAGCAGGTCACTATACTTCTTGCCCAAGGAGCAATAGAAGAAGTACCCATCCATCAGCAGGGTACAGGGTTTTATTCCCCCTATTTCCTTATCCCAAAGAAAACAGGGGGATGCAGACCTATCTTAGGCCTCAGAGAATTGAACAAATTCCTTGTCAAAGAGAAATTCAAGATGATTTCTCTGGGAACTCTGCTGCCATACCTTCAGAGTCAGGATTGGCTTTTTTCTCTAGATCTCAAGGATGCGTACACCCATGTTCTCATCCATCCAACTCACAGAAGGTTCCTTCGGTTTCTTTTTCAAGGAAAGCACTACCAATACAGGGTGCTTCCTTTTGGCCTGGCCTCAGCACCAAGGGTGTTCACGAAACGCATGGCTTTGGTAGCAGCATTTCTCCGCACTCTAGGGATATTAGTCTTCCCCTACTTAGACGACTGGCTCATTCGAGCCCCAACAGAGTCAGAGGCCAGGACTTCTCTATCCTGCACAATGCGTATCCTTCAGTATTTGGGTCTGGTAATAAACATCCCAAAATCCAGTCTAACTCCCACTCAGTCTTTAGAGTTCATAGGAGCTTTGCTGGATACCAAAAAGGCAAGGGCCTATCTCCCCCAGACCCGTTGCCTTCGCATGGTGCAGTTAGCTTCTCAAGCAGTGCTAAAGCCTCATCTCACTGCCCGAGAAATGCTACAACTACTAGGCCACATGGCATCTACCGTGCATTTGGTTCCCTATGCTCGCCTCCATATGAGGGCAGCCCAGTGGACTTTATCCACTCAATGGACCCAGGCATCAGGATGCCTGTCAGACAAAATAGCAAACACAAGGCGCCTTATTTTGTTCCTCCAGTGGTGGAAATCCACTCAAAACCTGTTGCTGGGATCCCCTTACCCCAGGCAATTCTCACAACAGATGCTTCTCCGATGGGTTGGGGATCTCATCTGTAAGACCTCTCTACCCAAGGCACCTGGTCTCCACAGGAGACTCATCTACATATCAATCTCTTGGAGCTCAGAGCAATCTTCCTTGCTCTTCGAGTGTTCCACACCCTGCTCAGCTACAAGACAGTCCTCATTCATACGGACAATCAAGTAGCCATGTTCTACGTGAACAAGCAGGGGGGGGAACAGGCTCTCTGTCGCTTTGCAACGAAGCTTTGCGACTATGGGCCCTCGCCAGAGAGCATCAGATTCATCTCCTGGCAGTGTATCTTCCAGGCATACAAAACTCTTGGGCAGACAGACTCAGTCGAGTTCTGCTTCCACACGAGTGGTCTCTTCATGCAGACCAGGTAGCCAAGATTTTTCAAATTTGGGGAACCCAGGACATAGACCTCTTTGCAAGTCCGTGGAATGCGAAACTTCCCCGGTTCTGTTCCAGAACCCCGGCTCAGGCCAGGGATGCTTTCCCCCTTTACTGGGGGTGAAGACTTCCTGTAAGCCTTTCCACCCATTCCCCTAATTCCCATAACCCGGTTCAAGCTTCAGAGAGACAGAGGCCGTATGATTCTCATAGCTCCACATTGGCCACGGCAAGTGTGGTACCCTCTGCTTCTACATCTCTCTCAAGCTTCCTCCCTGGAGTTAGGGTCTGCTCCAGATCTCCTGTCTCAGGAGGACGGAATGTTATAGCATCCCAATCCCAAGTCTCTGCATCTCAGGGCTTGGTTGCTGAAGGCCTAGATCTCCATGATCTTAACCTCCCTCAGCAAATAAAGGATATCCTTTATGCTTCCAGGAAGCCTTCCACAAGATGCTCTTATGCTTTCAAGTGGAAAAGGTTTACCATATGGTGTTCGCAGAAGGTTCTTAACCCCATTGCCATACCTCTGGAATCATTACTGGAGTATCTCCTTCATTTATCCAATGCAGGACTTAAGACTAACTCAGTGAGGGGCCATTTGAGTGCTATTGCAGCTTCCTTCAAGCCCCTTAATGGACAACCTATTTCCTCCCATCCTCTTATAGCAAGATTTATGAGAGGTCTTCTGCTAACTAAGCCTCCCATTAAGCCGCCACCACCTGTGGCATTGGACTTAAATTTGGTTCTTGGGCAGAACATAAGATATGCCATACTGGGTCAGACCAAGGTCCATCAAGCCCAGTATTCTGTTTCCAACAGTGGCCAATCTAGGTCATATGTACCTAGCAGTTTCATGAAGCTCATGAAGCCACCTTTTGAACCCCTAGCTACTACCTCCTTGAAATTCCTTTCGTGGAAGGTTATCTTTCTCATTGCAATCACATCAGCAAGTGAGTTGCAAGCAGTAGTAGCTCATCCACCTTATACAAGGTTCCATCATGACAAGGTAGTCCTTCGGACTCATCCACACTTTATGCCAATGGTGGCCTCGCAATTACATCTAAAACAAGCGATCTACCTACCTGTGTTTTTTCCAAGGCCTCGTGCATCAAATGCAGAGAGGAATCTTCATATCTGGACTGTAAGAGAGCTTTAGCCTTTTACTTACAAAGAACACAGCAACATAGAAAGTCCTCTCAACTCTTTGTTGCTTTTGATCCTTCTCATTTGGGACTTCCAGTCTCCAAGAGAACACTGTCTAACTGGATTGCTCAGTGTATTTCCTTCGCCTATCAGAGCAAGAATCTTCCTCTGGAGGGCCATGTCACAGCTCACAATGTGAGAGCCATGGCAACTTCAATGGCTCATCTACACTCTGTGTCTATCGATGACATCTGTCGAGCAGCCACCTGAGCCTCGGTTCATACCTTCACAGCCCATTACTGCTTGGACAAGGACTCCCACCGGGATGCCTTGTTTGGTCAGGCTGTTCTCCAACACCTGTTCCATACCTAATCAACTCCTACCCACCATCCCTGGTAGGATGCCAGAGATCCATGGGGGGAAGTGGAGCCCTTCTCAGGGACTCACAACTTCTGGGGTCTCTCCCTGGCATCTAAAGCTAGGGAGTCCCCATATATGAAGACTACATTCCTGCTTGTTCCTGGAGATAGCATAGTTACTCACATGTAACAGGTGATCTCCGGGAACAGCAGGAATTTAGTCCTCACAACCCACCCACCTCCCCTAGGAGTTTGTATCTCTCTATCTCTTTCCCTCTCTCTCTCTCTGTCTTTGTCTCAGCTTTAAAACTCAACTGGAGAGAGGCAGTTGGGAAAGGCAGGAAGGCAGCACGCAGGCGCTGTGGGATGCTCCCAAAAGCTTTCTAATTGGACGCTGGGGAGCGTTCTCGCGCAGGCTCCTTCGGTACTGACGATACCCATATGTGAGGACTAAATTCCTGCTGTTCCCGGAGATCACCTATTACAAGTGAGTAACTATGCTTTATTCAGACTTTAACATATCTGAGACAGATGCACCTTTTTTTTGCATCAATGACCTCTAACGTGTCGCTTAATGTAGAACTTATAGCTTCTTAATCCACCTTAATCAACTGATTTTTTAAGCAACTGTTTCAAAATGCTTAGCTTCTTTGCGTAATCCCCAACGCCCAAACTCAGCGCCTTCTCTGCGTTTCAGTGTTATCCAGTTTCTTCAGGAGGTTCTTTTAAAAGCACTAATAACAAACTGAATAAGTCATATTAAGTACTCACGATCTTACATATCTCATCAGACTGAATTCGTGCTCTATAGAATACCATCATTATAAATCTGTATCTCTGTTGCATAAATCCTTTGTTAAATTTGATGTTCTTTGTATTCCATGAGCCTACCGGCTTCTCAACAAGACGCCGCGCATGCGGACTGAACTATATATAGGTCATGCTGCTCACATCGTTCTATTCACATGTCTGTGACAGCGCTTATTCGCCACTTCTATACACACACGCTCCAATCTATTTGAGCGTTTAGGCGCCCAGGTGTGACTGATTTCAGAGTATATATCCATCTTTGTTCTCGGATCAATAAAGTTTGTTCCTTCGATTTCCCATTGTATCCCGTAACAATTTGATCTACGCAGAAACAATGTAATTCTTCAAACTTGTGATTATATTCTAAACAATGATCCACAATCGGTGCTTCTCTTTTTTTACAAGACAGTCTACCACGATGTTCATTCTTATTTTAAAAGCTCGAATTGTTTTGCCTACATATATTATTTGGCATGGACATTGAATGCAATAAACTACATAGCTAGAAACACAGGATGTTTTATTTTTAAGATGATATGTAATACCATGATATTGAAAATCAGTTACTTCCCGGGTAATATCGCAAATTCTGCAATCTCCACGTTTTCTATGTCCATTGACACTTCCTATTTGCTTAGTTTATTTATTTATTTATTTACATTCTCTTATATACCGCGCTATTCTGCATCAGTGCAGTTTACATTGACAAACTGAAATTACATTGAACAGGGCATTATAACTTGGAGATAACTATTTTACAGGGAGCATGGGCTATGGAGGGTTAAGTGGCTTGCCCAAGACCACAAGGAGCACCTGTGGGACTAGAAACCCCAGTCCTTCCGGCCCAAGGTTGCTGTCCTCTAGTGGGATTTGAACCCCCCGACCTTCCGGCCTGAAGTACCTTGCCCCAACCACTAGGCCACTCCTCCACTCCAGTTGATAAAGGGCGCAGAACCGCCGGACTGTTTTTCTTTTAGATTTTTATGGCGTTGCCAAACACATCAAATGATTTTTTCTTCTAAGCCTGGCATACTATTTAAAACATTAGTATGTTTTTTCAAAATCTGTTTTATTTCAGAACTGTACGGAGAATATTTTGTAACCAAGTTGATGATATGACTAGATGCCATAGTTTTCTTCCGCGGGTATAACAGAAGGTCCCGGTTGTTAAACAGCGCTCTTGTATAAGCATGATTTATCACTTGTTTAGGGTAACCCCTATTTAAAAAATTATGCTTCAAAATTTTTGAATGATGTTTAAAATCACGATCTTCAGAGCAATTCCTTCTGTATCTAACAAACTGCGAAAAAGGTTGACTATCTCTTAACTGAATGGGATGGGCACTGCTATAGTGCAAAAAAGCATTTCTATCAGTGTCTTTTCTGTAAATCAAAGTAATCCATCCACTGTCACCTCTCTTTACTAGTACATCTAAAAATGTTATATTTACATGATAGGAATAAGTAAATTGAATATTTTTATCCCTATTGTTGAGCCATATTAAAAACTCATTTAAATGCTCAACTGATCCTTTCCATAGCAAAAAGATGCCATCAATATAGCGACACCATAACTTCAGATGGTCAGTATATGGAGACAGTTTTATCCATTTTTCTTCATATGTCCCCATATATAAATTTGCTATGGAGGGGGCAAAAGTAGCCCCCATTGCTACCCCAGATATTTGTTGATACAATATGTTTTCAAATATAAAATAATTTTGATATACTGTTAAATTTGTCAATTCTAACAAGAACAATAAAAGACAATCAGTTAAGTCACCCCTACTTTTTAAAGCTGTCGGTACACTATCATATGCTGCAAATTGCGGGATATTCATGTATAAAGACGTCACATCTAAAGTGACTAATACAATATCTGTTTCCATTGCCCAATGGGCATTTTGCCTCAATACCTGCAAAAAATGAGTGGTGTCCCTAATGTATGATGGTATTGCAATCATTAATGGCTGCAAATATGAATCTATATATACTGACAAGGGTTCTAAAATTGTACCTCTTATACAATAGTCTTCCTGGAGGATCTGTTAGACTTTTATGAATTTTAAGTAATAAATATAACTTGGCAATTGGGGGGGTACGATTGATTCAGAAAATGCCATTCTTTCTTTGTTAACTTCGCTATACCTCCTCCTTTATCTGCTCGGGTAAGAAACGGGTAGGGTAAAAAGAAACAAACATTTAGTACATTCTCTGCAAAGGAGAGAATAGCCTTGAAAGATCTCCAATCTCATACAGAACTGGTGATCCGACGCGCAGATAAAGGAGGAGATATAGTTCCTGGTCGTGTCCCCAGTCTAATCCCGAAACCTCTGGGTTACCCATCTCATATAGCAGCTTGGAGACTGAGAAAGCTCCTCCTTTTTGTGACCTCACTGGTATATCATCCTGGGATCCGCCTTGTGTCACCAGTTACCTCAGTCTCCAAGCAGCTGGATGGATGGTGAGCCCGGTGGCCGGGCTCACTGGAGAAACAATTAGGAATAGTGTTAGTTTAAAGGGAGTTGGTATACCTCATTGGAAACAGAGAAAAAAAAAAAAGAGACTGGCTTTAGATTACGGTGTCTGTGCCTTTGAATTTTGTCAAGGCTACCCCTTGTCAGGGTCTCCTCTCCCACGCCCCTCCTTATTTTCCCTTCGGGGTTCTGCAGGAGGTAGATCTAATTATTGTCTGAAGGGGCAGAAAGAGTGACTCCGGTTTTGGACAACAGAAGGAGCGTTGCCTCAGAGTCTGGCCGGCGCCGAGCAGAAGCCTTGCCTGCAAGCGCGCCTGGCCGACTCGCATTGATCACATGAAAAAAGCAAGTTTGCTCACTTGGGTTGTAATAAACGGCCTACTCTGGCGCAGTATCGTGGTCCGGGGATCGGCGGCAGGTGAGTTAAGCCACACAGCTCCAGCTTGTTCATTCTGCCGCCGACGGAGGTAAGGAGGCACGCTGAGGTGCCCCAAGGCAGCAGCGCGATTTTGGCACGAACGCGGCCCTCGGCGTGGCCGTGTGCGGCCAGCGCAGGCAGACAGCTGGATACCGTGTAGGCGGTCCGGAAGACCTTCGGGAGGGTTGTGGTTGGATCCCTCCGGGGCGATTTTTCGTGGCGCTGTGGGCCTTTGGGGAAAGAGTGGCTGTTTTTAACTAACTTCAAACCGATCAATAAGTAGATAAGGAGCGTTTGAGTTTTCTGGCCTGCTCGCGGTTCCAGACAGGACAGCTTCCCGTGCCTCAGGGGGGTTTTGTTTAATCATCCCTACCGCAGCAGCCTGCCGGGAAGGTCTGTTTCCTGTGGCAATGCCCTCCAAACCCCAGTGTGTTGTGTGTGGGTCCAAGAAGACCACGGAGGCAGGGGTCTGTAAGTCTTGCATGAGGGACGCTTCTGCTTCAGAGCAGGACAGAGGGACTTCGGGGGCCAAGGCAGGGAACTCGGTCTTACAAACTCCCATGGGGGTGCAGGAGTAGCCGGTGGCAGGGCCTTCCTCCGCCACGGATTTGTCCTCTCCTCATATAGTTTGGCCTAAGCAGCTAGCCTCCATTTTTTCACAAGATTTTATTTCCTTGCTGCAGCAATCAGTGTTAGGTAGCGCTCAGCAGCTGAAAGGCACGGCAGGAGGGGGCACGGTAAAGAGACCTGCTTCCCACTGTCACATAGAGGACCTTCCATGTGGGGCCAAGAGGTCTCGTAATGAGGGGGACCTAGGAGAGCATTCAATGGCTTCTGAGGGCCCAATGTCGGACGAGGAAGATTTTAGCATGGATTGGGGAGAAGAAGAACTGGAGGAAGGTGAGATTGCCGAAAAAGAGGACCAGGCCAGAGTGGTGCAGGTCTTCAGAAGGGAAGAGTTACCAGCGCTCATTGCAGAGGCGTTGAAAGTGCTTAATATGCCTGTCCAGGCTCCATCGGAGCATGAAACACTGGAGGATCCCTTGTTACAGGTATTCAGGAAGAGTCAGTGTGTTTTTTCCAGTTCACAGAGTGTTTCGTGAAATGATCCAAGAAGAATGGAATATCCTAGAGGCTCCACTAAAAGGTTCCCGCGTTATGGACCGCCTGTATCTTTTATCGGAGCAAGACAAAGAAGTGGTTTGGTCACCCAAAGTGGACGCCGCAGTCTCCGGTTACTAAAAAGACTACAATTCCGGTGGAGGGCAGTGCGGCCCTGAAGGATTCTCAGGATAGAAAGTTGGAAGTGCTCTTAAGGCAAGTGTTTGATATAAATGCCCTGTCGCTCCAGGCGTCCATTTGCGGGGCGTGGGTAGTCAGAGCCTGTCTGCGCTGGTCTCGGCGAGTACATGGTGGGCAGGTGAGTGAATTATCAGATGAAGCAGCCAGGTTAGATTCGGGAGCAGCCTACTTGGCAGATATTCATTATGACTTGATGCGTGGCTTGTCCAAGAGCATGGCGTCGGCAGTAGCCGCCCGGCGTTACCTGTGGCTGCACAATTGGGCGGCGGATACTTCCTCCAAAGCCCGGCTGAGCAAGCTTCCCTTTAAAGGACGCCTGTTTGGGGAGGATCTAGAGAAGCTGGTTAAAGACCAAGGGTGGCCGATTACCGGAGGATAAGCCTAAGATGGGGCGTGTAATCCCAACGGGCAGGGGTCAGCAGCGGGATTCTCGCCGGTTTCGGTCACAAAGGTTCCATTCCTTTTCACGAGGCCGGTTTCCCAACCAGACTCAGGGTTTCTGCGGTTTCCGTGGAGCGGGAAGGGACTTTGGGGCTTCTTCCTCAGCCTCCTTCTCTTCCAAAAAGACCCAATGAGATAAGGGGGGCCCAGGTGCCCTTATTTCCCGTAGGAGGGCGTTTGCAGGAGTTTTATTCTGCCTGGGTCCAAATCACGTCAGATCAATGGGTTTTAGAAGTCATCTGAGAGGGCTACACGTTGGAGTTCCTGCGTCCAGTGAGAGAGTCTTTCGTGCTCTCCCCCAGCAAGTCCTCATCCAAGCACAAAGCCTTGAGGGAGACCGTTCAACGGCTATTAGACCTCAGAGCGATAGTCTGGGTCCCTCCAGACCAATGTGGCGGTCGGTACTCAATCTATTTCATCGTTCCGAAAAAGGACGGCGGGTCTCGCCCGATCCTAGATCTCAAGGGAGTGAATCGTTGTCTTCGGGTGTCCCATTTTCACATGGAAATGCTGCGGTCCATTACGGTAGCAGTGCAGAAGGGGGAGTTCCTTACTTCCCTAGATTTGTCGGAAGCTTATCTTCATATTCCGATACGACCGGATCATCACAGATTTCTCAGATTCGTGGTTCCGTTCGGCCATTTTCAGTTCTGAGCGTTACCTTTTGGGCTGGCGACGGCCCCACAGGTTTTCACAAAGGTCATGGTAGTGGTGGCAGCAGCCTTGCGAAAGGAGGGTATCCTGGTGCATCCCTATCTAGACGATTGGTTAATCAGAGCAAAGTCGCGGGCAGAGAGCATGTCGGCTACAGCTCGAGTGGTGGCCTTTCTGGAAAGCCTCAGGTGGATAGTCAATGTCTCCAAGAGTCAATTAGTTCCCTCGCAGAATCTGGAATACCTGGGGGCTTGATTCGACACAGGTGTGGGGAAGGTTTTTCTCATGAAACAGCGAGCGCAGGCGCTGCAGCGATTGGTCAGAAAGTTTCTGATGTACAGGGCACCCACGGCATGGCATTATCTGCAACTCCTGGGTACCATGGTGGCGACCATAGAATTGGTACCATGGGCAAGGGCGCATGAGACCCTTACAGGGAGCATTTCTTCGGCGATGGTCGCATCAGCAGGACTCGCTGTCCTGGAGATTACCCTGTCCAGAGGAAGTCCGTCAAGCTCTCCTGTGGTAGCTACTTCCCGAATCGCTGGAGCACGGGAAATTCCTGGAGTCCCCGGCCTGGGTGTCCTTGACAACATACGCCTGCCTGCTAGGCTGGGGAGTCCACTGCCAGGGCAAGTTTGCGCAGGGGCAGTGGAATGCTCAGGAGAGGTTGTGGCTGATCAACAGACTGGAGCTGTGAGCGGTGATCCTGGCATTGCGGGAGTTCCGCACAGTCCTCGGTGGAAAGGCAGTCCAGGTGTTCTCTGACAACGCAACGGCGGTCGACTATATCAACAAACAGGGAGGAACCAGCAGCATAGCGCTAGAGATGGAAGCGGAGGAGTTGTGCAGCTGGGCAGAAGCAAATCTGGTGGACCTCTCGGCGGCGCATGTGGCCGGAGTGGACAGTGTGCAGGCCGACTTCCTCAGCCGGGTGAGGGTGGATCCTGGGGAATGGATCTTGCATCCAGAGGTCTTTCAGATGCTCGCCCGCAGGTGTGGCGAGCCGGCCATAGACCTCATGGCGACTTTCGACTCGGCAAAGGCTAATCGCTTTTTCAGCAGGCGACGAGAGCGAATGTCGGAGGGACTGGATGCTCTAGTTCAAGACTGGCCGGTGGGGCAGCTGCTCTGTGTTCCCACAGTGGGCTCGAGAGGGAGCCATTTTTTCATCTTTGGGTTAGCGGTAGCCTAGAGCTGGGGAGTCCCATATGTGAGGACTGACTTCCTGCTTGGTCCTGGAGAAAGCGTAGTTACTTACCTGTAACAGGTGTTCTCCAGGAGCAGCAGGAATCAGTCCTCACGACCCTCCCTCCTCCCCTGGAGTTGCAGTCCTATCCTTCATTTTGATTTTTGCTGTCTTTTAGCTATGTCATCAGACTGAGCAAGATGGCACCCTTGGGTGGGAAGGGGACCGTGCATGCACGCTGCATTCCCAAAGGCTTTCTTTGAAAGCTGGGGAAATGCTCTGCACCAGAGCTCCGTCAGTGCCAAAGTCACCCATATGTGAGGACTGATTCCTGCTGCTCCTGGAGAACACCTGTTACAGGTGAGTAACTACGCTTTCCAGCTATACTTTGACCATGTCACATAACCCACTATTGCCTCGCCCCTGTCTAGTGCAGACTCCTTCCCCCCCACTACTGACTGTAAACAACTTCTGCTTATAGTCGCTAAAACTATGTTCATTATGTTATGATCTATTCTGTTTCAGTTTTAATTGTAAGCTCTGTTATCTGTTGTAAACTCTGTTACCTGTTACTTGTTCTATGTATTAAGTTGTTATACTGTAAACCGCACTGACTTTAAATAGTGCAGTATATAAAACCAAATAAATAAATGTATACACATTTAACAGGTGCCATCTGCATCACTTCTGAATGCTTCTGAGGGGTATGCCCTAGGGCAGGGGTGGGCAATTCCGGTCCTGGAGGGCCACAGACCAGTCAGGTTTTCATGATGTCCCTAATGAATATTCATGGATCTATTTCCATACAATGGAAGGCAGTGGATGCAAATAGATCTCATGAATATTCATTAGGGACATCATGAAAACCTGACTGGTCTATGGTCCTCCAGGACTGGAATTGCCCACCCCTGCCCTAGGGTTTACTTGTCTGATTCCTAATGCATTTCTAAAGTCCCCTTGTAAACCGTGCAGAAGGCAAGAGCAGTTCAGTCTGTTAGAGAGGCTTTTAGATTTGGGAGCCATGCTTCCAGTTCCACCAAATTAATGGAGGTTAGGCAGCTACTTAATTTATTTGATACTGCCCATAATGGAGAGCATCTGTCAATCTAGCTTAGACCTCGAGCAAGTAAAGAAGTTCTTATGCGTTCTGTGTTTTCCGATGGAAATGTTAAGGTCAGTCCTTGTGGCCATGTAGAGGGGAGGAGGGTTTCTTTTACCTCCATTGAGGCATATCTGCACATCCCCATTTGGAAACAGCAAAGGCTTCTTCGCTTAGCAAGCCTGAGCAGGCACTACCAGTTCAGGGCTGTGTCTTTTAGTCTAGCTACAGCTCTCTGGGCCTTTTCCAAGGTGATGATGCAGCCCTTCAGAGAAAGAGAGTGCTGGTGCAACCTTACTTGGAAGTTTGGCTGATTCAGATAGTTGTATCAGGAGGCATAGTGGTGACTGCCATGGTGACCATCTTCATGTAGAATTTGGACTGGGTCATCAACGTGGCCAAGAGCAAATTGGTTCCTTCCCTGATTCTGGGGCATCTGAGAGAGAGTTTCATTGCCCTGTTTGGGAAGATATTCCTTACCAAGGGGATGATTCTGAAGTTGCAGTCGCAAGTCTGGGGGTTGCTGGAAATGCCAAGATCACAGTCTGGTATTATTTACAGGAGACCTTAGATGTGACACCTTAGCTACTAACACACATGAACATAAGATATGCCATACTGGGTCAGACCAAGGTCCATCAAGCCCAGTATCCTGTTTCCAACAGTGGCCAATCTAGGTCATACGTACCTAGCAGTTTCCCCAAAAGACACAGGTTCCACAATGCTTGTATTGGGTCAAGCATTGATATCCTGGGTCCCTTTTTAATAATGGTTTATGGACCTTTCCTCCAGGAACTTGTCCAAGCCTTTTTTAAACACCAACAGCCTTTACTACATCCTCCGGTAACAAATTCCAGAGTTTGATTACACATTGAATGAAAAAATATTTTCTCTTATTAGTCTTAAATAGTTTACCGTGTAGCTTCATTGCATGTCCCCTAGTCTTTCTATATTCTAATAACGGAAACAATCGATCTACGTTTATCCGTTTCACTCCGTTCATTCATTTATAGACTTCTATCATATCTCCCCTCAGCAGTCTCTTTTCCAGGTTAAAGAGCCCTAACCTTTTTAGCCTTTCTTCATAGGGGTATCCTTCCGTCCCCTTTACCATTTTGGTGGCTCTTCTCTGAACCTTCTCTAATAATGCGATATCCTTTTTAAGATACGGCGACCAGAATTGCACACAATATTCAAGGTGCGCTCGCACCATAGAACGATATAGAGGCATTATAATATCCTATGTTTTATTTTCCATTCCTTTCCTTATGATACCTAGTATTCTATTTGCTCTCGGCCGCCGCTGCACACTGGGCCGAGAGTTTTAACATGGTATCCACAATGACGCCTAAATCTTTTTCCTGGGTGGTGATTTCTAATGTGGAACCTTGCATCATGTAATCATAGTTTGGATGGTTCTTCCCTAGGTGCATAATTTTGCACTTGTCCACTTTAAATTTCATCTGCCATTCTGATGCCCAGTCTTCCAATTTATCAAGATCCCCTTGCAATTTTCCACAATCCTCATGGGTTTTAACAACTTTAAATAGTTTTGTGTCATCTGCAAATTTGATAACCTCACTCGTTATTCCCTTTTCCAGGTCATTTATGAATATGTCAAAAAGCAGCGGACCCAGCACAGATCCCTGGGGTGTACACCACTATTCACCTTTCTCCATTGGGAAAATTGGCCATTTAGCCCTACCCTCTGCTTTCTATCTTTTAACCAGTTCCTGATCCACAGTAGTACACGGCCTCCTATCCCATGACTCTTTTTAGTTTTGCCAAAAGTCTCTGATGAGGGACCTTAGCAAAGGCTTTCTGAAAGTCCAAATACACTATATCAACCGACTCACCTTTGTCTACCTGTTTTTTCACACCTTCAAAAAAACATAACAGATTAATAAGACAAGATCTTCCTTGTCTAAAGCCATGTTGGCTGTCTCCCATTAAGCCATGACTATCTACATGTTCAGCAATTTTGTTCTTTATGATGGTTTCTACCATTTTTCCCGATACTGACGTCAGGCTCACTGGTCTGTAGTTTCCCGGATCAGCCCTGGAATCCTTTTTAAAAATTGGTGTTATATTGGCCATCCTCCAATCTTCAGGTATTAGATGATTTTAATGATAGTTTACAGATTACTAATAGCAGGTCTGCAATCTCATATTTCAGTTCTTTCAGTACCCTTGGATGTATATCATCCGGTCCAAGTGATTTGCTTCTCTTCAGTTTATCAAATAGTTGTAATACATCTTCCCGATGTATCGATATTGCCAATTCTTCCGCACCCTTAAATATCACTTCAGTCATGGGTAACATCCCTACATCTTCCTCAGTAAAAACCGAAGTAAAGAATTCAGTCTCTCCGCTATCGCCTTGTCACCCCCTTAATGCCCCTTTAACCCCTCTAACATCTAATGGACCAACTGACTCTCTCACAGATATCATTAGTGACTTGATGGTCGCCCTAGTATCAAGATCTCTGGGTGATTTTGCCGCTCGGGGGCCTGCGAGAGGCAACCTAACTTGGTGATTGATGGCAAAAAATCTGAGGCACAAATAGAGCTGCAATATCCAGATTGATCACAGATGCCAGCCTGAGAAGCTGGAGGCCCATTGCTTGGGCAAGGTAGCTCAAGTTGGTGGTACAAGCAGGAAGTGAGTTGGAGACCAGTACCATATTGCAGGCCACCTTGTCTCAGATGTGAGATAAAGCAGTGTGGATTATGCCAGATTACAATGCAGTGGCTTATAAATGGTCACTGTGGAACGAAGAGGTTGCAGATAGCACCAGAGAAAAATCTAGTGAGCTTGTCCACGGCTCATGTGATAAATGTTCAGACAGATTTCCCGAGCAGGCACACCCTGGACCTTGGGCAAATGCAGCATTTCAGTACATTGTGTGTCGTTTGGGAATCCGGTCACAGACCTCAAGGCAATCACAAAGAGTACAAGGCTCTGGTTCTTTAGTTGCAAAAGAGAGCAAAGGTGGCGGGAATAGAAATCCTGGTGCAGAGATGGCCTGCTGTATAGTCTTTCTACCATGGCCCTTTATGGATAAGTTGCTCCAAAAGGATAAAGGATCATCCAGGGTTGATAGTATTTGTGGCCTAGAATGCCATGGTATGGCAATGTCATTGAAGCTTCAGGTGGAAGAACTGGTGACATTTCAGGAGGTGGACAGCTATTTCAAGATCCAAGCTAGATGGAGGATGGGGGTTCGTTCTCGCTTGCAGCCTGGTTCTTGAGGCAAAGGTTTCTAAAGAGGCATTACTCAAAAAAGGAGTAATTTCAACTGCTTTGCAGGCATGTAAGAGATCCACCTCTGGCTTGTGCCCACATGTGGAGGATATTTGAAGCCTGGTTTTGTTGGAGGGTCTAGTCTTCTTTCAGGATGGCTTCAAAAAAGGATTGGTCTTTCCTTGCAAGTTTGGATGTTGGCAATTGCTAGTTACGTCCCAATGTTGGTCATTTCTTGAAAGGGGTAAAACATTTATGACTCCCTTTACAGCTGTGACTTCCTCTTTGGAATCTGAGTCTGATTCTTTCGATGCTAGTCAAAGCCCCCTTTAAGCCTTTGAAATCCTTCTGGCCATAGGCGTCGGAAGGGGATGGGCCCTGGTGCCATCAAAAATTGCAGAGGCAGGTAACAGGCTGCCCGCAAGGATACCATTCCCCACAGGCAGAAAAAGAAGAGAAGCCGCAATCATGGCAAAGGCCCTTCCTGTTTTGCCCGTGGGCATCCATTGTCCTGTGGGCAGAACAGGAAGGGTCTCTGCCCATAGGACAATGCTGAGCCACCCAAAATAAAAGATCTTCCACCACCCTTGCTTCTGGCTGAACAAATAGATACCAGAAACGCTACCTTAAAGATCCAATCCTTAAGGGGAAAGCAAACTGCAGAGTTGCAGGTTCTGTTGTGTCATGAGCCCTTCTTGGTGATCATCAGGGAGAGTGGTGATTCGTCCAGTCCTTTTTGCTGAAGTTTGCGTCTAACTTTCATGTGAATCAGTTGATCACTCTTTCTGTGTTTGATCCAAGAATGGGATGGTGGACATTCTGGGCCGCTAAATCATGTGCAAAGTCTTGAAATGTTACTGCAGGTCTCTGTTTCGACGCAGCTAGCACCAGAGAGAAGCTGTTCTGCGTAACACAACTGAGGATGTAAGCTTTTCTGACAGCGCTGCCATGACCATGGGGAAACTGCTGCAGTGAACATGGATGTTAAGGACGTTCTTTGCAGGTTTTTTTTCATTACAGCTGGCATTGGAGCGACGCTGATCTGGCAGATTTTGGCTGTGGGAGAATTCGGTCCCAGCACTGCCACTGTGTGTGAAGACCACCTTAACAGAGCCATCACTGCCCAGGGGATCTTCTCTAGACAGTGAGGCAGAGGGTAGATTGAAAAGGCTCTCTTGTCAAAATCTGTCCTGAATATGCAGTGCCTAGCAGCAGAGGAGAACAACACAATAGACATGTTAATTCTCTCCCACTACCCCCAAGTTATCTGGAAAAAAAAAAAATTTTAATGAGAAGGGGAGAGCTCTGTCCTTACAAGTCTGTGGATAAAGAATACCGAGGGGAAGGAGCAATGATCACACAGGAGGGATCACTTACACATGCCCAAAGAGTTTCTGGGTTGTAGGAGAGCAAGTCCACCTGGTACTGATTATATTCTGCTTGTCCATAGAGAAAGCTTATATCATACACAAGCAATAGGTATCCGTGGGATTGAGAACTTATTCAATTAAGGCGCAAGCTTCATCATTAGAGCACGACTTAGTTCCTTGCAGGGTATCTGAAGAGCAGCCACAGAGGTGTTCTTGCATTCCTTTGTGCAGCAGTGTGATTTGGATGTTCAGGCTAGACGTGATGCAGCCTTTGGAGCTAGGGTTCTGGAGGCATGTGTAACTAGGTCCCTCCATGTGTGATTGCTCCTTGGGTACTTCCCATATGTCTGAACTGGTCTGGAGAGAGGAGACATTAGATCTTACCTGCTAATTTTCGTTCCTCAAGTCCTTCAGACCAGTCCATAACACACTTGGGTGTTCAGCTGTCTATATATATGTGTCTTAAACAAGCTGATTGTTGGGGGGAGTGGTGATGATGAAGGTGTAAGTTCCAAGTTTTACTAGTCTCTATTGAGTTGCTTAATAATTATGGTGCAAGGCTTCCTGGTTGCTAGCTAGTTGATTCCTCGCCCTCTTGCTTGGGGATTCGGAAGGGTTTTTTCATTACCGTATATACTCGAGTATAAGCCGACCCGAATATAAGCCGAGGTACCTAATTTTACCACAAAAAACTGGGCAAAACTATTGACTCGAGTATAAGCCGAGGGTGGGAAATGAGGCACCTACTAGTCAATGTAAAAAATAAAGATAGAGACCAATAAAATTACATGAATATTTATTTAAACGAAAAACAGTAAAATAGCTCTGTAAGTGGAAAATGGGGTCAACAAAAACAATATGGTATCAAAAATACCGTATCTTTAAAAGTACATCAACCTTAGCTTAATCAGCAACCAAGCTAACACACAAGAGCTAAAATCCTTCAAAACTGGAGTTCTCCTTCTCAGCACATTACCAGTCCTAAACCCCCCCAGCCCACAGCACATTACCAGTTCTAACCCCCCCAGCCCACAGCACATTACCAGTTCTAACCCCCCCCCAGCCCACAGCACATTACCAGTCCTAACCCCCCCCCCTCAGCCGCGGCAAAATCGCATGTCCCGCAGGGCCCCCCCCTGCCCGGCAGAGCCAGCCCTCCCTCCCTCCATATCAGCTCCCTCCCTCCATGTCAGCCCGCCTCCCCAATCCATCCATATCAGCCCCCTCCCTCCCTCCATGTCAGCCGCCCTCCCTCCATCCATATCAGCCCCCCTCCCTCCATCCATATCAGCTCTCTCCCTTCATGTCAGCCCCCCTCCCTCCATCCATATCAGCTCCCTCCCTCCATGTCAGCCCCCTCCCTCCCTCCAGCCCTCCATGTCAGCCCCCTCCCTCCATCCATCCATATCAGCTCCCTCCCTCCATGTCAGCTCCCTCCCTTCTTCTGCAGCCGCGGCTCCCTGCCTCTTAGGGAACCGCGACTGTGCTTTTAAAATCATCTCGGAGCCCTTCCTGTCTTGACGGGCTCCGTGCAGCATTGTCCCGCCTCTAAAGGAAGTTGTTTACCACTTCCTTTGGAGGCGGGACAATGCTGCACGGAGCCCGTCAAGACAGGAAGGGCTCCGAGATGATTTTACAAGCACAGCCGAAGTTCCCTAAGAGGCAGGGAGCCGCGGCTGCAGAAGGAGGAGTCTGTGAGTTTGCCGCTGCCGAGAAGCGGACTCGGCAGCGGCAGCAACTTATGCGCAGAGACGTTGACTCGAGTATAAGCCGAGGGGGCCGTTTTTCAGCACAAAAAATGTGCTGAAAAACTCGGCTTATACTAGAGTATATACGGTACTTTTTAATAGAAATACTCGTTGGCTGTGGGCTGGGTAGGACCCTATATAGAATGTAAAATTGTTGTGTTCAATATAAACCAACTTGATAACACTGAAAGGCGGTATATTAAAAAATGCTAAATAAATAAAACCAATGGCTCTCGGTCTCCATCTACTGGTAGGAGAACATAAACCCAATCATCTGGACTGGTCTTGAGGGACTCAAGGAAATAAGATCTGATTTCTCCATTGTGGTTAGGGATTCTATTCTTAGGTGTTTGTAAATTCAGGTGTTTATTTTCTAGTTGATATTTTTTTTTTTGTGCTCTCAAAAAACTTAATGTTATCAGCATTATTTTGCAGGGTGGATGCCATTGCTGGATTCTCTTTCTGGTTAATGAGTCATCAGGATGGAAAAGGCATAAAATAGTGGAGGATTCCAGGTTGGCAAGGGGAGGAGTGAGAGCACTAGGAAAAATTGTGGTTTGATGAATACCTATTTTTTTGCTTCATGGGTGGTTCTATAGGTTAAAACTTAAAATGAGAATGTCTAATTCCTTATCGTCACTCCAGTCCAGTCCCTTTACTTCTGCGTTGCGTAACCCTTCCAGCAGCTTGGAGGCTGAGCCCAACCTTTTTGGAGGTGGAGCGGTACAAATACCACTGAGACCACCCACCAACCCCAGTAATCTCAGCCTCCAAGCAGCTGGAGGGTTCCGTAAGCCTGGGGCTTACTGGAGTCCTTCTTTAATTTTATTTTACTTATTTCATTTAAGTATTCTACTTTACTTTAACTTCCTTTAGTTTCCCCTGCAGTTTCTTTACCGTTGGTATTTAATTGTAATTTCGAGGGCTATGGCTCTTTAATTTCTCCTGCTCTCTCCTCTCCCTCCCCCCCCCTCCTCCCCGAATCGGGCGTCTGAGGAGAACCGCGGCTCGCAGCCCCGAGGAGGATCTACGGCTTCTCTGCTTCTTTGCTGCTGAGACGCGCTGATCACTGCTGTCTCGCGCCGAAGCCCCCCTGGAGGCTGAGCGCTTGAGGCAGCATCGCTGGCCTGCCGGTACCGCCAGACCCGTCCGAAAACAGAAGGACGCGGCGGCAAAGTCCGGCCTTTTCGGGGACCGCAAGGGAAAACTTAGCCAGCGATCCTCACGGGGAGCAAAAATTTCCGGCCCCGGTGAGCTAGGGGAGAGTCGGGCCGCGGCCGGGAGAGAGTCTGGGAGTTCCCCGTTCTGGCTCCACGTGGTGAGGCCTTCCACGTGTTGAGCCAACGGGTACACATCGCTGAATCGGATCCTCAGCACAGCTCACAAAACCGCAAGTACTAATTCAGAAGGGGATGTAACTGTAATTAATTTTAATTATTCTGATTTTATTTATTTCATTTAACTAGAGCTGTTAACTTTAAATTTAGTTTTGAGTTAATTGGTCTCCTTTATTTAGTTCATTTTATTTAGTTCATTGATTTCTTTTTCATCAAGATTAATAGCCGGGTTCTTTCCCTTGTGTACCGCTTGGGGGGGGAAAAGAAACCCCGGATCTGTTGACCAGGGAGGGAGCTAGCTCCATATTAGAGGAGAGTCCCTCACTCCGGGCCTGGAGGTCTGGTACTGGAAGATCCTCAGCCCTGGGTCATGTCAACCAAGTCCCGCTGCCTTTCCTGTGGAATACGCAGGGGTACGTCTGCAGAAACAGGTATCTGCAGGAGCTGTACCGCAATGGCGGCCTCTGCGGAGCAGAACATTAATTTAACCATTGCCCATGCCTCCCAGGGGTCAGACGATCTCCCAGTAGGGGAGGGGGGGTCGCAAGCCCCTCCTTCTACGTCCTCGGACTTGCCCACCCCTTCCCTATCCCTCTCCCCCCTCCCGGCAGGGGAGGATGGGGCAGGGGATTTCTTCTCCCCGGATTTCATCCTCTTACTCCACAAAGCATATTGCCTACGTAAGCAGAATTCAGGGGCAGGAGGGACGGCGCCTCCGGCAGCGGAGGTCAAGCCAGCCAGGCCCCCGAGGGCGGCCAATCCGGATTCCGACATCCCACCTAAGCGCCCCCCGGATGAGCGAAGAGGAGACCATTTCACAGGGATCTCCGGAAGAGTCGCCATCGGACAAGGACTTTGGTGAGGAGGAGGAGGAGCTAGAAGAAGGGGAGATTCCGGAAGAAGACCAGGCTAGGATAATTAGCCTGGATAATTTCGTCGGGAGGAGCTTCCGGCATTGATTAACGAGTCCCTGAAGGCCCTCAATATGACCTCCGATACGCCTGCAGAAGAGGAAGCGTTGGAGGATCCATTGATCCAAGCCATTAGAAGATCCCAGAAGGTCTTCCCTGTACATAGGGTAGTGCGGCAGATGATCCAAGAAGAATGGGACCAACCGGAGTCAAGTCTAAGGGGAGTCCGGTCCATGCTTCGTCTCTACCCCCTCCCAGAGGCAGACAAAGAACTGCTAAAGTCTCCCAGGGTAGATGTGGCAGTGTCAGCGGTCACCAAGAAGACCACTATCCCAGTGGAGGGCAGTGCAGCAGCCCTAAGGGATCCTCAAGACAGAAAGTTGGATACTCTCTTGAAGCAGGCCTTTGACGTAAGCGCCCTCGCTTTGCAAGCCTCGGTCTCCGGAGCTTGGGTGGCTAGGGCCTGTTTAAGGTAGTCACAACAACTGCAGACAGACGAGAGCCCCGCAGATGAAACGCGGACCAACGCGAGCAGGTTGGAATCTGGAACAGCTTACTTGGCGGATAGTCAGTATGACCTCATCAGAAGCCTGGCAAAGAACATGGCCTCGGTGGTGGCGGCCAGGCGATATCTGTGGTTACGCAATTGGGCAGCGGATACTTCCTCGAAGGCTCGCCTGAGTCGACTCCCCTTTAAAGGGAGACTGTTGTTCGGCGAGGATTTGGAGAAGCTGGTAAAGGACCTTGGCGAGTCCAAGGGAGGCAGGCTCCCGGAAGATAGACCGAAACAAAACCGCTCACTCCCCCCGGCACGTAGCCAGCCCAGGGACTTCCGGAGGTCTCGCCCCGCCAGATCCAGCCCCTTTTCCAGGGGGCGTTTCCCCTCTAGGGGCCAGGGCTTTCGAGGTTTTCGGGGAGCAGGTCGCGGTTTTGGAGCGACCTCCTCCTTCTCCTCCTCCTCCTCAGAAAACAACAATGAAGCCGCGGGGGCCCAGGGGGAAGAGATGCCCATAGGAGGACGTTTAAGACAGTTTCTTCCCGCCTGGTCCCGGGTCACGTCGGATCAATGGGTGCTAGAAGTGATCAGAGAGGGCTACGCTCTCGAATTTTCGAAGCAGATACCACCAGCCTTTGTTCTGTCCCCCTGCGGTATCCCCGCAAAGAAGTCAGCGGTGGAATCAACTCTCGCGCGCTTAATTGCGCTCGGGGCCGTGTCACCAGTGCCCCCAGATCAGTGCGGCTCAGGTCGATACTCGATTTACTTCGTGGTGCCAAAGAAGGAAGGCACCTTCCGACCAATCCTGGACTTAAAACAGGTCAATCGCTGTCTCAGGGTCCCTCACTTCAGGATGGAGACCCTGCGGTCAGTCATCGCAGCCGTAAGGAGCGGGGAGTTCCTGACAGCCCTCGACTTGACAGAGGCCTACTTGCATATCCCGGTCAGAAAATCCCATCAACAGTTCCTAAGATTTGCTGCGGTACCAACGGGCCACTTTCAATTCCAGGCCCTCCCCTTCGGCCTAGCGACAGCTCCACGAACATTTACCAAGGTGATGGTGGTCGTAGCGGCCTTCCTCCGGAAGGAGGGGATTTTGGTCCACCCGTACCTAGACGATTGACTGATCCGAGCAAAGTCAGAGGAAGAAAGTCGCGCTGCGACGGACGCAGTAGTTCGTCTGCTAGAAGAATTGGGGTGGGTGATCAACCGAGCAAAGAGCAGGCTGACCCCTTCCCAGAGTCTCGAGTATCTCGGCGCAAGGTTGGACACCGGCAGGGGCAGAGTGTTCTTGCCCCCATCCCGGGCCAGGAACCTAAGGCTACTGGTCACTCGGTTCCTAAGCAGGCGAACCCCCTCAGCATGGCATTATCTTCAGGTCCTGGGCACAATGGCAGCGACGATAGAGACAGTACCTTGGGCCAGAGTCCACATGCGCCCATTGCAACCATCTCTATTGCGACGATGGTCTCCGCAACTCCATCCTCTGACAACACAGTTACCCTGCGCTCCGCGGACCAAACGAGCTCTTCGCTGGTGGCAACGCCCGAGAAACCTGGAACAGGGAATGCCTCTCGAGCCCCCCCAGTGGGTTCTCTTGACGACGGATGCCAGCCTATCAGGCTGGGGGGCACACTGCGAGGACCAGTTCGTGCAGGGCCGCTGGTCCCCGTTGGAATCTCAGTGGCCCATCAACAGACTGGAGTTACGGGCCGTCACCCTAGCGCTCAAGAAGCTCGAGCCCTGGGTACGAAGAAAGGCAATCCGCGTCCTCTCCGACAACGTCACCACGGTGGCTTACATCAACCACCAGGGCGGCACCAGCAGCCCTGCCCTGGAGAAGGAGGCGGACGCTCTCCTCCAGTGGGCGGAGGTCTGCCTAGAAGCGCTTTCAGCTCAGCACGTGGCAGGCACGGACAATGTCACGGCCGATTACCTCAGCAGGCACAGGATAGACCACGGAGAGTGGGAACTGGAGCAGGTGATCTTCGACCAAATAGTGGCCTGGTGGGGTCTCCCAGTAATGGATCTCATGGCAAGATTCTCCTCGGCCAAGGTGGACCGATTCTTCAGTCGGTGAAAGGAAAGAATGTCCGAAGGTCTGGATGCCCTGTCTCAGAAGTGGCCGGCAGAGGGCCTCCTCTATGTATTCCCTCCCTGGGCCCTGATCGGAAAGGTTCTTCAGCGAGTGGAGTCCCACCAGGGCCTGGTAATCCTCATAGCTCCGGATTGGCCTCGCCGCCCCTGGTACGCGGACCTGGTAAGGATGTTGGCCGACCACCCATGGCGACTGCCCTGCAGGAGCGACCTTCTCAGACAAGGCCCGGTTCGAATGCCTCACGTGGATCGATTCTCGCTTACGGCCTGGCTCTTGAAAGGGCGCGGCTTCTGAAGCGAGGATATTCGGGTGCAGTAATCTCAACGTTGTTGAGCGCTAAGAAGCGCTCGACGTGTCTCGCCTATGTAAGGGTCTGGCGCATTTTCGAGTCATGGTGCACGGAGCGCCGAAGGAAGCCCCTTGCGGCCTCAGTCCCGGAAATCCTGGAAATTTTTGCAAGCGGGGTTTGACAAGGGTTTAGCACATAGTTCACTACGAGTACAACTAGCCGCTCTCGCGTGCTATAGAGGAAAGATCCACGGCAAGCCGCTAGGGGTTCACACGGATGTCGCCAGGTTCCTAAGAGCAGTACGACGTCTGCGTCCCCAGCAGAGGTCGGTCATCCCTCCCTGGGACCTTAACTTGGTACTAAACGCGCTGATGGGGGAGCCATTTGAACCAGTAAAGAGGGCCTCCTTGAAGGACTTAACCCTAAAGACAGTCTTCCTGGTTGCGATCTGCTCGGCCAGACGGGTCTCAGAGTTACAAGCACTCTCCTCCAAGCCCCCCTTCCTGGCCTTCCTTAAAGACAAGGTCGTTCTGCGCACGGTGCCCTCCTTCCTTCCCAAGGTCATCTCTCCTTTTCATGTAAACCAGACAGTCACGCTCCCGGCCTTCCCAAACGGTGGTCGGGTAGGCAGGGATAGCAGGCTTCGGCTACTAGACGTTCAAAGGGCCCTAAAGCGCTACCTCTCCCGCACTGCTCCGTTCCGGAAATCAGACCAGCTATTTGTCAAGTTCGGAGGTCCCCACAGAGGGGAAGCGGCGGCCAAGGCCTCCATCTCCAGGTGGATTAGGGAAGCGATTGCTTCCGCCTACATCCTGAAAGGCAAGCAGGTTACGGGGGGGCTGCGGGCTCATTCCACTCGGGCTCAGGCTACTTCATGGGCAGAATGCAGTCTAGTCCCTCCGCTGGATATATGTAGAGCGGCAACTTGGTCCTCTCTGCATACCTTCACCAAGCACTACAGGCTGGACGTGCAGAGTTTAGCGGACGCTCGGTTTGGCCTAGCGGTTCTTCAGTCCGGTTTGCCAAATCCCACCCAGAATTGAACTGCTCGGGTACTTCCCAGAAGTAAAGGGACTGGACTGGAGTGACGATAAGGAAGAAGTAATTAGATCTTACCTGCTAATTAGTGTTCCTGAAGGAACGACAGTCCAGTCCCTGATCCCACCCGGCTATCTCGGACCTGAAGGCCTGTCGGAGAAGGGCAGAACAGCGAACCGAGCGGGGAACCAGATCGGGGTAAGGGAGGCCAGGAGTAAGTAGGCGGGCAGTCCTCCTACGGCGCCTTCTCCCCTCCTCTCCCTCTACCCTCATTACCGATTACCTATTTCCTTAAAAAAAAAAAAAAAAAAAAAAAAAAAATATATATATATATATATATAAGATAAGGGAACGGGTATTTGCATGTTTGTTAGGTTTAGGTTAGAGTTGTTACAGAGGCTCATTTAGTCTGCTTTTTCAGTCGATTACTGGAGTTGGTGGGTGGTCTCAGTGGTATTTGTACCGCTCCACCTCCAAAAAGGTTGGGCTCAGCCTCCAAGCTGCTGGAAGGGTTACGCAACCCAGAAGTAAAGGGACTGGACTGTCGTTCCTTCAGGAACACTAATTAGCAGGTAAGATCTAATTACTTCTTATGGTACTAAAGAGGAACTGATTGAGTACATTGTGGTCTAAGTGATAAGAATACAGCATATCTTTGTCTTTATTGAGTCAAACACAGCCTTTAAATCAATAGTTGTGAACATACTGCTTCAATGATGGGGGACGTGGTATTGCATTTGTTCACTTCCATTTTGTGTGATTGTACGCAACAAGTTTCATTTTCTGATACCACCTCCCAATGGTTTGCCCTTGGGGGAGAGGTCCAGTAGGGTTTGGTGCTTTCCTCATTCTTGTTTAATATTGATTTACTCCCATTTTGCATATTACTGTGTCAGTTAAAGCTTCATTTTCAGCTTTATGCTGATGATATTTTGATTTTTGAGCAGTTTCCATTAACTGATCTTTTTTCTGAAATGATGTTTTCTTCCTTTGCTATATGTTTGTTTATTTACTTAACCGCCCTTCAGGGTAAACAGAGCGGTTTACAATAAACAACAAAACAGCAAAGCTCGGGGCCAGAAAAGGAAAAGAAGTTACAACTTAGTAATAGGACAGAGAAAAGAGGACAGGGAGAGAGTAGCAGGCACAGGGGAGAGGCTAAGGCTGGGAAGAAGGAAGGTCGAAGGCAAGGGTAAATAAGTGGGTCTTTAAAGCATGTTTGAAAGTGGGGTGATGTGGTTCAAGACGGAGGGTAGTGGGGAGGGAGTTCCAGAGGGCGGGACCTACAAAAAAGAAGGCTGAGGAACGAGTGGAATGAAGGTGGGCCTGTGACGGGGGGGGGTAGTGCAAGGCGATTGAGGTGGAAGGACCGAGGGGTGTGCCGAGGGGTATGAAAGTGGATGAGATCGGCAAGGTATTGCGGGGTAGTAGTATGAAGGGCCTTATGAACGAGTGTAAGAAGTTTGAATTGGATACGGAAGGGTATGGGAAGCCAGTGAAGACGAAGCAGAAGGGGAGTGACGTGGTCTCTAGGGGGAGGAGTGGGACACAAGTCGGGCAGCGGTGTTCTGGATTCTTTGCAAGCATGTCAACTGGAACTTGGTGATGCCTGAGAGAACAGAATTGGAGAAATCAATCCGGGAGATGACAAGGGATAGCAGGAGGGTAGCAAGAGCAGAGGGAGAGAGGAAGGGGTGGATTGCACGAATCTGACGAAGATAAAAGAAGGAGGTCTTTGAGACATGTGAGACGTGGGCAGAAAAAGACATAATGACTTAGCAATTAATTTTGCAAAATTGGAGGCTTTGATTATGTCTCATAATGAGAATTCCATATCGTCCTGCTAGACCAGTCCAGACAAGTTTTTTATTTTATTTATTTATTTTTACATTCTCTTATATACCGCGCTATTCTGCATCAGTGCAGTTTACATTGAACAAACTGAAATTACATTGAACAGGGCATTATAACTTGGAGATAACTATTTTACAGGGAACATGGGCTATGGAGGGTTAAGTGGCTTGCCCAAGACCACAAGGAGCACCTGTGGGACTAGAAACCCCAGTCCTTCCAGCCCAAGGTTGCTGTCCTCTAGTGGGATTTGAACCCCCGACCTTCCGGCCTGAAGTACCTTGCCCCAACCACTGGGCCACTCCACTCCCACTCCACAAGTGGGTTGTTTTCCCCTATCAGCAGATGGGTGGAGACAAAGAACCAATAAAAAGCCCAGTTTTCAATGACCTCCCTCCCATGACGCCTTTCCACCTCAGCCACCAGAGGGCTCTTCAGTATTTCTTTGTCTCCAGCAGATTCCCCCCCCCCCCCCCTTTGAAGAAGTGAGAGAGAGAGATTGATTTAAACACTCGTGAATGACCACCTTGAGGAAGCTTTTGGGAGGCTCCACTGTGCATGCACGCCTGCCTTCCCACCTGCTGCGGCACCTTTCCACGGAGCCCCTAGGCCGTGTTCCTGCCATCGGCAGAAGTTTGGTTTTTGACCCCCCTTGCGGGTTGCTTTTCTTCCTTTGCCTACCGTCTGTCATTCATTGTGTCGGCTCCAGAATAGATGTTCATTTTGTTTTCATTTTTTTTCTCCTTTGCAGTTGTCTCTCACAACTGGCAACATCAAGCCATTTGATCTTAAGATATGCCATACTGGGTCAGACCAAGGTCCATCAAGCCCAGTATCCCGTTTCCAACGGTGGCCAATCTAGGTCATACGTACCTAGCAGTTTCCCCAAAAGACACAGGTTCCACAATGCTTGTATTGGGTCAAGCATTGATATACCGGGTCCCTTTTTAATAATGGTTTATGGACCTTTCCTCCAGGAACTTGTCCAAACCTTTTTTTAAACCCAGCTACAATAACAGCCTTTACTACATCCTCCAGTAACAAATTCCAGAGTTTGATTACACGTTGAGTAAAACAATTTTCTTTTATTAGTCTTAAATAGTTTACCCTGTAGCTTCATTGCATGTCCCCTAGTCTTTCTATATTCTGATAACATAAACAATCGATCTACGTTTCCCCATTCCACTCCGTTCATTAATTTATAGACTTCTATCATATCTCCCCTCAGCCGTCTCTTTTCCAGGTTAAAGAGCCCTAATCTTTTTAGCCTTTCTTCATAGGGGTATCCTTTCATCCCCTTTACCATTTTGGTGGCTCTTCTCTGAACCTTTTCTAATAACGATATATCCTTTTTAAGATATGGCGACCAGAATTGCACACAATATTCAAGGTGCGGTCTCACCATGGAACGATATAGAGGCATTATAATATCCTTTGTTTTATTTTCCATTCCTTTCCTTATGATACCTAGTATTTTATTTGCTCTCTTGGCCGCCGCTGCACACTGGGCCGAGGTTTTTAACATGTTATCCACGACGACACCTAAATCTGGGCTTTCTTGCCACAGCCATATTTCCAAACATGTCCAAGCCAGCCTGAGGCTTCAAAAAGTGCACTAAGTGCAAAGGCACCATTTTAGTCACTGATAGGCATAATTTAATACCTTCAGTGCCTTGGGTCCGTCCACCAGCCTGCCTTATGCAATCTGTGCCTGCAGATGACTAGAGAGAGCCAGGAGAAATAGGAGTCGTCCCTCTTTGGGCTGTCTGATTCAGCATCTTCGGCCCTGGCATGTTGACATCGAGAGGTGCCCGAGCACATTCAGATCTGAGGGGCCATGGAGTGGAGACTCTAGACAATCGATCAGAACCAGGAAAGGACACATTGTAGACTCTTTTGATGTCGAAGAGGGTGTCCAAGAACCGGGCCAAGACCCACGTGCATCGGCACTGGAGCCCTTCCGGACGTGACGTCAAGAGCAACGGCCAGGAGCAGCCCACTAAACTACCAGGGTGAGAGGAATAGACTTCCAGGGCACCGGAGAGCTGCCGTCATCTCTCGATGAACCTACCATCATAGAGTCCCTGTCAGGAGTGCCGGAGTCGGTGGCTGAGGTCTTGATCCTGGCCCCAATGCCTTCAAAGACAGCAGTCCTGGAAGAGCACCTTCGAGGCCCACATAGTGGTGGCGCTTGCCGCAGAGCAAATTGCCCCCCCCCCCCATATGCCCTCTGCATAGTCACTGTACTCCATCCAACCCATCCTCGAGACCCATTTGCTGCCTACTGAAGCAGGTGCATCAGGTCGGTGGTCAGAATCGATGCTGGCTCCCACAACCATCTCCCTTTCTAGCGTCTTGAGCTCTGATGCCCCAGTGCACTAAAGCAAGCGCTCTGTGCAACATCGGCCTCACCGATGCGAGGTCTCTCCATTCGACTGGGGACGCCGCCAAGAGGAGGCCTGACGCTGCTTCGATTTCCTCTGAGTCAGACTCCAACAGATTGGATACAGAGGAAGATTCGGTAGTGTCTGACTTGGGAGTCTATGGACCTTCCCTCAAATCCCCTCCGTATGACCAGCAGAAGTCACCCCTGGGGGACATATTCTTCCAGGACTTTGGGAGACGGCCAAGGCCATATCCTTCTCGTTGCAGTCCAAGGATGAGCAACAGGGGGAGGAGTCTGAGTTCCTCCAGTACCCTTTGGCTCCCAAGGAGGCCATTACAATTCCTGTGCATCAAATCCTACAGTGGCTGCTGCTGTGAATGTGGAAGAACCCCCCTCATGGTGCCAACAATCAGCCAGCAACTGGACTCAATATATCGGGTCCAGAAGGCCCGTGGGCTTCAAGAAGCCCCAGTTGCCGCATAACTCCATAGTGGAGGAATCTGCCATAAAGAGGGTAAAGAGCACCATGATCCATTTCTCTGTGCCCCCAGGTAGGGGATGCTTCCAGGGCTCTATGCTGGTGGTCAGGATTCTCTCATACCATGCTGTATATGAGTATATTCTTCAAGGACATCATGCTGGACATAGCCAAGTTTGTTTCCCTCATCACCTCTGAGCACCTTGAGTCCTTCTGCGCGCTTTTGGGCAATAGCAAGGACTGCTCCAAATACATGATCCGAGCAGTGTACGATGCTTTTGAGTCAGCCAGTAGGTTTGCAGCTTTGGGCATTGGGGTACGCCAATTCGCTTGACTTCTGTCCTCTGACCTGGAACAGTGGGCCCAAAACAAGTGAGCCCCACTGGTCAACACAATTTTTGTCACAGACCCGCTCTGACCTGTTTCATATGTAATTTTTCCCATTGTTTACAAATATGGTATCAGAATTTTTCTTTCACCGATACTTCAGGAGATATCATCTAGTAAAGTGTGTACATTACTGTAAATTAGCCTTTACAGTTTTGTTTCAGTAAACAAAGGTTGAATATGAAAAATTCCATCATAATTATTATTGTATGTTGTCAGCCACAACCAAAAATGCTGAGTCATGTAGTTATAATATAATTAATTAACCGGGCCCCTTGCCCTACTGGTCAGGCTGATAAAGCAGAAAACGCTGAGTCATGTATTGGTATGCTTTCTGTCGTCGTCAGCAATTGTGGTTTGTATTGTTTGAAAAAAACAGAATCTGAATGGATGTGAGTTTGCGTTAATCTATTTCATAAACAGCAGTTGGTTAGTAAATATTACGGTTATCGCTTGTAGTTTAACAATGCCTTGAAAGTGTGTTTATCGTCCGGATTCATTTTGCTACATTTGCGGTGAGGTTACTTTTAAGAAGCAGAGAAGATGTTTTACTCCGCTTGTTAAGACATGTTATAAGCTGTACTTTGGATGTCAAGTCGGTGACCAGGACAAAAATAGGGCTCCTCACGTCTGCTATATTACCTGTCAGACTCCTGACAGGTTGGGTAAAGGGTGTTCGACACATGAATTTTGCTGTTCCAATGATCTGGAGGGAACCAAGTGATCACTTGACACAGATTGCTACTTTTGCCTTACAAACATTGCAGGCATTACTTCAAAATCAAAGCACACTGTAAATTACCCAAATTTACCATCTGCCATGAGGCCTGAGTCTCAATGTCAAGAATTGCTGGTGCCAAAACCTCCAGAAAATCTTACAGTGAATGAGGATGAAGAAGAACCAATGAATGCTGATGATGGCTATGCTGTAATGCAGGATCCAAGCTTTGAGGCATCTGGTTCCTCTTCTGAACCACATTTACTGGACCATGGCGACTTGAATGATTTCGTCAGAGATTTGAATCTTTCAAAGCGACAAGCAGAACTGTTAGGGTCACGATTGAAAGGCTGGAATCTTCTTCAAAAAGAAACCAAAATGTGCACTTTTAGAAAAAGGCATACCGAGTTTGTGGATTACTTTGCCTTTGAAGATGGAGTTGCTTTTTGTTAAGTTAAATCCCTGATGGAAACACTTTGTCCAGATTATAGAATAGAGAATTGGCGACTATTTATTGATTCTTCTAAATATAGCCTAAAAGCTGTGCTTATCCACAACGGAAATATTTTACCATCAATTCCAGTAGCTCATGCCGCCAATATGAAAGAAACTTACAGCAGTATGCATCTCCTGCTAACAAATATCAAGTATGAAGAACACAAGTGGAATATTTGTGGCGATTTAAAAGTAATTGCCCTCTTGCTTGGACAACAACTTGGTTGGACAAAGTATTGTTGCTTTCTGTGTGAGTGGGACAGCAGGGACAGGAAAAATCATTACATCCGGAAACAGTGGCCAAAGAGAACATCACTAGTCCCAGGCCAGAAAAATGTTGCACATGACCCACTTGTGGAGCCGAATAAAGTATATCTTCTTCCACTCCATATAAAGTTGGGTCTTATGAAGAACTCTGTAAAAGCCATGGATAGAAGTGGACTTGGATTTGCATATCTAAGAAAGACATTTCCACAAATCAGTGAGGCGAAGATCAAAGAAGGGATCGTTGTAGGACCTGATATTAGAAAACTGATGAAAGATGAAAACTTTGACAGTCAGTTGAATGAAACTGAAAGAGCTGCATGGGAGTCCTTTAAGACTATTTGCCGCGACTTCTTGGGAAATAACAAGGCAGACAACTACGCAGAATCAGTGGATACTCTACTGAAATCTTGCCAGAAACTGGGATGTAACATGTCTTTGAAAATGCACTTCTTGCATTCACACCTGGATTTTTTTCCTGCAAATCTAGGAGCAGTCAGCGATGAACATGGGGAAAGGTTTCATCAGGACATTTTGGTAATGGAAAATAGGTACCAGGGCAAGTGGAGCTCCAGTATGCTTGCAGACTATTGTTGGACGCTTAAGAGGGGTGATCTTGAGGCGCAATACAGCAGAAAATCATTTACTACTAACTTTTAGGAGACCTTACGTTAGAATATACATCTATATACATCTAATGTAAATATGAGCAACATAGTCTAAATTTAAACTACATGTCACTCAAAAACGTTACGTGATGGAGAATTTCTAAGTACATATCCAAGTTCGTAACCAATAAACAGTACTAGAATCAACCATTTACACACACACACACACACACCGGAGCTTCACTTACGCTGCCACAACTAGCCTCAAGCCGCCATTGCTGCCAGCACAGAGCACTAGACCTCATCTGTAGTGTCTACACATAAGAGATAAGCCCTTCCTGCTGCCGACGTGACCCTCCAACATCTTTCTGGCTCCACAGACACTGCTTTTAAGAGACACTGTACCAGGACACACCCATGCCTGAGGGCCTCACCAGAGGGCCCTTTGGTGTGTCCCTTAGGTTTTGGTCCTGAGCGTTGGACCCCTAAGCATCAGACCTCTGTCATTGCCTATGAACACGCTCACCGCAATCGCAGTGAACAGCACCCCAGGAGAAGACACCCTGATAACCAGCAACCATAAAAACAGATATAAAGACACTTAGTTTGCCCTCATTGGACAGCAGACATGAATCTCCTTTGCATATAGCTTATCCTCTTGGGTCTCTCCCTGCTGACACTGCAAGGCACCGCAACACAGGGAATCAAGTTCTATCCAATCCCCATATTACACCAAACAAGTCTGAAGTCAACCAGACCATGGGAACTCAAAGGCACCCTACACAATAGGAAACTAAGACTCCTCCGCCCCATCATTCCAGAGCCATTACCCTCCCCCAAAGCACACAGTGGCACCATCACCTGTGCTCTAATAAACACTCGCTTAGCCCGTAACAAAACTCAGACTATCGCTGATTACATCATCGACGATAGAATAGACCTCGTATGCATCACAGAGACCTGGTTCACTGAAAATAACGTGCTGCTCAATCAACTGAAAACCTGCACGCACACAATCCACAACTGTCCACGCCTTCATAATAGGGAAGGTGGCATATGCATCCTCGCAAACAAGAACCTAAAATTCACACCATCAACACAACTCCTTTGCAGATTTGGACATTCTCACATTTCCAAAGAACACCTTACTATTTGCTTAGCATACAGAGCTCTGCACAGCAAGACTGATAACCTCGATGTGCTACTGGATGCAGTTTGCTCCAATATGTCACACCGTAAGCACCTCATCCTCCTTGGGGACCTAACCCTCCCACCAGCCCCCACCAGCCAGAACGCAGCATTCTTGCAAGCTATGAATGACCTGCAATTCACGTAAATTGTCTCCACGTCCACACACACAAAAGGAAGAGCCCTCGACTTGGTGGTCTTCCCCACTTCTTTGCTCAGCTCGCCTCCGCATATCCCATCCACCATATCTCCAGTCCCCTGGTCTGATCATCACCACATTACATTCTGAATACCCCACCTATACATTACCTACCCTCCACTCAACAAGACTCCCACTGCCAGACGATTCATCACCTTTGACGAGCACATCTTCCTCCAGAAAACGCTATCAGCCATCAGTACCATACCATCTGCAGCTGACCTCGACAATCTCATCGACCAATGGAACTGCATCATGTCTGCTGCAGCTACTGCTCGCCCTCCCCACAGCCCTCTCAACACCGTCATCGTGCACCATGGTATTCCACTGAGTTGTGAGAGCAGAAACGCATGCTCCGCCATATCGAGCACCAGTGGAGAAAAACGAAGGCCCCCGAAATACAAGCCAAATACATAGACCAGCTCAAGGCTTACTGCAGCAACAACATCAAGCACAGACGAGAATATCACAGCAACATTCTTCTCAGTGCCCTGAATAAACCCAGAGAGCTTTTCGAGCTAGTAAAATCCTTCACCAGAGACCCCACCCAATCTCAACACATCACCATAATCTCACATAAACACCACCACCTCTGCTCTAGACCCCTGCCCGGTATCATGGGTGAAATCCACAAGATCATACTTCCTATCTTCAAGCCTCCTTGTCACAGGCCATCCTCCTCCCCCGCCCCCCCCCCCCCCCAGCAAGCCTTAGTCTCCTCCTAAAGAAACCCGACCTAGACTCAACCTTACCTATCTAGTACAGACCCATTGCCAGCGTACCCTTGCAAAGATTGTCGAAAAAGCAGTCAATATCCAACTTCAGGAACACATCAATCAACATGCTCCCCTTGACAAGAACCACCAAGGGTTTCACCCAGAACACAAAGCCAACACCTTCTTGACTTCTCTACTATCACTCATCATTAGTACCGAGAAAACCTCTAGCGGCTTCATTCTGCTATTTCTGGACATATCTGCTGCCTTTGAGACATTTTCTAATCAGACACTGCTCAACCAAATCCACAGCATTGGCATGCCAGGACAACCCCTCAGTCTGTTTCACTCATACCTCTCCAGACGCATGCAACAGATACGAATTGGACACCGCACATCATCTCCATTCATTCTGCCTAAAGGAGTGCCGAAGGATCCGCACTCTCATCCCTACTCTTTAACATTTACATACGACCCCTATCTGCAACTATTTAGAATTTCGATGTGGCTATCAGATCTACACCAACAACATTATGATTTTCTCTAGGAACAAGCAGGAAGTCAGCCCTCACATATGGGTGATGATGGTGCTGATGGAGCCCTCGCAGAAGCATCCCCCCAGCATTCAAAGAAAGCCTTTTGGAGATGCCACCACGCATGCGTGGTGCCCTTCCCACCCAAGGGTGCAATCTTGCTCCGTCTCCTTTTTTCTGCAGAGCACTGGTCTGGTCTGTCTGGTCTTTCCCCGGAAAAAGTTGATATTTCTCAACCTGAGTTTCATACTCTCTCCGGTAGTGCACTGATATTCTCCTTTCAGCGCCTTTGCACCTTTTTCCATCTGGCAGCACCGAAGTCTTCGACCTCGCTGGGGTACTTTTTTCCCCATGGCTACCAGTAACTTTAAGAAGTATGATCGGTGTGCCAAAATAATGTCCCTTACTGACACACACAACTGCTGTCTTCACTTCCTGGGGCTGGATCACGACCCTGCGGCATGCGGCCTCTGTAAAAAAGATGACCACCAAGGCCCTCAAGAGCCACCAGCAGTAGCATGATTTTAAAAAATAACAAAAAAAACTTTTGTCCCTGGAGTCCCCTGGTATCTCAAAGGGCCAAGGTCTCCTCTGAAGCCATGGAATCTCGGGGCAGCCTTATGGACCCCAATCAATGTCGTGGCTCTTTGGAAAGGGGGTCTCCCTCGAGGGAACTCAAGAAGAAAGCCTAGAAGGTGGTGTACCTGGACAGTTCTAACAGGCTGAGTAATCCCCAAGCTAGGTCCTGTAATCCTCGATGCTTATTCGAGGGATCAGAGAGGGTGTGGTGTGCAATGGTCCCCCGGAAGGACTCTACCTCAGACTGACCTTGGTCGCCAGACACTATCATCGTCTGACTCCCTCGTGAAGGAATCGGCGTCGGGCCAGAGTCCCTCAGTGCCCACACCAATGGCTGCAGAGCATTCTGGACTCATCCAGAATGGCGGCCCTGGAGCACAGCTTGTCTGCCTTCATGGACCAGCAGCGGGCACTGTTGTCCAGTACTACCAGTTCCTCCGCCCAGACCACTGGGCCATCGATGTCAGACATCCCTGGAGGCCAAGCTGATCCTCGAGACCCTTCGGCCTCGAGTCGATACTCGGCCAAAGTTCTGTTGCACGGGGCCAAATTCTTCCCAAATCAGTGCACTTGGTGCCAGCCGCGGGGCCTCCGAGAGCCGCAGGTGAGGCCCGGTGCCCACGAGCCATCCTTCTATCAAGTCCGGACTATTCTGAGTGGGAGATGGAGGATGAGGAGTCGCCAGACACCTGTCGGCGTCGCAACATCCCCTCGGACTCCCCTCCTTCGGAGCCCCGGCATCAGTCCCCACCTGAGGACATGGCATTCCTCGACTTTGTCAGGGACGTGTCCAAGGCACTAGCATTCCCAACGGAGTCGGAGGAGGACCCTTGAACGGAGGAGCTAGAAATCCTCCAATACGAGGCCCCACTGAGGGAATCACTTACGGTGCCCATCCCACCCATCCTGGAATGGCTAATGCTCCGTATGTGGGAGACACCGGCATTGGTGCTGGTTGTGAATAAGCAGCTCGACTCGAGGTACTGAGTCCACCGGAGCCCGGACTTCCAGAAGGCACAGCTGCCGCACAACTCCATGGTGGTTGTCAGCCATGCATCGGCTGAAGAGTCAGAAGACGCACTCCTCGGTGCCGCCCAGAAGGAAGGCATGCACCCTGGACGCCCTCAGCATAATTGCTACCAGGGCTTGATGCTCATTGGCCAGATCCAGGCATACCAGCTGTACATGGGCATGTTCCTGAGGGACTTGGTGAAGGATCTCACCGGGTTCTCAGCTGGTCTTTCCGAGGAACCTCTGCAGCATTTGAAGAAACTGGCCAAAGCCGTCTGTGAGTGCTCCAAATGTATATCTCAGGCAGCCTATGACTGCTTCAAGTCGGCAGCTCGAGTAGCGGTGGCGGGCATTAATGCCCGACACCAGGCTTGGCTACAGTCTTCCGACCTCAACAATGGGTTCAGGACAAACTGGTAGATGTCCTATGCCAAGGAGAGAACCACTTTGGGAAGCCCATGACTGAAAAGCTTGCCAAGCTGGAGACAGAATTCATGACAAGGACCAGGTTCTCTAAAAAGACCACCTACCCAAGGAAAGTGGCTGCTTACCCATCTTTTCAGGCCTCCCAGGCTCCCCAGCAGGGTCAGCGAGCCAAGGGACATGGGCAAGGCCCTTGTAAGCAGAAGGCTCCCAAGCCCCAGGCGTCGGCCCTGACCCAGCGGGGGGGGGGGGGGGGCTTTTGACTCCTTGGGCATAAACTCGCCACCCCAAGGAGGTCAGCAGCGCAGAGGGGGACGTTTCATTCATTATGCCAAAAGGTGGCCAGCCATCACCACCAATTCTTGGGCACTCCAGGTAGGAGGAGGGGCTACCTCTTTCATCTGGCTAAGACACCTCCTCTTTTATTCTCGGGAGAGCCCCCCCCCCAGGTCTCCCCTTCACCAGGACCTTCTACCGAAGGAACTCACAGGCCTTCTCGAGGACAAGTGGTAGAACCAGTTCCCCACCATCTCAGGGCCAAGGAGTTCTACTCCAGATACTTCCTCATACCAAAAGAGAACAGGGGGCCTCAGGCCCATTCTTGACCTGCGCAACCTGAACAAATACCTGGTGAGGGAGAAGTTAAAGATGCGCTGCCTTACCTCCAGCAGGGAGATTGGCTATACTCCTTGGATCTGAAGGATGTTTATACCGACATTCTCATTCACCCCAACCATGGGCAGTACCTGTGGTTCATGGTGGGGGGCGGCCACTACCAGTACAGGATGGCCGCCTTCATCTGCTTCCAGGGGGTGTTTGTCTTCCTCTACCTGGAAGATTGGCTCATAAAAGGAGGCACAGTTACAGAAGTGCAGCAGGCAACCACATGCACCATCCAGATCCTGCAGCATCTGGGGTTTGTAATAAGCTACCCAGTCCCACCTCCTCCCGACACGGTGTCTGGAGTTCATAGGGGCAAGACTAGATACCCTCCAGGCAAATGCCTTCCTCCCTGGGGATTGAGTCGGCCGTCTCAGGACACTGCCTTAGATGTACAACACCGTCCCTCAGTGTCAGCTCGGTTCCTGCTGCGCCTACTTGAGGACATGGCCTTCACGGTCCATGTCACCCCAATGCCTGACTTCACATGAGGGCTGCACAGGCTGTCTCCAGGATAGAGTTTGTGACCTGCCAGTTGGCGGAATCTCTGACCTGGTGGCAAAACCCCCAATTCCTCGAGGCAGGGATGCCCTTCCAAACTCCAAGTCTCTTAAAGGTTCTCACTACAAATGCCTCCCTGCTGGAATGGGGAGCCCACTGTGAGGAACTCCACACCCAGGGCAGCTGGTTGCAGGACAAGAGCAACCACCAGATTAACCACCTGGAGCTTCTGGGGATATATCTAGCCCTCTGAGCATTTTGCAGTGCCAGCCAGTGTTGATCCAAACAGACAACTAAGTGGCAACATTCTATGTGAACAAGCAGGGGGCATGGGGTCTTGCACCCTCTGCCAAGAGGCAATGAAGCTCTGCTCCTACCGCAGTCCAGTAGGGTATACTCCTATGGGGAGTATACCTGCCAGACCAGAACAACTCCCTTGCAGACAGATTGAGCAGGGTTATCCAGCCGCATGAGTGGCAGCTGGACCCCAGAATGGCCAACTGGCTTTCCCACCTCGGGGGCACACCATGGATGGACCTTTTTGCCAGCACGGACAACTACCAGCTGCCCCGCTTTGCTCTTGGCAAGCCCACCCCTCCTGGGTGGCGGCAGACGTGTTTCTTATTTCGTGGTTGAAGGTCTCATGTACACCTTCCCACGCCACTCATAGTTGTAGATACTGTAGATAGTTCCCCCAGTTTGAAATCCAAGTTGTATCATCCGTTCACTGTAAGTGCATAGCAGACATCCTGTAATGCATAAAAATGTTATCTGTAAACCGCACTGATTTTAAAGAGCATGGTATATAAAAGCAATAAATAAATAAAAATAAATAATTGTCAAAATGCTGTTCAGGACCCTGCGCAACAAGGCCATCCTGATAGCCTCTTGATGACTCGGGCAGCTATGGTTCCTGCTACTCCTCTGGCTGTTAGTAGAGACTCGCATCCCACTGGGGAGCTCCCCAGGGCTCCTGTCTCAGGAGGGGGGCACTCTCTTGCACCCCAGCCTGGGGTCCCTATCACTGACGGCATGGCTGCTGAAAGGGTTACCTTAGCCCCTTTTAACCTCTTGGGAGAAGTGGAGGAGATCCTGATAGCCTCCCGTAAGGCCTCCACCAGGCCTTCAAATGGTGCAGATTTTCAGTTTGGTGCGTGGAGCAAGGGATTAACCTGTTCTCCTGCCCGGTGCCGCTGGTGCTGCAGTACCTTATCTATCTCTTGCAATCTGTGCTCAAATTGAATTCCTTCAGCGTGCAACTCAGTGCCTTGGCAGTGCATCACAATTCGGTGGATGGCAAACCTCTCTGTCCAGCTGCTGGTGACCCACTTCTTGAGGGGACTTCTGTTATCAAAACACCTTGTCTATCCTCCGGCAACCAAGTGAGACCTTAACATAGTATTGGCGCAGCTCACTCACCCACCTTTTGAGCCTCTAGCTACCTGCCACCTGCGATACCTCTTGTGGAAGGTGGTGTTCCTGGTAGCGCTCACCTCTGCTCGCAGGGTTAGCAAACTCCAAGCCTTAGTGGCAGGGCACTGTATACCAGGTTCTACAAGAACAGGGTTGTGTTCCGCACACAACCCAAATTCCTTCTGAAAGTGGTATCTCCCTTCCACCTCAACCAGGCAATGGTGCTGCCCACCTTCTTTTCAAGGCCTCATGCCAGTAGGGCAGAGACTGTCCTCCACACCTCGGACTGTAAGAGGGCCCTATCCTTCTACATTCACCATACCCAAGGCCACTGAAAAGCTTCTCAACTTTTCGTTTCCTATTACCCCTGTTGGCTGGGGGAGGCGGTGACCAAATGAACACTGTCTACCTGGGTGGGGGACTGTATCGCCCTTGCTTATGGGCAGGTGGGGCTCCCTCTGGATGGCCGGGTCACAGCACACTGTGTCAGGGCCATGGCAGCCTCTGTGGCAAACCTGCGCTTCGTCCTGATGCTGGAATCTGCCGGGCCGCCACCTGTTCTTCAGTCCATAGCTTTGCAGCTCATTACTGCGTGGAGAGGGAGTCCCAATAGGACAGTGCCTTCAGCCAGGCCATGCTCCATAATCTTTTCGGGGTCTAGGCAACACCTGCCCTCCTACTCTTTCAGGCTACTGGAGTGTTTGTTTCCCTTGGACACTCAGTCTGGATCTGCAGATTCAATTGCTGCTGCTCACAGCTCCTCTTGAGGGTGATTGTGGGCTCTTTTTCTATGGGCTTTCAGTAGCCTGTTGCTAGGGAGTCCCATATGTGAGAACTGACTTCCTGTTTGTTCCCGGAGAAAGCGTATTTACTCACCTCTAACAGGTGTTCTCCGGGGACAGCAGGAATCAGTCCTCGCAACTCACCCTCCTCCCCTTGGAGTTACTACTTCATCATCTTTTATTTTTGCCATCTTTTAGCTGTGTCATCTGACTGTGCAAGATGGCATTTGTGGTGGCATCTCCGAAAGGCTTTCTTTGAAGGCTGGGGGGAAGCTTCCATGAGGGCTCTGTTGGTGCCGATGTCACCCATGTGTGAGGACTGATTCCTGCTGTCCTTGGTGAATAGTTGTTACGGGTGAGTAGCTACGTTTTCCCTTTCTTTGGATGCAGGACTGATTCCTGCTGTTACAGGTGAGTAGCTACGTTTTCCCTTTCTTCAGATGCTTCCACCACCTCCACTTCCAGGGCTACATACTGGTTCATCAATTCAAAGGCTGGAAGAGTTGGAGTGTTGATACTGCAGGCTCTGGTGACTCGTGTCCAGCCTTCTTGCTTCTGTAGCCTCCCATCTTCACCTCTGTCAGAGAGCTTGGATGTTTCAAGAAGCATCTCATCAATGTAGTTCTCACTGTCTAGAATGCTTCTCAGCCTCGCCACCTCTTCCCTGAGCTCCTCCATGTCTTTCCTGAGAGCCTCAGCATGCAACCAGTCTTTCAGCTGGCATTGGGATCTCTGTCTGGACAGAGGCAGAAGCTGTAACGGGGGCAACAGCTTTAGCAATACTATTTTTCTCAGCCATTGTTTAGTTGATGGAGCTTTGGTACCTCTTGAAGTAGAAGAGAGAGACCTACCAAAGTCACTACCTGTTCTCAGCTGTTCTTTAAGAGAAAAAGCAGTTAACCTCTTTTAGGTGTGTTCTAACACTGATGTTCTATGTCCCTGAGTGTAGCTAATTGGGGAGTTGACTTATAAAGCAAGAATTCTCATATGGGATAGGTGTTTAAATGCCCATACTTGATGTAAACCTTTCAACTTTGGAGCTGTTACTTTTAGTTTTTTTTCAACTATTTTCCTCATTCTCTCCCTTTTGAAAATTAAAAGGTAGTACTGTGTATTTTCTTGCCATCTTTTTTCCATTTATTAAATAAAACGCAAACCTGATTTAAGAAATGTGACAGATGCTCCAAAAACATGTCGCTCATGGACACCCACAACTGCTGTCTTTGGTGTCTTGGGGCCAACCATGACCGGGAGCTCTGCTCTCTTTGCAAGAAAATGTCTTCCAAGGCCCTGCTAAGTCGTAAGCAGACGTCTGATGATATTTTAAGGAAGGTAGCCCCGGAATCCACGGCGGCACCCTTGGTCGTCCCTCCGCAGGTGGGATCCCCAACTTCGGCTCCGCACTCTCGGCAGCATTCTGACCAGAGGTCCCCTGAAGTGGAGAGGCATAAGAAGAAGACCTCAAAGTCTCTATCGGGGGCCCCAGACAAGCATGAGCGCTCCCGGTCGCTCAGCCCCCCTCAGCGTTCCCGAGAGTCTGACAAGGAGCGGCCTCATAAGGTACCTCATACAGATACGGAGGCCTCCGGCGATGGTGCCCGGTATCCTTAGGGCCATCCCGGTGAGGACCTCCTCTCCTACTCCATGCCTGACCCGGTAACCCTGGTGTTGACGTCACAGGGGCCCGCGTCCAAGTGGGAGTCCCGAATGCTGGCACTAGAGCGCAGCATTTCTGCTGCCTTCGCTGCCCAGCAGGCGCTCATGCCCAGCACGGCTGGCTCGCGCCTTGAGATAGAGGTTCCCTCAAGAGGAACACTGCAACTTGCCCTGGAAACCCCCGAGAGCTGTGGCCCTCATGAGAGTCCTCGGCATGGATCTCGCTTGCCTTCTCGGTCATCGGGAGCAAGATCCTCCAAGGCTGGCTTCAAGCGGGCCTCGACCTCTGGACAGGGCGACCAGCCCGAGTCGGACTCCTCCTTGGACCTCTCGGACTGGGAGTTGGACGGGGATACCTCCCCGGAGACTCATGTCCACAGGGACCTCCCTTCGGACCCGTCCCTGCCCGACTCTCAGAGGCGTTCGCCCCCCGAGGACACATCATTCCTCATGTTTGTGCGGGACATGGCACAGGCTCTCAGCCTGGCTACGCAGACTGAAGAGGAGCCGCAAACTGAAAAGCTCGATATTCTGCAGTATGAGTCCCTGCCTTGGGAGTCTTTTACTGTTCTGGTTCCCCCCATTTTGTCAAGATTGCTCCTCCACATGTGGGAGACACCTGCTTCGGGTCCCCATAGTGAATAAGTGCCTCGACACCATGTACAGGGTCCAACATGGCCCGGGGTTCCGCAAGACCCAACTCCCGCACACCTCAAACTTAGTGGAGTCCGCGATGTGAAAGCAAAAGAGCCCGAAGTCACACTTTTCGGTCTGCCCTGGGGCAGGGAGTCGAGAGCTCTCGACGCCCTTGGGTGCAAGGCCTATCAAGGATTCATGCTCGCATGCCGCATCCAGGCATACCAATTGTATATGGGCATGTTCTTGCATGACCTTGCCAAAGAGCTCAGTGGGTTCTCCGCAGGTCTCTTGGGTGAACCCCTTTTCAAGTTCCAAACCCTCCTGAAATCCATCGCGGAGTGCTCAAAGTGCCTCTCCCGCACTGCATATGACTCGTTTGAGTCCTCCGCCCGAGTGGCAGCAGCTGGCATCGGGGCCCGACGCCGGGCATGGCTCCAATCCTCGGACCTGGAACAGTGGGTCCAGGAGAAGCTACTGGACATCCCCTGCCTCGGCGAGCAGCTGTTTGGTAAACCCATGGAGGATAAGGTTGCTGAGATAGAAACTGAGTTTGTCACTCTAACCTGTCTCTCGCACCTGTCTCTTACATAAGATCTCCTTCCTCCCTTGGAAGAAACAGAAAACAAAGAAGCCGTTCTTCCAAAGGAAGGGCCTCCCCTACTGGGGCTACCTTCCTTTTCCACCCAACCCCACGCCGGCTTCTGGCACACAGGGAAAGGGAGGTGCGCATAGCCACCGCAAGCCTAAAGGACCAAAGGCCCAGTAACTGGCGCCACCCCAACCCACGCAGGGCTTTGACTCTGACGGCATAACCTCTCGCGCCCCCCCCCCCCCTCCGGCAGCACTTCCGCCGGTGGGGGGACTCCTGTCCCTATTAGCCCCACTGTGGGCATCAATCACGTCAGACAGCTGGGTCCTCCGAGTGATCCGGGACAGATATTGTCTTCGCCTGGACAGGCATCTGCATCCTTTCTCGCCAGCAGAGCCTACTCTGCTTTCGCACCAGGTCTTATTGCAGCGGGAGCTGTCCAACCTCCTCACCCAACAGGTGGTCAAGAGGGTACCCACTGCACCTTTATGGCTGTGGGCTCTACTCCTGCTACTTTCTCGTTCCAAAAAATACGGGGGGGCCAGCACCCCATCCTCGACCTCCGGAACCTAAACAAGTTCCAGGTGCAGGAGAAGTTCAAGATGTTATCGCTTGGCATCCTGCTGCCCTTCCTTCAGCAGGGCAATTGGCTATGCTCCTTGGACCTCAAAGACTCTTACGCCCACATGCTAATCCACCCTCAACACAGGCAATACCTTCTCTTCAGGGTGCAGGGGGACCACTACCAGTACAGGGGGCCCCCCTTCGGGCTTGTGTCCACACCACGGTTTTCACAAAGTGTCTCTCCACGGCAGCTGACTCCCTCAGGTGGCAGGGCATATCTGTCTTCCTCTACCTCGACGACTGGCTCGTCACGGGGACCTCGATCAATGAAGCCCGCCTGGCGACGTCGCAAACGATCCCCCTCCTCAAACGCCTCTGCTTCTTGATCAACTACTCCGTCCCATCTCGAGCCGGTACGGACACTGGAGTTCATCGATAGCCCATCTCGACAAGGAGCGAGCGATCACCTTCCTGCCCGCGGACCAAGCAGACCACCTGCAGACCTTGGAGGCCCAGGTCCAGAGCAGGACTTGGGTTACAGTGTGGGTCATGCTACGCTTCCTAGGACACATGGCTTCCACCGTCCATGTGGTCCCCCACGCCTGCATGCACATGCGGACAGCTCAGTGGTGCGTCGAGGCACAATGGAGCCAGGCATTTGGCCACCTCAAGGACCTTATCCGGGTCTCCCACAGTCTTCACGACTCCCTGAGTTGGTGGCAGGACCCCTGAAGTTTCGTTTGGGGAATGCCCTTCCAGATCCCACAGCACGAGCTCATCCTAACGATGGATGCTTCCCTGCTGGGGTGGGAAGCCCACTGCAGCGCATTGTGCACCCAGGGGCAGTGGTCGCCCAAGGAGTCTCAACAGCAGAGCAACCTACTTGAGCTTTGGGTGGTCCGATGGACCCTGATGGCCTTCAAGGGCTGTCTGAGGGGGAAGTCTGTACTCGTGCAGATCGACAACAAGGTACATAAGATATGCCATACTGGGTCAGACCAAGGTCCATCAACCCCAGTATCCTCTTTCCAACAGTGGCCAATCTAGGTCATAGGTACCTAGCAGTTTCCCCAAAAGACACAGGTTCCACAGTGCTTGTATTGGGTCAAGCATTGATATTCTGGGTCCTTTTTTAATAATGGTTTATGGACCTTTCCTCCAGGAACTTGTCCAAACATTTTTTTAAATACAGCTACACTAACAGCCTTTACTACATCCTCCGGTAACAAATTCCAGAGTTTGATTACAAGTTGAGTGAAAAAATATTTTCTCTTATTTGTCTTAAATAGTTTACCCTGTAGCTTCATTGCATGTCCCCTAGTCTTTCTATATTCTGATAATGTAAACAATCGATCTACGTTTACTCGTTCCATTCATTTATAGACCTCTATCATATCTCCCCTCAGCTGTCTCTTTTCCAGTTTGAAGAGCCCTAACCTATTTAGCCTCTCTACATACGAGTAGCCTTCCATCCCCTTTACCATTTTGGTGGCTCTTCTTTGTACCTTTTCTAATAACGCTATATCCTTTTTAAGATACGGCACCAGAATTGCACACAATATTCAAGGTGCGGTCGCACCATGGAATAATACAGAGGCATTATAATATCCTTTGTTTTATTTTCCATTCCTTTCCTTATGATACCTACCATTCTGTATGCTCTCTTGGCTGCCACTGCACACAGGGCGGAGGTGGAGGGTTTTAACATGTTATCCACGATGACGCCTAAATCTTTTTCCTGGGTGGTGGTTCCCAATGTGGAACCTTGCATCGTGTAACCATAGTTTGGGTTGTTCTTTCCTAGGTGCATAAATTTGCACTTGTCCACATTAAATTTCATCTGCCATTTGGATGCCCAGTCTTCCAATTTATCAAGATCCTCTTGCAATTTTCCACAATCCTCTTGGGTTTTAACAACTTTAAATAGTTTTGTGTCATCTGCAAATTTGATAACCTCACTCGTTATTCCCTTTTCCAGGTCATTTATGTATATGTAAAAAAGCAGCGGACCCAGCACAGACCCCTGGGGTACTCCACTATTCACCTTTTTCCATTGGGAAAATTGACCATTTAGCCCTACCCTCTGCTTTCTATCTTTTAACCAGTTCCTGATCCACAATAGTACACTGCCTCCTATCCCATGACTTTTTAGTTTTGCCAAAAGTCTCTGAGAGGGACCTTGTCAAAGGCTTTCTGAAAGTCCAGATAAAGTCCAGGTAGCTATATTCTACATAAACAAGGAGGGGGGAACAGGATCACGCCTTCTCTGCTGAGAGGCAATCCTTTTTTGTTCCTTTGCGTCTCGCCGGGGGTGACCCTACGAGCAGTCTACCTCCCAGGCCAGGAGAATGTCCTCGCAGACAAACTCAGCAGGATCCTCCACCCACACAAGTGGCACCTGGATCTGGAGGTCACGGGCGCCTTGTTCCATCAATGGGGGATCCCATCCATGGACTTGTTTCCCAGTCCGGTGAACACACAGCTTCCCTGCTACTGCAGCCTGGTCCCGCACCCGAGCAGGGTGGCTCCAGATGCGTTCCTCTTGAACTGGACCTCCGGTCTTCTTTACGTGTTCCCTCTCACTCCTCTTATTGCGAGTACCCTCTACAAGGTTCAGCGGGACAGAGCTTCGGTGATCCTCGACAGCCTTGGTTCCCGCTTCTGCTCCGGCTCTCATCCGAGCCTCCATTCTCCTTGGGCTGTGCCCTGGGCGTGTTGACACGGGAGGATCAGGTGCTCCACCTGAACCTGGCCTCGCTGTCCCTTACAGCCTGGTAACTGAACGGGTCGCCTTAGCTCCACTGTGCCTCCCAGAGGACATTGAGGAGATTTTATTTATTTAGCCAAATTTATATACCTCTTTTCGCCTTGCGTCGAGGAAGGACTTAATGAGACGGGCGTATGCTTCTCAAACTGGTGCTCTGAGCTCCATATCGACCCGTTCTCCTGCTCTACCTAGTGGATCCTCCAGTATCTCCTCACCTCTCGAAGGCAGGTCTGAAGTCCAATTCAGTCAGGGTACATCTGAGCGCCATTTCGGCGAACCATCTCCTCATCGAGGGGAAATCCCTCTTGGGGCAGCCCTTGGTCTCCCATTTCATGTGAGGACTTTTGCTTTTGAAGCCTCCCATCTGGCCTCCACCAGCGGAGTAGGACCTCAACATGATGCTGATGCAGCTTACGCGAGCACCCTTCGAGCCGATGGCGACGTGTTCGCTTTGGCATCTCTCCTGGAAGATGGTCTTTCTGGTAGCCTTGATGTCGGCTCGCTGAGTCAGCGAGCTTCAGGCCCTCATGGGTGAGGCCTCCAACAACAAAGCACGAATCCACGTGCTACGTACAGACCCAGTCAGGAAACGTGGACAGCAAAGGAAGGATGTTCTTTATTAATCAATTTAAGCCTATGGCCCGACACAGGCCGTGTTTCGTTGCCTTCTTCAGGGGCAGGCTAGGCTTGGCTAAAAACATATTAAAAACAATTATAAAAACAAACCATAAATTATATAAATAACATAAATATATCACCAACCACCTAAGAACTTATTATGCACAATGAATAGGCTATTAGTGATACATATAAAAACAATGTGTCAACAAATTAGAATAACAGATCAGCACAGGAAATTATAATATAAATAAAATTCCATAGATAGTATAAACGTATAGGTTAAAAAATGAGAATTGCTACATAATGAAGCTATTTGCTAAAAACAACCTACCTCTATGAATTACTTGTACCTCCGATGTATGCTCTATTCACTTATGGGATAAAAAGACAAATGTCTGATCAGTATATCCATGTGTGAAAAGGACAAACCAATAATTCATAACAGTGGACAAACTCTACCAAAAACCGGAATCAGTGGTAGAGTTTGTCCACTGTTATGAATTATTGGTTTGTCCTTTTTACACATGGATATACTGATCAGACAATTTGTCTTTTTATCCCATAAGTAATTCAAGTAATTCATAGATGTAGGTTATTCTAATTTGTTGACACATTGTTTTTATATGTATCACTAATAGCCTATTCATTGTGCATAATAAGTTCTTAGGTGGTTGGTGATATATTTGTTATTTATATAATTTATGGTTTGTTTTTATAATTGTTTTTAATATGTTTTTAGTCTAGCCTGCCCCTGAAGAAGGCAACGAAACACGGCCTGTGTCGGGCCATAGGCCTAAATTGATTAATAAAGAACATCCTTCCTTTGCTGTCCACGCTCCCCTCATGGGTGAGGCGCCGTACACCAGGTTCTACGGATATAGGGTGGTTCTCCGGAAATAGGGTGGTTCTCCGCACCCATCCCAAGTTCCTACCGAAGGTGGTCTCGGACGTTCATCTCAACCAGGAGATAGTCTTGCCGACCTTCTTCCCGAGACCGCACACCAACCAGGCATCGGCGGTGTTACATACCCTCGACTGCAAAAGGGCTCTTGCCTTCTACCTGCAGCGTACCCAGGGTCATTGCAAGTCCGACTGGCTCTTTGTCACCTACGACCCCAATCGCCTGGGGCAGGCAGTCACCTAACGCACCATTTCCATCTGGGTTGCGGACTGCATTGCCTTCGCCCAAGCAAAGGCAGGCGCTCCACTGGATCGACAGGTCACCGTGCACGGCATCTGAGCCAAGGCAGCTTTGATGGCTTCGCTGCGCTCAGTGCCTCTAACGGACATCTGCTGGGCTGAGACCTGGTCTTCAGCGAACACTTTCGCTGTACACTACTTCCTGGAGAGGGAGCCCTGCCGGGACAGCACCTTCAGCCAGGCTGTACTCCGTATCCTGTTCGGGGTATAAGCAGTTCCTGCCCTCCGACCCTTCTTCGACAGCTACCGAGAGCTTCGCTCCGGGGACCCGAAGGCTTGGGCTCCTGCTCATGGCCTCGCGGAGGCGTTTTTGGGTTACCAGCCCGGTAGCCTGTAGCTGGGGAGTCCCATAAGTGAGGACTGATTTCCTGCTTGTGCCTGGAGAAAGCAAAGTTACTCACCTGTAACAGGTGTTCTCTAGGGACAGCAGAAATCAGTCTTCACTACCCTCCCACTTCCCCTGAAAAGTTGCTATTTTTGTCCTTCCCTTGCCATCTGCTTTGTAGGGCTGTAGCTAGGGGACCTGACTGAGCAAGATGGCACCCTTGTGCAGAAAGAGGATCATGCATGCTTGGCAGCAATTCCAAAGGCTTTCTTTGAAAGCTGGAGAATTGCTCCACATGGGCTTCGTCGGTGCTGACATCACCCATAAGTAAGGACTGATTCCTGCTGTCCCTGGAGAACACCTGTTACAGGTGAGTAACTACGCTTTTCATGTGACCTCTCTCCTCCAGAACAACTGAGAGGCTGCCATTTTGGAGGTGGGACTTCAGTACTACATCCCTGTAGGTCTTGTCTATGTATCTCTGACTTCCTTATATCTGTCCTTCAAGTCTCCTACTCTAGCCTCCAGAGATCTGACTCATTCCCTGAGGATAAAGAGCATCTTGCATCTAGTGCACATATGACACCTTACCAACTGGGAGAAAATCGTACATGTGACAGTGCAAAAGACTGGATAGCTCCCATCTCGCTGCTGGACTGCTATCTGCATCTTAGTTTTAAGGTTTTGTTTAGCTATTTATTTACTCATAGTTGCTAGGGATACTTGTACTGATGTAACTCTACCAATTAGCTTTAAGGGATTTTGTTCACCTCAAGATTATTTAACTTCAGGGCCTTAATCTATTCCCGGTGATGATAGCCACCCTTTCTCCTTTAATAGGTTTAAGAGCTTATAAAGCTAAGATGATGCCTGGGGTGGGCGGATGTCGGGGTGTGTGGGAAGGGAACTAACACTTAGTAAAGGTTGGCTTGCTACACAGGTCCAAGACCTGTGCTTCTAAGTTTAACAATTTCCCGGGTAATTCACACAGCCGTTGGTTTGATAGAGGGAGCCTTTCAAATTGCCCCTTTGACCTTTCACTTTGCTTTAACATCTATTTAAAACAAATTCACAGATCTCTTGCCTAAGTGTAACACTTCTTTGTAAAGGTACCTAGAAACAATTTATTTTTTTCAACTGAAAAAAGATAATTTACCCTATTCTTCCTTCTATGCTAAGCTATACTCTGCTTTGATATATATTAAAAGCTATTTGCTGATACTATGACATGACTGAGTTTTAGATTTAAACTAAAGGCTCTCTTTTGGTTTTAAAAGTAAACTAAGAGCTTTGCCTCAGTTTTGAGGCCTATTGTGTCGGAGGCCGCTTATCCTGGAGGATCCATCTCCCTTCTCGCTTATGACTTGGCTTCTGAAAGGAGACTATTAGCACATACAGGCTACTCTTCAGCTATGGTTTTCCATTCTGCTCAGAGCCCGGAGGTGGTCTACTAAGCTGGAATAAGTACGGGTCTGGTGTGGTGCACGGCAGCTGGCTCCTGAGGCAGCCAAGGTGCCATCTCTGTTGGCCTTTTCTGCAGGTTGGTCTGAAGAAGGGCCTTTCTCTTAGCTCCCTGAAGGTTCAGGTGGCAACTTTAGCTTGTTTGAGAGGTCCATTGACTGTTACATCTCTAGCTTTAAACCCAGACGTTTCACGCTTTCTTCAGGGTGTTTAGCATATGCATCCTTCCCTCTGGGCTGTGGTCCCTTCCTAGAATCTGTATCTGGTGCTCAGGGACCTGATGTCAGAGCCCTTTGAGCTGTTGAAGTGTGGTACTCTGAAGGATTTGACGCTCAAGATGATGGCCTTGGTTGGAATTTGTTCCACAAGGAGGATTCTAAGCTGCTGGCTCTGTCTTGCCAAGATAATTTCTTAACTCTTTTTTTCTGAGGAAGCAGTTTCCATGTAGCCTGTGCCTTCCATCTTCTCTGAGGTGATTTCTCCTTTTTATGTTTGTGAACCAGGTGGTTTGCCTGTCGTCCTTCTCTAAGGAACAGTGTCGGGGGGAATGATAGGGATCTTCACCTCGTGGATATCTAGAGGGTGCTTCTCCAGTTCTTGGAGGTTACAAATTCTTTTCGTCAGACCATCTTTTTGTGCTGTTTGCTGGCCTGTGCAAGGTGGTGTGGCTGGGAAGTCTGCATTGGGGTGCTGGATTAAGGATGCTGTTGCCTCAGCAGACCTGTTGCAGAACCAATTGGTTCTGTACGGTTTGTGTGCCCATTCTACCCGAGCGCAAGTGTCCTCATTGGTGCAGTGGAACTCGTAACTCCTGCAGATATTTGTCAGGCAGCAGCGTGGATATCGCTTTCCACTTTTGTCAAGCATTTACTCTTGGATGTCCATGCTCAGGTGGACACGGCCTAAGATTTTGTGAGCTGCTGTGTCTTCCCACCCAGTGAAGGCATAGCTTTGGTACGTCCCATTGGTATCGCAGGACAATATGTAAGGTGACATTTTATTTACCAGATAATGTCTCTTCATTGGGTCCTGCTAGGCCAGTCCAGGGCCCACCCCTGGAACTGTGTTTCCTCTGATTCTGCAGTGGTACCTTCAGGTCCTGTATGATTTATATACTTGGATCTGTAAGTCCATATTCTATGAATGGTCTTCTATTTATGTTTTTCTGTGCATGGTTCATGTTTTATTTAAAATTTACTATACCGCTTTTCAAAAATAATCAAGGCAGTTTACTTATTAAAAGCAAAAAAAAAAAAAAAAAGGTAGAAAAGAAATCCATTGTAGTAACAGGAGAGATGGTCACAATCATAGGGAAGGGGGAAAGAAAGGAAAAGAGAGAAAGGGTATCTAAGAACAATCAAGACTATCCATGTGCAAAGGTCAATGGCCTGCATAGTTCTCTTTTGTTTGATCTCTTTGTTGCTCACCTTGAGGTTATGTGAGGCTTGCCTTGTTCACCCATATGCTTTAGGACTGATACTGAAGAGTCCTCTGGTGGCCGAAGTGGATAGAGTTATAGGAGTGATGTCATTGAAACCTGGGCTTTTCATTGGTTCTTTGTTTCCACCAATCTACTGGTACGGGAACACAACACACTTGTCTTGTCTGGACTGGTCTAGCAGGACTCAAGGAAAGGACATCATCTGATAAGTAAAATGTCTTTATACAATTTAAACAAAAGTCACAAGTATACATTCGTACAAGAAACAAGAGTGTCCAAAAGAAGTAGCTATACAATAAAAAAATTAACAGGAAAATATTTAACACTCTATCCTTAGATCCCAAAATAGTGAGAGGCAAAGAAGAAATGGTTTAGTAAAGGAAAATAACAAATAAGAACATAAGAAATGCCATACTGGGTCAGACCAAGGTCCATCAAGCCCAGTATTCTGTTTCCAACAGTGGCCAATCTAGGTCATATGTACCTAGCAGTTTCCCCAAGAGACACAAGTTCCACAATGCTTGTACTGGGTCAAGCATTGATATCTTCGGTCACTTCTTAATAATGGTTTATGGACCTTTCCTCCAGGAACTTGTCCAAACCTTTTTTAAACCCAGCTATACTAACAGCCTTTACTACATCCTCCGGTAACAAATTCCAGAGTTTGATTACACGTTGAGTGAAAAAATATTTTCTTTTATTAGTCTTAAATAGTTTACCCTGTAGCTTCATTGCATGTCCCCTAGTCTTTCTATATTCTGATAAGGTAAACAATCGATCTACGTTTACCCGTTCCACTCCGTTCATTAATTTATAGACTTCTATCATATCTCCCCTCAGCCGTCTCTTTTCCAGGTTAAAGAGCCCTAACCTTTTTAGCCTTTCTTCATAGGGGTATCCTTCCATCCCCTTTACCGTTTTGGTGGCTCTTCTCTGTACCTTTTCTAAAATCGCTATATCCTTTTTAAGATAAGGCGACCAGAATTGCACACAATATTCAAGGTGCGGTCTCACCATGGAACGATATAGAGGCATTATAATATCTTTTGTTTTATTTTCCATTCCTTTCCTTATCATACCTAGCATTCTATTTTCTCTCTTGGCCGCCGCTGGACACTGGGCCGAGGGTTTTAACATGGTATCCACAATGACGCCTAAATCTTTTTCCTGAGTGGTGGTTCCTAATGTGAAACCTTGCATCGTGTAACCATAGTTTGGTTCTTCCCTAGGTGCATAACCTTGCACTTGCCCACATTAAATTTCATCTGCCATTTGGATGCCCAGTCTTCCAATTTATCAAGATCCTCTTGCAATTTTTCACAATCCTCTTGGGTTTTAACAACTTTAAATAGTTTTGTGTCATCTGCAAATTTGATAACCTCACTCGTTGTTCCACTTTCCAGGTCATTTATGAATATGTCAAAAAGCAGCGGACCCAGCACAGATCCCTGGGGTACACCACTATTCACTTTTCTCCATTGGGAAAATTGGCCATTTAGCCCTACCCTCTGCTTTCTATCTTTTAACCAGTTCCTGATCCACAATAGTACACTACCTCCTATCCCATGACTCTTTAGTTTTGCCAAAAGTCTCTGATGAGGGACCTTGTCAAAGGCTTTCTGAAAGTCCAGATACACAAAATAATCCAGTAACAGTCTCAGTCTTGAAGCTTCCTCTTTCCATACCCCCTTCGCCTCCCTCTTCAATCTCTCCAACCTTCCTCTCTGCTGTCTTGTCCAAATTATAGCATTCCTTTCTTTTTCTTGTACAGTCAAATTTTTTTTGTTTGTAAACCACTCTGATGCTTTTTAGTCTGGGCGGTATATTAACAACCTTAATAAAGATAAACATAAAGATAGGCACTATGCCCAAACACAATCCCTATCTGCATCATCACCACTAAGTCCCTGAACAACTGGACTCAAGTCTACAAAACTAAACTAAGGTCTTCTTTAAGTCCTAAGAAGCTGTTCAGGAAGAAAGAAAATATGCTTAGTATTAGAATAAGTAACAAAACATTTACATGGATACCTAAGCCAAAAATTCGCTCCCAACGAAATAGTTTCTTGTCTCATTGCCAAGAAAAAAATGTTGTCTTTCCTCAATATTACGCCTCTTATCTGGGTAAATTCTGTTTTACCTAAAAAGGCACATCAACTTTTTTAAAGTAAGAGAAAGCACTCTAGATAGATCTGACTGAAATAGAATGCTAGGTATGATAAGGAAAGGAATGGAAAATAAAACAAAAGATATTATAATGCCTCTATATCGTTCCATGGTGAGACTGCACCTTGAATATTGTGTGCAATTCTGGTCGCCGTATCTTAAAAAGGATATAGCGTTATTAGAAAAGGTTCAGAGAAGAGCCACCAAAATGGTAAAGGGGATGGAAGGATACTCCTATGAAGAAAGGCTAAAAAGGTTAGGGCTCTTTAACCTGGAAAAGAGACGGCTGAGGGGAGATATGATAGAAGTCTATAAATTAATGAACGGAGTGGAACGGGTAAACGTAGATCGATTGTTTACGTTATCAGAATATAGAAAGACCAGGGGACATGCAATGAAGCTACAGGGTAAACTATTTAAGACTAATAAAAGAAAATATTTTTTCACTCAACGTGTAATCAAACTCTGGAATTTGTTACCGGAGGATGTAGTAAAGGCTGTTAGTGTAGCTGGGTTTAAAAAAGGTTTGGACAAGTTCCTGGAGGAAAGGTCCATAAACCATTATTAAGAAGTGACCGAAGATATCAATGCTTGACCCAGTACAAGCATTGTGGAACTTGTCTCTTGGGGAAACTGCTAGGTACATATGACCTAGATTGGCCACTGTTGGAAACAGAATACTGGGCTTGATGGACCTTGGTCTGACCCAGTATGGCATATCTTATGTTCTTATAATTAACAATGTTGCCCTAAGCACAGTAGTCAGAGTTCTCCAAAAAGACAGTTAAATTCTGTTCTGAAATAGCTTCTGTAGCAGCTTCCACCTCTCCTTGTGAGGGCTTTCCCAGGAGAAAATAAGCCTTGTTGAGCAGCAGCAATGCAGACTCCAGAATCAAAAGGACTTCCCGTAGCTATTTCCTAAACGTCTCTAATGGGGAAACATTTTGTAACTGAGGAAATTTTAAGACCCTCAAATTCAAGCTCCTCAAGCTTTTGGTAAATAACCATCTTATCTTTAATAAATTGGTCCATAACTGCTCTAGAATCAACTATTTCTTTTGATAGTCCTGAACATTTCTCCTGAGTCTCAGATGCAATTGTTTATACTAATGATGAAACATCGTTAGCACAAATAAAATAAATAAATTTAGAGACAGTACCTTCAAGCTTCACCAAGACAGCACAAATAGACTGAAGATTAATTTCCGATGAGGCCTGATTCTCTACATCAACGGAGGAAGTTACTTATTGTCCCTCCAGTCTAGTCCCATCCCGTCCCGCATCTCTGGATAGTGTACCTCTTCCAGTTGCTTGGAGACTGAGCATGTCATCTTTTTGATGACACTAGTGTACTTAAGCAGCTGGTACTGCCTACCAGCCCCAGTATGCTCAGTCTCCAAGCAGATGGAGGAGATAGTAAGCCAGGGTGCTGGACTCACTGAAGGGACAGCAAAGGAGATAGGTTTAGTTAGTTTCTCTTTTTATTTCCCCTGTCAAAGTGCAGGTTTCTTTGTTTTTAAAGGCAGAAAAAAAAATCAGAAGGATCAGAAAGAACCAGGGGGACAACAAGACTGAGGGGAGGATATTGTTCTGTGAGGGCCTTCCTCAGTCCAAGACTTCAGGTGGCTCCTGAACCCGTTATTGGGTGAGGAGCCGCCAAGGGGGCAGTAGTTGATTGACGGGAGTGACAGCCTGCAGCCCCGAATCATCCTCCTCAGCGCTGAAGCCAGGAAGGAAGGCTGAACGCGAGGGATAGAAAAGCCACACGGCAAAGAGGCTCAAGGTAAGAGTGGAACGGAGAACAGCAGGAACCTTTAGCAACCGCCGGCACACAAGGAGACAGAGCGGTGTGGGAAACACACCCCCACCCCCTGTGTTTAGGCGCGATTTCTTTTTCAGGCCCATGTGTGTGTTTTAACTCCCCGCTGTGTTTTGGGCACCCAGGAGAGGCAGCCACTGGAGAATAAAGCAGGACAGAGCAGCTTCTTCCTAGGAGGCCATTTGCAGTTTCCTTTCAGTTTCAGTTAATTAGATTTTATTTATTTGCTTTTATATATCACTCCTTACAGAGATCAAGGGTGGTTTACAAGGACTATAACACAATAACATTACAACATAGAACTCACTTTTAATGTCTTAAAAGCTGTTTAGCAAAAGATCTAAATAACATATTAAAGTAACTTGTTTACAAAGTATTTTTGAATATACTAGCTATTCCATTTTCAACAGGTGATATTGCGTGTAAGGGAAGCTGTACTCCTTATAAAAATATAAACTTTTACTCAGAGATTGGATCAGAGTCTGATTGGATCAGTGCATGGTTCATGTCATATCTGTGAGGTACAACAAGGCAGCGCAATCTAAAAATCCTCAAGATATGCGGGACACAACGGGGAGCAGTCTTGGAGGCAGGCGTCTGCCTAGACTGCACGCAAGAGGCTAAGTCATTGGAGCAGGGCCTGCGGGACGAGAGCCCCTTCCGGTCACAAGAGACCCTGGAGGCAGGGGGTGCCATGGTATCTTCAACAGATCTGGCTCCCAGTCCCTGCATGATGCCCGGGCCATCCACCCCTCAAGCCCAGGGAGCAATAGGGCTCCTAGGGGACTTCTCACCGGTTTCTTACATTTGCATAAGGTGTTTTGCCTACATCAACAGGGCTTGGTAAGCAGCTCCTCAGCCTCGGAACATGGGGCTAAGAGGGCATCGGACGTAAAAGAGCACGAGTCAGGGGCTGACACATCTAAGCGGACTAGAAGTTCAGAGGAGTGGCAGCAATCGCCATTGTTGGAGCGGTTGGATGGGGTAGACCTCGACACAGAGCTAGATCTGCAAGAGGAGTTAGAAGAAGGAGAGATCCCAGAACAAGAGGATCAGGCTCGGATTTGTTTGGTTGTTTCACCGGGAGGATCTTTGAGTCCCTCAAGGCCCTGAATATGCCCCCTAACCTTCCAGCAAAGGAAGCGATGCTGGAGGATATGCTGCTCCAGGCAGTGCGGAAATCGCAGAAAGTCTTCCAAATGGGATCTTCCAGGGGCCAGTCTTAAAGGGGTGCAATCCATGACACACCTGTACCCACTGCCAGAGCAAGAACAAGAGCTCCTTTGATCACCCAACGTGGATGCAGCAGTGTTGGTGGCAGTAGAAGAGACCTTGACTCATCTCCTGCAGCTAAGAGCCCTGGAACCGGTTCCGTGAGACCAGTCAGACTACGGTCGTGGTGCCAGATCCTTGACTTCAAGGGCATGAACCGCTATTTCTGGGTACTGTATTTCCACATGGAAATGCTGGGATCAGTAATAATGGCGGTAGGAAGCGGAGTGTTCTTGACATCTCTCAATCTCACGGAGGCGTATATACATATTCCCATTCATCCATCCAGAACATCAGCAGTTTCTCTGCTTTGTGGTGCCATTTCCAGTTTCAAGGGTTGTCCTTAGGTCTGGTTACTGCCCCCCATACCCTCACCAAGGTCATGGTGATAGTGGCAGCAGCTCTCTGCAAGGAGGGGCTTCTCATCCACCCAGACCTAGACGAGTGGCTGATCCAGGCAAGTCCAGGGACGACAGCGAAAGAGCAACAGTGCAGGTGATGGAGTTCCTTCAAAGTCTCGGTTAGGGGGTCAACCTGGCCAGGAGTCAGTTACAGCTGGCCCAGGAGCTAGAGTATTTGGGAGCGTGCTTCAATACCCTTGTGGGTAGGGTTTTCCTCCTGGATCGCTGGGCGCAGGAGCTACGACAGTTGATACTGCAGTCCTGAAGATGGCGAGACCGTCAGCATGGCATTATCTGCAGGTTCTGGGGACCATGGCAGCCACTTTTGAGCTAGTCCCATGAGCAAGGATGCACATGTGACAGCTGCAGAGGGCCTTGCTCCATAGGTGGTCCCATTAGAGTCAACACCTGTCCCAAGTACTCCCCTGCCTGTGGAACACCAGGAGAGCCCTCAGGTGGTGGCTGCATCCAGGTAGCCTGGAAGGTGGCATGCCATTAGAGTCCCTGATGTGTGTTCCTCTGATGACTAATGTCAGGTTGGGGAGCCCATTGCGGAGGATGCTTTGTTCAGGGACAGTGGAGTCCGCAGGAGGCCCTGTGGTCGATCGAGATGCGAGTAGTGATCTTGGCACTAGAAGGTTTTCAGCCATGATTTCAGGGGAAGGCAGTCCGAGTCCTCTCGGACAATGCGACCACAGTGGCTTACATCAAACCGGCAAGGAGGGCATGGGCAGTGCAGACCTGGAGGAGAAGGCCAAAAGGCTGTTCGGCGAGGGGGGAAGATTTGTCTCCAGGCATTAGTGGCGGCACACGTAGTGGGAGTCAACAATGTGACGGCAAACTACCTCAGCTGAATGCGCATGGGCCCTGGAGAGTGGCAGCTCAACCAGGGGGGCTGTTCAAGCAGGTGGTCTGCTGATGGGGCACACCAGTCATGGACCTAATGGCAACATTCGAGTCATCCAAGGCCTGCTGGTTTTTCAGCAGAAGAAGAGCGAGGATATCCAAGGGTCTCTCCTATGTTTTTCCCCCATGGGTACTCATAGGCTGGGCAGTGCAATGGATAGAGGCACACCAGGGATTAGTAAGTCTGGTGGCACCACACTGGCTGAGGCGCCCATGGTAGGCCAAGCTGATTTGGATACTGGCAGATCGACTGTGGTGGCTTCTGAGTCGGAAGGACCTCTTGACGCAGGTGCCGTTTCGCATGCCCCAGGTGGATCGATTCTTGCTTACGGCATGGTTCTTGAAAGGGTGAGGTTGAAGGAGAGGATATTTGGGCTCATTGATGGCGACCTTGCTACAGGCCCAGAGGAGGTCTACGAACCTGGCATGCATCCTCTCATACCGGCGACATGACCTAACCCAGCATACTCTCCCTATCCGTCATGACGACATAACCCAGCACATCCTCCCTATCTGTCATGTTGACATAAACATATCCGTTGATACAATTACTCGACTTGCATATAGTTATCCCTGTTGAAACCCAAGTTGTATTACCTGTTCTTTGTAAAGTTCAATGTATGTTTCAGCCTGCATTGTACAAATTAATGTTTGTAAACCACACTGATTCTAAAGAGCACGGTATAAAAAAAAAATTAAATAAATAAATGCATCCGCGTAGGACACATCTTTGAATTGTGGTGTGGAGAGAGGCAGGTGCGCCTTTCCACTGCCTCCGTCCCGGACATCTTGATGTTCTTGCAATCCAGTTTTGATAAGAGTGTAGCCGCCAGTTCCTTGAGGGTGCAACGGGCAGCGATTTCCTGTTATCATGGGAAAGTCCACAGGGAGTCATTAACATAAGAACATAAGATATGCCATACTGGGTCAGACCGAGGTCCATCAAGCCCAGTATCCTGTTTCCAACAGTGGCCAATCTAGGTCATACGTACCTAGCAGTTTCCCCAAAAGACACAGGTTCCACAATGCTTGTACTGGGTCAAGCAGTGATATCCTGGGTCCCTTCTTAATAATGGTTTATGGACCTTTCCTCCAGGAACTTGTCCAAACTTTTTTTAAACCCAGCTACACTAACAGCCTTTACTACATCCCCCGGTAACAAATTCCAGAGTTTGATTACACGTTGAGTGAAGAAATATTTTCTTTTATTAGTCTTAAATAGTTTACCCTGTAGCTTCATTACATGCCACCTAGTCTTTCTATATTCTGATCACGTAAACAATCGATCTACGTTTACCCGTTCCACTCCATTCATTAATTTATAGACTTCTATCATATCTCCCCTCAGCTGTCTCTCTTCCAGGTTAGAGACCTAACCTGTTTAGCCTTTCTTCATAGGGGTATCCTTCCATCCCCTTTACCATTGTGGTGGCTCTTCTCTGAACCTTTTCTAATAACGCTATATCCTTTTTAAGATACGGCGACCAGCATTGCACACAATATTCAAGGTGCGGTCTCACCATGGAACGATATAGAGGCATTATAATATCTTTTGTTTTATTTTCCATTCCTTTCCTTATGATACCTAGCATTCTATTTGTTCTCTTGGCCGCCACTGCACACTGGGCTGAGGGTTTTAACATGTTATCCACATTGACGCCTAAATCTTTTTCCTGGGTGGTGGTTCCTAATGTGGAACCATGCATCATGTAACCATAGTTTGGGTTGTTCTTCCCTAAGTGCTTAACTTTGCACTTGTCCACATTAAATTTCATCTGCCATTTTGATGCCCAGTCTTCCAATTTATCAAGATCCTCTTGCAATTTTCCACAATCCTCTTGGGTTTTAACAACTTTAAATAGTTTTGTGTCATCTGCAAATTTGATAACCTCACTCGTTATTCCACTTTCCAGGTCATTTATGAATATGTCAAAAAGCAACGGACCCAGCACAGATCCCTGGGGTACACCACTATTCACCTTTCTCCATTGGGAAATTGGTCATTTAGCTCTACCCTCTGCTTTCTATCTTTTAACCAGTTTCTGATCCACAGTAGTACACTGCCTCCTATCCCATGACTCTCTTTAGTTTTGCCAAAAGTGTATGATGAGGGACCTTGTCAAAGGCTTTCTGAAAGTCCAGATACACTATATCAACCGACTCACCTTTGTCCATTGGGTACACACCCAGATGTGCTGAGATTTATAAGGGTGGTGACCCATCTACATCTGCTGAGGAAGGCAGTGGTACCACCTTGGGATCTCAATCTGGTGCTGATGATGCTGTCTGGGAAGTCCTTTGAGCCGTTGAGTCGAATTTCCCTGAAGGATTTGACTTTGAAAACGGTATTCCTGGGGGCAATTTCCACAGTATGCAGGATTTCAGAGCTTCAGGCCTTGTTGTGCCAAGAGCCATTCCTTTCCTTCTCCAAGGAAAAAGTGGTCTTGTGCCTGGTACCTTCATTTTTTCCCAAGGTGGTGTCAGCATTTCATGTAAATCAAGCAGTTTCCTTACTGGCTCTGGCAAGTACGGATGTGGACCCTGCCACTCCACAGCTGTGCTGCCTGAATGTTAAAAGAGCCCTGTGAAGGTATGTGGAAAGGGCATCATCCATTTGGAGATCTGACCTTCTGTTGGTTCTGTTTTGGCAGGCCGTGCAAAGGTGAGGTGGCAGCTAAGACCTCCATTTCCAGATGGATCAGGGAGGCAATTGCATCGGCGTACATCTTGAAGGGTAAAGCATTGCCAGCGGGATTGTAGGTGCATTCCACGAGGGCTCAGGCAGTCTTGTGGGCAGAGTATAGTTTAGTTCCACCAGTGGAGGGTGGCAATGTGGTTGTCGCTGCATAGTTTCTCTAAGCATTATCGCTGGAATGTCCAGGCAGCAGGGGTTGCTCATTTCAGATTGGCAGTGCTTCAGGGCTGTTGTGCAGGTCCCTCCCATTAGTTTAACTGCTCTGATACATCCCAGAGGTGCGGGACTGGACTGGAGGGACAATAAGGAAAAAGAAATTAGACTTACCTGCTAATTATTTATTTTATTTATTTATTTATTTATCTATATTTTTCTATACCGCCCCTTCCAGCGATCAAGGGTGGTTTACAAGGAACATTTTAACAATTGTACACAGATGTATACATTTACATTGAACAATCAGATTCAACTATTTACAATGAACGGTTAAGTTTAACTATTTACATTGAACAAAACTTCAACTTCAAGATGTATTAGTAATACAAACAACCATTAAATTATTTACAATTTACAATTAATTATGTTCCTTGAGGAACTCCAGTCCAGTCCCAGAACCCTCCCTCAGTGCTTTCTGTGATAAGCTCTGCGCACCTCAGTCCTGAAGCTGGTTCCCTTGGTGGAGGAAGTGGCCAGGAGGAGCCGGGGAGTGGGATGTAATCAGCATTTGTGGGGGGGGTGATCAGAAGAGCTGTCAGTCACTTGTTCCCCGCTGGTTGGAGTTGCTCGGGCACTCAACAGGTAGACCTCCTCATCCTGGAAGGGGAGGTGGGGTATCCTTCCCAGGGGATAGTTTATTTAGGCATAGAGTTTGTTGAATGTTTAACTACTTATTTGTTGCCTCCTCTGAGTCTGCTTTGTTAATAGGTACTGGGGTTGGTAGGCGGTGCTAGCTGCATAAGTACACTGGTGTCATCAAAAGATGACATGCTCGGCCTCCAATCTGCTGGAAGAGGTACACTACCCAGAGGTGCGAGACTGGACTGGAGTTCCTCAAGGAACAACAATTAGGAAGAAATGTATAATTTCTCTTTCTCAGCCGACTACTCCGTTACTCCACTGATCCAATGTTGGTCACAACCGTGACTTCTCCGGGGCAGAGACCACTCCAACAGCAGGCTAAAGCCACCAACTTCATCACACAAGGAGGAAGAAGGGGGAACTCTATGATTAAAGGGCTCAAGCCTGCCAGGGAGCCTCTCAAATGCAACTGCAGTTCTGAGATCTGCTCAAGCGTGGTCTGCTCCCCATCAGCTTTCCGTGCTAACGAGTTCTCCTTCAGTGTTTTCCAATGCCAGGGTCTTCTGGAGGACTATATCCAACTTCTGCTGCCCAGCTGCAGCGGAAACCACTTTCGCTGAAGAGGCTATAGCTTCCCCCTGCTTTTGGGAGCCATAAGAAGATAATTTCAGGAAAAGAAACAGAACACTCATGCCCCAAACTCCAGCAGTGCCACCATCTTGGACTCTGCCCCGCCCATGCAAGCTATTTTAAAACTAAATATGGTCCGACATTCCAAAGGTTCTAAATATTAGTTTAAATTTCAGGCAGTAGTCCAGGAATGTGTGATGCATAATCTGGATTACTACAATACTATTTGTCTGGGTTTACATAATTGTACTAAACTCTCTTCAAATTGCTCAGAATGCAGTCGCAAGAGAGATCATGGGGTTGCACGAATTTGATGATATTTCAGCAGCTTTTTGCATTGGCTTCCACTAGGTATCAGTCTAATTTAAATACCTTTGTATGCCTTTTAAAGCCTTGAATGCCAGGTTGCTTGCTGATTTATTGCTGCCTTTGCTTCCTTATCTCCTCATTCTTTGCTACAGGCTCTAATTGTGGCCTATGCTATTTCATTATAGGCTCCACAATTGTGGAACACTCTGCTCCCATTTTCGCAGCAACCACAAAATATTTTGGCTTTGGAAGGGTTCTTAAGATATACTTATTTTCAAGAGCATTTAATCTCTAGGACTTTGATTCTGTTTTGCCTCTTTTCATTGTTGTGTTTAATTATCATTTCCTGTAATGGGTGAGAAATATCGATTGGCAGACATAAATGCAGTAAAAGAAATGAAAATGAAGCAGTAAGACAATATCTGAAGTTGTTTTTCCTTGCCCCATCCCTAAACTGTACATTCTTTCTCATTAGTTTGGGAAAGAAATGTGCCCATGAATTACAACTTAAAAGCATATATAGTAGCTGGGCTTTTATCTGATCACACTGAGATCTGGGCTCAATCAGAAACCAGGAAAGAGTTATAACCAGTTATACAAGAGCAACACGCCTAATAAGCACACGCAGGCACAGCAATGTATATAGAGTGTGTAAAATAAGGCAGGTAGTGCCAATTGTGTGTGGACATCTTCTACCAAAAACTTGGATAGCTGGTAGTCAGATAATAGGTCAGTAACTGTAGCTTTAAGGGCAAGTAAAGCATAGTTACTCACATGTAACAGGTGTTCTCTGGGGACAGCAAAAATCGGTCCTCACATATGGGTGATGTCGATGCCAGCAGAGCCCATGCGGAAGCATCTCTCCAGCTTTCAAAGAAAGCCTTTGGGAAATGTACCACGTATGCGTGGTCCCCTTCCCACCCAAGGGTGCCATCTTGTTCAGTCAGGTGGCATAGCAAAAAAGGACTTAAAGTAGGGAGGCAATTCCAAGGGGAGGAGAGAGAGTTGTGAGGACTGATTTCTGCTGTCCCTGGAGAACACCTGTTAAAGATGAGTAACTACGCTTTCTCCGGGAACAAGCAGGAAGTCACTCCTCACATATGGGACTCCCTAGCTACAGGCTACCAAGAACCTGCAAAACAAAAAAGTCACGGCGACCTTCAAAAAGCAAGCCGTGATCAGCAGCAGTTAAGTCCCTCCTGAGAGACTCTCGCAAGACCCAAGTGTCCGGCGGAGAACCAGCACTCCGGTAGCTTGAACACAGAAGGGTCAGAAGGCAGGAGTTGCTTAACGCCCCGAATAGATTAGAGTACAGCCTGGCTGAAGGCGCTGTCCCATCTTGACTCCCTCTCCAAGCAGTAGTGATTTGCAAAGGTATGGACCAAAGACCAGGTGGCGGCCCCGGCATATTTCCGTCACAGGACAGAACGCAGATTTGCCATGGAAGTAGCCATGGCCCTGACATGATGTGCCGTGAACCTCTGGTCCAGTCATATCCCCGCCTGCTCATAGGTAAGGGTAATGCAGTCTGCCACCCAAGTGGACAAAGTTTGCTTGGTCACTGGAGGCCCCTGTCAGCTGGAGTCAGGATACGAAAAGCTGAGGCGCTTTCCATTGGCCCTGTGTCCGTTGCAGATAGAACAGGGCCTTTTACAAGAGTATGGAGAACTGTCTCTGCCTTGCCGGCGTAAGATCTTGGGAAGAAGGTGGATAGCATCGCCTCCTGATTGAGGTGGAATGGTGATGCCACCTTTGACAGAAACCTGGGGTATGTGCGGAGCACCACCCTGTTCATGTTGAACCTCGTGTAGGGGTATCTGCAATCAGAACCTGGAGTTCGCTGACTCTGCAAGCTGATGTGAGCGCCACAAGGAATACAATCTTCCAGGAGGGTTACCACAGGTGGCAGGTAGCCAGGGGGCTCAAGCGGAGGCTTAGTGATCTGCAAGAGTACAACGTTTAGATCCCACTCTGCTGCTGGAGGGCAGACAGAGGGTTTGGCTAGCATAAGGCCCTGCAGGAATCGGGACACAAGGAGTCTGCGCCAAGAGGGATTTTCACTCAATGGAATGATGATGTGCTGCAATGGCGCTCATGTGCTCTCTGACCGAATTGGACTTTACTCCCACCTGCCACAGGTGGAGCAGGTACTGGAGTACCACTTGTACCGAGCAGGAGAACATGTTTGCCTGTCTCTCTGCACACCATGCCAAGGAATGGCGTCACTTGAAGTTGTAAGTTGTATGCCCTTCTTGTCAAGGCCTTATGCGAGACCATAACAACCTCCATCACATCCTTTGGAAGGTTTAAGGGAGCTAATGCTACTCTTTCAGCAGTCAAGCTGTGACAGGGACCCCAGGTTGGGGTGTAGGAGAGAGCTCTGCTCCTGTGAGTATCCTGGGACTCAGCCTAGGGGAATCGGCGATGCTGCTGATAGGTAGAGGAGCAATGGGAACCAGAGCTGCCTAGGCCACCGAAGAGCTATCAGCATTAGTGATGCTCTGTCACACTGGACCTTAAATAGGGTCTTAGCAACTAGTGGTGTCAGTGGGAAGGCGTACAGGAAGCCTTTCTTCCATAGGATGAGGAATGTGTCCACTGCCACCCAGGAAGGGTGCGGCTGGCAGGAGCAGAATCAGGGCAACTGTGTGTTGTCCATGCTGGCAAACAGGTCTATCAAGGGGACGTCCCAGAGATGAAACAGCCAAGAGGCTACTGTTAGATTAGGGTGCCACTAGTGCGGCTGAAGGACTCTGCTCAGTTTGTCCTCCAGGGCATTGTCCTGACCTGGGAGAGAAACTGCCCTCAGGAGCCCCATCCCCCTGTGTGCACAGGGCTACTGCCTCCTGGCAGAGGGGGTATGACCCTGTGCCCCCTCATTTGTTCATGTAGAAAATTGCGACCTGGTTGTTGGTCTGGATCAGCACTGGGTGGTACTGCAGCTGGTGGCGGAAAGCTTGAAGAGCTAGAATATTGCCCAGAGCTCTAGCAGTTTGGTTTGCAGCCAGGATTCCTCCTGGGACCAGCAGCCTGCGTCTGGAGGACCTCGCAGTGTGCTCCCCAGCCCAGTAGGGAGGCATCAGTGGTGAGGACCCTCTTGGGAGTGGGTGCCTGGAAGGGCATACTGGCCTGAAGGTGATGTGGACTCTGCCACCATCTGAGGGAGTCTGCCAGCTGGCGGGTCACTCTCACTCTGTCCCTGAGTCTGCCTGTGGCTTGTGTCCATTAAGAGCGGAGGCACCACTGGGCTGCCCTCATGTGCAGGCGGGCATATGGGGTTATGTGAACTGTAGAGTCCATGTATCCCAACAGACGTCCTGACTTTTCCTAAGGGAGGAAGGCTTTCGTCTGGAGGTTATCTAGTTGCGCCCCTTATTAACTCTAGGCACTGGGCCGGGGTGAAGTGGGACTTGGGGTAGTTTGACGAACCCCAGGTGCTGCAGGGCGGTTATGGTTATATTTTATTTGTTATACTGCAATATTGCATAGCAGTCTATATGGTGTACAACAATTAAAAAGAAGTGAAAGGAATTCCATAATGTAGACAGGCAGTATAGGAGAGATAGGAACAACATAGAAAAGATAGGCAAAGAGAATAAGACAAAGATAAATACACACAATTCCCTTAGATTATAGGGCTGTCCTTACTATACCCAAAGGGTGCCATCGTACCATAGTAGCTACTCAGGTAAGTTAAAAGCAGTCCTAAAAAGGATGATTTTCAGAGGGTTTTTTTGAAGCACTTGAAATTTAATTCTGTGCGGAGGTGGCCTGGTAAGCCATTCCAATATGCCTGAATCGCAGCAGAAAAAATAATTTTCTTGTAGATTCATTCTTTATTTCCCGTGAGGAGGGGAAGTATAAACGAAAATCATGGAGCGAGCGAATGAATCTTGCTGGGGTATATAGGGAGACAATAGCAGACAAGTAATCTGGAACTGTGTCATGAATAATTTTGTGTGTCAAGATAAGCTTGAAAATGATTTGAGAATTTATAGGTAACTAATGATATTTGATGAATAGTGGTAAAATATGATTGAATTTGCATGCATGAGATAGTTTATGGTGCGCCTGGCAGCGCTTCGAGCCTCTGTTGCTATGGCTGCCATTATGAGTCAGTCGTCCAGATAAGGGAAGACAAAGACTCCTTTAATACAGAGGTGGCTGCAACCACCACAAGGCACTTTGTGAAGACCCTTGGTGACGAAGCCAGACTGAAGGGAAGCACCCTGTATTGGTAGTGCTGTCCCTCCACCATGAAGCTAAGGTATTCTCCAAGAACAAGCAGGAAGTCAATCCTCACAAATGGGTGACATTAGCGCCGACAGAGCCCGCGCAGAGCATTTCCCCAGCTTTCAAAGAAAACCTTTGGGACATGTGTGGTCCACTTCCCGCCCAAGGGTGCCATCTTGCTCAGTCTCCTTTTTACCACAGCGCACAACAGCCGTTGGTCCAATTTCCCCAGAAAAAATCTTGAGAATATCCTTAAAAACTCAGCTTTCCCAGTTTGTGTACCAGTTCCTCTTCCTGCCTCGAGCCGGCACCTTCCCCATTTTTTTGATAAAGGCTTACCTCGGCTGATGTTCTACCCCGGCTGGGTGTCCACTTACCATGTTTCCTGGTGGGTTCAAAAAATGTGACCGCTGCAGTCAAACTATGTCTGTCAGAGACACCCACGACTGCTGCCTGGGAACGGACCATGACCTGTGCCAGGCCATGATGCCCAAAACTAATAAGAAGAGGTCTGAGTTGCTGGGGAGGATGTTCCCCAAGTCCAACTCGACACCGGCTTCCCCGACTCCAAGCTCAGAGCGTCCTGAGAGGGGCCGAGAGTCCTTTGAGGGCAGCGGATCCTCCAAGAAGATCTCAGACCATGAGCAGAAAAAGAAAAAATCCTCGAAGTCCATCGAGATTCCCTCTGAGAAACCCAGCAAGACTGCCTGGAGGCACTCGGACAATTCCGAGAAGTGGCCCACCAGAGTTCCCAAAAAGGATGCCTCAGCCAGCGGAGACTATGCGAGGGTCCTCAAGGCCATAGTCCTCGTCGAGGATACACTCACAAGAGTGCCAGCACCGGGCCCGAGATCCTCTTTGTCCACACCGAAAGCTGTGGAGCCTTCTGGCTTGAAATCCAGAATGGCAGCCATAGAGCAGAATATCACTGCCATCCTGGCTGTGGAGCAGGTGGTGATGCCAGATTTGCCTGCATCATCTGCCCTGACGACCGGACCCCCTACTGCAGGGGAGTCCCTGGTCGTCGAGCCAAGCACCATCGGCCTTGGATATCCTCGGCCCCGGTCGAGATCCCGGTTACGTTCCTTGGGAATCCAGTCCTCCCTGGCCAATTTCCAAGACCCGGATCCCTGGTCCTCAGGAGGGCCCCAGCACTTCGGTGTGGGCCTCAAGGCATGGAGACCAACGACGAGGCCTCTGCAGAAACCAGACAGCACTGAGACGTCCCCTCGGACCCATCTCCCCCAGCGCCATTCTACGGAGGACGTGGCCTTCCACAACTTGGTCAGGGAACTGGAGATCCTCCAGTTTGTTGTCTCCTAAGGAAACCCTTATGGTGCCGGTCCAGCTGATTCTCGAGTGCCTGCTACTAAGGATGTGGGAGACCCTAGCATCTGTGCCGGTGGTCAACCTACCCCTCAACGCCATGTACCGTGTCAGGAAGGGGCTGGAGTTCCACAAACCCCAACTCCCACATACCTCCATGGTTGTCAAGTCAACCATGCAAAAGCAAGAGGACCTACTCTTCTGTTACCCCCATTAGGGACGCTCGAGCCCTCGATACCCTCTGGCGCAAGTGCTACCAGGGCTTGATGCTGTGGTGCCACATCCAGGCATATGAGCTTATACATTGGCATGTATTTAAAGGCCCTGACTCAGGAGTTATTGCGGTTCTCAACGGGGCTGACCGGGGAACCTCTCCATCGGTTCCAGGCTCTGACCTCAAGAATCAGGGACTGTTCAGTTCCTCTCCTAAGCGGCCTACGACTGATTGGAGTCAGCAGCCAGAGTGGCAGCAGCCGGCATCGAGGCTCAATGCTAAGCCTGGTTGCAGTCCTCTGACCTTGAGCAGTGGGTCCAGGACAAGCTGCTTGACGTCCCCTGTGAGAACTTGTTAGGCAAACCCATGGTCGACAAGACAGCCAAGATAGAGGCCGACGTGGTGACTCGCCAAGGGCTCTCGAAAAGGACCCTTTATTTTCCCCACAAAAACCCTATGGGAAAAGGCCCCTATTCCTCAGGGGAAAAAGGGCACTTCCAACAGGGTCAATGCTGCCCATCCTTCTGAGGCCAACAGGGTTCTGACTCTAAGAGGGAAGGGCCAGGGAGCTCAGAAGCCCCAGGCCCCGGCTCCAGCCCAACCAGGGGTGAGCTTTTGACTCCCTCCCAAGGCAAGGTCTCCCCTCCCCTGGGAGATCTTCAAAAGCCCACTGGGGCCCGCCTGGCACACACTGCCCCCAGTAGGGCCCTGATCACCTCAGATCAGTGGGTGCTGCAGGTGGTGAAGGAGGGATACCTCCTCCGCTTACAACAAATACCACCCAGTTTCTTCCCAGGAGAACCAGTGCGAACTCTTCTCCACCAGACCCTTCTGCTCTCAGAGCTCGCAGGTCTGCTGAGGGACAACGCAGTGGAGCTTGTTCCCAGACATCTATGGGGAAAGGGCTTCTACTCAAGGTACTTCCTTATCCCCAAAAGAACCAGGGGTCTCAAGCCCATTCTAGACCTGGGAAACTTGAACAAGTTTCTGCTGAGGGAGAAGTTCAAGATGCTCTCCCTTGCACCACTGCTGCCCTACCTCCACCAGGGAGATTAGCTATGCTCCTTGGACCTAAAAGGATGCGTGTACCCATATCCTAATCCATCCCTTCCACTTACAGTACCTACAATTTATGGTGGGAGGAGGGCACTACCAGTACAGAATACTGCCCTTCGGCCTGCCTCCTCACTAAGAGTCTTTACCAAGTGCTTAGCATTTGCGCCTACAAGGGGCTTTCATCTTTCACGGCAGTACAGCCTCAGAGGTTAAGCAGGCCACAGAGCATACATCCCTCCTGCTGCAGCACCCGGGGTTCGTCATCAGCTACCCCAAGTCCCACCTCATTCCAAATCAAGGTCTGGACTTCATAGGTGCGCAGCTGGACACGTTACAGGTCAAGCCCATTCTCCCGAGGGTAAGGGCGGACCGCCTCATACAACTAGCAGGAGAGGTGCAGCACCGCAGGTCAGTACTGGCTTGCCGCCTCCTCCGCCTGCTGGGTCACATGGCCTCAATGGTCCATGTCACACCACTTTCCTCTTTGCATATGCGGACAGCCCTTTGGTGTCTCCGCTCACGATGGACTCAAGCCATGTGCAGGCTATGGGACAGAGTCACTTGCCAGCTGGCGTAGTCCCTCATCTGGTGGCAAAATCTGCACCACTACTTGGTGGGAATGCCATTCCAGGAACCCGCACCATAGAGGACCCTGACAACAGATGCCTCCCACCTGTGATGGGGGGGGGGGCAAATTGCAAGGACCGCCACACACAAGACAGCTGGTCTCAAGAGGAGACATTCCTTCAGATCAGTCTCCTCGAGCTCAGGGCAATCTTCCTGGCTCTGCGAGCGTTCTGCCACTGCCTGTGGTGCCAGTCTGCTGATCCAGATGGACAACCAAGTGGCCATGTTTTATATCAATATATGCCTTTAAGTGCAAACTGTTCTCTGTCTGGTGTGCCGAGAGGAAGGAGAACATTTCTCCTGTCGTGGGCAGCTGTTCCTTCAGTACCTATTGCACCTGTCACACACCGGACTGATATCAATCAGTTTGTCCTGCACCCACTGTTCCAGGTCGGACAACTACAGCCATGCTTGGCATCGTGTTCCCAATGCCTGGGGTGGCCACCCGGGCTAATGACTCGAAGCCTTCGTAGGCTGCTTGGAACAAAAACTTTGAGCACTCTTTTACTGCCAAGGTCAGGGTCTTAAACCTCTGTAGGAGTTCCCCATCAAGGCCTGCCGAGAATCCCCTGAGCTCTTTCGACAGTTCCTTCAAGTACATGCTGATGTACAGTTGGTAGGACTAGATCCAGCATGTTAGCATTGAGCCTTGAAAGGCCTTGCGGCCGAGGGCATCAAGGATTCAGGCCTACCTGCCGGGTGGAACCAAGGAATGAGTTTTCTGGCTTTTAAGCAGGCGCATGGCCACTCCACAACTATGGAGTTGTGGGAAAGCTAGGTCTTTTGGAACCCAGAGCTTCGGCGTACCCGGTACATGGCATTGAGGTGCCTGCTAACGATTGGTACAGATGCCAGTGTTTCCCACATTTGGAGGAGGAGACTGTCAAGGATCGGGGGCACTGGAACTGTAAGGGTTTCCTTCGGGGGGGTGTACCTCGTATTGGAGTATTTCCTATTCCTCAGTGTGAGGATCCTCCTAAGCCTCTGTCTCAATATTGAGAGCCTTGGCCATGTCCCACACAAAATCGAGGAAAGCGACGACCTTGGGTGGGGAATGGCGCCGGGTCATCGGGGAGACTGGTCTGAGGGCACATCTCGGTGTCGCCTCGTATCTGGGGACTCTTCATCCTCGGTCTCCCATTCTGACTCAGAGTATGAGTTTGATGTCGCCTGATCACTTTGGTAGAGGGTTGCTCTGGGCAGGCTGTGACCTCCGGAGGGTCTGAGCCGTAGGCACTCACCGGGAAGGACCGGTGTCCCAAGGAAGAGGACCAGGGGTCTCAAGGCTGGTGGTGCTCGAGGACCGCTCGACATCTGGGGAAGCCCTCGATGTCAAGGGTCCCATCATTCAGGTGGATGAACCGGACAAGCCAGACATGTTTGCCTGCTGCATGACTCCTAGGGAAGATATACTGCTGTCTTGGGTGGCCCTTCTGGTCTCCATACCAGTTGGCTCTGCAGCCTTCAACGTGGGCACTGAGGACTTTGGGCCTAGCTTTGGCACTGTTGAGGGGGTGTCCTCGATAAAGATGGCCTTGGAGGTCTGAGGGCAGTCGGGTGCTGACAACTCCTTGCGGGTAGCTTGGAAGGCTGCTCCTGCCCTGTCTCCTCTGACTCGCACTTTGGACTGTGGGTCCTCAGGTGGCATTTCCCCTTCTTTCCGGATCTGTCCTTCAAGGTGCTCTTCGAGCGTTTCTTCTTGTGTTCCACCTCTGGGGATTTCCGCTCGGAAGAACTGTGGCCACAGGACTTGAGGCTCTGGCTTTGCAGGGCACCAGGGTATCAGAAGGGCCCTGGAGCATTGTGTTGCTGGAGACTCTGGCACCGAGTCGGACTTCTGAAAAAACCTTTTCTGCTGCTGATGGCGGCTTTTTAAGGCCTTTGAGGTCATGGTTCTGCAGAGATTGCAGTCTGAGTCGTTATGTTCCAGGCCAAGGCATCGGAGGCAGCAGTTGTGTGAGTTGGTGAGTGACAACATTTTGTCACTCTTTTGAAGCCACTGGAGGCCATTGGAAAAACAGGGTCCCCGTCTCCTGGCAGGGGTCTGAGACCTTCGGCTGAAAAAGGGCACGAATGCCGATCAAGGGACACCTCGATAAAATGTGAGAAAAACAAATGTACGAACCCAAGGAGCGGCGCAGAGGTGAGCTGGCTCGGGGGCAGGAAGGAACTGGTACACAAACCAGAGAAAATTTAGGAACAAAAATCGGCCTTTATCTGGAGGAAACTGGACAACGGTCCAGTGAGCTCTGGGGGGGGGGGGGGGGAAAGGAGACTGAGGCAAGATGGCATCCTTGGGTGGGACGGGAACTACACATGCATGGTGCATCTCCCAAAGGCTTTCTTTGAAAGCTGGGGAGATGCTTCCACGCAAGCTCCATCAGCGCCGACGTCAACCATATGCAAGGACTGACTTCCTGCTCGTTCCCGGAGAATAAGGTTAACACTTTATTAATGCTTTAATGTTTGTGGTGCATGGCACAACTACACTGTAATCCTAGTTACTGTGAACACTGTGTAACTGCTTATCATGCCCTTCTGATTGCTAGGACCAGACACTGGCAGAGCTGCAGAATAATATGACACTGGTAAAACTAGACCTGAGGAAGAAGACTGTCTGTATTGCTGAACAGTATCATGCTGTGCAGAAACTACAGGGGACACCATCCTTCGCAAGAAAACGTCCATGTGTTAATGCAGAGAATATACAGCCTGGAAAGAAACAATTTCTTCATAACTTCCTGCCCAGGACACCAGGTCAACAAAGCATCACAGACAGTAGTCCATATACCCGCATTCTACGCTCTCGGCAAACACCTGTGCTGAAGTCTGTGCCATTTGCTACCAAATACTAAAATCAATACTGTGCTTATTTTTTTTTTCCTTTCTCTCTATAGACCTGCATATTTTTAACCTCCACTGTCTTGGATCCTGTTTATGGAAACCTTATTTTCAGCTCTTGGGTGGTTTAATTTTTTACACCTTTTAAACTGGATCCTAGCTATGTTGTAATACAAACACTAATCCCTGCCCCTTTGTTACAGGCTATCATTCTGTATTAAATATGTTGTCGTGGGACAATCGGTCTTATCTCCCTCGGTCTGCACCTGAATTAGATAGTGTCCTTTTCCTGAGTTTTAATACAAGCGACCCCAGCTTACAGCTGTTAGTCTTTAAGGATGATTCTGCTCGGTATTAACCATACACTGTGTGTTGTACATATTTTTATAATAAAGGTATAGTTCTTATACATTTAGAATTGACTGAAGCTCAGTTAAAAGGAAGAGATCCTCCTGTTTACTCTGTTCAATTGAACACGCTTGGCAATTGCATGCAATACTGCCAATCCAGGATGCCTTTCATTAAAATTGAAGGAAAAACATATTTAAAAATACAATCAAATACTCATCGGGTGTCTCTAAACTACAGCCCATCATACTTATCTGTTTAAAAGAAAAAAAAACACAATCATAAAAGTTTTTTCTAAGACATGCTTTGGAACCTTCAAATTTTGATGCTACCAAAAATACAAAGGAAATGGCTAAGTAATAAGCTGAGGAAGCATCATCTGGGTGAAAGGCTTTCTCTGCAGCCAGATCTTTCCTATCATTCTTCGGAGAATATTTGAGTAAAAGGAGCCAGTTTCACTGTATCTTGGAAAAGCCATATCTATATAGTATACATTCCTATGCTTAGGCCAATCCAGACATGTAGGTTGTAGTCATCTACTAACAGAGGTGGAAACAGAAAAATTCAGTCTCTTCTGATTACCTCATCCTGTACAATGTCGGGAGCTGCTAAAGGGCATACTTCATTATTTCTCTGTCTCCAGCAGTGTGGACCCAGGGCAGCTCTACAAAAACTTTGAAAAAGATTGGTTTAGCTTTTGAGTAACCACTCTTAGGGGATGACTTCCTCACTTGAACTTGACCTGAGAAGCACTTGTTTGAGGTACCCTTAAAACCAATGCCTTCCTGGCTTGCCAAGGAGGAGGGGTGTCTGTTCAGTTCCCCATCCTTATCCTGTTAAGGGCTGGTTGAGCAGCCAGAATGTTGGCTCAGGATCCTGAAAAAATCTGTTGCACAGCCTTGCTATCCCCTTCCCCCCCGAATCATGGTAGAGTTCCTGTTTTCTGTGTGAGCATGAGCTCACTTCGTCCACTGCAAAAATTCATGCTGGTCCTGCTCCTTTTCAGGACTGCAGCATCAGGCTCCTTCTCTCCCCCTGCCCTATTGGTGGCAACCAGCCTCTAATAGTGGGAGAAGACATCTCCAGGAACAAGCAGGAATGTAGTCATCACTTATGGGTACCGACGGAGCCTGCGTGGGAACGCTCCCCAGTATCCAATTAGAAAGGTTTTGGGAGCATCCCACAGTGCCTGCGTGCTGCCTTCCCGCCTTTCCCAACTGCCTCTCTCCAGTTCTTCGTTTTCCGCGGAGCCAGCAGGTCGTGTTCCTGTCACCGCAGAAAATTGTTCTTTTTGTGGTCGCATCTGCCTTCCTCGACGCTTTACCGGTACCGCCGGTTGTTTCTTCTTTCTTTCTTTTCTTTAAAAAAAAAAAAAACTTGCTAGTACTTTTCTCTTTTTTTTTTTTTTTAAGTGCACGCACCTTTTTGGGCCTTAGGCCCAGGATTTTTTTCACGATGGAAAAACCCTCCTCTGGGTTTAAAAAGTGCACCAAGTGTTGCGGTATGATCTCAGTCACCGATACCCATGAGTGGTGTCTGAAATGTTTAGGTCCTGATCATTCCATCTTGGAATGTATGGCCTGTGCCATGATGTCCAAGAGAGGTCGACAGAACCGAGCTGCCAAGCTCAGTACCCTGTTTCCCTCTGATGCAGCTTCGGTGGCATCGACGTCTTCCAGGGCTTCGTCTTCCTCCCGTGGATCTCAGGTAACTAAACATAAGTCTAGCCGGTCCTCAAAGGGTAGATCTCCTTCTAAGCATCGAGATGCCTCTGGCGTTGCCCTTGAGGATTCTACACCAGCAAAATTGCCCCGGCGGGAGGCTTAGCCTTCCAAAGCATTATCGGGGCTCCAGGATGTTCTCGAGGCCTCGACCTTGGCAGAACTACTGGTGCCATGCTCTGGGGTACCGCCGGTCTTCTCCGGTACCGACATCCAGGCATCAGCAGCGTCGATAGACCAGAGAGTCCTGGCTATTGAGCGCAGTCTGGCTGCTCTCCTTGCGGCAGACGCCCTCGGAACCGCAACAGACAATCCGGCCAGTACTGGCACCGACGATGGTACCGGTGGCATCGACATCAATATCGGTGTCTGCATTGCCGGTACCCAGTCATCCGATGCCTGCCGGTACCGATACCCCAATACCAACTACTCCCGGTACCGACTTCGCTCGGTACGGGTATCGGGCTTTTCAAGAGCATCCAGACAGACGGTACTTCGAGTCCTCAGAAGAATCTGAGGATTCTGACAGTTCTGTCGATGCAGGAATGCTTTCCGAGAGGAGCCCTCCTCCCCCAAGCTCAGGATGTCTCCTCCAGAGGATATTTCCTTCCAAGATTTTATCAGGGAGGTGGCTCGGGGTCTGTCCATTACTGTGGCCCCTGAAACAGAGCCCAGAGCTAAGGAGTTGGAAATTTTACAATATCCCAAAACTCCTAAGGAGGCAGCTACCTTGCCCATTCATGAGATTTTGTATGATCTCATGTTAAGAATGTGAGAGACACCTCTTACCCCCTCTCTTCATTCTCGCAGACTAGATACTCTGTATCGAGTCCTTCCTTGTCCTGGTTTCCAAAAAACTCAGCTTCCTCACCACTCTATTGTAGTGGAATCAGCTATGAGAACATAAGAACATAAGATATGCCATACTGGGTCAGACCAAGGTCCATCAAGCCCAGTATTCTGTTTCCAACAGTGGCCAATCTAGGTCATATGTACCTAGCAGTTTCCCCAAGAGAAGGATCAAGAGTGCAAACAGGCATGCCTCTAATCCTCCAGGACGTGAGTACAGAACCCTGGATGCTTTTGGACGTCGTGTCTTCCAAACTTCCATGCTTTCTGCCAGGATCAGTTCCTATAGTCTATACATGGGAATGTTCCTGAAGGAGGTCACAGGTGATTTAGAGGCTTTGAGTCCTATTCTTCCTGAGGATAGAAGACAGGGTTTCCTCACATTGGTCAAACATGCCCAAGATGTTTCTAAATTTGTCAACCGTGCAGCTTTTGACTGCTTTGAGTGCATAAGCAGATCCTCTGCCATTGCCATAGGCGCACATAGAATTGCTTGGCTCCAGGCATCTTATCTGGACCTCTGGGTACAAGACAAACTGGGAAATATACCTTGTACTGGTGAGAACCTGTTTGGTAGAGACGGGCAGGAAAAGGCCAATGAGTTGGATGCTGACAACTCCACCTTGGATAGATTATCCAAGTCCACAGCTGATCCTGCTAGAAAGAAATCTTTCAAGAAACCATTCATCCTGCTTATGCTCAGCAGGGACGTTCTGCAGGTCAGCTTGTCAGAAAAGGTCAGCAACCACCCAAACAGAAGAAAGTAAAGACTGCTAAGCCTCAGCCGTCCCAGCAATCTCAGCCTCCCAAGGCCTTTGACTCAGCTAGAGAACTTAGCCTTCCTGGCTCTCGTGGGACCAGAGCCTTCCACCATTCCAGGAAGGTTATGTCACTTTGCCCCCATATGGGGACAGATAACAGCAGAGCATTGGACACTCCATTATAAAGGAAGGGTAAAAGCTTCATTTTTCAAGCATGCTCCCTCCCACAATAATAAGGCAGTTCAATTCTCCGACCTCTCTCATCAACCTGTTAGGTCAGGAGGTCACTATGCTTCTTACCCAAGGGGCAATAGAAGAAATACCCATCCATCAGCAGGGTACAGGGTTTTACTCCCCCTATTTCCTTATCCCAAAGAAAACAGGGGGATAACAGGCCTATCTTGGACCTCAGAGAATTGAACAAATTCCTTGTCAGAGAAATTCAAGATTTCTCTCAGAACTCTGCTGCCATACCTTCAGAGTCAGAATTGGCTTTGTGCTCTAGATCTCAAGGATGCGTACACCCATGTTCTCATCCATCCAACCCACAGAAGTTTCCTTCGGTTCCTTTTTCAAGGAAAGCACTACCAATACAGGGTGCTTCCTTTTGGCCTGGCCTCAGCACCAAGGGTGTTCACGAAATGCATGGCTGTAGTAGCAGCATTTCTCCGCACTCTAGGGATATTCGTCTTCCCCTACTTAGACGACTGGCTCATTCGAGCCCCAACAGAGTCAGAGGCCAGAACTTCTCTATCCTGCACAATACGTATCCTTCAGTATTTGGGGCTGGTAATAAACATCCCAAAATCCAGTATAACTCCCACTCAGTCTTTAGAGTTCATAGAGGCTTTGCTGGATACCAGAAAGGCAAGGGCCTATCTCCCCCAGACCTGCTGCCTTCGCATGGTGCAGTTAGCCTCTCAAGCAGTGCTAAAGTCTCATCTCACTGCCCGAGAAATGCTACAACTACTAGGCCACATGGCATCTACTGTGCATGTGGTTCCCTATGCTCGCCTCCATATGAGGGCAGCCCAGTGGACTTTATCTGCTCAATGGACCCAAGCATCAGGATGCCTGTCAGACAAAATAGCAAACACACGTCGCCTTATTTTGTCCCTCCAGTGGTGGAGGTCCACTCAAAACCTGTTGCTGGGGTCCCCTTTTCAACAACCCTTACCCCAAGCAACCCTAACAGATGCTTCTCCGATGGGTTGGGGAGCTCATCTGCAAGACCTCTCCACCCAAGGCACCTGGTCTCCGCAGCAGACTCATCTACATATCAATCTCTTGGAGCTCAGAGCAATCTTCCTTGCTCTTCGAGTGTTCTCAGCTACAAGACAGTCCTCATTCATACAGACAATCAAGTAGCCATGTTCTACGTGAACAAGCAGGGGGGAACAGGCTCTCTGTCGCTTTGCAACGAAGCTTTGCGACTATGGGCCCTCGCCAGAGAGCATCAGATTCATCTCCTGGCAGTGTATCTTCCAGGCATACAAAACTCTTGGACAGACAGACTCAGTCAAGTTCTGCTTCCACACGAGTGGTCTCTGCATGCAGACCAGGTGGCCAAGATTTTTCAAATTTGGGGAACCCCAGACATAGACCTCTTTGCAAGTCCGTGGAATGCCAAACTTCCCCGGTTCTGTTCCAGAACCCAGGCTCAGGTCAGGCATGCTTTCCTCCTTTACTGGGGTCAAGACTTCCTGTATGCCTTTCCACCCATTCCCCTAATTCCCAAAACCCTGTTCAAGCTTCAGAGACAGAGGCCATATGATTCTCATAGCTCCACATTGGCCACGGCAAGTGTGGTACCCTCTGCTTTTACATCTCTCTCAAGCTCCCTCCCTGGAGTTAGGGTCTGCTCCAGATCTCCTAACCCAGGAGGATGGAATGTTATGGCATCCCAATCCCCAGTCTCTGCATCTCCGGGCTTGGTTGCTGAAGGCCTAGATCTCCATGATCTTAATCTCCCTCAGCAAGTAAAAGATATTCTTTTTGCTTCCAGGAAACCTTCCACAAGACGCTCTTATGCTTTCAAGTGGAAAAGGTTTACCATATGGTGTTCGCAAAAGGGTCTTAACCCCATTTTGAGTGCTATTGCAGCTTCCTTTAGGCCTCTAAATGGACAGCCTATTTCCTCTCATCCTCTTCTAGCAAGATTTATGAGAGGCCTTCTTCTAACTAAGCCTCCCATTAGGCCACCACCGGTGACATGGGACTTAAACCTGGTTCTTGGGCAGCTCATGTAGCCACCTTTTGAACCTTTAGCTACTGCCTCCTTGAAATTCCGTTCTTGGAAGGTTATCTTTCTCATTGCAATCACATCAGCACGTCACATTAGTGAGTTGCAAGCGCTAGTAGCTGATCCACCTTATACAAGGTTCCATCATGACAAGGTAGTCCTTAGGACTCATCTACACTTTATGCCAAAGGTGCTCTCGCCTTTTCATCTGAACCAAGCGGTCTACCTACTTGTGTTTTTTCCAAGGCCTCATGCATCAAATGCAGAGAGGAATCTTCATACCTTGGACTGTAAAAGAGCTTTAGCCTTTTACTTACAAAGAACACAGCAACATAGAAAGTCCTCTCAACTCTTTGTTGCTTTTGATCCTTCTCATTTGGGACTTCCAGTCTCCAAGAGAACACTGTCTAACTGGATTGCTCAGTGTATTTCCTTTGCCTATCAGAGTAAGAACCTTTCTCTGGAGGGCCATGTCACAGCTCACAATGTGAGAGCCATGGCAGCCTCAATGGCTCATCTGCACTCTGTGTCTATCGACGACATCTGTTGAGCAGCCACCTGGGCCTCGGTTCATACCTTCACAGCCCATTACTGTTTGGACAAGGACTCCCGCCGGGATGCCTTGTTTGGTCAGGCTGTTCTCCAACACTTGTTCCATACCTAATCAACTCCTACCCACCATCCCTGGTAGGATGCCAGAGATCCATGGGGGAACGTGGAGCCCTGTTCAGGGGCACACAACTTCTGGGGTCTCCCTGGCACCTAAAGCTAGGGAGTCCCCGTATGTGATGACTACATTCCTGCTTGTTCCTGGAGATAGCATAGTTACTCACCTGTAACAGGTGATCTCCGGGAACATCAGGAATATAGTCCTCACAACCCACCCACCTCCCCTAGGAGTTGTATCTCTCTCCTTCTCTCTCTCTCTTTGTCTCAGCTTAAAACTTAACTGGAGAGTGTCAGTTGGGAAAGGCGGGAAGGCAGCACACAGGTGCTGTGGGATGCTCCCAAAAGCTTTCTAATTGGATGCTGGGAAGCTTTCCCGTGCAGGCTCCGTCGGTACCGACGATACCCATATGTGAGGACTAAATTCCTGCTGTTCCTGGAGATCACCTGTTACAGGTGAGTAACTATGCTTTCTCTTCTGTTGAAAGAACTTCTGAGTGTTACTCAGTAGCTTCTGCTGACAACAGATGCCAGCCTGTTTGACTGGGGATCTTGGTGCCAAGGGCAGACTGCCCAGTATCACCAGAGCAAGCAGGAGGTAATGGCAATCGATCACCTGGTAGAGAGGACCATTTGCTTGGCTTTCCATTTCTAGAATATAGACTGAGACAGGCAGCTTTATGGTGGTGAGCTATGTCAACCAGAGAATGGTTTGAAGAGTTTCAAGGTCTCTCCAGAAAACAACCCTCCTGCTCCTTTTGTGTGGAGCAGAATCTCCTGGCCTTCTCAGCTCAGCGCAGCACATGTATTTATTTAACCATATTTATATACCGCTTTTCACCGGGTCAAAGCGGTTACAACAAACACGGGGAGAGTACATTGAACAGATGCAAGTGAGGGGGGGATACCATCACCTGAGGGGGGGGGGGGGATGTAGCATATTTACAATGATATATTATTTACATTCTTTGACATTACTGTCCTTCTCTTCAGTCAAATTTGCATTTCAGTACTGTTTAAATTTCAGGTTCTCTCTGATATCTCAGCCTGTTTTGTGTAGTTCTGTTCTGTGTTTTCCCAAGATGCAGAAGTGGTCAGCGTGGCAGCAGACTATCTTGCTCCCTCAATTCCAGGAAGTGGAAGTTCAGCTCTGTGGTCCAGAGGATCTTAGGCTGATGAAGTTGTGCCAAAATAGATTTCACAGTGACCCAGGCCAATGCCATGGTGCACAAGTTCTTCAGCTACCGCAAAATCACGCACTCCGAGAGCATGGTCGTCCTAGTTTAACCTTGGCCAAAACACTTTCTGCTGTACATGTTTCCTCTGTGGCCTCTTGTGGGCAAATACTTCATTGTGTGAAGCGCCACCTCAGTCCAGTGGTGCTAGTGACCCCAACTTGGCTGCAGAGCCCATGGTATGCAGATTCTTTGGAAGGGTGCCCACCTGTGTCTTGAGGCAGGGGGTCAGTCCTGCTAGATAGTTCAACTCCCTCTCTCTTCTGGCTTGGCTCTTGAGAAGCGACACTTAGCACATAATGGCTGTTATGGTGCTGTGGTTTCCATGCTTCTGAATACGAGAAGAGACTCTTGTCTCGCTTATGTGTGTGTCTGGCATCTTCTGAGCGCCGCATCAGACCTAACATGTTGGACTGGCTAGTTCTGCATGCCTTCCCCCAGGATGAATTTGACAAGGGCATTTCCCTCAGTTTGCTAAGGGTTGAGGTGGTGGCCATGGCTTGTTGTAGACATCTGGTGCCAAGGCACTACCTGGCCATGCACCTGGATATGGCCTGTTTCCTGAGGAGTGTCTTCCCCTGTGCTTGGTGGTCCCTTAATAGGATCTCAGTTTGGTTCTTTTGGCCTTGGTGACTGAACCATTTGAGACCTTGCAGAGAGCTAATATCAGCGATCTATCCTATAAGGCTGTCGTTTTGGTCATGATCTGCTCTGCGACATATCTTGGAGTTGCAGATCTGGTCATGCTCAGATTCCTATCTGTCCTTTGCGGAAGAGGCCATGTGTTTAGGCAAAAGGGAAGGAAGGGGCTGTAAAGTGCTGTCTGTTTTCCATGTCAACCAGATGGTCGACTTGCCCTTGTTCCCGAAGGAACAACGCCAGGGGAAAAATAAGGGCCGCCTTCTGGTGGACTTTTAAATGGGTATTTTTTAGACACTTTGCAAAGATGGGACAATACCTCAGAAAGTCAATAGCAGGATGGGAACAGCTGGGGGATGTGGAAAAACAGTGGGCAAAACTGAAAGGGGATCTTTTAAGGGCAGCAAACCTTTTTGTTAAGAAAATAAATGTAAAAGGAAAAGGAGGCCGATATGGTTCTCAAAAGAAGTAGCTGAAAAGGTGAAGAAAGAGGGAGGCCTTCATGAAATACAGGATTCTCCAGGAACAAGCAGGAAGTCAGCCCTCACATATGGGTGATTTCGGTGCTGACGGAGTACGTGCGGATCCACTCCCCAGTTTCCAAGGAAAGCCTTTGGGAGGTACACTGCACATGAGTAGTCACCTTCCCACCCAAGGGTGCCATCTTGCCTCAATCTGTCTTTTTCCGCAGAGCCCTGCAGACATCCCACATCTGTGCAGCCCAGTAAAAGTAGGGTTTTTTTTTAATCCTTTACTCTGTTTTTTTATTTTTCTCAAGTGCTCGAGTTGATCACCTTTCCACACTGGAGTCTCCGCCTTGGCGTCCTGATTTTCGCCCAGGTATTTTTTTTTTCTTCAATTTTCATTCTTCTGGCCTACCCCTTTTTTTTTCTCATGGCCTACCTGGTCGAGACATCTGAGTTGGATCTCGCAAGTCTCGTTTTTCCCGCTCTATTCTCGACCAGCGGATTTAAGCAGTGTGGCAAGTGCAACTGCACTCGGTGCTGTGCGGACTTGCCACAGCACCTGCATCAAGTGCCTCGGGGCAGACCACAACAGGTCTTCCTGTCTGCTTTGCCTCCTCATGTTGGCTAAAACTTGTAAGGAACGCGAAAGGCAGGAGGGGGCGCTGTTACGTAGATCTAGCTCCTGTTCAGCATAGGGAGCAGAATCCCTGCTTTCGGCGCCGGACGATGCGGCATCACATGCCTGGGCTCATTCTGAGCCCAGAGGTCATACAACGTCCGAGTCTTCCTCTAAGGATCTTCTTAGTGCATCAGGGTCTTCCTCAAAGTTGACGCTGATGACCAGTTTGGCGTCGAGTGGTAAGTCTGCCTCAACCCGGCCTCGGAGCCCTCTGCTCAACTCAGGGGATGATGGACAGGAGTGCCCGTCGAAGCAGCCCCGAAGGTACAAGTTGCCTGCTACATTGAGAGATCGATGAGTCACCTCCGACTCCATCATGATCTGGGACTCTCCGGCCAGGGACCCAGCTCCAACCTGGTCGGGGTCGAGGCCAATGGCGGAGCTGTCCAGCATCATGGCTCACATGGCAGCCCTCGAACACAATTTCTCTGTGTTCCTTGAGGCGTGGCAGGACCTGATGCCCGGTCACTCTAGGTCGTCGGTGCCCCACACGGGGACCTCCGTGATGAGGACTTCCCCAGAGGATGCTGCACTCATCCTGGAGTGCCTAACACGGTTGGTGTCAAGACCAGTGACGACTGACACGGTGCCTTCGGACCACCAAGGCCGGGTGAGTCTGAGGACCACGGGGCGCTCACCAATTCCTCTGATTCTGAGTCAGTGTAGGAAATGGATGAGGAGTCCCCCGACACCATGCTCCATCGGGACGTCTCCTTTGACCTCTCTCTGCCGCATCACCAGCAGAGATCTCCAGAGGACATTGCCTTCCTGGCCTTCATGAGGGAGATGTCCCAAGAACTCGCCTTCTTGGTGGTGTCTGAGGATGAGCCGCGTGCTGAGTACCTCGAGATCCTCCAGTATGAGGCTGCTCCTCGGAAGGCACTGACAGTGCCTGTACCCCCCATCTTGGAGCACGTGCTGTTCAGGATATGGGAGACCCCAGTGATGGTGCCGATTGTGAACCATAGACTCTTCACAGTATCAAGTCAGCAAGAGCCACGGGTTCCAGAAAGCGCAATTTCCACACAATTCCATGGCTATGCGTCAAATCAAGAGCCACAAGATGCACTCTTCAGTGCCCCCCTGGCAGGGAGGCCTGTACTATGGATGCCTTTGGCAGGAAGTGTTTCCAGGGCTCTATGCTCACAGCCCGGATCCAGACTTACCAGCTGTACATGAGCATGTATCTGAGAGACCTGACAAAGGAATTCACTGAGTTCTTGGCTGGTTTATCAGGTGAGCCCTTTGAGTGCTTTTGGACTCTGGTTTCCTCGGTCAAGGAATGCTCCAAATTTCAAACTCAAGCAGCCCTTGACAGCTTCGAGTCATGTAGCTGTGATGGGTATTAGTGCCCACCGCCTTGCCTGGCTGCAGTCCTCAGACTTGGAGCAGTGGGTTCAGGATAAACTAGCCGATGTCCCATGCTAGGAAGACAACCTCTTCGGCAAACCCATGACAGAGAAGGCTGACGAGCTGAAGGAATTGACGACCAGGACTAGGCTGTCCGAGAAAGTGTCTGAACCTTCCCGGCGGAAAGCTTCGGGAAAAAGCCCTTCCACCTGAAGTCCAAGAAGGCTTACAGAAACTATTCTAAGTTCCAGGTCTACTTCGCTCCCCCTCAGGGGCAGCAGGCCAAGGGCATGGCCCAGCCCCTGAAAGCCTAAAGCTCCCAAGCCCAAACAGGGCCCCAGCCAAAGCCTGGGAGGAGTTTTTTACAACTTGGGCATAGCCTCCTTCTTTCAAGAGATAATGGGCCCAAGGTTCATGGGGGGACTGTTGGTCCACTTTGCATACAGGTGGGCCTCTATCACTACGGACGTATGGGTATTGTGAGTGGTCAAGAAGGGATACCTCCTTCACTTTACTCAGCTGCCTCCCCCCTTTTTTCCAGGGTAATTACCCATGGACCTCTTGCACAGGGAGCTGCTTCAGAAAGAGCTCGGGCCATTACTCGAGGATCAGATGGTCGAGCCTGTCCCTCCTAATATTCAGGGATGGGGGTTCTACTCCCGCTACTTCCTGGTTCTCAAAAACAATGGGGGGCTTTAGGCCCATATTGGATCTCTGGGACATCAATGGCTTCCTAGTCAAGGAAAAGTTGGAACCTTGCTGCCTTATCTCCTCCAGGGAGATTGGCTATGCTCCTTGGATTTCAAAGATGCTTACGCCCATATCCTGAATCCAGCCACGGCACCGTCAGTACCTCCAGTTCGTCATAGGAGGCTGCCACTATCAGTACAGAGTACTTCCCTTTGGCATTGCCTCAGCCCCTTGGGTGTTCACAAAATGCCTGGTAGTCGTGGCTGCGCGCCTCCAACTCCTTGGAGTGTTTGTGTTCCTCTATCTGGACAACTGGCTCGTGTGGGCTGGCATGTCGGACAAAGTGCACATTGCAACTTGGCGCACTCTAGGGCTGCTGCAGCACCTAGGCTTCGAGGTGAACTTCCTAAAGTTTCAATTCGCCCCAACAAAGTGCATGGAGTTCATTGGGGCCCTGCTAGACTTCAAGCGAGCAAAGGCCTTCCTGCCCCTAGAGCAGGCTCAACGCCTTGCTGCCCTGGCACAAATGCAGTGCAGCACACCAGTAACAGCCCGACAAATGCTCTGCCTGCTGGGGCACAAGGTGTCCATGGTCCACGTGACCCCTTTCTCCCACCTGCGCATGCGGCAGATCCAAATGATGCTCGGTGCCCAATGGTCATAGGTATCAAGCTACCTAGAGGACCATATCCAGGTCACGCCGGCCTTGGCAGACTCCCTGACCTGGTGGCAGAACCACCACAACCTAAGAGCTGGTCTGCCGTTCCATACCCCTCCGGTGCAGCGTGACCTCGCCACTGGCGCGTCCAAGAAAGGCTGGGGAGGCCTTCTGCGATCACAGGCTGTGGTTGCTGGTGGAGAGTGCCTCGCAGATCAACCTGCTCGAGCTCCAGGCGGTCTACTATGTCCTATGAGTCTTCCAGGACCATCTGGAAGGACGGGTAGTCCAAGTCCAGACAGACAACCAGGTAGAGAAATTTTACATCAACATGCAAGGAGTATGGGTTCATACCACCTCTGTTGGGAGGCGGTGCATCTCTGGAATTTCACAGCATAGAGGAACATCTCCCTCAGAGCAGTGTACCTACCAGGCCAGGACAATATAATGGTCGACCGCCTGAGCTGCATCCTCCAACCCCATGAATGGAGGCTGAACCCGATAATATTGGAGATCTTCTGGTGATGGAGCACCCTGGAAATCAACCTCTTCACCAGCTTGGAGAATGCATAACTGCCATGATTCTGCTCCCAGAAACAGGCCCTGAGTCAGGAGGCGGCAGACGCCTTCCTCCTCCTGTGGTCCAGGGGCTTCAGGTACGCATTCCTACCAACACCTTTGGGGCCTCGGGCCCTCCTGAAGAGTCAGAAGAAGTGGCTTCCGTCCTCTTCATTGCACCCAGGTGGCTGAGGCAGCTCTGCTTCCACCTGCTTCTGCAGCTGTCCCATGGGGACCCTTGGCTATTGGGGTATGCCCCAGACCTGCTCTCAGGAGGATGGAACGCTATGGCACCCCAGCCTACAGTCCCTGGCTCTGATGGCCTGGATACTGAGGATAGCCATTGCCCACCACTGCCTCCCTCGGCCAGTGGAGGATATCCTGCTGGCCTCACGTAAAGACTCTATGCACCGAGCTTATGCCTTCATGGTGCAGGTTCTCCCTCTGGTATGCGGGATCGGGCCTTAACCTTTTCTCCTGCGCAATGGCAGAAATACTGCAATACCTCTTGTACCTGTCAGGCGCAGGCCGGAAATCCAACTCTGTCAGAGTTACACCTCTATGCCATCTTGGCCCACCACCACGAAGTGGCAGGCCATTCTGGATCAGTCCACCCTTTGGTAGGCTAATTTATGTGGGACCACCTTCTCACAGCCCCCGAAGCACCCTCCACCGGTGGCATGGGACCTCAATGTGGTCCTAGGAAGCTCATTGAGGTCCCTTTCGAGCCCTTGGTTACCTGTGCTCTCAAATATCTCTCATGGAAGGTCATCTTCCTGGAGGCGCTGACCTCAGCCAGGCACCTGAGTGAACTACAAATGCTAGTAGCGCATGAGCCCTACACCAGGTTGTCTTTCAAACGCATCCAAGGTTCTTACCAAAAGTGGTCTCTGCTTTACATCTGAATCAAGAAATGATGCTACCCACATTTTTCCCCAAGCCTCATGCCTCCAGAGCGGACGCCTCCCTGCACACACTTGTCTGCAAGCATGCCTGTCCTTCAACATCCAAAGAACACAACCCCATCACTGCTTGATGCAGCTCTGTGTCTTTCAATTACAGCCGCCTGGGGATCGCAGTCTCCAAGTGTACCCTCTCTGGGTGGGTGGCCACTGCATCTCGTTTGCCTGCCAGCAGGCAAGGTGTTCTCTGGAGCATCATGTGACAGCTCACAATGTGTACGGGCCATGGCAGCCTCTGTGGCCAGCCTGCAGTTGGTGCCCTTGCTGGACATCTGCTGGGCCGCCACCTGGTCCTCTGTGTACAAGTTTGCTGCACACTAGTATTTGGAAGAGACCTCCTGGAGGGATAGTGCCTTTGGCCGGGCCATACTCAGTCACCTCTTCAGGGAATAACGCAACACCTTCCCTCCAGCCCTCTGTGCCTCGGCTACCGGAGAAGGATTGCATCCTTGATGCTACTGCTGCAGTGTCAGACTTCCAGCCAATTAGCAACCCCTGCTGCCCTTCACAATCCACTTTTTGGGTTGCCCATGGCTGTTACAGGGTTTTTTTCGGTAGCCTGTAGCTTTAAAGTCCCATATGTGAAGACTAACTTCCTGCTTGTTCCTGGAGAAAGCGTAGTTATTCACCTGTAACAGGTGTTCTCCAAGGACAGCAGAAATCAGTCCTCACAATCCTTCCTCCTCCCCGTGGTGGTGTTTTGCACTTTTTGCTATGATGATATACTGAGACAAGATTGCACCTTTGGGTGGGAAGGTGACTGCGAATATGCTGTGTAGATTCCAAAGGCTTTCATTGGAAGCTGGGGAGTGGTTCTACATGTGCTCCATCACTGCTGTTACCCAAATGTGAGGACTGATTCCTGCTGTCCCCAGAGAACACCGGCTACAGGTGAGTAACTATGCTGATCACAGAGAGGAAGACAGGCATCTATATTTGGAAAAGCTAGCAAAATAGTCAGGAAAGCAAAGGTACAAAAAGAAGAAATAGCCAGTTCAACAAAATTCAGGAATAAGACAGTTTTCAGATATGTTAGTGAGAGGAGGAAGGGCAAACGTGGTATTGTCAAAATCAAGGGTCCAGAAGAGGAATATGCAGAAACTGATGAGGATAAGGCAGAATTGCTTAACAAACATTTCTGTTCTATGTTCACCGATGAAGGGACAGGAGTAGGACTTCAGAAAACACCCACAAATAGGAACAGAAGCAATGGGGGTCATGACTATTTTCAGAAAACTGTTTGTGAGGAACTAGTTAAACTTAAAAGTAGACAAAGCCATAAGTTCGGATGGAATACATCTAAGAATACTGAGGGAACTTGGACGTTCTAGCGGCTCCACTGTCTGACCTTTTCATTGCCTCTTTGGAGTCGGGAGTGGTGCTAGAGGACTGGAGAAAGTCACAGGTGGTCCCTTCACACAAAAGTGGAAGTAATGATGTAGTTGAAAACTACAGACTGGTTAGCCTAAACTCTGTGATTAATAAATTACTGGAAAGGTAAATGGAGCTCACTCTGAGGAGAAGGTTACCAGTGTGTGCCGTAGGGATCTGTCCTTGATTAGATTCTGCTTAACATCTTTGTTAGTGATATCGTGGAAGGACTGTCTGGTAAGGTTTGCTTGTTTGCTGATGATACCAAAATCTGCAATAGAGTAGACTCACAAGGAGGAGTTAACATGAGAAGCTTGAAGAATGGTCTAGAATTTGGCAGCTGAAATTTAATGCTAAAAAAATACAGGGTCATGCATTGAGATTGCAAAATCCAAAGGAGCTGTACAGTGTAGGGGGTAAGGTACTTCTGTCCACAAAAGAAGAGTGGGACCTGGGCATAATTGTGTCTGACAATTTTAAAGTAGCTAATCGGGTAGAAAAGGCAACTGCGAAAGACAGAAAGATACTTAGGTGTATAGGGAACGGAATGATCAACAGAAAACTGGAAGTCATAATGCCTCTATACAAGTCTCTGGTGCAACCTCATTTGGAATATTGTGTGCAATTATGGAGACCGCACCTTCAGAAGGATATAAACAGGTTGGAGTTGGTACAGAGGGTGGCTACTAAAATGATTAGTGGTCTTCATTATGAATCATATGAGGACAGACTTAGATCTTAATTATAATTTCAAGAAAAGGCAGGATAGGGGTGATATGATGGAGATATTTAAATACCTCCATGGCATAAATGCACAGGAGGCTCTCTTTCAATTGAAGGCAAGCTCTGCTACGAGGACATAGGATGAGAGTGAAAGGGGATAGACTGAGGAGTAATATGCTGAAATATTTCTTTACGGAAAGAGTGGTGGCTGGAGGTGGTAGACACAAGGACAGTATATGAATTCAAAAAAGCTAGGGACAAACAGAGGATCTCTAATGGTAAAGGGGGGAACATTGTAATTGATATGGAAGGGCAGACTAGATAGGCCATGTGGTCTTTTTCTGTAGTCATGTTTCTACCTGAAGGTTGCTAACTCCTTTGAAAGTCAGACTGACTTTGTCCTATTTTGAAGGCTCACATGTGGGCGGAGCGACCACGAAGTCTGCCTTGGTCCATTTGTTGCTGAACAGACTAGTCCTGTAGTGTTTGCGTGCGCAATCCACACACTTAGGCTTCCTCCTGGGTGTAGTTTTTTCGCTCCCTCAGACATTGGTTGAGTATCAGCATGGTCATCGCCTTCCACCTTTTACCAAGGATTTCTGCATGGATGTCTGCACTCAGGTGGGTATGGCCTTTGGTGCAGAAGTTCAGATGACTGCCTTGTCTACTCACACAGTGGAGGCATAGCTTTGGTGCATCCCACTTATCTGGACTGGCCTAACAGGACAATATGGAAAGTGACATTTTATTTACTGAGAAATGTTCTTTCCTTGAGCCCTGCTAGGCCAGCCCAAGATTCACTCCTTGGATCTGTCATGAGCTGATATGATCTGCTGTGATTAGCTATTTCCTATAGGCTACATGCCTCTTGGTTAACCACCCACTCATAGGGCGTTCTGCATACAGTTCTGTTCTTGGACTGTTCATCCTTATTACCCTCGTTGGGGCTTCTGCAGTCAGGAGTTCTTATCAATGGCTTCAGTAGAAACTGAAGCTTGCCCTCTAGCGACTCTACTGGAGGTTATTAATTAGACACTCTGGATTTTTCTGTCTCTGCCTCTGCTGTTTTAAAAGTTAGGAGGACAGAACTTATATTTTCCTGAAATCATAATCAAGTTGTTCCTAGACCACTGAAAATTAATGGACCCACTATTAAAAAGGGTTTATGCCTGCTGAGTCCGATCTTCAGTGGCACTAACCAGCCAGTGCCACTGCATATGCTCACTGCAAACCTTGGTACAATCCAGATACTGCTGGCGTGGTCTCGGCACAGTCCAGTTAGCAGCAATTTCCAGCCTGATAACCAGCTGTCCTTTATGTGCTTTTGCTACTTGCCTAGTGGTTGAATATCATCACTGAATGGATAGCAGTGGTGAAACCGGATAGCGCAAAATATCCAGTTTTCACTTTTTTCCTGTAGTGGCCAAGCATTTTACAAGCACTGATTGTTGCAGGCTGAATATCTGAACATCATTTACTGAAAGCACTGAGAATTCTCCGGGAACAAGCAGGAAGTCAGTCCTCACATATAGGTGACATCAGCACCGACTGAGCCCTCGTAGAAGCATCCCCCCTAGCTTTCAAAGAAAGCCTATGGGAGATGACACCACGCATGCGTGGTCCCCTTCCCGCCCAAGGATGCCATCTTGCTCAGTCTCCTTTTTTCCGCAAAGCCCTTCAAACTTTTATCTGGCTTCTCCCTGGAAAAAAATGATTTTTCTCTGAGTTTGACTCACCTCTGGTACTGTACCGGTACTCTTCCCACTTACTGACCTCGTTACCTCGGCATTAAATTCAGTCTATTTTTGCATTCTTTTCTTTTCCTGGTGTCTTCACACCTTTTTCTCCCACTGGCAGCCCGGAGAGTCTTTCTCCCATGGCCACCAGTGGCTTTAAGTGTGATCAGTGCTCCAAAATTGTCTTTGACCGACACACACAACTGCTGCCTCCACTGCCTTGGGCCAGACCACGACCCGGCAGCCTGCGGTCTCTATAAGAGGATGTCCAGTAAGGCCCTCAAGAGCGACCAGCAGCAGCATGATAAGTTTTTCTCAGAGTCCCCGGTGCCTCTGAATACTAGGGCATCGTCTGAGGCCCCGACATCTCGGGCAGAACCTTCTAAACCCAAGCCTCGTTGTGGTTTATCAGAATGGGGGTCTCCCTTGAGGGAACCCAGGAAGAAGCCACCCTCGGAAGCAGCGTCTTTGGATGGTTCCGACCGGCCAGGTGACCCCGGGCCTGGTCCCACAGTCCAAAACATTCATCCAAGCTGGACCAATCAATCTCTTTGTTGAGACCCAGAGGGTGTACAGTTTTAAGACGATAGATCCACCTCTGTTCACAATGTTGAAGCTTGCCAATCCGATCTCCTCCCCTGGGATCAGGGGGGATATGGTCAATAATGGACCACACTCAGTATGTCCATTATGTATCAAGGGTGGAATAGCACCTATTCCACCCTTGATACATAATGGACATACTGAGTGTGGAAGTTGTTCACATTGCGCTTCTTCATTAACGGGTTCTACATGGTCACATCCTCTAACTGGCCAAATGATCAAGCGCCGGTGGGAGACGGATTGTACTTCATCTTTTGTGGTTTGTTATACAGTGTCCGTGTCCTTTGGTGTATGTCGGCAGAACGACTCAGATGGCCAAGACACGGTTGAATGAACATGCATCACGGCTCCAGTGCAAAATTGAGTCAGCCCTGATTGTAGAGCATTGTTTGCAACGTAACCATGAATTCTCGGATCTTCGGTTAGTTGCTGCTAACCTTCTACTTGGTTTTTGAAGCGAGTGATTGAAGAAGATGCATTTTTGCTAAGCTAAGTACCTTTGAACTTTTTAAAGTTTAATTAAAAGGGAGACAACTGAAGGGGAGGCACGAAGTATAAAAGTATGTGCCTTTTTCAGTAGTATCCGACAAAAAAACAAAAGTGTTACTTTTCAGGGGTTCTTTTGGTGATTTTTGTATGAGTATTGTTTATCTATCACTGAATTGGGGGGTTTTTTTGTTCAGTCTTCCAATTTAGCAAGATCCTCTTGCAATTTTCCACAATCTTCTTGGGTTTTAACAACTTTAAATAGTTTTGTGTCATCTGCAAATTTGATAACCTCACTCGTTATTCCCTTTTCCAGATCATTTATGAATATGTCAAAAAGCAGCGGATCCAGCACAGATCCCTGGGGTACACCACTATTCACCTTTCTCCACTGGGAAAATTGGCCATTTAGCCCTACCCTCTGCTTTCTATCTTTTAACCAGTTCCTGATTCACAATAGTACACTGCCTCCTTTCCCATGACTCTTTTTAGTTTTGCCAAAAGTCTCTCATGAGGGACCTTGTCAAAGGCGTTCTGAACGTCCAAATACACTATATCAACAGACCCACCTTTGTCGACCTGTTTATTCACACCTTCAAAAACACATTAGTAAGACAAGTTCTTCCTTGCCTAAAGCCATGTTGGCTGTCTCCCATTAAGCCATGGCTATCTACATGTTCAGCAATTTTGTTCTTTATGATGGTTTCCACCATTTTTCCCGGTGCTGACGTCAGGCTTACCGGTCTGTAGTTTCCCGAATCACCCCGGAACCCTTTTTAAAAATTGGTGTTACGTTTGCCATCCTCTAATCTTCAGGTATTACAGATAATTTTAATGATAGTTCACAGATTACTAATAGCAAGTCTTCAGTCTCATACTTCAGTTCTTTCAACACCCTTGGATGTATATTATCCAGCCCAGGTGATTTGCTACTCTTCAGTTTATCTAATAGTTGTAATACATCTTCCCTATGCTCCTTAGACATCAAGGATGCTTATACCCACAATCTCCAGGAACAAGCAGGAATGTAGTCTTCACATATAGGTATCGTCGGTACCGACGGAGCCTGCACGGGAACGCTCCCCAGCGTCCAATTAGAAAGCTTTTGGGAGCATCCCACAGCGCCTGCGTGCTGCCTTCCCACCTTTCCCAACTGTGTCTCTCCAGTTCTTTGTTTTCCGCAGAGCCGGCAGGTCGCACTTCCTGTCACCGCAGAAAATATCCCATTTATTCTTCTTTTTTGTGGTCTCTTCTGCCCTTCCTTAGACGCTACACCGGTACCACTGGTTCTTTCTTTCTTTTCCTAAAAGAAAAAAAAATTTCCTGGAGTTTTCCAGCTTTTTTCCCCTCTGGTGCCACGCGCCATTTTGGGCAATAGGCCCAAATTTCCTCTACAATAGAAAAACCCGCTTCGGGTTTTAAAAAGTGTTCCAAGTGTGGCGGTACCATCTCCGTCACCGACACCTATGAGTGGTGCCTCAAATGTTTAGGAACCTGACCACTCTATCTGAGTGTGTTGCCTGTGGGATGATGTCGAAGAGGGGTTGGCAAAACCGAGCTGCTAAACTTAGCACCCTTTTTCCCTCCGATGCAGCATCTGTAGCATCAACATCTTCCAGGGCTTCATCTTCCTCCCATGGATCTCAGGTAACTAAACATAAGTCTAGCCGGTCCTCAAAGGGTAGATCTCCTTCTAAGTATAGAGATGCGTCTGGCGTTGCCCTTGAGGGACTCATACCGGCAAAATTGCCCCGGCGGGAGGCTTTGGCTTCCAAAGCATCATCGGGGCTCCAGGATGTTCTCGAGGCCCCAACCTCGGCAGAACTACTGGTGCCATGCTCTGGGGTACTGGCCGCTTTGTCCGGTACCAATACGCAGGCATCGGCGGCGTTGATAGACCAGAGATTCTTGGCTATTGAATGCAGTCTGGCGGCTCTTCTCTCGGCATCAATGTCCCCGAAACCGCTTCAGACAATTCAACCGGTACCGGTACTGGCACCTACATTGGTACCGTGGCCAATGGCATCGACGTCAGTAGGTGGACTACTGGTACCGACGCATGCTGTGCCCTCCGGTACTGACAAGTCGGTACCGAACCCTGTCGATACTGACTTCGATCGGGAATAGTATTGTGCGCTGCACGATTACCCGGACAGGAGATACTTTGAATCCTCCGAGTCTGAAGACTCTGACAGCTCTGTCGATACCAGAGTACTTCTTCCTGAGGATTCTTCCTCTCCTAAACGTAGGATGTCTCCTCCAGAGGATATATCCTTCCAGGATTTTATCCGGGATGTGGCTCGGTCTTTCCATCACAGTGGCTCCTGAAACAGAGCCTCGGGCAAAGGAATTGGGGATTTTACAGTATCCTAAAGCTCCCAAAGAGGCTGCTACTTTGCCTATTCATGAGATCTTCCATGATCTCATGCTAAGGATGTGGGAAACACCTCTCACCACTTCTCCTCATTCTCGTAAGCTCGATACCATGTATCGAGTTCCTCCCTGTCCTGGATTTCAAAAAACTCAGCTGCCCCACCATTCTATGGTGGTGGAATCAGCTATGAGAAGGATCAAGAGTGTAAAAAGACATGCATATAATCCTCCAGGACGTGAATGTAGAACTCTTGATGCCTTTGGACGTCAAACCTTCCAGGCCTCTATGCTTTCTGTCAGGATTAGTTCCTACATTTTATCTATGGGAATGTTCCTCAAGGAAGTTACAGGAGATCTAGACCTTATGAGCCCTCTCCTTCCTGATAAGAGACAAGATTATCTTGCACTTATCAAACATGCTCAGGATGTTTCCAAATTCGTAAATCGTGCCGCCTTTGATTGTTTTAAGTGCATAAGCAGAACTTCTGCTATTGCCCTAGGCGCACGTAGGATTGCCTGGCTCCAGGCATCTGACTTGGAACTTTGGGTAGAGGACAAACTGGGGAATATTCCTTGCACAGGAGAGAATCTCTTTGGCAAAAATTGGCAAGAGAAAGCTAATGAGCTAGATGCTGATAATCTCACCTTGGATAGATTATCAAAATCTACAGCTGATCCTACAAGGAAAAAGTCCTACAAAAAAACATTCTTCACTAGAAAGAAGTTGTTCTACTCCTCCTATACCCAGCAAGGGCATCGTTCAGTTCAGTCTGCCCAAAAGGGTCAGCAACAACCTAAACAAAGAAAAACAAAGGCTACTAAGCCTCAACCGGCTCAGCAGACTCAGCCTCCACATGGGCTTTGACTCCCATCTAGAGAACTTTGTCTTCCTGGTCCTGAACGGGCCAGAGCCTTCCACCATCCCAGGAAGGTTATATTATTTTGCCCCCAGATGGGGGCAAATAACAGCAGAAAGTTGGACTCTGTCCATTGTAAGAGAGGGATACAAGCTTCACTTCCTCAGCATGCCCCCTCCTATAGTGGTAAGACAGTTCAATTCTCAGACCTCTCAACTCCCAGTTAGATCACGAGGTCAGTCTGCTTCTTGCCCAAGGGGCAATAGAAGAAGTACCTATTCATCAACAAGGTGCAGGGTTCTAGTCCCCCTTTTTCCTTATTCCAAAGAAAACAGGAGGGCACAGACTCATTTTGGACCTCGGAGAATTGAACAAATTCCTCTTCAAAGAGAAATTCAAAATGATTTCTCTGGGAACTCTACTGCCATACCTTTAGAGTCAGGACTGGCTTTGTTCTCTAGATCTCAAGGATGCATACACTCATGTTCTCATCCATCCAACTCACCGAAGGTTTCTTCGTTTTCTATTTCAAGGGAAGCACTACCAATATAGAGTTCTTCCTTTTGGCCTGGCCTCGGCACCAAGGGTGTTCACAAAATGCATGGCTGTGGTGGCAGCGTTTCTCCGCACCCTAAAAATATTCGTCTTCCCTTATTTGGACGATTGGCTCATTCGAGTCCCATCAGAGCCAGAGGCCAATTTTTCTCTATCTCGCACAATGTGTATCCTTCAATATTTGGGACTTGTCATAAACTTCCCAAAATCCAACCTAGCTCCCACTCAGTCTCTAGAGTTCATAGGAGCCCTGCTGGATACCAGACAGACAAGGGCCTATCTTCCACAGTCCTACTGCTTTCGCATTGTGCAGTTAGCTTCCCAAGCAATGCTAAAGTCTCACCTCACTGCTCGGGAAATGTTACAATTGCTAGGCCACATGGCATCCACCATGCATGTGGTCCCTTATGCCCGCCTCCATATGAGGGCAGCCCAGTGGACCCTATCCACTCAGTGGACTCAGGCGTCAGGTTCCCTGTCATAAAACAGCAACCTCAGATCGTCTCATTCTGTCTCTCCAATGGTGGCAGTCACCCCAGAATCTGTTGGTGGGGTCCCCTTTTCAGCAACCCCCACCCCAAGTAACTCTAACAGATGCCTCACAGGTGGGTTGGGGAGCCCATTTGCAAGGCCTCTCTACCCAGGGTTCCTGGACTCCACAGGAGATCGTTCTACACATCAGTCTCCTAGAACTCAGAGCAATCTTCCTTGCTCTTCTTGTGTTTCACACCCAGCTCAGCTACAAAACTGTCCTAATTCAAACGGACAACCAGGTAGCCATGTTCTATGTGAACAAGCAGGGCGGAACAGGCTCTCTGTCGCTCTGCAACGAAGCGCTGCGACTTTGGGCCCTCGCCAGAGAGCATCAGCTTCATCTCCTTGCAGTGCATCTTCCAGGCATTCAAAACTCTTGGGCAGACAGGCTCAGTTGAGTTCTGCTTCCACACGAATGGTCTCTCCATGCAGACCAGGTGGCCAAAATTTTCCAGTTTTGGGGAACCCCGGACATAGACCTCTTTGCAAGTCCACCGAATGCCAAACTTCCCCGGTTCTGTTCCAGAATTCCGGCTCAGGGTTGTCAGGCCAGAGATGCCTTCCTCCTCCATTGGGGTCAGGACATTCTGTATGCCTTCCCACCTATTCCCCTAATTCCCAGAACTTTATTCAAGCTGCAGAGAGACAGAGGACATATGATTCTCATAGCCCCACATTGGCCACGACAAGTGTGGTACCCTCTGCTCTTACATCTCTCTCAAGCTCCATCTCTGGAGTTAGGATCTGCTCCAGATCTCCTATCACAGGAGGACGGGATGCTGTGGCATCCCAATCCCCAGTCTTTACATCTCAGGGCCTGGTTGCTGAAAGCCTAGAACTTCATGGTCTTAACCTTTCTCAGCAGGTAAAGGATATCCTTTATGCTTTCAGGAAACCATCCACAAGACGCTCTTACGCTTTCAAGTGGAAAAGGTTTACCATATGGTGTTCGCAGAAGGGTCTTAACCCTCCTGCAATACCTCTGGAATCATTACTGGAATATCTCCTTCATTTGTCTAATACATGGCTTAAGACCGATTCAGTGAGAGTTCATTTGAGTGCTATTGCAGCTTCTTTCAAGCCTTTAAATGGGCAACCTATTTCCTCTTATCCTATCATAGCGAGATTTATGAGAGGCCTTCTTCTAACTAAGCCTCCCCTTAAGCCACCACCGGTGGCATGGGATTTAAATCTGGTTCTTGGCCAGCTCATGAAGCCGCCTTTTGAACCTTTAGCTACTACCTCTTTGAAATTCCTTTCCTGGAAGGTGATTGTTCTTATTGCAATCACATCAGCATGTCGCATCAGTGAATTGCAAGCATTGGTGGTTGATCCTCCTTATACAAGGTTCCATCATGATAAGGTAGTCCTTAGGACTCCTTCCCACTTTATGCCAAAGGTGGTTTCACCTTCTCATTTAAACCAAGCAGTTTAGCTTCCTGTTTTTTTCCCAAGGCCTCACACCTCTAATGCAGAAAGGAATCTTCATACTTTGGACTGTAAAAGAGCTTTGGCCTTTTACTTGCAAAGGACGCAGCAACATAGAAAGTCCTCTCAACTCTTTGTTGCTTTTGATCCTAGTCATTTATGACTTCCAGTCTCCAAAAGGACATTGTCCAACTGAATTGCACAGTGTATATCTTTTGCCTATCTGAGTAAGAACCTTCCTCTTGAAGGCCATGTCACAGCGCACAATGTGAGAGCCATGGCAGCCTCTATGGCTCATCTTCACTCTGTCTCTATCAACGACATCTGTCGAGCAGCTACCTGGGCCTCGGTTCATACCTTCACAGCCCATTACTGCTTGGACAAGGACTCCTGCCAGGATGCCTTGTTTGGTCAGGCTGTTCTTACTTAATCAACTCCTACCCACCATCCCTGGTAGGATGCCAGAGATCCATGGGGGGAAGTGGAGCCATTTTCAAAAGGGCACACAACGTCTGGGGTTTCTCCCTGGCATCTGTAGCTAGGTAGTCCCCATATGTGAAGACTACACTCCTGCTTGTTCCTGGAGATAGCATAGTTACTCACCTGTAACAGGTGATCTCCGGGAACAGCAGGAATTTAGTCTTCACAACCCGCCCACCTCCCCTAGGAGTTGTATCTTTCTGTCTCTCTCTTTGTCTCAGCATTAAACTCAACTGGAGAAAGACAGTTGGGAAAGGCGGGAAGGCAGCACGCAGGCGCTGTGGGATGTTCCCAAAAACTTTCTAATTGGACGCTGGGGAGCGTTCCCCCGCAGGCTCCGGCGGTTCTGACGATACCCATATGTGAAGACTAAATTCCTGCTGCTCCCGGAGATCACCTGTTACAGGTGAGTAACTATGCTTTCTCATCCACCCCAACCACAGGCAGTACCTGCGGTTCGTAGTGAAGTGCAGGCACTTTCAGTATAGGTTGTTCCCCTTCGTCCTAGCTTCTGCCCCAAGAGTTTTCACAAAATGCCTGGCAGTTGTGGCCGCCTTCCTCTGGTTCCAGGGGGTTTTCGTCTTTCCCTACTGGACGACTGGCTCATAAAGGGAGGCATGGCCTCAGACGTGCAGCAGGCCACCACACGCACCATCCAGGTTTGACAACACTTGGGTTTTGTTATAAACTACTCCAAGTTTCACTTCCTCCCGACCCAGTGTCTGGAGTTCATTGGGGCAAAGATCGACACTCTTCAGTCGAAGGATTTCTTGCCCAAGGATCGAGCCAATCATCTCAGGACTCTGACTCGTGAAGTACAGTACCGTCCCTTGGTGCCCGCTTGGCTTCTCTTGCGCCTCCTTGGGCACATGGCCTCCACGGTACACATCACCCCTGACGCTCACCTCCACAGGAGGCGGTGCAGTGGTGTCTCTGGAACCAGTGGTCTCAGGCCATGGGCCGCCTCAGAGACAGTTTCTGTGACCTGCCAATTGGTGTATTCTCTGGTCTGGTGGCAGTCTCCCCAGCATTTTAAGGCGGACATGCCTTTTCAGGCTTCAAGCCCCTCAGTGGTCCTCTCCACAGAGGCTTCCCTGCTCGGCTGAGGAGCCCACCTCTGAGATCTCCGTGCTCAGGGCAACTGGTCACCAGACGAGAGCACCCAGCAGATCAATCTCCTGGAACTCTGAGCCATACACTTAGCCCCGAGGGTCTTTTGTCACCACCTGCATCACCAGCCAGTGCTGGTCCAGATGGACAACCAGGTGGGGATTTTCTATGTGAACAAACAGGGGTGCACGGGGTCTTGTACCCTTTGTCAGGAGGCACTGGTTCTCTGCTAGTATGCAATCCAAGAGGGTATCCTCCTGCGGGCAATGTATCTGCCAGGCCAGGACAACCAGCCCGACCCCAGGGTAGCCAGTCGGCTTTTCTAGCTCGGGGGGGGGGGGGGGAACCTATGATGGACCTGTTTGGCAGCCCGGACAACTTTCAGTTGCCCCGCTTCTGCTCCCAACAGGCCCACCCTTCCAGGGTGACAGCGGACATCTTCCTGGTCTCATGGTCGGAAGGCCTAATGTACGCCTTCCCTCGTACGCTGCTGTTTGCCAAGACCTTGTTCAGGGCCCTCCGCGACAGGGTCTTGCTCATCCTGATAGTCCCTCTGTGGCTCGGGCAACCGTGGTTCCCACTGCTTCTACAGTTGACCCCCATCCCCTTGGTGATTGCCCCGGGACTCCTATCTCAGGAGGGGGGGCTCTCTTCTGCACCCCTACCTGGGGTCCCTGTCGCTGACAGCATGACTGCTGAGAGGGTGACTCTGGCCCCTTTCAACCTTCCAGTTGAGGTGGAAGACATTCTGCTGGCCTCTTGCAAGGTCTCTACTAGGAAGGCTTATGCCCTCAAATGGTGCATGTTCTCTTTTTGGTGCACCATAGATGGGGCTGACCCTTCCTCCTGCTCGGTGGCTCTGGTATTACAGAACCTTCTTTCCCTGTCTCAGTCCGGGCTCAAGTCTAACTCCGTTCGAGTGCACCTAAATGCCCTGGTGGTGCACCACCACCCTGTGGATGGTAAAGCCCTCTCAGTCTAACCGTTGGTGACTCGTTTTCTTCAGGGGCTGCTCTTATCGAAGCCCCCGGTTTGCCCTCCAGCGACTGAATGGGACCTCAACGTTGTTTTGGGGCAGCTCACTCACCCGCCCTTCGAACCTCTGGCTACCTGCCACCTTCGCTGCCTCTCTTGGAAAGTGGTTTCCCTGGTCGCGCTTACCTCTGCTAACAGTTAGTGAGCTTCAGGCCCTCGTGGCGGAGGTGACCTATACCAAGTTCTACAGGAACAGAGTGGTGCTTTGCACGCACCCCAAATTCCTGCCAAAGATAGTGTCACCCTTCCTTCTCAACCAGGAAGTGGTGCTCCCTACCTTCTTTCCAAGACCTCACTCCAGTCGGGCAGAGAGGGTCCTCCACACTTTGTACTGTAAGAGGGCTTTGCCCTTCTATATTCAACGCACTCAGGGCCACCTCAAAGCCTCTCAGCTTTTCATCTTGTACGACCCCAGTAGGCTGAGGGAGGCGGTGACCAAGCATACGCTGTCCCTATGGGTGGTGGACTGTATAGCCCTTGCTTATGAGCAGGCGAGGCTCCCGCTGGTAGGCCATGTCATGACGCACTGTGTCAGGGCCATGGCAGCTTCAGTGGAAAACTTGCGCTCCGTCCCAATAGTGGACATCTGCCAGGCCACCACCTGGTCTTCAGTCCATACCTTTGCAGCCCATTACTGTCTGGAAAGAGAGTCCCAACAGGACAGTGCCTTTGGCCAGGCTGTGCTCCGCAATCTTTTTCAGAGTTTAGGCAACTCCTATCCTCTGACCCTTCTGTGTTCAGGGTACCGCAGTGCTGGTTCATCGGACACAGGGGTGCTACTGTGGTCTGTGTATACGGCCTAAATTGCTGCTGGTTGCGGCGCCCCATGAGGGAGCCTCTTTTTGCTATGGGCTTTTGGTAGTCTGTAGCTGGGGAGTCCCATAACTGAGGACTGACTTCCTGCTTATTCCCAGAGAAAGTGTAGTCACTCACTTGTAACAGGTGTTCTCCAGGGACAGCAGGAATCGGTCCTCATAACCCTCCCTCCTCCCCTTGGAGTTGCTTCTTTACCATCTTTCATTTTTGCTGTCTTTTAGCTGTCTCATCTGACTGAGCAAGAGGGCACCTTTGGGTGGGAAGGGGACCACGCATGGGTGGTGGCATCTCCCAAAGGCTTTCTTTTAAAGCTGGAGCGATTCTTCCACGAGGGCTCCATCGGTGCCTACGTCACCCATATATGAGGACGGATTCCTGCTGTCCCTGGAGACATCTGTTACAGGTGCGTAAGTACGCTAACAGAACCACCATGCTTAACCTAGAAAGCTGTAGCTAACCTTTCACTTTTATTAAAAGTGTGCCATACAACACTCTGAGATTCAGGTCCCGAGTATGCCCAGCACTAGACAATACCAATGGTGACCCTATGCAGGTGCTTACTCCGCTTTATGTAGATTTCCCCCCCCCCCCCCCGCCTCCTAAAGCGTGAATGTTATTTCTTTCCCATAGCTTATAGAACATCTCATCTCTATTGGCACCACTAGCACTCTTGGTTCAACAGTTTGGTATTTCTGCATTTTACTATGCTGATGATCTGGTTCTCCTCCACCACACCTCGCCCTTTATCCTGATCTTACCCCCCTCAATTCCTGTCTTTCTGCTGTTACTGCTTGGCTCACCACGCATTGTTTGCACTTGAACTTAGCTAAGACACTCGCAATTTGGTTCACCTGTGGTAGTCCTCCCCCTTCGGTTGCCCCCTCTTTCTCTGGCTCATGTATTCCTGTTGTTTCCTGCTTTCGGTATCTAGATGTTCTTTTTGATTCAGACCTCTCTTTCCGGGCTCACATCTCCCACGTTACCAAGACTTCATTCTTCTTTCTCTGCCAGGTCCGTGCTATCTGCCCATTTCTTATCCCACAGGCTCTCACCACTCTTCTCCTTTCTCTGGTTATGTCACACGTTGATTTTTATAATTCTGTTTTGGCTGGTCTTCCTCACTCACAGCTACACCCATCTTCAGCGTATCCAGAACACAGCTGCACATCTTATTTTTCACTCTTCACACTGGGATCACGTCACTCCTCTATTTCTCTAACTTCATTGGCTTCCCATTGAGTTCCATGTCTGCTATAAGATTCTCACACTAGTTCATCATGTCCTGCACAACCGCACCCCTCAGTATCTGGCAGACCTTATTCAGTCCCACATTCCAATTCTCTCACTTTGATCACTGCACATCAACCGCCTACACCTCCCCTCTCCGTCCTGCGCTCATCTATATTCTACCTGTTCCTCTGCTTTCTTCTTTATTGGTCCTGCTTTCTGGAATTCTCTGCCTACCTCTCTGACTTGAACCACACTTTCCCACTTTCAAAAAGAATCAGAAAATTCACCTCTTCTCTTCAGCTTTTGACATCCTCTCCCCCTTTGTGTGAAACTACCTTTTCCTACCTTTCTCTCACTCCCTCTCTCCTTGGTCTTATGTGTTTAAATGTCTTGGGTGCTCTCCTGTCACTTGTAATTTCTTTTCCTTTTCTTCCTGATTGGCTTTCTTGTATATTTTTGTAAACCGCTATGTTATACTGCTTTTCAAATAATGTCAAGCTAATAAACATAACTCTAACTGAACAGCTAGAGTAAAATGAAGGTGTAGTCTATACTAATAATCATGTCCAAAGTTTACAGGTAAAAAAAAAAAATTTAATTTTTGATCCATGTAGGATCCTGAGTTCTAGATATATGGATTAAGAACATGCCAACTGGGTCTGACCAAAGGTCTATAGAGCCCAGTATTCTGTTTCCAATGGTGGTCAAATCAAATCACAAGTAGTTGGCAAGACTCCAAAGAGTAGGGAAATTCAATGCTGCTGCTACCCAAGGATAAGCTTGGCTTGCCTTTCTCCGCCTTTAATAATGGTTTATGAATTCTTCCTCCAGGAACTTCTTAAACAGTTAAACTGCTTTTATTACATCCTCTGGCAATTAATTATGGAGCTTAATTGTGTAGTGTGAGAAAACACATTTCCTCTTATTTGTTTTTAGTGTATTACTTGGTAACTTCATTGCATGTCCCTTAGTCTTTGTACTTTTTGAAAGAGTAAACAGCCAATTAACATGTTCCACTCCACTCGTTCACAGACCTCCTCATATCTCTCCTCAGCCAGCTCTTTTCTAAGCTGAAGAGCCCCAATTGATTTATCCTTTCCTCTACAGGAGCAGCAGGCTAAAAGCAGGGAAGCTATGGTTTGAAGCCTACTGCATTTCCCTTGTGATCTTGGGCAAATCACTTAACCCTCCATTGCCTCGGGTAAAAAGTTAGATTCCAGATTGTCCTACTGGACCAGTCCCGACAAGTGGGTAGTGTCCCCCTGCCAGCAGAGAGAGACTAGAAAGCTTCCAGTAACATCATTGGTGGTAGGGCTGGTGCAGCTAGGGGCCACCCTTCAGTTTTCTGTGTTTCCAGCAGATGCTGGTTGCTGGACTGGTGCAACATGGAATGTTGATGTCTTCTCAGTAGCCACCCTGTAGAGTGTCTTCCCAGTAGAGCCCAGTTGGCAGATGTCTACAGGGCACATCTATGGCCATCTTACTGGAGTTTTCTGTTCATTTTGATTGGTTAAGTGCTTGGCCTAAGTTTGATACTGGGCTTGGCCTGTGACTCCCAACCACAGCCCCCCTCTTCTTCGGCCCAAGAAAAAAAAGTGACGGCATTATGGGAGAGGCTTGTGAGCTTGCTGCTGTTCGAGGGGACTTTTGCAGGTGCACCCCTTTCTTTCACTGGAAAGAGGCTCTCTTTTTCTTCATTTATGCTACAGGGGAATTTAAATATCTCTATTATATCTCCCCTCTTGCTGCCAAGTATAGACAGATATCTTTGTCCCAATATGCCTTATGATGAAACTCCTCTGTACAGACTCCATCCTGTTTATATCCTTGAAGGTGTGGTCTCCAATATTACATACAATACTCTTAAATTAGTGCCTCTGTTTATGTCTTTGAGACCTATTACCTTCTCCTTCCTGCTGGTCATTCCTCTCTCTATGCACCCAAGTATCCTCCTGGCTTTTGCCCTCATCTATTCTACCTGTTTAGCTACCTTACGACCATCAGAAACAATCACACCCAGGTCATGCTCTTCTTTTATGGATAAATACGTCACCTCCTATACTGTACTGTACCGTTCCCTTGGATTTTGCAGCCCACATACATGACCCTGTATTTTTTTTAGCATTAAATCTTTAGCTGCCAAATTCTAAACCATTCTTCAAGCTTTGCTTGATTCCCTTCCCCCCCAAATCATGTTATCTACACCTTCCTAGGTGTCTACCTTATTGCAGATTTTATATCATCTGCAAAGAGGCAAATCGTACCTGACAGCCCTTTGCAACCTCACTTACAAAACATTTAAAAAAGAATCAGACCAAGGACCAATGCTTCCAGCACACCACTGGTACACCACCACCCTCCTTCTCCGAGCGAGCTCCATTTACCTGTACCATTTTGACACTTCCCACTCAATTAACTTCTAACACAGTTGGTCACTTTAGAGTCCATCCCAAGCATGCTCACTTTATAAAGTCACCTGTACTGAACAGTGTTAAAGGCTTTACTGAAATCCAAGAACGCTACATCTAGGTCTCCAACTCTCTGGTCATCCCCTCAAAGAAATTAGATTTGTCTGAGACCTGCCTCTAATAAAACCAGTCCTTCACCTAGGATCAGGCTGGCTGTCTGGTCAGAGGCCACAGCCTGGGCAACACTATTTTTCCCAATCATAGCTCAGTTGTTGGAGCTTTTGTACCCACTGAAGGAAATGAGAGAGACTGAATGGAATCCCTAACCTTTTCTCAGCTGTCTTTCTTATAAAAATCACATGTAGGGACATAGTCTCTTTTTATATGAAATTTATGTGTAGCCATTGTTTACTAAACAATTATTTAAGTATGAAGCAGTTTATCACTTTAAGTTACTAAACTCTGATAATGTGTGTGGTGTATAATCTAAGATGTTCTCCCTATATAAAATTAGTTAATCAAAGTTCCTTCAAATATATCCATTTACTTTTAGCAGATATCCAGATGTGGAAATATGTATTTCTTAGATGTTTCTGTCCAACCACTGACAAAATCTGTTCTGTTAATAAGCTAATTGTCTTAGATAGCAAGATTACTCACATGGGGAAGGGGGGGGATCTAACATCTGATGAGTGCAATGCCTTTAAAGAGCTTGCCTTGGAGGAGGTGATGCCACTGGCTGCAATGGCAGCTTAAGAGCTGAGTTCTGTAGCCAGCCCCATGAAAGTGTGGCTTTCCCCTGACCAGCGCCATGCAAAAAGAGCAAGAAATCATATCAAAGGAGTGGGGAAGTTCAGATGGGCCAAAAATGACAATGTGGAGGAGAACAGTGTCCTCAAGGACTTTGCATCTGAGGGAGGAGGATCAAAGAGCCACGGGGACATTAAGATGGCAGCTGGGAGCTCTGTGCAGGCAGCACAAGAGGACAGAGAAGAGGGAGCAGATGGTAACATTTGTTCAAGTGGCTAGAGCTGACTTGCATGAATGGTTTGGACAGTTGAAGTCAAAACTGGCAGCTGTAAAAGCAGAGTGTGGGGATTTTTGTTGGAGAAATCAAGGAGGACACGGTGAATCTGGGACACCGTGTTGGGGGATCACGAGGATCAAATGAAGACATGGCACAAAAGTTATTGGCAACAGGAATGGAAAGGACAAATGTGTTTGAAACTAGAAGGTCTGGAGAGTAGGACATGGAGGAATAATTTATGCATACAATGGGTCCTGGAGGAGAGAGTTTATGGACAGCAAAAAGGTGGCGATAGTTTTCCAGGAAGCCCTGTGTCAAGGAGATGAGGAGGCGGCCCTAGATACTATTGTGTTGGACAGGGCGCATACAGTGCTGGGGCCACAGCATAATAATGCCCCTAGAGACATAGTGGTTTGTTTCTAAGATTATTACCTTAAGGAGTGTAGGGCTGGTACCCCTGCAATTCTGCACCTGCAGATCTCCAGCCTGCTCAGCAGCTCAAGCCTGAAAAAAGCTGATCAAACAAGATGGCTTTCTGCTACACTTTTGCTGTGTTCAGCCACTGACTTGACCTTCAAGCAACTGCTTGCCCAGTGTTTCTGTATGTGCATACTGAAGCCATTGTTCCTGGCTAATTCACTACCCACATACAAAAACATCTGCTCCTCCAGTGCTTATCTATAGATGGTTCTACTGGCCTTGGACACTTGTACCTATGCCCAGAAACTACATACTGTTTTCTCCACATGACATCTTACTGTGGATCCTTTGCAAGAAAGATGCCTGTCACCTACCTCCTGATTCGCTAAGAACACCTTGGACTGTCTTGTGCCAACCAATCACGAGATCTAGGACAGAGACTCATCATAGAGAATAATACAATCTGTGCAGAACTTATTTTGCATTTTTGCTGTTTGTGCCCTGCTTAGCTGGTTTCTGCTACCTGATCTGCCTGCAAGACAGACACGCTACGTGTGTGCCAGGCTGTTCTCCTAAGGACTGAGATAAGACTTTCACAGATATCTTTGGTTCTGTGTTCTCCCATGGCTTGCCTCCAAAAGGGCTATAGCCTGTATTATCTGGCTTAGCTGCGTCCTTGGACTTGTGCTGCTCCAGAGTTTCAGGACCCCAGCCACCAGAGTGCAGATGAAGCTACGGTACAGTCTTATATCTCTCTCTCTCTTCCTCTGGATGGGCAATGGTTAGTTAGAAACTTATTCCATAACTTTTCTCAGTGCAGAGCGCATCAGTGACTTCTGGTTACTAATTAGTGATTTATTTACTTTGTCTAATTGTAATTCTGTGTCACAACAAACTTCTACCTCATGTTTCTAATTATATGTCTTTAGCTATATGTTTGTATATTTTTCTACCTGGCTGTTCATAATAAAATATTATATATATATCTACAGACTAGACTTCTTCTGTGGCTCATTACCAGCATAACTTATAGAACTTCGGGCTGGGTATCAATAGCTGATTTCCCCTGGACATAACTGAGAGCCTAACTTATTTTTGTGCTGCTAGTAATCCCTACAGGAGCAGATTGCTATTAAGAAGAGGAGTCTGAACAAATTTGACTGGCAAGGCTACCAAATAGCCATCTAGGTGGATCTGGCAAGCAGCACTCTGCGACAGCACAGACATGGCACACTGGCAGGCCCAACTGCAATATTGGTGAATGTTCAGGTTCAGACTAGCCTTTACAAAAAGAGGGTGCAAGTGGAAAGTGCGAGTGGTAGGGGAGGCAGTGAAAGTAAGGGAAGCGGTAGTGCAAGTGGAGAACACAGCACCCACAGAGCACAAGTGACAGGATAATGTGAACACTGGGAGGTAGACTGTGGGGGCCGGAGATATTAGTAAGAAGAAAGGACTATAGAAGAAGTTGCCAACTTATTTATTTTATTTTATTTAGTAGACGCTTGTATACCGCTACTTCCTACGATCAGCAGCGGTTAACTTTACAGATCAGGTTGCACTGTACAGTACAGTAATTTGTATGATTTACATTTTGATTGGTTAAAGATTTGATTTGAAACACAACACAGGGTCATTTGATTAATTGTGTGCAGGTTTGCTTACCTATATACATATACATTAGGATGCGGGGGTGTGCTACATATATACTTATATACAATATGACAGATCAATTGGTGATGCCCTTGTCAAAATGTTGGGACCATTTTGGAGCAGAGGTTACTGGTTAGGTCAGCCTATAAAGGGACTGAAAGAGGTGTGTTTTGAGGTTTTTTTTATAAAGTCTTTTAAGTCACTTATTAGACATATGTCGTGAGGCAGCTGATTCCAAAGCAGCGGTGCGATGTAAGAGAAAACTCTGCGGCTTGTTTCTGCTTTAACCGTTCTTATGCTGTTTGGGACGCTGAGGGTGTTTTGAGTTATGGTTCTTCTGCATCTATTGGATGACTGGACAGCAATTAGATTGTTGAGGTATGATGGGGCTATGTTGTGAATGAGCTTGAAAGTGGTTACTAGTACTTTGTATAAGATGGGGGCAGTAATGGGGAGCCAATGGAGTTCAATGAGTACTGTAGTGATGTGATCAGAGACGCCTTTTTTCATAATGATCCTGGCAGCGACGTTTTGGGCCGTTTGCAGTATGTTTAGGGTGCCCTTTGGAAGGCTTTGAAGAATAGCATTGCAGTAGTCCAGGTGTGGAATGATAAGAGCTTGTGCCACTGTTCTGAAGATGAGTATTTGTAGGACTCTGTTGGACACTATCTTCCTGCTTAATAAGAATGTGGAAGTGAATGGGGGGGATGAAAGGATGTGGGGTTGGGTGAGAGTGTATGAATGTTAGTAATGGGTGTGGGGTTGGATAAGTGAATGCACGGTGAGGGAATGGAAAGCGGATGGCTATCGATTACAGCGGGTGTGAGGGGATAGTACAGGAGGGAGGGGGTGGTGAAAGGGAGGGAATGGGAATTGGGCACAATGGGTGCTACTTCAGGGTCAAGCTTCTAGATACAGGGGCGGGGGGGGACAGGAGGAAGGAAGGTGAAAGATTACCTCTAATTTGGTCACAATGCCTCAGCGCTTTTGGTCTCCTCTGGTCCCTCAAACAGTGAGAAATAAGCAGAGAGAAACACAGGGCACAACTTCTCAAACACAAAGTTCCTCTTTCTTTTAACTCAAAGGAAAGCCAACAGAAGGCCTGTGGACACAGCACAGTTCTGTTGGATCCAAGGTTCTTCCCTATAGAGACTGTTTTTTTATTATAGCAAAATGAGGAATTAACTGAGTCACTAGTCAAAAACATAAAATAACACAAGGTGTTGCTAGAATGCTTTTACAGAGTAAGAACTGATTACATTGTATTAGATGAAATTTACTTGAGTATGATAAAATTTATAACTGCAGAAATTACACTGTGCCAGCAGTGACCTATAGTAGAACTATGGTTCATAACCTATGTTTACTCTATGCTTGCGTTAACAATGTTCTTAAACTATTTTAGAACAGTTACACAGCTCTCGTGATCATGATATCTTGTTCTATTTAAAAGAAGTAGGTGAAAAGATAAACTTGTGTGTGACAATTATTAGTACCAAAGTTCAGCACATTTTAGAGATCTGTATAAAGAAATTCATTTATTTTCAATTACTTATTAGGGATTCTGGCATCCCTCTGTCTATTCCTACAGAAGGAAGCAGGGTGAGGGAGGGGGGAGATAAACAGGGGGAAAGGGAATGTTTAACAGTTGCCACACTTTAAGGGTTAAACTCCTGACTAAGCAAAAACAGGGGGCAGCAGGCAGCCCCCTTCAGGCCTCCAGGAGAGATACTTAAAAGTAGTGCATGAACAAGTGCTACAGCCCAGGAGCTATCCATGGATGTTCTTGGCTACCCAAAGAGAGGCCACTAAGAAAGGAAGGGGGGGGGGGGTTAGCTACATTATTAGTTGAGTCTGTTAAAGGGGAGGTGGGTAAGGTAGTCAGGGATAAAGGGGGGGGGGGGTTATATAGGAGTACATCTGAAGCTGGAAGGGGTTGATGTTGATGGCAGTCAGCTTATATGGCCCAAATGAAAAACAGGGTTTGTTATTTAATGAATTGTTACCAGTGATTGGGTGATATCCCTATTATAATGCAGGAAGATTATGTAATTTAACAGAAAACAGAAAAGATAGAAAAATGATGACAGAAAAAGACCACATGCTCTATGTTTCTAAACTCCAGGGTAGACAATAGCGGTCGGGGTTCCATTAGAGGCAAAAGGGAGCAGCAGAGCCTGCTGTGCCTGAAAGAAAGGTTAGGGTTGGTAGATGTTTGAAGGAGCCTGTGCCCAGGAAAATGTGGCTATACGTTATCTCTTGGAACAAGGAGGAATGCAGTCTTCACATATGGGTGATGTCAGCACCAATGGAGTCTATGCAGGAACACTCCCCAATATCTAATAGGAAAGCCTTTTGGGAGCACTCCACTGCATCTGGGTGCCTGTCTTCCCATCTTTCCAACTCCTCACTTCAGCTTTTTGTTTTCCACAGAGCCAGCAGGACATGTCGTCCTGTCACCACTAAAAAACATCTTTTTTGTGTGGATCATCCTGCTTCTGCCTTCCTGTTAATGCCAGTCCATCGAATCCAACACTGGTCCCAATAATTCCTTTTTTATTTTTTCTTTAACCCAGTTTCACCTCTACAGTAGGCCTTTAGGCCTCCATAGCCTTATCTTCAATCTGAAGACAACCTTCTTGAGGCATGGAAAAGCCAACTAGTGGTTTTAAAAAGTGTGCTGGTATCATCTAAGTCACTGATAAACAGGACTAGTGTCTCAAATGTTTGGGGCCCGAATATCAACCCAGCTCTTGTCCTTTGTGCCAGCAAATGAGAGAGAAGCCTAAAGAACCGAACCAAACAGTACGGATGGTTGTTTGCCTCGGACTTGATGTCACTGGCTTCCACTTCTTCGAGGGCATCGTCTTCCTCAAGGGTCTCAGGTTTCTTCAAAGTCCAAAAATAAAAGTAAGCCTAAGTCTCTGGCTACTCCACAGTCATCGGCATCGAAGACCAATACCAAGACCAGAGAGTCCCAGTATAAGCATTGCAACTCCCCCTAGAGGTGCTTCCAATGCCAACCAGACCAAGCGGGAGGATCTGTCCTCCAAACCACAAGAGGGGCTCCAGAGGAATCAACCTCCAGAGAGCTACCGGTTCCATGATCTGGGATGGTGGTTCAAAGCCCCATGGGAGATTCCACCCAGCCATTGGCCATCTCGCTGGACCAGCACATGCTGGCTCTAGAGAGGAGTCTGGCAGCTTCTGTACCAATAACATTGAGAGCTCCACGAGTGCAGGCTTCTACACCAAGCCTTAAAGCAAGGGTATCGGCTCCAATGCTAGCCCTCGAACCGGCATCGATGGAAACCCCGAGGGCAGTACCGCCGTTGGAAATGATAGAGTCCTCCAATATCCAAACAATTCAAACTGACATAGGTCTCGGTTCCAATACTTCCAAGCATCGGTATTGGTATCCACATTGACCTTCGATGTCCACAAAGCATCAAGGTTGAACTCGGGACCACCGATATTTTGACTTCTTGCCAGACTGATTCCAGTTAATCAGAATCTGCTGATGGATAACTATTCCAAGGAATGTCCAGACATCACTTCGGACCCTTGGCCGCTCAGGAACAGTCCCCACCAGAGGATATGCATATTCAGGACTTCATATGTGACATGGTAGTAGGGCTCACCCTCACCAGTAGCCTTGGAAAAAGAACCTAGGGCAGAGCAACTGGAGATACTCCAATACCCTCCCACGCCCAAGGAGGTAGCTACATTGCTGATGCATCGGATCTTACACTCCGCATGTGGGAAGCCTCGCTCATGATTCCGCCTGTCAACAAGAAGACCGATACCAAGTACCAGAGTGCCCCGACTTCCAAAAACCTAAGCTCCCCCACCACTCCATGGTGGTGGAATGGGCGATGCGCATCATAAAGAGCTCAAAGAACCATTCATCCATTCCACTTGGCAGAGACTCAAGGACAATCAATGTCTTTGAGCGATGATACTTTCAAGCATGCATGATGGCCTCCAGAATCAACTCTTGCATGCTGGTACAATGGCATTTTTCTGAAGGATGTCACCAGGGATCTGGAGACTTCCACCCCCATGCTTCCTGATGATAAGCGAAGTGCTTTCCAGACACTCATCAAGCAAGACCAAAATACTTCTCTCACCCATGGCTTCTTTTGATGCTTTTGAATCAACTAGCAGAGCTTCAACAGTCTGCATTGGTGGAGCTCATAGAATGGCCTGGTTACAGGCAACAGGTCTCAAACAATGGGTCCAAGGTAAACTGGCCATTATCCCATGTACTGGATAAAACCTTTTTGGCAAGGACTGGAGAGAAAAAGCAGGGGAGATTGAGACGGACAATCTCACCCTAAAATGCCTTTCCAGGAAAACAGCTAACCCATCCAGCCTCAGCAGGGTTCTCGTAAGCCCAAGGCTCCTAAGCCACAACCTGTGCTTGGTTTTTGACTCCTGGAGAGCATTGGCAATCTGCCCCTGGAGAGTCCTCAGCCCCTCCACATAGTTGGCAGACTGTTACTATGCCCACAGGTGGCACCTCATAACATCAGAGCATTGGACACTCCAGATTGTCCAAAGGGGTTATCAGCTTTACTTTGAAACCTTACTACCCCCCTCCTCTCCCCCCCCCCCCCACACAGACAGCTTTACAAGAGATAATCCCACTCAACCCCTTCAAAGCACGCTGAAAAGATGTGACCAGCCTGTTTTCTCAAGGTGCCATAGAAAGAGTCCCTCCTCCTCAGGAAGGGATGGGTTTCTATACTCTCCATATTTTCTCATTCCAAAGAAAACAGGAGGATTCAGGCCCATCTTGGATCTGAGAGACCTAAACAGATTCATGGTGTGAAAAACAATGAAAATGATTTCTCTACAAACTCGTCTACCATACCTCCAGAGACAGGATTAGCTATGTTCTGTAGACCTAAAGGAGGTGTACAAGTATTTACTGATCAATTTCTTGCACAGACCGTATCTGTGCTTCATGTTTCAGAGAAACCATTATCAATACCAGTTTATCCCCTTCGATCTAGCCTCTGCCCCAAGAGACTTCACAAAATGCATGGTAGCAGTTACTGTCTACCTACACACTTTCCAGATATTCATCTTTCCTTACTTAGATGACTGGCTGATCAGGGGAGACTCCCCTCAAGAGGTAAGGCTCTTCCTTCATCGCAGAGTCACGATGCTCCAACACTTGGGCTTTCTCATAAACTTCCCAAAATCTCACCTCACTCTTAACCCAACAACAAGAGTTCATCAGAGCGCTCTTAGACCCTAAACGGGCCCAAGCTTTCCTTCCACAAGAGTGCCGTGCCTGCCAAAATGAGCTGGCAAAGGGTGTGCAAAAGCAAAGCCAGGTAACAGCTTGAGGACATATGTGACAAGCTATTAGGACACATGGCCTCCATGGTCCATGTCCCCTACGCTTGATTACACATGCAACAAGTGCAATGGACTCTGTCTTCTCAATGGATGCAAGAAAAGGGGCATCTCAAGAGACAACACACATTACCCCTCAACTGATTAGATCCTTTCAGTGGTGGTGTTCACCACAGAACCTTCTCGTTGGCTCATCTTTTCAAATGCCTCCACCTCGATGTACCCTGACAATGGATACTTCCAAGCTAGGCTGGGAAGCGCATCTGAAGACCTAACCATGCAAGGACTGTGGACACAACAAGAATTTGCCCTGCAGATCAACCTCCTAAAACTAAAGGCATTGACAAATGCTCCAGTTTTTTCAACCCCAACTATCGGGGCAACCTGTTCTAGTCAGGACGGACAACCAACTTGCCATGTTCTGCGTGAACAAAAGATGAGACAGGGTCCTGTCCCCTCTGTGAGGAAGTGCATCACCTGTGGTCCTTTGCCCTCTCACACTGCATTCACTTCAGAGCAGTGTACCTCCAGGCAAAAGCAATGTCCTTGTGCATAGGCTAAGCCATATCCTTCATCCACATGAGTGGACCTTGCATTGGGAGACAGCTGCTTAGATCTTTTGCACATGAAGAACCCCCTGCATATATCTTTTTTCCCAATCTGAAAAACATACAGCTTCCACTCTTGCTCCAGATTTCCATCACTGCACCAACAGGCCCAGGCTGCCTTCCTTCTACATTGGGGACAGGGACTATTCTACACATTCCCATCCATCCCCTTGATACCCAAAACACTTTTCAGGCTGATGGGCTCCATGATCCTCATAGCCACCTTTTGGCCACATCAATCGTGGTTTCCTCTGCTGCTTTGACTTGCACAGACTCAATGTCTCAGTCTGGGATTTGCACCCAAACTCCTCTCAGGACAACAGGACACTCCTCCATTCCATTCTTTACTCCCTATGTCTGACAGCATGGCTGCTGAAGGGATAGTGCTTGCTGACCTCGACCGAACACAGGCGGTCAAAGATGTTGTCCTTGCATCACGCAAAGATTCCACCAGGCAATCTTATGCCTTCAAATGGCATAGGTTAAGAACATAAGAAATGCCATACTAAGTCAGACCAAGGTCCATCAAGCCCAGTATCGTTTCCAACAGTGGCCAATCCAGGTCACAAGGACCTGGCTGGTTCCCAAAAAGATTCCACAATGCTTGTATTGGGGCAAGCAATGGGTCTTCTTTAATAATGGTTTAGGGACCTTTCCTCCAGGAACTTGTCCAAACCTTTGTTAAACCGAGCTACACTAACAGCTTTTACTACATCCTCCAGTAATGAATTCTAGAGTTTCATTAAACGTTGAATGAAAAAGTATTTTCTCTTATCGTCTTAAAAGGGTTACACCGTAGCTTCATTGTATGTCCCTTAGACTTTCTACTTTTTAATGGTGTAACTACTCCATTCATTAATTTATAGACCTCTATCATACCTCCCCTCAGCTGTCTCTTCCAGGTTGAAGAGTCCTAACCTTTTAAGCCTTTCCTCATAGGGGTATCCTTCTATGGCCCTTACCATTTTGGTGTCTCTTCTCAGTACTTTTTCTAATTCTGCTATATCTTTTTTAAGATACAGCAACCAGAATTGCACACAATAATCAAAGTGCAGTCGCACCATGGAAACAATACAGAGGCATTATAATATCCCTTATTTATTTTCCATTCCTTTCCTTATGATTCCTAGCATTTTATTTACTACTTGGCTGCTGCTGCTGCACACTGGGTGTAGGATTTCAATGTGTTTTCCATGATGCCGTCTAAATCTTTTTCCTAGGTGGTAGTTCTTAATGTGGAACCTTGTGTTGTGTAGCCATAGTTTGGCTTGTTCTTTCCTAGGTGCATAACTTTGCATTTGTCCACATTAAATTTCATCTGCCATGTGAACATCCAGTCTTCCAACTTATCAAGGTACACTTGTGACTTTTCATAATTCTCTTGGGTTTTAACAGCGTTGAATAATTTTGTCTTATCTGCAAATTTGCTTACCTCACTTGTTCCCGTTTCCAGGTCATTTACAAATATGTTATAAAGCAGCGGACCAAGCACAAGATCCTGGGGTACTCCACTATTCCCCTTTCTCCATTAGGAAAATTGGCCATTTAGCCCTACTCTCTGCTTTCTATCTTTAAACCAGTTCCTGATCCACAATAGTACACTGCTTCCTATCCAGTGACTTTTTAATTTCACCAAGAGTCTCTCATGAGGGACCTTGTCAAAGGCTTTCTGAAAATCCAAATACACTATATCGTCCAGCTCACCTTTTTCTACCTGTTTATTCACACTTTCAATAAAATATAACAGATTAGTAAGAGAAGACCTTCCTTGGCTAAAGCCATGTTGGCTTTCTCCCATTAAACCATGACTATCTACATGTTGTGTAATTTTGTTCTTTATAATGGTTTCTGCCATTTTTTTCAGTACTTGCATCAGGCTCACTGGTCTGTAGTTTCCCGGTTTGCCCTCTGGTGCTCCTCAAAGGACACTGACCCCTTTTCTTGCCCAGGTGAATCCCTTCTACAATATGTCCCCCACTTATCCTTAGCAGGTCTTAAGACTAACTCAATGAGGATTCATCTTGGTGCAATTGTGGCCTCTCGCAGACTACTAGATAGACAGCCGATCTCCTGACACCCCTTAGTAGTACGCTTCATGTGGGGTCTGCTGCTGTCTAAGCTGCCTCTGGTGTCCTGGCACCTCATCATGGTTCTCACTCAACTTCTAAAGCCTCCTTTCGAGCCTTTAGCTGAAATTTCTATCTTGGAAGATCATCTTCCTCATTGCCCTCAGGCAAGCTCTGGTGGCAGATCTGCCCTATACCTGGTTCCACCATGATAAGGTAGTTCTGCATACCTATCCGCATTTCCTTCCTATCATTTGGTGAGTATCACCTCCTGGAATAGAATCCAATGGCCCACAACTCTTCGGCTATAAGCTTTTGACCTCAGGGATCACTGCTCCCCCACCCCCATACCAGTCTGGTACCCAGGAGCTAGTGCTTCCCATATGTGAAGACTGCATAACTGCTTGTTCATGGAGATAACGTAGTTACTCAGCTGTAAGAGGTGATCTCCAGAAACAGCAGGAATCTGTCTTCATAAACCACCCTCATCCCCTCAGAGTTGTAGGGTTCTTTTATTTTTTTCTCTTCCTCTCAGCTACAAATTCAACTGAGAAGAAAAGTTGGGAAGGCAGGCATAGTGGAGTGCTGCCAAAGGCTTTCCTAATGGATGCTGTGGTGCATTCCCACACGGGCTCTGCTGATGCTGTCGCCCATATGTGAAGACTGATTCTTGCTGTTTCCAGAGATCACCTATTACAGGTGAGTAACTACATTTTATTCATAAGAATATAAGATATGCCATACTGGGTCAGACCAAGGTCCATCATGCCCAGTATCCTTTTTCCAACAGTGGTCAATCTAGGTCATAAGTACCTAGCAGTCTCAACAAAAGACACAGGTTCCACAATGCTTGTATTGGATCAAGCAGTGATATACTGGGTCCATTTTAATAATGGTTTATGGCCCTTTCCTCCAGGAACTTGTCCAAAACCTTTTTAAACCTAGCTACACTAACAGCTTATACTACATTCTCCATTAACAAATTCCATTGTTTGATTACACGTTGAGTGAAAAATATTTTCTCTTATTAGTCTTAAATAGTTTACCCTGTAGCTTCATTGCATGTCCCCTAGTCTTTCTATATTCTGATAAAACAGTTGAGCTATGTTTACCCGTTCCACTCCATTCATTAATTTATAGACCTCTATCATATCTCCCCCCCCTTAGCCATCTCTTTTCCAGGTTGAAGAGCCCTAATCTTTTTAGCCTCTCTTCATAGGCGTATCCTTCCATCCCCTTTACCATTTTGGTGGCTGTTCTCTGAACCTGGAGTGGAGTAGCCGCCTAGTGGTTAGAACACTGGCTTGGTAACCAAGCAACCAGGGTTTGATTCCCTCTAGCACTCCTTGTGCCAAGTCACTTAACCCTCCATTGCCTCGGAAGAAAGGCCTGGCAATCTACTTCCGGTGACACTGCCAAGAAAACCCAGGAGCTTCTGGGTCGCTAGGAGTCAGGACTGACTCAAAGGCACACATTGCATTTTCTCTGAACCTTATCTAATAACACTATATCCTTTTTAAGATACAGCAACCAGAATTGTGCACAATATTCAAGGTGAGATCGCACCATGGAACGATACAGAGGCATTATATCAGCCTTTGTTTTATTTTCCTTATGATACCTAGCATTCTATTTGCTCTCTTGGCTGCCACTGTTATCCACAATGAGGCCTAAATCTTTTTCCTGGGTGGTGGTTTCTAATATGGAACCTTGCATCATGTAACCATAGTTTGGGTTGTTTTTTGTCCTAGCTGCATAACTTTGCACTTGTCCATATTAAATTACATCTGCCATTTGGATTCCCAGTCTTCCCATTTATCAAGATCCTCTTGCAATATTCCACAGTCCTCATGGGTTTTAACAACATTAAATAATTTTCTCTCATCTGCAAATTTGATTTCTCCAGGACCAAGCAGGAAGTCAGTCCTCACATATGGGTGATGTCGGCGCCGACAGAGCCCTTGTGCGGAGCATTTCCCCAGCTTTCAAGGAAAGCCTTTGGGAATGCAGCGCACATGCGCCGTTCCCTTCCCGCCCAAGGGTGCCATCTTGCTCAGTTTTTCTTTTTCCACGGAGCCCAACGGACATGAGTTCATGTCACCCGGGAAAAGTGGATTTTTTTTTCTGCTAGTTTGGCTTTTTCTGTTCCGGTTCGACGTCGGTTCCCCTTCCCGCCTGGGCTCAGTACACCGGTATCGAATCCGGAATTTCTGTTTTTGTCCTTCGTGACTAGCGTTCGCGCCTCTTTTATGTTTTCACTGGCAGCCCGGTCTTTGGACCTTGCAGGGGCCCTTTTTCCCCCCGATGGCTGCCAGCAGGTTCAAAAAGTGTGATCGGTGCAAGAAACTTATGTTTCTCACCAACACCCATGACTGCTGCCTCCGATGCCTCAGGCCCAACCATGACCCGCTGGTCTGTGGCCCATGCAGCAAAATGTCGTCGAAGGTACTTCGGAGCCGTCAGCACCAACGTGAAAGAATTTTCTCAGAGTCCACGTCTGGCCGGGCCCGGACTTCGTCAGAGGCCTCGACATCTTGGGAATCTGATCCCGAGCGCCGTCGGGGTTCCTCTGAGAGTCTCCCATCCAGGAGCACAAAAGGAAGAAGCTTGCGAGGGAGGCGTCGGTGGAGGCGCCTTGGTCCTCGAGGGCCAGGTCGCATAGCCCTGACTGCCGCCCCGGGCTCTCGGAGAGGCCATCCAAACTACCTCGTGTCCCCGAGTCACGTAAGTACTGTTGTCCTCGTGGACTCTCCTCTTGGGGAACCGCTGTTGGGGCCCCGAGTCGGGGGCTGCTGAGTCTCCTGAGCTTGGAGTCAGGCTGATGGCCTTAGAGAGCAGCTTGGCTGCCTTCATGGAACAGCAGCGGGTGCTGATTGTCTGTCAGTCTGACCGGTGCATCTGCCCCAAACACCGGGACCTCGATGTCTAAGTCGACCCTGGAGACCGAGCCGATCCTAGAGTCAATGAAGTCAAGTCGATCCTCGGTCAAAGTCCCCCTAGACCTCCCATGCGGGGCTGAGGTCGTCAACGCCGATACCCTCGGCATCAGGGCAGGAGGCACAGAAGCCCACATGGCCGGAGTCGGCGTGGGAGATGGAGAACGAGGAGTCCCCGGACACCTTCTGGACCCGGTGCGTCCCTTCGGACTCCCCAGAGTCCGAGCCTCGGAGAAGGTCCCCCCCCCCCCCCCCGGAGGATATCCGGTTCTCGGACTTCGTGAGGGACATGGCCAAGGCTTTGGCATTCCCTGCGAAGGAGGAGCCTTGAGCCGAGGAGCTCGATGCCCTCCAGTATAACTTTCCTCCGAAGGAAGCCTTTACTGTACCGGTTCCTCCAGTGCTGGAACGGCTGCTCTTCCGTATGTGGGAGGCGCCGGTTCTTAGCAAAATGGGTCGATTCCATTTATCGAGTCCGTAAGAGCCCTGGGTTCCAAAAGGCGCAGCTACCGCACAATTCCATGGTTGTGGAATCGGCCATGCACCGCCTGAAGAGTCAGAAGATGCACTCCTTGGTGCCCCCCTCCCCCCCCCGGCCGGGAGGCCCGGAACCTGGATGCCCGTGGTAGAAAGTGCTTCCAGGGCTCTATGCTATCTTGCCGTGTCCAGACCTACCTGCTGTACATGGGCATGTACCTACAAGACCTGGCAAAGGAGACTGCCGGGTTCTCAGCTGGTCTCTCCGAGGAACCTTTGCACTGTGCAATCCAGCTGGACAGTGTTCTTTTGGAGACTGGAAGTCCCAAATGACTAGGATCAAAAGCAACAAATAGTTGAGAGGACTTTCTATGTTGCTGTGTCCTTTGCAAGGCCAAAGCCCTTTTACAGTCCAAAGTATGAAGATTCCTTTCTGCATTTGAGGCGTGAGACCTTGGGAAGAATACAGGAGGGTAAACCACTTGGTTTAAATGAAAAGGTGACACCACCTTTGGCAACGCGTCCGCGTCTGCTTCCAGGTACCAGATCACATTGCAAGCCTCCAGCAGCAGCGTCCCGCATGTCCTATTACCTCTGCTGAGCTCCTTAAAGCCATTTCCTCTTCCCACTAGACCACCTGCCCCCTTGACCCCATCCCTTCTTCCTGGCTTCTTAACCCCTCTCTCGCCCTTATTCCATTCGCTCTGACTATTCTCAACTCCAGTCTTACCTCCGGTCACTTCCCCACTATCTGGAAACACGCCATAGTCTGTCCCCTTCTTAAAAAGCCCACCCTGCCAACCCTGCCAATTGGCGCCCAGTAGCCAACCTCTCTTTCCTCTCCAAGATCCTCAAAAAACTTGTTTTTTCTCAGCTTGCCACTCATCTCAATTCCACCTTTTCCCTCCAACCACGCCAGTCAGGGTTCCTTGCCGGTCACAGCACTGAAACCATCCTTTTAGCCCTTCTCTCCGAAATTCACCGTTCCCATGATCGTGGTGACCTCTCCCTTGTTGTCTCACTCGACCTCTCCTCCGCCGCCTTTGATGATGTCGATCACCGTACCCTCCTCTCACGTTTGTCTGACCTGGAAATTTATGGGTACGGTTCTGGGGTGGTTTCGCTCTTTCCTCTCCTCTCTTACTTTTGCTGTTCACATGGGCCCCCACGCCTCATCTTCTTTCCCATTGCAATGTGGGGTTCCTCAGGGTTCCATCCTCGATTCTTTACTATCAACATCTTCCTTGCTCCTCTAGCTCTACTCATCCAGCAATCTGGCATCTCCTCTTATATCTATGCCGATGATATCCTCTTAGTTTATCACACCTCCTCTTCTGCTCCCGACCTCTCCCCGCTTAACGACTGCCTCTCTCTTGTTGCCTCCTGGTTTAGTCGCAACTTTCTCCATGTTAACCCTTCCAAGTCCTCTGCCATCTGGTTCTCCTTTGGTGCCCACTCCACCACTCTGTCCCCCACTATGTCTGCCCATCCCATCCCTCTTGTTTCTACCCTGCGATACCTTCGTGTCACTCTTGATTCCTCGCTTTCTTTTCACCACCATATCTCCTCTGTGGTGCGCACCTCTTTTTTCCACCTCCGCAGAATTAGATCTATCCGCCCATTTCTTTCTACTACTCTCGTTCTCTCTCTCGTGGTCACTCGCTTAGACTACTGTAATGCCATTCTTGCAGGTCTTCCCTGGTATCAGCTCCGCTGTCTCCAACTAGTTCAGAACACTGCCACTCGCCTTATCACTCACTCCCCTGCTAGCGCTCATGTCACTCCCTCCCTTCTTTCTCTTCACTGGCTTCCCATCTCCGTCTGCTTCATCTATAAACTTCTTACCATCACCCACAAAGTACTGCACACCAGTGTCCCGCAATATCTAGCCGACATTATTCGCCTTCAACCAGCCCCTCGTCTCCTTCGTTCCGCTCATGGTAATCGGCTCTTTCTTCCCTCCCCTCTCAGGCCCACCTTGAGCTCACCCTTCATTCTGCCTTCTTTTTCCTTAGTCCCGCCCTCTGGAATTCTCTCCCGCACTCCCTTCGTACCGAACCCTCCTTCCCCCAGTTCAAATCACTCCTTAAAACCCACCTCTTTCGCCAGGCCTACAACCTTCTTGCTCTTGCTGATGGCTCGGACCTCTCCTCGCCCCCTCAAAGCCAGTTTAGTTGTCCCCTGTTTAATTCACCCAACAGCTCTCCACTGCCTTAAGTCCCTGTCTTCCCAATGCTGTGTCTCAAACCTGCCCATCGCTTTGTCTCACTTTCCTGTCTTTTAATGGCGTTCCTTTTTCTTTTCTATCTTTCATAGCCAATAGTTTATTGTATTGTGCACCGCCCTGATGCCTTGCAAGGGCGGTATATCAAGTTTAGCAAATAAAGATAAAGGTGAGTCCTAAGGACTACCTTATCATGATGGAACCTTGTATAAGGAGGATCAGCCACCAACACTTGCAATTCACTGATGCGACATGCTGATGTGATTGCAATAAAAAAGATGACCTTCCAGGAAAAGAATTTCCAACAGAAGCAGAAGAACCATCAACTCAAACACCCTCCACGTTCCAGCAGATATAAGATCTGTCAAAGCCAGTACTAGTAACAGAGCCTACTCATACACAGCACCGACACTCTGGAACCAACTGCCGCCGGAGCTGCGAGCTAGCAAAGACCTAATAGACTTTAGAAAAAAACTCAAGACTCACCTATTTCAGAGTCAGTACAACTTGATTTAAATCCAAGCGGTTTATGCTATGCCACCCAGGGAGCCAGGGATGCATTTATGTAAAAATGTACATATGTAAGTTATTGCTCCTCGCTACACAAAGAACCCATTCCTATGTGTTGTGCTTACCCTACAAACATGTATATACTTCAAATTTTACTGTCCTGATTTGACAGTTTCCATTAAGTAATCAAACCCGCTGCTGATCGCTGGAAGTAGCGGTATATAAATGTTTGCTAAATAAATAAATAAAAGAGGTAGTGGCTAATGGTTCAAAGGGCAGTTTCATGAGCTGCCCAAGAACCAGATTTAAGTCCCATGCCACCGATGGTGGCTTAATGGGAGGCTTAGTTAAAAGAAGGCCTCTCATAAATCTCGCTATGAGAGGAAATAGATTGTCCATTTAGAGGCTTGAAAGAAGCTGCAATAGCACTCAAATGAACTCTCACTGAATTAGTCTTAAGCCTTGCATTTGATAAATGAAGGAGATACTCCAGTAATGATTCCAGAGGTATCGCAAGAGGGTTAAGACCCTTCTGCGAGCACCATATGGTAAACCTTTTCCACTTAAATGAATAAGAGCGTCTTGTGGAAGGCTTCCTGGAAGCATAAAGGATATCCTTTACCTGCTGGGAAAGGTTAAGACCGTGAAGTTCTAGGCTTTCAGCAACCAGGCCCTGAGATGCAGAGGCTGGGGATTGGGATTCCACAGCATCCCGTCCTCTTGAGAAAGGAGATTTGGAGCAGATCCTAACTCCAGAGGCGGAGCTTGAGAGAGATGTAGGAGCAGAGGGTACAACATTTGCCGTGGCCAACGTGGAGCTATGAGAATCATATGACCTCTGTCTCTCTGAAGCTTGAACAGGATTTTGGGAATTAGGGGAATGGGTGGAAAGGCATACAGGAAGTCCTGACCCCAATGGAGGAGGAAAGCATCCCTGGCCTGACAACCCTGAGCTGGAATTCTGGAACAGAACTGGGGAAGTTTGGCATTCAGCGGACTTGCAAAGAGGTCTATGTCCGGGGTTCCCGAAAATTGGAACATTTTGGGCACCTGGTCTGCATGGAGAGACCATTCGTGTGGAAGCAGAACTCGACTGAGTCTGTCTGTCCAAGAGCTTTGAATGCCTGGAAGATACACCACAAGGAGATGAATCTGATGCTCTCTGGCGAGGGCCCATAGTCGCAAAGCTTTGTTGCAGAGCGACAGAGAGCCTGTTCCGCCCTGCTTGTCAAGTAGAACATGGCTACTTGATTGTCCGTTTGAACTAGGACTGTCTTGTAGCTGAGCTGGGTGTGGAATACTCGAAGAGCAAGGAAGATTGCTGTGAGTTCCAGGAGATTGATGTGTAGATAGGCCTCCTGTTGAGTCCAGGTACCCTGGGTAGAGCGGCCTTGCAGGTGGGCTCCCCAACCCACCTGTGAAGCATCTGTTGTTAGAGTGGCTTGGGGTGGGGGTTGCTGAAAAGGAGACCCCACCAAAAGGTTTTGGGGTGACTGCCACCATTGGAGGGACAAAATAAGGCGATCTGAGTTTGCTATTTTGTCTGACAGGCAACCTGACGCCTGAGTCCACTGAGTGGATAAAGTCCACTGGGCTGCCCTCATATGGAGGCGAGCATAAGGAACCACATGCACGGTGGATGCCATGTGGCCTAGCAACTGTAACATTTCCCGAGCAGTGAGGTGATGTTTTAGCACTGCTTGGGAAGCTAATTGCACTATGCGAAGGCAGCAGGGCTGTGGAAGGTAGGCCCTTGTCTGTCTGGTATCCAGCAGAGCTCCTATAACTCTAGGGACTTAGTGGGAGCAAGGATGGATTTTGGGAAGTTTATAACAAGTCCCAAATACTGAAGGATGCGCATTGTGCGAGAGAGAGCAACCCTGGCCTCTGGATCTGAAGGGGCTCGAATGAGCCAGTCGTCTAATTAAGGGAAGACAAATATTCCCAGGGTGCGGAGGAATGCTACCACCACAGCCATGCATTTTGTGAACACCCTTGGTGAAGAGGCCAGGCCAAAGGGAAGAACCCTGTATTGGTAGTGCTTCCCTTGAAACAGAAAGTGAAGAAACTTTAGGTGAGTTGGATGGATGAGAACATGAGTGTACGCATCCTTGAGATCTAGAGAACAAAGCCAATCCTGACTCTGAAGGTATGGCAGCAGAGTTCCTAGAGAAATCATTTTCAACAGGAATTTAGTCAATTCTCTGAGATCTAAAATGGCTCTGTCCCCTCCTGTTTTCTTTGGAATAAGGAAAAAGGGGGAGTAAAACCCTGTACCCCATTGGGGAATGGGTACCTCTTCTATTGCCCCTTGAGCAAGGAGCATAGTGACCTCTTGACTTAACTGGTTGTTGAGAGAGGTCTGAGAATTTAACTGCTTTACCATTGTAGGAGGGGAGCATGCTGAGGTAATGAAGCTTATACCCCTCTCTTACAATAGACAGAGTCCAATTTTCTGCTGTTATCTGCCCCCATCTGGGGGCAAAATGACATAACCTTCCTGGGATGGAGGAGGGTTCTAGGCCGTTCAGGGCCAGGAAGGCAAAGTTCTCTAGATAGGAGTCAAAGCCCCTGTGGAGGTTGAGTCTGCTGAGCCGGATGAGGCTTAGCTACTTTTATCTTTCTTTGCCTAGGTTGTTGCTGCTGCCCCTTTAGGGCAGACTGACCTAAACGATGCCCCTGCTGTGGGTATAGGAGGGATAAAACCTCCTCTTCTTATTGAAGAATGGTTTCTTAGAGGATTTTTTCCTCGCAGGATCAGCCTTAGATTTAGACAATCTAACCAAAGTGATATTGTCAGCATCTATCTCATTATAGCTTTTTTTCCTGCCAATTCTTGCCAAAGAGATTATCTCCTGTGCAAGGAATATTCCCTAGTTTATCCTGTACCCAAATTTCCAAGTCAGATGCCTGGAGCCAGGTAATCCTACGTGCACCTATGGCAATGGCAGAGGTTCTGCTTATGCAGTCAACGGCTGCACGATTCACAAACTTGGAAACATCCTGAGCATGTTTGACAAGGGTGAGGTAATCTTGCCTCTTATCATTAGGAAGGAGAGGGCTCATAAGCTCTAAATCTCCTATGACCTCCTTAAGGAACATTCCCATATATAAGATATAGGAACTGATCCTAGCAGAAAGCATGGAAGCCTGGAAGGTTCAATGTCCAAAGGCGTCAAAAGTCCTACACTCACATCCTGGAGGATTAGATGCATGCCTTTTTGCACTCTTTATCCTTCTCATAGCTGATTCCACTACCATGGAATGGTGTGGTAATTGAGTCTTTTGAAACCCAGGACAAGGAGGAACTCGATACATGGTGTCAAGGTCTTCTAGAGTGAGGAGATGTGGTTAGAGGTGTTTCCCACATCCTTAACATGAGATCATACAAGATCTCATGAATAGGTAAGGTAGCTGCCTCCTTGGGAGCTTTACGGTATTGTAGGATTAATAATTCCTTTGCCCTAGGCTCTTTTTCAGGAGCCACTGTGATGGAAAGACCTCGGGACATATCCTCTGGTGGAGACATCCTATGCTGAGGAGAAGAAGAATCCTCAGGACGAAGTACTCTGGTATCCACAGAGCTTTCAGAGTCTTCAGACTCATCTGAGGATTAGAAGTAGAGTGGTCAGAACCTAAACATTTAAGGCACCACTCATGGGTGTTGGTGATGGAGATGGTACCGCCAAACTTAGAACACTTTTTAAAACCCGAAGCGGGTTTTTCCATTCCGAAGGAAAAGTTGGACCTAGTGCCCAAAATGGCACGTGGCACCTGAAGAGAAAATTACTGGAAAAACTCCAGAAAGAAAGTTTTTTGTTTTTTTTTTAAGAAAAAAAGAAAGAAGAACCAATGGTACTGGTGTAGCGTTGACGGAAGGCAGACGTGACCACAAAAAAGAAGGGATTTTTTTTCTGCTGTGACAGGATGTGCAACCTGTCAGCTCCACGTAAAATGAAGAACTGGAGAGGGACAGTTTGGAAAGGCGGGAAGGCAGCATGCAGGCACTGTGGGATGCTCCCAAAAGCTTTCCTATTGGATGCTGGGGAGCATTCCTGCGCAGGCTCTGTCGGTACCGACGATACCCATATGTGAAGACTACATTCCTGCTTGTTCTTGGAGATCAGGTGTTCTCCAGGAGCAGCAGCAGGAATCAGTCCTCACCATCCTCCCTCCTCCCCTGGAGTTGTAGTCATATACTTCATTTTGGTTTTGCTGTCTTTTAGCTATGTCATCAGAGTGAGCAAGATGGCACCCTTGGGCGGGAAGGGGACCGCGCATGCACGCTGCATTCCCCAAGGCTTCCCTTGAAAGGTGGGGAAATGCTCTGCACGAGGGCTCCGTCGGCGCCGATGTCACCCATATGTGAGGACTGATTTTTGCTGCTCCTGGAGAACACCTGTTACAGGTGAGTAACTACTCTAACCTCACTCGTTCTTCCCTTTTCCAGGTCATTTATGAATATGTCAAAAAGCAGCAGACCCAGCACAGAGCCCTTGGTTCCTCCACTATGTCTACACAATTCCTACAGTAGGATTGAGATGGGATGGGTGAGTGGGTATTTAATGCACACAGTGCAGGCAGTAGAACAAGGCATTATTACATGTACAGACTATGCCCCGATCTTGCTGGTGCCGTTCCTGGCAGATGTATTCAGTGGGGTCTGGATCGATGGTTAAACCAGGGATGGACTACATGGTCTAAAGATCCTACAGACCTCTCGCTCATGTCAATTTGGATGCTAAACTATGAGCAACAATCACCTTCAGGGGTATGTTCCTAAGTTGTTGCATAGGGATCAAACCAGGTTTATCCAGGGACAGCAATGGTGGAGGGGAACAGTGTTAGGAAGATCTTAAACCTGACCTAGAAATTACAGATGCATGGGGAGAAGACCGTTTTCCTCATGGTAGATGCAGAGAAAGTATTCAACAGGGTGGCATGGGAGTTTATGTTGGTTGGAGAGAATTGGTGAAGACAGAGGATCTCTAAAGGAAAAAAAAAAGGGATACTTGTAGTGGTTGATTTGGAAGGACAGACTAGATAGGGCATGTGTTTTTTTTGTCATCATGTTTCTATTGTATGCTGCTACCTCGAATGAGGATTTAGATTAATAGGGGATATTCAGAGACCTTGCCCTGGAGGGTGTTACTCAAAAACACTGTTATTTGTGCTGGTAATCGAGCCATTACCGGCTAAAATTCAGGCACAGGAAGATATTAAAGGATTAGAGCTGGGAGCAGAGGTGGCGAAGATTGCCCTTTTTGCAGACTGTCATTTTCACCATTGGGGAGCCTCTGACTTTGCTACTAGTATTGATGATGGAGATAGCACAGTTACTTACCTGTAACAGGTGATCTCTGGGAACAGCAGGAATAAGTCTTCACATATGGGTACCTCGGTACCGACGGAGTCTGCGCGGGAACGCTTCCCAGCGTCCAATCAAAGAGCTTTTGGAAGCATCCCATCACACCTGCGTGCTGCCTTCCCGCCTTTCCCAACTGCCTCTCCTCAGTTAAGTTTTAAAGCTGAGACAAAGAGAGAGAGAGGAAAGGAAAGATAGATAGAAATACAACTCCTGGGGAGGTGGGTGGGTTGTGAAGACTTATTCCTGCTGTTCCCAGAGATCACCTGTTACAGGTAAGTAACTGTGCTATCTCCAGGAACAAGCAGGAATGAGTCTTCACATATGGGGACTCCTAAGCTGAGATGCCTGGAGTCCCAGCATGTCATAGGTTGGAACATGCTATCCCCCACAAACCAGGCATCCTGAGGATGGAGGGTAGGAGTTGAAGAGAGAAAGGTGCTGTGGAACAGTTAACCTAGCATAGGATTGCAGACAAGGAGTCCATGTGTGGATGATAATTGTCATCAATGATATTGCAAAGAAAAAATATTGCAATATGGACCTCCCCTAACAGGACTTCAGAGAAGTATGGAGGTTCATGGGATCTACTGGGGAACCCAGTAGAGGAACATCGAGAAGGACCTCACTGTAAGTGGAGGTAGTAAACCTGTAGGAAAAGCAATGGAGGTCAAAATCCTGAAAGGTAACCCCAGTAGGAAAAACTGGGGTAGTACAAAAACGGTGGGCCTTCAGCGGAAGGCTTTATGATAAAAGCCGAACTCTTTTGGCGGCAGAGTGGCTCACTCTTAGGAACAAAAAGAGAAAGACTAACCGATTTGGACAAACAGGCCCAGTCCTTGTGGGGAGAAAGGGTATGGGAACCCCTTGTATCCCAAAAGAAAGGACAAACGCCGGAGGCGTTAGAGCAGGGGTCTCAAACTCAAATTGCTTTGAGGGCCAAATGAGGACTTGTAAAGTAACCCGGGGGCCGCATAAGACGCGGGGCCTCATTTGCATAAGGGACCTCATTTGCATAAATATTTGCATAATGTTACCATACACTAACTTTTAGTAAACATGCCTCTTTAATGAGTATGGATAAAGAAAGACTAAAAGATTTAGAAACAAGAAGACAATAATTAAACTGGGAACCCCAAAAGCCAAACTTGGAATGTACAACAACACTGTAGAAATAAAACTATAAATTAATTTCCTCTTGTACTAAACAAAGCGCAAACATTAATGATGCACATTTTCCAGAGCTGACATATTCCAGTTAATAAATTCAAAATAAAGAGATATTTTTCTACCTTTTGTGCATTTCTTTCAGTTGCAATTGTTCCAGCCACTTTCTTCTGGTTTCTTCATGTCTTCTGCTAACTCTCCATCGTCTGCTTCCATTTGCCCTTTCTTCTCTCCTAGTTTTTTTCCATTCTCTCTCTACATCTGCTTTAACATACTAATCTTTCTCCTTTTTCTCTTTCCTCATTCCTATTTCATCCACTCAAATTTTACCCCTCCATCCTCAATCCCCACTTACTCTCACAATACCTGGCCAATTGTAGATTTGTCTTCCCCCCTCCATTTCACTTTCCCAGCTCCATCCCATTCTAATCCTCCCCCAACATCAGCTCCCTTCTAGTTCCAGCCCCACCCAGCATCCGCTCCCTTCTAGTCCCTGCATCAGTCCATTTCCAGTCCTATCCTAGCCCCCCATCAGCCCATTTCCAATCCTAGCTCCTTCCCCTCACAGCCCATTTCCATTCCAAGCCCCCCTCCCCATCAGCCATTTGCAGTTCAAGCCCCCTTCCACTCAGCCCATTTCCAGTCCTAGCAACCCCCCCAGCACATTACCAGTCCTAGACCCCCCATAGCCCATTACCAGTCATAACCCCCCTGCCAATAGCCCACTTCCAGCCCTAACCCCCATTACCCCATTTCAGTCAGCCCCTCCATAGCTCATTACGTTTCATACCTCCGCGCATCAGCCCACCTCCAGTCCTTCCTAACCCCCCCCTGCCCATTTCCAGTCCTAGCCCCCACCATAGCCCATTTCCAGTCATAACCCCCCCCCTGCCAATAGCCCATTTCCAGTCATACCCCCCCTGCCAATAGCCCATTTCCAGTCATAACCCCCCCCTGCCAATAGCCCATTTCCAGTCATATCCCCCCCCTGCCAATAGCCCATTTCCAGTCATACCCCCCCCCCCCCAGGTAAATAAAAAAACAACCTGGCTTCTGCTGCTGGCTTCTGCTGCAGCAGAAAATCAGCTGTCCCGCGGCCCCTTTCCCTCTGCGCGAGAGCCCTGAGTGTGCTTCCTCTGCGGCATGCTTTTTAAGCCGCGAAGAGAGTATTTCCCTCTCGCGCGGCTTAAGCCTATTCACTTTTCAAGCCTCGCGAGAGGGAAATACTCCCTTCGCGGCTTGAAAAGCACGCCGCAGAGGAAGCACATTCAGGGCTCTCGCGCAGAGGGGAACGGGCCGCAGGACAGAGCAGCAGAAGCCAGTTTTTTATTTTTTTTTAAATTGACCGTCGATTCTGCCGTTGCCACGGCGGCAACGGCAGCAGCAGAAGCCGTCGCGGGCCGCACAACCTTCTCCCACGGGCCGCATGCGGCCCGCGGGCTGCGTGTTTGAGACCCCTGCGTTAGAGCCTGTCATTAGCTGAAGATCCGCAATGTCTCTCCTAACTGAAGTCAGCTGGGAGAGATATTGGAATATGGAGAGCTTCAGAGATTATGGTAGGTGTTAATGGTAGGTGTTAAGGTTATGGTAGGTGTTAACTACCACCAAAGTGGTTGTGAGTGTAGGACCCCAAAACATGCTGGATAGCACAAGTATGGGTAAAGCCCATCTGTCAGAATCATATAGCTATATGAGCCTCGACAGTCAGGTAGATAAAGCAGAATACATATCTACCGATAGTAAAATATCTCGACAGATACATATAGATATAGATATATAACATATAGATATATGAGAATATATCTATAGTGAGATATGAAGGGCATAAAATACACACAAATGATAGATATAGACATCTGTAAGATGTGTGCTATAGGTATGAATATATAGGCCTCTATATGGAAGTCTGCAATGAAGCAGACAGAGATATGCCTACAAAAAGGTATTCACATAGGAAAATGTGGAGAGGAAAGATTCATCTAATAACAAGAAGGTGGAACCTACTTGAGAAGATATATAGAGAATCAATTCCCACTGGTTATGGCTACAGGGATGCTAGGTAGTAGAATAACCAGGATGGTTACGTGAAAAGCAGAGGATGATATCAGTCTGCAGCCAGCAAGTCCTGAGTATTCTAAAACTCTAGCATGGTAAGTGAACAGAAGACGCATAGGAATAAGATACCATGCTGACCTGCTTAAGGGCAAAAAGGTATCATGCGTTCTTACCATGAGGACGAGCTGGAAGGAGAAAACATATTCCCTATTGGAAATACTATGGACCAAAGCAGGGAATTAGCAACTCCTTAAGCTTTCACATAAGAGGAGGCCTATGTCCTTTATATTAAAAAGGAGAACTTTTCTAGTCATGGGAGACGACTGAAAAAGCCTTTTTCAACCATCTAGTATAGCTGTTGGAGAAAAAGGTCCCCCATGCTCTCCAGCAAGGGCCCATAGTGGAGAGCTTCTCTGTAGAATTGCAGAGAGCATGATGCAGGAGAATGAGGAGATAGAACTGGCTGCAGGAGAGCTAGTGCCTATGTCAACTATGCTGCCAAACCCAGGGGAATGGAGATGGCAGAAAGAGAAGACAATCCAACAAGCTTGTAGTGAAAACATTTCCAAACGGTGGAGGAAATCTAAAACAAGCGATAATAAGGCGCAATACTTAAGTCTCCTTAACAAATACAAAGACACTATTAACAGATCGAAAAGAGAATACCACACAAAAGTCATAAATATGGCACTCAATAAACCAAGAGAACTATTTACAATTATAAGGACACTAACAAAAACCCAAACTCCAGAGCCTGAACAATCAACGATAAGCGCACAAACTCTTGCAACTCATTTTGCTAACAAATTAAAAAACAAATCATCCAGCACAATCATAACCATACCCACGGAATTAAAACCAACAAATAAATGGATAACCTTTCAAGATATTGAACAAAAACACCTCCTCAATATCATATCAATGATCAACACCACTACCTCCCCTCTAGATCCTTGTCCGGTGTCATGGATAAAAAACACCAAAACTGAATTAGCTATACATATACAAAATATAGTAAACCAATCACTATCTAAGGGCATCATGCCAGATGCCCTAAAACTCACATCCTTACGCCCTATAATAAAAAATAATAAACTCAATCCTACAGACCCAAACTCCTACAGGCCCATAGCCAGCATACCGTTCATTGCCAAAGTGATAGAAAAAATCATACAGCTTCAACTGCAAGATTTTATTGACACACATGCACCACTTGACTCACATCAATTTGGCTTCCGCCCTTCACATGGAGTCGAAACTCTACTTATAACACTCATGGATGACCTCATAAAGGGCACTGACACATGCAACCAAGGTTACATCCTCATATTCATTGATATAGCCGGTGCCTTTGACAATGTCCACCACAACACACTTATTAACAGACTCCTAAGCCTAGGAATAGGAGGAACAATTCTACAATGGTTTATATCATACATCACAAACCGATCAATACGCGTTAAATTGGGTCAAGACACCTCTGAGCCATTCATACAAGGACAAGGTATTCCACAGGGCTCGGCCCTATCGGCCCTCCTTTTCAACCTATATCTCCAACCCATCACAAATATATTCAAAAAACATAAAGTCAACCACTATATATACGCAGATGACATCATGCTCACTCAACCAATAAACACAAATAATCCCAACTACCAGAACTTACTAAATTGTATCAGTGAAGCAAATACCTGGCTACAAAATAATAACCTTAGCATCAACCTAAAAAAAACTGAAGCAATGTTCGTAACAAGAAAACCAGATACTACTCTCCCAGAAACAATAACAATTAACGATACAATAATCCCAATCAAAAAGGAAGTAAAATACCTAGGCATCATAATAGACCACACACTTAGTATGATCCCTCACATAAAACAAACCGTGAAAACCATATTCTATAAACTCAAAACCATTCAACACCTACGACCAATACTAGACACACATGACTTCAGATCTGTTATCAGCACACTCATCACTCCTCACTTTGACTATTGTAATAGTCTACTTATCAGCCTCCCTCTCACAAATATTAACTTACTCCAACGAGCTCAAAACATCTGTGCCCGAGTAACAGCAAAAGCCCGCCTCACTGACCACATAACTCCCATCCTCGCTGAACTACACTGGCTTCCCATAAATAGTAGAATATCATACAAAATACTCTTAACCACATTTAAACTTATCAACGGCATATCACCTTCACATCTAACCACTCTACTACATGCTCCAAAAGAACATAGAACCCGCAGACAAAATGCAACCCACTCACTAGACATAAAAAAATCAATTCGAAAAACAAAAAAAACCACAAGCTCAAGAGCATTCTCATATGCAGCCCCCACCATATGGAATAAACTCCCACTAAACCTCCGCAAAATAAAGGATCTCCAGACATTCCGGAAAGAACTAAAAACATATCTGTTTAAAGAACACTTTATAAACCTTAATCAACCCCCTCCATCCTCCTCACCACACCTACATAAAAATCCTCCCTAAACACAGATCAAAAAGCCTCAAACCTCAACACACATAAGAAAAACAACCCTTCGAAACCATGATTAATAACTGACTAATGTAAATATTTGACTGATGTAAATAGTTCAGCATATGTATAATTATATGCTCCATGTTATTGTTCATGAAAAGTTAATTGTACATAATTTAAAGAAAATACTATGTTCTATGTAAAACAATGTTCAATATGTTAATTGTAAACTGTTCATTATGTTATTTGTAAACCGCCTTTGATCTTGGGAAAAAGCGGTATAAAAGAAAAGTATAAATAAATAAATAAATAAATAAGACAGATGACAGCACTGACTTGGAGCCACTACTAAGACCAGACAGAATGTTAGTGGAGGACAAATCTGGTTGCTGGTGGACAAGAACCAGTGGTCCAAACATTAAGGCTCCTGCATTGGCAGCTGCTTGCCAGACAACAGAAGAATGGTACTGTTTAAAAACAGAAAGAACAGACAAAACAAGAGTAGAAAACTCTGGACGTGTCTGATGAACTGCTTCAAAGCAAGATTGAAAAAGAGTCGTCAACTCAGAGAAGAGAACTCCGCACTGAAAAAGTAAGAAAACTAGAGAGGCTGAAGAAAAAGCCCTCCAGTGAAGCAATACCGCTCTTACAGAGGAAAAACCTGGTAAGAGGGTAAAGAGAATGGAGCTGAAGAAAACTTACAAAGTAGTAAGTTTATAGAAAGGAAAAAAGATATGCTGGCACAGGAAACTATCGTTTGATAGTGGATAGACCTCTTTCCCTAGCAGGAAAAAGAGGAGAACCCTGTGATCTAGAAGCATGAACATCCTGACAGCTCACAGAACATAGAAAGAATGGATGTCTTTCGGGAAGAGATCCATGTTTAGGATTTAGAATGACAGCAGTGAATTGCCTCTGTTGAGAAGAAGCAACTGCAAATTCTAATCCCAAGATTCACAAGCATCTGATGGATTGATCAGAAACCCTGTGGTTGCTGGGTTTGCTGAGCCTGGTGAGAGGTTGAACTCTGCAGACCAGGACGATGTTTCCCCTGTTTGGGAACATCTGTATGATGGGCAGATGATGCATAAAACCTTCTTCTCCTATGGGAAGAAAGTTTGGCAGGACATTTCCTACACCTACTGGGACAGAAGAAGGTGCAGAACAACCCTTAGGAACAGGTAAGTCAGTGGACAACTGAGTAACCTGACGTAAAGACTCCTTGTTGAAAAGATTGTCTCCAGTGCAAAGAGTATGTCCCAGTCTGTGCTGTGCCCATTTGTCCAAGTCTGAAGCTTGGAGCCAGGCTCTACGTCGTGCCCCTATAGTTATAGCAGAAGTCCTGCTAACAGATTCAAAAGAGTCTAGGGAAGCACGAGTAAGAAACCAAGAGATATTCTGGAAGTGCTTGAGCAGTGAAGAATAGTCTGCACTCTTGGACTCTGGAAGGGAAGGAGTCAAAAGATGTAATTGCTTTGAAAGCTCCTCAAGAGATAGACTCATATAGAAAATATATGAGAGAATTTTTGCAGAAAGCATAGATGTCTGGAAGATTTGACGTCCAAAGGCATCAAGTGTGTTAGACTCACAACCTGGCGGATAAGAAGAGTGCTTTTTCTTGCTCTTTACCCGCCTCATTGCTGATTCCACAACTATGGAATGATGAGGAAGTTGAGTCTTTTGAAACCCTGGAGAGGGGGGCACCTGATATAAAAGATCAGTTGCTCTGGAAGGTGGGGGTACCCTTAAAGGTGTTTCCCACATTCCTAGAAGGAGATCCTGCAAGGAATGATGCAAAGGAAGCATTATGTTCTCCTTTGCTTTGGTAGAAAGAGAGCTCTGTGCAGGATCATGTCCTGGGATAGGAATGGCAAGAGATCTTGCTATATCCAGGAGGAAACTCTGAAAAGAGGGTTCCCCAACAGGAATTTCCCTTGGACAGGTTAGATCTGAAGAACTAGCCTGAGCACCGACAGAGCTATCCAGATATATAGGAATAGAAGATCCTGCACAGTGCAGCGTGGAATGCTTAAAGGATGGTCGCCGGTACTGGCTGTCAGGAGCAGTGACCGTCATTACCACATTGTCCATGCCAGGTATCGACTCCAAGCTTGGCATAGAAGGGAGCGATCCTGTTGAAAAAAGCATGGTAGGAGTTGGCCACGATGCTACTGTGGATACCGGTACCGATGCCAATATCGGTACCGATGTCGGAGTCGAGCCAGACAAAGACATCAGAGCAGTCATCGCTGACAGTTCAATCGGTACCAAGGTAACCGAAAACCTCCGGGTACCATCCTCGGTACCGAGCCACCGGTATCGATCGGTGTCGGTACCAAAGTGTATTGGTACCGAGTCTTCCAGACTAGAGAGCGATTCTAAACTCGGCATCGATAAGCGAAGCATGGAAGGCACCGACCGTAAGGGTAATGAGGACTTCGGTATCGTGTCTGATACCGGTGAATGAAGGTCAGCTAGTAGCAACTCAATCGGCCTCGGGGGAACCGAGAGTTGCGGATCCGAATCATCAGAACCGAGCCTTCGGTACCGCCGAGAGCCGGTACCAAGGCGAGTCGGTACCCAGTCCTCCAGACTGGAGATCGATTCCAGACTTGGCATCGAAGGAAGCGAGGCTATCGATGCACGTCTGGAGGGTACCGACGTCGGTGGTAGTATCGGTGCTGGTACCGATAATGAAAAGTCAGTCTGGAGTGTATCCACCGGTCCCGAAGGCACCGAGGACGCCAGATGACCATCCCTGGTGAGGAGTGTTTCATCCAACACCAGTGCCGATGTCGGGGTATCGGTACCGCTCGAAGCGGACACGGCTCAGTATGTTCTGTGAGGGGTGAACCCCAGAACAACCTGAAACCCCTGAAAGGCTTTTGAGACAAAAGATTCCCGCCGGGGTTTTGAAGCCAGTAGGCCCTTGAGGGCAAGGCCGGAGCAGTCTACATGCTGTGCATGAGACCTACCACTCGAGGGCTGGCTAGTCTTAACAGACTGTTTGTGGGTTACCTGATCCTGTGTAGAAGAAGGGGACGGTGCCCCGAAGTTGGAGGGAAACCGTGTATCGAGGGAACCTCGATATTGAAGACTTCTTCTCACCAAACTGTTGTCAGGACCCAAGCAGGTTAGACACCGACTTCGAGGGTCTAAAAATAAAGTTGTACCGCCAGTTTGAACATTTCTTGGAGAAAGTGGCTGGCGGTTCCATGAAGGAAAAGAAGAGGCCTAAAAGGCCTAAGACACCGTGGGACACTATGAAGAAAAAATATTTCCTGAAAAAGGAAGATTTTACAAGAAAAGAAAACACCGGCGGTATCAGTGGCGTCGGGAAGACAGCCGCGACCACAAGAAAACTAAAGAAATAAAACAAGAATTTTCTGCGGTGACAGGACGACGTCCTGCCGTCTCCGTGGAAAAACGAAAACTGAGGCGAGGCAGTTGGGAAAGGCAGGAAGGCAGCACGCAGGCATGGTGGAATGCTTCCAAAAGCTCTTTGATTGGACGCTGGGAAGCGTTCCCGCGCAGACTCCGTCGGTACTGACGTACCCATATGTGAAGACTCATTCCTGCTTGTTCCTGGAGATCAGCAGTTACCTTCCTTGGCATCTCCGGCTCCGTGCAAGGTACTTTTGCAGGCTGCTCTGACTCAGAGGACCCAGGCTGATCAGAGGCATCCAACGACGACGCCCTCGTAGGTTTCTTCTTCCTCCGGTGTTCCCATGAGGGAGACCCCTGCTCAGAAGAACCCCGATAATGCTCGGAGTCAGATAGCTCCCGAGACGTCGAGGCTTCTAAAGAGGTCCAGACACAGGTAGATGCTGACTCGAAGAAAATCCTTTCACGCTGCTGCTGCCTACTTCTAAGTGCCTTAGAGGACATTTTGCTACACAGGCCACAGACCTTCGGGTCGGGCCCGGGGCAGCGGAGACAGCAGTGATGTGTGTCAGTGAGAGACATTAATCTTTTACACCGATCACACTTTTTAAACCTGCTGGCGGCCATCAGGGGAAAAAAAGGGCCCCTGCGAGGTCAAACGACCAGACTGCCAGTGAAAAAGGAAAAAAAAGCACGAACGCTAGTCACGAAGGACAAAACATTTTATTTATTTATTTATTTAAAGTCTTTTCTATACCGCGCTCTTCAAATCAGCTCGGTTTACATATAACAGAAACTTTATCCATGAGTAAGGAGAAACCATACTGGACTTACATAAAACAGGATAGAAGAACTTGGGTTGAACTGGGTAAACTATCTACAACTCTAGGCTAAGGCAGGTTGCTATCTGTATGCATCTGCTGGGAGAAAGTGGTGCTATTGTGTGGTGCTGGTGTCATGTGTGGTAGTTGGGATGGGGTGATTGAGGGTGACAGACTGGTGTCTGTGGGAGGGTAGTTGCTGGGTGGTACCGTAATGCAGTAGGAAAAGATGGTGCTTGAGTGCTTTCCTGAACTGGGTGAGGTCTGCGATAGCACGGATGTCAGGTGGGAGTGCGTTCCAGCATGAGGGAGCATAAAACATGAAGGCTCTCTTTCTTGTTGTCTGTGAGCATTTTGTGATTTCGCTGGGTATAGATAAGGTATTGGCTGTGACTGATCTTCGGGTTCTGTTTGGCGGAGTGGGGTGGATGAGGTCGGTGATGGAGGGGGATGTGAGACTGTTGATGGCTTTGAAGGTGATGAGGAGGATCTTGAAGGTTAGTCTCGAGTGGACTGGCAGCCAGTGAAGGTGTTTCAATATTGTTGTTATGTGGACAGACCTGGCGGTGCCATGCAGTAATCTGGCTGCTGTGTTCATAGCCAGCTGTAGTGGATTCAGCGTGCTCTTCGGTATACCGTGTAGGATGACATTGGCATAGTCGAAGTGTGGGATGACTAAGGTTGATAGATTGTCCTGAAGTCATCTGGTTCCAGTAGAGGGCGTAGGTGACGGATTGTGTGAATCTTGACATATACTGTATTAACGGTGTTGGTTATATGTATTTTCATATCAAGCCGTTGATCAAGCGTTACCCCTAGGTAGCGTATTGTGGGCCTGATTTGGAGGTCAGCGTCTCTTACTTTTAGTGCATTGGGTGGAGTGAATGATTGGTCTCTGGTGATGAGTAGAGCCTCAGACTTCTTGTGGTTTATTCTTAAGTTTTGGGTGTGGAGCCAGTTAGTTGTAGCGTCAAAGCAGGCAGTTAGTTGAGAGAGGTCCGGCTGGTCTGTGGCAAACGGCATGTAGAGTAACACATCATCTGCATATATAAGGCATGAGATGCCGAAGGAGTGGGCGATAGTGCAGATGGGCTTATATTGAAAAACAGCACTGAGAGGGAGGAGCCTTGCGGGACACCCTGTTTTTGCTGAAATGGTTTGGATGTCATGCTTCCCGTCCTTACATGCTGCCACCTGTCTGAGAGGAAAAGAAGAGGCCTAAAAGGCCTAAGACACCATGGGACACTATGAAGAAAAAATATTCCCTGAAAAAGGAAGATTTTACAAGAAAAGAAAAGAAAACACCGGCGGTATCGGTGGCGTCGGGAAGACAGCCGTGACCACAAGAAAACTAAAGAAATAAAACAAGAATTTTCTGCGGTGACAGGAGGACATCCTGCCGGCTCCGCGGAAAAACGAAAACTGAGGAGAGGCAGTTGGGAAAGGCGGGAAGGCAGCATGCAGGCGTGGTGGGATGCTTCCAAAAGCTCTTTGATTGGACGCTGGGAAGCGTTCCCGCGCAGACTCCGTCGGTACCGACGTACCCACATGTGAAGACTCATTCCTGCTTGTTTCTGGAGATAGGGACATACAGTGCAGTGTCGGGATGTAAGATAAATGTAAGCAAGACAGAAATAATGGGCTTTAACCTATTCCAAGATTTGATGGATAGGCTTCAGGCATACTTCCCCTTTAAATAGGTGAAACAACCCTTTATATATCTGGGGGTGCATCTGGGTAACAATTTGCAACCTTTGATAAGGAGGAACTATGATCCATTTATTGAGGCCCTGGAAGGGGTTATACTTATTGTGGCTGGGTTGATTTGCGTTTGTGAATATGAGCATATTAGCCAGGGTGTTCCTGTTCAGGAACCTGCCCTGTGCAGTACCAAAGACAGAGTCTGAAATGGCATTCACCTGGGAGGGGAGGATACCCAAAGTTGCACAGATTATGTTTTGTAGGCAGCAGGAGGGAGGGATTGGCGGTCCCATGCTTTGCAACTTACCATGCAGCAGCACAGTTGAGGGTGCTTCTGGCCAGGTGAAGGAGATGCCACAGTGGGTGCAAATGGAGCAGGGAGGTACAGGAAACTTGGAATGGTGGGTGTAGGATGTATGGGAGAAAAAGGGGCAAGGAGGATGAGAGCCCCTTGATGCAACATACCATGGACATTTGTTTAAAAAATAAAGTATTGATAGGGGCTATTCAAAACTAGCTTTTATAAGGGGGGATGGGGGATTTTGTACCAGTGCTGAAACATAAAAGCTTTCAAATATGGGAATAGAAAGACTGGGTCAAATGGTTAATCGCAGGGGTGGGATGTTGCCTCTCTCTGTATTGAGAGAAGTATGGTCAATTAGTTCATTAGTTGAACAACATATACACATTGATTTGTAGGGTGATTCTACTCTCTTTGAAGTGCTAATGGAAAAAGGAGAGTACAAGTGGGGGCTGTTGTCCATCCTGGGTTACTGTTTGCAAGGAGGGAGGACCCATGCCCTTTCAGAGTAAGTGGGAGTAGGACTTACAGAGATCATGGGATGCTAAGCCTTGGAAGGGAATATATGAGGTATCGCAGAAGTTGGCAATGGGCACAGCTCTACTGAAAAATAATTTAGACTGCTGCAGATGTACTGGACTCCAGTCAAACTGCATGCCATTAACAGGAACTATGGGGAGGACTGTTGGAAGGGTTCTGAGGGTAAGGAGGACCTGAAACATCTACTTTGGGGCAAACCTGCAGTCCAACAGCTTGATGAGGATGTGGAACAGCTTGTAGTAGAAATAACTGGCATGAGGGTGAAATTCCATCCAGCAGAAGCCTTATTGAATGAGCTCTGGGAAGGAGAGGACAGGAATTTTGGGTGATTGTAACCCGAGTGGAATTAATGGGATTGTGGAAGCGATCTAGCATCCCTACTGAAGACATGGTGGTACGCAGATTAGAACAATTCTTCTCTATGGGGGAGATGGCAGCATACCAACACCACTAGAAGAAAGCTTTTCTTAAAGAACATAAATGACATACTGGGTCAGACCAAGGTCCATCAAGCCTAGTATCCTTTTTTCCAACAGTGGCCATTCCAGGTCTCAATTAGCTGGCAAGTTCCCAAAGAGGCACACAGGTTCCACAATGCTTATCCCAGGTCCTCTTTTTTAATAGTCTATGGATCTTTCCTCCAGGAACTTGTCCAAACCTTTTTTAAACCCAACTACACTGGGAACCTTCACTACATCCTCCAGTAACTTATTCCAGAGTTTGATTATGTGTTGAGTGAAAAAAATATTTTCTCTTATTACAGAGTGTGGCATTGGTGTCATAACTGGAGACAAGTGCATGTGGACTACAGTTCTGAACCCTGTGAGGTGAAATTCCCCGGGAGGCACAACCTTTAGGTGCATCTAGGTTCAATGATCGTATATAATGTTGTTTCTCCAGGACCAAGCAGGAAGTCAGTCCTCACTTATGGGTGACGTCGGCGCCGACGGAGCCCTCGCGGAGCAATTTCCCCAGCTTTCAAAGAAAGCCTTTGGGAATTGCAGCGCGCATGCGCGGTCGTCTTCCCGCCCGAGGGTGCCATCTTAGCCAGTCTTCTTTTTTCCGCGGAGCCCTACAGACGTCCCCGTCTTGTCCCCGCGAAAAAGTCGATTTTTCTTCATTATTTTATCCTTTTTCCTTCGCTTCAACGCCGATCTTTTTCCCGCCCGGACTCGCGACGCCGGTCACGAGTCCTCTCACTTTTTTTCGGTTTTTCCGACTTTGTCAGCTTTCGTTTTCGATGTTCCCTGGCAGCCCGGTCCTTTGACCTCGCAGGGGCCCTTTTTCCCCCGATGGCTGCCAGTGGCTTTAAGCGGTGTGGTCAGTGTGACCGAAATATGTCACTCACTGACACACACGACTTTTGCCTCCGCTGCCTGGGCCCGGATCATGAGGAACTGATCTGTGGGCCCTGCGGCAAAATGTCCTCAAAAGCGTTGAGAAGTCGGCGGCATCAGCGTGATCGAATCTTCGCTGACCCCAGCCGTACCCGGACCTCGTCGGAGGCCTCCGCGTCAAAAGGCTCCAGCTCGGACCGTCGCCGGAGTTCCTCCGACCGGGGTTCTCCCTCCGGGGACCATCGTCGGACGGTGAAACCCGCGAGGGCGGCGTCGGTGGACGCTCCTGGTTCCGCGAGGGCCAGGTCGCATAGCCCCGATAGCCGCCCCGGGTCCTTGGAGAAGGAACACCTCCCGAAGCGACCTCGCCTGGAGTCGGAGATGCCTGCTCGGGTAAGTCCTGTGGTCCTTCTGGACTCGCCTCCGCGACAGCCGACGTCGGGCCCGACGCCGTCGGGGCCCGAGTCGGGGGCTGCTGGGTCACCTGAGCTCGGACTCAGGTTGACGGCCTTGGAGAGCAGACTGTCTGCCTTCATGGACCAGCAGCGGGCACTGCTCGCTGGCCTCGCTGGCGCCGCTGCCCTGACCACCGGGACGTCGACGTCCAAGTCGACCCCGGAGACCGAGCCGATCCTCGAGTCGATGAGAACTCGAGTCGATCCTCGGTCGAGGTCACCCTCGGCCTCCCGTTCGGGACCGAGGTCGCCGACGCCGACTCCCTCGGCGTCGGGGCGGCAGGCGCCGCGCCCTGCCCGGGCCGACCCCACCGATTCCTCGTCGGAGTCGGTCTGGGAGTCTGAAGAGGAAGAGTCACCTGATTCTTTTCGGACTCGGTGTGTCCCCTCGGACTCACCTGAGTCCGAACCTCGGAAGCAGTCCCCCCCGGAGGATGCCCGGTTCTCGGACTTCGTTAGGGATATGGCCAAGGCTTTGGCCTTCCCTGCGGATCCCGAGGAGGAGCCTTGAGCCGAAGAGCTCGACGCCCTCCAGTATGACTCTCCCGCGAGGGAACACTTTACTGTACCGGTTCCTCCTATGCTGGAACGACTACTCTTCCGCATGTGGGAGAGTCCGGCCTCCTCGCCGGTCCTGAGCAAGCGGGTCGATTCTATCTATCGGGTCCGCAAGAGCCCTGGCTTCCAAAAGGCACAGCTACCACACCATTCCATGGTAGTGGAATCGGCCATGCATCGTCTTAAGAGCCAGAAGATGCACTCCTCGGTGCCCCCTGGCAGGGAGGCCCGTAACCTGGATGGCCTTGGTAAAAAGTGTTTCCAGGGCTCTATGCTCGCATGTCGTGTCCAGACTTACCAGCTGTACATGGGCATGTATCTCCAGGATCTGGCTAAAGAGCTAGCCGGATTCTCCGCTGGTCTGTCCGAGGAACCCTTGCGGAGGTTCCTGGCCTTGTCCACTGGCATTCGGGAATGCTCAAAGTTCATGTCCCGGGCAGCCTATGATGGCTTTGAAGCGTCGGCTCGAGTGGCCGCAGCCGGCATCGGTGCCCGCCGACAGGCTTGGCTTCAGTCGTCAGACCTTGAGCCCTGGGTGCAGGACAAGTTGGTCGATGTCCCCTGCCGAGGCGAGAACCTCTTTGGCAAGCCCATGGCGGAAAAGGCTGCACAAATTGAGACTGAGACTCTCACCAGGACCAAGCTTTCTAGGAAGACCTCCGCCCCTTCCCAGAAAAAGAAGGGCTCGGGGAAAAAGTCCTTTTACCCGAGGAAGGCGGCTGCCTACAAACAATACCCCCATTATCAGGCCCCTGCAGCTCCCCAACAGGGCCAGCAGGCCAAGGGACGGGGTAACGGGTCCCGTAGGCAGCAAGCCCCCAAGCCTGCACCACCAGCCCCTGCTCAGCAGGGTGGGGGTTTTTGACTCGCAAAGCATAGCCTCTCCCCCCCCCGCTGGTTCCTCCCAGCACCGGAGGCCGGCTGGTTCACTTCGCCCACAGGTGGTCCAGCATCACCGCAGATGCCTGGGTGCTTCAAGTCGTGCGAGAAGGCTATCTTCTCCACTTCCACCAGGTCCCTCCCTCCTATTTTCCGGGAGAACCTCCGCGACCCCCTCTGCACAGGGAATTACTCCTTCAGGAGTTAGCAGGTCTTCTGCAGGATCAGGCGGTGAAACCGGTGCCACACCACCTGAGAGGTCAAGGCTTTTATTCCAGGTATTTTCTGATACCAAAGAGAACAGGGGGCCTCAGACCCATCCTGGACTTGCGCAACCTCAACAAGTTCCTTGTGCGGGAGAAGTTCAAAATGCTTACCCTTGGAATCCTTCTGCCCTACCTCCAGCAGGGAGATTGGCTATGCTCCTTGGATCTAAAGGATGCCTACACGCACATCCTCATCCACCCAAGCCACCGCCAATACCTAAGGTTTGTGGTGGCAGGAAATCATTACCAGTACAGAGTACTGCCCTTTGGCCTGTCCTCCGCACCGCGAGTCTTCACAAAATGTCTCGCGGTCGTGGTGGCCCATCTCCGGCTTCACGGCCTCTATGTCTTTCCGTACCTCGACGACTGGCTCATCAGAGCAGCATCCGCTCGGGAGGTCACCAGCGCCACGTGCCGCACGGTGACTCTTCTGCAGCACTTGGGCTTTGTTATAAACTTCGCAAAGTCCACTTTGCTCCCCTCACAGGATCTCGAGTTCATCGGCGCAAGGCTGCACACTCCTCAGGCGCGAGCATACCTACCGCTCGACAGGGCTCAACGGCTCATGGACCTAGCCGACCGCTTTCGCAGCCAGCCCCTGGTCTCCGCCAGGCGCTTCCTGAGACTACTCGGCCATATGGCTTCCACCGTCCATGTGACCCCCAATGCCCGCCTGAATATGCGGTCTGCTCAATGGTGTCTCCGCCAGCAGTGGCGTCAAGCCACAGGCGGCCTAGCAGACCTAGTGCGCGTCTCCAAGCCGCTGATCTCGTCTCTCCGGTGGTGGCTCCGGCAGCCGAACCTCATATTCGGAATGCCTTTCCAGTCACCTCAGCCGACCCGGGTGCTGACCACCGATGCATCCCTCCTGGGCTGGGGAGCACATTGCCAAGAGGCACGTACTCAGGGCCTCTGGACCACGTGGGAGTCTGCTCAGCAGATCAACTTCCTGGAGCTCAGGGCGATCCGCCTAGCTCTCAAGGCCTTCTCCCACCTGACTTCCCACCAGTCCGTCCTTGTCCAGACGGACAATCAAGTTGCCATGTTCTACGTGAACAAGCAGGGGGGCACGGGCTCCTTCCTCCTCTGCCGGGAGGCACAGAAGCTCTGCTCTTGGGCCGTCAGTCACGGCATTCTCCTCAAGGCAGTTTATCTCCCGGGCCAAGAAAATTGCCTTGCGGACAAACTCAGCAGGGTCCTCCAGCCGCACGAGTGGCGTCTGGATCCCTTGGTAGTTCAGAAGCTCTTCCTCAAGTGGGGCCTCCCCACGGTGGATCTCTTTGCCAGTCCTCACAACCGGCAGCTTCCTCGCTTCTGCTCTCGTCAGCCACACCCCCTTCGGGTTGCGGCGGACGCTTTTCTGATCTCATGGTCGGGGAGCCTTCTGTACGCTTTCCCTCCCATCCCGCTAGTCTCTCGGACTCTTTTCAAGGTTCTCCGAGACAAAGCCTTCATGATCCTGGTGGCCCCTCGCTGGCCCAGGCAGCCGTGGTTTCCGCTCCTACTGCAACTGGCGGTGGAGGATCCAATCTCTCTGGGGGTACAACCGGATCTCCTCACTCAGGATCAGGGGTCCCTACTGCACCCCATCCTCAGGTCTCTCAACCTCATGGCCTGGCTGCTGAGAGGGTAGTCCTTGCTCCCCTTCTCCTGCCGGCGGAGGTGGAGGAGGTCGTCTTGGCTTCGCGACGGCCTTCTACCCGCAAATGCTATGCCCTTAAATGGCGTCGCTTTGCAGTCAGGTGTACCCAACAGTCTCAGGATCCCTTCTTCTGCCCGGTGTCGGTGATCTTGCAGTACTTGCTACACCTCTCTAATCTGGGACTTAAGTCCAACTCCGTCAAAGTTCACCTCAGTGCTCTTTCGGCACATCATGTGCCGGTGGACGGTAGACCTCTCTCAAGCGACCCTCTCGTAGCGAGGTTTCTCCGAGGTCTCCTTCTACTTAAACCACCTCTGCGCCCGCCAGCGCCTGACTGGGACCTGAATGTGGTTTTGCAGCGGATCACCTGTCCGCCTTTTGAACCTATGGCTACCTGTTCTCTCCGTTTTCTGTCTTGGAAAACACTGTTCTTGATAGCCCTCACTTCCGCTAGACGCGTAAGTGAATTGCAGGCCCTCGTGTCTGATCCCCCTTACACTAGGTTCTACAAGAATAGGGTAGTCCTATGGACTCACCCAAAATTTCTGCCTAAAGTGGTCTCCCCTTTTCACATCAATCAGGAGGTGGTACTTCCAACCTTCTTTCCCAGACCACACTCCAGCCGAGCTGAAACGGTCCTCCATACCCTGGACTGTAGAAGGGCATTGAACTTCTACCTTGACCGTACGCGGGAGCACCGTAAAGCTGCTCAGCTTTTTGTGTCTTTTGACCCCAATAAATTGGGGCTCCCGGTCTCCAAGCGTACTCTGTCCATCTGGGTTGCGGACTGTATCTCTTGGGCTTATGGGGCAGCCGGACTCTCCTTAGAAAGTCGAGTCACGGCTCATTGCGTTCGGGCAAAGGCTACGTCAGTGGCTTACCTCCGCTCTGTTCCGCTGGCAGACATCTGCCGGGCCGCTACTTGGTCTTCGAGCCAGACTTTTGCGGTCCATTACTGTCTCGAGAGGGAGTCCCGTAGGGACAGTGCTTTCGGACAGGCAGTCCTCCGTAATCTCTTTGAGGTCTGAGCAACTCCTACCCTCCATCCCGGATGTGGGCTACCGGTGGGTGATAATTCAGCGAAGATTCTATCCTTCTGTGCTGCTGAGCTAGAGGGAGCTCATTTTTGTGCTTAGGGTCTCCGGTAGCCTTGAGCTTGGGAGTCCCATAAATGAGGACTGACTTCCTGCTTGGTCCTGGAGAAAGCGTAGTTACTCACCTGTAACAGGTGTTCTCCAGGAGCAGCAGGAATCAGTCCTCACTACCCTCCCTCCTCCCCTTGGAGTTGCAATCGTCTGCTTATGTTCTTTTTGCAAATTTTTATGCTGTCTTTTTTAGCTATGTCATCTGACTGGCTAAGATGGCACCCTCGGGCGGGAAGACGACCGCGCATGCGCGCTGCAATTCCCAAAGGCTTTCTTTGAAAGCTGGGGAAATTGCTCCGCGAGGGCTCCGTCGGCGCCGACGTCACCCATAAGTGAGGACTGATTCCTGCTGCTCCTGGAGAACACCTGTTACAGGTGAGTAACTACGCTTAATTGGGGGGCTTTGGGAACTACACATGATAGTTTTGGAGCTTAGCTCCCATGGAGGGGGGGACACTGCTGTATAATGAAGTACACAGGCCTGTGTGTTGTTGAAAGATTATAATACTTCTGGATATAGAAGCGGGTGAGAATATGGGCTTTGGAGGAGACAGTTGTGTGTCTGTAGGGCTAGGAGGGGAAGGGGGTGTTTCTAGAGGAACAAAGTGTCCTGGGTCATTTTTCAGACTTTGGAATCAATATGACTGTAAAGGATGTTTGGGAACAAGCAGGAAGTCAGCCCTCACATATGGGTGACATCTTCACCAACAAAGCCCATGTGGATCCATTCCCCAGCTTTCAAAGAAAGCTTTTGGGAGATACACTGTGCATGTGTAGTCACCTTCCTGCTCAAAGCTGCCATTTTGCCTCAGTATGTCTTTTTCACAGAACTCTGCAGACATCCCATCTATGCACCCCAGTAAATGATAATTACACTTACCTGGTAATTGTAGTTCCTTGAGTGACGACAGTTCAATCCTCTACTTCTGGGTTGTCAACCTCCTCCTGCAGCTCGGAGACTGGTCTGACAGAATGATGTCATCACTGGATATAGCCTGCTGCAGACACTCCTTCATCCCAGTGTGAACTATTAACAAAGCAGACTCGAAGGAGAAACAAATAAGTAGCCAAACTTCAACACGAAACATTGCGTATACTAAAGATAAACTGTCCACTCCCTCCGGCAAGGCATTCTTACCCCGTCAGCTGCCGCAGAGAAAGTGAACCCTCTAAACATAGACCAAATAGAGACCTACCTGAAATAATCCACTGCTGGCTCACCATCCTGTAACTCGCGAAAACCAAAAGGGTGGGAAGGAGGACTGAACTGTCGTCACTCAAGGAACTACAATTACCAGGTAAGTGTAATTATCATTTCCTTATCGTTCCTCCAGTTCAGTCCTCTACTTCTGGGATGTACCAGAGCAGTAATCGGGAGGGACCTTTCCAGCTAGCAGATAGTACCGCCGACCCGAAACGAGCATCGCTAGCCGCTGCTATATCCAGCCGGTAATGCTTGCTGAAAGTATGAAGCGACGACCAAGTTGCTGCCCGACATATCTCTTCCGGCGGAACTAAGCAGTGCTCCACCCAGGAACATGCCTGCGCCCGGGTGGAATGCGCCCGCAAACCAGCGGGCACCACCCGACCGTGAAGCAAATAAGCAGACGCAATCGCCTCGCGAATCCACCTGGCGATGGAAGCCTTAGCCGCCGCCTCACCCTTGCGCACACCGACGAACAAGCGATCAGACTTACGGAAGGGCTCCGTCACCTGCAAATATAGCCGCAACGCGCGCTTCACGTCAAGATGACGGAGGCGTCTCTCTGACTCACCACCGTCCACGGCACCCAGCACGGGTAAACACACCGGCTGATTCAAGTGAAAGGGAGACACAATTTTAGGCAAAAAGGACGGCACCGGGCGCAAAACCACCTTCTCCCGGGAAAAAGACAAGAATGGCTCTCGACACGATAAGGCTTGCAATTCCTAAATTCTCCTAGCCGAACAAATCGCCACCAGATACACCGTCTTCAATGTCAAATCCTTCAGAGAAGCATGCCGCAAGGGCTTAAAGGGGGACCCAGATAACCCCACCAAGACGAGATTGAGATCCCACGGTGCAACGCACACCCTACGCGCCGGCCGCACTCTAGAAGCCGCCTTAAGAAAGCGAGCCACATCCGGGTAAGCCGCCAAACTTACTCCATTGACCCGGCCTCGGTAACAAGAAAGAGCCGCCAACTGAACGCGCAAGGAACTGGCCGCAAGATCTTTGTCAAGGCCACATTGTAGAAACTCCAAGACTAACGGGATGGAAACCGTGGCCGCACGAACCTGACGCTGCGAACACCAATCCTCGAAAATATGCCAGACCCGCACATATGCTAAAGAAGTAGACGGCTTCCGAGCCCTAAGCAAGGTCGCCACCACAGCTGACGAATAGCCTTTCTTGTTCAGCTTAGCCCTCTCAATGGCCAAACCGTAAGCGAGAAATGATCCACCTGGGGCATGAACAGCGGGCCTTGAAGCAACAGATCTGCCCTCACCGGGATCCGCCAGGGTTCACCGTCCAGCAGACGCACCAGGTCCGCATACCAAGGACGCCTCGGCCAGTCGGGCGCCACCAATAGGACTCTCCCCGAGTGGGCTCCGATCTTCTGAACAACCCGGCTTATCAGAGCCCAGGGCGGGAAAACATACAGAAGACCTTCCGTCGGCCACTGACGTAGCAGCGCGTCTATGCCCTCTGACATTCTTTCTCTTCTTCTGCTGAAGAACCGGCTGACCTTCGCTGACTGGAAGGTCGCCATTAGATCCATCACGGGTGTTCCCCAGCGCATCACGATCTGCTCGAAAACCGCGGGATGCAACTCCCATTCTCCCGCATCCACCTGAACTCTGCTGAGAAAGTCCGCCGTGACGTTGTCCTTCCCTGCAATGTGCGCTGCCGAGATCGCGGTCAACCGAAGTTCCACCCAAGCGAACAAGGCGTCCGCTTCCTCCTCCATCGCGGCACTCCCCGTGCCGCCCTGCCGGTTGATGTAGGCAACTGTCGCCGAATTGTCGGAGAGCACCCTCACGGACCGTCCTCTTACAGCGTTCTCGAACGCCCGAAAGGCCCGGAATACTGCTCGAAGTTCCAGCCGATTTATCGACCACGCGGACTCCAGGGGAGACCAAAGCCCCTGTGCAAACTGACTTCCGCAATGAGCCCCCCAGCCCACTAGGCTGGCATCCGTCAACAACGGAATCCACTCCGGCTGTTCCAGCGGCATGCCGGCCGCCAGGGATGACCGGCGAAGCCACCAACGAAGAGACTGCCGGACTTTGAACGGACAGGGGAGACGCTTGCTCAGCGAATCGGACTGATGGGACCAACGGCGAAGCAGCGCCCGTTGCAGCGGCCGCATGTGAACCTTGGCCCAAGGCACCGCTTCCAATGTCGCCGCCATAGTGCCCAGCACCCGGAGATAGTCCCATGCCGACGGCGCTGGCACTGCCAAAAACTTCCGAACCAGGACCCACAAAGCCACAGCCCGCTTGTGCGGCAGGAACACCTGACCCGTCAACGTGTCGAACCGCACCCCGAGATATTTGAGGTCCTGGGTGGGTGTCAGATGACTCTGTCGGGTTGACCACCCAACCCAAGCTCTGCAAAAAGCTCACCACTTTGTCTGTCACTCGGACACTCTCCGCCTCCGACTTGGCCCGAATCAACCAGTCGTCGAGGTAAGGGTGAACCAGGATCCCTTGTTTGCGCAATGCCGCCGCCGCCACCACCATGATCTTGGTGAAGGTTTGTGGCGCCGTCGCCAGACCGAAAGGCAAGGCTTGGAATTGATAATGACCCCAAGGAAAAGCGAACCACAAAAATCGCTGATGAGCCTCCCTGATGGGAATGTGCAAATACGCCTCTGTAAGATCCAGCGACGATAGGAATTCGCCCCGACGGACAGCCACGATAACCGATCTCAAGGTTTCCATCCGGAAATGTGGGACCCGCAAGCAACGGTTCACGGACTTGAGGTCGAGAATGGGCCGCAAAGAGCCGCCCTTTTTGGGCACCACGAAATAAATTGAGTATCGACCCAAGCCACATTAGGCTTCGGGCACCTTCACCACCGCTCCCAAATGAAGCAGCCTGTCTAAGGTCGTGTGAAGGTCCGCCGTCTTTCTGGGCCCTCTGCAAGGAGACATGACAAAGGAATCCCGCACGGGCCGTGCAAACTCCAGCGCGTAACCGTATTGGATGATCTCTAACACCCACTGATCAGAGGTGATGTGGGTCCAAGCGGAGAGGAACCCCCGAAGCCGCCCACCAACCGGAGGCCCCTCCGCCTGGACCCGCCTCGTTTCATTGTGGTTTACGTGAAGCGGACGTAGGGCCTGAAGAGAATCCTCTATTCGCCCCTCGAAACCCCCGAAAGGGCTGGGCTCGAGACTGATAGCAGCCCCTCTGAAAACCGCCAAACCGCGACGAATGAAGTCGCCGGAAATCGCGAAACTGGCCCCGAAAGCCTTGGCCAGACTTCCCGGGTCTGGGCTTATCCTCCGGGTGCCGCCCCGCCTTGGACTCGCCAAGGTCCTTCACCAGCTTATCCAAATCCTCTCCAAACAGTAAACCCCCTTTAAAGGGTAACTTGCTAAGGCGAGATTTAGAAGGACCATCCGCCGCCCAGTTCCGCAACCACAGCGAACGCCGGGCGGCCACCACCAACGCCGTGCTATTGGCCAGCGCCCTGATCAAGTCATAATGGACATCCGCCAAATAGGCCGTTCCGGACTCAAGCCGGTCCAGCTCCAGCAACTCCTCCGGATCTAAGCGCGAAGACTGGCGCAGGCGCTGAGCCCATCGCAGACAAGCCCTAGCCACCCAAGCTCCACAGATGGAGGCCTGCAGCGAAAGGGAATCCGCTTCAAAGGTCTGCTTCAGCAAACCATCCACCTTACGGTCCTGGGCATCTTTCAAGACCGCACTACCTTCAACTGGGATGGTGGTCTTCTTAGTAACCGCAGACACCACCGCGTCCACTCGCGGGGCCCGGAAGCGTTCCTTGTCCTTATCGGCCAGCGGATACAGCCTATTCAGCGTCCAAATACCCCGGAGACCTGCCTCAGGCTTATCCCACTCGTCCTGAATCATTTTGTCAACCACTCTGTGAACTGGAAACACCACCTGCGTCTGACGTACCGCTTGAATGACGGGGTCCTCGACCTCCTCTTCCACCGCGGGTTGCGAAGCCAAATTCAACATCTGCAAAGATTCAGTGATCAAGGCAGGCAACTCCTCTCTACGGAAGACCCAAATTATTTTAGCCTGATCCTCGGGCTCAGGAAGCTCGCCTTCCTCCAGGTCCGGCATGCCCTGGTCTGGCTCCCATGGCGGTTCAGAGGCTGCGGGCCACTCGTCTTCTGCCCATGCCTGATCCGAGGAGCGAGCCCGTTTGGGCGCCGGCTGCCCCTCGCCCACCGCAGCGGTCGCCTCTAGCTGCGGAAACGGAGATACGAGAGGCCCAGCGGCAGACCCTCCGCCCCGGCGCCGCAAACAAAAGGCCTGATGCATAAGTAAAATAAACTCAGGACTGAATTCCGCCATACCTGACGCCTGGGGTACCATCAATGCGCTGGAGGGACCTGCTAAGTCCTCCAACGCAGTCTCGTGCGCCGGAGGCCTCAGGGAAGAAGGCCCTGTCTCCGCAGGCACTCCCTGTGCTTCTGGAGATCCCTGAGACCCCATCTGCTGCTCTACCACAGAGGAGAGGGAGGCACAGCCCCGGCACACCCCTGTATCAGCTACTGTGCCCCTCCTGGTGCCACAAACAAGACACTGAGGCCTAGCCGCCATCAGACAGCCTAGCCCCGAGGAAAAATGCGCTACCCTTTATTTAGGGTTTTTTTTTGTTTTTTTGTAGCCTACCTGGTCAAGACAAGTTTTACCTCACAGGCCTCATTTTCCCTGCTATGTCCTCGATCAGCTGTTTTAAGCAGTGTGGTAAATGCAATCGCACAATATCCTGCATGGACCACCACTCCACTTGCATCAGGGGCCACAGGGCAGACCCCACTGGGTCCTCCTACTCGCGATGCCTCCTCATATCAGCTAAAACCAGGAGGGACCATGAAAGGCAGTAGAGGGAACTATTTGGCAAGTCTGGCTTCGCATCAGGGGTGGAATCCCTTCCCTCAACACAGCATCACACACCCAGGCTCAGTCAGAGCCCAGAGGGTGTCAGAGGAGTCATCCGACAACCTCCCACATACGTTGACAGTGTTCTCAAAGTCGACATCGAAGACGAACCTGGTATTAGGAGCTAAATCCTCTTCAACTCAGCCTCGGAGCCCTCAGCACAACAGACAGGAGCACCTGTCGAAGCAGCCCCACAGGGACGACACACTGGCATTGAAGTAGCAGCAAGTCATTCCTGACTATCACCATCCAGGACTCCCCTGCCAGGGAGTCTACTCCAGCGCCGTTGGGATACAGAGCAGCTGCAGAGCCCTCGGGCATCGAGGGGCACGCGTAGCTTCACAGCTTTCCTTAAGGTGCAGCGGGGTCCGACTCCCAGTCCCTCTGGGTCATCAGCGCCCCACACAGGAACCTCCTCCTGAGGATGTCCCCCGAGGCGGCACCTCCAATCCTGGAGCACCACGCTCGGTCTGTGTCAAGGCCCTCAACAACCAATACTTTATTTATTTGAGCACATTTTTATACCGCTCCTTCCAGTGATCAGCAGCGGTTTACATTTAACAATTAACTCTGCATAGATTAGCAGTTACATAAAACAGTAGGATCATAACATTGGAACATTAAAAGGTGATATTGTTTAGGATAACTCAATAAATAGAAATAGAAAAAAAACTAAACTAAATACATGATAGAGGGGGAACATGTTAACATACATGCTATTTGATTAACTATATACATTATTTGTGTAGATAATATAAGTAGATTCATTATTTTGATTCTTCGTGGACTTGAGGGAACTAAATGGTAAAAGTGGAAGAATATCTCCCTTTAATTGTTTTCATCACGGAATTACTCTATGTTATTTCTGACTGATTGAAGTATTCTTGAAATAGATGTGTTTTAAGGCTTTTACGGAATGATGTGAGATCTTTGTTAGCTCTTAAGTTGTCAGGGAGTTTGTTCCATTGTGTTGGAGCGGTGTATGTGAATGCTCTATTACTAGTGAATGCCTTTGTTTTGCAAATGGAGAGGGGGGTTTGTAATATATTTAGGTTGTGAGTACGTCTTTTCCTGTTTGTAGTTTGCGGCATTATGAGTGTAGCAAGATGGGATGGGGCAGAATTGTTTTAGTTTGAATGTTGTAATTATTATTTTGTATCGTATACGTGCATGTATAGGCAACCAGTGAAGTTCTCTTAGAATAGGTGTGATGTGATCAGAGAAGGGTACGTTCATTAGGATTCGGGCTGTTACATTTTGTGCCATCTGAAGTATGTTTGTTGTTTTTTTTGGGCAGGCCTTGTAGTATGCCATTACAGTAGTCTAGATGTGGCATTATGATTGCTTGTATTATTGATCTAAAGTCTGATAGTTCAATGATGTTACGTAAGGGCTGTAGGGTTCTTAGTTTGTAGAAAATGGTTCTATTTAAAAGTCTTAGGTGGGTTTCCATGTTAAGTGTGCTATCTAGTGTGACACCTAGGTACTTCAGTTCTTGTTTAGTGTTATAAGTAGTATTATTTAATATGATTGTGGGGGGGTGTTTAAACTCCGGATTTTTAGAGATAAACATTACTTCAGTTTTTTTGTGATTGATAAGCATATTGTTTTGTTGGAGCCATTGTTGTGCTTCATTAAGGCAATTTTCTATGTGACTGTAATCTGGGTTACATGTATCCAATTGAGTATAAAGCATTATATCATCCGCATAGAGATGATAGTCAATTTTGTGTTTCTGGAATATTGTGCAGATTGGTTCTCAAAGTCGACATACGATGCCTTAGGACCACAGGCATCAGGAGTCCTTGGTGCCAAGTCGGTCTAGAGACCGCTGTGCATGGATAGACTCCTCGGGGTCTGAATAGGACTGGGAGATAGACGAGGAGTCACCCAACACCATATTCCATCATGACGTCCCTGCTGACCTTTCCCCACCACACCACTGGTGGTGGTCTTCCCCAGAGGACTTAACCTTCCTCAAGTTCGTATGAGAGATGTCCCAGGCCCTCACCTTCATGGCGGTACCAGAGGATGAGCCTCATTCTGAGGACCTAGAGATCCTGAAGTATGAGGTTCCTCCTAGGGAGGCACTGACTGTGCCCGTGCCCCACATCCTTGATCACCTCCTGTGCAGGATATGGGAGAACCTGGTGACAGAGCCGAACATGAACAGTCGACTTGATTCCCAGTATCAAGTAGGCAAGAGCCCAGGGTTCCAGAAAGCTCAACTCCCACACAATTCCATGGTGGTGGAGTTGGCTATGCATCAAATCAAGAGCCAAAAGATGCACTCCTTGGTGCCCCTAGGCAGGGAGGCCTGCACCATGGTGTCCTCATCCCCCCCTTTGATCTCTGAAGAAGAAAACGCACTCCTTCTCACCTCCTCCAAACCCACCACCTTTTCATCTGACCCTATCCCCACCCCTTCTCCTCCACCATTGTACCCACCATCTCTCATATCCTCAACCTTTCACTCTACTGTAACTGTCCCTGTTGACTTCAAGCATGCTGTTGTCACACCTCTCCTCAAGAAACCCTCACTCGATCCCACATGCCCTTCTACCTATTGACCCATCTCCCTCCTTCCCTGCATATCCAAACTACTAGAACGTGCAGTCCACCGCCTCGACTTCCTCACCTCCCAGGCCCTCCTGGACCCACTACAATCCAGCTTCCGTCTCTTACACTCCACTGAAACGGCTCTCGCAAGAGTCTCCAATGACCTGTTCCTGGCTAAATCTAAGGGCCTCTACTCCATCCTCATCCTTCTTGATCTCTCCGCTGTCTTTGACCACAATCTTCTCCCTCACCACCCTCTCTTCCCCTGGCTTCAAGGACCTGGTACTATCCTGGTTCTCCTCCTACCTCTCCCATCGCTCATTCAGTGTATTCTCTGGCAGCTCCTCCTCCTCCCCTACCCCGCTCCACATAGGTGTACCCCAGGGATCCGTCTTGGGCCCCCTCCTTTTCTCTCTCTACACCCAAGCCCTTGGTGCGCTTATCTCCTCCCACGGCTTTCAGTACCATCTTTATGCCGATGACTCCCAAATCTACCTCTCTACACCTAATATTTCTCCAGCAACCCAGTCCAAGATCTCTGCCTGCCTCTCCAACATCGCCGCCTGGATGTCTCATCACCGATTGAAACTGAACATGGCTAAGACTGAACTCCTTGTCTTTCCCCCCAACTCCTCCCCCTTTCTCAGTCTATGTGGACGGAGCTACTATCCTTCCTGTTCCCTTGGCCTGCAACCTCGGGGTTACCTTTAATACCTCCTTCTCCGCACACATCCAGCTTGTAGACAAGACCCGTCGCTTCTTTCTCTACAACATTAGCAAAATCCACCCCTTCCTCTCTGAACACACCACCAAAACGCTTATCCACTCAATCTCCTCTTGCCTCGATTATTGCAACCTACTCCTTGCTGGTCTCCCATCAGCCACCTCCTTCCCCTTCAATCTATACAAAAATCACACTGCTCGACTAATCTTCCGCCAATCTCACCACGCCCACATTACTCCTTTTCTCAAGTCGCTTCACTGGCCCCCTGTCCAATTCCACATCCAATTCAAACTTCTCCTACTGACCTATAAATGCATTCACTCTGCGGCCCCTCAATACCTCTCATCTCTTCCTATGTCCCCTCTCGGAACCTGCGCTCCGCTAGAAAATTACTTCTATCTATGCCTTTCACCCGCACCGCTAACTCCCGACTTCGCTCCTTTCACCTTGCAGCACCTCACGCCTGGAACAGCTTACCTGTGTCTATACACCAGGCACCCTCCCTGGCCCTCTTCAAATCCAGGTTGAAGACCCACCTCTTCACCGTCGCTTTCAGATCCTAACTTCTATCCTTATCTTAACCCCTGTCAACTCTCATGACCAAAATGTATTGACCATATTGTGCCTTGCACTAATCCGACCAATGCTCTGTAATGTTCTGACTGGATTGTAAGCTCCGATGAGCATGACTATGACGGGCAGGGACTGTCTCTTGTATTTTAGCTGTACAGCGCTGCGTGCGTGGCACTCTATAAGTGATAAGTAGTAGTAGTAAAGTGTTTCCAGGGCTCAATGCTCACAGCCCGAGGGTAGAAAAGGAGGAAGAGTAGCCCTTTATGTCAAAAGCAATATTAAAGCTGCTGAAAGGCAGGGGGCGTGGGGAAAAGAAGCTGCACTCTGGCTTGTGGTGGAAATAGGAGATGGCACTGTCATCCATACTGGTGTGGTCTAAAGGCCTCCAAATCAAACCGAAGAAGTGGACAGCGAATTGATTGTTGATATTGCAAAGATAGCCATGAAGGGGGAAGTAATCATATTGGGTGACTTTAATCTACCAGATGTGGATTTGAGTGTTCCTTTCTGCAAATCTGGAAAGCAGTAAAAAAAAATTGTGGATACCTTCCAAGATGTGTTACTTAAATAAATGGTGATTGAACCGACCAGTGAGAGCTTCGTGCTGGATTTAGTAATAACCAACAGAGATAGTGTGTCAAATATCCAGGTGGGTGCCCATGTGAGCAGCAGCAATCATCACACGGTGTGGTTTGAGATGAAAGCCACGGTGGAATCTAATCACAGCAAACTCAAAGTCTTAGACTTCAAAAACACTGACTTCAGTAAAATGGCCAAGTACCTGAAGGAGGAGTTGGTAGGGTGGGAGGGGTTAAAGGAAGTGGAATTGTAATGAGCTAAACTAAAGAAAGCAATAAAAGGTGCAACAGATACATATCTAAGGAAAGCAAATAAAAACAAGAAGAAAAGGAAACCTACTTGGTTTTCCAAAGAAGTGGCTGCACAAATAAAGACAAAAAACACAGATTTCACAAAATTCAGAAGCTCGCAAAAAGAGGAACACAGAAAAGAATACAAGATCAAAATAAAAGAGAAAAAAAGGATAGCAAAATCAAAGGCAGAAGAAAAGATGGCTAAAGATGTGAAGTGTGGCAACAAGACTTTCTTCGGGTGTATTTGGGAGAGGAGGAAAATCAGAGGTGGAATTGCAGGACTCAAAAGTGCCGGGAACAGATTTGTGGAAAGTGACAGTGAAAAAGCGACACTGCTGAACAAATACTTCTGCTCTGTTTTCACTAGAGAAAATCATGGAGAAGGACCACCTATGATTGACAAATATAGAAATGGGAATGGAGTAGATACCACACCATTCACCAAAGATGATGTGTTAGAACAGCTCGCAAAACTGAAAGTAGACGAGTCCATGGGACCAGATGGGATACACCCCAGGAGACTGAAAGAGCTCAGAGAAGTTCTTGCAGGGCCTTTAAAGGATGTTTTGAATAGATCCTTGGAGACAGGAGATGTTCCACAGGACTGGAGAAGGGCTGATGTGGTACCTCTCCACAACAGTGGTAATAGGGAAGAAGTGACAAACTACAGGCCAGTAAGCTTTACCTCGGAGGCAGGAAAAATCAGGGAGCACTCCTGAAAGAGCAAATAGTGGATTTCCTCAAAACTAACAGGTTGCATGATCCGAGGCAACATGGTTTTACCAAAGGACGATCTTGCTAAACAAATCTGATTGAGTTCTTTGACTGGGTGACCAGAGAACTAGATCTAGGGCATGTGATGGATGTGATCTATCTAAATTTCAGCAAAGCCTTTGATACTGTTCCTCATAGGAGGCTTATCAAACTCAACAACTTGGGGATGGGTCCCAAGATGGTGAACTGGATCAGAAATTGGTTGACTGACAGACGGTGACGGTAAACGGAACTCACTGGATGAAAGAAAGGTAATTAGCGGTGTGACCCAGGGTTTGGTCTTGGGACTGTACACTATATTCATGAGTGATATTGCCGAAGGGCTGAATGGAAAAGTCTGTCTTTTTGCAGATGACACCAAAATTTCCAACACAGTGGACTCCCCCGAGGGCGTGGGGAACATGAGGAAAGATCTACAAAAGCTGGAAGAATGGTCTAATGCTTGGCAGTTGAGATGTAATGTGAAGAAATGCAGTGTAATGCACTCGAGAAGCAGAAATCCAAGGGAATTATATGCGATAGGGAGCAAGAGATTGATATGCACGGACCAGAAGCAAGACTTTGATGTGATTGTGTCTGATTTATTTATTTACATTCTCTTATATACCACGCTATTCTGCATCAGTGCGGTTTACATTGAACAAACGGAAATTACATTGAACAGGGCATTATAACTTGGAGATAACTATTTTACAGGGAACATGGGCTATGGAGGGTTAAGTGGCTTGCCCAAGACCACAGGGAGCACCTGTGGGACTAGAAACCCCAGTCCTTCCGGCCCAAGGTTGCTGTCCTCTAGTGGGATTTGAACCCCCGACCTTCCGGCCTGAAGTACCTTGCCCCAACCACTAGGCCACTCCTCCACTCCAGCTTGATGACCTCAAGGTGGCGAAACTGTGTGACAAGGCGGTGGTAAAAGCAAGAAGGATGCTGGGTTGCATACAGAGAGGAACTACCAGTAGAAATGAAGAAGTACTAATGCCACTGTGCAAGTCGCTGGTGAGGCCTCACTTTGAATATTGTGTTTAGTTTTGGAGACCGTATCTCGCAAAGGATAAAAAAAGGCTGGAAGCGGTTCAGAGGAAGGCGACCAAAATGATTCGGAGCCTGCGTCCTAAGACGTATGAGAAGAGACTTGAAGACCTAAATATGTATACTCTGGAGAGGAAGAGGGACGGGGAGATATGATTCAGACCTTTAAATACTTAAGAGTATTAATGGACAAACAAACCTCTTCAAAAGACAGAAGCTGTAAAACATGAAGCTGAAAGGCAATGTCAGGAAATACTTTTTCACTGAAAGGGTGGTGGATGCTTGGAATGCCCTCTCGCTGGAAATGGTGTGGGGCAAACACAGTGACAGAATTCAAAATAGCATGGGACAGACATAGTGGATCCCTTTATAGCAACAGGATGAAATCAAAATAAGCATAACTACCTCTTATATCTGAATAAATAGGGGTGACCTACACGAAGCAGTGGGTACACCCCTAAAGAAAGGCATGGGGAGAGGTGACCTGTACTGAATAGCAAGTGCACCTACTCTTGCCACCTTGCTGGGCAGACTAGATGGACCATACTGGTCTTTATCTGCTGTCATATATCATGTTACTATGAATCCAGGCCTATCAGCTATACATAGGCATGTACCTGAGAGACCTGGCAAAGGAGCTCGCCAGGTTCTCAGCTGGTCTGTCAGGTTAGCCCCTTGAACACTTTCGGACTTTGGTTTCCTCAGTTAAGGCATGCTCCAAATTTTAAACTCTTGCAGCCTTTGAGTCAGTGGCTCGTGGCTGCAGTGGGCATTATTGCCCTCTGTTTTGCCTGGCTGCAGTCCTCTGACTTGAAGCAGTGGGTGCAGGACAAGCTAGCCAATGTGCCTTGCTGGGGAGATGACCTCTTCTGCAAGCCCATGACCAACAAGGCTGACGAGCTGGAGAAGGAATTCATGATCAAGACCAGGCTATCCAAGGTGGTGTCAGACCCTTCTCACAGGAAGGCTTAGGGGAAAAAGACCTTCCACCCGAAGACAAAGGCAGCTTACAGAAACTACCCCAAGTTCCAGGCCTACCCCGCTCCCCCTCAAAGGCAGCAGGCCAAGAGCCCCGTAAGCCCAAGGTTCCCACGCCCCAAACAGCGGCTCAGCCACAGCCTGGGGGAGATTTTGACTCATTGGGCATAGCCTCCCTCCCTTGGGAGGTACCAGGTTCATGGGGGGGGGGGGGGCATTACTGCAGCCACCTGGGTGCTGTGGGTAGTTGTGGAGGGGTACAGAGAAGAGCCACCAAAATGGTAAAGGGGGTGGAAGGATACCCCATGTAGAGAAGCTAAAAAGGTTAGGGCTCTTCAACTTGGAAAAGATATGGCTGAGGGGAGATATAACAGAGGTTTATAAAGTAATTAGTGGAGTGGAACAGGAAGAACGCAATTTGATTGATTGTTTATGCCAACAAAAAAGTAGAAAGATTAGGGGACACGCAATGAAGCTACAGCATAAGCTATTTAAGACTAATCAGTGAAAAAATATTTTCTCTTAATGCGTAATCAAACTCTGGAATTCGCTATTGGGGGATGTAGTAAAAGCTGTTAGTGTAGCTGGGTTTAAAAAAGGTTTGGACAAGTTCCTGGAGGAAAGGTCCATAAACCATTATTAGAGGACCCAGGACATCCACTGCTTCCCCTGGGACAAGCATTGTGGTACCTGTGTGTCTTTTTGTTACCTGCCAGATACTTGTCACCTGGATTGGCCAGTGTTGGAAATATGCCATACTAGGTCAGAACAAGGGTCCATCAAGCCCAGTATCCTATCTTATGTTCACAACAGTACAGAGTAACAGTCCATCTGTGAGACATTTGAGGAAATTAAAGTCACGGGATAAGGAGGCAAACACTTTCTGAAAGTCAATACACTATATCAACTGGTTCACCTTCAAAAAAAATGTAGTATATTACCACAACAGACAATCCAACTTGCAAAATGTTTATGTAAAAGAATAAAGAGAGGTCTTTAAAAGACAACATTTTAAGATGTTAACAGAGGTCTGGCATTGTCCACAGGAGTCATATCACTTCAAGGAGACACAAGCAGTTGAGTCACTGCCCATTCGTTTATTGTGAAGGCCCATGAATTCAGAATACAGATCCAGCCAAAAAATAGCCAGACTGTTATCCTGTAGTAACAGTGAGTGATGGAAAAGAACAAACATTGATAGATACAAAACTCTCTCTTGTTCTACAGTAAATAGCAGCTTTGCCAATCAGGCAGATGCCTGCATATCATAATCTAAGAAAAGGAAACCTCTGGCAATTATTTTCTTCACCTCAGTATGGGAAACTGCTACTGTCAAAGGTCCAAGCAGAATGCAAAAATGGAGCTGCCAACAACGTTTTCGTCCAATCAGATAAATAGGGAGCTCATGGTGTAACTGAAGAAAGGTTAAGGGGAGAAACCTTGCGTGTAGGAGTGTTGTTTGCAGATAGTGGCAGAAAGAATGGAACAGTAGCAGACATGTCACTGGAGGTGCTCTCCCCTTGATTACGTAACTGTAATATCTGCCGCAGAAGTGCCTTACCCTCTTCTCTGGTCTGAAATGGCATAAGAAAAAGTACAATTAGTGAATCATCTCATTCTCACATGTTTACTACTACTTTTTTGTATCCCAACACATAAACATAAGAACATAAACATAAAATATGCCAAACTGGGTCAGACCAAGGTCCATCAAGCCCAGAATTCTGTTTCCAACAGTGGCCAATCTAGGTCATATGTACCTAGCAGTTTCCCCAAGGGACACAGGTTCCACAATGCTTGTATTGGTTCAAGCATTGATATCCTGGGTCCCTTCTTAAATAAGAACATAAAATATGTTCTTAAATAAGAACATAAAACACACATTGTATGAAAATTGTGCCTGCAAAGTCTACAATAGGTTCCATGGACTTTGTACAAGTTTTCAGAGGGGAAAGGTATGCATTTTCATTTGAAAAGTTGCTATGTATATGAAGGGTCCATGAATCACCTTTTTTCATGTAAACTGAAGCAATTGGTGTCTTTCTGCACTGCCTCAACACAATGAAAGCAATGTGTGTTGTGTGTAATATACAGATTTAGTCATACTGAAGGAGGACATTTTCAGACTGCCAAGTTGTACACAGGACTTGCTTTGAAAATTGCCCTCTTTAGTATTGAAAGCATATAAAGTGATGAAGAAAAAAACTACGAGGAATAATTAAGACAAGCACTGCTGGTATAACAGAGAAGAGGGCAAGTGACTTTCTAGAGCCTTCCAAAATGTCTGTCCTGGACACCAATGTGTCTAACAGCAGCCCTGCTCCAAGGAGTTATCAATAGCATTTGGAAAGTAGACAAACATGATATTTTGCAAAATGGTGAATACATAAGCTGTTTATTAATTGCATTACATTAATGAATGTGAAAATGGGCAGGAGATCATGAACAAAGGATCTTAAATGAAGGACACACATGGTTTAGATAGAGGATTGGGATGCATTTCATAAGAATGTGTCAAGACCAGAAGCATTTTCAGATTTAACACAGTAGTGAAGTTCTTTTGTGCACCTTGTACTCACATCATTGAAGTTGAAACATTTCTTTGCACAGGCAGATGCCTCATCCCAGAGTTTACACTTGAAGTAATACTGGGCCAGGTAGCGGAAGGCAGTGCTCACCTCATGGTGGTCCACTATCTCCTAGGAAATAAATATGAGCATTACTGACCTGCTCTGTCTCCTCTGCTGAAAAGTATTTAATACTGTTCTTCAAGGTGCCCAGAGTGACTCAGGAACACACAACTACAGATGAAGGGACACAAAGAAGCAAGCAAATGAAAAAAGTCCAAAAAGAAGCAAAGGAAGAGAAATCCACAAGAATAAAATTTGCCAGCATCCACTTTTTCTGAGAATTCCACCCTGGAAAGCAGACAGCAGCTGAGCCGTCTACAATCATTCAGTACTCCAGGACCCCAAATGAGGTCTCAGAAACAGAGCTGTTCTCATTTTCGCTGATCCACAGCTATGATCTATCACCATAGTGGCAATCGGTGTGAGGCCCAAAAATCTGTGAACAATCCCAGGCTCTTCCTCCTGGGCTTCCTGTGAGCAGACACTGACTCAAAGCCCCTGTGCTAATTGCTGATACTGCTGCGGCTTTGGTATTTTGGACCTGTTGGGGAGGATGATGTATATGAGAGAGGTTAGGGGAGTGAGGTATCAGTATTTTATTTTCATCATTAACTTGAATTTTTAAGTATTAAAGTGGGGTCACCCTGAATAAATGTTTGGGCAGCATTGCTCTAGGATATTATCCTTACATTCATAATTCCACAGCAGTTCTTGTAAAAACATTGTTTACCTCTAACAGATGTTTTCCTAGACAGCAGAAGTTATCAGGCCCCATCAAATATCGCTAGGGCAGAACTAAAGGTAAAGCTCTGAGCATGCATAGATCTTCCTGCAGCTTCACAGATCAAGCAGTATTGCCGGGGGGGGGGGGGGGGGAGGAATTGTACACCTGAACAATCCTGCTGTCTTGGGAGGGGGAATTGTTACAGGTCAGCAACATTACTTTCCCCATCAACAAGCAGGACAGAACAAAACAAGGGGGTGACTCCCAAGCTCAGGGCTGCCCACCTCCTAATATACTGACTGTTATTCAAACAGCTCTATCATCAAAAGATATGAGGGTTGCAATAACACAAAGGTAAGTTCACCAGTATAGCTCAACTGAATGTAGTTTCCGACTATGGACTAGTCCAAGCAGTAGTGTGATACGAAGGCATCAAAGCATGACCAAGTTGCTGCTAGCATATACAATCTAGTGAAGCAGCTTACAGAAGAGCCGTCAGTTGCAGTGGCCCTTTATTGGTTAAGGGAGTACCAATCTGATTGTAAGAGAATTGGGTGCAAAATGCTAGAAAATCTTGGCTACTGGAATGTCAACTCTGTTGGAATCAAAAGGACAAACAACTCTGTACACTTTGATGGATTCAGTTCTTTTGAGGTAGCAAGTGTGGATTCTTATGATATTTTTGATAGAACATAGGAAAGTATTTCCTCATTAAGATGCAAAAATGTTACTACTTTAGATAAGAACTCTGTATAAGCAAAGAAGTACTTTGTTCTGATGAATCTGATCATATGGCTCATATGAAACTAAGACTTAAAGTTCTTATTCTTCCAGACAAGGTAACTTACTAAAGAGTACTTTCCAGCTAACATACTTGAGTAAAGCAGATTCCACTGGCTCAAAGTACAGGGGCTTCTGCAATGGTCACTGACATCAAGAAGCACCAGTAGGAATGGAGAAATTATAGCAAATCAAATGGGGCATAGAAGGCAAAAAGCGCATTAGATAATAGAGAAGTACAGACAGCAATATGATGTCAAGAGGACAGGAAATGGGGCATCATCATTGTGAAATAGAAAATATTTTCCGCTGTAAGGGATATGTATATTTGGTAAACTGGTTTGACAGATACTGAGTTATCCTGAATGGCTATTAGAAGTCCCAAGCTAGAAACTAACATACTGCTAAAGATTTGAGACCGAGATGAAAGGAGCTCTTGTTCTGAGTGATCAGCTATGGAAATAGTTGGAGCCTGGCATAGAGCTAGAACTTTTTGAGCAGAGGGAAGCAGATCTGAAGAGGCCTGTAGGAGGCTTCTGCTAAATTTGGGTAGTCTGTGCTACGAATTGAAAGTATGCTTGTTTGTCCAGGGCGGTGTACACTACCAGACTGTCTAAACCTGAGAAAGAGTTAATTTTGTTCAGAACTTTGCTTTGAAATAAACTTCATATATTTGCTTACTAAGTAGGTGAAGGTTTACATGTCCTGTAAATAAAGAAAAGGGCAGCTTGTACTCCAGCCTTTTAGTCTCAGGGTTATTAGATATCAAGCAGTCAGCAGTAAACAATTATGTCTTGGAATACATGTATGTCTCCTCATACTGACCTACACTGATTAGAAGTTGACCTATGATGTGATAAATACGTAATACCTGCGTGTAATAATAAAGTGCAATTATGCTGTATCATCCAAAAGAGCCTTATAAATAAAGTAAACCATGGCTAACAGTTAGAGTAAACAAAGAGAACTTGGTTCTATTTGTTTCTCTCCACAAAGCTTTGGTGTATCTATATAGAAGTGTGTGGTATTTTATTGCTGTCTTTGAATTCCTTTCGTATTACTTTGAATGTAGTTTTCTGGGACTCCAAGAGCCCTGCAGGTTGCTGGTGAGGAGGGGCTAAGAAAGCCCACACGAATAAGAGTCAGGAAGAAGCATAAAAGAAAGACCGAGTTGTCTATTACTACACTCACCTAGCCCCCACCCACTATGCTGACATCTATGTAAATAGCAATCAACCCTTCCTTGCACCTAGTGCATGTACATTCCATTGCCCACCTTTGCCTAAATAATGAGTTTTGTTTCACTGCATTCCTACCCTTGCTTATTATACCATTGTAACCCTTGCCTGCTATATATACCCTTGTTTATTGTGCACTGTTTTGACTGGTAGAAAAACGGTATACCAGAAACTTAATTAATAAATAAATGTTACTACTAATCATTTGTATAGCGTTACAAGGTGTATGCAGTTCCTGCTCATCAGAGCTTACAATCTCATCAAGACAATACACATTTATTTATTTATTTTACATTCTCTTATATACCGCGCTATTCTGCATAGCGAAACTGGGACTATAGTATGCTAAGGGACACAAGTAGTGGGCAAGAGTGAGGAGCATCAGGATCCCAAAGCAGCAAAGAGATGTTTTTTAGCCTGGATTTCGATCCCAGGCAGCATGGCTTTTACCCAAGGTAGTTCTTGTCAAACAAATCTGATTAATTTCTATGACTGAGTTACCTGTGAACTGGGAGGGGGGGGGGGCATGGCACTAGATGTGGTATACTTAGATTTCAGAAAAGCCTTTTAAACTGTATACCCTTGAGATAGTTTCTTATCCAGTCAGTTACTTTAGGGTCTAAGTTGGAGGCACCAGAGGGTAGTAACAAATCACTCAGAAGATAGGGGCATTATCAATGTATCCTACAAGATCAGTCCTTGGCCATTTTTTTTCTTTTTTTTACATTTTTGTGTATGATACCAAAATTTGCACTAGAGTGAACACCTAGGAAGGTGTGGACAACATGAGGAGGGAATCGTGCAAAGCTCAGCAATGATCTAGAATTTGGCAGCTAAGATTTAATGCTAAAAATGCAGTACCAAGCATTTGGGTTGCAGATCATATTGGAAAGGTACAGCAGAAGGGGTGAGATACTTCAGTGAAAGCAGAGCGAGGCATGGGAGTAACTGATAATTTTAAGGTGGCCAAACAGATTTTTAAAAAAAAGGCAATGGTGAAGCCAGAAGGATGTTGTGGTGCAGAGGGAGTGAACTGGCCAGCAAAATTTAAAAAAGGTGGCAACAGTGCCTCTGCATAAGTCTCTCAGACCACATTGCAGTATCCCTTATCCCGAAATGCTCCAAAATCCAAAATCTTTTGAGCACTGACATGGCGCCACAAAATTCCATACCTGACCTCATGTGATAGGTTGCAGTCAAAACGCAGGTGCACGACAGTTTACTCAGCATTCCCAAGGAAAAAAGACCCCCCCCCCAGCCCCCTTCAGCTGCGATATCTCTTTTCTCCAGGAACAAGCAGGAAGTAAGTCCTCACATATGGGTGACGGACCCCTTGCATAAGTATCCCACCAGCTTTCAAAGAAAGCTTTTGGGAGATGCCACCACACATGCGTGGTCCCCTTCCCACCCAAGGGTACCATCTTGCTCAGTCTTCTTTTTTCCGTGGAGCCCTTCAGACGTCCTTCGACTTTCCCCCGGAAAAAGTTGATATTTTTGTACCGGAGTTTTTGCTCCGGTCTTGCACCAGTACCCTTCCCGCTAACGTCCTCTGCAACAAATTTGGTTCATTTTTATAGTCTTTGTTCTTATTTTTCTGGCGCCTTCGCACCCTTTTTCCCCCGCTGGCAACCCAGAGTGTCTTCAACCTTGCAGGGGTACTTTCCCCCCTCCCCCCCATGACTACCAATGACTACCATTTTGAAAGACTCCTTCTATCCAAGCAAGGACTGTTAATCATCCAGGAAGTTGGTCACAGCTTACCTCAGCAGCACAGGCATAAATAGCTCAACCAGAGCTCTGTGATCCTCAGTCTTGAAGGACTAGAACAGGGGACTGTTACTTCTGCAATTGTGAGTATATACTTCTGGGAATTTTCTGAAGGGAATTCTTTCTATTAAAGCTATTTAATCTGTGAACCCACTATTTTTTGTTAAATCAGTCAGGGCCTAGTAGAAGCAGTTTAAGTTTAAATTTAAAACACAGAAGAGAACTTTCTGGTTACATCTCATACCCAGCATGAGATATGCCATACTGGGTCAGACCAAGGTCCATCAAGCCATTGCTGGCAGTTTTTTGGACTTCCTTCCACTTTTCTTAAAAGCGTGGAATACAGCTGGTCTGGGCTTCCAAGATAGTATTTTTCAACAACACCCAAGCTTGATGTAAGTCTTTAACCTTTGCAACTGCTCCTTTTTTCCCCAACTGTTAGCACCCTCGGCTGCCAACTCTTCTTGGTCCAGTGATTTTGTCGGTCTCAACTGTCCCATAGACACAGAAAACAAGGATATTTGGTATACCCAGCTTGTTGCCCGAGCAACAATCGATCTATGTTTACCCGTTCCACTCCGTTCATTAATTTATAGACTTCTATCATATCTCCCCTCAGCCGTCTCTTTTCCAGGTTAAAGAGCCCTAACCTTTTTAGCCTTTCTTTATAGGAGTATCCTTCCATCCCCTTTACCATTTTGGTGGCTCTTCTCTGAACCTTTTCTAATAACGCTATATCATTTTTAAGATACGGCGACCAGAATTGCACACAATATTCAAGGTGCGGTCTCACCATGGAACGATATAGAGGCATTATAATATCTTTTGTTTTATTTTCCATTCCTTTCCTTATCATACCTAGCATTCTATTTGCTCTCTTGGCCGCCGCTGCACACTGGGCCGAGGGTTTTAACATGTTATCCACAATGACGCCTAAATCCTTTTCCTGGGTGGTGGTTCCTAATGTGGAACCTTGCATTGTGTAACCATAGTTTGGGTTGTTCTTCCCTAGGTGCATAAATTTGCACTTGTCCACATTAAATTTCATCTGCCATTTTGATGCCCAGTCTTCCAATTTATCAAGATCCTCTTGCAATTTTCCACAATCCTCTTGGGTTTTAACAACTTTAAATAGTTTTGTCTCATTTATTTAACTTTATTTATTTATTTAACTGCATTTATATCCCGCTTTTCACCGGGTCAAAGCGGTGTAACATGTAACATAGGGAGGGGTAATTTCTTTTAGGGTGGGGCCATCACCAGGGTCAACAATTAATGATTATGGGTAGACATGGACATGATTTACTTCTGCTAAGTCTAAGTATTAGGTCATGGTGGTGTTTCCGTTGAGAGATGTTCACGGAATAGGATTGTCTTCAGCTGTTTCTTAAATGATGTGATGTCATTGTTGTTCTTGATGTGGTTTGGTAGAGAGTTCCAGAGGGATGGAGCATAAAGTTTGAATGCTCTGTTGCAGGTCCGTTGTGTGGATTTGGTTCTTTTGTGGGGGACAACGATAGAGTTATTGGAGGAATTTGATAACCTCACTCGTTATTCCCCTTTCCAGGTCATTTATGAATGTGTCAAAAAGCAGTGGACCCAGCACAGATCCCTGGGGTACACCACTATTCACCTTTCTCCATTGGGAAAATTGACCATTTAGCCCTACCCTCTGCTTTCTATCTTTTAACCAGTTCCTGATCCACAGTAGTACACTGCCTCCTGTCCCATGACTCTTTAGTTTTGCCAAACGTCTCTGATGAGGGACCCTGTCAAAGGCTTTCTGAAAGTCCAGATACACTATATCAACCGACTCACCTTTGTCCACCTGTTTATTCACACCTTCAAAAAAAAACATAACAGATTAGTAAGAACAAGATCTTCCTTGTCTAAAGCCATGTTGGCTGTTTCCCATTAGGCCATGACTATCTACATAACTGAGTAATTTTGTTCTTTATGATGGTTTCTACCATTTTTCCCAGTACTGATGTCAGGCTCACTGGTCTGTAGTTTCCTGGATCACTCCTGGAACCCTTTTTAAAAATTGGCGTTACATTGGCGATCCTCCAATCTTCAGGTATTACAGATGATTTTAATGAAAATTCACAGATTACTAATAGCAGGTCTGCAATCTCATATTTCAGTTCTTTCAACACACTTGGATGTATACCATCTGGCCCAGGTGATCTGCTATTCTTCAGTTTATCAAGTATTTGTAATACATCTTCCCAATGTATCGATATTTCCTTCAATTCTTCTGCACCTCTAAATACCACTTCAGTCATGGGTAACATCCCTACATCTTCCTCAGTAAAGACCGAAGCAAAGAATTCATTCAGTCTCTCCGCTATCGCCTTGTCGCCTCTTAGTGCCTTTTTAACCCCTCTATCATCTAATGGACAAAATTATTCAGCATTGTTAAAACCCACAAGGATTGTGGAAAATTGCAAGAGGACCTTGATAAATTGGAAGACTGGGCATCAAATGGCAGGTGAAATTTAATGTGGACAAGTGCAAAGTTATGCACCTAGGAAAGAACAACCCAAACTATGGTTACACGATGCAAGGTTCCACATTAGGAACCACCACACAGAAAAGATTTAGGAGTTATCATGGGTAACATGCTAAAACCCTCCACCCAGAGTGATTCTGAAAGAAAGTCAAAGTATTGATGATTCTGTGCCAATATTGAGGCCCGATGTCTATGCAGAGCTGTATCTGTTCCAGGAACCAAACCAACGATGCCGGTCAGTTGCAATGGTGATAATCCCCAAAATAGGCTTGAGGGCTGGTATGGGACCAGGAGGTACCAGTCAAGGTGAGAACTGGTGCTTGTGTTGCTGGAGCTGTTGATACCACTGGTACAGAGGCTGCCAAGCTCTCCTCAATAGCGAGGATATGCTGATCAAAGGAGGAGACCAATGCTTAGGTGGAATCACGTATGGGGCGTCAAGCTACTGTCCCCAGAGTATGGTACCAGTAGCTCTCCAGAAGTTGAAGCCTTGGGAGCGTCCTGGAACTCCTGTGGTGTTTTGGAGGGTTGGTCCTCCCACTGGGGCTGTTTGGCAGGCCGGTCAGCATCAGATGCACCTTTTGGTGAATCTCAATGACTATGTAGGGACTTATTTCAATGATCGGTATCTGACTTTGATGCCGATGCTTTAGTTTTAGACTAATATTTGGACTATGAAGAGACTTGAGAACTAAGAAAGGCGGCCAATGTCCTCGACGATGCAGAAGCAACGGAAATAGAGTCGGGGGCAGAGAATCATACTTATTAGCCCTGCTCTTTAGGCCTATTTATTGGCACAAAAGACATTCTTTTGGTAGATGGTCTGGGCCCAAATATTTTAAACACCAGTCATGTTTATCGGTGACTGAGATAGTGCCAGAGCATTTGGTACATTTTTTAAAACCACGGGAGTGTTTTTTCATTGTGGCAAGAAAAATAGGCCAAGACCTAAATTGACAGTGAAACCACGAATAAGAAAAGAAAACAAGAAAAATGACAGGGCTTGTATTAGGAAAGGTACCGGCGTTGGTACAGATAAAATACCAAAAGAGAACATTTTTTGGCAGAGACAGGAAGAAAACAACCTGCTGGCTCCGTGGAAAATGAAGAACTGAGGAGAGGCGTTGGAAAGGCAGGTCCAGTGGAGTACTCCCAAAGTTTTTCCAATTGGATGTTGGGGAGAGTTCCCATGCGGGCTCAGTCTGTACCGACATTACCCATATGTGAAGGCTGCATTCCTGCTTGTTCCTGGAGATAGACATATCTTCTGGTGGAGATCTGCACCACTCCTGTAGAAGGGAAGGATCTGAAGGGATGTCTGGAAGTTCGTGAAAATCAAGTGATCCCTCATCAGGATCGGAAGAACTGGACTCAGAGTCTTGGCGGTCTTGTGTTTGATCACGATGCTTTGTTGACATCAAGGGTCAATGCTGATACCGATGCTTAGAGGTATGCAGTTTTAGCCTGTTGGGTACTGGTGGAATCTGTCAGTTCCAAGGAGGCCTTGGCCTCAGGAGCTCCAACAATGCGAGTCGAGGGCCGGCATTGTGGCCAATAAACTTGGCTGTAGGCAGGGTGCCAAAGCATATGTACATATGTTAATTATTTATTTGTATATAGTTACCCTGTTTGAATCCTGTACAAGACCCCCTGTTATATTGTAAGTTCAGTGCAGGTCCCCTGCACTGCACAAATATGTTACATGTAAACCGCACTGATAGTAAAGAGCGCGGTATATAAGAAAAGTTAAATAAATAAATAAAATTAAATAAAGCATGCACTGCTGGAGCTGTCTATACTGTCTGTACCGAGGCTGCCAGGAGTGCGGCAAAACTCCTCTCAAGAGCCAGCATGCGCTGGTCCATGGAGATGGCCAGTATCTGGGTGAAATCACCAATGGGGCTTTGAGCCACTGTCCCAGAGCATGGAACTGTTAGCTCCCCAGAGGTCGATTTCTCGGGAATGTCCTAGAGCCCCTCCTGTGCTTTGGAGGACAGGTCCTCCTGACAGGGCTGCTTGTCTGGCCAGTCTGCATCAGAAGCACCCCTAGGGGAGTCTCAGTTCTTATGCTGGGATTTTCCTCTAGTCTTGATATCTGTTTTCGATGCAGATGACTTATTATAAAAGTAAGTCTCAGATTTCTATTTGGACTTAGAAGAGATCTGAGATCCATGAGAGGAGGTAGATGTTCTCGTTGTTGTAGAAGCCAATGAAATTGAGTCCAGGGTGAATAGCGATCCATACTGTCTGGCTCTGTTCTTTAGGCCTCTCTGTCATTTGTTAACACCAAGGTCAAGAATTTGGTAAATGTTCAGGGTCCAAACATTTTAGACATCAGTCATGTTTATCCGCGACTGATATTGTACCGGCACATTTGGAACATTTCTTTAAACCACTAGTTGGTTTTCCATTTTTAAAAGCGTTCTTTAGAATTGAAGAGGATATGGAGACCTAAAGGCCTAGTTAGCAGTGAAACCCACAGGAAAAGGAGAAAAAGAAAACTTATATCTAAAAAAGGAAAATTTATCAGTGCCAGTATCAAATTTGATGGAACCAGCGTCGACAGAAAATCAAAGCATGGTATTTCACCAAAAAAAACAAAACATTTTTCGGCAGTGAGAGGACTGAACAACCTACTGGCTCTACAGAAGACAAAGAACTGAGGAGAGGAGTTGGGAAGGCAGGCACGCAGGAGCAGTGGAGTGCTCCCAAACCCTTTCCTATTGGATGCTGAGGAGCGTTCTCTCACAGGCTCCAACAGCGCCAACATCACCCATATGTGAAGACTGCATTTCTGCTTGTTCCTGGAGATTATGCATATGCATGAGATCTATTTGTATGCACTGCCCCCGTTGTATTCAAATTTATCTCATGGATATTCGTTAGAGATATCCTGAAAACCTGACTGGCTTGTGACCCTCCAGGACTGGAGTTGGAGATTCCTCTCTAGGGGACTCGACTGATTCAGCATTATCAGCATACAAGCTTACCAAGAGGTCTTTGTTTTGGTAGCCTGGACAGACAGAAGGGCCAGTGGGAAGGAGTTGAACCTAAGTCCCAAAGAGATGCCAAAATACGGCTTGGCCGAAGTTGCTGTTGCATCAGGAATCCCCATCCAGACAGTAATGAGCTGTGAATGTGTGGACAGAACACTTTGCAGCCCTGCAAATCTGCTCCATAGAGATGGAGCGCAAGTTGGCCACCGATGCAGCCATGGTTCAGACACTGAGCCATGACATGGTCATTAAGGCTCAAGGCCTGCCAGGATATAAGTGAAAGAGATGCAGTCTGCTAGCCAATAAGGCAGCGTGCATTTGGAGATAGGAGCAGTGCCCAGCTTGCTGGGGTCGAAGGAGATAAAGAGCTGGGTGGATCTTCGATGAGCCTTTGTATGCTCCAGGTAGAAGGCCAAAGTTCGCTTGCAGTCCAGCATATGTAGCGCAGCCTCCCCCCGGTTGGCAAGAGGCCTTGGGAAGAACACTGGCAGAATGATTAATTGATTCAGGTGAAAAGCAGAGACCACCATGGGTAGGAAACGCGGATGTGTGCTTAAGACCACCCTATTGTGGTATAACCTGGTGTATGATGGGGTAAGCCCCAAGCCTGGAGCTCACTGACATGGAGCCAAAGTAACTGCTACCAAGAACAAGACCTTCCAGGTCAGAAATTTCAAAGAGCAGGAAGCAAGAAGCTCAAAGGGAGCTGCAAAGAGCTGCACAAGGACCACAATGAGATCCCAAGTCACCACAGGGGGCTTTGAAGGGAGGCTTAGAGAGGAGCAAGCCCCACATGAAACAAACCACCAAGGGCTGAGCGGAGATGGGCTTCCCCTCTGAGCCATAGTAGTAGGCCCCAATCACACTCAGATGGACTCTGACAGAGTTGGACTTGAGATCCGAATCAGATGTGTGCAAGAGGTACTCAAGCAACTCATCAACAGTGCAGGAGAAGGGATCCAGAGCTCTGTCAGCATACCAGGATAACCTATGCCACTTAAATGCATATGATCTGTGTGTGGAATCCTTGCAGGATGCCAGCAGTACTTCCATAACCTTCTTGGGCAAGTTGAGCTCTGAGAGGACTACCCACTCAGCATCTAGGTTGTGAAGGCTAGGGACCAGACACTGGGGTGCAGCAAGGTCTCGTCCTCCGGAGAGATGAAGTCTGGGGCAGTGCCCAAATGCAGAGGCTCCCGCCAAGACAGTTAAAGCAGCAGGGAGAATCATGGCTGCCTAGGCCAATACAGGGTGATAAGGATCATCATGCTCCTTTTGGCATGAAGCTTCAGCAGGGTCTTCACCACTAGCGGAATAGGCAGCTATGCGTAAAGCAGATCCACCCCTCAATGTAGGAAGGAAGGTATCCGACACCCGCCATCTGCTGGAACTCACCCTGGAGCAGAACTGGTCCACCTGGGCATTGCACAAAGTGGCAAACAGATTTATAACACCACTCTAAGATCCAACCCGCAACCTCCCTGTTGAAGATCCACTCGTGCAGCTGGAGAACGTAATTCAGCTGATCTGCCAGAGAGTTGTGTTCTCCCGGCATGTAAGTCGCCCTCAGTTCCATACTGTGGGTGATGGCAAACTTCTGTAAGTGGACCGCTTCCCAGCACAGGCGGTATGATCCTGTGCCGTCCTGCTGCTTGTTGTTGTACATGGCCTTGTGGTGGTCCATTTGGATCAACTCCACCTGGTTGGCCAACTCCACCTGGAATGCCCAGATGGCATTTGCGATGGCCCGCAGTTCTAAGAAGCTCACCTGGTGAAAGCTTTCCTGCGCGGATCACAGACTTTAGGTGTGTAGTCCGTCCTGATGAGACCCCCAGCCACGGAGAGGGTCTTGAACCACTGGAGGGGGTTACCCTTCGAGGCCTACTGAGAACCCAGCAAGCTCCTTGGCTAGTGCCTTAAGGTAGATGCCAATATAGAGCTCATAGGCTTGATTCTACACCCTAGCATTGAGCCCTGGAAACATTTGCGCATGAGGGCTTTGAGGGTCCGAGCCTCCCTACCCAGGGGGAAGGAGGAATGGGACTTCTGGCTCTTTAGTTTGTGCATGGTCAACTAGACGACCATGGAGTTATGTGGTAACTGGGCTTTTCGGAACCCTGGGTTCTTGGACATGTAACATTGCATTGAGCTGAAGGCTGACAATGGGCACTGATGCTGGTGTTTCCCACATCCCTAGGAGCAGCTGCTTGAGGATTGGTTGCACTGGCACCATGAGGGTCTCCCGGGGAGGGGTCTCATACTGGAGGATCTCCAGTTCCTTGGTGTGTGGGTCCTCCTCGGCCTCGACCAAGTGTGCCTTGGTCATATCCTGTACAAAGTCGTGGAAGGCCATGTCCTCAGGTGGACACCGGCATAGAAGCACCATTGGAGACAGGTCCGAAGGGACATCCTCTGGGTGCCTGGGGATGCCTCGTCCTTCTCCCAATCTGAATCTAGCAGTGACGAGGATTCAGAGGCCCTGCGACTCCAATGGTCGAGGCCCATACCTGGGGGCCGGAGGCCTGTAGGGGAACCTAAGATTCCAGTCGCAGACACTAGCTAGTAAGGACTGGATACCTGAGGAACAGGAGCAGGACCTTAACTGGTGCCGAGGGTTTACTCGAGGTCGGCAGCACTTGATGCTCAGCTCGATGACCTTCTTGCAGTTGAGGGACTGGTCATCGGGGCAGATAAGTCTGGAGAACCAGCCATCATCGCCTGCTGCAGGGCAAGGATAGCAGTGATGTTCTGCTCCAAGGCCGCCATTCTGGTCTGCATGCCAGGAGGCTCTGCAGCTTTCGGCATGGGCACAGACAGCTTCGGGCCAGACAGTGACACTCTCGAGAGTGTCCCCTCAATAACCACTATGCCCTGAGTGCCCTTGGCTGGGCGTTTCTCCAACTCTTCCAAGTCTCTCCAGTGTGATTTACCGGGTTTTTCCGGACCGACCTCTGGGATCTTCAAGGACTTTTTTCTTCCACTCCTTCTCTGGGATCCTCTCCAAGGACGCTTGGGCGCCACGGGATGTGCATCTCTTGGAGCTGGGCGCCAGGGACGTGGGTGCAGAGTCAGACCTTGGGAGCATCTTTTCCTACAATTCCAGCATCTTTTTGTTGTTTTTTTGCTGACATGGCCTGGCAAAAGTCACAAGTGGAAATGTCATGGTCCAGTCCCAGGCAATGCAAGCAGTCGTGGGTGTTGATGATGGACATGGTTAGACTGCAGCGGCCAACATTTTTTTAACCCAATGGGGGGACATGGTGGGATGCACCCGGATGGGATCAACGACCCCTGGGCAAAAAAGGGCGCAAAGCACCGGTTGAGGGAACCTCTAGGAAAAAGGTGAAAAAGATGGGCCAGAGGACGGCATCTAAGATGCCGGCTCTGGACGGAAAGAGGAACCGGTATGCTTACTGGAAAGCTAAACTGAATTTCTAAGTTTTGAGAAAACTTTTCCGGGGACACTGGACGTACGTCAGTTGGGCTCTGTGAAAAAAAGGAGACTGATCAAGATGGCACCCTTGGGCAGGAAGGGGACCACACATGCGTGGTGGCATCTCGCAAAGGCTTTCTTTGAAAGCTGGGGAGATGCTTTTGCGCAGGCTCCGTTGGCGCAGACGTCACTCATATGTGAGGACTGACTTCCTACTTGTTCCTGGAGAATCATGAATATGCAATCGTTCCTGATGTAAAAAACTGCTCTGAAACTTAGCACAATTTACTTTTATTTTAATGCTGTATCTTTATGTCTGCTTGAAGCAGGCATAAACATCCAACGTGAGCCAAAGTACCCCCCTGCCCTCCCCAGGCCAAAACGATATGTCCTGGTGGCCTAGGGGTCCATATTCCCCAAAAAACAAGTCTCCTAATGGCTCCCATCCCAGTAAATCCTCCCAGTAAGGCAGAACCCTGTCCCAGGTACCTCAAAAGTTAGGGGCCAGGAGTGATGGCCACACACTCCCACCCCTGCAACACCATCATGAAAAATGGCTGCATAGGCCCCCATGCAATACATCCTGGGACAGATGACCCCACGTCATAAATGCCAGGATGCACCTAGGGGGTGGAGGGTCATTGCCATATAAAAGGGATTTTTTGCCTTATATAGTAGTCCAGCCCTATCCCGTTCAACCCAGGATGCACTGCAGGGACTGGATGCCGGCATTTTCCATGATAGTGGCACAGGGATGGGAGCATGAAGGCATTTCTCCTGCTCCTTGACTTTTCAGGTACCTGGGAGGGGTGGGGGATGGAGAGGGTCATTAGGCTCAAGGAGTCCAGTTATCTAAGGTGAAGTGTCCAACTTCATCTCGTATAAGATTTAAACCAGTCTTAACACCATTTCTTGTGTGCATGGGTCTGGCTTGCTCCTTTTGTTTAACACCGATTTTTGACACACCTGTTTATTACAGCATGGCTGCACACAAAATCGTCTGGAAACCCTGCACTAGGCTCTGGCACAGGCTTAAGTATAGAAAGTCGCATTAACTGGCACACATTTCTCATGTCTCCCTTGTATCTACTTACGCCACACGAATAGATGTCCTGCACATATTTAATATAACATTGAGCAGCTTCTTCAGATTCATTTAACTGTTCATGGAGTCTGTGAAGAGAGAAGTGTGACCAGTAAAACAAAACCAACAGTAGTCCCCCAAGACTGTCCTCATGCATTAAGACTGCAGGCCTTGCATCTCTAGCACTGCTTTGCTCCTTGTCACATGTTGCAAGCAATGAATGCTTTCTTTCACTTACTTTGCCAATTTCACCAGTGCCATCTTCTCCACATCTCCAACGGAGTAAGCTCTCCAGTAGCACTGTCAATATAACAATACCAGTTAATTCAAGTTAACATGTTTTTGTAAATGGGATTAGTTGTATTCCTGCTGGAATTCCACAAAATTCAAACTGCTATGTCAAAAGGTCTGAGTTATGCAAAATTTGACATGGCTTATCTGTCAAAATAAAGCATATCGCTTTTGAGCGATAATTTAAAATATAATACACTAAAAAAATCAAAGTGCAAAATTTTGAATTATGTGCAGAATTCCACCATTAGTCATTCCTAGATGATGTTCTAGCAGTTAATATTTGTATCCTTTAACAACTGCTGACAAAGGCATATCTATGAATGAGGTAGATGCTCCACCATTTATGGAAAAGGAGAAATGTGCCTTATCTACTAATTTTCTATCCATGAGTCCAACCAGATCAGTCCAGAACACATGGGTTAGGCCTGTCAGCCAGCAGGTTAAGACAGACAATAGAGCTGTGAGCTCTGACCTATATTAGGCCACCAGCTTTCCAATATTTCTGTAACTAAAACTATACAAACTTAACCCCCACAGAAGGATATCCAGGAATTCATATTGTATAAACGAAAGCCAAAGACTCCACAAGTCTACAAACACATGAACACACCATTTCAGACTACATATACAATCAAGTAGTACAGCTATTGTGCATAACTGAATCTTGGCTTATTGAAGAGGACTTCATCTTATTAAATTAACTCACTCCACCTCACATGGAAGCTCACCGATCAACCAGAGAAGGACGCAGAGGAAGTGCACTCATCCTAGCAGACAAACAGCTTAAGAACCTAAGAACATAAGATATGCCATACTGGGTCAGACCAAGGTCCATCAAGCCCAGTATTCCGTTTCCAACAGTGGCCAATCTAGGTCATATGTACCTAGCAGTTTCCCCAAGAGACACAAGTTCCGCAATGCTTGTACTGGGTCAAGCATTGATATCTTCGGTCACTTCTTAATAATGGTTTATGGACCTTTCCTCCAGGAATTTGTCCAAACCTTTTTTAAACCCAGCTACACTAACAGCCTTTACTACATCCTCCGGTAACAAATTCCAGAGTTTGATTACACGTTGAGTGAAAAAATATTTTCTTTTATTAGTCTTAAATAGTTTACCCTGTAACTTCATTGCATGTCCCCTAGTCTTTCTATATTCAGATAAGGTAAACAATTGATCTACGTTTACCCGTTCCACTCCGTTCATTAATTTATAGACTTCTATCATATCTCCCCTCAGCCGTCTCTTTTCCAGGTTAAAGAGCCCTAACCTTTTTAGCCTTTCTTCATAGGAGTATCCTTCCATCCCCTTTACCATTTTGGTGCCTCTTCTCTGAACCTTTTCTAAAATCGCTATATCCTTTTTAAGATACGGTGACCAGAATTGCACACAATATTCAAGGTGCGGTCTCACCATGGAACGATATAGAGGCATTATAATATCTTTTGTTTTATTTTCCATTCCTTTCCTTATCATACCTAGCATTCTATTTGCTCTCTTGGCCGCCGCTGCACACTGGGCCGAGGGTTTTAACATGGTATCCACAATGACGCCTAAATCTTTTTCCTGGGTGGTGGTTCCTAATGTGGAACCTTGCATCGTGTAACCATAGTTTGGGTTGTTCTTCCCTAGGTGCATAACCTTGCACTTGTCCACATTAAATTTCATCTGCCATTTTGATGCCCAGTCTTCCAATTTATCAAGATCCTCTTGCAATTTTTCACAATCCTCTTGGGTTTTAACAACTTCAAATAGTTTTGTGTCATCTGCAAATTTGATAACCTCACTCGTTATTCCACTTTCCAGGTCATTTATGAATATGTCAAAAAGCAGCAGACCCAGCACAAATCCCTGGGGTACACCACTATTCACCTTTCTCCATTGGGAAAATTGGCCATTTAGCCCTACCCTCTGCTTTCTATCTTTTAACCAGTTCCTGATCCACAATAGTACATTGCCTCCTATCCCATGACTCTTTACTTCTGCCAAAAGTCTCTGATGAGGGACCTTGTCAAAGGCTTTCTGAAAGTCCAGATACACAATATCAACCGACTCCCCTTTGTCCACCTGTTTATTCACTCCTTCAAAAAAACATAACAGATTAGTAAGACAAGATCTTCCTTGTCTAAAGCCATGTTGGCTGTCTCCCATTAGGTTGTGACTATCTACATGCTGAGTAATTTTATTCTTTATGATGGTTTCTACCATTTTTCCCGGTACTGACGTCAGGCTCACCGGTCTGTAGTTTCCCGGATCACCCCTGGAACCCTTTTTAAAAATTGGTGTTATATTGGCGATCCTCCAATCTTCAGGTATTAGAGATGATTTTAATGATAGTTCACAGATTACTGATAGCAGTTCTGCAATCTCATATTTCAGTTCTTTCAACACCCTTGGATGTATACCACCCGGCCCAGGTGATTTGCTACTCTTCAGTTTATCTATTAATTGTAAGACATCTTCCCGATGTATCGATATTTCCTTCAATTCTTCCGCACCTTTAAATACCACTTCAGTCATGGGTAACATCCCTACATCTTCCTCGGTAAAGACCGAAGCAAAGAATTCATTCAGTCTCTCCGCTATTGCCTTGTCGCCTCTTAGTGCTCCTTTAACCCCTTTATCATCTAATGGACCAACTGACTCTCTCACAGGTTTTTTGCTACGAATGTACTTGAAAAGGTCTTTATTTCGCGTTTTTGCTTCCGCAGCAAGCTTATTCTCAAATTCTCTCTTTGCCTGCCTTATCAATGCCTTGCATTTGACTTGCCAGTGCTTGTGCTGTTTCCAGGTTTCGTCGTTTGGCTCTTTTTTCCATTTCCTGAAAGATGCTTTTTTGGCAACAGCAGCCTCTCTGACCTCACCTTTAAACCATGCTGGCAGTTTTTTGGACTTCCTTCCACTTTTCTTAAAGCGTGGAATACAGCTGGTCTGGGCTTCCAAGATAGTATTTTTCAACACCACCCAAGCTTGATGTACGTCTTTAACCTTCGCAACTGCTCCTTTTAGTTTTTTCTTAACTGTTTTCCTCCTTTTATCATAGTCTCCCTTTCGAAAGTTAAAAGGTAGTACTGTGGATTTCCTTACTATCCCTCCTCCACTAATTAAATCAAAGTCGATCATGCTATGATCACTATTGCCAAGTGGCCCCAACACCCTTATCTCTTGCACTAGATCTGGTGTTCCACTAAGGACTAGGTCTAATATGGCTTCCCCTCTGGTCGGTTCATGAACCAGGTGCTCCAAGAAGCAGTCATTTATTTCATCTAGGAACTTTATCTCCCTAGCATGTCCTGACGTGACACTGACCCAGTCGATACCGGGGTAATTGAAATCACCCATTATTATTACTGCGCTGTAACTTTTGTTAGCTTCCTTGATTTCTTGGAGCATTTCATCATCCATTTGGTCATTCTGGCCAGGTGCTCGATAGTACACCCCCACTGCCATCGCCTTCCCCCTTTTATATGGAATTTCAATCCATATAGATTCTACAGCAGATTTTGTTTCCTGCAAAACTTTAATCCTTTCTGAGTCAATGCCCTCTCTAACAGAGCGCAACCCCTCCACCAATTTGATCAGCTCTATCACTACGATATAGTTTGTACCCAGGTATCAGTGTCCCACTGGTTGTCCTCCTTCCACCATGTCTCTGATATTCCATTCATATCTAACCTTTCATTTAGTGCTATATATTCTAACTCTCCCATCTTATTCTTTAGACTTCTAGCATTTGCATAGAAGCATTTTAGAGAATGTATTTTATTCATGTTAATTTGGATAAGTCTTTGGCTAAGCTGAGTCTTAAAACCATCAATAAGACCTCCACCCTCAATTCTATAACCTTGGAAAGCAAAGACCTGGTAATATGCCTAATTTATAGAGCTCCCACAGGCAACCCAGAAGACCTCTCAACTATAATCGAGTTAGCCACCAGGTATACTAACAAAGGTAAATTACCCATAATCTTAGACGATTTCAACCCGAGTTCCTTAACCTCAGCCCATGCAAGAGCATTTCTAGAAGCCTTATCCTCCTTGGAACTCTCTCAGATTATCTCAACGCAGACACACAGTGCTGGTAACACCTTGGATCTGGTCTTACCTTATACCATCCTCACCTTAGACCCCCAGATTAATTATCAAATAACACCTGTGCCATGGTCAGACCACTATGCAATTTCCTTCAACATTACTCACGGCCCCCAGCAACCTAGACTGCACCATTCAAACTCCCACAGACATTTCAAAGAACTCCACAAAGACATCCTTCTTGACCAAATAATCCCCCAACTTGAGGCCATCCCTTCTGACCTCTCATCCCTGATAGACAACTGGAACCACACCATCACCTCTGAACCCGAGAGCTTCCAAACGCGAAAAGAAGGCCCCATGGTATTCACTGGTAATCAAGCAAGCAAAAACCTATTTAAGAAAACTAGAAAGATGGAGGAAAACAAAAGCACAAGCAGACCAACAAGAATACTCGACAAAACAGCAAGAATATAACCAGTTAATCCTTAACCACAAGAGGCAACACCACACAAACATAATGCCCCAGGGAGCTATTCTCCATAGTGAGAACACTATCAAAGGCTCCACATAGCCAAGACACTGATGCTCTAACCCCCTGAGACTTATGCTTCATATCTCCGCTGCAAGCTAGCTTGCCCACAATCTCCTCTAAATCAACCCTCCCCACCTTCGGTCAACCAAACACTTGGACTCATTCACAGAAGACCTCTGCACTAACTTACTCAAATCTCTGAACACTTCCACTTCACCGCTTGATCCATGCCCAACCCCTTGGATAAAGACAATGGCGCATGAACTAGCCCCAACACTCTAAGATAATTTCCTCTCTCTCACAGGGAACTATCCTCCTCCCCGGAAAATCTCATCCATTAGACCACTACTAAAAAACACTTCTAACCCAAATACTCCAGCCTCATATCGACCTATATCCAGCATCCCTGGCATGAAACAATCAACAATGCAGCCAAACTTGATCAACGATTCAAAAAGCCCTCTAATTTAAAAATAAACAGAACTCCATGGTTCGACAACACGCTAAAACAAATGAAAAAAGAACTACGAAAACTAGAACATAAATGGCGCAAAACCAAATCAACCATCAACAAGGAAATATATAACAACCACCTCACAAAATACAAAGATACTTTAGATAATACAAAAAAATCTTATTTTGCGGCAATCTTATCAAAATCTTATAATAGACCACGTGAACTTTTCTCAATTGTTAGAAACCTTACTAATAATCCTCAAACATCGAACACTGAAATCACTGAAATTTCGGTACAAAACTTAGCCATCCACTATCAAAACAAATCTATGCAACCTATAATGACTCTAAACAACATAAATACAGTTCATCACTGCTCAGAAGAATGGTCAAAATTTCATCCATATCAAAAGACGCACTAAAGAATATCATTACTAACCTCAACACCACAACCTCCTTTCTTGATCCATGCCCAGTAACATGGATAAAAAGTACACTCCCAATACTTCTATCATACATCCTCCCTATAGTAAACCTATCATTGCTTCAAGGACACCTCCCCTCTACGCTCAAACACGCACAAATCCGGCCAATTCTCAAAAATAACACGCTTGATAAAACATCACCAAAATCATACAGACCCATTTCAAGTATCCCTTTTTTGGCTAAAATAATAGAAAAAGTGGTACAAATTCAGACACAAGAATACCTTGATTCATCCTACCCGCTTGATGACCACCAATATGGATTTAGACCTCAACATGGAGTTGAAACACTTTTAACAGTCTTAACCGATACACTACTCAAAGGGATTAATAATCATAAACAAGCATTTATACTCTTATTTATTGATATTTCGGCAGCATTTGATAGTGTTCACCACACTATAATGCTTAATAACCTAAATCAAATAGGAATAAAAGACACTGTACATAAATGGTTTACCTCTTACCTAAATAATAGAACACAAAATGTAAGAATTGGTAACCAAACATCAACCATATATAAACAAGAAGTTGGTCTCCCACAAGGCTCCGCACTATCAGCCCTCCTGTTTAATATTTACATAAAACCTATCTGTGATATCTTTAAAAAATTCGGAGTATACTATCATCTATATGCAGATATTATGCTGTACATCCCATTTACAATCCCTAACTTACCAATAAAACTACTATCTGATTGCTTCAATGAAATTACAACATGGCTAAAAGCTCAAAACCTTCACATTAACCATGCAAAAACAGAAGTTCTAATTGTAACAAAAAATCAATCATATATCCCCCCAACCCACATAACATTGCAAAACTATGACATTAAAATAAAAACGAAATAAGATACCTAGGTGTTATCCTAGATACTCATCTGACGATGAACACTCACATCAGAAACACCATAAAGAAAATATACTTTAAACTTAAAATCCTTAAACAATTACGACCGTTAGTACACCAACTAGACTTCATTAATATAATACAGGCTACAATAACACCGCACTTTGATTTTGCCAACCTAATTCTCTTAGGTATAACGAAACAAAACATAAAAAGAATCCAATTAGCACAAAACGCAGCAGCTAGAATTATCACGAAAGCACACTCAATTCAGCACTAAACACCAATACTAGCTTCCCTACACTGGTTGCCAATTCAAAGTAGGATAATATATAAAACCACAATAACTACATATAAAGCTTTAAATAACATGGCCCCAATCCCATTAAGCAAACTAATTAGCATGGAATCTCAAAAAACCACACACAGAAAAGGATACTCAAATAAACTAAATACTCCTATTGATTTCATAAAAGCAAATAAATTAACTAACAACAGAGCTTTTTCCCATGCTGCCCCAACTATTTGGAATTCCCTTCCGGAGGACCTACGAACTATAACCGAAATGATGGAACTCCGTAAAAAACTAAAAACCTACTTATTCTCCATGCACTACGGCAACATAGATAACCCCTTGATACAATCAGATAAAGGTTAAAAATCATGACTGAGTAATACTATTTCCAACAACTTAACAGACAATACACTATTATAAAAACACCATGATTCAATTCTAAAGTACCCACAACATATATTTGTATATAGTTTATTGTATATAATTTACCAGCCAATTTTGCTATTATGCATAAGTTCATGCTGTTTACATTTACTTTTATTGTTACAAAATGTTCAATGTAAAACTAAGCTTTTGCTTTGTGGATTGTTGTTTTATTGTAAACCGCAACTGAACTCTGGAAGTTGCGGGTTATAAATGTATGCTAAATAAAATAAATAAATCCCCTTAATATCCAAGCTAATCGAGAAAATGGTACAACACCAGCTCCAAGACCATGTAGACGCTACCGCTGCACTTGACCCCCAACAGCACTGATTCCAAGAGGCCTATGGGGTTGAAACCTTACTGACATCCCTCCTAAACACAGTAATGAAAAGAATCGAAGACATCAAGAAAGGCTTTGTCCTCATTTTTATAGACATAACAGCTGCCTTAGACTCAATAATCCACACCATACTACTGGACAGGCTAAGCGAAATAGGAGTAAGTGGCACACCCCTGGCATGGTTTCATTCCTACCTCACAGAAAGAACATCTCAAGTCAAGATAAAATGCAATGTATCAAGAACTTTCTCACTAAAACAAGGTCTACCTCAAGGATCATCTCTCAGCTCTACTCTTCAACCTTTACTTACAACCAGTTTGCAAAATACTACAAGCCTACAACATTCACTACCACCTATACACAGATGACTTAATGATTTACACCACCCTAGACATAAAGAACCCTGACTACGCCACCATCTCATCCTGTATGACAGCAATATCAGAATGGTTAACATTACGAAACCTCGAGATCAACTACAAAAAGTTGGAAGCCCTTATAGTCAAAGGACTCCACATTCAAACCCCCAGACAACATAATAGGAAGCAGATAAATCCCTGTAAAAAACAAGGTAAAATACCTAGGAATTTACCTCGACCAGAGGCTCAACTTCCAGACCCACATCAGCAAAACCACCTCCAAAGTATATTACAAAATTAAATTCCTGCAAAACCTACATCCTCTACTTGAGCAGAACCACTTCCGAACTGTGTGTCAAGTGCTAATCACACCACACCTCGATTATTGCAACCTAATCCTTCATGGCTTACCCAAAAATGCAACCCAGGCCTTACAGCTAGCCCAGAACGCAGCAATCTGACTAATCACAAGATTTAGCAAACATGCTCACATCATCCCCATTCTTGAATCCCTCCATTGGCTCCCCATCAATTCCCGAATAAAATATAAAACCATAATGATGGCTTTCAAAATTCAACACAACCAATCTGCCGGCTGCCTAATAGACCTACTCCGAAGAGCCCCTGACAACAGATCAAGAAGAACACAGCATCGAAACTCCCTTGCAAGCTCCACATCCCATACTGGAATCTCTCAGAATACCCTAAGGAGAACATTCAAACTCTACATCCCATCACTTTGGAACTCTCCCACACCTCCTGAGAGCCACCACAGACGTCACTGACTTCCGGAAGCTCTTGAAGACTCACCTATTTACCGAATGAACAAATGGATGATGAAATGCTCAAAGAAATCAAGGAAGCTAGCAAAAGTTACAGTGCAGTAATAATAATGGGTGATTTCAATTACCCCGGCATCGACTGGGTCAGTGTCACAACAGGACATGCTAGGGAGATAAAGTTCCTAGATGAAATAAATGACTGCTTCTTGGAGCAGCTGGTTCATGAACCGACCAGAGGGGAAGCAATATTAGACCTAGTCCTTAGTGGAACACCAGATGTAGTGCAAGAGATAAGGGTGTTGGGGCCACTTGGCAATAGTGATCATAGCATGATCGCCTTTGATTTAATTAGTGGAGGAGGGATAGTAAGGAAATCCACAGTACTACCCTTTAACTTTCGAAAGGGAGACTATGATAGAATGAGGAAAACAGTTAAGAAAAAACTAAAAGGAGCAGTTGCAAAGGTTAAAGACGTACATCAAGCTTGGGTGTTGTTGAAAAATACTATCTTGGAAGCCCAGACCAGCTGTATTCCACGCTTTAAGAAAAGTGGAAGGAAGTCCAAAAAATTGCCTGCATGGTTTAAAGCTGAGGTCAGAGAGGCTGTTGTTGCCAAAAAAGCATCTTTCAAGAAATGGAAAAAAGAGCCAAATGATGAAACCTGGAAACAGCACAAGCACTGGCAAGTCAAATGCAAGGCATTGATAAGGCAGGCAAAGAGAGAATTTGAGAAGAAGCTTGCTGCGGAAGCAAAAACGCGAAATAAAGACCTTTTCAAGTACATTCGTAGCAAAAAACCCGTGAGAGAGTCTGTTGGTCCATTAGATGATAAAGGGGTTAAAGGAGCACTAAGAGGCGACAAGGCGATATCGGAGAGACTGAATGAATTCTTTGCTTCGGTCTTTACTGAGGAAGATGTAGGGATGTTACCCACAACTGAAGTGGTATTTAAAGGTGTGGAAGAATTGAAGGAAATATCGATACATCGGGAAGATGTCTTACAACTATTAGATAAACTGAAGAGTAGCAAATCACCTGGGCCGGATGGTATACATCCAAGGGTGTTGAAAGAACTGAAATTTGAGATTGCAGACCTGCTATCAGTAATCTGTGAACTATCATTAAAATCATCTCTAATACCTGAGGATTGGAGGATCGCCAATGTAACACCAATTTTTAAAAAGGGTTCGAGGGGTGATCCGGGAAACTACAGACCGGTGAGCCTGACATCAGTACCGGGAAAAATGGTAGAAACCATCATAAAGAATAAAATTACTCAGCATATAGATAGTCATGACCTAATGGGAGACAGCCAACATGGCTTTAGACAAGGAAGATCTTGTCTTACTAATCTGTTATGTTTTTTTGAAGGAGTGAATAAACAGGTGGACAAAGGTGAGTCGGTTGATATTGTGTATCTGGACTTTCAGAAAGCCTTTGACAAGGTCCCTCATGAGAGACTTTTGGCAAAACTAAAGAGTCATGGGATAGGAGGCAGTGTACTACTATGGATCTGGAACTGGTTAAAAGATAGAAAGCAGAGGGTAGGGCTAAATGGCCAATTTTCCCAATGGAGAAAGGTGAATAGTGGTGTACCCCAGGGATCTGTGCTGGGTCCGCTGCTTTTTGACATATTCATAAATGACCTGGAAAAGGGAATAACGAGTGAGGTTATCAAATTTGAAGATGACACAAAACTCTGGAATTTGTTACCGGAGGATGTAGTAAAGGCTGTTAGTGTAGCTGGGTTTAAAAAAGGTTTGGACAAGTTCCTGGAGGAAAGGTCCATAAACCATTATTAAGAAGGGACCCAGGATATCAATGCTTGAACCAATACAAGCACTGTGGAACCTGTGTCCCTTGGGGAAACTGCTAGGTACGTATGACCTAGATTGGCCACTGTTGGAAACAGAATACTGGGCTTGATGGACCTTGGTCTGACCCAGTATGGCATATCTTATGTTCTTATGTTCTTAACACTTCCATATCTCACCAACTGTGTAACGTATTGACTACCATGCCAGATAGACCTGAAATTCTCAAGCATCCTGCAGAGCTCAAACTCTATGTAAATAGTTAAATTGTTAAATGTAAACACAGTTAACGTCTCTTGTATATAGTTCTGAAAAAGCATTTTATGTAAACAAAGTTCTGTTCTATGTAAACCGCCTTGAGAATCTGAAAGGCGGTATATGAAAAATGTTAAATAAAGTCCGGTGACGTCAGCTAACCTAATGCCTGAAAAAAGGTGTTAACAAGCCCCTAAAAGAGGCGAGACAGAGTGGAAATGCAGAGGCACTAACCGCAGAGTACACCAAATATATGCGGAAGGAAGAGCAGCCCGAGATTGGCTCTTAAAACAAGCCGACTGGCGGAGAGCTGAACCGGCATGGGGTACCGCGTGGTTAGTTTGTGTGGAGGACAGAGAAGTCCGGGCGACAACGCGTTCAATAGGAGAGACGGAGAGTAAAAGCGGCGTGCTCAATACCCCTGAGAGAGGTAAACTAAGGGGGCAGAAGTGGAGAATTCTTTTAAAAAGGAGAAGGAGGCAGAGCGAGAAGAGGAGCCAGCAAATCCGGTGGGCGGAGTGTGCAGCCACACGATCGCACGGGAGAGCAAGTGGTGCAGGGAAGCAACGGCCCGAAATCAGTGGAGAGTGTGTGATCGGCACAGCAGCCGGCGAAGTGAAGCAGCAGTGGAGAAGAGAACAGAATGGAGGCAGAAGAGAATTAAAAGGAAGATACTCCTAATGACCAGACATAGGAAGAGTATATAACGATTTAAAAATATTCAAAAACATCTTTATTGACAACAGCTTACAAAATAACACAGGGCCCAGCCACATACAAGGATACAAAAAAAAAATGGCTTCTCCTATTGGGAGGCAATAAAGGGAGAAGAAGCCCATCATAAAGCAGGAAGAGGGGCAGGAAGTAGCGGCTTGGGCACAAGGAGATTGTAAATTTCAGACGGCCCGAAGGGGCTACGAGAGGCGACAAAAGGCAAGATAGATAAATCTAAAGGGGAACCAACTACAAAAAAGAAACAGGCAGAATTCAGATCTCCATATGCTACTTCGAAAGGAGGTAAGGAAGGGGAGGAGGAGGGCAAAGTGCTGGCAGAGCAGGAGACTGAGCCAGCGGAGGAGATAGAGAGTCCCTGGGGGCCCGGGAGTAGTTGATATGATCAAGATGTGGTTGAATGAGCTGAAAGAAGAATTAAAAGTGGAAATTGGCGGAGTTAAAAATGAATTAAAAGAGACATTACAATCAAAAAGAGTAAAGTAGCCCAAATGCCCTCGAGTATGCAGCAGACAGAGCTTAAAGATCCCAAATTACCCATGCCTACCAATAGCCAAATTAATATGAATAAAATACAGTCTCTAAAATGCTTGTATGCAAATGCTAGAAGTCTAAAAAATAAGATGGGAGAGTTAGAATATGTAGCGTGAGAGGTTAGATATGATTGGAATCTCAATGGTGGAAGGAGGACAACCAGTGGGACACTGATACCTGGGTACAAACTATATCATAATGATAGAGCTGATCAAATTGGTGGAGGGGTTGTGCTCTATGTTAGAGATGGCATTGAGTCAGAAAGGATTAAAGTTTTGCAGGAAACAAAATTTGCTGTAGAATCTCTATGGATTCGGTCCAACGAGGGAGCACTTCACCACGTTATGTGAAACACCCAGTCTATGATACGTGGTGGTTAAACAAGGATACTTTATTTGTTATGCTAAAAACCTGAGAGCCCGACACAGGCCGTGTTTCATATTGTCACTTCATCAGGGGATACAGGTTTGCTGCAAATACAAAATCATAAAAACCATAGCACATTTAAAAAAACTTAAAAACATTAAATAAATATTAAGGCCAATATCAATGCAGATGATGTTCTGTGTGTACGCATGCGATACCAATACGGGATAAGTTTACACACCCCACCCCACAACAAACATTTCGGATAGAAGATTTTTCAAACTGTGATTCATCTCATGTAGTGTATGTTATACAGTGCCCCTGTAACAAGATTTATGTAGGGAAGACAACTAGGAGCGTGAAAGTGCGGATTATTGAACATAGAAGTAGCATTAAGAGGGGTGCAATTGAAAAACCACTTGTAGCGCACTGGCAAGAGATGAAGCATCGGATCAGTGATTTAAAGTTTTGTGTGATAAAAAAGGCCAAACTTAATTGGAGGGGAGGCGATACCGATAAGATGCTACAGCGGTTAGAGCAGAGATACATTTTTCAATTAGGGTCTTTGGCCCCGCATGGGTTGAAAATGGAAAGAGACCTGTCAGTGTTTTTGTAGTCCTTTACTTTGTACATTTCTAGTAACAAGTTTTAAGTAGCACAGGTTGTAGAACAGCTGACACTTATGAGTCGCTAATATTATTGAATTACAATACTAATTTCAAAACCGCGATCTATTTTAGAATAGGTGAACCGTCAGCGTTTCTAATTAGTTTCAATAAAATCTTATCAATTTTATTTATTCACCCATTTATATTTATCCAGTTTAAACATTATAAATTCTTCTGTAGTGTGTTGACTCCCCTTAAGATAACACGCAATGGTCAATACGGCGATTTATATCAGAATAGGTGTACTGTTAGAGTTTTTAATTAGTTTTAGTAATGTGATTATTTATTTATAAATCTTATCAATTTTGATGGGTTACCCAGTTAGGATTATTTATTTATTTATTATTTTATACACTTGCCCCCCTTTTTAACAATTTTAAATATTTTAATTATTTATTTAGTTAGAATTATTTATTTATTTATATTTTCTATACCATATGCTCGTCTGTATTCTGTTGTATTCTGTTCTTAATAATTCCATAATGGTTATAATTATCATGCTAAATGCTGATTTGAGATAATGAAAGGCGTCATTGCAATGCCTGAGTCTCTACCTAGCAACAACTGACGTAGATGACAAAAGTTGACAACTTGTTTTAGCATGAGCCGCCAGTATTATTAGACTACAACAATAATTCAAATAACAATTTATATTAGAATAAGAGAGCTGTTGTGATAGATTTTGTTCATTTGTTTATACATTTTATTTATTTTCTTTGCCCATTCAATTAGACTCAATCATTCAATTACCGATATGACCATAACAACGGAGTGTAGGCAGGTTAACAAAGATTAGGTACGGCGAATCTCAAGTCATAATGTTAGCAGTTGGTACTATAATAGATGAGGTCAAATGCACATTCACTTATTTTTAATCTTATAATTTTAGCGATAACATAATGTATATAACTATTATACTGAGTGAGTGCAAGTTTGCAATAGTGGAAGTGGTTAGTGTTTCAACCCCTTAAATGCCCGAACCTCTACCTAGCAACTGGTGACGTAAAAGTTAATTAAGCAGAACACGTCACTTTTCCCGCGGCTAACAAAAGCGCAAGTGCGGGCGTTTTTGATGTAAATTTTCCCTCACGAAGTAGACGGCAGTTCTTCTTTATACAAGACCCTTTGGATTTTGTGACAGGAGGTACCATTAAAGGTCTAATTATTTCAATGTATTGTGATATATAGTAGGAGATTTTTAATATTAAGGTTGGCCTCGAAATGATGATGTAATATTAGTTTGTGAATATAGGATATGATAGAATAATTAGGTGGTGCCTAGCGAGAAGTTCCCCATTAGGACACGAATAAGAGCCTCTACACTTTTACTTGAAAAACTTGCTCGAAAAGGTCTATTCAAGTCAAGTCACGTTTTGGTGATGAGTGATCGGTTGTATAATACAATATTCTGGGGTCTGCGAAGACACAATTTTCTGATTCATTGGGTGGCCCGTGTCTTCGTTAAACGCTTGATAAAAAAGCCCCACAAATTATCACATTCGTTGCATTTAATACCCATCGGGTAATCGAAAGTGAGAAAGTTTTTATTCAATAATGGCAAGAAATACCTTTATCCTAGTCATGCCACAACGCGATTAAATGTTGGAAGGTGTGTAACACAATCGTGTAGCTGACTGCTAATACAATCAGATAATAAGTTTGAAGGATCCCCTTCGCCGCCTAGAAAGTCTATAGTAATACCGCAATTAGTCAATGTCGGACAGCATAAGAATGATGTCATTTGCTATTAGGATACGGTCCTCACAAACTGAAGAAGTACCCATAGAGCAGATAAAATAAATAGATTTAGTTGAAAAAGCGGCGATGTTTCTAAGCTTTTAGATTGAAAGCTATTTATTCCACAGATAAATTAATGTCATATGTCTGATATATTAATGTTTTATATCTTTCATAGAGAGAGAATACAGACTCATCTTTGAGAAAGAGTCCAAGTTTCAACGGTGTATGTTAGAACGTAGACAAGGGTATGGCATTCTTTGGACATAATTTTTAGATATACATCACAAACACATAGATGAGATCTCATATTGGAGTTTTAAACAGCCCTGACTCTAGTATTCACGATATGGTTAAGTTACATTTATTCTTATGACATATATTAAGCGAAAAGTGGTTCATTTAGGCAATGTCTGACTTTTTATTTATTTATTTTTATTTTTATGTCATTTGGTCTCATGAAAAGGTTTTTATCTCTATGGTTATTTTTAATTTTATTATTTTTATTTCTAATATATGTATATTTTTAAATATTGTGGTTAGTATTGATTTAGTATTTCTCACAAGTTGTTCTACTCACTCACCTCCTGCTCCTATTTATTTGTATGTAGCCACAGTGGGTACACATAGTATGTTTTTATACAGGTGCTTTTATACATGTGATTTTCTGTATATGTGATATTACACACCCTTTCTATAATTTGATATAGATATTTAATTTATTATATAGTGTTTATGGTCTTATTGCTTTTATAATGTTTGTAACAGTATTTATTTATTATTAATAATATTTATTTAATGTTTTTAAGTTTTTTTAAATGTGCTATGGTTTTTATGATTTTGTATTTGCAGCAAACCTGTATCCCCTGATGAAGTGACAATACGAAACACGGCCTGTGTCGGGCTCTCAGGTTTTTAGCATAACAAATAAAGTATCCTTGTTTAACCACCACGTATCATAGACTGGGGAATCTCTATGGATTGAAATTCCATATAAAAAGGGGAAGGCGATGGCAGTGGAGGTGTACTATCGCCGGCCTAGCCAGAATGAACAAATGGATGATGAAATGCTCAAAGAAATCAAGGAAGCTAACAAAAGTTACCGCAAAGTAATAATAATGGGTGATTTCAATTACCCTGGTATCGACTGGGTCAGTGTCACAGCAGGACATGCTAGGGAGATAAAGTTCCTAGATGAAATAAATGACTGCTTCTTGGAGCAGCTGGTTCATGAACCAACCAGAGGGGAAGTCATCTTGGACCTAGTTCTTAGTGGAACACCAGATCTGGTGAAAGAGATAAGGGTGTTGGGGCCACTTGGCAATAGTGATCATAGCATGATCGCATTTGATTTAATTAGTGAAGGAGGGGATAGTAAGGAAATCCACAGTACTACCTTTTAACTTTTGAAAGGGAGACTATAATAAAATGAGGAAAATAGTTACGAAAAAACTAAAAGGAGCAGTGCAAAGGTTAAAGATTTACATCAAGCTTGAGTGTTGTTGAAAAATACTATCATGGAAGCCTAGATCAGCTGTATTCCACACTTTAAGAAAAGTGGAAGGAAGTCCAAAAAACTGCCAGCATGGTTTAAAGGTGAGGTCAGAGAGGCTGTTGCCAAAAAAAGCATCTTTCAGGAAATGGAAAAAAAAGCCAAATGACAAACTGGAAACAGCAGAAGCACTGGCAAGTTAAATGCAAGGCATTGATAAGGCAGGCAAAGCGAGAATTTGAGAAGAAGCTTGCTGCGGAAGCCAAAACACATAATAAAGACCTTTTCAAGTAAATTCGTAGCAAAAAACCTGTGAGAGAGTCAGCTGGTCCATTAGATGATAGAGGGGCTAAAGGGGCACTAAGAGGCGACAGCGGAGAGACTGAATGACTTCTTTGCTTCGGTCTTTACTGAGGAAGATGTAGGGATGTTACCCATGACTGAAATGGTATTTAAAGATGCGGAAGAATTGAAGGAAATATCGATACATTGGGAAGATATATTACAATTATTAGATAAACTGAAGAGTAGCAAATCACCTGGGCCGGATGATATACATCCAAGGGTGTTGAAAGAACTGAAATATGAGATTGCAGACCTGCTATTAGTAATCTGTGAACTATCATTAAAATCATCTATAATACCTGAAGATTGGAGAATGGCGAACGTAACACCAATTTTTAAAAAGGGTTCCAGGGGTGATCCGAAAAACTACAGACCGGTGAGCCGGACATCAGTACCAGGAAAAATGGTAGAAACCATCATAAAGAACAAAATTGCTGAACATGTAGATAGTAATGGCTTAATGGGAGACTGCCAACATGACTTTAGACAAGGAAAATTTTGTCTTACTAATCTGTTATGTTTTTTTGAAGGTGTGAATAAACAGGTAGACAAAGGTGAGTCGGTTGATACAGTGTATTTGGACTTTCAGAAAGCATTTGACATGGTCCCTCATCAGAGACGTTTGGCAAAACTAAAGAGTCATTGGATAGGAGGCAGTGTACTACTGTGGATCAGGAACTGGTTAAAAGATAGAAAGCAGAGGGTAGGGGTCAATGGCCAATTTTCCCAATGGAGAAAGGTGAATAGTGGTGTACCCCAGGGATCTGTGCTGGGTCCGCTGATTTTGACATATTCATAAATGACCTGGAAAAGGGAATAACGAGTGAGGTTATCAAATTTGAAGATGACACAAAACTATTTAAAGTTGTTAAAACCCAAGAGGATTGTGGAAAATTGCAAGAGGATATTGATAAATTGGAAGACTGGGCATCAAAATGGCAGATAAAATTTAATGTGAACAAGTGCAAAGTTATGCACCTAGGGAAGAACAACCCAAACTATGGTTACACAATGCAAGGTTCCACATTAGGAACCACCACCCAGGAAAAAGATTTAGGCATCATTGTGGATAACATGTTAAAACCCTCGGCCAGTGTGCAGTGTTGGCCAAGAGAGCAAATAGAATGCTAGGTATCATAGGGAACGGAGTGGGAAATAAAACAAAGGATATTATAATGCCTCTATATCGTTCCATGGTGAGACCGCTCTTTGAATATTGTGTGCAATTTTGGTCGCCATATCTTAAAAAGGATATAGCGTTATTAGAAACGGTTCAGAGAAGAGCCACCAAAATGGTAAAGGGGATGGAAGGATACCCCTATGAAGAAAGGCTAAAAAGGTTAGGGCTCTTTAACCTGGAAGAGAGACGGCTGAGGGGAGATATGATAGAAGTCTATAAATTAATGAACAGAGTGGAACAGGTAAACGTAGATCGACTGTATACATTATCAGAATATAGAAAGACTAGGGGACATGCAATGAAGCTACAGTGTAAACTATTTAAGACTAATAAAAGAAAATATTTTTTTCACTCAATGTGTAATCAAACTCTGGAATTTACGGGAGGATGTAGTAAAGGCTGTTAGTGTAGCTGGGTTTAAAAAAGGTTTGGACAAGTTCCTAGAGGAAAGGTCATAAACCATTATTAAGAAGAGACCCAGGATATCAATGCTTGATCCAATACAAGCATTGTGGAACCTGTGTCTTTTGGGGAAACTGCTAGGTACGTATGACCTAGATTGGCCACTGTTGGAAACAGGATACTGGGCTTGATGGACCTTGGTTTAACCCAGTATGGCATATCTTATGTTCTCTCAGACAAGACATAGCGGACCTGGGATCCTGGGTAGAGGAACCAGAAACTTAGCTGGAACAACACGGAGAAGCAATGGACGATCTTCAAAAAGGCTGGGAGGAGTTAAAGCAAGCCCATGAGGAATTAAAAGAGAAGACAGAGGATCTGGAAGACTGGTCAAGGAGAAGCAATATTTATTTATTTATTTATTTAACAGCTCTTATGTACCGCGCTCTTTGTTATCAGTGCGGTTTACACAATATAATACTCGGACAGTCAAATCTGTTCTAAGTTTACATATAACAGGAGACGTAACATGGATTTGAACTGGGGGAAACTATATTTTAACAGTTACCGAGTTGTTAAACTATTTACAATAAAGTACATCTTACTGCATACAATTGAATACCAATTCTACCTGGTCTGTGTTAGAAGCTCATTCAGTGGCAAAATTGGTTAATCATGAAGAGGAATTGAGTTGTGAGGGGGGAGGAGAGGAGGCATTGTTAAGTTGTGCGAAGTGACTAAGGAACAGATGGTGCTTGAGGGCTTTTCTGAATTGCATAAGGTCTCTGATCGCTCTGATGCTGGGAGGGAGTTTGTTCCAGCATCTGGGGGCATAGGATGCAAATGCTCTATTATTAGTTGCTTGAGCACATTTAGTGAATTCGCTTGGGATAACTATTTTCGGCTAATGATCTCCTAGATCTATTGTTCGGGGTGTGGGTGAGAAGGGCTGAAATTGAGGGCGGCGATATTTTATTAATGGATTTGAATGTAATGAGGAGGGCTTTATAAGAGATCCTGCAACTTATTGGGAGCCAGTGTAGCTCCCTTAGGATAGGGGTAATATGGTCTCTCCTTGATGCTCCATACAGGACGCGGGCTGCGGCATTCATAGCTAATTGTAACGGGTTTAGTGTGTTCTTGGGGAGGCCATGTAGTATAATATTCGCGTAGTCAAAATGGGGTGTGACCAGGTCTTGGAATATTGTGCGGAAGTCCTCAGTCTCCAACATGGGTCTCAGGTGCCGAAGGGTTTTTATCTTGTAGTAGATGGATTTTACAGTACATTTTATGTGCTCTTTGAAGTCTAGTTGTTGATCCAGTATTACACCCAGGTAGCGTATGGTGGATTTGATTGGAAGTTCTGCATCTCTTACTTTTAGGGTGGGGGGGTGGGGTGAGAAGCATTTGTTTCTTGTGACGATTAGGACTTTGTTTTTTTTTTAATTTATTTGCAGGTTCTGATTGAGGAGCCAATCTGTAATTGCGTTGAAGCAATTGATTAGAGCCATATAATCAGGGCATATGACGTTGATAGGTGTAAACATTAGCACATCGTCTGCATAGATGAGGCAAGATATGCCAAAGGCTCGGGTGATTTCGCAGATTGGCTGCATATATATGTTAAAGAGTAGTGCAAATAGTGAGGAGCCTTGGGGTACTCCTTGACTTAGCTAGAATGGTTCAGATGTATTGGCTCCAATCCGAACTTGTTGCCAACAATCTTCTAGGTAGGATTTACACCAATCCCATGCGAGACCCTGGATTCCCTTCTCATGGAGTCTAGCTAGGAGTTGTTCGTGGTCGACTGAATCGAACGCGGCAGCGTTGTCAAGGAAGATCAACGCGAAGCCCCTCTTGGTGCTGTCTATCCCACTTATGAGTGCGTTAGTTAGTGAGGTCAGGAGAGTTTCAACTCCGTGAGCTTCCCTAAATCCATGTTGGCATGGGTCTAGGGGGCATGATGTGTCTAGATGTTGCTGGATTTGTCTTCAAGTCAACTTCTCGAGTATTTTGGCTAGTAGTGGAATACTAGCGATTGGCCGGTAAGATTCCACCTTCTTTGGATCCAGCTGGCTGTTCTTTAGTAATGGACGGATGGATGTCTGCTTAAGAGTAGCTGGGAAAATTCCGGTTGAGAAGGACCGATTTGCAATTTCAGCTATGATTGGGCTGAGTTCTGAATGCATTGCTCTGATCCAGTGTGCTGGGCATGGGTCGTTTGGTGCAGTGGTGGTGTTGATGGTGGCGATAATGTCTTCAATGTATTTTGCCGATGGAGGTGAGAGCTTAATGAGAGTTCTGGAGCTAGGGAGACTGGGAAGGTTCTTGCATTGTGGCTGTAGTTGTTTTGACTGCTTTGGATTGAATGTAGTCAGCGTATAATTGTGGCTGTATATATTCTTGTTGAGGAGGTGATGGCTCCTTGGTTAAGGATTTTACTAAATTGAAGAGGTCTCCTGGCTTGTTTAGTGAGTGGCTGAGGAGATCAGAGTGGAATTCCTTCCTCTTGCCCCAAGTTGCTTCGCGATGAATTTTCAGGTGGGCTAAGTATATATCTTGGTCCACAGTGTTATGAGTATGCCTCCATTTTCTCAGGTGAAGTAGGGATGTCCGTAATTCAGGAGAGAACCACGGAGCGGTCTGCTTTTTAGCAGCTCGGTTGTTGGGTGTTGCTTGTAGTGGACGGCTGTTGAGTGTACAGGTTTAGGGTGTCATTCCAGTTAGTGACCATTTCATTGAGGTTGGCCATTGGCTGAGCCAGTTTTGGGAGTGCATGTTTGGTGATCACTTCTTTGTCTAATGGCTTGAATCGTACATGGTTTGCAGAAGTCTGCATGTTTGGTCGGCTAAGAGAATTCTGGTGCAATGGTATCTGGAATGTTATCAGGCTGTGGTCGGACCAAGGGACAGGGGTGATGGAGTGATTAATTCGGCGTATCATGCTTGTGTCTATGGGTGGTGCAAAGACAAGATCCAGGAGGTTCCCTCGGTGGTGGGTGGGATCGTTTACAATTTGCTTGTAGGAGAGATTGGACATTGCTTCGAAGAAGGTGCTAGATAAGGCAGGTTGTGTGGAGGGGTTTGTTAGGGCTAAGTCGATTATGTCAGAGCTCGTCTGATGACGCACTTGGTGCCCTGTAGATGAGGTTGATAGTGTTGATTTTGTTAGTGATGGTTATTGTGTCTAGGTGCTGTGTGCTCCTGGCTAGGCTCGTACGGTATTGTAGTGCAGTTTTTGCTAGTATGAAGACGCCTCCTCCTCTTCTATTTTCTCTGTTGCATATGTAGATAGAGAAGTTAGGGGGGGGTGAGTTGGTTTATTAGAACAGTGTCAGTGTCCGAAAGTCATGTCTCTGTGACCAATAGTATGTCTAGGTTAAAGTTGGTTATTAGGTCTGTAATGGCTGGCCATTTATTGCGGGCCAAGCGTGCATTGATGAGGGCGCACCTGAGGTCTTGCTGAACATATGTTCAGCAAGAGTGAGAAGAGTGCCGGAGGACCCCAAATATAAAAATTGTGAAGAAGTTACTATAAAAGTGTTCAAAGTATTGCTACAAGCAGCTGCTCTCGAAGAGAGTGGAGTAGGTAAACAATTGCAAATTGAGCGGGCATATAAGGGACTAGGGCCAATAAGAGATAACCGACCAAGGGATATCGTGGTATGCCTAAGATCCTTTAAAAGTAAAGAAAACCTATTGAAAGCGGCATGGAAGCTGGGACATTTCAAATGGGAAGGGCATGTGGTGGAGCTGTTCCAGGATCTATCCATAGGCACGTTGCAGCATCAGAGAGAGATGAAGGAAGTCACGGCTTATCTGAGGAGGGAGGAGGCGAGATACAGATGGCTGTACCCATTTGGCCTTTTAATTACAGCAAATGGTATCTCGCAGAAGGTTAAGACATGCGAGGAAGCCTGGGGGGTGCTCGGAGAGATGGGACTAACCAATCTACCAAATGGCAATGAGAACCAAGAATGCCACGACATCCGGGAGTAGGGCAGAGAATCAGAAATGGCATAGAGCACCAATTAAAGGACAAAGAGTAGCGAGACTGACCAAAAGCAGCCAAAGTGCACAAGAGAAGGCGAAGGATATTGGCTGAGGGGACAGACCATGGGATGCCGGGCACCAGAGGAATCATAGAAACATAGAAATATGATGACAGAAAAAGACCACATGGCCTATCTAGTCTGTCCTTCCATATCAACAACTACAACAGTCCCCTTTTTACCTTCAGAGATCCTCTGTGTTTGTCCCATGCTTTTTTGAATTCAGTTACTGTCCTCATCTCTACCACCTCCACTGGGAGACTATTCCACGGATCCACTACTCTTTCCGTAAAGAAATATTTCCGCATATCACTCCTGAATCTATCTCCCTTCACCCTCATCCCATGTCCCCTCAAAGCAGAACTTGCTTTCAATTGAAAGAGGCTCTCTCCCTGAACATTTATGCCACGGAGGTATTTAAACATCTCAATCATATCACCTCTATCCCGCCTTTCCTCTAAGGTGTACACATTAAGATCCTTAAGTCTGTCCTCATATGCTTTATAATGAAGACCACTAATCATTTTAGTAGCCACCCTCTGCACTGACTCCATCCTGTTCACATCCTTTTGAAGGTGTGGTCTCCAGAATTGCACACTATACTCCAAATGAGGTCGCACCAAAGACTTATAGAGAGGCATTATCACCTCCTTTTTTCTGCTAGCCATTCCTCTCCGTATGCACCCAATCATCCTTCTAGCTTTTGCCATTGTCTTTTCTACCTGTTTAGCTACTTTAAGATCATCAGACACAACCACGCCTAGGTCCCGCTCTTCTTTAGTGGACAAAAGTACTATATTGCTCCCTTGGATTGCTGCAGCCCAAATGCATGACCTTACATTTTTTAACATTAAATCCCAGCTGCCAAATTCTAGACCATTCTTCAAGCTTAGCTAGATCCCTCCTCATGTTATCTACACCTTCCTGGGTGTCTACTCTATTGCAGATTTTTGTATCATCCGCAAAGAGGCAAACTTTACCCGACAGCCCTTCCGCTATATCACTAACAAAGATGTTAAAAAGAATCGGACCAAGGACAGATCCCTGGGGCACACCACTGGTAACATCCTTCTCCTCAGAGTGAGCTCCATTTACTCTTTGTCGCCTCCCACCCAACCAATTTCTAACCCAAGCAGTAACTTTAGGGTCCATCCCTAAGGTGCTCTGTTTGTTTATAAGTCGCCTGTGAGGAACAGTGTCAAAGGCTTTACTGAAATCTAAATACACCACATCTAGAGCTCTCCCTCGGTCCAACTCCCTGGTCACCCAGTCAAAGAAATCAATCAGATTTGTCTGACAAGACCTGCTTCTGGTGAATCCATGCTGCCTCAGATCCTGTAATCCGCTGGACTCCAGAAACCTCACTATTTTCTCTTTCAGCAGCGTTTCTAATAATTTACTCACCACCGAAGTTAAACTAACCGGCCTGTAGTTTTCAACCACATCCTTACTTCCGCTTTTGTGTAAAGGCACCACATGAGCCTCTCTCCAGTACTTTGGCACCACTCCCGACTCCAATGAAGTATTGAAAAGGTCAATCGATGGAGTTGCTAGAACGTCCCCAAGTTCCCTCAGTATTCTAGGGTGTATCCCATCCGGTCCCATCGCTTTGTCTACTTTAAGCTGAGCTAGTTAATCACGAACACAATCTTCTGAAAATTGTTCAAGATGTTCCTCATTTCTGTTCCTATTTCTGTTTGAGGTCCTGCTCCTGGTTCTTCATCTGTGAACACAGAACAAACACAGAGGTGGTATCATATGAACTGATATGTGGGACATTGATACGAAGATTGTTTGGGCTGTGGGGGGTAGGGCATGGGAAGTGGAGGAAGGGAGGGGTAAGGAGGGCAGTAAGGAGCGGGGGGGCAGAGGGATCGGGATCAATGTGGGTGCTCTAATTTAAAATTTAAATAATGGGAGGGGAGCTGGGAGTGAAGTTTAGTTAAGGGAGGTGATGAGTGGATAAAGAAAGGGAGGCAGGATGAGGGGGGGGGAGTTGCACGGGGGGAGAGATGGGAGGGGGGCTGAGATATGAGAGATGTGGATAGTGCATGAGAGGGGGGAGGGGAGATTTATTTATTTATTTAGCTGCATTTATATCCCGCTTTTCACCGGGTCAAAGCGGTTGGGGGATACATTTAACACGAGGGGATATGAGACACATACACTAATACTTACAGGGAACATGGGCAATGGAGGGTTAAGTGGCTTGCCCAAGACCACAAGGAGCACCTATGGGACTAGAAACCACAGTCCTTCCAGCCCAAGGTTGCTGTCCTCTAGTGGGATTTGAACCACCAACCTTCCGGCCTATGGTACCTTGCCCCAACCACTAGGCCACGCCTCCCTCGAGATAGGAAGGTAAGGGCAGGCTGAGGTTTGGGTGATAGTCACGAGATATGGACGTCGAGTCTCCAAGTAGGGGACGAGGGAGGGGAAGGGAGGCAAGAGAGGGGGAGCAGCAGCAAATATCCAAAGTGAGTTAAAAATAACATTAAATGTAAAAGGGCTTAATTCACCATTTAAAAGACAGAAACTGTATAAAGAAATACCATGTCAAAAGGCAGAGGTGGTATTCATACAGGAAACACATCTCACCAGAGTGACAGAACAGTTGGTAAAGCCTAAAGGATATGGGATTTGTGTCTTTGCATCAAACAGTAGAAAAAAAGAAGGGAGGTGTTGCAGTTTTCATAGACTCAAAAGTCAAGATGGAATTACAGAAAGTAGTTAGAGTTAAAATGGGGATATATATATTAATGCGGTTGAAAATTGGGAATGAGTGGTATTACATAATGAATGTATATGTGCCTACAGGGCCACAAGGAGAATTCTGGACAAAGCTCAATTTAGAGGTGGGGAGGCTAGGAGAAGGTATTTTGATTTGTGAAGGCGATTTCCATTTAAGCTGGAATCCGGCCAGAGATGCTACAGGGAAAAGAGAGGGCAAGAGAGCAGATAGAAGCAAATATCGCCACTTTGTAATACAAAATTGTTTAATAGATGTATGGAGATTTCAGCACCCACGGAAAAGACAATTCTCATACTTTTCCCCAGTACATGGTTCATACTCCAGAATTGATGCCATCTGGATAACCAAGGAGGTGGTGGGAAGAATTAAAGGGGCAGAGATGGATTCTATAACATGGTCTGACCATGCTTTAGTGGAAATCAGATTGGAAATGGAGGGGGAGAAGAAGGGCATACAATTCTGGAGGTTGAATGAATCTCTATTAGAAGATGTAAAGGTCAGAGATGAAATAGAGAGGGAAACCAGAGAATATTTTAAGTGGAATGATAATGGGGAGGTGGCTTGGGGGGGTGTTTGAGATGGATATAAGGCATCGACTCCGACTCGACGGCGCTTAACAACAACAACAACAACAACATAAGGCAATAGTGAAAAGGGTGCTGCTTAACCCTTTCCAGGCCGAGCCCAAAACTCTCGGGATCCAAAATTCTGACTAAATCTTCCTATCAAATGGTATATAATACATGACCATAGCAGAAGGAAAATCACTATTAGAACATATGGAATAAGACGGGTACAATTTTCCTGAAATATGCAGAAATTAACCCGGCTTCAGAATGTGGATTAAAAATTTAAAGTAGGCCTTCAAAGGGTTAAATGTGGGGCTCGTAAAAAGAAGGAAAGGGAGACAAGAGATAGGGAATTGAGAGAAAGATTAATGAAATTGGAAGAATTAGATGCGATGGACAGAAAAGGAATGTATAGGGGGCAAGTATTGGCTGTACGAGCACAACTCAATGCAATGCAGGCCGATATTATACGGTACCGCATGCAGCTTCTGAGACAAGAATTTTTTGAAGGGGGTAACAAAGCTGGGAGATACATGGCGCACAAATTGAAACAGCGGAATTTGAGATCACATCTATTGACAATTAGGGATGCAGGAAGAAAAATAGTGTCCAAAGATGGGGAGATTAGGGAGGTTTTTAAGAGATTTTATCAATCGTTATATGAGGCAAGAACCTCCCCAGAGTTGGATAGGATACAAAGCTACTTAGACTCCATACAGCTACCAAAATTGGATGAGGAAGAACAAAAAGAGTTAAATAGAGCCATAAAAGAGGAAGAAATTTCGAAAGCAATAAAGCAGTTGAAAGAAGATAAGGCTCTGGGATTAGATGGGCTTACGGTGAGGTTTTATAGAAGGCTTGGAGAGTTATTAATCAAGCCCCTATTGAGGTTGTTCAACCTACCAAGGGACGGAGGCTTGTTAGCAGGGTGGGCTGGCATAACAGTAATACATAAAGCAGGAAAGGATCTGCAAGAATGCTCATCGTATAGACCTATGTCATTACTGAACCTAGACGCTAAATTATTGGCTAAAATATTAGCTACACGTTTAAATAGGGTAAAAGGGATACATCAAGATCAAGCGGGATTTATACCAGGTAGGCAGGTGGCTGATAATATTTGTAAGACACTAAATACAATATGGTCAATTGAAAAAAGCAAGGAAGAGGCATTATTGTTATCCTTAGATGCAGAAAAGACCTTTGACCAAGTATCTTGACTTTTTCTATTTCATGTAATGGAAAGAATGGGGTTGGGAGGAGAATTCACGAGGTGGATACAAGCAATATATCATAAACCAAAAGCGTACGTTCGGGTCAATGGAGCATATTCAACATTTTTCGAGCAAGGTAGGGGGACGTCTGACCCTGCGAAGCCGAGGACCCCTCCCCCGGGGAAGACTCCGGCCCCTGAAAATCCAGAGTCGGAGGCAAAGCCGGTACCTCCCCCAGCGTAAGCTCCTCACCTGCGACGGCCGGAGGAGGAGCTGAAGCTTCCATAACGTTGGAAGCCAGAGTACAGGACCCACACACACTGGATCCTGACAGCAAACCCCGCTTAGCTCCACAAACTACACAGCGTGGCTTCGCAGGCATACTCAGAGGGAAGCACTCCTGCCACCCTCTGTCCGTGGGTCCGCAGCACAGCCCAGCAAAAAAGGGAGCTAGTGAGGCTGAATCCAGAAAACCCCCGTTTAAAAGTAAAGATTTTTTTTTTTTAAATTCTGCACACACTATGATGCTAAGGCACCCCCAAGTCAAACCCAGGTGGTCTGCAGCCAAAACGAGGGTTAGAAAGCCCAGAAAAAGCAAATTAAAAGCAAAAAAGAAAATCGGGATTTTTTCAAAATGGCCGCCGCAGCTGATTCCCGCCGAAAAAACCACGCGACAGGCCACCCCGAGAGGAATAAAAAAATCAAACTTAGGCACCCCCCCCTGTTAAACCCAAAGGGGCCCCCCAAAAAGTAGCAAATTAAGCACCTTCTACTCACCACAGCAAGATGGGGTGAAGGAGAGAGGGAGAGATGCAGCAGCCTCGCTGGAGCTCAGCCTGACTGTGGCTTCAGCTCCAACACCAGCAGCAGTTTGTCAGCTGCCCTGCCAACTCCGGGCCACTGCTGTTAGCCTGCAACCTGCTCCTCACCCTTCAAAGCGGGTTCGGGAGCAGGGAGGCACAGAAATATCCTTGTGCTGACTGAGCCCCACAGTGCTTGTTTAAACAATGGGGCAGGTAAAGGAAAGAAGTAAAAGTTAGAGGAAAAGTAAGAGGAGGGAGGGGGGAAAAGGGGGGGGGGGGCAGATGGAGCCAGAGGAAGAAATCTCCTGCACCAGCACAGCTCCTGCAATCAAAAAACCCAGAAGGGCAAATCAATAAAAGTAAAGTCAAATTTAAAGTTAAATGTATTCTATTTAGCTCTGCCTATATTCCTAACTGAGCCCAGAACCAGGCTCAGAATCTCCTTCAGCTGCTTGGAGACTGAAAGTACTGGTGAGAAGGGGCGGTCCTTGCCTACTTAATACTGGTACCAGCAAAGCGATGATGTATTTCAGTCTCCAAAGCTGCTGGAGGAGGTTGACAACTCTTCCGGGACTGGACTAGAGGGACGCTAAGGAAGGGAAGATTTGAAAAGAATAGTTGTGGGGAAGACAGAATATAGAATAGCTATGTACGCGGACGATATCATTATGAGTGTGACTAGACCGCAGTTCACTTTACCAATATTAATGTGGGAATTAGAAAAGTATGGCAGATTATTGGGATTTACTATTAATTGGGTAAAATTCAAAATATTATTTGTCAAAACAGGATGAACAGGATGCAATAGAAAAGAAATGCCCATTTAGGTGGGCGCGGGGGTCGATTCGGTATTTAGGGATTTACATAAGTAATAGGTTGGAATCACTATACGGCTTAAATTATTTAAAGCTCTTCGGCAAGTGGAGAGTTCGTTAAATGGGTGGGGGCAAGGATATATGCCCTGGTTTTGACGTATAGCAGTTATAAAAATGATGTTATTGCCTAGATTTCTATTCCTGTTTCAAACATTGCCAATACTGATGCCAAATAGAAAGTTACAAAGGCTACAATTTAGAGAACAAAGTTGGATTTACCACCTGCGATCAGTAACACCTGCTGGGTTGAATCTTGCCTTGGATTGGTGGAGCTTGATAGATTAAGCTTTTCCGACAGCCAATGATAGCCTCGTTCCCCTATCCAAAGAAAAACGGGCTGAGTTCAAAATAGCGTAGGAGAGGGAGTAGAAATTAGATGTAGATGCATGAAGGAGGACCAGGAGTTTCATGGTTTGAAACACGACGTTGTGTACAATCGAGTATATGTCTTTTTGGATAACTGTACACATTGAGAATGATTGTGAGAAGTGAGAAGAGGAAGACTCAGAGGATTCCTAGAGTCTAACAACCATGGTATTCCATATTCTCCAGGACCAAGCAGGAAGTCAGTCCACACATATGGGTGATGTCGGCGCCGACGGAGCCCTCATGCGGAGCATTTCCCCAGCTTTCGAAGAAAGCCTTTGGTAATGCAGCACGCATGTGCGGTCCCCTTCCCGCCCAAGGGTGCCATCTTGCTCAGTCTTCTTTTTTCCGCAGAGCCCGACAGACGTGTGTCGTCACCCGGTAAAAAGTTGCTTTTTCCTGCGTTGGATTCATGGTTTTTGCCGGTTCGACGTCGGTTCCCTTCCCGCCTGGGCTCAGTACACCGGTATCAAGCCCGGAGCTAGTTTTTCAGGTTTTGTCGTTCACAACTAGCGCTTGCGCTTTTTTTCTCTTTTTCACTGGCAGCCCAGTCTTTTGACCTTACAGGGGCCCTTTTTCCCCCCAATGGCTGCCAGCGGGTTCAAGAAGTGTGATCGGTGTAAGAAGCTGATGTCTCTCACCGACACACATGACTGCTGCCTCCGGTCCGACCATGACCCGGTGGTCTGTGTCCCGTGCGGCAAAATGTCCTCTAAGGCGCTGAGGAGCAGGCAGCATCAGCATCAGGTTTTTTGCTACGAATGTACTTGAAAAAATCTTTATTTCGCGTTTTTGCTTCCACAGCAAGCTTCTTCTCAAATTCTCCCTTTGCCTGCTTTATCAATGCCTTGCATTTGACTTGCCAGTGCTTGTGCTGTTTCCAGGTTTCGTCGTTTGGCTCTTTTTTCCATTTCCTGAAAGATGCTTTTTTTGGCAAAAACAGCCTCTCTGACCTCACCTTTAAACCATGCTGGCAGTTTTGTTTGTTTTTTTTTAACTTCCTTCCACTTTCTTAAAGCATGGAATACAGCTGATCTGGGCTTCCAAGATAGTATTTTTCAACAACACCCAAGCTTGATGTAAGTCTTTAACCTTTGCAACTGCTTCTTTTAGTTTTTTCTTAACTATTTTCCTCATTTTATCATAGTCTCCCTTTTGAAAGTTAAAAGGTAGTACTGTGGATTTCCTTACTATCCCTCCTCCACTAATTAAATCAAAGGTGATCGTGCTATGATCACTTTTGCCAAGTGGCCCCAACACCCTTATCTCTTGCACTAGATTTGATGTTCCACTAAGGACTAGGTCTAATATGGCTTCCCCTCTGGTCGGTTCATGAACCAGCTGCTCCAAGAAGCAGTCATTTATGTCATCTAGGAACTTTATCTCCCTAGCATGTCCTGCCGTAACACTGACCCAGTCGATACCGGGGTAATTGAAATAACCCATTATTATTACTGCGCTATAAAGCATAGTTACTCACCTGTAACAGGTGATCTCCGGGAACAGCACGAATTTAGTAATCACATATGGGTATAGTCGGTACCGACGGAGCCTGCGTGGGAACGCTCCTCAGCGTCCAATTAGAAAGCTTTTGAAAGCATCCCAGAGTGCCTGCGTGCTGCCTTCCCGCCTTTCCCAACAGTCTCTCTCCAGTTGAGTTTTAAAGCTGAGACAAATAGAGAGAGAGGGAAAGAGAAAGAGATACAACTCCAAGGGGAGGTGGGTGGGTTCTGAAGACTAAATTCCTGCTGTTCCCGGAGATCACCTGTTACAGGTGAGTAACTATGCTATCTCCAGGAACAAGCAGGAATGTAGTCATCACATAAGGGAACTCCCTAGCTTTCGATGCCAGGGAGAGACCCCAGAAGTTGTGAGTCCCTGAGAAGGGCTCCACTTCCCCCCATGGATCTCTGGCATCCTACCAGGGATGGTGGGTAGGAGTTGATTAGGTATGGAACTGGTGTTTGAGAACAGCCTGACCAAACAAGGCATCCCGGCGGGAGTCCTTGTCCAAGCAGTAATGGGCTGTGAAGGTATGAACCGAGGCCCAGGTGGCTGCTCGACAGATGTCGTCGATAGACACAGAGTGCAGATGAGCCATTGAAGCTGCCATGGCTCTCACATTGTGAGCTGTGACATGGCCCTCCAGAGGAAGATTCTTACTCTGATAGGTGAAGGATATACACTGAGCAATCCAGTTAGATAGTGTTCTCTTGGAGACTGGAAGTCCCAAATGAGAAGGATCAAAAGCAACAAAGAGTTGAGAGGACTTTCTATGTTGCTGTGTTCTTTGTAAGTAAGGCTTAAGCTCTTTTACAGTCCAAGGTATGAAGATTCCTCTCTGCACTTGATGCTTGAGGCCTTGGAAAGAACACAGGTAGGTAGACCGCTTGGTTTAGATGAAAAGGCGAGACCACCTTTGGCATAAAGCGTGGATGAGTCCTAAGGACTACCTTGTCATGATGGAACCTTGTATAAGGTGGATTAGCTACTAATGCCTGCAATTTGCTAATGCGACGTGCTGATGTGATTGCAATGAGAAAGATAACCTTCCAAGAAAGGAATTTCAATGAGGTAGTAGCTAAGGGCTCGAAAGGTGGCTTCATGTGCTGACCAAGAACCAGGTTTAAGTCCCATGCCACCGGTTGTGGCCTAATGGGAGGCTTAGTTAGAAAAGGGCCTCTCATAAATCTCGCTGTAAGAGGATGGGAGGAAATAGGTTGTCCATTAGAGGCTTGAAAGAAGCTGCAATAGCACTCAAATGGACTCTTACTGAGTTAGTTTTAAGTCCTGCATTGGATAAATGAAGGAGATAATCCAGTAATGATTCCAGAGGTATCGCAAGGGGGTTAAGACCCTTCTGCGAACACCATATGGTAAACCTGTTCCACTTGAAAGCATAAGAGCGTCTTGTGGAAGGCTGCCTGCAAGCATAAAGGATATCCTTTACTTGCTGAGGAAGGTTAAGATCATGAAGATCTAGGCCTTCAGCAACCAAGCCCTGAGATGCAGAGACTGGGGATTGGGATGCCATAACATTCCGTCCTCCTGAGACAGGAGATATGGAGCCGACCCTAACTCCAGGGTGGGAGCTTGAGAGAGATGTAGAAGCAGAGGGTACCACAGTTGCCGTGGCCAATGTGGAGCTATGAGAATCTTACGGCCTCTGTCTCTCTGAAGCTTGAACAGGGTTTTGGGAATTAGGGGAATGGGTGGAAAGGCATACAGGAAGCCTTGACCCCAGTAAATGAAGAAAGCAACCCTGGCCTGAGCCCCCTGAGCCGGGGGTTCTGGAACAGAACCGGGGAAGTTTGGCATTCCACAGACTTGCAAAGAGGACTATGTCCGGGGTTCCCCAAATTTGGAATATCTTGGCTACCTGGTCTGCATGCGGAGACCACTCGTGTGGAAGCAGAACTCGACTGAGTCTGTCTGCCCAAAAGTTTTGTATGCCTGGAAGATACACCGCCAGGAGATGAATCTGATGCTCTCTGGCGAGGGCCCATAGTCGCAAAGCTTCGTTGCAAAGCGACAGAGAGCCTGTTCCCCCCTGCTTGTTCAAGTAGAACAAGGCTACTTGATAGTCCTTATCCATATGGACAGTCTTGTAGCTGAGCAGGGTGTGGAACACTCGAAGAGCAAGGAAGATTGCTCTGAGCTCCAAGAGACTGATATGTAGATGAGTCTCCTGTGGAGACCAGGTGCCTTGGGTGGAGAGGTCTTGCAGATGAGCTCCCCAACCTATCGGAGAAGCATCTGTTGTGAGAGTTGCCTGGGGTAAGGGTTGTTGAAAAGGGGACCCCAGCAACAGGTTTTGAGTGGACTTCCACCACTGGAGGGACAAAATAAGGCAACTTGTGTTTGCTATTTTGTCTGACAGGCATCCTGATGCCTGGGTCCACTGAGTGGATAAAGACCACTGAGCTGCCCTCATATGGAGGCAAGCATAGGGAACCACATGCACAGTTGATGCCATGTGGCCTAGTACTTGTAGAATTTCTCGGGCAGTGAGATGAGGTTTTAGCACTGCTTGAGAAGCTAACTGCACCATGCGAAGGCAGGCCTGGGGGAGATAGGCCCTTGCCTTTCTGGTATCCAGCAACGCTCCTATGAACTCTAAAGACTGAGTGGGGGTTAGACTGGATTTTGGGATGTTTATTACCCGACCCAAATACTGAAGGATACGCATCGTGCAGGATAGAGAAGTCCTGGCCTCTGACTCTGTTGGGGCTCGAATGAGCCAGTCGTCTAAGTAGGGGAAGACAAATATCCCTAGAGTGCGGAGAAATGCTGCTACCACAGCCATGCATTTCATGAACACCCTTGGTGCTGAGGCCAGGCCAAATGGAAGCACCCTGTATTGGTAATGCTTTTCTTGAAAAAGGAACCGAAGGAACCTTCTGTGAGTTGGATGGATGAGAACATGTGTGTACGCATCCCTGAGATCTAGAGAACAAAGCCAATCCTGACTCTGAAGGTATGGCAGCAGAGTTCCAAGAGAAATCATCTTGAATTTCTCTTTGACAAGGAATTTGTAGTTCTCTGAGGTCCAGAATAGGTCTGTATCCCCCTGTTTTCTTTGGGATAAGGAAATACGGGGAGTAAAACCCTGTACCCTGCTGATGGATGGGTACTTCTTCTGTTGCCCCTTGGACAAGAAGCATAGTGACCTCCTGACCTAACAGGTTGATGAGAGAGGTCGGAGAATTGAACTGTCTTATTGTGGGAGGGGGCATGCTCGAAAAATGAAGCTTGTACCCCTCTTTTGTGATGGAGAGTGTCCAATGCTCTGCTGATATCTGCCCCCATCTGGGGGCAAAGTGACACAACCTTCCTGGAATGGTGGAAGGCTCTGGTCCAATGAGAGCCAGGAAGGCTAGGTTCTCTAGCTGAAAGTCAAAGGCCTTGTGGAGGCTGAGACTGCTGGGACAGCTGAGGCTTAGCAGTCTTTGCTTTTCTTTGTTTGGGTGCTTGCTGACCTTTCTGACAAGCTAACCTGCAGAACGTCCCTGCTGAGAATAAGCAGGATATCATCTTTTTTTTTTTTTAGAAAAGAATGGTTTCTTGAAAGATTTCTTTCTAGCAGGATCAGCTGTGGACTTGGATAAACTATCCAAGGTGGAGTTGTCAGCATCCAACTCATTGGCCTTTTCCTGCCAATCTTTACCAAACAGGTTCTCACCAGTACAAGGGATATTTCCCAGTTTGTCTTGTACCCAGAGCTCCAGATCAGATGCCTGGAGCCAAGCAATTCTATGTGCACCTATGGCAATGGCAGAGGTTCTGCTTATGCACTCAAAACAGTCAAAAGCTGCATGGTTGACAAATTTAGAAACATCTTGGGCATGTTTGACCAATGTGAGAAAATCCTGCCTTCTATCCTCAGGAAAAGGAGGACTCAAAGCCTCTAAATCACCTGTGACTTCCTTTAGGAACATTCCCATGTACAGACTATAGGAACTGATCCTGGCAGAAGACATGGAAGCTTGGAAGACACGACGTCCAAAAGCATCCAAAGTTCTGCACTCACGGTCCTGGAGGATTAGAGGCATGCCTCTTTGCACTCTTGATCCTTCTCATAGTTGATTCCACTACAGTAGAGTGGTGATGAAGCTGAGGTTTTTGGAAACCAGGACAAGGAGGGACTCGACACAGAGTATCTTAGTCTACGAGAATGAGGCGAGGTGGTAAGAGCACTGTTCCCTCTAAGCTGTGCGCGCGCACATACCTCGCCGAGCGAGCGCACATACTTTACAACAGAGCGCACAAAAATTACAGCTCTGATTCTGATAGAAAACAACACAGACATCTTAAAATTTAAAAGTTACGATTGCAATTACTAGAAATTTCCCGCTTCATTTAGTAATCATCTATTTTCATTTAATTTTTTTTTTTTTAATGTTTTAGGCATTTGATATACCGCCCTTTACTTACGCATCAGAGCGGTTTACATGTATACTAACAGGTACTATTTTATTAAAATCAATGTGGTGTACATACTGTATTCTGACATGTAGTCAAATTTTAAAGTATATAACTCCGAGTGTCATCATGTGGCGCACAAAAATTTAACCTTCCTTCAAAAGCTGCACACAGCTGATATTTTATGCGCACAAAGCCTACAGAAAATTAGAGGGAACATTGGGTAAGAGGTGTCTCCCACATTCTTAACATGAGATCTGGGATATTGTAAAATTTCCAACTCCTTTGCCCTAGGCTCTGTTTCAGGGGCCACAGTAATGGATAGACCCCAAGCCACCTCCCTGATAAAATCCTGAAAGGAAATATCCTCTGGAGGAGACATCCTGCGCTTAGGGGAGGAGGGCTCCTCTGGGAGAAGCATTCTTTTATCGACAGAACTATCAGAATCCTCAGATTCTTCTGGGGATTCGAAGTACCGCCTGTCCGGATGCTCTTGAAGAGCCCGATACCCATACCGACCAAAGTCGGTACTGGGAGTAATCGGTACCGGAAGGCATCGGATGACTGGGTGCCAGCAATGTGGACACCAATGTCGATGCTATCGGTACCAATACCGGTGCCGGAGTCGGTGCCAGTACCGGTTGAAATGTCTGACGCGGTTCCGAGGGCGTTGATGCCGCAAGGAGAGCTGCCAGACTGTGCTCAATACCCAGGACTCTTTGGTCTATCGACACTGCCGATGCCTGGATGTCGGTACCGGAGAAGATCGCCGGTACCCCAGAGCATGGCACCAGTAGTTCTGCCGAGGTTGAGGCCTCGAGAACGTCCTGGAGCCCCGATAATGCTTTGGAAGCCGAAGCCTCCCACCGGGGCAATTTTGCCGGTGCAGAATCCTCAAGGGCAACGCCAGAGGCATCTCGATGCTCAGGAGGAGATCTACCCTTTGAGGACCGGCTAGATTTGTGTTTAGTTACCTGAGATCCACGGGAGGAAGACGAAGCCCTGGAAGACGTCGATGCCACCGAAGCTGCATCAGAGGGAAACAGGGTACTGAGCTTGGCAGCTTGGTTCTGTCGACCTCTCTTGGACATCATGGCACAAGCCATACATTCCAAGATGGAATGGTCAGGATCTAAACATTTCAGACACCACTCATGGGTGTCGGTGACGGAGATGGTACCGCCACACTTGGTGCACTTTTTAAAACCCGAAGAGGGTTTTTCAATTGTGGAAAAAATCTTGGGCCTAAGGCCCAAAATGGCTCATGCACCTGGAAAAAAAAATGGGAAAAAAGTACTAAATTTTTTTTTTTTTTTAAAGAAAAGAAAGAAAGAAAAACCGGTGGTACCGGTAAAGCGTCGGGGAAGGAAGACGCGACCACAAAAAAGAAGGAAAATTTTCTGCGGTAACAGGAACACGACCTGCTGGCTCCGCGGAAAACAAAGAACTGGAGAGAGGCAGTTGGGAAAGGTGGGAAGGCAGCACACAGGTGCTGTGGGATGCTCCCAAAAGCTTTCTAATTGGACGCTGGGGAGCGTTCCCGCGCAGGCTCCGTCGGTACCGACGATACCCATATGTGATGACTACATTCCTGCTTGTTCCTGGAGATCTTTTGTTAGCTTCCTTGATTTCTTTGAGCATTTCATCATCCATTTGTTCATTCTGGCCAGGTGGTCGATAGTACACCCCCCACTGCCATCGCCTTCCCCTTTTTATATGGAATTTCAATCCATAGAGATTCTACAGCAAATTTTGTTTCCTGCAAAACTTTAATTCTTTCTGACTCAATGCCCTCTCTAACAGAGCGCAACCCCTCCACCAATTTGATCAGCTCTATCATTACAATATAATTTGTTCCCAGGTATCAGTGTCCCACTGGTTGTCCTCCTTGTTCCTGAAGAACACAAAGTACCCCTTACTTTGAGCAACCTGACTACTGCAAGCAGCATTCTCCCATGCATGAACTTCAAACTTATAGCATTTTGTAAACAAGCAGAAACATCAGAACAGTGTGGGCCAAAGGGGCCATGACCCCACCAAAAATTCACACCAGCAAAGCCTAACTCGCACAGCAGGCAGCCGAATGTTAAGACTCCAAACTTTCTGCTGCCAGCTAATCCAACATATATAAAGTTCGCTCACCACATTTCCCATTCCCAGCACTGTACCATCACTTTCCCAGACTTGCCTGCCTCACCGTGAGATCCTCAGCACTCGCCAGGTTCGCCATAGCTGCTCCTCCTGGAGACAGCATGTGGCAGGAGGAGCATATGCATGGTGGGCTGGATGCAGAAGGGAAGAGCATGTGTGTGGGGGGGGGACCTGGACAAAGGAGAGAGCGCATGTTAGGGGTGGAGCTTGGCCCCACCAACCAAAGAGACCTTCCACTGCCTCTGTAAACAAGTGCAAGACCACGTTGCTGCTCTACAAATGTCCATCACAGAAACAGAATGCAACTCATCTCAATGTTTTCATGCCTCTTGTCAAATGTGCTCAAAAAGACTGAGGCAGAATAGACTTCTAAGAATATAAGCAGAGAAAACAGCATGTTTAATCCAATGTGCAGTGCTAGCCTCATAACTGCTTTGTCCTTTGCTCCTAACAAAACAGCCGATCTGACTTACGGAAGTCACTGGTAACCTCTAGATCAGAAGCCCACTAAATATCCAGGAGAGAAAGCAGGTGCTCTCCGAGGACAGTAGGAATTAGTCCTCACGTATGAGTGACATCACCAACAGAACTCTGCGTAGGAATGTTCCCTAGCTTCTATTGAACGCTTTTAGGAGAATTCACCGTGCAGGCCCACCTGCCTTCCCACCTGCCACAGCGAAAAGCCCAACAGGGGCAACAAAACAAGAACTGGAAAAATCAACAAGTAGTAGCAGAGGTGTAGTCCTCCAGGGGACTCAACTGATTCAAATCCACATCATACAGCCTGGATGGGTAGAAGGACCTTGGCAGGAAGGAGTTGAACCTAGTCACAAAGAGATGCCACAGTACAGACTGGTCAAAGTTGCTGTCGCATCGGGAATCCCCTTCCAGACAATAATGTGGTGTAAATATGTGGATCGAAGACCATGTCGCAGCCCTGCAGATCTCTTCAGAGACGGAGCACAAATTGGTCTTTGCTTGTCTTCCTCTGAATCATCTCTCTCCTCTTCAAACTGTTCAACACACTGCTGCGCGGCTAATCTTCTGCCAGCCTCGTCATGCTCATATTATCCCTCTGCTCAAGACACTTCATTGGCTCCCTATCCACTTCCCCATCCAGTTCAAACTTCTCCTGCTGACTTATAAGTGCATCCACTCTGCAGCTCCTCACTACCTTTCCTCTCTTATACCTCCCTACACTCCTCCCCGGTAACTCCACTCTTCTGGCAAATTGCTTCTATCTGTGCCCTTCTCTTCTATTGCTAACTCCAGACTTCGCTCCTTTCACCTTGCTGCTCCTTATGCCAGGAACAAACCACCTGAGTCTGTATGTCAGGCGCCTTCTCTGGCCCTTTTCAAATCCAGGCTGAAAACTTATCTTTTCACTGCCGCTTGCAGATCTTGACTCACCTTATCTCCTTTGTGTTTCTTTACCATTCTCCCTAGATATATCCCTGTCTATACCTACTGTGTTTCTGTCTTGACTAGAGGATAAGCTCTGATGAGTAGGGACTGTCTCTTACATGTCTGTGCAGCGCTGCGTATGTCTTGTAGCGCTATACAAATGCTCAGTGGTAGTAGTAATAGTAGTAAGCTGGCCACCGACGCAGCCATGGCTCTGACACTAAGCTGTGACATGACCATCAAAGCTCAGGCCAACCTAGGTATAAGCGAAATAGACAGTCCATTAACCAAATTGATAAAGTACATTTGGAAATGGCAGCCCCAAGTTTGCTGGGGCCAAAAGAGACAAACAGCTGGGTGAACCATCAGTGGGTCCTCATCCACTTGAGGTAGGTGGTCAAGGTTTGCTTGTAGGCCAGCATGTGTAATGCCGCCACCCCCCCCCGTCTGCCCCCTTCCCCTCCCCCCTCAGTGAGCATGAGGCCTAGGAAAGAAGGTGGGCAATACCACCACCTGGATGAAATGAAAAGTGGAAACCATCTTTGGGAGTAAAAGCAGATGAGAGTGTAAGGCCACTCTGTTATGGTGGAATATGGTATAGGGCAAATGAGTCACCAGGGCCTGGAGCTCACTGACACAGCGAGCTGAGGTAACCTCCACCAGAAACAAGACCTTCCAGGTCAGGAATTTCAGAGGATAGGAAGTGAGCGGCTCAAAGGGCGTAGATATGAGCTGCGCCAAAACCACTCTGAGATCCCAAGCCATGGCCAGGGGCCTGAGAGGAGGCATAGCAGACCTTACATAAAACGAACCACGAAAGGTTGAGCCAAGATCAACTTTCCCCCCAAGCCGCGATGGTGGGCCCCCGATTACACACAGATGAACTAGGACAGAACTGGACTTGAGACCCAACTAATAACAGATGCGAGTCTCTACGGGTGGGGTGCTCTCTGCCTGCATCAGTCGATGCAGGGTACTTGGTCGATTCACGAAGAGCACTGGTCCATAAATTGACTGGAAGCGCGAGTGTTTCACCTCGCCCTAACATTTTCTGCCTCATCTCAAAGATCAGGCGGTACGGGTTCTATGCGACAACGCAACAACAGTGACATATATCAACCGCCAGGGCGGCACCAAGTCCCTAGGTGTAGCCAGGGAAATGTCCCTTCTCCTTCCATGGGCAGAGGCACATCTGCAGACTCTCTCGGCACAGCATATTGTCAGGGTGGACAACTTTCAGGCCGATTTCCGCAGCCGACAACACTATCGATCCCGGAGAATGGGAGCTAGCCCCTTGGGCGTTTCAGAAGATTTTGCGAGCATGGGGGCAACCGGTAATGGATCTAATGGCGACGTGAGCGATAACCAAGGTACTGGAATTTTTCAGTCACAGGAGGGAGTTTCATTCCTCCGGATTGGATGCCCTGGCTCAACCATGGCCGCAGGAGGCTCTACTGTACATCTTTCTCCCATGGGTACTAATCGGCAAAGTGCTTCGGAGAGTTCTCGCACAGTGGGAGAGAGTGATCCTAATAGCTCCAGACTGGCCTCAGAGGCCCTGGTATGCGGACCTCATCCACTTAATGCGAGTCCCGCCACTGTCTCTGGGGTCTCGCCGGGGGCTATTATGTCAGGGTCCAATTGTAATGGACGATCTGGTTCCTTACTCACTTACGGCTTGGCTCTTGAATGCTGCTGTCTAAGCAAGAAGGGTTACTCGAGTCGCATGGTCGCAACCCTTCTGAAGACGCGCCACCTGTCAACTTTGCTAGCGTATTCCCACGTTTGGCGAGTCTTCAAGTCCTGGTGCGCGTGGCACCGTACCTCTCCTTGGAGGTCGGGAATCCCAAATATCCTTACCTTCCTCCAGGATGGTCTGGATAAAGGTTTAGCCTTGGGGTCCCTTCGGGTTCAAGTAGCAGCATTAACTTGTTTCAGAGGCCCTGTTGGGGGTCACTCTATAGCGTCCCATGTGGATGTGTCCCATTTCCTTAAAGCAGCTAAGGTAGTCCAAACACTGGTTCACCCTCCTGTGTCAACATGGGATCTGTCCCTCGTCCTAAAAGCCTTGATGCAGGTGCCTTTTGAGCCACTTAAACACATCACGTTGAGAGATTTGACGCTGAAGGCAGTATTTCTAGTAGCGATAACTTCAACACGAAGGATATCCAAAATACAAGCACTTTCATGCAGGGATCCCTATCTTGCCATCTCGAAAGAAGGAGTTTTCTTGTGTACTGTTCCTTCGTTCCTTCCAAAAGTGCTTACACCTTTTCATATCAATGGGCCAATTTTCCTACCCTGTTTTTCTGAGGATCAGTGTACGGGTGAGAATAAGGAACTCCGTTCTCTGGATCTCACCAGGATCCTTCATAGGTATCTTCGGGTGGCAAATCCTTTCCATACTAGGATCATCTTTTCGTGCGGGACCCCATAAGGGTCAACCTGCTTCCAAATGCACGGTCTCTCGCTGGTTGCAGTTAGCAATGGAATCTGCATACATCCTTAAGGGAAAATCTGTCCCCCTCAGTCTTCGAGCGCACTCTACGCGGGCGGAAGCTACATCTTGAGCGGTGCGCTATCGCATTCATCCTCTTGATATCTGCAGGGCGGACACCTGGTCCTCCCTGTCTAGCTTTGTGCATCATTATCGGCTCGATATTCAATCTCAGGAAGAGGCGCAGTTCGGGGCAAAGGCAGTCTCGACGGCCGTATCTTCCCACCCAAAGAGCAGTTAGCTTGGGTACTTCCTGCTTGTCTGGACTGGTCTAGCAGGATGTATTGGAATAGGACATTTTCACTTACCGTTAATTTCCTTTCCTGGAATCCTGCTAGACCAGTCCAGGGACCCTCCCTATTCTGGATATCTGGTTCAGAGGTGTACTGTTGAGGAGCCAAGACTTTGCAGCGGAGTGTTATCGCCTCTTGTACATAGTATGGTTGCTATTTTCCTTACTTTCTGGTTCATGGTTACATCTGTTTGAGTAAGGCTTTTTACCATACTGGAGCACCCTCTACTGGGTTCAGCTACATATTACCAGGGAACAGCCAATCAGGCTGCTGGTAGGTTTTTTTTCTATTTGTCTCCAACATCTGCTGGTAGGGGGACTAAACCCACTTGTCTGGACTGGTCTAGCAGGATTCCAGGAAAGGAAATTAACGGTAAGTGAAAATTTCCCCTTCTAGGTCATTTATGACTATGTCAAAAAGCAGCACAGATCCCTGGGGTATTCCACTATTCACCTTTCTCCATTGGGAAAATTGGCCTGTTTAGCCCTACCCTCTGCTTTCTCTCTTAACCAGTTCCCGATCCACAATAGTACACTGCCTCCTATCCCATAACTTTTCAGTTTTGCCAAAAGTCTCTGATGAGAGACCTTATCAAAGGCTTTCTGAAAGTCCAGATACACTAACAACCAACTCACCTTCGTCTACCTGTTTATTCACACCTTCCAAAAAACATAAAACAGATTAGTAAGACAAGATCTTCCTTGTCTAAAGCCATGTTGGCTGTCTCCCATTAAGCCATGGCTATCCACATGTTCAGTAATTTTGTTCTTTATGATGGTTTCTTCCATTTTTCCCGGTACTGACATCAGGCTCACCGGTTTGTAGTTTCCCGGATCACCCATGGAACCCTATTTAAAAATTGGCATTACATTGCCCATCCTCCAATCTTCAGGTATTACAGAAGATTTTAATGATAGTTCACAGATTACTAATAGCAGGACTGCAATCTCATATTTCAGTTCTTTCAACACCTTGGATGTATACCATCCGGTCCAGGTGATTTGTTACTCTTCAGTTTATCAAATAGATGTAATACATCTTCTCCAGGAACAAGCAGGAAGTCAGTCCTCACTTATGGTTGATGTCGGCGCCAACAGATCCCCATGCGGAGCAAATCCCCAGCTTTCAAAGAAAGCCTTTGGGAATTGCTACCACGCATGCATGGTCCCCTTCCCGCCCAAGGGTGACATCTTGCTCAGTCTCCTTTTTTCCACAGAGCCCTTCGGACGTAGTTCCTCCGTGTCCCAGAACCTTTTATTTAGATTTAATCTTGTTGCTGTAAAGTGATCCACTGTGTCTGTCCCAGGCCACTTTGAATTCAGTCACTGTGTTTGCCACCACCACCTCCATCGGGAGGGCATTCCAAGCATCCACCACCCTTTCAGTAAAAAAGTATTTCCTGACATTGCCTTTCAATTTACCACCTTGCAGCTTCATTTCATGCCCTCTAGTTTTACAGCTTCCCCGTCTCTGGAAGAGGTTTGTTTGTTCATTATTTCTCTTTAAGTATTTAAAGGTCCGAATCATATCTTCCCTATCCCTCCTCTCCTCCAAAGTGTACATATTTAGGTCTTCAAGTCTCTCCTCATAAGGCTTCTGACGCAGGCTCCAAATCATTTTAGTCGCCTTCCTCTATACAGCTTCCATTCTTTTTACATCCTTTGCAAGATACGGTCTCCAAAACTGAACACAGTATTCCAAGTGAGGCCTCACCAGAGACTAATACAGTGGCACTAGTACCCCCTCCTTTCTGCTGGTAATTCCTCTTCAAATGCAGCCCAACATCCTCCTGGCTTTTGCCACCGCCTTGTCGCACTGTTTTGCCACCTTGAGATCTACAGAAATAATCACACCGAGGTCTTTCTCCTGCTCCGTGCACACCAACCTCTCGCCCCCTATTGTGTACATTTCCTTTGGATTTCTGCTACAGAAGTGCATGACACTGCACGTCTTTGCATTAAATCTCAATTGCCAAGCATCAGACCATTCCTCCAGCTTTTGCAGATCCCTCCTCATGTTCAGCACTCCCTCGGAGGAGTCCACTCTGTTGCAAATTTTCGTGTCATCTGCAAAAAGACAGACTTTTCCATTCAGTCCTTCAGCAAGATCACTCACAAATACATTGAACATTGCCGGGCTCAGGACCGAACCCTGTGACACCCCGCTATTCACCTTCCTTTCATCCGAGTGAGCTCCATTTACCATCACCTTCTGTCGTCTGTCAGTCAACCAACTTCTGATCCAGTTTACCACCTTGGAACCCATCCCCAAACTACTGAGTTTATTGATAAGCCTCCTATGAGGGACAGTATCAAAAGCTTTGCTGAAATCCAGGTAGATGACATCCATCGCGTGTCCTTGATCCAGTTCTCTGGTCACCCAGTCAAAGAACTCAATCAGATTTGTCTGGCAAGATCGCCCCTCGGTAAAACCATGTTGCCTCAGATCCTCTAACCCTCTGGTTTTGAGAAAGTTCACTATTCGCTCTTTCAGGAGCGTCTCCATTACCTTTCCCACCACCGAGGTAAGGCTCACGGGCCTGTAGTTTGACACTTCTTCCCTGCCACCACTTTTGTGTAGAGGTACGATGTCAGCCATTCTCCAGTCCTGAGGAACCTCTCCTGTTTCCAAGGATCTGTTGAAAACATCCTTTAACGGCCCTGCAAGAACCTCTCTGAGCTCTTTCAGTATCCTGGGATGTAACCCATCCGGTCCCATGGCCTTGTCCACTTTCATTTTTGCAAGTTGTTCTAACACCTCATCCTCTCCGAATGGTGTGGTATCTACCTCATTCCCATTTTTATATGTGGGCGTCACAGGTGGTCCTTCTCCAGGATTTTCTTTAGTAAAAACAGAGCAGAAGTATTTGTTTAGCAATTTCGCTTTATCAATGTCATTTTCCACGAGTCTGTTCCCAGCACGTCTGAGCCCTGCAATTCCACCTCTGATCTTCTTTTCCCGAATATACCTGAAGAAAGTTTTGTCCCCGCACTTAACATCTTTAGCCACCTTTTCCTCTGCCTTTGATTTTGCTATCCTTAGTTCTCTTTTTGTCTCCTTGAGTTTGGTCCTGTAATCATTTCTGTGTTCTTTGTTTGCAAGCTTTTGAATTTTGCAAAAGCTATGTTTTTTGCCCTTATTTGAGCAGCCACTTCTTTGGAAAACCAAATAGGTTTCCTTCTCCTCTTGTTTTAATTTACTTTTCTTACATATTTATCTGTTGCCCCTTTTATTGCCTTTTTTAGTTTAGACCATTGTAATTCCATTTCCCTTATCCCCTTCCACCCTGTCAGCTCCTCCTTTAGGTACTTGGCCATTTTGTTGAAGTCAGTGTTTTTGAAGTTTAGGACTTTGAGCTTGCTGTGACTGGACTGCACACCTTGGCTTTTATCTCAAACCACACCATGTGATGATCGCTGTTGCTCACAGGGGCACTCACCCAGACATTTGACACACTATCACTGTTGGTGAGCACCAAATCCAGCGTTGAGCTTTCCCTGGTTGGTTCCATCACCATTTGTCTAAGTAACGCATCTTGGATAGCGTCCACAATTTTTTTGCTTCTTTCCAGATTTGCAGAAGGAGTAATCCAATCCACATCAGGTAGATTAAAGTCACCCAATATGATTGCTTCCCCCTTTGTTGCTATCTTGGCAATATCTATAATCAATTCATTATCTCTCTCCTCAATTTGAGCTGGAGGTCTGTAGATTACAGCAGTATGGATGACAGTGCCATCTCCTCCTTCCAAAACTATCCAGAGCTCTTCTTCTTTTCCCCATGCACCCTGCATTTCAGTAGCTTTAATACTGGATTTGACATACAAGGCTACTCCTCCCCCTTTTCCATTTTCTCTCTCTTCTGAATAGATTATAGACAGGTATGGCTATATCCCAATCATGTGATTCATTAAACCATGTTTCTGTAATGGCTAATATTCTATATATTTGCAATTTTAAAAAATCCAGGAGAGATAGAAAGGAATAAGCTTATTGTAACCTGTTACACTTATCTGTGTCTTGGGCAGCTCTGGCCTTTCAGACTGGCTGGCTGTGACCGGTATGAGAAGCCAGGTGCCTGATGATCTAAAGTAGCCCCTCCCTGGGAGATGCTTTTCAAGCAGACAATGAACCAGAATTACCCAAAATATACCTTTATAGTTCTGTCTGCCCCCTGTGCAAAGGCCTCTGTTGGTCCCTTGCAATGTAAGTATGTCTATTCCAAGTAGCTGATTTCTCTTACAAGTGTCCCTGCCCCAGAAGGCTTGTGCCTGAACTGAGGGCACACTCAGAAAACTGTTAAGGCTACACAAGGAAATCAAGCAGTAAAATCAAGGGTAGCTGGTGGAAGTGGAGCATGTAGCCTTTCTGGACTATGCTCAATACCCAGGTATCCCCTGTGATGGCTGGCCACCTGTAGGTGTACAGGGTCAGCCGACCTCCTGTGCTGAGTGGAGCCACCGGCGGAGAAGAGGCTATGCTGTGGAAGTCAAAAACCCACTCCCTACTGTGCAGGAGCTGGAGGCTTGGGGGTCTTCTGCCTACATGGCCCATGCCCCTGCCCCTTGGCCTGCTGGCCCTGTTGGGGAGCTAGAGAGGCCTGATACTGAGGGTAGGTTTTGTAGGCAGCACCCTTCCTTGGGAAAAAGGGCTTCTTTCCCGAGCCCTTCTTTTTTTTGAGAAGGGGCAGAAGTCTTCCTGGACAGCCTTGTCCTGATAAGTCTGTCTTGATTTCTGCAGCCTTTTCAGTCATGGGCTTACCAAATAGGTTGTCACCTCGGCACGGGACATCGACCAACTTATCCTGCACCCATGATTCCAGGTCCGATGACTAGCCAGGCCTGACGGCGTGCACCGATGCCGGCGGTGGCTACCCGGGCTGAAGCCTCAAAGCCATCATAGGCTGCTTGAGAGATAAACTTCGAGCACTCTTGGATCCCAGTAGACAAGGCTTTGAACCTCTGCAAGGGTTCCTTGGAGAAGCCAGCTGAGAACCTGGCAATCTCCTTTGCCAGGTCCCGTAAGTACATGCCCATGTACAACTGCTAAGTCTGGACAGGCAAGATAGCATAGAGCCCTGGAAGCACTTTCTACTGAGGGCATCCAGGTTCCGGGCCTCCTGTCCGGGAGGTACCGAGGAGTGCATCTTCTGACTCTTCAGGCAGTGCATGGCCGATTCCACAACCATGGAATTCTGTGGTAGCTGCGCCTTTTGGAAAACAGGGCTCTTACGGACTCAATAAATGGAATTGACCCATTTGCTAAGAACTGGCGCTAAGGCCGGTGCCTCCCACATACAGAAGAGCAGCCGTTCCAGCATTGGAGGAACCAGTACAGTAAAGGCTTCCTTCGGATGAAAATCATACTGGAGGGCATCGAGCTCCTCGGCTCAAGGCTCCTCCTCGGCATCCGCAGGGAATGCCAAAGCCATGGCCATGTCCCTCACGAAGTCCGAGAACCGGGTATCCTCCGGGGGGGGGGGGACCTTCTCCGAGGCTCGGACTCCAGGGAGTCCGAAGGGACGCACCGGATCCAGAAGGTGTCAGGAGACTCCTTGTCCTCCGTCTCCCACGCTGACTCCGAGGAGGAGCGGCTCCGGCCGTGTGGTCCTCGGTGCCACCCGCCCCGACGTCGAGGGCACCGGCGTTGACATCGGCCCCGCACAGGAGGTCAAGGGGGACCTTGGCCGAGGATCGACTCGAGACTTGATGGAGTCAAGGATCGGCTCGGCCTCCGGGGTCGACTTAGACGTCGAGGTCCCGGTGGTCGGGGCAGATGCACCAGTCAGACCAGCGATCAGTACCCGCTGCTGTTCCATGAAGGCAGCCAAGCCCGGAGGAGAGTACACAAGGACAACAGAACTTACATGACTCTGGGACTCTGGCTCCATGCGAGGTGGTTTGGACGGCCTCTCCGACTCCGAGAGCCCGGGGTGGCGGTCAGGGCTACGTGACCTGGCCCTCGAGGACCCAGGAGTCTCCACTGACGCCGCCCTCATGAGCTTCTTCTTCCTTTTGTGCTCCCAGGTGGGAGACCCCCTCTCAGAGGAACCACGACGGCGCTCGGGGTCAGACTCCCAAGATGTTGAGGCCTCTGACGAAGTCCGGGCCCAGCCGGATGTAGACTCTGAAAAAATTCTCTCATGTTGATGCTGACAGCTCCAAAGTGCCTTCGACGACATTTTGCCGCACAGGCCACAGACCAGCGAGTCATGGTCAGGCCTGAGGCATCGGAGGCAGTAGTCATGTGTGTTGGGGAGAGACATAAGTTTCTTGCATCGATCGCATTTTTTGAACCCGCTGGCAGTCATCAGGGGAAAAAGGGCCCCTGCAAGGTCAAAAGACCGGGCTGCCAGTGAAAATAACAGAAAAAGCACAAACACTAGTCACAAAGGACAAAAACAGAAAAAGAAGTTCCGGACTCGATACCAATGTACCGAGCCCAGGCGGGGTGGGGAACCGGCATCGAACCAGAAACACGAAAAATCGCAGAAAAAAAATCTACTTTTCCCGGGTGACAAACTACATCCGTTGGGCTCCGCGGAAAAAGAAAGACTGAGTAAGATGGCACCCTTGGGCGGGAAGGGGACTGCACAGGCACACTGCATTCCCAAAGGCTTTCTTTAAAAGCTGGGGAAATGCTCCGCAAGGGGGCTCCGTTGGCGCCAACATCACCCATATGTGAGGACTGACTTCCTGCTTGGTCCTGGAGAATAGCCTGTTTATCTGTATCTAACAAAAGATACATTTCATACATTGAAGATGCTAATAAGGTTTCTGTACTATAAAAACGGTGAAAAACTGGATGGAAATGGATGTAAAATATCAGTGACATACTGTTGCAGTTGTTTAGATACCATTCCTTCCATTAATTTAGAAATAAGCTGTAAACTTGGGCCTGTAATTCTCATCTTTTGGAATAGATGGTATTTGATGATGAAATTCTGACAACTGAGAAAATATCAAAAATAAGCATATACAACTTTATATATAATTTCTTCTGGGATCTACAGAATGAAAGCATGACAACAAGGGTCAAGTAAACCATTACTCTTAGCTTTACAAATCAACCTAAAATCATCCATCTTCATTAAAGAATAAACAGCCCATGAAATAATCAGCCCTGATACCACTATCAAACTAGTGAAATCAGTTAAAAAAAATAGCATTAACTCCCTTAAAAATCTCTCCTTGTCTAAAACAGGATAAAGCCTCAATTCTGTTTCTAAAAAAAATGTGATAAAGCTGAGCGATCAGAAAACTGGTTCACTAAAGGCAAATGTCAATAACTATGAAGCAATATTAAATAATAATTTCCAAATTATTATGACCATCTTTATTCAGTTTTGACCACCACTTTTTTGCTTCTTTTAAAGATTGCTTGTAATTATTTGTGTACGTCACAAGCACTGGTATGAAGTTGTTCCAGGATTATTCCCATCTCTCCAGTTTATAACAATTACTTTTCTTCTGTCTTAATTCGGACACACCAGGGAGCTGAAGGTGTCTGAGGAGCACAACTCCTCATATATAAACTGTCTTAACATTCTGACAAGGTGATATGTAAAAGTAGTTCAATAAATAAAATTACATGGTACAAAAAAACCGCATGGTAAGGAGGACATTCTACAGGCAGTTTAAACTCCATGATTGGCAGTTGGGCAAAAGGTATAAAATTCTGCCCTTGGTTTTAAAGTCCTTACATGGTACAGTACTCACTTATTTACAGACTAAATTCATTTATTATATGCCTTGTCGCACTCTTGGCTCAGATGGTGTGGGGCTGTTGACAGTCCCAGGGTTACAGGAGGTTAGGAAGGTTGTTCTCGGTAGAAGCTCCAGTTTTGAATTACCCTCTCTATGAGCAACTGTGTATGAAAACTGATTTTAAAACTTTTATAGATTAATCTGAAAACTAATACAATTGTTGAGGCTTTTGGAGGGAACTTTAATAGGAATTGAGGTTGTTTTATTGTATAGTTAAGTTATATTTAAAAATTTTATGTGAATTCTGATTAATTTTCTGTTTATGCTGTTCAGAGCTAAGAGCTTATTGGAAATCAGCGTCGTACCTCGTCCTGTGCGAGCAGTGCAGTCGCACAGGACGCAAAGAAATAGGGGCACATTTGGGGCTGCTGGCCTCCGCTCTCCCCATGCTACCTTCCCAGCAGCCACTGCTGCTTTTACTGTTGCCTTGGTGGTGGTGGCAGCAGCAGTGACATCCAATTGAAAAAAACCCACTGGTCTTTCAGACTGTGCACGTGCATGTTGGTCTGATCCCTTCCTCCTCTGATGTATACTCGTGTCAGAGGAGGGAAAGACCAGACCAACCATTCAAGCACGGAGTTGCAAAGATCCGTGTACGAATAGATGGTCTGGTCCCTCTGGCGCGAGCATACATCAGAGGGAGGGAGGGAGGGATCAAAGCTGCATGCAAGCGCAGAGTCTGAAAGACTAGTGGGGTCGCCCCCCCCCATTTGCATACATCAGAGGGAGGGAGGGATCAAAGCTTCATGCAAGCGCAGAGTCTGAAAGACTAGTGGGGTTCCCCCCCCCAATTGCATACATCAGAGGGAGGGAGGGAGGGATCAAAGCTGCATGCAAGCGCAGAGTCTGAAAGACTAGTGGGGTCCCCCCCCCCAATTGCATACATCAGAGGGAGGGAGGGATCAAAGCTGCATGCAAGCGCAGAGTCTATATTCGCTGGTATTCCTCAATACCAACTTCGCAGATTACAATTAATTCAGAACACAGCAGCCCGTCTTCTCACCTTTTCATCTCCACACGATCATGTCACTCCTTGTCTGCTCTCTCTTCACTGGCTTCCCATCAAGGCTCGATATGTTTATAAGCTCCTTATCACCACTCACAAAGTTCTTTATACTAACACCCCCCAATACCTAGCCGATCTCATCTTCCTTCAACCTACCCCCCGTCTACTACGTTCCGCTCACGGCAACCGCCTTTTTCTCCCCTCCCCGACACAGGCACATCTTGAATCTACCCGTCACGCTGCTTTCTTCTTCGCCGGTCCCGCCCTATGGAATTCCCTTCCACATGTCATCCGTACTGAGTTGTCCTTCCCCCATTTTAAGACTATGCTTAAAACCTTCCTTTTCTGCCAGGCCTTTGATCTCCCTTCCCCTTCATTCACCACCACCCAGTCAAGTATACCTACCCACTCACCACTCCTCCCAGGGCTATAACATCTCCTCCGTTCCCCTGATTCATTTTTATGATCCTCTGGACCCCCTCCCCTGCTGCCCCTCCGCCTCGACTCACCCTCATGTGGTTTGTTACACGTTGTTACGTAATCTACCCGTTTGTATATTAGTTATCTCACTTCTCCTCTTTGTCACCCCTGTCTACTACTCGGTATGTTAGTCCGCTTACCATGTCTTGTCTCTTCTGGCTTGTTGGCTCTATACCCCGTCTTTTTCTCTCTATACTGCCCCTTCCTCTCTGTCCACTTTCCTATCTATAAATGGTGTCCCTTTCCATTTTTCTCTCTTTGCAGCCAAGATTGTTTGTACTGTGCACCGCCTTAATACTTTTGTAAAGGCGGTATATCAAATCTACCAAATAAAGATAAAGCTGCATGCAAGCGCAGAGTCTGAAAGACTAGTGGGGTCCCGTCCCCCCATTGCATACATCAGGAGGGAGGGAGGGAGAGATCAAAGCTGCTTGCAAGCACAGAGTCTGAAAGACTAGTGGGGTCCCCCCCCCATTGCATACATCAGAAGGAGGGAGGGAGGGATCAAAGCTGCATGCAAGCACAGAGTCTGAAAGACTAGTGGGGTTCCCCCCCTCCCCCACTGCATACATCAGAGGGAGGGAGGGAGGGAGGGATCAAAGCTGCATGCAAGCACAGAGTCCGAAAGACTAGTGGGGTCCCCCCCATATTGCATACATCAGAGGGAGGGAGGGATCAAAGTTGCATGCAAGCACAGAGTCTGAAAGACTAGTGGGGTTCCCCCCCCCCCCCCAAATTGGATGTCGCTGCTGCTATCGCCACTGTCACTGCCACGGCAACCCTACAAGCGGTGGCGACAGCTGGCTGGATATGGAGGTAAGATGGGCAAATGACAAACCTGTGATGGGGGGGGGAGAGGGGGTGCGTCAGATGTGCAAGTCACACAGGGAGCATTTATGGCTTGCTATGGCCCTGTAGGAAATGCAGTATAAGTGAAACAAAAATAAACTGATCGATCTGACAGCATGGACAGGAATAACTGGGCAGACTGAATAGGTTTAATGGTCCCTTATCTACTATATCTCAAAACTACTACACACATTTAAATCAAAATCTCAAAACTGAATGTTGCTGGTTTCCGGTTTCCCTCACCTTTTTGGCTTCTATGAGCTGGTTGAGTTTTTCATAGCATTCACCCATAGCAACCAGCATTCGAGAGTCATTAGGCCTGAGAGAGAAGTTACATTTTAAAATTGGTGTTAATTCGCAAAGACCTTCAACACAATAAAAAAATGTTTTAAATGGAAAACAGAGGGAAAAGCACAGCTTCACAACAATAAAGGAAAGAACCTTAGGCCCTAGAATACTGACAGGTAAATGATGAAAAGCAAAGATCAAGAGTGTTAGGTATAGCCAGAGGGAAAAAAAAGGTTCTAAATACCAACTGGAGATTTTGTATTGTCCGAAGTTGCAAAGGTTGCAACAAGAGCTAGTCACAGGGTGGGGACACAACCCATCCCTGCAGGGTACAGTCCGTGGAAGTTACCTGAGTTGATGAGCTCGCCTATAGTAATAGAGACAGTAAAAGGGCATTTTTAGGATCTCGTATGTTTGTCCTAGTCCATACCAAGCCCTATAATCTCTCTTGTTCACCTCGATAGCATGTCTACAAGAAAAAGAAACCACTTTATCTGGCATTAGACACAAAATTCTCAGGTCTTCAAAAAGAAACCTTCCCTCAATCCTTATCCCCCACTACTCAACATTACACTCAAATCTGGTTCCCTATGCCACCAGATCTTTACCTATATGCCTGGATTGCTGCAGAGGTATTCTTCATTTCCATGTATTCATGTCCCATGAGAGTCCAAGCCCCAAGATAACGAGGGTTTAACTTCAATGCTCTCTGGAAATACAGAGCAGCTTTTTCATGCTGTGAACGTAAACTATAATAATTCCCTAAGGTAAGAAAGGAAAAGTGAGATACAGATTAGACTCATGCTAAACTAGAAAATACAGAGGGAAATGCAGTGTATGGCATTAAAGGAATACTATACTTAGGGTCTGTTTACTAAGCGGTGCTAGCAGCTTCTGTGCGAAATCAGAGCCACGGCCCCATTAAATAAAACGGGGCCACAGCTCCGATTTTGCACGGAAACCGCTAGCACTGCTTAATAAACAGATCCCTTAGTTTAGGAACATAATTTCCTTATCGTTCCTCCAGTTCAGTCCTCCACCTCTGGGTAGCGTACCTCCCCCTGCAGCTTGGAGATTGGGCATGTCAGAATCGTGACATCACTGGATGTAGCCTGCTGGTCTCTCCCATCAGCCCCAGTGTGTCCAGTCTCCATGCAGCTGGAGGACGTAGTGAGCCTAGGTGCTGGGCTCACTTGAGGAACAAATAAGGAGTAGTTAGGTCTTAGGTTTCAAATTTAATTTGGTCCCTTTAACTTCTTTCATTTGGGGTTCTGAGGTGCTAGCCCATAAAATTATAAAAAAAAAAAATAAAAGTCAGTGAGGCCGGCCAAAGGCTAAGGATTCTTTCTCTCCTTTCTGTCAGGGGCAGAGCAGCTCACAGGTTATCTCCCCCTAGGCTGGATGGGGGAGAGCCCCTCGGGCCAAAGCACTCGGTCTGTCGGTGTGCTGGCCGACGTCAGTGCACCACGGAGAGCTCAATCAGCCATTGCCTCAGCGGGGGCAGATCTCACCGCGGACGTCGCTCGCTGCAGCATTGAGCGACGTCGCGGTTTGAAGAGCTGTACACTGGAATGGTAAGCCTTTGATTTTGAGGCCCCGACGACGCGGTAGACTTTGTGGAAGCCGCGCAGGGGGGACGCTGAGCCGGGGAGCGCTGGATTGGGGATTTTGGGTGTAAAACAGGCCCGACAGCACTCGCAGCCATTTTTGACTCACGCGGTTGCAGCCGCGTGGTGTGCTGTGTCGGCGGCCTGCGCTTCGGAGGAAGCAGTGCGACACGGTCCTGATTCTGGTGTTTTTAAAGTTCTTCTTTTTTCAGTTACTTTAAGTTCCGTTTCAATTTGCTTTGATTTCCTTTACTTTGCTTTCGTTTAGTTGCAATTTCCTTCGGCTACTGCCTGTGCCCTGGCACAGGAGAAAAAATAAAATTTGAATTAAGGCATTTTTGGATTGGTTTTCTGCCTGTTTATCAACCCTTTGGTTAAAAAAAAAATAGAAAAAAGGCAATAAATGGATGAATACTTAAATAATTAAATAAAGCCAAGAGAAAGGACAGCAGTGACATCTTCTTTTGGCGCAGCGGTACCAGTGAGCATCGCCAATGTCAGTACATCCACAGTGTGTGGTCTGCGGCACATACAGGGGTACTGTGGCTGACACCGGAATTTGCAGGGGTTGTGCTACGGTTTCCACCAGCATGAAGCAACAGATGGAAGATAAGAGTGCTAGAGGATCTACAGGGTCCACCGGCAGGGGCTGACAGGGACTCGGTAATGGGAGCTTCGTCACTGCCCTCCCCGTACATCCCAGCAGGCCCATCGGGTGCTATTTCGGCCATAGCATTGGGGACGCAGCTCGGAGATTTTTCTCCGGACTTTGTTTTAATAATGCGTCAGGCGTTCTGTTTAAGGCGACAGGGAAAGATACCTGAGGCCTTGCCGTCCACTTCTGCTGTGCAGCAACCCCGGATGGGTGAGTTTGATGGTATTTCTCCAAGAGGTGCAAAGAGGGCACGCCCTCTTGACTCTTCTCTGTCCGATATGGAGTGGCAGGAGATGGAGGATGCTGAGGTAGAACTCGAGTCCAGTATGGAGGAACTGGAAGAAGGGGAAATACCAGAGCCTGAGGACCAGGTGAAAATAATTCAGGTGTTCTGGAAGAAGAAGCTGACAGCACTCATCACGGAATCCCTCCAAATGCTCAATCTCGCTACGGCGCGGCCAACGGAAGAGGAAGAGGTTGAGGATCCTCTAATTCAAGCAGTGAGACAAACTCAGGTGGTGTTTCCCGTTCACCGAGTAGTAGACTGGATGATGCAGGATGAGTGGGATCAGCGGGTCTGCGAGGAGTCAGAGTGATGAACAGACTCTATCCATTGGCGGACAAAGAAAAGTTACGCTTGCCACGGGTTGATGCGGCAGTTGCTAAGAAGACCACTATCCCAATAGAAGGTAGTGCGGCATTGAAAGACGCGCAAGACAGGAAACTGGATGGGCTATTGAAGCAAACGTTTGAGGCGAACGCCTTATCCTTGCAAGCTTCCATTTGTGGGGCTTGGGTGGCGAGAGCATGTCTTCGCTGGTCTCAACACTTAAAGCAGTCTCCTCAGCTGGAGCAGGAGAGTTTGGGGGAGCTGTCGAGGCTTGAGTCTGGTTCGGCTTATTTAGCTGATGTCCATTATGACTTGATCAGGGCATAGGCAAATAGTATGGCCTCATTAGTAGCCGCACGGAGATCCCTGTGGCTAAGAAATTGGGCGAACGACGGCTCCTTTAAGTCACATCTCAGTAAGCTCCTTTTTAAAAGGAAGTTGTTTGGAGAAGATCTAGACAAGCTGGTTAAGGATTTAGGAGAGTCCAAGGACGGTAGACTCCCGGAGGATAAGCCTAAACCAGGGAAGTCCTTTCCGGTCGCGCGGGGTCAGTTAAGAGACTTCAGGAGATTTCGCACTTCCTGTTCAGGTGGTTTCCAAAGGGGAAGATTTGCTTCTCGACCCCAGGGGTTTTGTGGAGCAGGCAGAGGTTTCGCGGCGACTTCAGCAATGCCAAGTAGAAAGCCGCAATGAGATGAGGCGGGTTCAGGCAGGAAACCAACCGATTGGAGGACGACTTCGGTAGTACTTTCCTGTCTGGGCTCAAATAACGTCCGACCAGTAGGTGTTGGAGATAATTCATGACGGTTATGTGTTGGAATTGGCACAGCCGGTACTGGATTCCTTTATAATGTCACCCTGCAGGGGATCACAGAAAACACTAGCAGTATGTCGTACATTAGAATGGCGCCTACAAATGGGAACAGTCGTGCCGGTTCCAGCAGCAGAGTAGGGGGTAGGTCGCTACTCCATTTATTTCGTGGTTCCAAAGAGAGACGGGTCATTTCAGCCCATATTGGATTTAAAAGGGGTGAACCGCTGCCTTTGAGTTCCGCATTTCAGGAAGGAGACGTTAAGGTCGGTTATTGTAGTGGCTCACCAAGGGGAGGTACCTGACTTCCCTCGACCTTACGGAGGCGTACTTGCACATCCCAATCAGAGCGACCCATCAACGGTTCCTGAGGTTCGCTCTTCCCTGGGGGCATTACCAGTTCCAAGCTCTGCCCTTCGGTTTGGCGACGGCTCCATGCACTTTCACCAAGGTCATGGTGGCGGCGGCGGCATTGTTGCAAAGGGAAGGCGTCCTAGTTCATCCTTATCTCAACGATTGGTTGATTCGGGCGAAATCCAAAGCCGAGAGCGTACAGGCGACAAAGTGGTGAGGTCTCTTCAGAATCTCGGCTGGGTGGTCAACTCGACCAAGAGCCACTTGGTACCATCCCAGGATCTCGAATATCTGGGGGTGCGGTTCGACAATCGCAGAGAAGCAGTGTTCTTATCGGACCGTCGGGGTCAAGTCCTTCGACAGCTCATGCGCAAGTTCATGTCCACTCCAGAACCTTCAGCGTGGAGTTACCTGCGCGTGCTGGGGACGATGGCGGCGACTCTGGAGGTGGTTCCCTGGGCCAGATTTCATATGCGGCCATTACAGAGAGTGCTGCTTCGCCGGTGGTCAAACCAGACTGGCTCGCTGAACAAACGTCTTCCCTGTCCTCTCCAGGTCAGGCAGTCGCTTTGGTGGTGGCTGGATCCAGGATCCCTGAGGGTGGGGATGTCACTGGAACAGCCAGAGTGGCTTCCATTGTTGATGGATGCGAGTCTCGTCGGATGGGGAGAACATTGCGGAGACCTCTTGGTGCAAGGGACTTGGTCCGCCCAGGAGAGTAGTTGGTCAATCAATCGTTTGGAGCTGCGAGCAGTGCAGCTTGCGCTGCAGACATTTGAAGCCTCGGTGAAGGACCGAGCGGTGCGGGTCCTCTCGGACAACTCCGCAACGGTGGTCTATATCAATTGGCAGGGCGGAACAGGAAGCATAGCAATGGAAGAGGAAGCGGAGATACTGTTCGCGTGGGTGGAACCCCGTCTACAGGCTATCTCGGCGACGCACATTGCAGGACAACATGATGGCAGATTTTCTCAGCAGGGTCTGGGTGGATGCTGGCGAGTGGGAGCTGCATCCAGACGTGTTTGCGAAAATTGTCCGCAGATGTGGGCCGCCAATTATGGATCTCATGGCAATGTTCCAGTCCGCAAAGATGAGTCGCTTCTACAGCAGGCAGAGAGAAAGGATGTCCAAAGGGATCAACGCCTTGATTCAGCACTGGCCAACGTCAGGGCTCCTTTATGTCTTCCCCCCGTGGGCGCTCATAGGAGTGGTTCAGCGCATCGAAGCGCATCGGGAGAGAGTGCTGTTGGTGGCTCCGGATTGGCCAAGGCGCCCGTGGTATGCCGATCTGGTGCAGCTGCTCGACGGGAATCCTTGGAGGCTACCGATCTCAGAGAATCAGTTGGTTCAGGGTCCGCTGCGAATCCCACAGATGGATCGGTTCTCGCTTATGGTTTGCCCATTGAAAGGGCAAGGTTGAGAACAAAAGGTTATTCTGGAGAGGTTATCGCAACTTTACTTAGAGCCAGAAAGCGGTCCACATCTCTTGCTTATGTGCGCATATGGCGTATTTTTGAGGACTGATGTTCTCGGCGACAAGCTCGCATGGCCACGGTGTTCGTTCCCTTGGTGTTGAGCTTCCTTCAAGACGGGCTTGATAAGGGGCTTGCAGCCAGTTCTTTATGGGTTCAACTAGCAGCCCTGGCTTGCTACAGAGGCAAAGTCCAGGGTGTGGCTCTGGGTTCTCACGTAGATGTGCTGCGGTTTCTTAAGGCGGTGTCTCGACTGCGGCCTTCGCATAGAGTGCTAATACCGCCGTGGGATCTCAATGTGGTTTTAGGGGCGTTAACCAGGGCACCCTTTGAGCCCTTACGCCAGGCGTCCATTAAGGACCTAACCTTAGTGTTTTTGGTAGCCATCTGCTCGGCGCGGCAGATTTCAGAGTTGCAGGCCTTATCATGTAGGGAGCCGTTTTTGTCTTTTTCCAGAGAAAGGGTTGGTTGCGTCCAGTGCCTTCCTTCTTACCAAAGGTCGTTTTTCCATTTCACTTGAACCAATCTGTCTCCCTTCCTGTTCTGGGTTCGACGGAGGGGAACGTCTCTGATCGGGGCTTACGCTGCTTGGATATCAAGAGAGTGCTGCGGCAGTATTTAAAGGTGTCCGAACCGTTCCGCAAATTGGACCGCCTGTTCGTGTTGCTCGGAGGCCCCATAAAGGGGAGGCAGAGGTGAAGGCTTCCATTTCTAGATTGGTTAGAGAAGCCATTGTGTCAGCGTATCTTTTGCAGGGACAGTCAGTGCCAGTGGGCTTACGGGCTCACTCTACTACAGCGCAAGCAAATTCCTGGGTGGAGCACAGTTTGGTACCGCAAGTGGACATTTGCAGGGCAGCCACATGGTCATCCTTGCATACTTTCAGTAAGCACTATCGCCTGGATGTTCTCACGGCAAATGATGCCTGTTTTGGAGTGGCAGTGCTGCGATCCGGGTGGAAAGGTCCCTCCCAATGATTACTGCTCTGTTACATCCCAGAGGTGGAGGACTGAACTGAAGGAACGATAAGGAAATGAGAATCACCAGGTAAGTGTAATTCTCATTTACACACCAATACATCATCCTCAATTTTTTCTCCAACTATTGATGGCGTAAACAATCGATCTACATTTACCCATTCCACTCCATTCATTAATTTATAGACCTCTATCATATCTCCCCTCAGCCCTCTCTTTTCCAGGTTGAAGAGCCCTAACATTTTTAGCTTCTCTTCATAGGGGTATCTTTCCTCCCCCCCCCCCCCTTTACCATTTTGGTGGTCTTCTCTGTACCTTTTCTAATAATGCTACATCCTTTTTAAGATATGGCGACCAGAATTTCACACAATATTCAAGGTGCGGTCGCACCATAGAACGATTCAGAGGCATTATAATATCCTTTGTTTTATTCTCCATTCCTTTCCTTATGATTCCTAGCATTCTATTTGCTTTCTTGGCCACCACTGCACACTGAGCGGAGGGTTTCAACATGTTATCCATGATGACACCTAAATATTTTTCCTGGGTGGTGGTTCCTAATGTGGACTCTTGCTTCATGTAACAATAGTATGAGTTGTTCCTTCCTAGGTGCATAACTTTGCACTTGTACACATTAAATTTCATCTGCCATTTTGATGCCCAGTCTTCCAATTTATCAAGATCCTCTTGCAATTTTCCACAATTCTCATGGGTTTTAACAACTTTGAATAATTTTGTCTCATCTGCAAATTTGATTACCTCACTCGTTATTCCCATTTCCAGTTCATTTACAAATATGTTAAAAAGCAGCAGACCCATCACAGATCCCTGGGTGCTCCACTATTCACCTTTCTCCATTGGGAAAATTTGCCATTTAGCTCTACCCTCTGCTTTCTATCTTTTAACCAGTTCCTGATCCACAATAGTACACTGCCTCCTATCCCATGACTTTTTAATTTTGCCAAGAGTCTCTCATGAGGGACCTTGTGATAATCAACCAAATTACTTTTGTCTACCTATTTATTCACACCTTCAAAAAAACATAACAGATTAGTAAACAAGACCTTTCCTTGGCTAAAGCCATATTGGCTGTCTCCCATTAAGCATGCATCTTGGCTCCAAGATAACATGTCGATTAACCACAAGAAAACTGATGTGATGTTCGTATCAAGCAAACAAGACTTCAAACCTCCTGCTTCAATCACCCTCAACAACAACACCTATCAATCAAAAAATGAGATCAAATATCTAGGAGTTCTCATTGATGCTAACCTAAAAATGGACAAATATCTCCGGTTAACCAACAGAGCCATATTTCACAAACTAAGAGTCCTTCAACCCCTGCGCAACATAATCGAACAAACAGACTTCAGAACAGTAGCTCAAGCGCTCATCATTCCGCACTTTGATTACTGTAATGCCATATTGCAAGGTCTACCAAAAAAAACCATAAACATCTTACAATTGGCGCAAAACGTATCAGCCAGGATCATCTTGAATAAGAAACTGAGGGATCACATAACTCCAGTACTGATTGAGCTTCATTGGCTCCCAATCTCTGCACGTGCAGTATACAAAATACTGGTAACAACTTTCAAAATCTTTCACAAGATATCCCCATCATTCCTCGATAACCTCATAACCACACAGCCCCCCAACAGATGCCGGAGAACTACTAATCTTAACACACTCTGCGTACCCAGTAGTTTGAGAGACGTAAATGAGGGAACGAGCAACCGGGCATACACGTACACTGCACCCATGCTTTGGAACAAACTACCTCATGAGTTACGACTGATCAACAATCTACAGGACTTCAGAAAAAAGCTTAAAACCCACCTGTTCCAAACACATTACGGTATCACCTAGACAAACTCAATCATTCCTCCGTACCCAAGTTGCCTAACCCCCTGAAGCACAAGAGGCAGGAAATAGATTCCAATGTCAATGTTAATAAGACTGCATAACTGGCAATATACCTTACAACTATCTATATTCTTGATAAACCTGTAAATTAACTAGTTACTCAAACTGGCTGATAAAACTAATTTTCATACGGTAAACCAAATGTATATTTATTCTGACCAATCAAGTGTATATTTATAATCTGTTCAATCAAATGTATATTTTTATTTGTGGCTCAAACCTGGGTGAGCAAAATGTAATGTCTATTGGTAATTTTGTGTGTTGGTGGTGTACCCCTCCCCCAAATCATTCTGTACCTTCAACTGATTTTATATTTTACTCCCTTGTATTTTACACCATTGGTCCGCCGCTGATCGCTGGAAGTGGCGGCTTACAAATGTATACCAAATAAATAAATAAAATAAATTGTGACTATCCTGAAAACCTGACTAGCTAGATGTGTCCTGGGGACTGGGTTAAGAATCCCCGATATAGTGACAGTGAATAAAGGCGTTTCTTTCCCCCTAATCCCTTCCCTCCCTGTCCATGAAACATCATCATCTTCATCTGCTTGCAACCTTGGGATCACCTTCAACACTCTTCTCCTTTCTCTGCACAGATCAAACAGATAGCTAAAACCTGTCATTTCTTTCTCAGTATCAGCAGCAAAATTCTTCCCTTCTCTCAGAACAAACTACCTATTCTTATCCACTCTCTCATCACCTCCCTTCTACTGTAACTTGTTCTAACTGGTCTCCCATTGACATGGGTCACCAAAGCCTGCAGAATTGACAATCCAACTCCACCATCCCTCGAACTGAAGAACTGGTATGCAGTCCTGCAAATGGAGGCAAAAACATCCCAAGAAAGTGACCACAAAGAAGGGAAGGATATAGTGGTGGTTGGTGACTCTCTTCTGAGGCGGTACTGAGGCGTCCATCTGCCAACCAGACTTGATGTGCTAGGTGGTGTGCTGCCTACCGGGTGCCAAAATCTGAGATGTTTCAAAGAGTCTGCTGAGATTCAAGTCTACTGACTATTATTCAGGAAACACAGAGTAGGAAGAAGGGAAGGAAGAGTAGCATTATATGTAAAAAATATTAAAGCTACAGATTTACAGGACTTATGAGGGAAGGAGGTGGCACAGTGTATTAAACAAGAAAGAGGGAATGGAGCATCTGTTTGCAGTGATATGATATACAGGCTTCCTTCACAGGCAGAAGAACTGGACAGATTTAATTGAAGATATTCACAGTATTGTTATTAAACAAGTGCTGCCAATTGGTGATTTCAATATTCTGGATATTGACCTACATATCCCTGTTGCAGTGCCATCCAGAAGTAAGGAGATCCTGGATTCTCTACAGGGAGAACTATTCCGGCAACTGGTAACAGAACCTACATGTCAGAGGGCCATACTGGACCAGGTGCTTACTAATAGGGAGAGTGTTTCTGATGTTATAGTGGGTGGTCATCTCACATCCAGTGATCACCAGATGGTGTGATTCAGTATTAGGACTAGAAGTGATAAAGTTCATTCAAAAGTGAGGATCCTAGACTTTGGGAAAACTAACTTTGCCAAGATGGGAAAATATTTCAAAGAGTCATTAGCAGGATGGGAACAGCTGGAGTGTGCAGAAAAGCAGTGAGCAAAAACTGAAAGGAGATATTTTAAGGGCAACAAAACTTTGTTAGGAAAGTAAATAAATATAAAAGTCCAGCGAACTAGACACTTGTGACACTCCCGAGACTGCCAATTGCAATCTGCCTCAGCAAACACGCGTAAGATCATGAACCAAAGAGGCCAGGCACACAACTGCACAAAGACTTCAAACCTACCATATTTCCCGTATTATAAGTCACGTTTTTTTACATCCAGAAACTATGGCGCAACCTATACACAGGAGCAACTTATCTAATAAATTTACACGGTGGACCCTGCCCCTTGAAATGGATATAAATAATTGCAACTGCGCAGTGGATGGTCTTTCTCCCTGGGCCCTCTGCTCTCCACCCAACGCTTGCAAAGAGACCCTCCGATCAGCACACTGTTACATATTTTTACTATACTCGCAAATAGCATACTGGTTGAATTTCAGTCACAAAAAAAAATGCTATCTTTAATCCCACAGAAAATGATGTCCCTGAAGGCGCGGAACTCATACACCATGGAATTCAAATTGAAAGTTATTCATTATGCAGAACAACATGGTAACAGATACGCCAAGCAAACTTTTGGGATAAATGAGACATTAGTTAGAAACTGAACTGGAAGAAGACACAGGGAATCACGGTTGCAAACTATAGTGGCCTGAATTAGAAGCACATCTGCTTCAGTTTATTGTAGCGTGGAAGGCCCAGGACCATAGGACTGTCCACTATGCAGGTGCGATTCAAAGCAGCTCATATCACCAGGGAAATGAATATCGAGGGATTCAGAGCAGCTCATATCACCAGGGAAATGAATATCGAGGGATGCAAAGCAACTCATATCACCAGGGAAATGAATATCGAAGGATTCAGAGCAGCTCATTCGTGGTGCTACTGATTCATAACAAACAAATTGTCACAAGCACAACGCCCGAAGCCACTTGCCTCTAGTGGTCAAGGGGCGTGGTAGTTGAGGATTCCTTCTTCTATCAGCTCTTAGCAGCCTATTTCTTCGTGTTGGCTTCTGGGAAGTGTAGTACTGCTAAAATATGTTGGTGCCTTAAGTAGAAGGTTTGTAGTTGAGGTAACCGAGGGTAAGGCTTGCAACAGAAAGTTTATTTCCATAACACAAAACACAGCAGGTTCAAGGTATCATTTACAGGATTATAACTGTAGGATTTGCTTAAGGTACAGCAAATAATGGCAAACAAAACAAAAGAACTCAGAAATGGCTTTTTAAAGTCCTCTTACTTACAGAAGCTATTGCCTTTAGAAACTAGGCTGCCACTTTCCTTTTTAGTCCTTGTTAATCAGAGCATAAAGAAAAATTCAGGCTTAATTCTTCTACAGCAGTTTGGTTTCTGCCAGCCTCAAAAACCTCTCTAGGCTGCATTTCTACGTGAAACCAAACTTAAAACAAAACAAACATTCCAAGCTGTTATCAAAACTCTTAGCAGGCTTTTCATATAGGAGAGGAGCAAGCAAAAACTCTTATAGCAGTTAACTTGGCTTTTCTTGCCGTTGCACAGTTCAAACACAGGTTACAAACAAGCATGAATCAGAGCTTCCTGATCAGGCTTACATTGCAGTAAATTTCCCTTTTAAAACAGACAGGAATTTGGGAGGAAATGACGTCATCCAGCTAGATGGCAGCTTGAAGACGGAGCTCTGTCGTGGTTGATGGAAAAGCCTGCACAAAAGTGACCCCGGCGCAGTGGTGACCCCGGAAAACAGAGGTTTGAGCTGTGTGTGTGGTGCAGAGATGTCTGGGCCGAAGAAGAGCGCCACCGATCTAAAAAATTTTGCCTTTAAATCCTCGAGCAGGAGCGCCGCCGGGAAAGCAAAAATGGCGGCGGCGGCTGTGGGGGCCGCGGAGGAGGCCTGTGGAGCTATGGAGGATGCGTGGCTCCGCGGGACGGAACTGGCAACTTTCAAAGGGGAGTTGAAGGGCTGGTTCGCGGCCCTGAGACAAGACCTGGCTCAATTTAAGGCCGAGGCCCAGAACTGGATGGCGGAGTTGAAGGAGGAGGTGAAGGAGGTGGGCCAGAGATTGGTGGAAGTAGAAAGCAAGGTGGAGGAACAAGAGGACACACTCCGAAGCTTGCAAGGCAAAATGGATGGAGCACTGGGTGAGCAAGAGGAGTTATGGACTAAATTGGAGGACCTAGAGAATAGGTCGAGAAGATCGAATGTACGAATCCGGGGCCTCCCAGAAAGCAAAGAGAAGGAGGATTGCATGACTATGGTGGTGCAGATTGGTAAGCGGATCTTGGAGCAAGCGGGGGTGGACAGTGCTGGACTGTGTTGGACAGTGGATCGGGCGCATCGGGCACTGGGCCCAAAAAGGGATGGCAGACCGCGGGACATTATAGCATGCTTCCACGAGTATCATACGAAAGATATGGTGATGTCAGCGGCACGCAAACTCACTGAGGTGAGTTGGGACAATCACAAAATTGAGCTGTTTGCTGATCTTTCAGCTATTACTATGAGAAAGCGCAGAGCTCTGAGTGGCTTAACAAAACGGCTGCGGGAGGAGAATATTCGTTATAAATGGACTTTCCCTTTCGGCCTGATGTTTAGCGTGGAGGGAGTCTCTTCCCACGTGCGGTCCGTGGCAGAAGCTACGGCAGCCATGCAACAAGCTGGGTGGTTGGACAGTGTGAATTCTCTGAGTCCTTCAAAAGAGCAGCAACAACCGGATGAAGGACGCTGGAGAAGGGTATCCCTGGGGGAAAAGCGTCTGCGGAAGCCAAAGAAGACCGTGGCTGTTGCGGGAGCGCATCGCTGAACTTGGGACCTTGTTTCTAGACTTATATCTGGTTTTCCTGTGGTTTTGAAGGGGGTAATGTTGGTTGGGGTCGAGGAGTAAGGGAGTGTGTTTTATGTGATGTATTGCAGGGGGGAGGGATATGTGTAATATTACTATGCTGTCGGGGTTGATGTCATGCCTTGTAGAATTGGGAAGAGGAGAGAAGAGGTGACCGGGGGCGGAGGGGGGGAGAGGGAGGGGACTCAGTGGGGTGAGGGTGGGGGATAGGGTAGAAGGGGGGATTTATCCTGCCATGTGTCCGTCAGCTTTAAGGTTCTCGGTCATAACGGATCATGGCTGAACTACGTGTCTTAACACTAAATGTCCGGGGACTGAACTCCCCGACCAAAAGACAGCGCCTGTTTAAAGAATGTATTAGGCTTAGGGGGGATATTATTTTTCTCCAAGAAACCCACTTAAAGAAGGGAGATGAGTGGAGGGTGCAACATAAAATGTTCTCCGGACAGTGGTTTGCTTCCAATAAGGTTGAAGTGAATAAGGGGGGCGTGGGGATCTCGATACATGAGAAACTACAATACACATTGGGGGAGGTGCTCCGGGATAGAGAGGGGCACTTCCTGCTTACTAAGCTTCAGATTCGGGGTAAATGGATCACCCTAGTGAATGTTTATGGCCCCAATTCTGCTCAAGGGAAGTTTTATGCAGACTTAACTAGGACTGTGGAAAAGTTAGCGGAGGGGGAAGTGATCATGGGGGGGATTTTAATCTGACCGTCAATCCCGCATTGGATAACTCCCAGGGTGGAGGTGGGGGTAATGCTAAGGATAGGCGGCGGTTGAAGTTGATAAGTCAGTCCCTGGGTATTAGGGATAAATGGAGGGAGTTGAGAGGCCGGAAACGGGAATATACATTCTTTTCTCCAGTACATAATACTTTTTCAAGATTGGATATGGTCTGGGTTTCTGACACTCTGCTGGTGGAGGTGCTAGACTGTGAAATAGGGGAAAGGATATGGACGGATCACGAACTGGTCTGGATAGATGTGGTGGTAGGGACCGAGCAGAAACCCCAGAGAAGCTGGATGTTAAATGAGGCCCTATTGGAGACTCCTGAAATACGGCAAAAAGTAGCTGCCGTTATCGCTAATTATTTGGAGTTGAACGATAGGGATGGGTGTAGAGTAGCGACCCTCTGGGAGTGTCTAAAAGCGGTTGTGAGGGGAGAGTTAATCTCTCTGGGAACTTATGTGAAACGCATGAAGAAGGAAAGGAAAACCTCCCTGAGACTTCGGATCAGAGAAGGGGAAGGGCGCCATCAGAGGGGAGAGCTCGATGAAGGGGGGTTATTGGAGTTACGGGAAGCGAAAAGAGCACTGGGGGATATAGAATTGGGGGAGATAAAATTTGCCCAGGATCAATTGAAACAAACTTTCTTTGAAATTGGCAACAAACCTACCAAGTGGTTGGCATTTCGGCTGAAACAGCGTAATAAGCGAAATTTTATTACCAAGATCCGTGAGGCGGGGGGGAGAGAGGTAAGGAAAGGGGAACAGATTAGGGAGCAGTTTGTGCAGTTCTATCAGAACTTATACAGGGCGGAGGAGTCTGGGTCTCAGGAGGAGCGTGCTCGCTATTTGACAATGAAATTGCCTAAACTATTGGAGGCGGAGGCGGCCTTGCTTGCGAGGCCTATTACAGCGGAGGAAGTGGGGGTAGTGATTAGATCCCTACCGGCTCATAAAGCACCAGGGCTCGATGGATACACTAACCAATTTTATAAAACCTTCCAAGCGGAGCTGAGTGGCCTGTTGGCTCGGCTTTACAATTCCTTCCGGGAGGGGGGACGTCTCCCTGATACATTACGAACGGCGGGTGTTACTTTAATGCCAAAGGAGGGGAAGGATCCAACATTATGTAGCTCCTATAGACCTATTTCACTGTTGGGATCTGATTTTAAAATTTTCACCAAAATTTTAGCTAATAGACTTTTACCCTTCATGCCCCGGTTGGTACATGAAAACCAGGGAGGGTTTGTGCCAGGTCGACAAACAGCCGATAATATTCGGAAGGTGTTGAATACAATCTGGAAGGGAAAGAAAGCGGCATACCGTTAGTCCTTTTGTCTACTGATGCGGAAAAAGCTTTTGACCGCGTGTCCTGGCCATACTTGTTGCAGGTGTTAGACTTAATGGGTTTAGGGGAAGGGTATTTAAATTGGGTTAGAGCCATTTACTCTGCTCCGCTGGCGCGGATTCGTGTTAATGGCGACTATTCTGCCCCCTTTGAATTGGGAAGAGGGACACGTCAGGGCTGTCCGCTCTCCCCTCTCCTCTTTGTGCTATCTATGGAGCCCCTGGCTCAATTGGTGAGGGAGAGTCCGATAGTGAAGGGGGTCCAGGGAAAGACGTGGGAGAGTAAAATTTCCTTGTTCGCGGATGATCTGCTCTTTCTGCTGACTGAGCCCCTGCAATCGGTGGAGGCGCTCTATAGGATTTTACTGGAATTTGGCAGATTTTCGGGCTTTAAGATTAATGCCACGAAATCTGAGATTTTAAATATCTCCAAGGATCTACAGACTCAGCAGGTGATGAAGGGGAGATTGCCATTTAAATGGGCTAAGCAGTGGGTGAAATATTTGGGGATATATTTAATGGCCAATGAATGGGATTTGGGGAGAGTGAACTTTGGTAGGATGGAACACAAGATGCGGAGAGACCTCGAACTGTGGGAGAGTAAAAAATTATCCTGGCTAGGGTGGATTTCCGCTGTTAAGATGGTGATCTTGCCCCAGTGGTTGTATTTATTTCGGGCACTGCCGGTGGGGATGCCCAGACGTTTTGTGGGGAAGATACAACAGATCATTATGAGGTTTATTGGAGGAGGGAAAAGTAATCGCGTGGCGTGGCCTTTGCTTACTAGGAGCAGGCGTAATGGAGGAATGGCCATTCCCGATGTGAACAGATATATGGAAGCGGCACAATTGTGTGCCATAGTGGATTGGGGTGCGGAGGATAGTAAGGAGTGGGTGCGTATGGAGGCGGAAGATTTAAGAGTAGGGAAGTTGTCTGATTGGATCTGGCTGCCGTGAGGGCGACAGAGGGGTGCGGGACTGTAACCCTTATGTACAGAGGACTTTAATCCTCTGGCATCGCTGGCGGCGGAAGTGGTTAGGGGTGGGAGAGGTGTCTAGATTGATATCTCGAATTGATAATCCGGATTTTCCGCCAGTGGTGGGACGTAGTGACTTTAGGACATGGGCTCAGAAGGGGATAACCCATATAGGCCACTTACTAGTGGGCAAAGAGATTAAGGCCTTCACTGTTTTGATGAGGCAATTTGGTTTAGATGATAAGGATCTGTTCCCCTACCAGCAGATGTGTCACTACCTGAACCATAAGATTTTACCGGATTTACAAAGGGACCCCACGGAGCTTGAGAAAGTATTTTTGATGGGGCAAACGAAGAAATTACTGACTAAATTCTACAATATGATGGAGGAGGTTGGGGGGCAGGGCCCTTTTCAAAAGGCCTGGGAACAAGATTTGGGGACTACGTGGGATAAGGAGGAGTGGGCTGACCTTTTCCAGAATCGCTATAAAGGGGTATTAGCTGCCAGTTATATTGAAAATAATTATAAAATACTGTACAGGTGGCATTTGACGCCCGAGAAATTGCAAGTTATGTTTCCAGGACAGACGGATAAGTGTTGGCGGGAGTGTGGGGAAAGGGGAGTATATTTACACATTTGGTGGTCCTGTCCAGTAGTATATGCCCGATGGGGTGAGGTGTTTGGCCTGTTGAGTGATATATTGGGGACACTAATAGAGCCCAGCCCTGCAGTGGCCTTGTTGGGGTTGAGACTGGAGAACCTCACCCAGGCAGAGAGTTTCTTTGTTAATGTGGGTTGTGTGACGTATAGGAAGTTGCTTGCCCGGAGTTGGAGGCAGGTGACTACGCCCACCATGAGGGAATATGTTTTGTCCTTAGACTCCACTTATTTACTGAGTAAGGCGACTGCCCTTAAGAATAATGGTTCCAAAATGTTTCTAAAAGTTTGGGAGAAATATTTATGTTGGAAAAGTGTTAATTGCTAATTGATATTGATATTGCAGTTTTGTATGACGGGACAGTGGTAGGATTGGGGGGGGAGTGGGCGGGTTTCTAAATGGTTTTCACTGTTGATGTGGCTGTATACTTGATTTTGTACTGATTTATAAAGTATAAATTTAAAAAAAAAAAAAACAGACATGAATTTACCTCCACACTGCTTCTGCCATATGATTAACTTCCAAGGAGAATTACTTCTTTCAGGGCTAGCTTTTCCTCAAGACCTCCTGTCTAGAGCTTGGCATAGAGAGCAATCCATAAAGCAATCTTCTTCCCCCAACTAAGACACTGGTTCTCCCAACTGCATGGGTTCTGACTCACCGACCTGGTCAGACTGCTCAGCTGACAACCTCTCTGGTGGTCTGAAAGCTTCTCCACTTTCTGGTCCCCACCTCTGTTGCCAACCTGTTGCAGGGAATTCAGCTCTCTCAGCTCTGGGTAGCTCAGCTCTTCTCCAAGAATCCACTCCTCTCTGCTTCTGTCTCAGCTGCTCTCCCGGCTGTTCTCCTTCTCGTCTCCCTCTCTCTGCATAATCTAACCCAGGCTTATACGTCCAGGGACTTAACCCCACCTCTTTCTTTCCCAGGTGTTGGTAATCCCCCTGCCTTCTGATATTAGAATAATCAGTGCACTTGTTAAAGTAAGGGCTTTGGTCCTCGTGCTTGCAATCCCTCTTTCTTACTTTATCAGTCATTGCCTGAAACCTGTTCCAGCTGGGGTTTTTCTGTCTTTGAAACCTGGCTGTGGCTTTCTCTCCCTGCACTCCTAGAAGGGGACCCTTAACTAGGGTGAATTTGTTATGCTTCTCACCTCCCCCACGCTCAGGATAGCTGACTTTGCCACAAAATTAAGCATTAGACAAAGAACCACCATGTGTCAGCAGCTCACCGTTGATTTCTTGGATAAAGCATGGAATTTAAGGGAATTTGTAAACCAAGAAATCACATACACAGTGACACCGGAATTCATAATCAACATGGACGAGGCTTCCTTAACCTTCAACATCCCATTAGGGAGAATGGTCAATTAAAAGGGGGTTAGAACAATAAATATTAGAACTACCAGACACAAAAAGACACTTTATAGTGGTGCTGACCTGCTGTGCAAATGGAAAGAAGCTGCCACCTATGATTATATTCAAAAGGAAGACTTTGCTATGTGAAACTCTACCAACCAACATTGTTGTTGATGTGAATGAGAAAGGATGGATGGATGAGAGCATGATGCTGGCTGCAGCGCTGCTTTAGTAAGTGTCCGGATGGATTTTTCAAGAAACAAAGTGTTACTTGTCATGGATAGCATGAGAGCCCATTTTACTGAAGACAAAGAAGAAAATAACATCTCTGAACACTGTCCCGTTATTATACCTGGTGGTATGACAAAAATGCTTCTACCACTGACACTTCCATCAACAGAAGATTCAAAGCTGTGTTGCGTCGCCTATGGAAAAACTGGATGTGCCACGGAAAACAAAGTTCATGGCTACTGGCTGTATGTGCCACGCCACATTTGCAAAAGTTGGTTGTGACAGCATGGTGGGGGTGGGGGGAAGGTGAGCGATACAAATCAAATCAGGTTCTGTGAAGGCTGAAAACCCAAAGAGCCCCAATAGCCGTGAAGATAAAGATAAAGATGACGAAGACAAGGATGACAATAACGAACACCAACTGGCACCAGAAATTGCAGAACTATTTCACAGTGTCACCGAAGATGAGGACTTCAACAGTTTTCCTGAGAGGGACAGAACAAATCTGATGTTGAATGAGTGTTACTGTAAAGTGAAAGTGAAAAATAATAAATCCAGTTTTAAGAAGCAGCAATGTTGTCTTGCGCTTTGTCTTTCATAATTGTGACTTATACACAGGGGCGACTTATAAGCCAGGAAATATGGTACTCAGAAAATAATTGCCTTCCTTCCAAGCCAGTATGGCTTCAAAATAATGTCGAGCTGTCCACATAGCCCATGACAGCCAGTTAAAGTGTACATAGCCCTGTTTATTGTAAGTCCAGTGTAGGCCTGCCTGCACTGCACAAATTTGTTACCTGTAAACCGCACTGATTCTAAAGAGCGCGGTATAAAAGAGACATTAATTAAATAAATAAATAAAAGATCCCAGAGAACCCCTTCAATCAGCTACCAAACCACCATAGGGAATTATGAAGGGCCCCATGTGAAGAGGGTAACAAGCCCAACTCTTACCACAAATTGAAGCTCAAGGGAGGGAAAACTCCTACATCCGAACTCTAAATAACTCTAATATATAAAAGTTTTCAAATAAATAAATAGACCGGCGTTGCTGCCTGCAGTCATAGGCAACGACAAGCCATGGCAATTCTAAGTGCTAGGCAAAAACTAACTCCAGGAAAGAAGAGCTGAAATTTTGCCTTCTTGACATACCACTGACAGATCCACCACTTGCACTTGGCGAAGCCAGCTAGGAGGGTTTCTCCTCCCAAGCTTGGCCCTCACAACAGTCCCCTGAAAGGAAGAAAGTGTAACTCCTCCAGCTGAAGAACCAAAATACTTGAAGATTGGAAGCTGTCCAACACCAGTCTCAGACAAACTGCCTGCTGCCCGAATCACTGAAAAACAAACTATGGTGGCCATTTTGAAGCCTCTAACAGACAGCCCAGGATGGCAATCCATTTCAAATCCAAAAACCTACCAGGGCTGACAGAGGTCCACGGTGCAGAGTTGCAGCACAACCCCTTAGGGCTCCTTGAAAGAATGCAGAGGTTCTGCAATGACTAATGTAGAGGAGTCCGCCCTTCCAGGCCACCCTCCCCTAACAATTAAATGCCAGCTATGGTGGACTCAACGAGCTGGCAAATGGCCAAACACAGGCTCCTGGCATATGGAAATAACTGCCTGAACTGCAGCATGCGCTACTGGTGGTAGCGCAAGAGTCCGCAACTATATTAAGAATTTAATTATTTTTTTAATTCTTAGACAGGGCTCTAAAGCCAGCATGCAGACATGCTAAGGGGAGAGCCTTCCAGACTCTCTCTTCCTCTTCCCTCAGAACGAAGTTACCAAAATAAAACCTTGTTTATGCAGAGATGACCACAAATTATTAGGCAGTCCAACTTCCAGAACCAAAAAGCCATCATGGAGAAGAACAGACCATATCAGAATAATGCAGACCAAGGACATAAGTGCTTAAGAGCAAGGAGCAGAAGTCATAGCCTAGGAGTGAGGCTTTGAGCCCCATTACTACTGCACTCACTAAGGGAAGAAGCCTGACAAGACTGCAGTACCATGAGGATATTACAGATCTTCACTAAAGCATGTACCCAAACCATTGAAAGGGCATGAAGCAATAAAGCAAAGCACCATGAGAACAACACGTCTACCCCAAGTGATGGGAATGAGAAACGGGCCTTGCTCCACAGCCCAAAACAACAACAAACTCCTACATCTACCAATAGCAGCTGGGAGTTACGTAAACCTACTAGGATTTCTCGTTCTTCCCGTCAGAGGCATGAATACAGCTATGGAGCTGACAGCTGCAGATCATGCTCACACCACATCACTCTACCTTAGGGCAGGCCAACTACCAACTAGCGAACCTGTGCAATCTCCATCAACCAATCTCCATGAACCATGCATAAAAGCTTAATGTCCAGCATTGCCAAGACAATTACCGAGAGACAAGGACACAATCTTGAGCCTAAACCTTATAGCAAGTACTTCCTCCATCCCTTTATTAACTTTTATTTCTTCTCTCCCTCTCCCCACCCACGGCTGCGCTTTCAGCAACAGCTAGGTAGCCAGCCCTGGGCCACCACTGGAGAACATATTGTCCTTAAGTACAGCCCAAGACTGGCACTGATAAGCAAATGCCACTGGGAATTGAAGCTAGAGAAGGTACCGTGAATGCCATAAAGACTCCTCATAAGGAAACATCTGATCAAACTAAAGGCCTCTAAGAGAACAAAAAGGTTAGCGCCTGAGTGACCTTTACTAACGAAGGTCCCAGATCCTATAGCTACCCTGTAAAGAAACTGCTTTACTTGTTTACAGAACAGAGTCCGTCGCGAACCATCCTGGCCAAGTCTTGAAATCCTACTAAACAAAAATAAATCCCTTGTTTGTATTACACCAACTGTCGAGAGATATGACAGAAACTGAGCTCAAGAACCAGTTGCTGTGGGGTACACCCTAAAGTTACCTGAAAGTACACTAAAGAACTCCTGAAAGACTAATACTAAAGGAACTATTATCTCCCCATGTACAACAAAACAGGATTATGAAACATTGAACAGCGAAGTCTCTCCACTAATGTTTCTTTCTATTTTTGTTTTTTAATACTACCACAAGTATCCTCCGACACCAGCAGCCTCTGTGAAAGGAGCCTCCCATATTACAATACTAGCGTTCCTCTTTATCGATTTTCACTTATTTTATTTTAGAGAAGGAGATAGAGAAGCTTTTAAACTAGATAATAGGGGAAAGCAGACAGTCGCCCAAGAGCGGATGGTTTGGAAGAATGTATCCTTGAAGGATACTACCAAAAGCAGAGAGGTTCCAAAAAAAGAGTAAAGTAGCCCAAATGCCCTCGAGCATGAAGCAGAAGAGCTTAAAGATCCCAAATTACCCATGTCTACCAATAACCACATTAATATGAATAAAATACAGTCTATAAAATGTTTGTATGCAAATGCTAGAAGTCTAAAGAATAAGATGGGAGAGTTAGAATATATAGCACTAAATGAAAGGTTAGATATGATTGGAATATCAGAGACATGGTGGAAGGAGGACAACCAGTGGGACACTGTGATACCTGGGTACAAACTATATCGTAATGATAGAGCTATTCAAATTGGTGGAGGGGTTGCGCTCTATTATGTTAGAGAGGGCATTGAGTCAGAAAGGATTAAAGTTTTGCAGGAAACAAAAATTGCTGTAGAATCTCTATGGATTGAAATTCCATGTAAAAAGGGGAAGGCGATGGCAGTGCGGGTGTACTATTGACAAGAATGAACAAATGGATGATGAAATGCTCAAAGAAATCAAGGAAGCTAACAAACGTTACAGCTCAGTAATAATAATGGGTGATTTCAATTACACTGGTATCGACTGTGTGAGTGTCACGGCAGGACATGCTAGGGAGATAAAGTTCCTAGATGAAATAAATGACTGCTTCTTGGAGCAGCTGGTTCATGAACTGACCAGAGGGAAGCCATATTAGACCTAGTCCTTAGTGGAACACCAGATCTAGTGCAAGAGATAAGGTTGTTGGGACCACTTGGCAATAGTGATCATAGCATGATCGCCTTTGATTTAATTAGTGGAGAAGGGATAGTAAGAAACATAGAAACATAGAAATATGATGACAGAAAAAGACCACATGGCCTATCTAGTCTGTCCTTCCATATCAACAACTACAACAGTCCCCTTTTTACCTTTAGAGATCCTCTGTGTTTGTCCCATGCTTTTTTGAATTCAGTTACTGTCCTCATCTCTACCACCTCCACTGGGAGACTATTCCACGGATCCACTACTCTTTCCGTAAAGAAATATTTCCGCATATCACTCCTGAATCTATCTCCCTTCACCCTCATCCCATGTCCCCTCGTAGCAGAACTTGCTTTCAATTGAAAGAGGCTCTCTCCCTGAACATTTATGCCACGGAGGTATTTAAACATCTCAATCATATCACCTCTATCCCGCCTTTCCTCTAAGGTGTACATATTAAGATCCTTCAGTCTGTCCTGATATGCTTTATAATGAAGACTACTAATCATTTTAGTAGCCACCCTCTGCACCGACTCCATCCTGTTCACATCCTTTTGAAGGTGCGGTCTCCAGAATTGCACACCATAACTCCAAATGAGGTCGCACCAAAGACTTATACAGAGGCATTATCACCTCCTTTTTTCTGCTAGCCATTCCTCTCCGTATGCACCCAAGCATCCTTTTCGCTTTTGCCGTCGCCTTTTCTACCTGTTTAGCTACTTTAAGATCAACAGACACAACCACGCCTAGGTCCCGCTCTTCTTTAGTGGACAAAAGTACTTCACCCCTATACTATATTGCTCCCTTGGATTGCTGCAACCCAAATGCATGACCTTACATTTTTTAACAAGCTATCTACATCTGTAAACCCCAGTATTTGACTGATCTGTTAGTGTTTCACACTCCTTCCCGCAGTCTCCGCTCGGTCCACGTCAACCGCCTCCACCTACCCTCCCCAACCCACACGCACCTACAGTCCACCCGACAATCAGCTTTCTTTTACCTTGCCCCTTCCCTATGGAACTCCGTTCCCACTGCTCTGCGCTTAGAGGAGTCCTACCACAAGTTTCGCTCTCTCCTGAAAACTTACCTCTTTTCTTCTGCTTTTAATCTTCCCCAATGACCCCCCAACCCTCCGCTTTGCCCACCTCTCCTAAGTATGTCTGGAATGACTGAATGTTCTGCCTTCCCCCTCTTTCCTATATATGAATTGTAGTTCCTCTTCTTTTCCTGCTCTTGTGGTTTTTTGTAACATTTTAAACCACCCCGATGTAATGGGGGGGCGGTATATCAAATACCTGAACAAACAAACATCTTGGGTCCCTTTTAATAATGGTTTATGGACCGCTGTTCTGCAATGACTGCTGTGAGAAAGTACCCAGTTGTCACACACACTACTCCTACACAAAGGCAAATCAAAGAAAAGGAAATTTTTCTAATCCTTTCAGCAGACTTCCCCAGAGGAATGTTCCCGCAGCTGCTGAGGACTGAGAATACTGAAGTCTGAGCTGGACGGGGAGCTCTTAGGCTATCGCATCAGACTTCTGACATGCTCAGTCCTCAGTTGCTGAAGCAGGGGGAAAACCCATTTGTATACTTTCCTGGACTGGACGGATGATATGTAAAGTGTATTTACTCACCTGTAGCAGGTGTTCTCCAGGAACAGCAGGAATCAGTCCTGACATATGGGTGACGTCGGCATCAACGGAGCACGCACGGACCATTTCCCCAGTTTTCAAATAAGCCTTTGGGAATGCCACCACGCATGCGTGGTCCCCTTCCCGTCCAAGGATGCCATCTTACTCAGTCAGGTGCCATAGCTAGAGCCCTACCAAGAAGATGGCAAAAACAGACAGCAACTCCAAGGGGAGGAGGAGGGTTGTGTAGACTGATTCCTGTTGTCCCTGGAGAACATCTGTTACAGGTGAGTAACTATGCTTTCTCCAGGACCAAGCAGGAAGTCAGTCCTCACATATGGGACTCCCTAGCTACAGGCTACCGAGGACCTGTAGGAAAAATCAAGGAAGAGCCGTAAGCAGTCGCCAGTGAAAAAAAAAGGCAGCCCGAGGACCCCGAATCCCTGGGTGGCCACGCTCCCGGTAGCCTGAACAAGAAAGGTCGGAGGGCAGGAGTTGCTTAAACCCCGAACAAGTTACAGCCTGGCCAAAGGTGCTGTCCCGACGGGACTCCCTCTACAGAAAGTAATGCACCACAAAGGTGTGAGCAGAGGGCCAGGTGGCGGCCCGGCAGATGTCTGCCAGCGGCACTGAGTGCAGGCTAGTGACAGACGTCGCCATTGCTCGGACATTGTGCACTGTGACTCGTGGAAGCCAGGCCTGGGCCAGGGCAAAGGTGATACAGTCCACCACCCAGATGGACAAGGTTCACTTGGTGACCCCACCAGCCCCAGGTGGCTGGGGTCATAGGAGAAGAAGAACTGCCTGGAACAGCGTTGGTCCCAAGTCTGCTGCAGGCAGAATGAGAGAGCCCTCTTGCAGTCCAGCATGTGGAGAACTGCCAATGCCCAGTCGGCGTGGGGCTTTGGGAAGAAGGTGAGCAGCACTCTCTCTTGGTTGAGATGGAAATCCAAGACAACCTTCGGGAACTTGGTGAGTACATAGGACCACCCTATTCCTGTAGAACCTTGTGAACAGGACTTCGGCCATCAGCGCCTGGAGTTCGCTGATTCTCTGGGCAGAGGTCAGAGCCACCAGGACAGGTGCTGCAGCGAGTAGGTAGCCATGGGCTCAAAGGGCGGCTTGGTGAGTTGTATGAGGAACGCACTGAGTTCCCAGTCTACAGGTGGGGGGCCTGGAAAGGAGACCAGCAGTTGCCTAGAGAGGTGTTTCCCCTCGAAGGGGTGGTGGTTCGCTGAGATGGAATTCAGGTGGACCCTGACCGAGTTCAACTTCAGCCTAGCCTGCGAGAAGTGAAGAAGGTACTGCAGGACCAATCAGGTGGGGCAGGAAAACAGGTCCGCTTGGACCTACGAGCACCACACTGAGAACCAGCACTACTTGAAGACGTACTCCCGCCTGGTCAAATCCTTCCGTGAGGCCAGAAGAATGTCCTCGATCTCCATAGGGAGATAGGTAGGAAGGACAAATAAGAGAAAATATTTTTTTCACTCAATGTGTAATCAAACTCTGGAATTTGTTACCGGAGGATGTAGTAAAGGCTGTTAGTGTAGCTGGGTTTAAAAAAGGTTTGGACAAGTTCCTGGAGGAAAGGTCCATAAACCATTATTAAGAAGTGACCCAGGATATCAATGCTTGACCCAGTACAAGCATTGTGGAACCTGTGTCTTTTGGGGAAATTGGCCACTGTTGGAAACAGGATACTGGGCTTGATGAACCTCGGTCTGACCCAGTATGGCATATCTTATGTTCTTATGTTCTTAAGCTAGGGCGACCCACTCAGCCGCCAAGCTGTGAGGGAGAGAGAGACCTCAAATTGGGGTGAAGCAACAGATCCGGCAAGTTCCGTAGAGGAACCAGGGGCTCTGTCGAGAGGCGGCAGAGGGAACCACGGTTGCCTGGGACACGAGGATCACCAAGGCCCTGGCCCGCTGGACCTTGAGAAGGGTCCGAGCAATGAATGGCATGAGGGGGCATACAGCAGGCCGGTGTCCATGACAGGAGGAAGGCATCCAGAGCCACCCTGCCCGGGTGAGGGAGGGGGGCCACAGAACCAGGGGAGCTGCGAGTTCACAGGGCTGGCAAACAGGTCCAGGTCTGGAATCCCCTGACGCTGGAAGAGCCGCTGTGCCGTCTGGGGACACAAGCGCCACTCATGTGGCTGGAGGACCCTGCTTAGTCGGTTCACCAAGGTGTTGTCCTGTCCCGGGAGATAGGTGGCTTGGAAGGTGATGCCCAGGCTCGCTGCAAAAGAACACAGAGCCAGAGCCTCCAGGCAGAGGCTGTAAGAGCCGGTGCCCCCTTTTGTGCTCACACAGATCATCATGACCTGGTTGTCCACCTGGATAAGGGACTGCTCGGTGCTTCAAGCGGTGCCGGAAGGCCCTGAGCGCAAGGTGGATGGCTTGCAGCCTGAACAGATTGATCTGCTGCCGAGCTTCCTCGGGGGACAAAGTCCCTTGCGTACATAATTCCTCGCAGTGGGCCCCACAGTCCAACAGGGAGGTGTCAGCCGTCAAGATCACCTGATCCATCGGGGTCTGGAAGGGCATGCCTCTGAGCAGATTCCGTGCATCCTGCCACCAGGTCAGGGACTCTCCGCCAGGCAGGGTGTGACCAAGACGGGGGCGGGGGGGTCTTGAAGATGGCCTGTCACCAGGCACCACTGTGGAGGCTATGTGGCCGAGAAGGTGAAGCATCGACCAAGCTGAGACCACGCTGCGGCATTGCACATTGGACGCCAGGGACACAAAGCAATCTGCCCTGTCCTGGGAAAGGAAGGCCATGGCCAAAAGAGTGTCCAAGCAGGCCTCGATGAACTCTAGGGCCTGTACCAGAGAGAGGTGGGATTTTGGGTACATGTTCCCTGTAAGTATTAGCGTATGTGTCTCATATCCCCTTGTGTTAAATGTATCCCCCAATTGACCGCTTTGACCCGGTGAAAAGCGGGATATAAATACAGCTAAATAAAAATAAATAAATTGGGTAGTTGAACACAAATCCCAGGTGCTCCAGAAGATGAATGATGCGGTCTGTGGCCCGACGAACCTCAGGGGCCGTGCCCCCTGTCATGAGCCAGTCGTCTAAATAAGGATAGACAAAGATGCCCTGCAACCGGTGATGGGCTGCTGCCATGACCAGGCATTTTGTGAAGACCCATGGGGCAGACGAGAGGCCGAATGGGAGTACCCTGTACTGGTAGTCGTTTCTCTGTACCATGAAGTGGAGGTACCTTCTGTGCTTGGGATGGACAAGGATGTAAGTATAAGCATCCTTTAGGTCCAAGAAGCACAGCCAATTTCCCTGCTGGAGGTAGGGCAGTAGTGTTCCAAGGGAGAGCATCTTGAACTTCTCCCACACCAGGAACTTGTTTAGGTTCCGCAGGTCGAGGATGGGTCGGAGATCCCCTGTTCTCTTCGGAACAAGGAAGTATCGGGAATAAAACCCCCGTCCTCTGTGGTGTGGTGGGACTGGTTCCACCATCCTGTCCTCGAGGAGGACTACTAGCTGTCAGGAGGACCAGGTGCAAAGGAAGCCGCTGCGACTCCCCGGGGAAGTACTGAGGAGGGAGCTGGTCCAGACTGGGGAGATAGCCCTCCCATATGACCTGGAGAACCCAGGCGTTAGATTCCCACCTGAGGGCGAAGTGGACCAGACGCCCCCCAACCAGCAACTTATTTGCCAATGAATGTGAGGCTATGCCGATGGCATCAAAACCCCAAGGCTGGCTGAGCTGGCACCTGGGTCTTGGGACCCTTCGCTTGTGAGGGCCGGGGCCGCACCTTTTCCCTGGCTGCCCTGGGCAGGGGTCGATGCCAGTGGGCAGGGTGGGTAATCCTTAAACAGGAGCCCCCCCTTCCGGTGGAAAAAAGGCTTCTTGCCCTGTTTCTTCTTGGGGAGGGAGGTGGTCTTTCGGGAGAGGCGAGTACAGGTCACGTACTCCATCTCAATCTCCGCTGTCTTGTCCTCCATGGGCTTGCCAAACATTTGCTCCCCAAAGCAAGGGACATCTAGCAGTTTCTCCTGGACCCACTGTTCCAGGTCTGAGGATTGGAGCCAGGCCTGTCGGCAGGCTCCGATGCCAGCAGCTGCCACCAGGGGCAGAAGACTCAAAGCCGTCATATGCTGCCCGTGAGAGGTACTTAGAACACTCTCCGACAGACTTCGAGGGGGCCTGAAAATGGCGGAGGTGGTCTCCGTCAAGGCCTGCCGCAAAGCCTCCAAGCTACAAAACGAGGTCACGAAGAACATTCCAATGTACAATTGGTAAACCTGAATACGGAATGCCAGCATGGAACCCTGGTAAGCCTTATGCCTGATGACGTCAAGGGTATGAGACTTTCTGCCCGGTGGGACTGAAGAATGAGTCTGAGTCTTTGGTCTCTTCTGCTTGGCTGATCTGACCACCATCGAGGTGTAGGAAAGCTGGACTTTCCGAAAACCCAGTCCCTGCTGGACTCTGGATATAGCATCCAGCCACTTGCTAACAAAAGGGACGGAAGTCGGGGTCTCCCACATGCGGAGGAGGAGCCGATTGAGGATGAAGGGAACCAGGACCGTGAGGGTCTCTTTTGGGGGAGCCTCATATAGAAGGATATCGAGCTCCTCGGTGCGGGGCTCTTCCTCAGACTCTGTGGTGAGCACCAGGCCTGCGCCATATCCCAGATGAACTCCCCAAGAAGGTGGTGTCCTCGGCGGGAACCACCACCTCTGGGCCGGCGGAGAGGGATCCAAGGGACGGTCCCAGTGGGACCGGGTTCCAGAGAGGTGTCCCCGTCAGATTCATAGTCAGTGAAGGACTCGAGGTTGGGCGGACCAAGAAGGGTTGGTGACCCATGCCGGGCGCATGACCGCTCACACTTGTCTAAATGTTCAGACAAGTGTGAACATTTATGTGGCATAAATGTTCAGGGAGAGAGCCTCTTTCAATTGAAAGCAAGTTCTGCTACGAGGGGACATGGGATGAGGGTGAAGGGAGATAGATTCAGGAGTGATATGCGGAAATATTTCTTTACAGAAAGAGTAGTGGATCCATGGAATAGTCTCCCAGTGGAAGTGGTAGAGATGAGGACAGTAACTGAATTCAAAAAAGCATGGGACAAACACAGAGGATCTCTAAAGGTAAAAAGTGGACTGTTGTAGTTGTTATGGAAGGACAGACTAGATAGGCCATGTGGTCTTTTTCTGTCATCATGTTTCTATGTTTCTATGTCTGGCGCCGCCGACAGTATCCTCGCGTCCTTAGGGGATTCCAGGGGTTGTGGGACCATGGAGCGGGAGGCTACCGGGGCTGTCTTATGGAAGAGATCATCCAGCTTCTGCTTATGACTCTGGATGGCCTTGGAGGGCATCTTCTTGCAGAGGGAGCACTGCTCTGGATAATGGTCAGCTCCCAGGCACCTGAGACAACAGTCATGGGTGTCCGTGAGCGACATGTTCTTAGAACCCTATCACATTTTTTGAAACCAGAGGCCATTGGGGCAAAAAGGACCCCGGCAAGGTCAAAGATACTCGATGCGGACAGCAGTTTAAAAGGGCACAAAAGTGCAGGGAGAAAAAGTTTGTACTCCTGTTCGATGTAAACCAAACAGCTTGTTGTTATGGTCTTTATAATGTAAACCGCGCTGATGCCGAATAGTGTGGTATATAAGAACTTGTAATAATAATAATAAGAAGAATAAGAACCTAAGCAGTGGAGCTCGGGATGGCAGGAAGAGGACTGGCGAAAGCTGGAAAAGCAGCCCCCCTATCTCCTCTTCTCTTCGTTCTCTCGTTGGATCCGCTCCTGCGGCAAGTGGCGGGTATGCGGGCAATTCAGGGAGTGGGTGTTGGCAAACAGGAATTTAAGATTTCAGCCTTTGCTGACGATTTATTGGTGCACTTGCTTTCCCCTGGGGAATCCCTGCCTCTTCTTATGCAAGAGCTTCGAGCCTTTGGGCAGTTCGCAGGGTTTAGTATTAACAGGGATAAATCCGAAGCCCTGGATGTCTCAGGCCGACTTCGGGGCGGCTGGGTGGGCGAGTTCCCCCTTCGATGGGCTGAGCGTCAGTTCATATACTTGGGGATTGTACTGTCCCGTCAGCCAGGTCAACTGTATGAGAGTAACTTGCGACGGCAGTTGAATAAGGTAAGAACTCAGCTGCAAGCATGGCGGCCTCTCCCCCTGTCTCTAATGGGGAGAATCGCGGCGATTAAACTGGTCATCCTGCCGCGCATTTTATACTGGTTACAGACCCTCCCTGTATGGATCCTCCGACGGGACATTCGGCGTTTCGAGGCGGAGTTTCGGGGCCTCCTTTGGGGGGGGTCGAGAGCACGTATCTCCTATCGTCGTCTGGTGGGGAGGGTGCGCTGTGGGGGGTGGGGGCTCCCGGATCTTGGGGCCTATGCACTGGCTTGCCAGTCCCGCCACCTAGGGGACTGGCTGGGTGACACTGATCTTTATACTCCCCGGGCCTTTGAGGAGGCCTACGTGGCACCCCACTCCCTCAAAGCCCTTTTGCATTTGGAGGTACGTAGGTGGCCTACACACTTGGCGGACAGTGTGTTATTGGCACCGGTTTGTAAGACGTGGAGGTATTTAAATGCCTACTGGGGTCGCCGCTGGCAGGTGTCGAGCTGGTTACCCATTCAGGGCAATGCCAACTTTACCCCGGGCACTGAAACCGCTGCGTTCCGTCTGTGGGGAGAGAGGTATGCATACTTTGGGCCATGTGGTGGACTTGGCGGGCCAACCCAAGCCCTTCCCTGCATTATCCCGTGAGTATGAGTTGGGGCCTCGGCAGTTTTTCGCATATATGCAAGTGGCCCACTATGTGGCTTCCCTTCCGCGGACGGAACTGTGTAGCGATCGTTCGGCCCAGATAATAGCATTCTTTGGTTTTGGCGAAGTTGAACGGCCATCTATTCGGACTTTTCACCTTAGGTTGGAGCAGTCTCGACCGCAGCCGGACTATAGAGATGTAGAACGGGCCTGGGGGGTGGAACTGGGGCAGGAGATTCCCCCTGGCACGATTCTGGAGGCCCTTCGGAGAGTGGCGAGCCTGGCGGATGGTGCCCGCTGGCGGGAAATACAGCTTAAGTGTTTGACTAGGGTTCACCTCTCCCCACGGCGGGCCCTTCGATGCCACTTGACTGCGGATGGTCGCTGCCCACGATGTGCGGAGCCTCTGGCGACATTATATCATATGTGGTGGGGGTGCCGACGGATACGCCCATACTGGCAGAGAATTGCCTCATTTATGGCCGACCTACTTGGACAACCTGTTTACTGGGACGCTGCCCTGATCGTTTTGGACCACATGGGCCTCACCTCTCCGAAGGGGAAATGGAGTCGTTGGCTGGTGCGGAAGGCATGTCTGGTGGGTAAAGGGCCAATACTGCGTGGGTGGAGGGACAGCCTCCCTCCCTCCTTTTGGGAGTGGCGGAACTCCTTCCACCAACTTATGCTCCTGGAGTGTAGGGCTGCTCGAGGCCATGTTAAGCGATGGTCCGCCTTCTGGCTATTGTGGGAGCCCTATATTCAAAATCTCAGTCCTCGGACCCGCAATGTCATCCTGCAACTAGGCTATTGATGCCCCGATTAGCAGGGGGAGATTCTGGATGATCCACACGGAGGTTTATACTGGTCCTATTTGGTAATGCTTGGGAGGGTGGGGGGGTTAACCAGGGGGAGGTTGGGTGGGGGAGGGGGGATGGGGACATTGTTCAAAAATCATGTAACCATCTATGTGTTCCGCCCCCTGGGGATCAGAGTCCACCCCAGGGAGCGACTGTTACCAGTTGTGTATTTGCCGTTCCTGTTTGATGGTTTATAAATAAAATTTTGAAAAAAAAAAAAAAAAAAGCTGGAAAAGCAAAAACAGTTAGAATTTGAAAACTTTTTCCAGGGATGAGAGACACATCCGAAGGGCTCCGTGAAAAAAGGGAGTCTGAGTAAGATGCGCCCTTGGGGGGGAAGGGAACCACGCATGCATGGTGGCATTCCCAAAGGCTTTCTTTGAAAGATGGGGAAATGCTCCATGCGGGCTCCGTCGGTGCAGACGTCACTCATATGTGAGGACTGACTTCCTACTTGTTTCTGGAGAAGCAGGTATGACCAAGGGTGGGGGGAGCAGGTCAGAGAAAGTGTTCGGCACTCGGCACCAACTTTCAGCATTAGGCCCTTGAAGTTGGAACAAATAGCAGGACTACATTTAGGAGCCTAAATGAAAAGCTAGGTCCTTAACTTGGTCACCTAGATTTTAGTATGCCCCAGTCTATTAGTCTTCAAACTTATGATATTCTTCTACCTGCACAGTTTTGGCTCCAATTGCTAGGAGGTGCTCTCGGCAGTAGACATGCATACGTGACCACATTTCTGTGGCAAAGCTGCAGGGTCAGAGAGAGGTAGTGTGACAGGTGGGCAGGAAGGAAAAGGATGCCAGCAGCTGAACCAGTAGAATGGTAGACAGGTATTGCCCCAATCAGAAATGTATACTGGTGTCTGCCTGGGGTTCTAAAGGTCACATATATTCATTCCACTGAATTTAACAGGTTGCAGTTAGTATCTGTATGCAAGGTTCTACTTAAATCCAGTTTGTCGCTATCTGGAAACTTTTGATACAACCTTCCCCAGGCTCAGACCTCAACTATAAATAATAAATCTGCCTCTCACCAATCACACAGCACGTCTCCACACGATATTTATCAATTTCACACAGGTTATGAGCCAAGTAGCTCAGTTCAGGTTTCATACTCTAGAGAAAGAGAGAGAGAGAATCTGAATTAATAACTGGAAAGATAACTCAAAAAATTGAAAGAGCAAATCCAGAAAAATAACTGTGCACCTAATGTCCAACTTTGCACACTAGTCATCTGGACTTGATGCCCTTAGTACATGAAGCTGTGTGCATGCAGGTGCCTTCAGAAAGGGCAAGGAAGATAAGAGAAAAGGAACCTCAGGGGTAGTAAAAGGTAATCAATAGTTTTTCTAATGTGTTTTAAAGGCTCTTCTGGTTCTCTCTAACACGTGAGACATTTCAGTTTTTTTGAAGGAGAGCGCATTGAAAAAAAACATAGGCAGCAGACAAGCATCCATTTAGTGTGGACAAGTGCTATAAAGTGTAGTTATTCCTCTTTAACAGGTGATCTCTGGGAACAGCAAGAATTTAGTCTTCACATATGGGTCATGTCGGTACCAACAGAGCCCGCACAGGAACGCTCCCCAGTGTCCAATAGGAAAGCTTTTGGGAGCATCCCACTGCACTTGTGTCGCTGCCTTCCCACCTTCCCAAGTCTCCCTCCTCATTTGAGTATGTAGCTGAGAGAAAAGGAGAGAAGAAACCTACAATTCCTAGAAGAGGGTGGGTGTGAAGACTAAATTCCTGCTGTTCCTGGAGATCACCTGTTACAGGTGAGTAACTACGCTATCTCCAGGAACAAGCAGGAATGTAGTCTTCACATATGGGACTCCCTAGCTCCCGGATGGCAGAGAAAATAACCTCAGAAGCAGTAGGTTTGCCTCAAGGCAGGCTTCAGGAGGTTAAGAATCCTCTATGGTTATTTGGTATCGTAGTGGGACGGAGGGTAGGAGTTGCTCTTAAGTCTGAAAGAGGTACTGGAGAACAGCTTGACCAAGCATGGCATCCTGGCAGGAGTCCTTGTCTAAACAATAATGAGCAGCAAAGGTATGAACCAAAGACCAAGTTGCTGCTTTGCAGATTGTCAATGGCTACAGAGCAAAGGTTTGCAGTCGAGGTAGCCATGGCACGAACATTATGGGCAGTGACATGACCTTCAAGGGATAGTCCTACTTTGTCATAAGCAAATGAGATGCAATCTGCTATCCATTTAGATAGAATACGTTTGGATACTGGCAACCCCAAGTGACTGGGATGAAAGGAGAGGAACAGAGCCTTTATGGTGCTCAGCTGTCCTTTGAAAATAGAATGCCAAAGCACGTTTGCAGTCAAGGGTATGGAGGGTTGCCTCTGCCCTAGACAAATGTGGTCTAGGAAAAAAGACAGGAAGGTAGACTGACTGATTCAAATGGAAAGGAGACACCACCTTTGGCATGAAATGGGGGCGAGTCCTTAGGACAACCTTGTCATGGTGGAACCGCGTGTAAGGTGGGTATGCCACCAAAGCCTGTAGCTCGCTAATGCATTGGCCGAAGTGAGTGCAATAAGGAAGAGACCTCTCATGAAGCACGCCACAAGTGGTTGTAAGGAAACTGGTTGTCCATCCAGGAGATGGTGAGAGGCTGTGATGGCACAAAGGTGAACTCTTACCAAGTTGGTTTTGAGACCAGAAGAGGATAAATGGAAGAAATACTGGAGGAGTGCCTCCACTGAAGCAGAGAAGGGATTAAGGTCCTTTTGAGAAAACCAGATGGAAAATCTATACTACTTGAAAGTGTAAGAACGTCTGCTGGATGGCTTTCTAGAGGCTAAGAGGATCTCCTTTACTTCCTGAGTAAGGTTAAGATGCTGCACTACTATGCTTTCAGCAGTCATGCCATGAAGTGGAGAGACTGCGGATTGGGATGGAGTCGCATCCCCTCCTCTTGAGAGAGGAGATCTGGAGCAGATCAGAGATCTAGGGGTTGAGTGAGACAGATGCAATAGAAGAGGAAACCACGGCTGATATGACCAGCGTGGGGCTACAAGTATCATGAGGCCGCTGTCTGCCTGGAGCCTGAAAAGTGTCTTGGGAATCAGGGGAATGGGAGGAAAAGCCTACAGGCACTCTTGACCCCAGGGGAGGTGAAAGGCATCCACCTCCTGGTTGCCCGACATTGGAGTCCTGGTGCAGAAGTGGGGAAGTTTGGCATTTTGCGAAGTGGCAAACAAGTATATCTCTGGGGTCCCCCAGGTCTGAAATATGAAGGATGACGTCTCCATATGGAGAGACCATTCATGGGGAAGGAGGATCCGACTCAATCTGTCCACTAAGACATTTTGCTCCCCTGAAAGATATACCGCTGTTCCCTTTGTTCTTTTTGTCTTATCTTTCTGACTGTTTCTGTCCTCTACTCTGTCCTATCTTACAAATGGCGTTCCTTTCATATTTTCTCAAATGATATATTATTGTAAACCGCTCTGATGCTTCGGCCTGAGCGGTATATCAAATTTAATAAACATAAACATAAACATAATGGCAAAGGATCACAGATGAAGAGCCTCTCTGCAGAGGGGCCAAGATCCTGTTCCCCCTTGTTTGTTCACATAGAACATGGCTACCTGATTGTCCGTTTGGACCAGGACTTTCTGGGAGCTTAGATGCATCTGAAAGACCATGAGGGCATTGAAGATTGCCCAACGTTCCAGTAGATTTATCTGGAGCTTGGACGACTCCTCCGTCCAGAGGCCCCGAGTGGACTGGGACGCTAGATGAGCCCCTCACCCCTGTATGGAGGCATCCATTGTCAGGGTGCATTGATGTGGAGGCATCTAAAAAGGTAAACTGATGAGAAGATTCTCTGGAGAACACCACCATAGGAGTGATGTGGCCAGAGGGCAGACAATGATATGTGGTCTGAAAGATGGCCTGAAATCTGTGTCCAATGGGAAGATAGAGCCCATTGGGCTGTGCACATATGCAGACATGCATGTGGCACTACATGTACTGTTGAGGCCATATGACCTAGAAGCTATAGCATTTCTCAGGAAGTGAGATGATCCTTGACACATGCCTGAGATGCCACCTGGATGAGACGAGAACAGCGGGGCTGAGGTAGAAACGCCCCTGATTGCTGCATATTTAAGAGAGCTCCTATGAACTAGGAGTAGATAGGACTTTGGAAAATTTATCACAAATCCCAAGTGTTGAAGTACATTCATGGTATGAGAGAGAGACAAGTGGACCTCTTGGTAGGTTTCTGCCTTTATGAGCCAGTCTAAGTAAGGGAAGACAAATATCCCTAGAGCTCTTAGAAATGTAGCCACAACTGCCATGCACTTTGTGAAGACTCTCAGGGCAGAGGCGAGTCAAAATGGCAGGATCCTGTACTGATAATGTTTTTCTTGAAACATGAAGCGTAGATATTTCCTGTGTTCTGGATGAATCAGGATGTGTGTGTACGCTTCCTTGAGATTTAGAGAACAGAGCCAGTCCTGACTCTGGAGACAGGGCAGGAGGGTCCCAGAGAGACCATCTTGAACTTCTTGCGGACAAGAAACTCGCTTAGGTTTCTGAGGGCCAGAATGGGTCTGTATCCCCAAGTTTTCTTTGGGATGAGAAAGTAAGGAGAATAGAAACCCACTCCTTGTCAGGATGTTGGGACCTCCACTATGGCATGCCTGATAGCAAAGAGAGGTGTCCTCTTGCAACAACAGAGCAGTGAGGAGGCTGAGAAGAATACTCCCTCATCATTGTGGAGGGGGGCAGAGTCTGTAGGTGAAGTCTGTACCCCTCCACCACTATGGTCAGGATCCAGTGCTTGAAGTGATTAGATGCCACCTGTGGGCACAGTGACAGAGTCTGCCGGCAATGTTGGGGGAAGGGGGGTCTCCAAAGGCAGAGTGGATATGTTCTCTAGGAAAGTAAAAAACCAGGCGCACATTGAGTCTGCAGAGCTGGTTGGTTTTCAGGAGTCTGTGGCTTTTTTTGCTGCTTAGGAGGCTGTTGCCTCTTGAGTAACCTGGAGTTGGTATTGCAAAGCAGGGGTATAAGGGTTAAACTTCTTCTTACTGAAGAAAGTCTTCTTTGCAGCTGCTTTCTTCTTAGCCGGGTTGACAGTGGTTCTAGAAAGCCTGTTTAGGGTAGTATTCCCAGACTCCAACTGAGATGCTTTGTCTTGCCAATCTTTGCCAAAAAGGTTTTCACCTGTGCAAGGAAAATTGCCCAGTTTATCTTGAACCCATGGGATATTTTAAGGGCAACCAACCTTTGTTAAAATGATAAAGGTAAAAGTAAAAGGAGACCGCTATGGTTTTCAAAAGAAGTAGCTAAAAAGGTAAAGAATAAGAGGGAGGCCTTTATGAAATACAAGAGATCACAGAGAGAGCAGTTACTTACCTGTAACAGATGATCTCTGGGAACAGCAGGAATAAGTCTTCACATATGGGTACGTCGGTACCAACGGAGTCTGCGTGGGAACGCTTCCCAGCGTCCAATCAAAGAGCTTTTGGAAGCATCCCACCATGCCTGCGTGCTGCCTTCCCGCCTTTCCCAACTGCCTCTCCTCAGTTAAGTTTTAAAGCTGAGACAAAGAGAGAGAGAGAGGAAAGGAAAGATAGAGATACAAACTCCTGGGGAGGTGGGTTAGTTGTGAAGACTTATTCCTGCTGTTCCCAGAGATCACCTGTTACAGGTAAGTAACTGTGCTATCTCCAGAAACAAGCAGGAATGAGTCTTCACATATGGGGACTCCCAAGCTGAGATGCCTGGAGTCCCAGCATGTCCTAGGTCGGAACATGCTATCCCCCACAACACCAGGCATCCTGAGGATGGAGGGTAGGAGTTGAAGAAAGAAAGATGCTGTGGAACAGCTAACCTAGCATAGGACTGCAGACAAGGAGTCCATGTGTAGATAATTGTCATCAAAGACATTGCAAAGAATATTGCAATATGGACCTCCACTGACAGGATTTCACAGAAGTATGAAGGTTCATGGGATCTACTGGGAAACCCAGTTGAGGAACCTTGAAGAGGACCTCACTGTAAAGTGGAGGTAATAAGCCTATAGGAAAAACAGTGGAGGTCAGAATCCTGAAAGGTAACAGGTAACCCCAGTAGGAAAAACTGGGGTAGTACAAAAATGGTGGGCCTTCAGCGGAAGGCTTTATGACAAAAACCTAACTCTTTTGGCGGCAGAGTGACTCACTCTTAGGAGCAAAAAGAGAAAGGCTAACCGATTTGGACAAACAGGCACAATCCTTGTGGGGAGAAAGGGTATGGGAACCCCTTGTATCCCAAAAAGAGAGGACAAATGCCTGAGGCGTTAAAGCCTGTGATTAACTGAAGATCCACAATGTCTATCCTAACTGGGGTAAGCTAGGAAAGATATTGGGCACGGAGAGCTTCAGAGGTACCTAAACCCTTGGGTTATGGTATAAAAATTGTTGACTACCACAGGAGTGGTTGTGTGCGTAGAACCCCAAACCTGCTGGATAGCATAGGTATGGGTAAAGCCCCTCTGTCAGAATCATATAGCTATATGAGCATAGACAGTTAGATAGATAAGTATGTGGATACATATCTATCTATAATAAAATATCTCGATATATATATATATATATATATATATACACATACACACACACATATATATATATAGATAGACATATAAGAATATATCTATAGTGAAATATGGAGGGGCATAAAATACACACAAAAGATAAATATGGATATGTAGGCCTAAATATGTATGTCTGCAATTAAACAGACAGAGATATGCCTACAGCACGGTATTCACATAGGATATGTGAAGAGGAAAGATTCATCTAATAACGAGGTGGAACCTACTTGAGAAGATATATAGAGAATCTATTCCCCCTGGTTATGATCTGCAAGGATGCTAGCTAGTGAAATAACCAGGACCGTTACGTGAAAAACAGAGGAAAATATCAATCTGCAGCCAGCAAGTCCCGAGTCTTCCAGGACTCTAGCATGGTAAGTAGACAGAAGACACAGAGATGAGATACCATGTTGACCTGCTTAAGGGCAAAAAGTATCATGCGTTCTTACCATGAGGACGAGCTGCAAGGAGAAGGCCTATGTCCTTTATATCAAAAAGGAGATAGTAAAAGAAGGGAGAACCTTCTAGTCATGGGAGACATGACTGAAAAGCCTTTTCCAACCATCTAGAATAGCTGTTGGAGAAAAAAACCTCATGCTCTCTAGCAAGGGCCCATAGTGGAAAGCTTCTCTGTAGAATTGCAGAGAGCATGACGCAGGAGAATGAGGAGATAGAACTGGCTGCTAGAGAGCCAGTATCTCTGCCAACTATGCTGCCAAACCCAGAAGAATGGAGATGGCAGAAATAGAAGACAATCCAGAAAGCTTGTAGTGAGATAATCTCCAAGATAGATGAAAGCACTGACTTGGAGCCACTACTAAGACTAGACAGAATGTTAGTGGAGGACAAATCTGGTTGTTTGTGGACAAGAACCAGTGGTCCAAACATTAAGGCTCCTGCATAGGCAGCTGCTAGCAAGATAGCAGAAAGAATCTTACTGTTCAAAAACAGAAAGAACAGACAGAACAGGAGTAGAAACTCTGGCCATGTCTGATAAGCTGCCCCAAAGCAAGAATGAAAAAGAGGAGTTAACTCAGAGAGGAAAACTCCGCACTGGAAAGTGACAAAACTAGAGAGGCTGAAGAAAAAGGCCCTCTGCAATTAATTCCGCTCTTACAGAGGAAAAAGCTTGGTAAGAGGGTAAAGAGAATGGAGCTGAAGAAGACTTACCAAGTAGTAAGTCTATAGAAAGGAAAAATACATGATGGCACAGGAACTACCATTTAAAAGTGGTCAGACCTCTTTCCCTAGCAGGAAAAGAGGAGAAACCTGTGACCTATAGGCATGAACATCCTGACAGCTCATAGAAAAAATGGATGTCTTTTGGAAAGAGATCCATGTGTAAGGGTTAGAATGAGTAATGGATTGCCTCTGTTGAGAAGAAGCAGCTGTAGATTCTAACCCCAAGGGTGACAAGCATCTGATGATGACTGATCAGAAACCCTGCATAGGCCGGGTTTGCTGAGCCTGGTGAGAGGTTGGATTCTTCAGACCAGGACGATGCCTCCCCTGTAGGGGAACATCTGTATGATGGGCAAGTGAGGAATAAGACCTTCTCCTGTGGGAAGAAAGTTTGGTAGGACATTTCCTACCTACTGGGACAGAAGAAGGTGTAGAAGAACCCTTAGGAACAGGTAAATCAGTGGACAACTGAGTAACCTGACGTAAAGACTCCTTGTGCAAGGAGTATGTCCCAGCCGTTGTTGTGCCCACTTGGCCAAATCTGAAGCTTGGAGCCAGGCTCTACGTCGTGCCCCTATAGCTATAGCAGAAGTCCTGCTAACAGACTCAAAAGAGTCTAGGGAAGCACGAGAAAGAAACCAAGAGATATTCTGGATATGCTTAAGCAGCGAGGAATAGTCTGTACTCCTGGAAACTGGAAGGAAAGGAGTCAAAAGATGTAATTGCTTTGTGACCTCCTCAAGAGAAAGACTCATATAAAAAATATATGAGAGAATTCTTGCATAAAGCATAGATGTCTGGAAGGTTTGACGTCCAAAGGCATCTAGTGTCTTAGACTCACGACCTGGCGAATAAGAAGAGTGCTTTTTCTTACTCTTTATCTGCCTCATTGCTGATTCCACTACTATGGAATGATGAGGAAGTTGAGTCTTTTGAAACCCTGGAGAGGGGGGCACCTGATATAAAAGATCAGTTGCCCTGGGAGGTGGGGGTACCCTTAAAGGTGTTTCCCACATTCCTAGAAGAAGATCCTGCAAGGAATGATGCAAAGGAAGCATTATGTTGTCCTTTGCTTTGGTAGAAACAGAGCCTGGTGCAGGATCATGTCCTGGAATAGGAATGGCAAGGGATCTTGCTATATCCAGGAGGAAAATCTGAAAAGAGGGATCCCCAACAGGAATCTCCCTTGGACAGGTTAGATCTAAAGAACTAGCCTGAGCACCCACAGAGTTCTCCAGATATAAAGGAATAGAAGATCCTGCAGGGTGCAGTGTGGAATGCTTATGGGATGGTTGCTTGGACTGGTTGTCAGGAGCAGCAACTGTCCTTACCACATTGTCCATGCCAGGTATCGACTCCAAGCTTGGTATAGAATGGAGCAATGCTGTTGAAAAAAGCATGGTAGGAGTTTGCCACGATGCTACTGTGGATACCGGTACTGAAGTCAATACCGGTACCGATGTCAGAGTCGGGCTCGACAAAGACATCGGAGTAGTCATCGGTGACACTTCAATCGGTACCGAGGGAACTGAAAACCTCCGGCTACTATCCTCGGTACCGAGCCACCGGTATCGATCGGTGTCGGTACCAAAACCTATTGGTACCCAGTCTTCCAGACTGGAAATGGATTCCAAACTCGGCATCGAGGGCAAGGAGCCTGAGAAGCGAAGCATGGAAGGCACCGACTGTAAGGGTAATGAAGACATCGGTACCGACTTCGGTACCGTGTCCGATACCGGTGAATGAAGGTCTACCAGTGGCAACTCAAGCGGCCTCAGGGGAACCGAGAGTTACGGTTCCGAGCCATCGGAATTGAGCCTTCGGTACCGCCGCGAGACGGTACCAAGGCGAGTCGGTACCCAGTCCTCCAAAGTGGAGATCGATTCCAGACTCGGCATCGAAGGAAGCGAGGCTGTCTATGCACATCTGGAGGGTACCGACGTCGGTGGCAGTATCGGTGTTGGAACCGATAATGGAAAGTCAATCTGGGATGTATCCATCGGTCCCGAAGGCACCGAGGAGGCCAGATGACGATCCCTGGTGAGGAATGTTTCATCCAACACCAGTGCCGATGCAGGGGTATCGGTACCGCTCGAAGCGGATGCCACCACCGTGCACGGCTCAGGTATGTTCTGTGGGGGGTAAACCCCAGGAACAACCTGAAACCTCTTATATGCTTTGGAGACCGAAGATTCCCGCCGGGGTTTTGAAGCCAGGAGGCCATCGAGGGCAAAGCCGGAGCTGTCTACATGCTGTGCATGAGACATACCACTCGAGGACTGGCTAGTCTTAACAGACTGTTTGTGGGTTACTTGATTCAAAGTGGAAGAAGAAGGGTTCGGTGCCCCGAAGTTGGAGGGCAACCGTGTATCGAGGGATTCTCGATGTTGAAGATGTCTTCCCACCAAACTGTTGTCAGGACCCATGCAGGTTAGACTTCGAGGGTCTAAAAATAAAGTTGTACCGCCACAGTCTGAACATTTCTTGGAGGAAGTGTCTGGCGGTTCCATGAAGGAAAAATAGGGGAGGCCTGAAGGCCTAAGACCCCGTGGGACACTATGAGAAAAAATATCCCGTTGAAAAGGAAAATTTTACAAGAAAAGAAAACACCGGCGGTACCAGTGGCATCGAGAAGACAGCTGTGACCACAAGAAAAATAAAAATAAAAAATAAGAATTTTCTGCGGTGACAGGACGACATCCTGCCGACTCCGCGGAAAAATGAAAACTGAGGAGAGGCAGTTGGGAAAGGCGGGAAGGCAGCACGCAGGCGTGGTGGGATGCTTCCAAAAGCTCTTTGATTGGACGCTGGTAAGCGTTCCCGCCCAGACTCCGTCGGTACCGACGTACCCATATGTGAAGACTCATTCCTGCTTGTTCCTGGAGATAGAGGAAGACCAGCATCTATATATGGAAAAAGAGAAGCTACCAAAGTAGTCAGGAAAGCAAAGATGCAAAAAGAAGAGGAAATAGCCAATGCAATAAAATGGGGGGGGGGGGGGAATAAGACATTTTTCAGATATGTTAATGAGACGAAGAAGGGCAAAAGTGGTATTGTCAGACTCAAGGGCGAAGGGGAGGAATATGTAGAAGCTGATGAGGATAAAGCAAAATTGTTTAACAAATATTTCTGTTCTGTGTTAACAGATGAAGAACCAGGAGCAGGACCTCAGAAAACACCCACAAACAGAAACAGAAGTGAGGGGCATCTTTTTTTTTTGTAACTTGAATTTTTATTGGAAAACATTACATACAAACAACAATAACTCAGCATAAAACCAAAACCCTTTAGCTCAACCTCAAGCCAAATTCTTGATATCCCCCCTCCCCGGACCCCACCTCCCCCCCCCCCCATTAACCCCTACCCAACCCCTATGCTCCCATCCCCACCGTACAACTCCCCCATCTACCTCTCCAGCTCCCCTCCCTCCCGTCATTCCTCATACCTACCCCAAACTTCCCGAAAAGCTTTCATTACATGATGCTGGTGAGCTGCTATAGCACTCAGAGTCCATAGGTGGTCTATGCGCTGCAGGATCATAGGCAGCGTAGGCGCCTCCATACACTTCCACCGGGCCATGATCGCCCCCCGCGCTGCCCCTATACAGCATCCCACCAACATAATAAGCCCCCTCTCCCCATCAGGCATTTCATTAAATAAGATCATAGACGCTGTAAAGACTATGTCCACCTTTACCATGGCCAGAAGACAGTCCCCCCAAAGACCTCCACATCCGCTGAACCTCTACACACCCCCAGACTATATGCAGCAAATCCCCCCGCTGCCCACATCCCCTCCAACAATCCCCAGTCTCCTGAGGGCGAAAAGCCTGTAACTTCCAGGGGGTCCAATACATTTGGTAGCGAATTTTTAGACTATTTTCAAGATAGGACGGTCCCGGAGCTAAGCGTCGGGACCACTTGTAAATATTATGCCATCGCTCCTCCCCCCATTCCCCCCCCCCCCCCCAATTGTTGCTCCCAGGCCCTCTCCCCTTTACTCCTCCCCTGCCTGCTTTCTGCGACATGTTGCCTTAACTCATTATACAATATTGTAATCAGCCCCCTCCGCACTCCCTCCTTCCTCAAAGCCACCTCAAAGGGAGTGGCTACCTTCCTTAAATCAGTCAGGACCCCCAACCTCCGTACATACGACACAACTTGCACGTACGCAAAGTAGTCTCTATCCGCCACTCCATACGTTTCCTGCATTTCCGCAAAGGATCTAAGCTCCCCACCTTTATTCAAGAGTTGCCCCAAGGTTTGCAATCCTTTAACCCACCACTCCTTAAACACCCCCCCATAAGAACATAAGAACATAAGAACATAAGAAATGCCATACTGGGTCAGACCGAGGTCCATCAAGCCCAGTATCCTGTTTCCAACAGTGGCCAATCTAGGTCATACGTACCTAGCAGTTTCCCCAAAAGACACAGGTTCTGCAGTGCTTGTACTAGGCCAAGCATTGATATCCTGGGTCCCTTTTTAATAGTGGTTTATGGACCTTTCCTCCAGGAACTTGTCCAAACCTTTTTTAAACCCAGCTATACTAACAGCCCTTACTACATCCTCCGGTAACAGATTCCAGAATTTGATTACACGTTGAGAGAAGAAATATTTTCTCCTATTTGTCTTAAATAGTTTACCCTGTAGCTTCATTACATGCCCCCTAGTCCTTCTATATTCTGATAGCGTAAACAATTTATCCACGTTTATCCGTTCCACTCCATTCATTAATTTATACACCTCTATCATATCTCCCCTCAGCCGCCTCTTTTCTAGGTTAAAGAGCCCTAACCTTTTTAGCCTCTCTTCATAGGAGTAGCCTTCCATCCCCTTCACCAATTTGGTGGCTCTTCTCTGTACTTTTTCTAATAACTCTATGTCCTTTTTAAGATACGGTGACCAGAATTGCACACAATATTCAAGGTGCGGTCGTACCATGGAGCGATACAGAGGCATTATAATATCCTTTGTTTTATTCTCCATCCCTTTCCTTATGATACCTAGCATTCTATTTGCTTTCTTGGCCGCCGCTGCACACCGGGCGGAGGGTTTTAACATGTTATCCACGATGACTCCTAAATCTTTTTCCTGGGTGGTGGTTTCTAATGTGGAGCCTTGCATCTTGTAACTATAGTGTGGGTTGTTCTTTCCTAGGTGCATAACTTTGCACTTGTCCACATTAAATTTCATCTGCCATTTGGATGCCCAGTCTTCCAATTTATCCAGATCCTCCTGCAGTTTTCCACAATCCTCTTGGGTTTTAACAACTTTAAACAGTTTTGTGTCATCTGCAAATTTGATTACCTCACTAGTTATTCCCTTTTCCAGGTCATTTATGAATATGTCAAAAAGTAGCGGACCCAGTACAGATCCCTGGGGTACTCCACTATTCACCTTTTTCCATTGGGAATATTGGCCATTTAGCCCTACCCTCTGCTTTCTATCTTTTAACCAGTTCCCGATCCACAATAGTACACTGCCTCCTATCCCATGACTTTTTAGCTTCGCCAAAAGTCTCTGATGGGGGACCTTGTCAAAAGCTTTCTGAAAGTCCAGATACACTATATCAACCGACTCACCTTTGTCTACCTGTTTATGCACACCTTCAAAAAAACAGATCAGATTAGTAAGACAAGATCTTCCTTGTCTAAAGCCATGTTGGCTGTCTCCCATTAGGCCATGACTATCTACATGCTGTGTAATTTTGTTCTTTATGATGGCTTCTACCATTTTCCCTGGTACTGACGTCAGGCTCACCGGTCTGTAATTTCCCGGGTCACCCCTGGAACCCTTTTTAAAAATTGGTGTTACGTTGGCGACCCTCCAATCTTCAGGTATTACAGATGATTTTAATGAAAGTTCACAGATTACCAATAACAGGTCTGCAATCTCATATTTCAGTTCTTTCAACACTCTGGGATGTATACCATCCGGTCCAGGTGATTTGCTACTATTCAGTTTATCAAATAGTTGTAATATATCTTCCCGGTGTAGCGATATTTCTCTCAATTCCTCTGCAGTATCACCTTTAAATACCACTTCAGTCTTGGGTAACACCCCTACATCTTCCCTGGACAAAAATCCTGCATCCCCCTAAGATAATTTTCCCTCGTATACCGCTTCCCCTGCAACAAACTCCCCTTAACACCCAACCACAATCCCTGCGTATACTCTTTAAAAGGATTCCCCCCGCTTCCACCCCCCCCCCCCCCGTCGCCCTCCAGGATCCCAAATCCACATCCGCAAGCTCTCCCCCTCCCCTCTCTCCTGTTCTAACTCCACCCAAATAGGGGTCTCCCCTCCTCCCTGCCAACTCGCTAAGGCCTTTAATTGCGCAGCAACAAAATATTTTTCCAGCCACGGAACCCCCATGCCTCCCTCCCGTTGATCCCGATAAAGAGTGAATTGCGACACCCGAGGCTTCCTCCCCGCCCAGATAAAATCCAAAATCATACGCTGAGCTCTTCTCAAATAGGTCGAAGGAATCCTACTAGGAATAGAACTAAACAAAAAGAGGAACCTGGGCAAAACATTCATTTTTATAACAGCAATTCGCCCAAGCCATGTCAAATATAAGCTCTTCCACCGAGTCAAATCCCTCTTCACCGCCTGCATAAGCGGAGTAAAATTCTGGTCCCATAACCACCGCCAGTCTTTCCCCATCTGAATCCCCAAATAGCGGTATTCTCCCCTCACCCATCTGAACGGAAAACTATTGCGGAGGCTCGCTTCTAACTGCTCTCCCAGATTAAACCCCAAAAGCTCTGTTTTACTACCATTTATTTTGTAACCCGACACCCCACTATACTGTTCAATTTCTTTCATTAAAACGGGTAAGGATATTAGGGGCTCTCGAAGGGTATAAATAATATCGTCCGCAAATAAGGCTATTTTAGATTCCCATTCATTCATAAGCACCCCTTTAACATCTACCGCTCTACGGACCCGATCAGCTAGGGGCTCTATAGCAAGTGCAAAGAGCAAGGGCGACAGCGGACAACCCTGTCGAGTTCCCCTTTCCAACCGAATCACTTCAGAATAACTCCCGTTCACTCGGACTCGGGCCTGAGGCCTAGTTTAGAAGGCACGGATCCATTTGAGAAAATTCTCCCCCAACCCGACCTTTTCCAGTACCGTCAGCAGAAAATCCCACTCCACCCTATCAAACGCCTTCTCAGCGTCAATAGAAATGAACACAGCCTTCTGCCCCGTCCGTTGTACCTCCCAAGTTAAATTGCAGAGTCGGCGGATATTATCCCCACCCTGCCGCCCGGCGACAAAGCCCGTCTGGTCTACCTGAACTAATTTAGGTAGCACCTTTTGCAATCGAGTGGCCAGGATTTTCGCTAATATTTTGGCATCCACATTCAACGAAGATATCGGCCTATAAGAGCCGCACACCATAGGATCCTTACCCGGCTTAAGTAAAATAGTAATCCCCGCCTCAGTCATGGATCCGGGGACTGCTCCCGAGTGAAGTACCCCATTAAACACCTCCACCAAGAGCGGCCGCAGGCTAGCCTGGAACACTTTATAGAATTTACCCGTCAGGCCGTCTAAGCCCGGCGCTTTCCCCCATTTCAAAGTTTTTATAGCCTCCGCCACCTCTTCCTCGGTGATCAGCCGGTCTAACCCCCCCACCTCAGCCAGGTCCAACGTAGGTAACGCACACCCCTCCAAATATTGCCTACTTTTTTCCACCCCACCAGAAACCTCGCTACTATACAACTTCTGATAGTACTCCCTAAACATCTGGCGAATCCCATTATTTCCAGTAACTAACTGCCCCCTCCCATTCCGTATGCTCCCTATAGCAGTCTGAGCCACCCGTGCCCGCATACGACGGGCCAGGAGACGCCCAGCCTTGTTTCCCCCCTCAAACATAGCTTGCTTTAGGACATTAAGTTCATAGGCAAGTTTACTAGCGCGAAGCTGACCCAACCGCCCCCTTAATCTCTGCAAATCCGCGAGGACTCCCTCATTCTGGTCACATTGATGGCTCTCCTCCAATTGCCTAATTTCCCGCAGCAAGCACCCCTCCTCCTCCCCCTGCAACCGACATCTGCGTGAGGCTTCCCCCAACAAATGCCCTCACACCACTGCCTTCAATCCGTCCCACACCATCCCTAACCCGACCTCCCCATTCAGATTAAACTCCTGGTACTCCTTAATGACTCCGGCCGTACGTCCTACAATGTCGGAATCTTCCAGCAACGAGTCATTAAGTCTCCAAAACTTCAAGCCCGTATCCTTATACCCCAAATTGAATTCTACACTCACCGGAGCATGATCCGTCCACGTAATGGACCCCTGCTCTACCTCTTCCACCTTACTCATCCAGCCACCTCCCACCCAAATCATATCTATACGACTATAGCTCCCATGGGGCACTGAATAATAAGTATATTGTTTCCTCCCTGGATTCCGGCAGCGCCATACATCAACCAGCCCTAGGCCTTCTTTCATACCTAACAAGTTCATCCGCTCACTACGTTTCCCCGCTCCCCTCCCACCTCCATTATCTAGTCGGGGGTTAATAGTCAAATTAAAATCCCCCCCTATAATGATCGGCAAATCCTCCAACTTCTCCAAGTCCTCCCGCATACGATCATAGAACTCCCCCTGACCCTCATTCGGTCCATACAAACTCAAAATCCACACCAACTCCTCCCACAACTGTACCTTAACTCCCACATACCTCCCCTTCTTATCTCGGTATTCCCCCACCACCTTATCCCGCATCTCAGCCCCTACCAGTATTCCCACCCCCCCCCCTTCCGCAATTCAGCTCTCTGCCCCGCCAACACAGCCTTGGGATATTTTCTTGTCTCTAACAATCTCTCCTGGCCCACCTTCAAATGCGTTTCCTGAATGCACACAAAATCTGCCCGTGCCCTCCCTCCTTCCTTCTCTACCAGTCGACGCTTCCGCCAAGTACGCAAGCCTTTAGCATTAATTGTAACCACCTGCAGTTTCTGCTCCCCCACTACCCCCTGCCCCTTCCCTTCCCCCCCCAACCGCCCCCTAGCCCCCCCTCCTCCCCATCCCCCTCTCTCCTCCGCTACCCTCTCCCCCTCCCCCCACCCCCTCCCCCACCCCCACCCAACCTGCTCCTCCGCCCTCCTGAGGCCTCCCGCGGAGTAGTGCCCATCAGTGTAGAGCAGCCCAGCCTCCCCCCCAAACACCTCTCTCTCCCACCCCCTTCCCCATGTCCACATCAAAGACCCCCTCACCCGCCCCCCACATCAGCCCACCCTCTCCCCCTCCCTTTTACCCCTCCAGACCCTAGCCACCTCCAACCCTAACGCCCAGTAAACCCATTAGGATCCCGCCACTCCCTCTCCCACCCCTCCCCCACCACCCGTGCACTCTACCCCCACTCCCAAACTCGCTCCCAATCTCTACCTCCGAATATGCAAAAGCACATATCAACTCCAAACCACCCAAACGCAAAACCCATCAAACTATATTACCACTACCCCACCAGAGCACATCCCCCAATGCCAAAACCTACCCGAACCTCCCAACCACCCCTAACAATCCACACTCCCACCCCACTTCCTCTAGCACCCCATCCTCCTACCCCCAGCACACATGAAACAAAAAGTCAACATATAATACCCGCCATCCCTTCCTCCCAGCCTCCCGTCCTCCCCCCTCCACTCCCAACTCAGTCTTGGACCCCAGTCCCCAAATACTGGTACAGAAAAGAACTAATAGGACGCTATGATGTCCAGCAGTCCAGGTACTCCAATTCACGTCAGCCCCGACTGGGCCTCCACCGCACACTGACTCTGCTCACTGCTGGGCATTCTCTCCGCCGCCTCCTCCTGTGGTCCCCGCTCGAGCTGCTCATCCGATATCTCCACCAGCCGACGCTGCGTTCCTCGCAGTCCCGCCTCCCGCAGGGCCTTGTCTGCCTCCACACTGTTCTGCACTCTCCAATTGCGCATACCCACAGTAAAGCACAAACCAAAGGGATATAGCCATCTATATCTCACATTCTCCTGTCGCAGCAGCGTGGTAACATGCTGCAACTCCCGTCGTCTTTGCAGGGTCCCCGCTGCCAGATCCGCATAAATCGCCACTTTATAACCCTGCCAGACGTACTCCCTCGCTTTCCACATCTTCATTACAATCTTCTCCTTAAGGGTATAATCATGTATGCATACTACAATGTCCCGCGGCCAATTAGGCCTGCTAGGCCCCAGCGCACGATGCGCTCTGTCCAGGATCACCTTATTGACCTCCGTTGCACCCTCTCCCTGCATCAGTATGTCCTTGCAAATTGCTTCAGCCACTCGCCTGCTGTCAGTAAACTCTGGTTCCTCGGGGACTCCTCTGATACGCAAATTATTCCTTCTGGTGCGATTCTCTAAATCTTCCATTTTGTACAGTAGTTGCGCTTTCCAACTTTCCCAGTCCTTCACGGTACTTTCCAACTCCCCCTGGTTTCTTTGCACACATTCCAGATGCTGTTCCTGCACCTCCGTTCGCCTGCTCAGCTCGCTCACTTCCTCTCGCAGTTCGTTACATACTTCTCCCACCTCTGCTTTCACAGCCGCCAGCTCCGATTTAAGTTCACCAAACCAAGCTTTCAGCTCGGCCCTAGAGACATCATTCACCACCATCGCACCCCTCTCCATCTCTATCGCACGTGGTACCAGGCGCTCTGCAGAATCCCGGGGCTGTCTCTCCCCCGCCACCATCTTAAGCTCTCTCCCTCCAGCCTGCCCGCCACTATATGCGAACTCCTTCAGATCTGCCGCCTTCTTGCGAGTTGTCATCTCACCAATCGCGTTCTCCACCCGTTCCGCCACCGCTTCCTGCGGTCCGGAGTATTTCAGCGGGCAGGGGAGTCTTACTTTCCACAACTTTCGGGGTTCAACGCCGGAGCTCCTCGCTTAGGCTGCCATCCACACCGATGACGTCACTTCCTCCAGTGAGGGGCATCTTGAACGATTTTCAGAAGACTGTGTTCATGAGGAACTAGCTAAACTTAAAATAGACAAAGCGATAGGACCAGATGGGATACACCCGAGAATACTGAAGGAACTTGGGGATGATCTAGCAGCTCCACTGACTGACCTTTTCAATGCCTCGGAGTCGGGAGTGGTGCCAAAGTACTCGAGAGAGGCGCATGTGGTCCCTTTACACAAAAGCGGAAGTAAGGATGTGGTTGAAAACTACAGGCCAGTTAGTCTAACCTCTGTAGGGAGTAAATTATTGGAAACGCTGTTGAAAGAGAAAATAGTGAGGTTTCTGGAGTCAAACGGATTACTGGATCCAAGGCAGCTCAGAGTTGGACAGAGGGAGAGCCCTAGATGTGGTGTATTTAGATTTCAGTAAAGCCTCTAACACCATTCCGCACAGGTGACTTATAAACAAACTGAGCACCCTAGGGATGGACCCTAAAGTTACTGCTTGGGTTAGAAATTGGTTGAGTGGGAGGCGGCAAAGACTACAGGTAAATGGAGCTCACTCTGAGGAGGAGGTTACCAGTAGTGTGTCCCATGGATCTGTCCTTGGTCCAATTCTTTTTAACATTTTTGTTAGTGATATTGCGGAAGGGCTATCGGTTAAGATTTGCCTCTTTGCAGATGATACCAAATCTGCAATAGAGTAGACCAGTGGTTCCCAACCCAGTCCTTGGGGAACCCCAGGCCAGTCAGGCTTTCAGAGTACCCACAATTAATATGCATGAGATAGATCTGCATGCACTGCTTCCACTGTATGCAGATCTATCTCATGCATATTCATTGGATTCATTGTTGGTACTCTGAAAACCTGACTGGCCTGGGGTTCCCCGAGGACCGACGTTGGGAACCTCTGGAGTAGATAACATGAGAAGGGATCTAACTAAGCTTGAAGAATGGTCTAGAATTTGGCAGCTGAGACTTAATGTTAAAAAATGCAAGGTCATGCATTTGGGTTGCAGAAATCCAAGGGAGCAACATAGTATAGGGGGTGAAGTACTTCTGTCCACAAAAGAGCAGCAGGACCTAGGTGTGATTGTGTCTGATGATCTTAAAATAGCTAAAGAGGTAGAAAAGGCAACGGCGAAAGCTAGAAGGATGCTTGGGTGCATAAGGAGAGGAAGGGCCAACAGAAGGAGGTGATAGTGCCTCTATGTAAGTCTTTGGTGCGACCTCATTTGGAGTATTGTGTGCAATTCTGGATAGCACACCTTCAAAAGGATAAACAGGTTAGAGTTGGTGCAGAGGGTTGCTACTAAAATGGTTAGTGGTCTTCGTTATAAAGTATATGAGGACAGACTTAAGGAGCTTAATATGTATACTTTAGAGGAAAGGCGGGATAGAGGTGATATGATTGAGACGTTTAAATACCTCCGTGGCATAAATGCACAGGAGGAGAACCTCTTTCGATTGAAAGCCAGCTCTTCTACGAGGGGACCATAGGATGAGAGTGAAAGGAGATAGACTCAGGAATAATATGCAGAAATATTTTTTTTATGGAAAAAGTGGTAGATGTGTGGAATAGTCTCCCAGTGGAGGTGGCAGAGATGAGGACAGTATCTGAATTCAAAAAAGCATGGGACAAACACAGAGGCTCTCTAAAGGAAAAAAGGGGACTATTGTAGTGGTTGATATGGAAGGGCAGACTAGATAGGCCATGTAGTCTTTTTCTGCCATCATGTTTCTATGTTTCCGTTGTTCAAGATCTGATGCTTGAAGCCATTCAATTCTACATGCTCCAATGCAGAATGAGGTGGCCCTACTGGTACACTCAAAGCAGTCAAAAGTTGCCCCATTTACAAACTTTGACACATTCTGGGCATGTTTGACTAATGTGAGATAATCAGCTCTCATATCAGGAAGAAAAGAAGCCAAAGATTCAAGAACTCCAGCAACATTTTTAAGGAACATACCCAAAGAGAGTATGTAGGAACTTATCCTGGTTGAAAGCATGAAGGCCTGAAAACATTGACACTCAAAAGCATCGAGAGTCCTTACTTCTCTACCAGGAGGGTTCAAAGGATGAGTCTTTGAACTTTTAATTCAACGCATTGCTGATTACACCAGCAGTGAGTGATGAGGCAACTGAATCTTTTGGAATCCAGGAGACTCCGGTACTCAATACATGGTATCGAGTCGTCGAGTATGGGGAGAGATACGAGGGGGTGTCGACATCATGGGGAGAGATATGAGGGGGTGTCGCCATCATAGCAAGAACCGACCTCCACTTCAGGACCCATTCCTCGGAAACCACCATTGAAGCTGATCTCCTCACCCTCACCAACAAACACCTCTCAATATGTCTAATCTACTGTGCACCCACCGCAACCACTGACCTACCAAGATTACTACAACACATATCAGAAAGCACCAGCTCGACTAAGGAACAAATCATCCTAGGAGATTTCAACCTCCCCTCACTTCATGAAGAACATGCAACAACCTTCCACACCGCTATGACCGCAATGGATCTGGTACAGATCATACAGGAACCCACCCACGAAAAAGGCAACACACTAGACCTCATCTTTCTCAACTCCACAACCACTGCCTCAGCAAAGAACCCATGGATCTCGCCAGTACCTTGGTCTGACCACCACCTCATCACCTTATCCTACACATACCAACATAAGACCAACAAGGATGATAGACACCACATAAGACGATTTAAACCATTCAACAAAAAGGACTTCTTAGAACAAATTCTACCCAAACTACAAACGAACTCCAATGACATCAATGACCTCATAGACAACTGGAATACTACGATCTCCACAGCGTCTGATGCTTCAACAAACATAACCATCACCAGACCCCCTTCCACAAGGGCTAGATGGTATACTCCCAGTCTCCGAAAGCTAAAAACAAAACTGAGGAGAACTGAAAGAAAATGGAGAAAAACCAACGATGAAAATGACAAAATAAAATACCTATACGAACTCAACGCGTATCACTATGAGACTGACAAAGCAAAGAAAATCTACTACATGAAAATCATCAATACCTCCATAAACAAACCTCGGGAGCTCTTTCAGATAATCAAAAAGCTGGCAAAAACACCACACAACTCTGACCAATTACCGCGGATTCCACCAGAACTACTGGCCCATCAATACAAACAACTACAACAACCACAAAACCCGCAGCTAACCGCACAGTCAACTACAGAGAACCTCCACCCCAACTTGCACAGTGACTGGACCACCTTCAAAGAAACATCAACAGAAGAAATCTCAACCACTATCTCCTGCCTCCACACCACCACCTCACCGCTGGACCCATGCCCCACTGACTGGATAAAGAAATCAAAAAACGAACTGAGCACACCATTAACCCGTATCGTCAATGAATCCTTCTCCAGAGGACACATGCCAGACGCACTCAAAACCACGATCATCCGACCCTCCTTGAAAAAGCAAAACCTGGATCCTCTTGACCCTGCATCCTACAGACCCATAGCAAGTCTACCTTTCACAGCCAAAATAATCGAGAAGATCATCCAGCAGCAGCTTCAGGAACACCTGGATGTTAACATACTGGACCCTCAATAACACGGCTTCCGCCCGCTACATGGAGTTGAGACCCTCATGACCACGCTGATGAACACCCTCCTCACAGGAATTCAAGGAAGACACTCTGGATACGCCATGATCTTCCTCGATATATCTGCAGCCTTTGACACCATCTCCCACAACATCCTCATACACAGACTACAGACTATTGGGATCAAGGACACCGTGCTGAAGTGGTTTCAATCCTACCTAACTGACAACAACTAATCCGCACCAGCGACTCAACCTCCCCCCCATTCCAACAACACCAGGGAGTACCCCAAGGATCCACACTATCAGCCATGCTCTTCAATATTTACCTCCAGCCACTCTGCACAGTCATACGCACCCACAATGTCAGCTTCCACATCTATGCTGACGATATCATGCTCTACGCCCCCATTACAACCACAAACCCAACAAACACCCACCTATCAGCATGCTTCACCGCAGTCTCTGACTGGTTACAAACGAACAACCTATCCATCAACATAAAGAAAACTGAAGCCCTCATAGTGACAAAGGACCCAGACTTCACACCACCCACACACCTCATCATTGGAACTACAAGCATCCAAATATAACCACAGATAAGATACCTGGGCATTATTATTGACCAAGCCCTCACCTTAAAGCAACAGATCACTAAAACCTCCGGAACTATATTTCATAAGGCAAGAACAGTGCAACGTCTCAGACCCCTCCTGGAACATCAAGACTTCCGAACAGTGATGCAAGCCATGACACTCCCACATCTGGACTACTGCAACATAATCTACCATGGCCTTCCAGCCACACACACCAACCCCCTCCGAACTGCATTAAACACCACTGCGAGAATCATTCAGAGTGCAAAGAAAACCGACCATATCACCCCAATTCTGAAAGAACTACACATTCTCCCCCTCGAAGCATGGACAAAATACAAAGCCATCCTACTCACCCACAAAGCTATCCATCAAACACAGGACACCCAGCTTCGCACCCTATTGGCTCGTCCAGCCCACGGCAGATCTACTAGACAAACCTCCAGCATTTCCCTCACCGTCCCTCACAAAAGAACCAAATGCTCGCAACGGACCTGCAATCGAGCCTTTGAACTTTATGCTCCATCCTTATGGAACTCTCTACCGAGCTATCTCAGAAACAACGCCGACCTACTATCTTTCAGAAAACAGCTAAAAACCATCCTTTTCCAGGAATACTTCAACTCTAATCCCACCGAAAAACCCACAAACCCCTGATCTCACCCACAATGAACCTCTAAACTCAAAGCTACCCTAACCTGTCTATGTCCAGCGTCTGTCCTGTGTCCAAAGTCTGTCCTATGTCAAAATCATCAATGTTGCCTCCCCGGTGATGGCCCTACCCTTGTACTTAATTCCCCCACCCCTATGTAACACCGCTTTGACCCGGTGAAAAGCGGTATATAAATACAGCTAAATAAAAATAAATAAATAAAATAGTAAGGGGCGTCTCCCACATCTAGAGCATGAGGGCCTGGAGGATACGGTGAAACGGAAGGGTGGCAGCCTCTTTAGGAGCTGTAAGGTATTGGAGGATTTCTAATTCCTCAGCCCTAGGTTCTTTTCCAAATGTTATTGTAACAGACAGGCCCCCTAGCCAGGTCCCAAATAAATTTTTGAAAAGACATGTCCGCATGCAACGTCCCAGAAAGGGGGAAGGATCCTCCGGAATACTTTGCACAGCTCGATTCCTCATTGGAAGAATCGGAATCTGATGATTCAAAGTATCGACGAGAGCGATGTCCGCATTCTACTAAGGCCCGGTACCGATCAACATCTAACGGATTGGGGAGGTTGCCTGGAAGAACCACTGGTACCAGGAATGGACTTGAGGGCAAGCAGTGGTGGTATCGGTCTGATGGGCACAAACCCCGATGCAAACTGCATCGGTACCATGGACGGTGCCTGCATCGGCTGTACTCTTGTTAAGGGTTTGATCGGAACCAATGTCGCTAGTAGGGCCGCCAAGCTGCGCTCGATGGCAAGGATATGTTGATCCATGGAGCCTGCCAATGTTTGGGTATCGGTACTGGACATGCGGGCTACCGTCACAGAGCATGGCACCAGGAGCTCTCCAGAGGTGGAGGCCTCGGGAGCATCCTGGGACTCTTCGATGGCTTTGGAGGAAGGGTCCTCCCGCTGGGGTAGTTTGGTTGGCCGATCCACTTCTAGAGCAATGCACAAGGCATCTCGATTCTTAGAAAGATATCTACCCTTGGGGGATCAGTGTGTCTTTGAAGACATGCTTTGATACCTGAGATCCACGAGAGGAAGACTATGCTCTCTATGATGTCAATGCTAAAGACACTGTGTCTGAGGCAAAGAGTGCCTAACTTTGCAAAACGATTCTGCAGGCCTGTCATCTTCCTACATAAAGGACATTCTGAAGGCTGGTGGTTGGGCCCAAGGCATTTGAGACACCAGTCGTGGGTGTCGGCAGCCGAGATGGTACCACCACAGAACATTTTTTAAAACCACTAGCTTGTTTTTCCATTATGCTGAAGCAAATGGTAGGCTAAGGCCTAAAATGATGTCAATGCGCTCAAGAAAGTTCTAAGTTACTTTTTAGAAAAAAGAAAAGAAAAGAACAGAAAAGAAAAGAAAGTAGTCGGTCCTGGCATCGATGGGAAGGCAGATGCGACCACAAAAAACAAAAGAAATAAAATAAAGACATTTTCTGCAGTGACAGGATTTGCTTCTTGCTGGCTCCGCAGAAAACAAAGAACTGAGGAGGAAGAGTTGGGAAGGCAGCAACACAGGCGCAGTGGGATACTCCCAAAAGTTTTCCTATTGGACACTGGGGAGCATTCCCATGCAGGCTCCGTTGGTATAGTCACCCATATGTGAAGACTACATTCCTGCTTGTTCCTGGAGATACATTAAAAACATGTTATTACCAGACAACATATAAACTAACTGATTAACAACGCTGTGAGCAAGTGTCTTCTCTTAATGCTGATCAGGAAGAATTAGGGAAAAGACAATTTACCCTGACATAGAGAAGATTGGAAAAGGTGTCCATGTTTTCAATTCTGTAGGGATCCTGCTTCCTTAATTCATTGAAGATAGAGAGAGCTTTATCAATATCTACAAAGATAACAAACCAGAATATTGATTTAATAGTAGCCAGAATAGCTGAAGGCAGTCATAGCAAGAAAAAGTGTTATATACCAATAACACAGGTACACTAAAAACAATTTTTTTTAAACTGCCTCTAATGTTTCGATTGATTTTTACGTTTTTTGGTGCGCTGAATCCAAATCTGGTAACCAATTTGCTCCATCACGTACAGATTTTTTGCTACATTGGGTTAGCAGTTTGAGGTGAACGTTTCAGATTGAGTGCGATTGAGATAAAAGTTTCTTGGATGAATTCTTTATACTAATTGTTTAGTAGTTATTCAAATAAGAATAAAGAAAATTGTAACAAGGCAGCACATAAGAATAGAGTAATGTCAACAAAACACACTGTGATGGTAGCAAAATTGTCTGCACTTAAAACAGCCACATACATGTGCACAAACATTGAGCATATAAGAGCGAGGTTAGACACAAAGCAAAGCAAAGAAGAAATGTGCAAAAAATGTTGTACAGGTATGTATGTAAGAATAGAAAACGCAAACCTCACCATTGCAATACATGAAGACAAACACCCGATGGTGTGAAAATAAAATTCTAATAAATGAGATCCGACACTGTGGTAATAACTAGAAAATTTTTATTTCAAAGTTTAGTAAAAACACGATATTTGTCAACACAGTTTAGATTTTAAAGTCATTCTTGGGTCAATCAATCTCCTGGTGGGCCCGTTTCTTTTTCCCCGAATGCTTCTCTTGGTGCGCTGCTTGGCGTATTTTTCATCTGGGGTTTCCCGCAGCAGCAACCAGCAGAAATCAGCCATCATAGTGGTGTTCCATCTTCCTTGGTACCTTCTCTCTGTGTCCTTGATGTCCTGGTGAAACCTTTCACCTTGTTCTTCACTGTACGCCCCCAAGTTTTCGGGAAAGTAGTTCACATGGGAGTGCAAGAAATGGACTTTCAGGCTCATGTTACAGCCTTGTTCTTTGAAGGCATTGAGCATCCTGGCAACAATATCCTTATAGTTCTCATCCCGCCTGTTCCCCAAGAATTTGAGAACATCATCCTTGAAGGAATCCCAGGCTTCTTTTTCCTTCTCAAACATCGTTTCAGCGAATGCTCCATCTGAAATGAGTTTCCTTATATCAGGGCCAACAAACACTCCTTCCTTTAGCTTTGCTTCAGAAAGTCGGGGGAACTTTGAGCAAAGGTACCGAAAGCACTCACCATCTTTTGGAAGGGACTTGATGAATTGCTTAATGAGACCCAACTTAATGTGGAGAGGTGGTAATAGAATTTTATCACGAGGTACCAAGCTCTCATGAAGAACATTTTTCTCACCGGGTCTCAAATACTCCCGAATTGGCCAGTCTTTTTTCCCCCAGTGTAGGTCGCGGGCCCGGCTATCCCACAAGCAAAGGAAGCAGGGATATTTGGTGAAACCGGATTGCTGCCCTAATAGCATGGATAGAATTTTAAAGTCTCCACAAATCATCCATTTATGCTCATCATAACGAATCTTCTGAGAATCAGGGCCAAATTCTCGTATTTTTCTTGGAGAATAACAGAGTGAGCAATAGGAACTGAAGCGAATGTGTTGCCATTATGAAGAAGAACACCTTTTATGCTGTCTTTTGACGAATCAATGAACAGCCGCCATTCAGCAGGATCATACTTGAGTTTAAACTTTTCCATCACTCCGTATATATCGTTGCAAAATACCAAATCTTCCTCTTTGCTGAAATACTTCAAAAATTGTGTCTCGCGGTTGCGGTACCAATAAAAAGTTGTTCCTGGTGACAATAGATTTTTCTGTTTAAGCCGAGAACCTAGCAGTTGGGCAGCATCTTTTGGGAGTCCTAAATCCCGGACTAAATCATTCAATTCAGCTTGAGAGAAAAGTTCAGGTTTCGGATCTGGTTCAGTTTCAAACTCGGAAGTACTGGACTCATCGGGAAAAGCCATCTGATGAGTCTCATCATGATCAGAACCGTCCACACAAATATGATCCAAAGATTTTGGTGGTTCAGGCACAGGTACTCTGTTGCTATGAGGCATAGGCCTAATTGCTGAGGGAAGGTTGGGGTAACTTATTACGTTCTTATTTTTTAAGTTGTATCCCTTCACAATGCAAGAGCAAAAATAGCAGTCACTGCTGTGGTCTCTTTGTTCACGCCACATCATAGGTATTCCGAAACGAAATGCTTTTTTTTACCTTTCATCCATAAGCGTAGATCTTCCTCACATGTCTTGCACACTTTGTGAGGAGCCCACGGTTTGTCTTGATCACCTAACTTCAAACCAAAATAGGCGAAATATACTTTTTTAATAAATGCAGAAATGTTCCTCTGCCGCTTTTTCACGGTATATTCCCCACAAATAAAACAAAAACTGTCCGGAGAGTTGACGCAACCTCTGGCTCTGTGAGCCATCACAAATACACAGCACTGCAAACTACAACTGTAGTGAACCACTTCGGAATAAAGCTGGATTACGACTGAGCAAACAAAAGGTAATAATGAACTTGCAAGAAACTGAAATTTGACAGGAACGTTAATGTCGCAACCACCGTGTTTGAGCGAGCGAGCGAACGAGGCGAGGCGAACAGGAAAGAACATGTGCCAGCGCGAGTACTGGATTTAGCCCCCCGCCTCCCAATTGTCCTGTTAATGTATAAAATGAATACAAAACACTCTAAAATATCATGAGGGAGTGTTTCTAGTTAGTTAACCATTACAACCTCTATTTTGGGCCAAGAAAATAAACTGCAGTCGGCTAAAAAGAAATTATGTGAACATTCCTTATATGGGTAAGAAATCTAATTTTGCAAGAAAACGTGACGTGATGGAACATTTTGGCTATTTTTCCTGGATTCAGCACCCCAAAATCTATAGAAATCAGTTGCAAAACTGGAGGCAGTTTTTTGGTAGTGTACCTGTGTAATTATCTTTCCTTGAGCCCTGCTAGACCAGTCCAGATGAGTGGGTTATGCTCCCCAGCCAGCAGGTGAAGGCAGACTTCAGCATCTTTCAGTGATGTCATCAGAAGATATATTTGCTGGTGCAACAATGAGAGAAGCCAATATAACATCATAAGATATGCCATACTGGGTCAGACCAAGCCCAGTATCCTGTTTCCAACCATGGCCAATGTAGGTCACAAGAATCTAGCAGGTTTCAAAAAGACACAAGGGTTCCACAATTCTTTTATTGGAGCAAGCAGTTGATTTCCTGGGTCCATTTTAATAACGGTTTATGGACCTTTCCTCCAGGAACCTGTCCAAACAGCTACACTAACAGCTTTTATTACACCCTCTAGTAACAAATTCCAGAATTTGATTACCCGTTGAGTGAAAAAATATTTTCCCTTATTAGTCTTAAACGGGTTACACTGTAACTTCGTTGCATGTTCCCTAGTCTTTCTACTTTTTGATGCCGTGAAGAATCAATCTACATTTACCCTTTCACTCCATTCATTAATTTATAGACCTCTATCATATCTCCTCTTAGTCGTCTCTTTTCCAGGTTGAAGAGCCCTAACCTTTTAAGCCTCTCCGCATAGTGGTATTCTTCCATCCCCTTTACCATTTAATGGCTTTTCTCTGTACCTTTTCTAATTCCACTATTCCTTTTTAAGATACGGCAACCAGAATTGCACACAATATTCAAGGTGCGGTTGCACCATGGAACGATATAGAGGCATTATAATATCCCTTGGTTTTATTCTCCAATCCTAGCATTCTATTTACCTTCTTGGCCACTGCTGCACACTGAGCAGAGCGTTTCAATGTGTTATCCACGATGATGTCAATCTTTTTCTGGGTGATTGTTCCCAAAGTGGAACCCTGTACTATGTAAGGTGAAATTAGGTCTTACCTGCAAATTACCTTTCCTTGAGCTCTCTCCGGGCCAGTCCAGGGAAACGCTAGGGTAGTCAATCCCCTTCAGCAGCTGAGGACTGAATACTTCAAGTTTTCTTGAGAGCCTAAGCCACTCCCCCTGAGGTCAATACTCCAGTCTACGTCTGACAAAGCAGCTAACTCAATGTCTGAAACGAAAAAAGGCCAGAACAGAGGAACTGATAAACAGCCATATTCTCTAGGCATGAACCACACGAACGTATGTTACCTTCTGAATGTTCTCTTTGTTGTCTTTTTTTTTTTTTTTTTCATTTTGCAATTGAAATAAACAAACAGGTGAAACAACTCCAACGCCCACAGGTAAAGAAACCCCAAAGCTATGCCTAACCGAAGAAAAAATATAATCTTCTAGCAGTCTTGCACTCCGGTAGACGAACCAAAGAAGGGGTGGGCCCTGGACTGGCCCGGAGAGAGCTCAAGGAAAGGTAATTAGCAGGTAAGACCTAATTTCACCTTACTTATCACTTCTCCGGGCCAGTCCAGGGAAACGCTAGGGCAGTACCAAAGTAGTACCTAAATCCGGGAGGGACCCGCAAGACCAGCGATAATCGCCGAAGCTCCAACCTTCGCATCCTCTCGGGCCTGAACATCCAATCTGTAATGTTTTGCGAACGTATGCAAAGAAGACCACGTTGCCGCCCTACAAATATCCACCGGAGGCACGAACGCATACTCCGCCCAGGAAGCAGCTTGAGAACAGAGAGTCTGGCAGCATCCCTGTTGCCATGGAGGAGAGAGGTCACGTGACAGGAGAGCATCACCCTGGTGTGGCAGGAAGTGATCCTGTAACTAGGACCTGTCCTCCAGGTGATGTAAACCCCTCTTGCACCGAGGAGGTTTCTCCAGGGCCAAGTGCCCATGCGGGAAGGGTTAGGACAGCAGTTATAGTTGGTGATTCGATCATTAGGCATGTAGATAGCTGGGTGGCTGGTGGACGTGAGGATCGCCTGGTAACATGCCTGCCTGGTGCGAAGGTAGCGGACCTCACACGCCACCTAGATAAGGTCTTAGATAGTGCTGGGGAGGAGTCTGCTGTCTTGGTACATGTTGGTACCAATGACATAGGAAAATGTGGTAGGGAGGTTCTGGAAGCTAAATTTAGGCTTTTAGGTAGGAAGTTGAAATCCAGAACTTCCAGGGTAGCGTTCTCCGAAATGCTTCCCGTTCCACGCGCAGGACCCAATAGGCAGGCAGAGCTCCGGACTCTCAATGCGTGGATGAGACAATGGTGCAGAGATGAGGGGTTCGGATTTGTTAGGAACTGGGGAACATTCTGGGGAAAGGAGGGGCTCTTCCGAAGGGATGGGCTTCACCTTAACCGGGATGGAACCAGGCTGCTGGCATTAACCTTTAAAAAGGAGATAGAGCAGCTTTTAAACTAGATAATAGGGGAAAGCCGACAGTCGCCCAAGAGCGCATGGTTCGGAAGAATGTATCCTTGAAGGATACTACAAAAAGCAGAGAGGTTCCAAAAAAGAGTAAAGTAGCCCAAATGCCCTCGAGTATGGAGCAGACAGAACTTAAAGATCCCAAATTACCCATGTCTACCAATAGCCAAATTAATATGAATAAAATACAGTCTCTAAAATGCTTGTATGCAAATGCTAGAAGTCTACAAAACAAGATGGGAGAGTTAGAATATATAGCACTAAACGAGAGGTTAGATATGATTGGAATATCAGAGACATGGTGGAAGGAGGACAACCAGTGGGACACTGTGATACCTGGGTACAAAACTATATCGAAATGATAGAGCTGATCAAATTGGTGGAGGGGTTGCGCTCTATGTTAGAGAGGGCATTGAGTCAGAAAGGATTAAAGTTTTGCAAGAAACAAAATTTGCTGTAGAATCTCTATGGATTGAAATTCCATGTAAAAAGGGGAAGGCGATGGCAGTGGGGGTGTACTATCGTCCGCCTGGCCAGAATGAACAAATGGATGATGAAATGCTCAAAGAAATCAAGGAAGCTAGCAAAAGTTACAGTGCAGTAATAATAATGGGTGATTTCAATTACCCCGGCATCGACTGGGTCAGTGTCACAACAGGACATGCTAGGGAGATAAAGTTCCTAGATGAAATAAATGACTGCTTCTTGGAGCAGCTGGTTCATGAACCGACCAGAGGGGAAGCAATATTAGACCTAGTCCTTAGTGGAACACCAGATGTAGTGCAAGAGATAAGGGTGTTGGGGCCACTTGGCAATAGTGATCATAGCATGATCGCCTTTGATTTAATTAGTGGAGGAGGGATAGTAAGGAAATCCACAGTACTACCCTTTAACTTTCGAAAGGGAGACTATGATAGAATGAGGAAAACAGTTAAGAAAAAACTAAAAGGAGCAGTTGCAAAGGTTAAAGACGTACATCAAGCTTGGGTGTTGTTGAAAAATACTATCTTGGAAGCCCAGACCAGCTGTATTCCACGCTTTAAGAAAAGTGGAAGGAAGTCCAAAAAATTGCCAGCATGGTTTAAAGCTGAGGTCAGAGAGGCTGTTGTTGCCAAAAAAGCATCTTTCAAGAAATGGAAAAAAGAGCCAAATGATGAAACCTGGAAACAGCACAAGCACTGGCAAGTCAAATGCAAGGCATTGATAAGGCAGGCAAAGAGAGAATTTGAGAAGAAGCTTGCTGCGGAAGCAAAAACGCGAAATAAAGACCTTTTCAAGTACATTCGTAGCAAAAAACCCGTGAGAGAGTCAGTTGGTCCATTAGATGATAAAGGGGTTAAAGGAGCACTAAGAGGCGACAAGGCGATAGCGGAGAGACTGAATGAATTCTTTGCTTCGGTCTTTACTGAGGAAGATGTAGGGATGTTACCCACGACTGAAGTGGTATTTAAAGGTGTGGAAGAATTGAAGGAAATATCGATACATCGGGAAGATGTCCTACAACTATTAGATAAACTGAAGAGTAGCAAATCACCTGGGCCGGATGGTATACATCCAAGGGTGTTGAAAGAACTGAAATTTGAGATTGCAGACCTGCTATCAGTAATCTGTGAACTATCATTAAAATCATCTCTAATACCTGAGGATTGGAGGATCGCCAATGTAACACCAATTTTTAAAAAGGGTTCGAGGGGTGATCCGGGAAACTACAGACCGGTGAGCCTGACATCAGTACCGGGAAAAATGGTAGAAACCATCATAAAGAATAAAATTACTCAGCATATAGATAGTCATGACCTAATGGGAGACAGCCAACATGGCTTTAGACAAGGAAGATCTTGTCTTACTAATCTGTTATGTTTTTTTGAAGGAGTGAATAAACAGGTGGACAAAGGTGAGTCGGTTGATATTGTGTATCTGGACTTTCAGAAAGCCTTTGACAAGGTCCCTCATGAGAGACTTTTGGCAAAACTAAAGAGTCATGGGATAGGAGGCAGTGTACTACTGTGGATCAGGAACTGGTTAAAAGATAGAAAGCAGAGGGTAGGGCTAAATGGCCAATTTTCCCAATGGAGAAAGGTGAATAGTGGTGTACCCCAGGGATCTGTGCTGGGTCCGCTGCTTTTTGACATATTCATAAATGACCTGGAAAGTGGAATAACGAGTGAGGTTATCAAATTTGCTGATGACACAAAACTATTTAAAGTTGTTAAAACCCAGGAGGATTGTGGAAAATTGCAAGAGGATCTTGATAAATTGGAAGACTGGGCATCAAAATGGCAGATGAAAATTAATGTGGAGAAGTGCAAGGTTATGCACCTAGGGAAGAACAACCCAAACTATGGTTACACGATGCAAGGTTCCACATTAGGAACCACCACCCAAGAAAAAGATTTAGGCGTCCTTGTGGATACCATGTTAAAACCCTCGGCCCAGTGTGCAGCGGCGGCCAAGAGAGCAAATAGAATGCTAGGTATGATAAGGAAAGGAATGGAAAATAAAACAAAAGATATTATAATGCCTCTATATCGTTCCATGGTGAGACCGCACCTTGAATATTGTGTGCAATTCTGGTCGCCATATCTTAAAAAGGATATAGCAATTTTAGAAAGGGTCAGAGAAGAGCCACCAAAATGGTAAAGGGGATGGAAGGCTACTCCTATGAAGAAAGGCTAAAAAGGTTGGGGCTCTTTAACCTGGAAAAGAGACGGCTGAGGGGAGATATGATAGAAGTCTATAAATTAATGAACGGAGTGGAACGGGTAAACGTAGATCGATTGTTTACCTTATCAGAATATAGAAAGACTAGGGGACATGCAATGAAGCTACAGGGTAAACTATTTAAGACTAATAAAAGAAAATATTTTTTCACTCAACGTGTAATCAAACTCTGGAATTGTTACCAGAGGATGTAGTAAAGGCTGTTAGTGTAGCTGGGTTTAAAAAAGGTTTGGACAAGTTCCTGGAGGAAAGGTCCATAAACCATTATTAAGAAGGGACCCAGGATATCAATGCTTGAACCAATACAAGCATTGTGGAACCTGTGTCCCTTGGGGAAACTGCTAGGTACGTATGACCTAGATTGGCCACTGTTGGAAACAGAATACTGGGCTTGATGGACCTTGGTCTGACCCAGTATGGCATATCTTATGTTCTTATGTTCTTATGAGAACGAGTGGAATGAGACTTCAGCCCATCAGGAGGCGCTTTCCCTCCGACTTCGTAAGCTGCTGCAATAGCCCACTTCACCCATCGAGCGATCGAGGCTTTGGAAGCTGCCTTGCCCTTCTTCGGACCTGCAAACAGAACAAATAACCGATCGGACCTGCGAAAAGGCTTCGTAATCTTCAGGTAACTTTTCAAGACGTGTCCCAGATCCAATCTATGGAGAGAACAATCCATGGGCGAACCGGAAAGATCGGAGAAAATCGGCAACGCCACCGATTAACATGAAAAGCCGATACCACCTTAGGCAGAAACGAAGGCACCGTCCGCAAAAGGACCTTTTCAGGCAAGAATTGAAGATAAGGCTCGCGACAGGAAAGAGCTTGTAAGTCGGAAATCCGTCTGGCCGAACACAAGGCCACTAGGAAGGCTGTTTTCCAAGAAAATTCTTTCACCCAATCCGAGGAAGCCACAGCAAACGGGCGCGACAAGGCCTCCAAAACCAGATTCAAATCCCAAGATGGCACCACCTGCCATAATGGAGGTCTAATAAGCCTGGCCGCTCGAAAAAAACGTTGCACGTCACCATGCGTTGAGACGGCGACCCTGCACCGGACCTCTAAAACAAGTCAGAGCCGTCAAATGCACCTTCAATGTACTGAGAGCCAAGCCCTTATCAAAGCCATCTTGGAGAAACAAAAGCAGTTGCGGTAAAGTAGAAGACATAAGCCAAAGAGTCCGCTGAGTACACCAATCCTCAAAAACCCGCCAGACGCGAACGTATGCTAGCGAAGTCGTGGAACGCTTTGACCGAAGCAAGGTAGCCACTATGGAATCCGAGTAACCTTTATTTATTTATTTATTTATTTATTTCACATTTCTTCTATACCGCGCTATTAAAATCAGCGCGGTGTACATCGAACAAGAATACTGCAATGTATACAAACAACATTGAGTTTACAAAGAACAGGGAATTGAACATGGGAGCGAAACCATAGAAACTAAATACATATTAACTCGAACTATGTACAATACTCTAATGTAATGTAACCTTTGCGTTTTAATCGATGCCCTTCAAGAGCCAAGCCGTAAGCAAGAAGCGATCCACCTGTGGCATGAGAACTGGACCCTGACTTAACAAATTGATCTGGACCGGAAGCCGCCAAGGAGAATCTATCAAGAGCCGCACCAGATCGGCATACCAAGGCCGCCGAGGCCAATCCGGTGCAATGAGAATCACCGTGCCTTGGTGAGTCGCTATACGCTGAATGATCCGTCCCAGCATCGGCCACGGAGGGAACACCTACAGAAGAGCGTCCAAGGGCCAGGGCTGGACTAGCACATCCAGTCCCTCCGACATGTGCTCCCTGCGCCTGCTGAAGAACAGAGGTGCTTTGGCATTGCCGAGAGTGGCCATTAGATCCATCACCGGCCGCCCCCAGCGCAGCTTCAACTCGTGAAAAACCGCCGCGTTCAGCTCCCATTCCCCCGGATCGAGGACATGACGACTGAGAAAATCGGCTTGCACGTTGTCCTTGCCCACTACGTGCGCCGCCGATAACGCCACGAGATGGCACTCCACCCAAACGAACAAGTCCTGGCATTCGAGGAGCAAGGGCACACTCTTGGTACCGCCCTGTCGATTGATATAGGAAACCGTCACCGCATTGTTGGAAAATACTCGAACTGCCGCGCCTTCGATCAAGTGCTCGAAATGACGAAGAGTGAGACGCACTGCCCGGAGCTCTAACCGATTGATCGACCACGAGGCTTCCTCCGGAGACCAGCAACCCTGCGCCACCTGAGACTGACAGTGAGCTCCCCAGCCGGATAGACTGGCGTCCGTGGTCACTAGCACCCACGGCGGATCCTGTAAGGACACCCCTGCCCTGAGATGTGCAGGATTCAACCACCAAACCAGACTTTGACGGACGAGCTCCGGACAGACTAGTCTCCGCGAGAGAGGATGAAGCTGAGGAGACCACCTGGAAAGTAACGCCTGCTGCAGAGGCCTCATATGAGCCCTGGCCCACGGGACCAGATCCAATGTTGCCGCCATGGACCCCAAGAGTTGCAAATAGGTCCACGCCGAAGGAGCCGGACTTAGCAAAAACGTTCGCACCTGCTCCAAGATTTTTAACACCCTGCTCTCTGGCAGAAAGACCAATCCTCGTGTTGTGTCGAAGAAAGCTCCGAGATAAGTAAGTTGCTGCACTGGCTGCAAGTGACTCTTCGCATGGTTGATGACCCAACCTAACCGCTCTAGCAGCTGCACCACCCGAGCCGTCGCCTCGACTGAAGCCGCCCGAGTATCCGCTCTGATTAACCAGTCGTCGAGATACGGATGTACCTGCATGCCGTCCTTCTGCAGAGCCGCAGCCACCACCACCATCAGCTTCGTGAAGGTGCGAGGGGCAGTGGCTAGGCCGAAGGGCAAAGCTCAGAACTGAAAGTGACCCATTGGAAGGGCAAAGGGCGAAGCGCAAAAACTGCTGATGAGCTTCCCTGATGGGTATATGCAGATAAGCCTCCGTGAGATCTATGGCCGAGAGAAACTCTCCCGGACGAACCTCCCAAATAACGGCACGCAGCGTCTCCATGCGAAAATGTGGAACGCGTAAGACACGATTTACATGCTTGAGATCTAGAATCGGACGAAAAGAACCTTCTTTCTTGGGAACCACAAAATAAATCGAGTACCAACCGAAGCCATACTGGTCGCGAGGCACCGGAACTACTGCCTGCAGACTCAACAGGCGCGACAGCGTATCGGAGATTGCCTGCGACTTCGGACCGAGAGGCACAGGGAGACTGTAGAAAAGCGTTTGTCAAAGGGGAAGCGAAATCTAGCGCATACCCCTTTTGAATAATCTCTAGCACCCATTTGTCTGAGGTTATCGTGGTCCAGGCTGAGAAAAATTCCTGCAGACGACCCCCGATAGGAATCGGGGCCTGGACCAGCAAACCTTCATTGCGACTTTTTAGCTGCGGATGGCTGAGCATTAAAGTAGGGCCTACCGAATCCTCGAGCTCCGCAAAAGGAACTTCCGCGAGATCTGAAACAGCCTCTGGGATAGGGGGCAAATCGGGCTCCTCAAAACCTACGAGTATCTTTAACCTGACCACGTTGCCCGGGCAGTCCTCTAGCCGCCTTCGGCTTATCCTCCGGCAAACGACCGCCCTTAGAGTCCCCGAGGTCTTTAACAATCTTCTCCAGAGCCTCCCCAAACAGTAACTTACCCTTATAGGGGAGTCTACTAAGGCGCAACTTAGACGAAACGTTCGCTGACCAATTACGTAACCAAAGAAAGCACCTGGCCGCCACCAGCGAGGCCATAGACTTGGCAGCAATCCGCACCAAGTCATAGAAAGCATCCGCCAAGTAAGCTGCCACTGACTCCAACTTCGCACCTTCCGCCGGAGCCGAAGTCCCTGGATCTGCAGAGACCTCCCCTTGGAGCCAGCAGATGGAAGCTCTGGAGACATACGCACCACAAACAGAAGCCTGCAGCGCAAGAGCGTTCGAATCAAACGCCTGCTTCAAGAGAGCTTCCAACTTACGATCCTGCAGATCCTTAAGTGCCGCTGCACCTTCCACCGGAATCGTGGTCTTTTTAGTCACCGCAGAAACTTAGGCATCCGCAATAAGTCTCTCTCATCCTGCGGAACGGGGTAGAGGCGAGCTAAGGCATGACCACCCCTCAGGGAGGCCTCCGGACACTCCCACTCGGACTCAAACATCTGCTTTATAACCTGATGCACTGGAAAACAGCGTTGTTCGGCTTTAAAGCCCTGCAACAACGGATCCTCCAAAGGCTCCTGAGAACCCGAGGGTAAGAGGAGATTCAAGGCCGCCAAGGACTGAGAAATAAGGGCGCCCAGCTCCTCCTTCCGAAACACATTAGGATCATCGCCCGGCGCTATCTCACCCTCTTCAAGCTCCCCTGACCAAGGATCGACCCATGCATCTGACAGGACTTCTCCGTCCTCCCCCAGCTGGGCATCAGCTACCAGGGGCCCCAAGGGGTCTAAACTTGACGGAGCCGCCAGCCCCGCTAGGGAAGGACCCTCACCAGGATCATCTGCAGCCCGAAGTCCCTCCAAAGTAGGGGAACCGGAGGACCCAGGTTCTGACTGAGAAGACTTCAACAAAAATGCTTTATGCATTGCCAGAATAAACTCTAGCGAAAAAAAGGCAGGTACACCTTCCTGAGCTTCAGGAAGAGCACGGGGAACTTTTACTGCCACCGGAGACTCCTTAGAAGATTTAGATTTGTGCTTTCCAGGCTTCTGAAGGCCCGCGGGAGGAACAGACGGCTCCTTCAAAATGACCACCGTTCCCGCCTTTTCCGTGACTAACAAGGACCGCTCAGAATCAGAGGAGAGCTTGCCTTCCACCCCTATCCAAACAGAACTCCCGGAAGAAAAAACAACCGCGATCCGGTACTCTCAAAAAACGGCGAAATCACTTCCCCACACAGCCACGAAAACGAAACCGAGCGGAAGGCAAGCGTCTCCCCGCAGCACAAGCTCACCTGAGTGAAGCAAACAGCGCGGCCCGAAGATCTATGTCCTGCTGCTAGCGGGAGTGCGATCACTCGGCGGCAGAGAATGATAGAGGTTAACTGGGGCTCCCAGAACCAAACTATCGAGGAAGATGCAGACGCCTGAGGAAAGGCAGGCTCTACCACCCTCCACCCCCTAGACAGGCAGGCAAGGGCCGTCTACACCGCTACAGGAGCTGTTTCTACTTTTTCCGTTATTAAAAATAGATCCTCAAGAAGCCCCTGAGAATATAGCCACTATCAGCCCTGCTAGGACCAAAGCGCTATATAACCTAGGGAAACAAAAACAACAAATTGAATCTTTGACAGGGAGATGGCTAACATCAATTCTCTTCAGCTGCTGAGGACTGAAAGACTGGAGTATTGACCTCAGGGGGAATGGCTTAGGCTCTCAAGAAAACTTGAAGTATTCAGTCCTCAGCTGCTGAAGGGGATTGACTACCCTAGCGTTTCCCTGGACTGGCCCGGAGAAGTGATAAGGAAACATAGTTTGGACTGTTCTTTCCTAGGTGCATAACTTTGCACTTGTCCACATTAATCTCATCTGCCATTTTGACATCCATTCTTCCAATTTATCAGTCCTCTTGCAATTTTTCACAATCCTCTTATAATTTTTAACAACTTCAAATAATTTGGTGTCATCTGCAAATTTGATTACCTCACTTGTTATTCGCATTTCCAGGTCATTTACAAATATGGTAAAAAGCAGCAGACCCAGCAGAGATCCCTGGGGTACTCCACTATTCACCTTTCACCATTGGTAAAATTAGCCATTTAGCCCTTACCTCTTAACCAGTTCCTGATCCACAATACACTGCCATGACTTTTGAATTTCGCCAACTGTGGAATCTCTCATGAGAGACCTTGTCAAAGGCTATCTGAAAATACAGATACACTATATCGACCGGCTCACCTTTGTCTACCTGTTTATTCACACCTTCAAAAAAAAAAAATAACACAGATTACAAAGACAAGACCTTCCTTGGCTAAAGCCATGTTGGCTCTCATATTCAGTGATTTTGTTCTTTATAATGGTTTCTATCATAGTAACATAGTAAATGACAGCAGATAAAGACCAGCATGGTCCATCCAGTCTGCCCAGTATTCAGTTTATTTTGATTTTATCCTGTTGCTGTAAAGTGATCCACTGTGTCTGCCCCATGCCATTTTGAATTCCGTCACTGTATTTGCCCCCACCACTTCCATCGGGAGAGTATTCCAAGCATCCACCACCCTTTCAGTGAAAAAGTATTTTCTGACATTTCCTTTCAATTTACCACCTTGCAGCTTCATGTCATGCCCTCTAGTTTTACAGCTTCCCCGTCTTTGGAAGAGGTTTGTTTGTTCATTACTTCTCTTTTAAGTATTTAAAGATCTGAATCATATCTCCCCTATCCCTCCTCTCCTCCAAAGTGTACATATTTACATCTTCAAGTCTCTTCTCATAAGGCTTCTGACGCAGGTTCCAAATCATTTTGGTCGCCTTCCTCTGAAGAGTTTCCAGTCTTTTTACATCCTTTGCAAGATACGGTCTCCAAAACTGAACACAGTATTCCAAGTGAGGCCTCACCAGTGACTTATACAGTGGCATTAGTACCTCTTCCTTTCTGCTGGTAATTCCTCTTTGTATGCAGCCCAACATCCTCCTGGCTTTTGCCACTGTCTTGTCGCACTGTTTTGCCACCTTGAGATCTACAGAAATAATCACACCAAGGTCTTTCTCCTGATCTATGCACACCAATCTCTCTCCCCCTATCGCGTACATTTCCCCTTGGATTTCTGCTACCCAAGTGCATGACACTGCATTTCTTTGCATTAAATCTTAATTGCCAAGCATTAGACCATTCTTCCAGCTTTGGTAGATCTTTCCTCATGTTAATCACTCCCTCGGGGGAGTCCTCTGTTGCAAATTTTCATGTCATCTGCAAAAAGACAGACCTTTCCATTTTGCCTGGTACTGACATCAGGCTCACCAATCTGTAGTTTCCCGGATCACCCCTGGAACCCTTTTTAAAAATTAGTGTTACACTGGCCATTTGTCAGTCTTCAGGTATTACAGATGATTTTAATGATAATTCACAGATTACTAATAGTAGGTCTGCAATCTTATATTTCAGTTCTTTCAATGCCCTCTGATGTATGCCATCTTTAGTTTATCAAATAATTGTAATATATCCTCCCGGCTTATAAATATATCTTTCAATTCTTCTGATGCATCAACTTCAAATACCATTTAAGCCATGGGTAGCTTCCTAACATCATCTTCAATAAAAACCAAAGTAAAGAATTAATTCAGTCTCTCCACTATGGCCTCGTCCTCTCTTAGTGCCCCCTTTACTCCTCTATCATCTAATGGTCCAACTGGTTCTCACAGGTTTTTGCTACAAATATACTTGAAAATTTTCTTATTATGCATTTTTGCTTCCACAGCCAGTTTCTTTTTTCAAATTCTCTCTTTGACTGCTTTATCAATGTCTTAAATCTAACTTGCCAGTGCTTATGTCATTTCCAGTTTTGGTCATTTGTCTCCTTTTTCCATTTCCTGAAAGATACCTATTTGGCAACAACAGCCTCTCTGACCTCACCTTTAAACCATGCTGCCAAGTTTTTGGATTTCCTTTCACTTTTCTTAAAGCGTGCTATACATCTGGTCTGGGGTTCCAAGATAGTATTTTTAAACACCACCCATGGAGACGTTTGCCTGATTTGTTTCCTGGATCCGGTGGTGCTGTGCAGAGGAGGAGCCTGTGATCCCGCCCACTCTCGGCCGCTATTTCAACGTCGGCCCAGCTTCCCTCCGGTGAGACGCTTGCCTGATTTGTTTCCTGGATCCGGTGGTGCTGTGCAGAAGAGGAGCCTGTGATCCCGCCCACTCTCGGCCGCTATTTCAACGTCGGCCCAGCTTCCCTCCGGTGAGACGCTTGCCTGATTTGTTTCCTGGATCCGGTGGTGCTGTGCAGAGGAGGAGCCTGTGATCCCGCCCACTCTCGGCCGCTATTTCAACATCGGCCTACCGCGGTACGCGACCCGCGGTTGCGTACCCGTGGGTGCGTGCCCGAAGGGGCGTGACCAAAGGGGCAGGCCACGCCCCTTTGGAGCCCCTTCGGAGTTTTGAGGAGCTTCCTACACGGCCTCATGGGCCGGCGGAGAAAAAAGACCTTTCCTACTACCCCTGCTAAGGTTGGAAACTTGTGGGACCAATGGATTGTCATCTCTTGGGTCCTGGAGCAACAGCCTTGGAGAAAGATCAGTCGGGGGCGTCCGTGAGTACTGTGTTTGATTCGTCCTCAAGTACGCTGGGGGTTGCCCATCCCGAGGAGGAAGTAATGTCGAAGGGTTCTCTGGTCCAGGAGAGTGTACCCGGGTCAGGTTTCCCAGATAAAGCTGATCAGGAACTCTCAGTTTTGCCGATATCAAGAGAACAGAGAGTTAAAATGCCTTCCCCTGTTATATTTTCTTCTGTTCCCCCGCAGGCGGTTGCGCCTGCGGAGGTTTCCTTAAAGGATATTTGGGAACTTTTAGTGCGTATGGAAGGTTCCGTTCGCACTTCTTTTTCCCAGGTTGAGTCTTTTTCAGGGGAGGTGGTGCAGAAGCTCTCTGAGCATGATGAATTGTTGATTAAAAATAAGAAGTCCTTAACTAAAGTGGAAGGTCGTTTTGATGTTTTAGAGGCATCTGCTTCTTCTTTTATTAGAGATAGTGCTACAATTCACCATCAATTGGAAGCTCTTGAAAACACTAATCGTTCTAGGAATTTACGTTTTCTTAATTTTCCCTGTACTCATTACCTTTCTCCTTTGATTTTGTTGCATAAGTACTTTAAAGAGATTTTGCTAATTGATGATGTAGATGCTATAAAGTTTTCCTCAATTTACTATATACCTTTGCGCTCTAAGAATAAAACTTCTTCTCCAGGGGTAGATCAGGAAAGAGGTCCCCAAGGTGCAGAGTCCCTAGACCTTTCTCAGTTTTTGGAATCATCCATCGATGTGATTCCGCAGCGTGCCACTTTGATAGTTTCCTTTCTTTCTCTTCAGGATAAAAATCTGATTTTGAATTTGTATTTTAAAAAGAAAAATCAAATGTTTTGTGGCGAGCTTATTCAGATATTTCCGGATGTGAGTCGGACTACTCAAGTCCGGAGGAAGGCTTTTTTGGCTTTAAAGGAGCAGACTCTGGCCATTGGGGCCACCTTCTTTTTGAAATACCCGTGCAAATGTATTTTGGTCTTAGATGGTGTTAAGTATGTTTTTCTAGAGGTCGGACAACTTGAGGCTTTTCTGTCCGCTAAAGAACCTGTATGAGTTGATTATTTTCTTGTCTTTCTCTTCATGTATATTGGGCTATTTAGTTTTTGGATCCTTGTACTTTAATTTGTCTTGTTATAGGCAAGTGTTTCCTTGATGTGGACTTAATTGTATTCTTGCTTTATTTTTCAATAAAGATGTTTAAAAATGAAAGAAAAAAAAAAACCACCACCCATACTTTATGTAAATCTTTAACCTTTGCAGCTGCTCCTTTAAGTTCTGTTTTGTTTTTTTGTTGTTGTGTTTTTAACTATTTTCTTCATTTTATCATAGTCTCCCTTTTGAAAGTCAAAAGGTAGTACTGTGGATTTCCTTGCCATCCTTCTTCCATTTATTAAATCAAAAGCGATCATGCTATGATCACTATTGCCAAGTGGCCCCAACAACCTTATCTCTTGCACTAGATCTGGTGTTCCACTAAGGACTAGGTCCAAAATGGCTTCCCCTCGTCGATTCATGAACCAGCTGCTCCAAGAAGCAGTCATTTATTTCATCTAGAAACTTTCTCTCCCTAGCATGTTCTGCCATGACACTGACCCAGTTGATACTGGGGTAATTGAAATTACCCATTACACAGGTACACTAAAAAAATTTTTTTTTAAACTGCCTCTAATGTTTCGATTGATTTTTACGTTTTTTGGTGCGCTGAATCCAAATCTGGTAACCAATTTGCTCCATCACGTACAGATTTTTTACTACATTGGGTTAGCAGTTTGAGGTGAACGTTTCAGATTGAGTGCGATCGAGATAAAAGTTTCTTGGATGAATTCTTTATACTAATTGTTTAGTAGTTATTCAAATAAGAATAAAGAAAATTGTAACAAGGCAGCACATAAGAATAGAGTAATGTCAACAAAACACATTGTGATGGTAGCAAAATTGTCTGCACTTAAAACAGCCACATACATGTGCACAAACATTGAGCATATAAGAGCGAGGTTAGACACAAAGCAAAGCAAAGAAATGTGCAAAAAATGTTGTACAGGTATGTATGTAAGAATAGAAAACGCAAACCGCACCATTGCAATACATGAAGACAAACACCCGATGGTGTGAAAATAAAATTCTAATAAATGAGATCCGACACTGTGGTAATAACTAGCAAATTTTTATTTCAAAGTTTAGTAAAAACACGATATTTATCAACACAGTTTAGATTTTAAAGTCATTCTTGGGTCAATCAATCTCCTGGTGGGCCCGTTTCTTCTTCCCCCGAATGCTTCTCTTGGTGCGCTGCTTGGCGTATTTTTCATCTGGGGTTTCCCGCAGCAGCAACCAGCAGAAATCAGCCATCATAGTGGTGTTCCATCTTCCTTGGTACCTTCTCTCTGCGTCCTTGATGTCCTGGTGAAACCTTTCACCTTGTTCTTCACTGTACGCCCCCAAGTTTTCGGGAAAGTAGTTCACATGGGAGTGCAAGAAATGGACTTTCAGGCTCATGTTACAGCCTTGTTCTTTGAAGGCATTGAGCATCCTGGCAACAATATCCTTATAGTTCTCATCCCGCCTGTTCCCCAAGAATTTGAGAACAACATCCTTGAAGGAATCCCAGGCTTCTTTTTCCTTCTCAGACATCGTTTCAGCGAATGCTCCATCTGAAATGAGTTTCCTTATATCAGGGCCAACAAACACTCCTTCCTTTAGCTTTGCTTCAGAAAGTCGGGGGAACTTTGAGCAAAAGTACCGAAAGCACTCACCATCTTTTGGAAGGGACTTGATGAATTGCTTAATGAGACCCAACTTAATGTGGAGAGGTGGTAATAGAATTTTATCACGAGGTACCAAGCTCTCATGAAGAACATTTTTCTCACCGGGTCTCAAATACTCCCGAATTGGCCAGTCTTTTTTCCCCCAGTGTAGGTCGCGGGCCCGGCTATCCCACAAGCAAAGGAAGCAGGGATATTTGGTGAAATCGGATTGCTGCCCTAATAGCATGGATAGAATGTTAAAGTCTCCACAAATCATCCACTTATGCTCATCATAATGAATCTTCTGAAGAATCAGGGCCAAATTCTCGTATTTTTCTTGGAGAATAACAGAGTGAGCAATAGGAACTGAAGCGAATGTGTTGCCATTATGAAGAAGAACACCTTTTATGCTGTCTTTTGACGAAGCAATGAACAGCCGCCATTCAGCAGGATCATACTTGAGTTTAAACTTTTCCATCACTCCGTATATATCGTTGCAAAATACCAAATCTTCCTCTTTGCTGAAATACTTCAAAAATTGTGTCTCGCGGTTGCGGTAGCAATAAAAAGTTGTTCCTGGTGACAATAGATTTTTCTGTTTAAGTCAAGAACCTAGCAGTTGGGCAGCATCTTTTGGGAGTCCTAAATCCCAGACTAAATCATTCAATTCAGCTTGAGAGAAAAGTTCAGGTTTCGCATCTGGTTCAGTTTCAAACTCGGAAGTACTGGACTCATCGGGGAAAAGCCATCTGATGAGTCTCATCATGATCAGAACCGTCCACACAAATATGATCCAAAGATTTTGGTGGTTCAGGCACAGGTACTTCGTTGTTATGAGGCATAGGCCTAATTGCTGAGGGAAGGTTGGGGTAACTTATTACGTTCTTATTTTTACGTTGTATCCCTTCACAATGCAAGAGCAAAAATAGCAGTCACTGCTGTGGTCTCTTTGTTCACGCCACATCATAGGTATTCCGAAACGAAATGCTTGTTTTTTACCTTTCATCCTTAAGCGTAGATCTTCCTCACATGTCTTGCACACTTTGTGAGGAGCCCACGGTTTGTCTTGATCGCCTAACTTCAAACCGAAATAGGCGAAATATACTTTTTTAATAAATGCAGAAATGTTCCTCTGCCACTTTTTCACGGTATATTCCCCACAAATAAAACAAAAACTGTCCGGAGAGTTGACGCAACCTCTGGCTCTGTGAGCCATCACAAATACACAGCACTGCAAACTACAACTGTAGTGAACCACTTCGGAATAAAGCTGGATTACGACTGAGCAAACAAAAGGTGGTAATGAACTTGCAAGAAACTGAAATTTGACAGGAACGTTCATGTCGCAACCACCGTGTTTTGAGCGAGCAAACTAGGCGAGGCGAACAGGAAAGAACATGCGCCAGCGCGAGTACTGGATTTAGCCCCCCGCCTCCCAATTGTCCTGTTAATGTATAAAATGAATACAAAACACTCTAAAATATCATGAAGGAGTGTTTCTAGTTAGTTAACCATTACAACCTCTATTTTGGGCCAAGAAAATAAACTGCAGTCAGCTAAAAAGAAATTATGTGAACATTCCTTATATGGGTAAGAAATCTAATTTTGCAAGAAAACGTGATGTGATGGAACATTTTGGCTATTTTTCCTGGATTCAGCACCCCAAAATCTATAGGAATCAGTTGCAAAACTGGAGGCAGTTTTTTGGTAGTGTACCTGTGTTATTATTACTGTGCTGTAACTTTTGTTAGCTTCCCTGATTTCTCTGAGCACTTCATCATCCATTTGTTCATTCTGGCCAGGCGGTCAATAGTACACACCCACTGCCATCGCCTTCCCCTTTTTACATGGAATTTCAAATCCATAGTCTATTTTGTTTCCGCAAAACTTTAATCCTGAGACTCAATGCCCTCTCCATCAGAATGCAATCCTTACCCAATTTGATCTACTCTATCATTGCGATATAATTGGTACCAAAGGTATCATAGTGCCCCACTGGTAGTCCTCCTTCCACCAGGACTCAGATAGTGTAGTTACTCACCTGTAAAAGGTATTCTCCAGGGACAGCAGGAATCAGTTTTCACATATGGCTGATGTTGGCACCAATGGAACCCGCATGGTAACCGCTCCTCAGCTTTCAAAGAAAGCTTTTGGGATATGTACCACGCATGTATGGTCCCCTTCCCGCCTAAGGGTGCCATCTTGCCTCAGTATGACATCATAGCATAAGACGACAAAAGGAAAAGCAACTCCAGGGGGAGGAGGGAGGGTTGTGAGGATCATTTCTTGCTGTTTCCAAAGTATACCTTTTACAGGTGAGTAACTACACTTTCTCCGGAAACAAGCAGGAAGTCAGTCCTCACATATGGGACTCCCCAACTACAGGCTACCGAAAAACCATGGTTGACCAGAAAAGGTGAGCCATGAGAAGCAGCAATTGAGTTGAGAGACAACAGACCCTCGAACAGCCCAGGTGTCCATAGAGGAACCAGTACTTCAGTAGTCTGAACACACCAAAGGACAGGAGTTAACCTTACACCCCAAACAAATGACTGAGAACTGTCTGGCCAAAGGCACTGTCCCAGCATGACTCTCTCTCCAGGCAATAATGAGCTGCAGAAGTGTGGACTGAGGACCAGGTGGCAGCCCAGCATATCTCCATCAAAGAGACAGAAGGCAGGTTCACCACAGAGGTCGCTGTGAAAGCGTAGTTACTCACCTGTAACAGGTGTTCTCCAGGGACAGCAGGAATCAGTCCTCACATATGGGTGACATCGGTGCCGACGGAGCCCTCATGCGGCACAATCCCCAGCTTTCAAAGAAAGCCTTTGGGATTCCATCACCCATGCGCGGTCCCCTTCCCGCCCAGGGTGCCATCTTGTTCAGTCAAATGACATAGCTAAAAAGACAGCAAAATGAACAAAATATAATAATAGGACTGCAACTCCAGGGGAGGAGGGAGGGTTCTGAGGACTGATTCCTGCTGTCCCTGGAGAACACCTGTTACAGGCGAGTAACACCGCTTTCTCCAGGAACAAGCAAGAAGTCAGTCCTCACATATGGGACTCCCTAGTTATAGACTACCGAGAACCCATAACTAAAAAATAGGCTCCCTCTAGAAGAGCCGCAGCAGCCATGGTAGGAGTTCAACAGAGAATGTAACACTCCGGTAGCCTGACACCAAAGGGTTGGAGGGTAGGAGTTGCCTAAACCTCATACAGGTTACGGAGTACAGCCTGGCCGAAAGCACTGTCCCGTTGGGACTCCCTATCCAGGTAGTAATGGGCCACAAACGTCTGGCTTGAAGACCAGGTGGCGGCCCGGCAGATGTCTGCCAGCGGAACAGAGCCACTGATGCCACCTTAGCCCTAATCCGGTGAGCCGTGACTTGACCCTGCAACGGGAGATCGGCCGCCCTGCATGCCCAGGCGATACAAGCAGTCACCCAAGTGGACAAGGTACACTTGGAGACAGGCATCCCCAGCTTACTGGGGTCATAAGAGACGAAGAGCTGAGATGCCCTTCTATGTCCCCGCGTACGCTCCATGTAGAAGGCCAAAGCCCTCTTACAGTCCAGGGTGTGCAGGATTGCTTCTGCCCGACTGGCATGCGGCCTGGGAACGAAGGTCAGAAGTACCACCTCCTGGTTGAGGTGGAACAAGGAGACTACTTTCGGAAGGAACTTGGGGTGAGTGCGAAGCACCACCCTGTTCCTATAGAACCGTGTGTACGGTCTATCGGAAAACAGAGCCTGCAGCTCACTCACTCGTCTGGCCGACGTGAGAGCCACCAAGAAAAGCACTTTCCAAAAGAGGAAGCGGAGATGGCAGGTAGCCATCGGCTCAAAAGGTGGGCGAGTAAGCTGCTCTAAGACCACATTCAAATCCCATTCGGTCGCCGAAGGGTGAACTGGGGGTTTCAGCAGAAATAAAACCTCTCAGGAACCTGGACACCAAAGGGTGCACAGATGGAGGTTGTCCTTCCACTGGGGAGTGGTGTGCTGATAAGGCACTAAGGTGGACTCGGACAGAGTTTGACTTGAGGCCTAAATCTGAGAGGTGGAGCAGATACTGCAATACCACCGACACTTGGCAATAGAAAGGGTTTTCTGCCTGTTTATTACACCACACCTCAAACCTATACTTGAACGCATAGATTTTTCTAGTCGATTGCCTTCTTGAGACTAACAGTACATCCTCTACATTTTTAGGGAGGAGAAGTGGTACGAGAACTACCCTTTCAGCAATCATGCCATCAGGTTGAGAGACCTGAGGCTGGGATGCAGGAGAGTGTCCCCCTCCTGCAACAGGAGGTTGGGGTGCAATCCCAGAGGAATCGGGGCCTCTGCCGCCAGTTGAAGCAGCAGAGGAAACCATGGCTACCTCAGCCACCTGGGAGCTACCAGGATGACCGAGGCCTTGTCCTGAAGAATCTTGAATAGAGTCCGAGCCACCAGGGGCGTGGGAGGAAATGCATATGATATTAGGAAAACATCTGCAGCCACCCTGCTTGGATGTGGCTGTCTAGAGCAGAAGCGGGACAACTGGTGATTCTGTGGGCTCGCAAACAGATCCATGGATGGACGCCCCCAGCACTGGAACAGCTGCTGGATTATACTGGGATCCAGTTGCCACTCGTGAGGCTGCAGGATTCTGATGAGCTTGTCGGCTAAGAAGTTTTCTTGACTTGGCAAGTAAACTGCTTTGAGGTACATACCTTGGCTGACTGCAAACGAGAAAGGTCCAGGGTCTCTTGAAAGAGGATGTGAGACCCTGTGCCCCCCTGCTTGTTCACACAGAACATTGCCACTTGGTTGTCCATCTGAATTAGGACAGACTGATGAGCCAGGGTTTGACAGAAGGTCCTTAGAGCTAGGCAGATAGCTCGAAGCTCTAGGAGATTGATCTGTTGTGTGCTCTCCTGTGGAGACCACACACCCCAAGTGCACAATTCCTGGCAATGGGCTCCCCAGCCCAGCAAGGATGCATCTGTAGTCAGCACTCTCGTGTGCAGGGAAGGCTGGAAAGGCACTCCCCCCCAGTAGGCTGCGTGGTTAAAGCCACCATGTCAACAACTTCACCAGTCGCTTGGACACCTTTATGCTGTCTCTGAGTCGGCCTGTGGCCTGTGTCCACTGGTCCCTGAGGCACCACTGAGCTGTTCTCATGTGGAGGCGGGCATTGGGTGTCACATGTACCGTGGCAGCCATGTGACCAAGAAGGCAAAGAAAGTGTCTTGCTGAGATCTGTGATCTACGACTCACTTGCTGCAACAGGGCCACAAGTCTCTGTGCTCTGTCTTCCGGTAGATGAGCCCTTGCTTGAAGGGTGTCTAATCTTGCTCCTATGAACTCCAGTCCCTGAGAGGGAACCAAAGTGGACTTTGTGTAATTTATCACAAACCCTAGGTGCTGTAGCAAATGGATGGTGCGAGACGTGGCCTGTTGGGCCTCCAGAGCTGACTGGGCTCTGATGAGCTAGTCGTCCAAGTAGGGGAAGACAAATACCCCATGATTTCTCAGGAAGGACGCCACCACCGCTAGGCACTTTGTGAACACCCTGGGTGCAGAGGCTAGGCCTGTACTGGAAGCACCCTGTACTGGAAGTGGTTTCCTCCCACCACAAATTGCAGATATTGTCTGTGGTCTGGATGAATGAGGATGTGTGTATAAGCATCCTTTAGGTCTAAGGAACATAGCCAGTCTCCCTGGCAGAGCTAAGGCAGCAATATTCCAAGGGAAAGCATCTTGAACTTTTTCCTCACCAGGAACTTATTTAAGTTGAAGGGCAAGTTCTCTTTGGTATCAGGAAGTACCTGGAGTAGAAGCCCTTCCCCTGCAGGTTCTACTGCCTGATCCTCGAGAAGACCCGCTACCTCCCTTAAGAGGAGGTCCCTGTGAAGAGGGGGTCTGAAAGGCTCCCCTTGAAAGTAAGAGGGAGGTGCCTGGGTGAGATGTAGCAGATAGCCCACCTGGACTATCTGGAGAACCCAGGTATCTGTTGTGATGGCTGGTCACCTCTGGGCATACAGGGTCAGCCTTCCTCCTGTGCATGGCCTTGCTTCCTTGGAGAGAGAGACTATGCTCTGGGAGTCAAAAACTCCCTCCAGGCTGGGCCTGGGCCGGAGCCAGTGCATGGGGCTTGGGGGCTTTTTGCTTAAGCAGGCCATGCCCCTGTCCCTTGGCCTGCTGCCCCTTTTTGGGGAGCTGGGGAGGCCTGATATGTGGGGTAGTTGCAGTAAGCAGTACCTTTTCTCGGGAAAAAGGGCTTCTTACCCAAGCCTTTCTTCTTAGAAGGGGTAGAAGTCTTCTTCTCAAGTCTTGTCTGGGTCAGGTACTCGGACTCGATCTCGGCAGCCTTCTCTGTCATGGGCTTGCCAAAGAGGTTTTCACCCCAGCAAGGAACATCGACCAACTTGTCCTGCACCCATGGCTCCAGGTCAGATGACTGTAGCCATGCCTGGCAGTGTGCACCGATGCCGGCCACAGCTACCCGGGCTGGCGCCTTGAAGCCGTCATAGGCTGCTCGAGTCAAACTTCGAGCACTCCCGGATCCCAGAGGACAAAGCTTTGAAGCGCTGCAAAGGTCCCTTGGAAAGACCAGCTGAGAACCCGGCAATTTCCTTTGCCAGGTCTTGTAGATACATGCCCATTTATAGCTGGTATGTCTGGATTTGGCATGACAGCACTGAACCCTGGTAGCACTTCCTGCTGAGGGCATCCATGTTGTGGGCCTCCCGGCAAGGAGGCACCGAGGAGTGCATCTTCTGGCTCTTGAGCTGGCGCATGGCCGATTCCACAACCATGGAGCTGTGCGGCAGTTGTGCTTTTTGGAACCCATGGCTCTTGCAAACTCGATAGATGGAATCGATTCACCTGATGAGCACCAGAATCGAGGCCGCTGTCTCCCACATGCGGAGCATCAGCCTTTCCAGAATGGGAGGCACCGGTACAGTAAGGGCTTCCCGAGGGGGAAGTCATACTGGAGGATCTCGAGCTCTTCAGCTTGAGGCTCCTCCTCAGCCTCCGCCAGGAATGACAAAGCCTTTGCCATGTCCCGGACGAAGTCTGAGAACCAGGTGTCTTCCGGGGGGGGGCCTTCTCCGAAACTCAGAACCCAGGGAATCCGAGGGAATGCACTTGGTCCGGTGGGTGTCTGGCGACGCCTCGTCCTCTGTTTCCCAACCAGACCCCTCCAAGGAGGAATCGCACGGCTCCAGCCTTGAGGGCTTTGGTCTCGACCGCCCCGACGCCGGTGGAATTGGCGTTGACGACCTCGGTCCCAAAACGAAAGGTCGAGAGGGACCTCGGCTGAGGATCGACTCGAGACCTTAATGACTTGAGGATCGGCTCAGCCTCCGGGGTCGACTTCGACGTCCTGGTGATCAGTGCAGATGGACCCGTGAGACCGGCTATCAGTGCCTACTGCTGGTCCATGAAAGCAGCCATGCTGCGCTCCAAGGCCGCCCATCCTGAGACCGAGCTCAGGAGGTTCCACAGACGCCGGCTCTCCAGGAGGAGAGTCCACAACGAGGACAGTGCTTTTACCTGCCTCGGTGTCTCCGGATCCTTACGAGGGAGTTTTGCAGGCCTCTCCGACTCAGAGGATCCGGGGCGGTGGACTGGGCTCTGCGACCTATCCCGCGAGGGACCAGGCCGCTCGGAGTCATCTGAGGACACCGCCCTCACGGATTTTTTCTTCCTCCAGTGTTCTCGTGAGGGAGACCCCCTTTTCGGAGGACACTAGACGCTGCTCAGGGTCAGAGAGCTCCCGAGATGTTGAGGCCTCCGATGAGGTCCAGGCCCGGGCAGGTGTGGACTTGGGAAAAATCCTATCATGTTGCTGCTGTCTGCTCCTCAAGGCCTTGGAAGACATTTTCTTACACAGGTCACAGACCTTCGGGTCGTGGTCGGGCCCGAGGCAACAGAGGTAGCAGTCATGTGTGTGGGTGAGAGACATTAACCTCGTACACCAATCACACTTTTTAAACCTGCTGGCAGCCATTGGGGGAAAAAGGGCCCTGTGAGGTCAAAGAACCAGACTGCCAGCTAAAAGGAAAAAAAGAGCGCAAACGCTAGTCTCTAATGACAAAAAATGAAAATTTGAACTGGACTCAATACCAGTGTACTGAGCAGAGGCAGGAAGGGGAACCAGCATCGAACCGGTTAGGCAGAAAAGTAATTTTATGGCTTTTTTTAAACACTTTTTTTGCGAGGGAACTTGGACGACGTCCGTTGGGCTCCGTGGAAAAAAGGAGTCTGAGCAAGATGGCACCCTTGGGCGGGAAGGGTACCGCGCATGTGTGATGCAATCCCAAAGGCTTTCTTTGAAAGTTGGGGATTGCTCTGCATGAGGGCTCCGTCAGCGCTGACGTCACCCATATGTGAGGACTGACTTCCTGCTTGTTCCTGGAGAAACGGCACTCAAGCAAAAGACCAGCTTGATCATAGGCAAAAGCAAGGTGGTCCGCTACCCAGGTGGACATAAGAACATAAGATATGCCATACTGGGTCAGACCAAAGTCCATCATGCCCAGAATCCTGTTTCCAGCAGTGACCAATCTAGGTCATACGTACCTAGCAGATTCCCCAAAAGACATAGGCTCCACAATGCTTGTATTGGGTCAAGCATTGATATCCTGGATCCCTTTTTAATAATGGCTTATGGACCTTTCCTCCAGGAACTTGTCCAAACCTTTTTTAAACTCACAGCTACACTAACAGCCTTTACTACATCCTCCGGTAACAAATTCCAGAGTTTGATTACACGTTGAGCGAAAAAATATTTTATTTTGTCTGTCTTAAATAGTTTACCCTGTAGCTTCATTGCATGTCCCCTAGTCTTTCTATATTCTGATAATGTAAACAACTGATCTACGTTTACCCATTCCACTCTGTTCATTAATTTATAGACTAATATCATATCTCCCCTCAGCCGTCTCTTTTCCATGTTAAAGAGTCCTAACCTTTTTAGCCTTTCTTCATAGGGGTATCCTTCCATCCCCTTTACCATTTTGGTGGGAAGACTGTGCAGAGAAGAGCCACCAAAATGGTAAATGGGATGGAAGGATACCCCGATGAAGAAAGGCTAAAAAGGTTAGGGCTCTTTAACCTGGAAAAGAGACGGCTGAGGGGAGAAATGATATTAGTCTATAAATTAATGAACGGAGTGGAATGGGTAAATGTAGATAAAAATTGGTGTTAGGTTCGCCATCCTCCAATCTTCAGGTATTAGAGATGATTTTAATGATAGTTCACAGATTACTAATAGCAGGTCTGCAGGTCTCATATTTCAGTTCTTTCAACACCCTTGGATGTATATCATCCGGCCCAGGTGATTTGCTACTCTTCAGTTTATCTAATAGTTGTAATACATCTTCCCAATGTATCAATATTTCCTTCAATTCTTCCACACCTTTAAATACCACTTCAGTCATGGGTAACATCCCTACATCTTCCTCAGTAAAGACCGAAGCAAAGAATTCATTCAGTCTCTCCGCTATCGCCTTGTCACCTCTTAGTGCCCCTTTAACCCCTCTATCATCTAATGCACCAACTGACTCTCTCAAAGGTTTTTTTGCTACAAATGTACTTGAAAAAGTCTTTATTACGCATTTTTGCTTCCGCAACAAGCTTCTTCTCAAATTCTCCCTTTGCCTACCTTATCAATTCCTTGCATTTAACTTGCCAGTGCTTGTGCTGTTTCCAGTTTTCATCATTTGACTCCTTTTTCCATTTCCTGAAAGGGTGCATTTAGAGACCACTGCCTCCAACCGACTTGGGTCTTAGGAGACAGAACGCTGAGAAACGGCAGTGGTCCTGGGTATACCGCAGGTAGAAGACTAGCATCCACTTACAGTCCAGCGTGTGGAGAACGGCCTCCGCCCTGCTGGTGTGAAAGAAAGAAGGAAGCACCAGCCTGCTGGTGTGAAAGGAAGTAGGAAGCACCGGCCCTGCTGGTTAAGGCCAAACGAAGACACCACTTTGGGTAGAAACTTGGGATGCGTGTGGAGCATGACCCTGTACCCTCAGAACTTAGTGTACGGTGATTCTGTCACCAATGCCCGAAGCTCGCTGACTATGTGAGCAGAGGTGAGTGCTACAAGGAACACAACTTTCCAGGAGGGATACTTGAGGTAGCAGAAGTCGAGAGGCTCAAAAGGCTTGGAGAGCATGACATTAAGGTCCCACTCCGCTGCCAATGGGCAGCTTTGACAGGAGGCGGCCCCTCAGGAAGCGAAACACAGGGGATTGAGCAGAGGGGCTTGCCCTCAATCAGATGGTGGTGCGCCGCAAGGGCGCTGAGGTGCACCCTAATACAGTTAGGTTTCAGCCCTACTTGAGACAGGTGTATTCAGTACTGCAACACCAGCTAGACGGAGCAGAAGGGATTGATCAACCTTTCCGCACACCAGACCAAGAACCTCCACCACTTTAAGACGTACGCCCAATGGGTGGAGGTTTTACAGGAGGCCAGAAGGACCTCTTCCACCCCACTGGAGAGATTGAGAAGGACCAAGGCTACCCTTTCAGCAGCCAGGCTGTGAGTGTCAGGGACCCCAGGTTGGGGTGCCGGAGAGAGCCCTCCTCCTGTGTGAGGAGGCCTGGGTCACACCCTAGGTGAACCGGGAGCGCTGTGGACAGGCAGAGAAGCAGGGGAAACCATGGTTGCTTGGCCCATCGTGATGCCACCAGAATCATTGTGGCCTTGTCACACTGGACCTTTAAGAGTGTCTTGGCAATCAGCAGCTTGGGTGGGAAAGCATAAAGGAGGCCCTCCGCCCATGAGATCAGGAATGCATCCCCCGCCACCCGGGTGGGGTGCGGCTGCCAGGAACAGTAACAGAGCAAGCTGGGCATCAGCTGCACTGGCAGAAGAGGCCCACCTAAGGGAGCCCCCAGCACTGAAATAACAGTCTGCCACCCCAGGGTCCAGCCTCCAATCTTGTGGCTGGAGGACCCAGTTGAGCCGGTCTGCCAGGGCTTGTCCTGGCCTGGGAGGTATACTGCTTGCAGAAGCGTTTCATTGCTGCTGACATAAGAGCAGTTGCTCACTGCTTCCCTGCAAAGCAAAGACAAACCCCGTGCCTCCCTGCTTGCTGATGTAGAACATAGCCACCTGACTGACCGTCTGCACCAGTACTGCTTGATCCTGCCAGTGGTGGTGAAAAGCCTGGAGGGCTAAGGCCACAGCTCGGAGCTCCAGGAGGTTAATTTGCTGGAGGCTCACCATCTGCGGTCAGCTGCCCTCAGCACAGAGGTCGTCGCAATGGGCTCCCCACCCCAGCTTGGAGGCATCCATAGTGAGAATCCGCTGAGGTGCGGAGGTCTGGAAAGGCATCCCGGCCAGTAAGTGCTGGAGGTGTTACCATCAGCTGAGTCAGCCAGGGAACACGTGATGGCCACACTGTACCATAAGGCGCCCTGTGGCCTGGAACCACTGGGAGTGGAGCGCCCACTGGGCCATTCGCATCTGTTGGTGTGCCCCAGCAGGTGAAGCATTTGACTGGGTGTTTGCAGTGAGTGTCTGGGGGTGCAGGACCCTGTCCCAGGGGAGGAAGGCCTTGGCCTGGACGGTGTCCAGCTGCACCCCTATGAAATCCAGACTGAGTAGGTTGGAGATTTGATTTTGGGTAGTTAATGACGAACCTTAAGTTCTCCAGGACAAGAATAGTACAGACTGCCGCCTGATGGGCTTCGGCGGTGATGCTGCCTTGTATGAGCCAATCGTCCAGATAGGGGAAGACAGACTCCCTGAAGGCTGAAGTGGGCTGTGACTTCCATCAGGCACTTGAATACCAGTGGGGCAGAAGCTAGCCCGAAGGGTAGCAGCCTGTACAGATAGTGTCGTCCTCCCACCACAAAGTAAAGGTTCTGCTTGTGAAGTGGGTGGATGAAGATGTGCGCATACACATCCTTTAAGTCCAAGGAGCATAGCTAGTATCTCTGCTGGAGGTATGGCAGCAATGTTCAAAAGGAAAGCATCTTGAATTTCTCCCTCAGCAGGAACCTGTTGAGGTCCTGCAGGTCTAAGATGGGAAGGAACCCTCCAGTCCTTTTGGGGACCAGGAAGTAGCAGCAGCAGAACCCCGTTCCTCTGGAGGTGGGAGGAGACTGGTTCCACTGCCTAATCCACTTTGAGTCCTGTGAGTTCCCAGAGGAGCAGTCCCGTTGAAGGGGGGAGTCCTGGGGGGCTCTTCTAAAAAAAATGGTGGAGGCATCTTATGGAGGTGGAAGAGGTAACCCTCCCTCACTACTTGAAAGGTCCACATGTTGGTGGTAATGGAGTGTCAAACCTGTGGGTGTAAAGCATCAGACGTCCCACTGTGTGCTGCAGGGCTGTGCCTCCTGGGGGAAAGAGAGGTTATACCCAAGGAGTCAAAAAATCCCTCCAGGTTACGCCAGAGGCTTAGGCTTACATGGGCCATGCCTCTGCCCCTGGGCCTGCTGGCTGTTGGGGAGCTGAGATAGCCAGGTATTGAGGTAGCCTGCCTCTTCTTCAAGAATGAAGACTTTCTGCCTGAAGCCTTCCTCCAGGAAGGGTCAGCAGTATTTATGGAGAGCCTAGTCCTTGTCAGGAACTTGTCAGGAACCTCCAAGCTCGACAGCCTTAACCTTCATGGGTTTACTAAAGAGGTTCTCTCCTCAGCAGGGGACATCGACCAGCTTGTCCTGCACCAATTGCTCCAGGTTGGAAGACTGTAGCCAAGCATGGCGGCCGGCACTAATGCCCACCACAGCTAATCTAGCCGCCGTCTCAAAGCCATCATAGGCCACTCGAGTGATAAACTTGGAGCACTTTCCAACTGAGGCGGCCAGGGTCTGGAACTGCTGGACGGGTTTCTCTGAGAGGCCAGCCGAAAACCCAGCGAGTTCCTTTGCCAGGTCCTGCAAATACATGCCCATGTACAGCTGGTAGGCTGGATCCAACTGACAAGCATCAAGCCCTGGAAGCACTTTCAGCCTATGGCGTCCATAGCATGGGCCTCCCTACCTGGAGATACCCAGGAGTGAGTCCCTCGACATGGAGGGGCCGATGGTTGTGAGTGATGACCCAGGAGAAACCAGAGCCTGCTGCTGGACCATGAAGGCAGACAAATTGCACTCCAAGGCCATCATCCTGGCCTCGAGGCCAGATGGCTCCGCAGCCTTGGGTGGGGGCACAGAGGACTTTGGGCCTCGTGCCCGCTCCGTTGAAGGGGAGTCCTCAATGAGGATGGCCTTAGAGTCCAAGACTGATCCCGTGATGTCAGCGGCTCCCATCGAGGCAACTTGGTAGGCCTACCTCGGCCATCGCCCTCACATCGGGGCCTGCACGTCCAAGCCCGTGGGACTTTCCCTGACTTCTGGTTCTTTGTTGAGGGAGCTCTGGCTTGAGGCTCCATGGTCCTGGGGCTCTGAGGCGGCTCAATCTCCACGAGGGTCCATGGTCTCGGAGGTGGTTTTGAAGTGTGTTCTTGTGGATGATCCCGGGACTGAGTCTGTCTTCTGGAAGATGGACTCCCGCTGCTGCTGATAGCTCTTGAGGGCCTTGGGAGTCATCTACTTGCAGAGACTGCAGACAAGGGATTGTGATCTGGCCCGAGGCATAGAAAGCAGTAGTTGTACAGGTCCGTGTGCGACATGTGCACGCAGTGGTCGCACGGCCTGAAGCCATTGACAGAGGTCGTGTTGGGGAAGACAGCCCCCATGAGGTCAAATTCACTTGGCCCAGCAAGAAAATAGGTGTGAACCCGTGCCAACTGAAAAATGACAGAAGAAATAAAGAAAAGAACCCAAGAATGTGACACCGAGAGAAGCAGACCGGGGGCGAGAAGGGACCAATACGCAACCAGAGAAAGAAAATAAAAGACAAAAAAAATTGCCAACTTTTTCTGGGGGGAACAGACACATGTCCAACAGGCTCTGCGGAAAAAGGGAGACTGAGGCAAGATGGCACCATTAAGGGGAAGGGGACCACACATGTGTGGTGCATCTCCCAAATGCTCTCTTTGAAAGCTGAGGAGATGTTACCATGTGGGCTCTATCAGCACAGACGTCACCGATATGTGAAGACGGACTTCCTGGTTGTTCCCAGAGAAACGACAACTACTCAATTCAAAGGCAGCAGGGTTCCCACCTGTTTGAATGTCTTCTAGGGCGGGTCCCAAATTGGTCTCTCAGGATTCAAGGAAAGAATTGTGTGTTTAAAAATGTTCCTTTCTTATCCTGCTAGACCAGTCCAGATGAACAGGACATAACCCAGGCAGTCAGGGATCCAGGGTTGGAGGAACATAAGAACATAAGATATGCCATACTGGGTCAGACCAAGGTCCATCAAGCCCAGTATTCTGTTTCCAACAGTGGCCAATCTAGGTCATATGTACCTAGCAGTTTCCCCAAGAGACACAAGTTCCACAATGCTTGTACTGGGTCAAGCATTGATATCTTCGGTCACTTCTTAATAATGGTTTATGGACCTTTCCTCCAGGAACTTGTCCAAACCTTTTTAAACCCAGCTACACTAACAGCCTTTACTACATCCTCCGGTAACAAATTCCAGAGTTTGATTACACGTTGAGTGAAAAAATATTTTCTTTTATTAGTCTTAAATAGTTTACCCTGTAGCTTCATTGCATGTCCCCTAGTCTTTCTATATTCTGATAACGTAAACAATCGATCTACATTTACCCGTTCCACTCCGTTCATTAATTTATAGACTTCTATCATATCTCCCCTCAGCCGTCTCTTTTCCAGGTTAAAGAGCCCTAACCTTTTTAGCCTTTCTTCATAGGAGTATCCTTCCATCCCCTTTACCATTTTGGTGGCTCTTCTCTGAACCTTTCTAAAATCGCTATATCCTTTTTAAGATACGGCGACCAGAATTGCACACAATATTCAAGGTGCGGTCTCACCATGGAACGATATAGAGGCATTATAATCTCTTTTGTTTTATTTTCCATTCCTTTCCTTATCATACCTAGCATTCTATTTGCTCTCTTGGCCGCCGCTGCACACTGGGCCGAGGGTTTTAACATGGTATCCACAATGACGCCTAAATCTTTTTCCTGGGTGGTGGTTCCTAATGTGGAACCTTGCATCGTGTAACCATAGTTTGGGTTGTTCTTTCCTAGGTGAATAATCTTGCACTTGTCCACATTAAATTTCATCTGCCATTTTGATGCCCAGTCTTCCAATTTATCAAGATCCTCTTGCAATTTTTCACAATCCTCTTGGGTTTTAACAACTTTAAATAGTTTTGTGTCATCTGCAAATTTGATAACCTCACTCGTTATTCCACTTTCCAGGTCATTTATGAATATGTGAAAAAGCAGCGGACCCAGCACAGATCCCTGGGGTACACCACTATTCACCTTTCTCCATTGGGAAAATTGGCCATTTAGCCCTACCCTCTGCTTTCTATCTTTTAACCAGTTCCTGATCCACAATAGTACATTGCCTCCTATCCCATGACTCTTTAGTTTTGCCAAAAGTCTCTGATGAGGGACCCTGTCAAAGGCTTTCTGAAAGTCCAGATACACAATATCAACCGACTCACCTTTGTCCACCTGTTTATTCACTCCTTCAAAAAAACATAACAGATTAGTAAGACAAGATCTTCCTTGTCTAAAGCCATGTTGGCTGTCTCCCATTAGGTTGTGACTATCTACATGCTGAGTAATTTTATTCTTTATGATGGTTTCTACCATTTTTCCCGGTACTGACGTCAGGCTCACCGGTCTGTAGTTTCCCGGATCACCCCTGGAACCCTTTTTAAAAATAGGTGTTACATTGGCGATCCTCCAATCTTCAGGTATTAGAGATGATTTTAATGATAGTTCACAGATTACTGATAGCAGGTCTGCAATCTCATATTTCAGTTCTTTCAACACCTTGGATGTATACCATCCGGCCCAGGTGATTTGCTACTCTTCAGTTTATCTAATAGTTGTAAGACATCTTCCCGATGTATCAATATTTCCTTCAATTCTTCCGCACCTTTAAATACCACTTCAGTCATGGGTAACATCCCTACATCTTCCTCAGTAAAGACCATAGCAAAGAATTCATTCAGTCTCTCCGCTATTGCCTTGTCGCCTCTTAGTGCTCCTTTAACCCCTTTATCATCTAATGGACCAACTGACTCTCTCACAGGATTTTTGCTACGAATGTACTTGAAAAGGTCTTTATTTGGCGTTTTTGCTTCCGCGGCAAGCTTCTTCTCAAATTCTCTCTTTGCCTGCCTTATCAATGCCTTGCATTTGACTTGCCAGTGCTTGTGCTGTTTCCAGGTTTCGTCGTTTGGCTCTTTTTTCCATTTCCTGAAAGATGCTTTTTTGGCAACAGCCTCTCTGACCTCACCTTTAAACCATGCTGGCAGTTTTTTGGACTTCCTTCCACTTTTCTTAAAGCGTGGAATACAGCTGGTCTGGGCTTCCAAGATAGTATTTTTCAACAACACCCAAGCTTGATGTACGTCTTTAACCTTCGCAACTGCTCCTTTTAGTTTTTTCTTAACTGTTTTCCTCATTTTATCATAGTCTCCCTTTCGAAAGTTAAAAGGTAGTACTGTGGATTTCCTTACTATCCCTCCTCCACTAATTAAATCAAAGGTGATCATGCTATGATCACTATTGCCAAGTGGCCCCAACACCCTTATCTCTTGCACTAGATCTGGTGTTCCACTAAGGACTAGGTCTAATATGGCTTCCCCTCTGGTCGGTTCATGAACCAGCTGCTCCAAGAAGCAGTCATTTATTTCATCTAGGAACTTTATCTCCCTAGCATGTCCTGACGTGACACTGACCCAGTCGATACCGGGGTAATTGAAATCACCCATTATTATTACTGCGCTGTAACTTTTGTTAGCTTCCTTGATTTCTTTGAGCATTTTATCATCCATTTGGTCATTCTGGCCAGGTGCTCAATAGTACACCCCCACTGCCATCGCCTTCCCCCTTTTATATGGAATTTCAATCCATATAGATTCTACAGCAGATTTTGTTTCCTGCAAACTTTAATCCTTTCTGAGTCAATGCCCTCTCTAACATAGAGCGCAACCCCTCCACCAATTTGATCAGCTCTATCATTACGATATAGTTTGTACCCAGGTATCACAGTGTCCCACTGGTTGCCCTCCTTCCACCATGTCTCTGATATTCCAATCATATCTAACCTTTCATTTAGTGCTATATATTCTAACTCTCCCATCTTATTCTTTAGACTTCTAGCATTTGCATACAAGCATTTTAGAGAATGTATTTTATTCATGTTAATTTGGCTATTGTTAGACATGGGTAAATTGGGATCTTTAAGCTCTGTCTGCTCCATACTTGAGGGCGTTTGGGCTACTTTACTCTTTTGTGGAACCTCTCTGCTTTTGGTAGTATCCTTCAAGGATACATTCTTCCGAACCATCCGCTCTTGGGCGACTGTCGGCTTTCCCCTAATATCTAGTTTAAAAGCTGCTCTATCTCCTTTTTAAAGGTTAATGCCAGCAGCCTGGTTCCTTCCCGGTTAAGGTGAAGCCCATCCCTTCGGAAGAGCCCCTCCTTTCCCCAGAATGTTCCCCAGTTCCTAACAAATCCAAAACCCTCATCTCTGCACCATTGTCTCATCCACGCATTGAGACTCCGGAGCTCTGCCTGCCTTTTGGGTCCTGCACGTGGAATAGGAAGCATTTCGGAGAATGCTACCCTGGAAGTTCTGGATTTCAACTTCCTACCTAAAAGCCTAAATGTTGCCTCCAGAACCTCCCTACCACATTTTCCTATGTCATTGGTACCGACATGTACCAAGACAGCAGACTCCTCCCCAGCACTATCTAAGACCTTATCTAGGTGGCGCGTGAGGTCCGCTACCTTCGCACCAGGCAGGCATGTTACCAGGCGATCCTCACGTCCACCAGCCATCCAGCTATCTACATGCCTAATGATCGAATCACCAACTATAACGGTTGTGCTAACCCTTCCCTCATGGGCACATGGCCCTGGAGAAACTTCCTCAGTGCGAGAGGGTTTTACATCACCTGGAGGACAGGTCCTAGTTACAGGATCACTTCCTGCCACACCAGGGTGATGCTCTCCTGTCACGTGACCCCTCTCCTCCATGGCAACAGGGGTGCTGCCAGACTGGAGGTGGGACTTCAGGACTATATCCCTGTAGGTCTCGTCTATATACCTCTCTGTCTGTCTTATGTTTTCCAAGTCTGCTACTTTAGCCTCTAGAGAACGGACTTGTTCCCTGAGAGAAAAGAGCTCCTTGCACCTAGTGCACACGTAAGACCTCTCACCAACTGGGAGAAAATCATACATGTGACACTCAATGCAAAAGACTGGAAAGCCCCCATCCCGCTGCTGGACTGCTGTCTGCATCTTAGTTTAAGTTTGTGTCTAGATCTTTAAGTTCTTACTTACTAGGGGTTGCTATGGGTATTTATATCAATAAAACTGTACCTAATACGTTTAATATACCTTGTTCACCTGAAGCTTAATTAATCTCAGGTCCTTAGTGTATGACTGATTTGGGTAAGTATGACTGATTTGGGTAATGAGCTTCACCTGAAAGCACCTCCTGTCTTTTATTTATTTTATTTATTTATTTATTTTATTTAACATTTCTTATATACCGCGCTATTTGTCATCAGCGCGGTTTACATCAAAACAATAGAACACTTGACCAGAGATTGGCCGTCGTTTACATGAAACGGGGAGTTAACATGGAGGAGAACTTGGGGAACTATTTACATTCAAGCTTGTAGCAAACTTAGGAAACTATGTACAAATTGGTTGTATTACATATTAGGTATGATTGCAGTGTTTTACGTCAGGTGGTGGCTGTATGATATAGTGGGGTGGGGGAGATAATGGGGTATCAGGGTGGGTGTAATGTAAGATAAAAAGGTGATGTTTGAGGGTTCTTCTAAATTGAGTAAGGTCTCTAATAGCTCTAATGTGTGAGGGGAGTTTGTTCCAGCATACGGGGGCATAGTTCCTGAAGGCCCTATTGGTGGTGATCTGGTTGAGTTTTGTGGATTCAATTGGTATGAGTAGCATGTTGGTGGCCTGGGATCTCCTGGATCGGTTGTCTGGAGAATGCGCTATGAGATGTGTAAGTACCTATAAAGCTATGATTATCCCAGGGGAGGGTGGGTGTGGGGAGGGAGGGAGGGAAAAGCACAGTTACTTACCTGTAACAGGTGATCTCTGGGAACAGCAGGAATTAGTCTTCACATATGGGTACGTCGGTACCGATGGAGCTTGCACGGGAACGCTGCCCAGCTTCCAATCAGAAAGCTTTTGGCAGCATCCCTCGCGCCTGCGCGCTGACTTCCCGCCTTCTCCAGAGCCTCTCTTCAGTTGAGTTTCAAAGCTGAGACAAAGGCAAGGAGAGAAAAGGAGGAAGAAGAAGATAAAGAGATGCAACTCCTAGGGGAGGTGGGAGGGTTGTGAAGACTAATTCCTGCTGTTCCCAGAGATCACCTGTTACAGGTAAGTAACTGTGCTATCTCCAGGAACAAGCAGGAATGAGTCTTCACATATGGGGACTCCCTAGCTAGAGATGTCCGGGGGATATCCCATAAAAATGCAGGAGCCTGGACAAGGGGTGCATTTTGTTTCCAGGAATCCCCGGCCTCCAAAGTGGGATGAAGGGTAGGAGTTGACAATAAAGGTGCTGTGAGGAAAGAAACAGCATAGCCAAGGACTACAGGGTCCTACAGACTACAGGAGTCCTTGGTATATATGATGAGTAGCATTAAAACACATTTAATGTACACTTAAAATATGCAGCTTACCTACTGTATTGTAGGAAGTAGAGTGGAGTCTACTGGATATGCAGTGGCGGAATCTGCAAGGTGACCTCCCAGCAGTGAGGATGAAGGTCCAGACCTGGAGGTAGCAGACGATCCAGGTGTCAACTGGGTAGGATTAGACGTCAGTCTTCAATGGAAAGCTTTATGGGAAAAAGCTGAAAACCCCTTTAGGCATAAAGTCATTAACATTAAGGACTAAAGGAAGAAGACTGACGGAGTTGGAGAACTAGCCCAGTCCTGGCCGGAAGAGGGGGACTGGAAAAACCCCTATTTCCAAAGAGAACAGCTGTGTACTCAAAGATAAAGATGTACACTATTTTTCCTAGCTGGCGAGAGATAGGAAAAATACTGAAGCTTGATGCTTCAAGGACTTAAAGAAAAAATGGAAGATGTTAGCACCACAGTAGTGATTGGTGCATAACAGTTTCTGCATCGTAATATGGTATGCGAAGTAGGGCGATAGACTGTCTAAAACCTCTAGAAGGTAAAACATTCAGTATAGACAGTAAGGGTGACAGTGTGTAAGACATATCAACCCTTAAGAAGCCCCGCAACAGACACATATATATATACAGATATATATATGTGGATGGAATAAATATATATACACACATATGTCCATATGTGTATATTAGGATATGGGTGGAGAATGTATCGAAATAAATAAATAAATATATAAATATAAATATATATATAGATATACAGATATATATATGTGGATGGAATAAATATATATACACACATATGTCCATGTGTGTATATTAGGATATGGGTGGAGAATGTATCGAAATAAATAAATAAATAAATTAATAAATATAAATATATATATGTATATACACACATATATATAGATATACACATATATATAGATATGTATATACACACATATATATAGATATACACATATATATATAGATATATGTATATACACAGATATATATAGATATATGTATATACACAGATATATATAGATATATATAGATATAGATTAGATATACCTAAATATATATACATTTGTGGGGCATGGTTTTGCACCACCAGAGTAATGATATAGGTATGTAGACATATATGGAGATGCTACATACCAGACAACAGGTTGAAGATACATGTCTACCACCCAGCCCCATAATTGTACATGGGGAATATAAAAGAAAAAGATTCTTCGCTCTACAAGAGGATGAACCCACTTGGGATAGGTATAGAGAATCCATTTCGGTGGATTGAGGGATGCAGGAAGGCAATCCAACAAGATAACCGTGATGTTTGCGTGAGAACAGATGATCATATGAATCTGTAAGGAACAAGGCGAGAGTTCCACAGAACACTGACATGGCAGATGTGCAGAAACGCAGAAGAAGATACCAGAGGGACCTACTGGAGGAACCCAGAGGTAGCATGCGTAAACATCAGCCTTGGATTTTCACGCAGAAGAACTTATAGTTCATGTTAACACCCCAGGCCAGAGGGTGTGGAGAACCCTCACAGGCATGGGAAGGGATTATAAGCTTTTCCCTACTAATAGAGAAGCTTCAGAGACAAGATGAATGCTCTATAGCAAGGCCCTCATAGTAGAAAGCTTCTTTGAAGACTGCAGAGAGCATTGTGCAGGAGAGATATGAGATAAACTGACTGAAGTCAGGTGTGTTGCCATATCCTAGGAGAGGAGATGGATAGAATAATGTGAGAAAGCCTAAAAGAGTAGGAGGATCCAAGATAGCTAACGAGTAGCTTGGAATCACTATTGAGGCTAGACAAAATTTTGAACAAGGAACTGGAACCTGTAAAAAGTATCAGTAATACAATCACTGTAACTCCTGCAGGCACAGCTGCTGACGGAAACAGCAGAGAGATTGTCCTGTGCCCAATAAAGAAAAACAGACAAGAAAGGAGAGGAGATATCCCTTCTCCCTGTCTGAGGAACGAGCTTGCTAGAGAAGCTTTTCAGTATGGTACCCCTCAGTCAGGGAAAAAGCCCGGTTGAGAGGGTAGAGCAAGTAATTGGAGAGTGACGTACCCATAGGGTAAGTCAACTGAAGGAAAAAATGTTCAGTTGGGACAGAACTATCAGGGGATAGTTGCAACTGCTCTTCTAGAGAGTAAGATGAGGACAAGTCTGTAGTCCCTGAACAAAACTTTTTCCGACAGCTTAGTACACTGAAAAAGAAAAGCACAGTGAATAAACTTCTAATGGGTAGAAGTGAACTGTAGAGTATAATTCCCAGCCCCTGTGGTTGCTGGGAATGCTGAGACTGGCCAGAGCTGGAGGACTTCAGACTAGGCTGAGGTGTCCCTTGTTTAGGTACAGCCGAATGATGGGCAGGAGATGAATGAAACTTTCTTTTGTTAGGGAAAGAAGGTTTGGTAGGACATTTCCTACCTCTCGAAGAAGGAGGTGGCTTAGAATGGTCCTTAGTGGAAGGAGAGTCAGCGGAGCATTGAGCAATGTGACGTAAAGCCTCCTTATTGAAGAGACCTTCTCCTGTACAAGGAGAATGAGCCAATTATAGTTTGTGCCCAGTTGCTCAAGTCTGAAGCTTCGAGCCAGGCTCTGCGACGTGCTGCAATGGCAATAGCAGAGGATCTGCTAACAGACTCAAAAGAGTCTATAGAAGCACGAGAAAGGAACCAAGATATATTCCGGCTATGATTGAGTAGCAAGGAATAATTAGTAGCCTTGGGCTCTGGCAAAAAAGGGGTCAAAAGAGACAATCTCTCCGTGACCTCCTGGAGTGCGAGACTCATGTGGAAAATATATGAAAGAATTCTGGAGGCCAGCATAGATGTTTGGAAGGCTTGACGACCAAACGCATCGAGTGTTCTTGAAGAACGACCTGGCGGATAAGAAGAATGCTTCTTCTTGCTCTTAACCTTCCTCAGTGCTGATTACACTACAAGGGAACGATGAGGAAGTTGAGGCTTCTGAAATCCTGGAGAGGGAGGCACCCGGTACCGAACCTCAGTGGCTGTAGAAGCTAGAGGAAGCCGTAAGGGTGATTTCCAGACCCTCAGAAGGAGATCCTGCAGAGCAGGATGTAAAGGAAGCATCATATTTTCCATTTGTGCCGGTGAGCTATGAATAGCATCACAACCAGGGATAGAGATATTAAGAAAGGTTGCCATATCCAGGAGAAAAGCCTGAAAAGACTGATCTCCTATGGGAACCTTCCCTGGTAAGGCTAAAGAAAGAGGCTGAGCACCAGAGGACGTACCGTGGTGTGAGGAGAGAAACCTAGTAGATGGACAAGGATACTGGCATGGTAACTTAGAGGCAGTGAGTACTGCATCAGCAACCCCAGGTATCGGTTCCAAACTAGGCAGCGGTGCAAGAACAGGCATCGACATCGATACTGACACAGGGCCAGCAGTTGAAGTTGCCATCGGGAACTGCTGCAATGGTACCGAGATCATGCGAGAGTTATGGCTAGGATCCTCGGAACTGCTTATCTGGAAACGACGGGAGTCGGTTCCGGGACGCGTCGGTACCCAGTCCTCGAGACTAGATATCGATTCAAGACTCGGCATCGAAGGAAGCGAGTCTATCGATGCATGTCTCGAGGGTACCGACGTCGGTGGTAGTATCGGCGATGCCAATACCGGTAAAGCAGCCTGGGTTACATCGATCGGTCCCGAAGGTACCGAGGATGCCCGATGACAAACTCTCTCCGGGAGAACGTTATTCCACACCGGTGCCGATGCCGGGGTATCGGAACCGATCGAAGCCGGTACCGTCCCGGAGCATGGCTGAGATATGGAAATGTCCATCGGTATAGTATCGACCGGCCCCAAAGGTGCCGAGGATGCTAGAGGACGATTCCTGGTGAAGAGTGAAACACTCGACACCGAAGCCGATGCCGGGGAATCGGTACCGCTCGAAGCGGATACCCGCATCGTACACGGCTGGGATCGAGGGAAGTCAATTCGGTGCGTATCGATTGGTCCCGAAGGTACCGAGGATGCCCGATGACGATCCCTGGTGAAGAGTGGGACACTCGACACCGGTGCCGATGCCGGGGGATCGGTACCGCTCGAAGCGGATACCACCCCTGAACATGGCTCAGGTATGTTCTGCGAGGGGCAAGCCCGAGGAACAACCTGAAACCCCTTTAATGCTTTGGAGCCCGCAGACTCCCGCAGGGGTAATGCCAATGGATTCTTGAGGGTAAGGCCGGAGGCGTCACCATGCTGGGCATGGGACATACCACTCAAGCATTGACTAGTCTTAACAGACTGTTTGTGGGTTACCTGATCCTGTGAAGAGGAGAAGCCGGGTTCCCTCACTGCCGAATAAAAAACGGTATCGAGGGAAACTCTAAAAACTGAAGGTTTCCTCACAAAAGTATCCCCTGACAAGTCAGGGGAAAAAGGGTCAGGACCCACACAATTGAGACACCAACTATTGGAGTCTAAAAGGAAACGGGTGTTTCCACATCGAATGCACTTCTTAGGAAAAGAAGGCTCCATGAGGAAGCGGCCTGGTAGGCCCAACAAGTTAAGGCAAAAAACTGAAGAAAAAGTTTCTCAGAATTTAGTCAAAAATCCACCGGCGGAACCGGTGGCGGCAGGAAATACAGCCGCGACCACAAGAAAACAAAAACTAAAGTAATTAAAGTAAGTAAAAAGAAAAGTTTCTGCGGTGACAGGACGACGTCCTGCCGGCTCCGCGGAAAAACGAAAACTGAAGAGAGGCTCTGGAGAAGGCGGGAAGTCAGCGCGCAGGCGCGAGGGATGCTGCCAAAAGCTTTCTGATTGGAAGCTGGGCAGCGTTCCCATGCAGGCTCCGTCGGTACCGACGTACCCATATGTGAAGACTCATTCCTGCTTGTTCCTGGAGATTAACACTTATTAAAAGAGGGCTGCTACACAGTACCCTGTCTTGTGCTGCTGAGGTAAGCTAAATTCTGATTTGATTTAAATTATAGTTCTTAGCTGCTGCTAGGCTCTAACTTCTTATGAAATTTAAACTACAAGCTCTCTGCTGGGTATGAAATGTAACCAGAAAGCTCTCCTCTGTGTTTTAAATTCAAACTTTAATTGCTGCTACTAGGCCCTAACTGATCCAACAAAAAACAGTGGGTTCACAGATTAAGTAGCTTTAATACAAAAAAATTCTTTTTAGAAAATTACCAGAAGTATATACTCACAGTTGCAGATTTCTCTCTAGAACAGACAGTCCCCCTTTCTAGTCCTTCAAGACAAGGAAGTTGGACACTCTGGCCAAAACAGCTTAGCCAAAGATGCCATCGGCCTCAGCTCTTACATGCAATATGTGGTGCTTCATAAAAAGATACTCAAGGAGGACCAGGTAGCTGCCTTACAGATGTCCTCCAGAAACACCAAATCAGACTCCTCCCAGGATGCATATGCCCTAGTGGAGTGAACCCTGACTCCTTCCGGCACCCACTTCACAGACAAAAGGTATGCTGAGCCAATGGCCTCTTTCATCCACTGGGAAACTGAGGATTTCATCACTTTCTGTCCTTTCTTCAGGCCACTGAAGAGAACAAAGATGGTACAACCAATGGAAGGAACTGGCTGTTCCATAGGATCCGGAAAAAAGAAGGAAGCCAGAAAGAAGCCTAATACTCTCTAAGATGGGGGTCCACCTGAGAAGGCAGAGCAAACATTGGATCCTCAATGTGTAAGGCCGTCACTGCACTCTGAATCAATAACAAAAGAGATCCTCTCAGTGAACGAGGTGAATCACTTAAGGAGCCTCGCTCTCAAAAAAGGGAAGCTTCCCTTCCTCCTCAGACTCATCTTCTGAAGGCAAAGAGTCCTCTTCAGTGTCCCAACCAACCCCCATAGGGGATAAGGCTGGGCTACCTGAGGAGCACCTGGGTGAAAGAGTGAGGTGGGGGTGCTTAATCCCCTGAGTGGCCATGACAGTGCCATCCGAGGGCCTGGGCCCCAGAGCTTGTAAAAAAGGTTGCCAAGCAGCTAAAAATGACAGCAACAACCGGCAAGAATGATTCACTGGCTGCTGCTCAAAACTAGCAGACAAGAATTCCTCAGGGTCTGAGGTAGTCTTCTGGCCTGAGCCAGAAGCTCTCAGTCCTCTGCACGGTCCCCGCACTCACCGTCATGAGGGTGGTCTACCTCACAAGCAATGCAGGCACAAAGGTAGGCCCAGAACCAACATAAGGAACAGAAAGAGGGAAGTGAGCTTGGGCTCAACCTGTCAACCCCTCTCAGGGCCCCATGTGGTTCTCCTGCTCCCTCTTCAGCTCACCAGTGTTAGAATCTGTGAGAAACAGCTCTGGGAACATGGCGGCTGTCAGCTCCAGGAGATAAGGATGCACCCAGATCCAAGTAACGTAATCACAGTGACCACAAAACTGAAGTGTGGACCAAGAGATTCAGGCCTATCTGCACTGGTCCACACACTTTGCCACCTGCTGGAGGCAGATAATACTGGCTTCTCTCAGTGCTGCACCAGTGGTATATATCACTAAAATACGCTTAAGTCAACCTCTACCTGCTGGCAAGGGAGCATAATCCACTCACCTGGACTGGTCTAGCTGTGCGCCCTTTTCTCTCCTCCTCTGCTCTGGCCACACTTCTCCTTTCCTTTGTAATGTCTCGTCTTGATTATTGTAATGTCTCCCTAGCTGGTCTCCCTCAGTCCCAACTCTCTCGTCTTCAACATGTCCAGAATACTGCTGTTCGTCTTCTCACCTATGCCTCTCGCTATGATCATGTCACCCCTCTTCTTCTTCAGCAGCACTGGTTACCCATCCCATTTTGTGTCCAGTATAAAATTCTCACTATTGCACATAGGGTGGTTCGCACGGGTATCCCTCTCTACCTTGCTGATCAGATCCATTTCCGCACTTCTCATCGTTTGCTCCGCTCTATTCACATAAACCAGTTGTCCCTCCCTTCTCCCTCCCAGGCTCACCTTGAATCTACCCGTTCCTCCGCTTTTTACTTCCTGGGCCCTAAACTTTGGAATTCGCTCCCCCCTTTCCTCCGTGCAGAAGAGTCCTTCCAGTCTTTCAAAGCGCAACTCAAAACCCATCTTTTTTGTTTGGCATTTAACCTCCCATCCACAGTCATGTCTCCCTCTCCCTCCTCCTGTTGTGTTTTGTTGCTTCTCTCTGCCTTTTCTCTAGTCTTTCCTATTTTTAATGGCGTTCCTTTCCTCCTTAGCAGTCTATTTTTATTTTTATTTTTTATTTTTATCTATTTTAATTTTATTGTAAACCGCTCAGATACCTTTGGTCTTGGGCGGTATAATAAATCTCTTAATAAACATAAACATAAGGAAGAAAGAATTTTTGGAGCAAAGATAGAAATTCTTCCTTCTCACCTCGGATATTGTGGTAAGCGACTGCAATCTGGGAAATGATATAGGTGCTCTTGGAAAATCCGGCATCAATCAGGCTCTGGTACTTTTGCAGGGCCTCCTCTATCATCTGCAACTCTGTGTAAATGTGAGCCAGGAAGAACTCCTTCATCCAAGTATCAGGCAAAGATAGGAACTTAAGCTAGTGGCAAAGAGAAAGAATAAAGGGCTCACTTTGCTAGATTTTACAAAGATTAATCTCTACCTCCCTTAAATTTCTTCAGGAAGCCCTGCCCATTAGCAGTGCGCTCTACCCTTTGCTAAAACCAGTCCATAACTAGTTTACTTCTTGTACAACTAGATTCCAAAGCCTCCTCCAGAAACTTTCAAAGCCAGAATAATCCCACTCCATTATCCCCATGATTTTACCATCTCTTTGTCCGTTATAAGGTTACAAAGCTCCAGCCAGGCTCCCCAATGTAACGGCAAAGCATGCGTTGCTTCCACAAATACATCAATTGCTTCCTTCACCAGGTCCAACTTCCGCAACACCACCCCATATCTGGAACAAATGGAGAGAGTAAAAGCAAAACTGACCATTTATAACTGCTGCTTCCAGCCCCACTTCCTCTCAAAGCACTATAAAGGTTTTCTATGTAGCTCTTTATTCCACATCTATAATATGCCTCATGCAATTGTAGGGGCAACACAGAGTCCCTGAAAGAAAAGGTGACTGTATATATACTTACAGATAAAGACCAAATCCATCTAACTCCTGGACTCTGTGTTTTTTGCTTAGTTCCACTCTCAGCTCTCTCAGGGCCTCATTCTTTACCTGTCCCTTCTCCAGAGGGCCTGCAGAAAAACAGTTTTTATGAGAATCAGATACAGAAGGCTAGCATGGCTTCTATACATGCAAACTAGTGGTGTTTACAAGTGAAAATGTGCTACATATTTAAGTGCTGAATGTGCTCTGCCACTATTTACACATGTAGAAGCTGCAGGATGCACAGATTTGAAAGGGGCATGGTTTGGGCAGTCTGAAGGTATTTACACTTGCTCCAAGATAGGCATCTACCACTCATTAGAACCCGGGGTCTCCACCAATAACTGAGGGGCAATTCTGCTTACCAAACTCAATCCAACTCAAAAAATAAAAAAAAATCTTACTTCACTGGCTCCTTAATCAGCTCCACTTGTATGCAGTGTTTTGTGAAATCTGGCACTCATGCATATCACAGGTACACTACCAAAAAACTGCCTCCAGTTTTGCAACTGATTCCTATAGATTTTGGGGTGCTGAATCCAGAAAAAAATAGCCAAAATGTTCCATCACATCACATTTTCTTGCAAAATTAGATTTCTTACCCATATAAGGAATGTTCACATAATTTCTTTTTAGCCGACTGCAGTTTATTTTCTTGGCCCAAAATAGAGGTTGTAATGGTTAACTAACTAGAAACACTCCCTCATGATATTTTAGAGTGTTTTGTATTCATTTTATACATTAACAGGACAATTGGGAGGCGGGGGGCTAAATCCAGTACTCGCGCTGGCGCATGTTCTTTCCTGTTCGCCTCGCCTCGTTCGCTCGCTCAAACACGGTGGCTGCGACATGAACGTTCCTGTCAAATTTCAGTTTCTTGCAAGTTCATTATTACCTTCTGTTTGCTCAGTCGTAATCCAGCTTTATTCCGAAGTGGTTCACTACAGTTGTAGTTTGCAGTGCTGTGTATTTGTGATGGCTCACAGAGCCAGAGGTTGCGTCAACTCTCCGGACAGTTTTTGTTTTATTTGTGGGGCATATACCGTGAAAAAGCGGCAGAGGAACATTTCTGCATTTATTTAAAAAGTATATTTCGCCTATTTCGGTTTGAAGTTAGGCAATCAAGACAAACCGTGGGCTCCTCACAAAGTGTGCAAGACATGTGAGGAAGATCTACGCTTATGGATGAAAGGTAAAAAACAAGCATTTCGTTTTGGAATACCTATGATGTGGCGTGAACAAAGAGACCACAGCAGTGACTGCTATTTTTGCTCTTGCATTGTGAAGGGATACAACTTAAAAAATAAGAACGTAATAAGTTACCCCAACCTTCCCTCAGCAATTAGGCCTATGCCTCATAGCAACGAAGTACCTGTGCCTGAACCACCAAAATCTTTGGATCATATTTGTGTGGACGGTTCTGATCATGAGACTCATCAGATGGCTTTTCCCGATGAGTCCAGTACTTCCGAGTTTGAAACTGAACCAGATCCGAAACCTGAACTTTTCTCTCAAGCTGAATTGAATGATTTAGTCCGGGATTTAGGACTCCCAAAAGATGCTGCCCAACTGCTAGGTTCTCGGCTTAAACAGAAAAATCTATTGTCACCAGGAACAACTTTTTATTGGTACCGCAACCGCGAGACACAATTTTTGAAGTATTTCAGCAAAGAGGAAGATTTGGTATTTTGCAACGATATATACGGAGTGATGGAAAAGTTTAAACTCAAGTATGATCCTGCTGAATGGCGGCTGTTCATTGATTCGTCAAAAGACAGCATAAAAGGTGTTCTTCTTCATAATGGCAACACATTCGCTTCAGTTCCTATTGCTCACTCTGTTATTCTCCAAGAAAAATACGAGAATTTGGCCCTGATTCTTCAGAAGATTCGTTATGATGAGCATAAGTGGATGATTTGTGGAGACTTTAAAATTCTATCCATGCTATTAGGGCAGCAATCCGGTTTCACCAAATATCCCTGCTTCCTTTGCTTGTGGGATAGCCGGGCCCGCGACCTACACTGGGGGAAAAAAGACTGGCCAATTCGGGAGTATTTGAGACCCGGTGAGAAAAATGTTCTTCATGAGAGCTTGGTACCTCGTGATAAAATTCTATTACCACCTCTCCACATTAAGTTGGGTCTCATTAAGCAATTCATCAAGTCCCTTCCAAAAGATGGTGAGTGCTTTCGGTACCTTTGCTCAAAGTTCCCCCGACTTTCTGAAGCAAAGCTAAAGGAAGGAGTGTTTGTTGGCCCTGATATAAGGAAACTCACTTCAGATGGAGCATTCGCTGAAACGATGTCTGAGAAGGAAAAAGAAGCCTGGGATTCCTTCAAGGATGTTCTCAAATTCTTGGGGAACAGGCGGGATGAGAACTATAAGGATATTGTTGCCAGGATGCTCAATGCCTTCAAAGAACAAGGCTGTAACATGAGCCTGAAAGTCCATTTCTTGCACTCCCATGTGAACTACTTTCCCGAAAACTTGGGGGCGTACAGTGAAGAACAAGGTGAAAGGTTTCACCAGGACATCAAAGGACGCAGAGAGAAGGTACCAAGGAAGATGGAACACCACTATGATGGCTGATTTCTGCTGGTTGCTGCTGCGGGAAACCCCAGATGAAAAATACGCCAAGCAGCGCACCAAGAGAAGCATTCGGGGGAAGAAGAAACGGGCCCACCAGGAGATTGATTAACCCAAGAATGACTTTAAAATCTAAACTGTGTTGACAAATATCGTGTTTTTACTAAACTTTGAAATAAAAATTTGCTAGTTATTACCACAGTGTCGGATCTCATTTATTAGAATTTTATTTTCACACCATCAGGTGTTTGTCTTCATATATTGCAATGGTGCGGTTTGCGTTTTCTATTCTTACATACATACCTGTATAACATTTTTTGCACATTTCTTTGCTTTGCTTTGTGTCTAACCTCGCTCTTATATGCTCAATGTTTGTGCACATGTGGCTGTTTTAAGTGCAGACAATTTTGCTACCATCACAGTGTGTTTTGTTGACATTACTCTATTCTTATGTGCTGCCTTGTTACAATTTTCTTTATTCTTATTTGAATAACTACTAAACAATTAGTATAAAGAATTCATCCAAGAAACCTTTATCTCGATCGCACTCAATCTGAAACGTTCACCTCAAACTGCTAACCCAATGTAGCAAAAAATCTGTACGTGATGGAGCAAATTGGTTACCAGATTTGGATTCAGCGCACCAAAAAACGTAAAAATCAATCGAAACATTAGAGGCAGTTTAAATAAAAAATTTTTTAGTGTACCTGTGTATTTAGCATCAACAGCTAGTTTAGAAAGAAACTTTAAAGCGGCATCATGCGGGGCTTTATACTCGTAAATGCTGGCAAATCCTTATACATATTTTAAAAAAGGCTCCGCATTCAGCTGTTCAACCAAGACGCCCCAATTCCTACCTAAAAGCTTTATGCAAAATATCAGACTTTAAATTAAACATGCACTTATCCAGGTTGTCAGAATGCTCAGCATACCTCTGCCAATGTACCACAATCTTGCCCTAAAGCACTCCATTGCTCTTTGCATGCTCAACCATTCCCACCTGCAACTACTGCACCAGAGATCCAGGTCATAGCCCTGCAGATCTTTTCCATGGAGGCTGAATTCAAGTGGGACACTGATACAGCCATGGCTCAGACATTATGAGCTGTGACATGATCCTCAAAACAGACCTGCCTGGGCAGTACACGAGCCAAACAAAGTCTGTTCACAGCATCCCCACTCTGTTGGGATCAAAACAAAAAGCTGTGGGTACTTTCCAAAGGCTTTAGTCTTCTCCAGACAGAAGGCTGAGGCTCTCTTGCAGTCAGAGTACAATGCATGTTTCCCACAGATGAAATTTAATGTGGACAAGTGCAAAGTTATGCACCTAGGAAACAACCACCCAAACTACGGTTACACGATGCAAGGTTCCACCATTGGGAACCACCACCCAGGAAAAAGATTTAGGCGTCATCGTGGATAACATGTTGAAAACACTCTGTTCAGTGTGCAGTAGTTGCCAAGAAAGCAAATAGAATGCTAGGAATCATAAGGAAAGGAATTGAGAATAAAACAAAGGATATTATAATGCCTCTGTATCGCTCCATAGTGCAACAACACCTTGAATATTGCGTGCAATTCTGGTCGCTGACTCTTAAAAAGGATATAATGTTATTAAAAAAGGTTCAGAGAAGAGCCACCAAAATGGTAAAGGGGATGGAAGGATACACCTATGAAGATAGGCTAAAAAGGTTAGGGCTCTTCAACCTTTATCTTTATTATATCGCTTGATTGACCGCCCAAGCCAAGGCATCAGGGTGGTTTACAATAGAAAAAGGCTGCAGTCAGAGAGGAAAGGAACACCAAAATATAAGATAGGAAAGTGGAGAGGATAAGACATGTAGAAGCAAAAGGCACATGACAGAAAAACAAAGGTTAGGAAGAAAGAGGTGAGAAAAGAGACGGCTGAAGGGAGATATGAGAGGTCTATAAATTAATGAATGGAGTGGAACGGGTAAACGTAGATCAATGGTATACGCCATCAAAATATAGAAAGACTAGGGGACATGCAATGAAGCTACAGTGTAACTTATTTAAGACTAATAAGAGAAAATATTTTTTCACTCAACGTGTAATCAAACTCTGGAATTCGTTACCGGGGAATATAGCAAAATCTGTTAGTGTAGCCCGGTTTTAAAAAAAGGTTCTGACAAGTTCCTGGAGGAAAGGTCCATAAACTATTATTAAAGGGGACCCGGGAAATCCACTGCTTGCCCCAGTACTAGTATTGTGGAACCTATGTCTGTTGGGGAAACTGCTAGGTACTTGTGACCTAGATTGGCCACAGTTGGAAAAAGGATCCTGGGCTTGATGGACCTTGGACTGATCCATAAGGCATATCTTATGTTCTTATGAGTTGTCAAATTCTCACAGGACCTTGACTGGGTCGTCAATTTCACAGAGTCACTTATCCCAGTCCAATGAACTGGTGTACCTGGGAGCCCTCTTTCAGACAAAGGCAGAGTGTTTTTACCATGGAGAGGATCCAGACATTACGGTGGCAAGTGAAGCAGTTCCCCCGCGTGGAAATCCCAACGGCCTGGCATTATCTGCAGCTCTCAGGATTGATGGCAGTGGCCATCAAGTTAGTGCCCTGGGCCAAGGCCCATATGTGGCCTTTGCAGAGGGCCTTGTTGTGGAGATGATCAATGCAGTGCCACCTCATCACGCACCCATTTCCCTGTTGGAACGCTGCATGGTTGGGGCTCCGGTGGTAGTAAAGACTGAAAAAGCTGTTGGTTGGAATGCCTCTGGAATCGCCCATTTGGGTCATGTTAACGAAAGATGCCAGTCTCTTGGGCTGGGGAGCCCATTGTCAGGATCGGATGGCGCAGGGCTGTTGGTCCCCGGAGCAGAGTGCATGTGCCATCAACCGCCTGGAGGTGAGAGCGGTGTCCCTGGTGCTTCAGGAGTTCGTATTGCATGGGAAAGTGATGTGGGTCTTTTCGAACAATGCCACTACAGTTGCCTATATCAATTGACAGGGGGGTACAAGCAGCATGCAACTTGAGAGCGAGATCAGTCTGTTGCTAGAATGGGCAGAGGACAATCTGCAGGTGCTCTCTGTAGCGCATGCTGCAGAAACAGAAAACATAACTGCATAATATCTCCGTTGGTTTTGCCTGGACCCTGGGGAGTGGTCTGTCAGTGAGGCAGTGTTCGCACAGGTGGTGCGGCACGGAGGTCTCCCTATCATGGAACTGATAGTGACCTTCAACTCAGCCAAGGTGAGCCGCTTCTTCAGCAAAAAAAGGGAAAGCATGTTGGAAGGCCTGGATGCCCTAGTACAGCGCTGGCCCGCAGATAGGCTCTTTTACATTTTTCCTGTGGGCACTCTTAGGGGGCATGGTGCAGAGAATTGGGGCACACCAGGGTCTTGTCCTCATTGCTCCCGACTGGCCGAGCAGATCATGGTATGCCGATCTGCTCAGACTGACAGTGGACCATCCGTGGAGACTACCTCTCCTACCAGATCTCCTTTCACAGGGACCAGTCCCCTCATGCCGCAAGTTAATCGAGTTTTGCTTACAGCCTGGCTCTTGAGAGGGCGTGATTAAGAAAGAGAGGTTATTCTGCCCCAGTGATATTGACCTTGCTGAAGATCCGTAAGCGCTCCACCTCTTTCCAATATCTGTGTTTGGAGGATATTTGAGGCTTGGTGCATGGACAATGACTGTCGTCCTTTGTCTGCATCAGTGCTGCAAGCGTTAGCCTTTCTGCAGGAAGGGCTAGAAAAGGGCCTGGCCTGTAGTTCGCTTACAGGTGGCAGCGATTACCTGTCAATGTGGTAGGAGTACAAGGAGTCTCCTTGATGGCCATCCATAAGAACATAAGATATGCCATACTGGGTCAGACCAAGGTCCATCAAGCCCAGTATTCTGTTTCCAACAATGGCCAATCTAGGTCATATGTACCTAGCAGTTTCCCCAAGAGACACAAGTTCCACAATGCTTGTACTGGGTCAAGCATTGATATCTTTGGTCACTTCTTAATAATGGTTTATGGACCTTTCCTCCAGGAACTTGTCCAAACCTTTTTTAAACCCAGCTACACTAACAGATGTACTTCGTTTCCTGTGAACTATTAAACAGGTCCGACTGCCCGTACAATCGGTGGTCCCTCCTTGGGACCTTAATCTGGTTTTATCGGCACTGGCAGCAGAGCCTTTTGAGCCAATGATTGAAAGCACATTGAAGGATTTGATGTTGAAGGACGTATTCCTGGTGGGTATCTGTTCTGCTTGAAGGATTTCCAAGTTGCAGGTGCTCTCGTGTCCAGAGCCTTTTTTTCTCATTACTAAGGAGAAGGTGGTGCTAAGACCTGTACCCTTCTTTTTGCCCAAAGTGCTCTTGGTTTTTCATCTGAATGAGCTGGTCACTCTGCTGTTTTTTTCTGGTCATGCGTCTGGCTTTGAGGTGTTACTTGAAGAGGACGGAGTCTTTTTGGAAGTCAGACCATCTGTTTATTTTGTTTGGAGGACTGCGTAAGGGAGAGTCCGCATCCAAGGCCTCCATTTCTAGGTGGATTAAGGAAGCCATTTTTTTTAGCTTATCTTCAGCAACGCAAGCCCTAGATGTGGTGTAGATGGATTTCAGTAAAGCCTTTGAGAACGTTCTGCACAGGCCACTTATAAACAAACTGAGTACCCTAGGGATGGACCCTAAAGTTACTGATTGAGTTAGAAACTGGTTGATGGGAGGAGACAAAGGATACAGCTAAATGGAGCTCACTCTGAGGAGGAGGTGGTATGCCACAGGGATCTGTCCTTGGTCTGGTACTTTTTAACATCTTTGTTAGTGATATTGTAGAAGGGCTGTCTGGTAAAGTTTGCCTCCTTGCAGATGATACAAAATCTGCAATAGAGTAGACATCCAGAAAGGAGTAGATAACATGAGGAGAGATCTTCCTAAGCTTGAAGAATGGTTGAGAATTTGGCAACTGAGATTTAATGCTAAAAAACGTAGGGTCATGCATTTGGGCTGCAAAAATCCAAGGGAGTTGTATAGTGTAGTGGCGAAGTATTTCTGTCCACAAAAGAGCGGGACCTGGGCGTGATTGTGTCTGATGATCTTAAAGTAGCTAAACAAGTAGAAAAGGCGACAGCGAAAGCCAGAAGGATGCTTGGGTGCACAGGGAGAAGAATGGCCAGAAGAAAAAAAGGAGGTGATAGTGCCTCTGTATAAGTCTTTGGTGCGATCTCGTTTGGAGTATTGTGTGCAATTCTGGAGACCGCACCTTCAAAAAGGATAAACAGGTTGGAGTCGGTGCAGAGGGTGGCTACTAAAATAGCTAGTGGCCTTCATTATAAAGCATATGAGGACAGACTTGAGGATCTTAATATGTATACTTTAGAGGAAAGGCAGGATAGAGGAGATATGATACAGACATTTAAATAGCACCGTGGCATAAATGCACAGGAGTAGAGCCTCTTTCGATTGAAAGCAAGCTCTGCTATGAAGGGACATAAGATGAGCGTGAAAAGGGATAGACTCAGGAGTAATATGTGGAAATATTTCTTCACGGAAAAAGGTGGTAGATACGTGAATAGTCTCCCAGTTGAGAAGTAGAGATGAGGACAGTATCCAAATTCAAAAAAGCATGGGACAAACACAGAGGCTCTCTAAAGGAAAAAAGGGGACTATTGCAGTAGTTGTTATGGAAGGCAGACTAAATAGGCCATGTGGTCTTTTTGTTTTCTGCCATCATGTTTCCATGTTTCTAAGCCGGTGCCAGTGGAGCTGAGAGCTCATTCAACCAGAGCGCAGGTGGCTTCATGGGCTGAGGCGACCGCACCTTGAATATTGTGTGCAATTCCGGTCACCGTATCTTAAAAAGGATATAGCTTTATTAGAAAAGGTACAGAGAAGAGCCACCAAAATGGTAAAGAAGATGGAAGGATACTCCTATGAAGAGAGGCTAAAAAGGTTAGGGCTCTTCAACCTGGAAGAGAGACGGCTGAGGGGAGATATGATAGAGGTCTATAAATTAATGAATGGAATGGAACGGGTAAACGTAGATCAATTGTTTATGTCACCAGAATATAAAAAGACTAGGGGACATGCAATGAAGTTGCAGGGTGACTAATAAGAGAAAATATTTTTTCACTCAACGTGTAATCAAACTCTGGAATTTGTTACCGGAAGATGTAGTAAAAGCTGTTAGCGTAGCTGCAGAATCTCCCCTTCTTCCAGTTCCCCCAGCTCAACCCCTAGGTCTGCCTCCCCCTTCCAGGTCTGCTAGTTCTTCCGGATGGAGGGACCCTGACTCCTCCAAGGTATCCCCATCCATACACCACCACATAACCGTGAGCTCCTCTTCTGCTGCCCGCAAGTCCGGCAGCCCTCCTTTTTTTGCTCTCTCTGTTGCTGCTGAGGGCTCTGTCCCCTGCTGCTTCATGCAGCACACCTTACGCTTGAGAAGCACAAACTAGTGAAAAAAATCCTGCTTGGCCACTACTCACTGCTGACTCCTGAGAAGTGGACGGCCCTGGGAAGGGGGGCAATGTTACAGCTGTCCCCATACAGATCAGCAGCAAGGAGCAGAGGGGTAGCTCCTCTCTCTCATCACCTCAGCCATCAATCAGTCCTGATGGCATTTCCTTCCCTTTCACTACCAGCTGCCCCGTCAGTTCAGTCATTGGCTCAATTTTTCTCAGACAAAGTCTTCTCTCCTTGTCAACATTTTCCCTCTATCAATCCCCCTCTTCCACCTCTAATCATAGAGGATCTTTCTTCCACAGAGCCTTCTGAGGGCCCGTCTCATTCTGTTCATCCTCATATCTGGTCCCAATTTAATCCTATCACCATGCCAGCCTTGAAGAAAGTAATTTCCTCCTCCTCCCCAAAAACTTGTGCCCTGGGTCCTATTCCCTCCACATGGATCTCTGAAACCTCTCTGGCACAGCTCCCATATATCTTGATTCTTCAATAATTTATTACTAATTTTATTTGACTTTTTTATACCGCTTTTCACCGGGGCAAAGCAGTGCAGATTACGACGAGTTGTTATACATAGAACAATGGAACTTATTTACAGAGCAATTAATATATGCTATCGACATTACATAGAATGGTGAAACATATACATTATAATACCTTGGTGGTATAACTTATATACGTTCAAATTCTGGACAGAAGGTAATGGGACCAAAATGTTCACTGAATAGTCTCTCATCAGGTACTTTAACTCTACCTTAAAGAGCTGAAGCGGTCCAGCCTATCCTGAAAAATCCCACTTTAAATCCAGCAAATCCAGCTAACTTTCGTTCCCTCGCCAACCTCTCATTCTTATCTAAACTTAGAAAAACTTGTTTTTGCACAACTCTCAAGATCTCGAGCACACAAATTTCCTACACCCTCGCCAATCCGGTTTCAGACCAGGCCACAGCACGGAAAGTGTAGTTACTCACCTGTAACAGGTGATCTCCGGGAATAGCAAGAATATCGTCCTCACATATGGGTATCGTCGGTACTGATGGAGCCTGCGCGGGAACGCTCCCCAGCGTCCAATAGGAACACTTTTGGGAGCATCCCTCAGCACATGCGTGCTGCCTTCCCGTCTTCCCAACTGTCCCTCTTCAGTTAAGTTTGTAGCTGAGTGAAAGGATAGAGGGAGAGAGGAAAGAGAGAGAGAGAGAGACAACTCCTAGGGGAGGTGGGTGGGTTGTGAGGAGTGGCCTAGTGGTTGGGGCAAGGTACTTCAGGCCGGAAGGTCGGGGGTTCAAATCCCACTAGAGGACAGCAACCTTGGGCCGGAAGGACTGGGGTTTCTAGTCCCACAGGTGCTCCTTGTGGTCTTGGGCAAGCCACTTCATCCTCCATAGCCCATGTTCCCTGTAAAATAGTTATTTCCAAGTTATAATGCCCTGTTCAATGTAAGATCAGTTTGTTCAATGTAAACCGCACTGATGCAGAATAGCGCGGTATATAAGAGAATATAAATAAATAAATAAATAAATATTCCTGCTGTTCCCAGAGATCACCTGTTAAAGGTGAGTAACTACACTATCTCCAGGAACAAGCAGGAATGTAGTCCTCACATATGGGGACTCCCTAGCTGAAGATGCCAGGGGGATATCCCCAGGAAGGTGCCACCATCGAAGGTGAGAATCCTTCCTCTCATGGATCTCTGCCATCCCACCAGGGTTGGTGGATAGGAGTTGGTTTAGGTTGGTGGGTAGGAGTTGGTTTAGGTTTGAAAGAGATTTTGAAGAACAGCTTGGCCAAAGAAGGTATCCCGACGGGAGGCTTTATCTAGGCAGTAGTGGGCTGTGAAGGTGTGTACCGAAGCCCAGGTGGCTGCGACAAATGTCATCGATAGACACAGAGTGGAGATTAGCCATAGAAGCTGCCATGGCTCTCACATTGTGAGCTGTGACATGGTCCTGAAGAGGAAGACCCTTACTCTCATAAGTAAAGGATATGCATTGGGCAATCCATTTAGATAAAGTTCTTTTGGAGACTGGAAGTCCCAAATGACTAGGGTCAAAAGCTACAAAAGGTTGCGAGGACTTTCTATGTTGCTGTGTTCTTTGAATGTAAAAGGCTAAGGCCCTTTTACAATCCAAAGTATGAAGGTTTCTTTCTGCATTAGAGGCGTGAGGCCTCGGAAAAAATACAGGAAGATAAATTGATTGGTTTAAATGAAAAGGCGAAACCACCTTTGACATAAAGTGTGGGTGAGTTCGAAGAACAACCTTATGATGAAATCTAGTATAAGGAGGATCAGCCACTAAAGCTTGCAATTCACTAATGCGACGGGCAGAGGTGATTGCAATCAGGAAGATGACCTTCCAAGTTAAAAACTTAAGGGCTGTAGTGGCTAAAGGCTCAAAAGGCGGCTTCATGAGCTGCCCAAGAACTAGATTTAGATCCCATGCTACCAGTGGTGGCTTGATGAGAGGTTTAGTTAATAAAAGGCCTCTCATAAATCTCGATAGGAGTGGATGAGAGGAAATTGGTTGTCTATTTAAAGGCTTATAAGAAGCTGCAATTGCACTAAGATGGACTGTTACTGAATTGGTCTTTAACCCAGAATTCAATAAGTGAAGGAGATACTCTAGTATCGATTCTAAGGGTATGACCAGGGGGTTTAATCCCTTTTTGGAGCACCATATAGTAAAACGTTCCAACTTGAAGGCATAAGATCTTCTTGTGGAAAGTTTCCTAGAAGCCTGAAGGATATCTTTTACCTGCTGGGACAGGTTGAAAGCCTGGAGGTCTAAGCCTTCAACAACCAGGCCGTGAGGTGCAGGGACAGGGGATTCGGGTGCCATAGCGTCCCGTTCTCCTGGGAAAGGAGATCTGGAGCATGCCCTAACTCCAGAGGTGTCGCTTGAGAGATGCAGAAGCAGGGAATACCATGTTTGGCATGGCCATCGTGGTGCTATGAGAATCATGCGACCCCTGTCTCTCTGAAGTTTGAAGAGTGTCTTGGGGATGAGGGGAATGGGTGGGAAGGCATAAAGGAAGTCCTGACCCCAGTGAAGGAGGAAGGCATCCCTTGCCTGACAGTTGTGCGCCGGAATCCTGGAACAGAACCAGGGAAGTTTGGCATTCAGTGGACTTGCAAAGAGGTCTATATCTGGAGTACCCGGGAGATGAAATATCTTTGCCACCTGGTCTAGGTGGAGTGACCACTCGTGAGGTAGCAGTACTCGACTGAGTTTGTTTGCCCAAAGGTTTTGAATGCCTGGAAGATATACCACTAAAAGGTGAATCTGATGCTCTCTGGCGAGGGCTCATAGTCGTAAAGCTTCGTTGCATAACGACAGAGAGCCTGTCCCGCCCTGCTTGTTCACATAGAACATGGCTACCTGATTGTTCGTCTGGACTAGGACTGTCTTGTAGCTGAGCTGGGTGTGGAACACTGGAAGAGCTAAATAAATTGCTCTTAACTCCAGGAGGTTTATGTGTAAACCAACCTCCTGTGGAGTCCAGGTGCCCTGGGTAGAGAGATGATTCAGGTGTGCTCCCCAACCCACCTGTGATGCATCTGTTGTTAGGGTGGCCTGAAAGAGGGGCTGATGGAAAGGAGACCCTACTGTCAGATTTTCTAATGATCGCCACCATTGGAGGGACAAAATTAGTCATTGAGAGATTGTTATTTTGTCCGACAAATGACCCGTGGCTTGTGTCCACTGTGTGGAGAGGGTCCACTGAGCTGCTCGCATGTGGAGACGAGCATATGGAACTACATGAACTGTGGATGCCATGTGTTCCAGTAACTGCAGTAGCTCCCGAGCAGTGAGGGAGGATTTGCCTACTGCTTGGAAAGCTAATTGCATTATGCAAAGATACCTGGCTTGTGGAAGGAAAGCCCTTGCCTGTCTGGTATCCAGACAGGCCCCTATGAATTCTAGGCATTGGAAAGGAACTAGTTGAGATTTGGGGAAGTTTATTACCAATCCCAAGTATTGGAGGATTCGAATTGTACGAGACAGTGCAATGTTGGCCTCTGTCACTGTGGAGGCTCGGATGAGCCAGTCGTCTAAGTAAGGGAAGACAAAAATCCCCAGGGTTCGTAGAAATGCAGCTACTACTGCCATGCATTTTGTGAATACCCTTGGTGCTGAAGCCAGACCAAAAGGAAGAACCCTGTACTGGAAATGTCTTCCCCTGAAAAGGAAACGTAAAAATTTCCTGTGATCTGGATGGATGAGAATGTGAGTGTATGCATCCTTTAAGTCTAGAGAGCAAAGCCAGTCCTGGCTTTGAAGGTATGGCAGAAGAGTTCCCAGAGAAATCGCTTTTAATTTCTCTCGAAACAGATATTTGTTGAATTCTGAGGTCTAGAATGGGTCTGTGTCCTCCTGTTTTCTTTGGAATAAGAAAATAGGGGGAGTAGAACCCTGCACCCTGTTGAAGAATGGGTACTTTCTCTATTGCCCCTTGGGCAAGAAGTGTGGAGACCTTGTGATCTAGCAGATTGTCTGCAGAAGTTTGTGAATTGAACTGCTTAAGAAATGTAGGAGGGGGTAAGCTGTGAAAATGAAGTTTGTACCCCTCCCCTACAATGGACAAAGTCCAATCTTCTGCTGTTATTTGATGCCATCTGTTGACAAAGTGGCATAACCTGCCGGGAATATTGGGGGGTTGAGGACCCCTCAGAGGCAGGAAGGCAAAGCTCTCTAGGAAGGAGTCAAAGCCCTTGAGGGGGCTGAACCTGGAGAGCTGGTTGGACTCTCGGGCCTTTTGATTTCTTTTGTTGTCTAGTTTGTCCCTTTTGGGCTACTTGACCTGGAGCTTGAGTCTGATGGGTATAGGAAGGATAAAACTTCCTCTTTTTGCTAAAAGAGGGTTTTTTATAAGGCTTTCTTTTGGCTGGAGTGGCTGTAGACTGACTAAGGTAGAATTGTCAGCATCTAACTCGTTAGCCTTCTCCTGCCAGTTCTTGCCGAAGAGATTCTCTCCCATGCAAGGAATGTTGCCTAACTTGTCCTGTACCCAGGTCTCCAAGTCTGATGCCTGTAGCCAGACAATCCGTCGTGCACCAATGGCAATAGCGGAAGTTCTGCTGATGCATTCGAAGCATTCAAAGGCTGCACGATTGACAAACTTGGAGACATCCTGAGCATGCTTAACCAGAGTAAGAAAGTCTTGTCTCTTATCTGGGAAAAATGGGCTCATAAGTTCCAAGTCTCCTGTGATTTCTTTGAGGAACATTCCCATATATAGGATATATGAGCTGATCCTAGCTGAAAGCATGGAAGCTTGAAAAGTTCTGCGTCCAAAAGCATCCAGAGTCCTGCATTCACGACCTGGAGGATTGGATGCATGTCTTTTAGCACTTTTCATCCTACGCATGGCTGACTCCACTACCACTGAATGATGTGGCAGCTGAGTTTTCTGAAATCCAGGACATGGTGGGACTCGATACATAGTATCAAGTCTCCTAGAATGAGGAGAAGTAGTCAGAGGTGTCTCCCACATTCTGACCATCAAATTATGCAGAATTTCATGGATAGGCAGGGTTGCTGCCTCCTTAGGAGCTTTAGGATATTGGAGGATTTCCAATTCCTTTGATCTGGGTTCCTCTTCAGGAGCTACTGTGATTGAAAGACCTTTAGCCATATCACGGATGAAATCCTGAAATGACATGTCCTCTGTAGGTGACATTCTGCGTTGGGGAGAAGAGGGATCTTCTAAGAGAAAACCTCTAGTGCCAGCAGAATTGTCAGAGTCTTTGGAAATCGGAGGAATCGAAGTATTCCTGACTCCATTGTTCCTGCAAAGCACGATCCCGGTACCAATCGAAGTCGGTACCGAGGTGACCCGGTACCACTTTATCCATTCCAGCCGGAGGTGGAATGGGAAGAGTTACCGTCGGTACTGGCATCGTCGGTACCGGTATCGGTGTCGATGTCATCACCGGTGCCCTTGGGACCACCGGTACCGCAGCTGAGAGGAGAGCTGCGATACTGCGTTCGACAGCAAGAAATCTCTGGTCTATCGACGCTGCCGATGCCTGGGTGTTGGTACTGGCAAGAACGGCTGGAACCCCTGAGCATGGCACAGGTAGTTCTTGCGAGGTTGAGGCCTCGAGAACATCCTGAAGCCCCATCGATACTTTGGAAGCCAAAGCCTCCCGCCGGGGCTGTTTTGCCGGTTTGGTTCCCTCAACGGCAATGCCAATGGCCTCTCGATACTTAGCAGGAGATCTACCCTTTGAGGACCGGCTTTTGTTTTTAGTTACCTGAGATCCATGGGAGGAAAAACCACTAGTTGGCTTTTCCATGATTTTGGAAAAATGGGGCCTAATGCCCAAAATGGCACCTAGCACCAAAACAGGAAAGTTTCTGAAAAGAAACAGTAAAAGTTTAGGGGTTTAGGGTTTAGGGGTTTTGGGTTGTCCTCTTCTTCTTTCTCCTACTTTCCTGTCAATTGAAACTAACTTCTTTTCCTACCTTCACTGTCTTCGGCCGCGAACCTCTCTTTGTTTGCATATTGTACACCGCCTTGACTTATGTAGAAAGGCGGTATATCAAATTCAATAAAACATAAAACATAACAACCGTCTGTACCGGTAGGCGTCGTGCGGTAGGCAAACGCGACCACAAAAAAATTTTAAAGACGGAATTTTCTGCGGTGACAGGGAAAGCACAGTTACTTACCTGTAACAGGTGATCTCTGGGAACAGCAGGAATAAGTCTTCACATATGGGTACGTCGGTACCGACGGAGCCTGCGCGGGAACGCTCCCCAGCTTCCCAAAAAGGAAAGCTTTTGGGAGCATCCCACAGCGCCTGCGCGCTGCCTTCCCGCCTTTCCTAACCGCCTCTCCTCAGTTCGAGTTTTAAAGCTGAGACAAGAGAGAGAGAGGAAAGGAAAGACAGATAGAGAGATACAACTCCCAGGGGAGGTGGGTGGGTTGTGAAGACTTATTCCTGCTGTTCCCAGAGATCACCTGTTACAGGTAAGTAACTGTGCTATCTCCAGGAACAAGCAGGAATGAGTGTTCACATATGGGGACTCCCTAGCTAAAGATGCCTGGGAGATCCCCAAGGATATGAGAGACCCTGGGAAGGGCTCTACCTCCTCCTATGGATCTCAGGCATCCATCTAGGGAAGGAGGGCAGGAGTTGATTAAGAATGGAACAGGTGTTTGAGAACAGCCTGACCAAACAAGGCATCCCGGCGGGAGTCCTTGTCCAAGCAGTAATGGGCTGTGAAGGTATGAACCGAGGCCCAGGTGGCCGCTCGACAGATCTGGTCGATGGACACAGAATTTAGATGAGCCATAGAGGTGGCCATGGCCCTCACATTATGAGCTGTGACATGGCTCTCCAGAAAAAGGTTCTTACTCTGGTAGGCGAAAGAAATACACTGAGCAATTCAATTGGACAGTGTCCTTTTAGAGACTGGAAGTCCCAAATGAGAGGGATCAAAAGCAACAAAGAGCTGGGAAGACTTTCTTTGTTGCTGTGTCCTTTGTAAGTAAAAGGCAAGAGCTCTTTTACAATCCAGAGTATGAAGATTCCTCTCTGCACTTGATGCATGAGGAGCTGGAAAAAAGACAGGTAAATATACCTCTTGATTAAGATGAAAAGGTGAGACCACTTTAGGCATAAAGTGTGGATTGGTCCTAAGGACTACCTTATGATGGAACCTTGTATAAGGTGGATTAGCCACTAAGGCTTGCAGCTCACTGATGCGGCGAGCGGAGATGACTGCAATGAGGAAAATAACCTTCCAGGAAAGAAATATCAAGGAGGTGGTGGCTAAGGGTTCAAAAGGAGGCTTCATAAACTGACCAAGAACCAGATTTAAATCCCATGCCACCGGAGGAGGCCTAATGGGAGCTTTAGTTAAAGTTAGGCCTCTCATGAATCTTGCAATAAGAGGATGAGAGGAAATAGGCTGTCCATTGATAGGCTTAAGGGATGCTGCAATAGCACTCAAATGGACCCTTACTGAATTCATCTTAAGGCCTGCATTGGAAAGATGCAGGAGATATTCCAATAGAGAATTCAAAGGTAGTGCTAGAGGGTCAAGACCCTTTTCAGTACACCAAATGGAAAACCTTTTCCATGTAAAAGCATAAGAACGTCTAGTGGAAGGTTTTCTGGAAGCATGGAGGATATCCTTCACTTGTTGAGAAAGATTCCAGCCTTGAAGGTCTAGGCCTTCAGTAACCAAGCTCTGAGGTGAAGGAACTTGGGGTTTGGGTGCCACAAAGTCCCCTCCTCCTGGGACAGAAGGTCTGGAGCAGCTCCCAAGTTCAGGGAGGGGGCTTGGGAGAGATGCAGAAGTAGAGGGTACCACACTTGGCGTGGCCAGCGTGGAGCTATGAGGATCATAGATCCTTGATCCCTCTGGAGTTTGAACAGAGTCTTGGGAATCAAGGGAATGGGTGGAAAGGCATACAGGAAGCCTTGACCCCAGTGAAGGAGGAAGGCATCCTTGGCCTGAACTCCCTGACACGGAATTCTGGAACAGAACCGGGGAAGTTTGGCATTCCACGGACTTGCAAAGAGGTCTATGTCCGGGGTTCCCCATTCTTGGAAGATTCCGAGTACCTGATCCGTGTGCAGGGACCATTCGTGTGGAAGCAGAACTCGACTGAGTCTGTCTGCCCAAGAGTTTTGAATTCCTGGGAGGTATACGGCCAGGAGATGGATTTGATGCTCTCTGGCGAAGGCCCGCAATCTTAAAGCTTCGTTGCAAAGCGACAGAGCCAGTTCCTCCTTGCTTGTTTATGTAAAACATGGCTACTTGATTGTCTGTATGAATGAGGACTGTCTTGTAGCTGAGCAGGGTATGAAAGACCTTGAGAGCTAGAAAAACTGCTCGAAGCTCCAGGAGGTTGATATGAAGAGAGGTCTCCTGTGGAGACCAAGTACCCTGACTGGAGAGGTCTTGTAGATGAGCTCCCCAACCTATCTGGGAGGCATCTGTTGTGAGGGTTGCCTGGGGCAACAACTGTTGGAAGGGGGACCCCAGCAACAGATTTTGGGTGGACATCCACCATTGGAGAGACCAAAAGAGACGTTTGGAGGTTGCTATTTGGTCTGAGAGAGCTCCTGATGCTTGAGTCCACTGGGTGGACAAAGTCCATTGAGCTGCTCTCATGTGTAGGCGAGCATAGGGTACCACATGCACTGTGGATGCCATGTGGCCTAACAGTTGTAGCATCTCCCGGGCAGTTAAGTGGTTCTTTGACTGAATCTGGGAGGCTAACTGCACTAGACGTTGGCAACGGGCCTGAGGAAGGTAGGCTCTTGCAGTGGTAGTATCCAACCAGGCCCCTATGAACTCTAGGGACTGAGTAGGGGTGAGCTGAGACTTTGGGAGGTTTACCACAAGTCCCAGATACTGCAGAATGCGTCTTGTGCGGTCCAGGGAAATCTGGGCCTCTGACTGAGATGGAGCTCTGATGAGCCAGTCGTCCAGGTATGGGAATACAAAGATTCCCAGAGTGCGTAGAAATGCAGCTACTGTTGCCATGCATTTGGTGAACACTCTTGGAGCAGAGGCCAGACCAAAAGGAAGCACCTTGTATTGGTAATGTTCTCCTTGGAAAAGAAAACGGAGGAACCTTCTGTGAGATGGATGGATGAGGACATGTGTGTACGCGTCCTTGAGATCTAGAGAACAAAGCCAATCCTGACTTTGAAGGTATGAAAGGAGAGTGCCCAGAGAAAGCATCTTGAACTTCTCCTTGCATAGAAATTTGTTCAATTCCCTGAGATCTAAGATGGGTCTGTATCCCCCTGTTTTCTTTGGAATCAGAAAATAGGGGGAGTAAAACCATGACCCTTGTTGAAGAAGAGGTACTTCTTCTATTGCCCCTTGGGCAAGAAGGGTAACCACCTCTTGACCTAGAAGGTCGAGAAGAGATGTTGGAGAATTGAAATGTCTCACCATGGTGTGAGGAGGAAGGTTTGAGAAATGAAGTTTGTAGCCCTCGCTTATGATGGAGAGGGTCCACTGCTCTGATGTAATTTGCTCCCATCTGGGAGCAAAATGAGCTAACCTTCCTGGAATGGTGAGAGGCTCTGGCTGTTTTAAAGCCAGAAAGGCTAAGTTCTCTAGCATCAAGTCAAAAACCCTGAGGAGGTTGGGTCTGCTGAGTTGCAGCAGCCCCTGTAGACTGAGGCCTGGCCTGTTTAGGTTGCTGACGCTTAATGGCAAAGCGACCTGTAGATGATTGTTGGCCAGAAGCAGAAGGGAATCTGCCCTTTTTGAAAAAAAGACTTCTTGAAGGTTTTTTTCTTGGCAGGAATGGAGGTTGACTTTGAAAGTCTATCCAGAGCAGAATTTTCTGCATCCATTTGAGTGGCTTTTATTTGCCATTCTTCGCCAAACAGGTTTTCACCTGTACAGGGAAGATTTCCTAAGCCATCTTGGACCCAAGGTTCTAAATCAGAAGCTTGGAGCCAAGCAATTCTGCGAGCAGCTATGGCAATGCCCGAAGCTCTGCTGGCACCTTCAAAGGAGTCAAAGGCTGCCCGGTTGGAAAACTTTGAAATGTCTTGAGTATGCTTAAGCCAAATGAGGAATTCTTCCCTTTTATCCTCTGGAAGAAAAGGGAGGAAAGTGTGCAGCTTATCTGCAACTTCTTTTAGAAACATACCCATGTAAAGACTATAGGAGTTGATTCTGGCAATGAGCATATTGGCTTGGAAGATTTTCCTACCAAAAGCATCCAAGGTCCTGCATTCTCTTCCTGGAGGAGCAGAAGAGTGTCTCTTTGTACACTTTATCCTCTTCATAGCTGACTGCACCACAATGGAATGGTGAGGAAGCTGTGTTTTATGAAAACCAGGACATGGAGGGACACGATACATAATGTCCAATCTGCGAGAATGAGGAGAGATAGTAAGAGGAGTCTCCCATAAGTCAATCATGTGTTCATAAAGAATCTCATGAATTGGTAAGGTGACTGCCTCTTTAGGAGCCTTAGAATAACCTAAAATATCTAATTTTTTTGCTCTAGGCTCTGATTCAGAGGTTACTGAAATAGAAAGTCCTTTAGCTACTTCTCTTATGAAGTCTTGAAAGGACAAGTCCTCTGGAGGAGACATTCTTCTTTTTGGAGAAGAAGGCTCTTCAGGAAGGGCTATGGATACTTCAGCAGACTCCTCTGATGTATCAGAATCATCAGAGGAATCAAAGTACCGCCTGTCAGGGTGCTCTTCAAAAGCTCGGTACGCGTATCGAGCGGTATCGACATCGGGCGTCATCGGTACCGGTTCGGTACCGATGAGCAGCCCTGGACAGGGAACCGCTGCAGTCGGTATCCTGGTCGATGCTGATGCAGTCGGTACCGGTACCGGCGCTGGTGCCGGTACCGGAGCCGATACCGACAACGGAGTTTGTTGTGGTATCAGCGGCGTCGCAGCTTGAATAAAGGCCTTGATAGCCTGCTGCATGGATAGAACATTCTGATCCATCGAAGCCATGAATGCCTGGAATTCGGTACCGGAAGGTTGCGCCGGTACCTCAGAGCATTCTAACAGGTGATCGGTCGAGGCCGTGCCATCGATGTCAACCTGTAACCCCATAGGTGGAGCTTTGGAAGCCGGAGCTTCCCGCCGGGGTTGTTTTGCCAGTGCAGGATCCTCGAGGGTAAGCCCGGAGGCATCTCGATGCTTAGAGGGAGATCTACCCTTCGAGGACCGGCTGGATTTATGTTTGGTTACCTGAGATCCATGGGAGGAAGAAGAAGCCCTGGAAGACGTCAATGCTACTGAAGCTGCATCGGAGGGAAACAGGACATGGAGCTTGGCTGCTCGGTTCTGTAAACCCCGTTTAGACATCAAAGAGCAGGACGGACAATCCGAAATGGAGTGTTCAGGACCCAAACATTTAAGACACCATTCATGGGTGTCAGTAACAGAAATAGTACCGCTGCACTTAGTGCATTTCTTAAACCCGGAGGCTGGTTTTTCCATGAGGAAAAATTTCTTGTGAGGCCTAAGGCCCAAAGAAGAAAAATACACTAAGTGAGGGAAAATATATATTGTTATTGTTTTTGTTTTTTTGTTTTTTGAAGAAAAGAAAGAAAAGACTGGCAGTACCGGTCCGGAGTCGGGGGAGGCAGACACGCGACCAAAGAAATAAAATAAAACAAAGAACTTCTTCAGCGGTGACAGGACTCGACCTGCTGGCTCCGCGGCAAAGAAGAACTGAGGAGAGGCGGTTAGGAAAGGCGGGAAGGCAGCGCGCAGGCGCTGTGGGATGCTCCCAAAAGCTTTCCTTTTTGGGAAGCTGGGGAGCGTTCCCACGCAGGCTCCGTCGGTACTGACGTACCCATATGTGAAGACTCATTCCTGCTTGTTCCTGGAGATTAGGTCCTGTTGGCTCCACGGAAAACGAAGAACTGAAGAGGGACAGTTGGAAAGGCGGGAAGGCAGTGCGCATGTGCTGAAGGATGCTCCCAAAAGCGTTCCTATTGGTCGCTGGGGAGCGTTCCCGCGCAGGCTCCGTCGGTACCGATGATACCCATATGTGAGGACTACATTCCTGCTTGTTCCTGGAGATATGGTCTTACTTTCAGTTTTTAATAAAACTTGTACATTTTAGAAGAAGGGTAATATTACTCTTGCAATCTCATTAGATCTTTCCAATGCATTTGATCTAGTTCACCACTCACTACTCCTGTCATGTCTCTCTTCCACTGGGTCTTCGGTCCATAGTCCTTCACTAGTTCTATTCTTTTCTTTCCTCTCATACATACTATGTTGACTTTCAATTTACCTCCTCCAGCTTCTCTCTACCCTGCGGAGTCCCATAGGAATCAGTGTTGGCTCCTTTATTATTTGTTTTTTTGGCCCAACTTGCCATGCTTATTCAGCAATAGGGTGTTTCTGCATATTTTTATGCGGATGACATTCTGCTGCTTTTCCACACCCATCCCACTTCTCCGGACATCGCTCCTGTTAATGCCTGTCTCACCCTGGTTCCCTCCTCGTTGAAAACCAACAATTGAAAAGCTCAATCCCATGAAGACATCTGTGTTATGGTTATCCAGTTCATTTCCACCTCCCTCTATATCCCCATCTCTAAGGTATCACTATTCCTACAGTTTTATCACTCAAATACTTAGGAGTTACATTTGACTATACATTCTCCTTCCATTCTCACATTAGTTAATACCATCCGTCGATGCTTCTTTTCTCTCTGTCAAATATGTGACATTTGTTCCTATTTACCACCTTCTGCCATTGTTACCCTTTTGCTTTTCCTTAGTTATCTCAAAACTCAATTATTCTAATACTATTTTTTCCAGATTTATTTATTTATATTCCCCCCCCTTACCAAGATTACCAAAGTACCAATTGAAACGCTTACAGTCAGTTCAAAACACTGCAATCCGTCTTCTCCACCACTCTTCGAGGTTCGATCATGTTACCCCATTATTTATCCAATCTCATTGGCTTCCTATACTGTACTGCCCCCAATACAAGCTTCTTACTATTATTCATAAGTTTCTCTATTCTGGAACACCTGTCTATCTTGCCTCTTACATTACACCTTATGTGCCAATTGGGTCCCTTCATTCTCTGCATGCGAACAGCCTCCACCTATCATCTCCATAACAGGCCCATCTTGATAGTACTCAGAATTCGGCCTTCTATTTTTTGGGACTATTGTATGGAACTCGCTCCCCTCAACACTATAGCTTGAATCATCTTTGTTTAAATTTAAAGCAGCACTCAAAACTCATCTTTTTCAACAGGCGTTTAATCTTGCTCCCAAGATTACCTAGAACACATCAACCCTGATGATATCTCACATACTTCTTACCTGGATCATGTTGAGATTTCAGCACCTTCCCCAGCCTATTGCTTTCCCCTATAGGTATGTAACTCCTTTACTCATTTAATTGGCGTTCCTTTTCTTATTGTTGCTGTTTTTATTGTAAACCGCTCTGATATGCTGTAGAGAAGGGCAGTATATCACGTTTTTAAATAAACCATAACTCCAGGCTCCAAGCACTGGAGGGCCCTGCCTATCAGCCTCCTCCATACCAGCGAGGCCTACTGCGGGTGACGTGAGGCCCCTGCTGACTAAGCCACCTCAGAACCCCTGCAAGTACCTGCTTGCCAAGCCTTAAGCATATTCCCCTCCATGTATCCTTCCTCTACTGATCTGGACTCTGTCTTATAGCTGCAGCAAAAACCCTGCGGCTGAGATTGAGCTCCTTCTAGCTCCACACATGAGGCACGTGGCCTTGGCAGGTATGACCCAAGTAGGGGAAAGAAGTCTGGTAGTCTCACCTCTTCTTCTATTAAGCCCTTTTGTCCCCACCCCCGACCTTATTCAGCTGCTCAGGCAGGAGACCACCAACCAGGAAAAAACAAAAAAAAGCAAAGGAAGTGTCCCACAGCATCCAAGCTGACCTCTCTCCTTGCTGTTCAAACCGCTAAGGCCCCGAGCCTAAATGGCATGGTTTCCCGCACTGCTTGACAAAGTTGCTCCGCCACACGGTTTTGAGCACTGCTCGGAAGACCCTTCAACAACTGCTATTGGAAACTAACAAAAAGAGCAAACCCTGCTCTGTCGCTTACCTCGCCAGGTCAGCTGACCAGCCTGCTCAAACCAGGGGCTGCTGTTACCTTGCCACTCTCAAGCTCAGCCCTCTCATGTGGCTTCGGCAGAGAGGCAGGGGTGCCACAGGAAGACGTGATGCCAGGGTTCTAATGCAGCAGTGGCTCCTCACCCGTCTATGGGTTCAGGAGCTGCCGCGTCTGCCAGGTGACCGATGAAAAAGTCTCCCTCTTCCAAAAGAATGGCGCCTCACCCCGATACCTTCAACAATTTCTTTTACCTCTTTTTTTTTTTTAGCCTTTATTTCTCAAACAACCCCTCAGGCAGACAAGGCAGGGATCCTCAGTCCCAATACACTACACTTAGAGAGCCAAAGCTGAAAATAAAAAAAAGGCTGCTCCTTGGTTGTCCCTTCCTTGAGCCCAGTACTCCGGGATCAGCTCTCTCCAGCAGCTTGGAGACTGATTTTACTGGGGCTGGTGGGTGGTGCCAACTGCCTATATGTACTGATGTCATCAAAAATGATGTGCTCAGTCTCCAAGCTGTTGGTGAAAGTTCACAACCCACAAGTATCGGGACTGGACTGGAAGGACGATAAGGAAAAAGATTTAGGCTTCATTGTGGATAACACATTGAAACCCTCTGCCCAGTGTGCAGCGGCAGCCAAGAAAGCAAATAGAATGCTAGGAATCATAAGGAAAGGAATGGGGAATAAGGATATTATGCCCCTGTATCCTTCCATGGTCCGACCACACCATGAATATTGTGTGCAGTTCTGGTCACCATATCTTAAGAAGGATATAGCAGAATTAGAAAAGGTACAGAGAAGAGCCACCAAAATTGTAAAGGAAATGGAAGGATACCCCTATGAGAAAAGGCTTAAAAGGTTAGGGCTCTTCAATTTGGAAAAGAGACGGCTGAGGGGAGATATAATATAAGTCTATAAATTAATGAATTGAGTGGAACGGGTAACTGTAGATTGGTTGTTTATGCCATCAAAAGGTAAAAAGTCTAGGGGACCCACCAATGTAGCTCATTTAAGACTAAGTGGAGAAAACATTTTTTTCACTCAACACATAATCAAACTCTGTAATTAGTTACCAGAGGATGTAGTAAAAGTTGTTAGTGTAGCTGGGTTTAAAAAAAAAAAAAGGTTTGGACGAATTCCTGGAGGAAAGGTCCATAAACCAGTATTAATGAGAACCTGGGAAATCCATTGCTTTCCCCGGGAGAAGCATTGTGGAACCTTGTGCCTTTTTAGGAACCTGCCAGGTGCTTGTGATCTGAATTGGCCACTATTGGAGACAGGATACTGGGCTTATTTATTTTATTTATTTAGCAAACATTTATATACCGCTACTTCCAGCGATCAGCAGCGGTGTGATTACATAAGGAGAACATAAGGAGGACTGACAATCAGCACAGTAAAATTTGGGTGTGAACAGGTTGATCAAGAGGGTAGGCAAAACACACAAGGGGGATTGTTTAGTATATGGGTACTAATTACATATATACATATATACATTATACATAAATGAGCAGGTGTACATAAATATGTCCTGGACTTAAACCCCTTGGGTTAAATCAATTTATAATGACTCTGGAAAAGATGAACCTTGGACTAACCCAGTATGGCATTTATGATGATCTTGTTCTTAGGTATTCAAGCAGTTTTTTTGTGAACATGAGAAAGGATCTAGGGCCTGTCTCTCATTCCAGGCAGCAACCTCTGCCATTTGAAACCATAAAACCTCCTGGCAGAATCTCTCCTGGAAGACAGGATGACACTGGCTACTCCAAACAGTAGGTTCAAAGAGCTGAATTCTGGCTCCTCAATATCCAAGCTGCAAGGGCCAGGGCTTTGACACTGGTATACAGACATCTTCCTTGATCCCTCAAAATCAAAGTTAGAGGTCATCCAGATGTACGGGTTTCCAGATTGGCATCTTGGAGAAGGGGACACCAAGGCTGTTTGGGCTAAGCAGGCACTATGAGAATCATAGTGCCTCTCATTTTTGGAGTTTCAGGAGAATTTCCACTATCAGAGGAATAGGTGGAAACACATACAGAAGGCACTTCCCACAATAGAGAAGGAAAGAGTTTGATGTTAGTCTGCCATCCAGTCCTACTCTTGATCAAAACTGGAGGGACTTGCTTGTTTTGGAGAGTGGCAAAGTCGTCTATCAAGGTGGTGCCCACTCTCCAAGGATAGCACATACCAACTCCCTGGGTCCAGAGTTCATTCATGAGGACGAAGGACATGACTCAGTTTGTCCAGTGTGTTCACTCCCATCATATATGAGAGATGCAAATTTCCACAGTCTGACAGTTTCCCCAACATAAGAAGTATAAGCCCGTTCCTCCCTGCTTGTTGAAATAACACATGGCAACCTGATTGTCCATTTGAATCATGACAATGTGGTTGGCCAACTGATCTCTGAAGGCCTTTAGAGCATTTGATATAGCTTTCAGTTCCAAGAAATTGATCTGATGGGAGACTATCCTGAGAACCACCCATAACCCTGTGGTATACAACTGTTTGGTAATCTCCATTGGGAAAATGGACCATGTAGTCTCATTCTTTGGGAAGGGGGGGGGGGTCATCTTTTAACAAGTTATCAATACAGAACAGGACATCATAAATGTATCCTAGAACTTTTTTTTGTTGTTTAACTTCCCGGAGTGTCTCTCATTAAGTACTGTCACATCAGTCTGTAGATAAAATGACATTTTACTTACCAGATAATGCCCTTTCTCGAGTCATGCTAGACCAATCCAGACAAGTGGGTTGTGTTTCCCTACCAGCAGACTGGTGGAGACAAAAGCCAATGGAAAGTCCAAGTTTCAATGACATCACTTCCATGCCTCTATCAGCCACCAGAGGTCTCTTCAGTATTTGTCCCAAAGCATATGGGAGCTGCAGAGCAAGCCTCACACAACCTCAAATGTGGGCAATGAGTACACAAGAGTAGCAAACTATGTACAGGAAAATAGAACAGAACAGAAGGCTGTCAACAGAAAATGAGCCTGCAGTGCCAAGTATAAAATCATAGCAGACCCAAGGGTATGTTTATGTTTATTATACATTTGATATACCGCTCAGGCCGAAAAGCATCAGAATGGTTTACAATACTACAATAATGTTACAGAAAATATGAAAAGAACGCCATTTATAAGATCGGACAGAGTAGGAGATACAGAGAGAGACAAAAAATAGAAAAGATAGGAGAGAGAACAGCAGATTACCTTCGCAAACTACCAGCATGACAATTGGGCTCACAGCTTTTATGCAATTTTTTTAATCAATCGCCACGGACTCCACCTAAGGCCCTCAGGCGCAGGTCCGCAAGGCGCGGACGCACCTCAGAAGCGGCGGTTTTAATGCCGTTGAGCAGGGCAAGTGATTGGCAGTGCGGAGAAGAGCAAGTCCTGCCCACACACTCAGCTGGTAACTGCTGCTTTCCCCGGTCCCAAGTGAGCCTCCAAAGCGGCAGTTTTAATGCCGTTGAGCAGGACAAGTGATTGGCAGTGAGGTGAAGAGCAAGTCCCACCCACACACTCAGCTGGTAACTGCTGCTTTCCCCGGTCCCGAGTGAGCCTCCGAAGCGGCGGTTTTAATGCAGAAGGAACAAAGCAATACAGTTTCAGGGGTGGGCCCTAGACTGGACCAGCAGGACTCAAAGAAAGGATGTTACCTGCTGAGTAAAATATCACCTTTCCTATCATCCTGCTACACGTCCAAATGGAATGTACCAAAGCTGCACTGCCACTGGGAAGACGACACAGCAGCTCACAAAACTCAAGTCGAAGCCCGTGTCCGCTCACGTGTGGACATCCAAGTGGTAATGCTTGACAAATGTGGAAAGAGATGCCCACTTTGTCTTCCAACAAAATGTTTGCAGGCGTCACAGAGCTCTGCTCTGCCCACAAGGATGCTTGTGCTCAGGTAGAATGGGTGCATAAATCCTCCGGAACCAGCTGGTTCCGTAACATATGAGGCGGCAATGGCCTCCTTAATCCAGTGCCCCAAGGTCTACTTGGCCACCACCTCATCAGTGCACGGGCCAGCAAATAGCACATAAAGATGGTCAGACTTACAAAAAGAATTCATAACCTCCAAGTACTACAGCAGCACCCTCCACATCCACAAGGCAAAGATCCTTATCCTTCCCCCAACACTGCTCCTTAGAGGAAGAGGGCAGGCAAACCACTAGATTCACGTGAAAGGGAGACAGCACTTTAGGCAAGAAGGAAGGCACAGGCCAAATTTAAATGGCCTCAGTTGAAAAGGACAGATAAAGGATCTCAGCAAGACAGACTGCAGCTCAGAGATTTGCCTTGCAGAACAAATCGCAACCAAGAAAACATTCTTGAGTGTCAAATCCTTCAAGGTAGCATGCTTCAATGGCTCAAGGGGGCTGTCATCAGGGCCTTAAGCAACAGAGAGAGATCCTAGGAAGGGACAATGCATCAAAGGAGAGGAAACAGACATCAAACCCCTTGGAGAAAAAAAAACAAGAGATGCCCAGGTGCAAGGCCAAGGACTTTCCCACCACCAGACCACAGAAATGGGCCAAAGCTGCCACATGAACCTTCAGGAACCTAAGAGAGAGAGAGACCCTTCTCTAGGACATCGTGAAGAAAGGCCAACGAGGGCACCACCTTGGCCGCCTCAGGAACCAAGTGCTGTGCACCACATCAGTGCTTAAAGAGGCACCATATCCGAAAAGTATGTTAGTCTGGTAGAGAGGGGAGTCTGATCCTCCAGGACGATTGGTCCCTGCCACAACAGTACCCGAGACTGAGCTAGCTGAAGGGAAGGTACTTGAAAGAACTGCATCAGGTCTCCGCGCCATGCTCTCCGCGGCCGATCCAGTGCCACCTGGACAATCCTACTCGAATGGCATTCTATATGCCGAATCACATGCCCCACCAGGGGCAACAGAGGAAACAAACAGCAGCTGCTGACTGGGCCAAGGCATCGGATCCCATCTCCATGCGATGACTGAAGCAGCGATATACTTTGGCACTGGAGCAGGTCGCCATCAGATCCAATTCGGGATGACCCACCCAACAGTGCACAATTAATTGAAAGGCTTCTTGACTTAACTCCCACTCGTTGGGATTCAGGGAGTGCCAGCTGAGGAAGTCCACTTCCATGATGTCCACTCTGGCAATGTGCTGAGCTGACAAGGATAGGAAGTTCTTCTCTGCCCAGGCAAACAGGAGATCCAGCTCCAGGGCCACTCTGGTGCTTCTTGTGCCACCTTGCCAAGTAATGTAAGCTACTGCTGCGGCATTGTTGGAGAACATTCAAACCACACCAGCCCTTGACCAGGGACCAGAAATACATAAGTGTCAACTTGATGGTCCTCGTCTTGAGGCGGTTGATGGACCAAACCACCAGCCCAAGAGACTGGCATCTGTCAGTAGGATCCAGGAGAAATTGCCCAGTGGAACGCTCTTCCTCAGATGACGTGGCTGCTGCCACCACTTCAGGCTGGACTTTGCCATCAAACAGGAGCAGGAGCTTGCACTCAAGCTCCTGAGAACTCGGGGACCATTGAGTCAACAAGAACCGCTGGAGTGGCCACATGTGAGCCTGCGCCCACAGCACCATCTCTATGGTTGCTACCATCAAGCCAAGGAGCTGAAGGTAATCCCAGACTCTGGGGGCCTGCTGCGCACATTACATTGCCAGACAATTTAACAGTCTTTAGACTTTGTCCTCTGGGAGGGAAACTCTGCCCACTTGAGTATCGTACCATGCTCCCAGAAACTCTAAGAACTGGGAAGGCAAAAGCTGGCTCTTTTTCTGATTGATCACCCAGTCAAGGATTTCCAAGATGGATACCACACTGGATGTCACCTGAGAAACCTCTGACAGAGAACAGGTCCAGATGAGCCAGTTGTCCACAGGGATGGACACAAATCCTGTGGCGCTACAGCCACCACCACCATGACCTTGGAAAATGTCCTTGGGGTGGTGAAGAGCCTGAAAAGAAGGGCAGCGAACTGATAACAAGAGCCAAGCACGGCAAAATGCATATACTTCTGCTAATCCACCCAGATTGGGAAATGAAAATATGCCTCAACCAGATCCAAAGAAGCCAAGAATTCTCCTCAGCACACTGCTTGAATCACGGAGCGCAAGGTTTTGATCTGAAAGCACAGAACACACAAGTGCTTGTTGACCTCCTTTTGAGGTCCAGGATGGGCCAGAAGGAATAGTCCTTGTTTGGCACCACAAAGTAGATAAAGAGTATCTTTTTCCCTTGCCCCGCTCCCCAGGGGGATGGGCACAACTGCCTTCAGGTAAAGCAACTTGTCCAAACTGGTCCGCACTATAGCACCTTTAATAGCGGACCCACAGAGGGAGATGAAGGCATCGGGAATAGGCTCCTTGCATTCCAGGACATAGCCAAATTAAATGGTGTCTAGAACTTAACAATCCTTGGTAACCCAGGCCAATTCCTGAAAGAAAAAAGTGAAGCCTACTGCTCACTGGAGGTACCAGGGAATGGGTCCCCAAACTCTCATTGTGTGGTCCGGGAAGATGCTTCTCTGGAGGAGCCGTGTCCCTGGGTCCAAGTGCTCAAAGAAAGGACTGGGAAAGAGTCCAAGGCCTTGAAGCAGAGGGAAAGAAAGTTTTTCCAGGGCAGTAGTGACGATAGTACCTAGACACCAGGAATCTAGCTGGCATGCTCTTTCTGGTCAAGCAGAGGCTGACAAGGAAAGGTACTTGTCCACTTCACACGTCTCCTGGACCCGTCTTCCAGGAGGTGGTAATATTTTAACTCACCTAGGTCCTTCACTGGTTTCTCCAAATCTGTTCCAAATAGAAACTTCCCCTTCAAGGCCAGCTGAACCAACCAGGCTTTGGAGGACGTATCCTCGACCCAGTGACAGAGTCAAATCCAATGCTGTGACACAGTAGTCGGGGAACCATTCCTGGCCGCCAGGTGCACCAGGTCATACATGGCATCAGAAAGGGAAGTCGCAGCAGACTCCATGAGAGAAGCAGTAGCATAAGGCAGGAGAAACTAAATCCACTGGAGCAGGGCTCAAGAAGCCAAGCTGGTGCATACCCCCAGCTGTAGAATAGGCGCTGACACAGCAAATCATCTCTTCAGCAAGGAATCTATCTTTTAAGGCTGATCCACCTTCCACGGGAATGGTGATCCATCTAGTAACCACCCTGATCTGTGCATCCACCTTGGGAATGTTAAATCACTCACTGCGCTCCTCCTCCAGGAGAGCGTATATCTTATAGACCCTCTTAACCCTTTAGGTAGGGAGTCAGGCAAGTCCCACTTGGATCGGATCATGTCTTTGATCACCTCCGGGAAAGGGAAAACAGTAGTAGATTTCCACACCTCTTAAAGAAAAAAGTGTACCTTCAGCTCCTGCTCCAAGCTGGAAGCATCTGCCAAGTTCAAGGTGGATAAGACCCTGGAAATCAATGCTGCCAGCTTCTCTTTCCCTAACAGGTGGTTTTTTCATTGGTCTTTGTCTCCACCAATCTGCTGGTAGGGGAACAAAACCCACTTGTCTGGACTAGTCTAGCAGGACGACATGAAAAAAATGTGTCACACATAGGGCCAGTGCAAGGGAACTGGGCATCCTAAGCGAACTTCAGCCTTACACCTCTCCCCCCTTTCAAGATCTTGATAATTAATTAAACTAATCATGATCACCCTGACAGCACGCCTCCCACAACACTTATAAAAAATGCATAATGAAATATCCCCACTTATAACTATTAAGCTTTGCTTTGCATGCATTTGTGCGTATGATCTCACTGCAGATAAAGGATGTGCTGATAGCAGAGAAGTACTTCATGGACATCTGAGCCTCTGCCTGGACAGACTTCTGCATTACATGAGTGATGGAGCACCTCCAGAACTGCTGGCACACCAATGGGCTCCAATGTTTTGGGGATTATACTACCCCGATACAATGGATAATGATATCAGTCATGCATAAGTCAGTGTCAAGATCCTTCAAGGTCCTGATGTCGCTTTGTCTCTCACAGGCAGGCACAGATTTGAGAGAATTATTATTATTAAAGACATTTATACACCACCCATCTACACTAAAGCATAATTACTCACCTGTAACAGGTGATTTCCGGGAACAGCAGGAATTTAGTCCTCACATATGGGTAAAGTCGATACCGACGGAGCCTGCGTGGGAACGCTCCCCAGCGTCCAATTAGAAAGCTTTTGGGAGCATCCCACAGCGCCTGCGTGCTGCCTTCCCACCTTTCCCAACTGCCTCTCTCCAGTTGAGTTTTAAAGCTGAGACAAAGAGAGAGAGGGAAAGGGAAAGAGATAGATAGAGAGATTCAACTCCTAGGGGAGGTGGGTGGGTTGTGAGGAATAAATTCCTGCTGTTCCCGTAGATCACCTGTTACAGGTGAGTAACTATGCTATCTCCAAGAACAAGCAGGAATGTAGTCATCACATATGGAGACTCCCTAGCTTTAGGTGCCAGGGAGAGACCCCAGAAGTTGTGTGCCCCTGAAGAGGGCTCCACTTCCCCCCATGGATCTCTGGCATCCTACCAGGGATGGTGGGTAGGAGTTGATAAGGTATGGAACAGGTGTTGGAGAACAGCCTGACCAAACAAGGCATCACGGCGGGAGTCCTTGTCTAAGCAGTAATGGGCTATGAAGGTATGAACCGAGGCCCAGGTGGCTGCTCGACAGATGTCGTCGATAGACACAGAGTGCAGATGGGCCATTGAGGCTGCCACGGCTCTCACATTGTGAGCTGTGACATGGCCCTCCAGAGAAAGCACAGTTACTTACCTGTAACAGGTGATCTCTGGGAACAGCAGGAATAAGTCTTCACATATGGGTACGTCGGTACCGACGGAGCCTGCGCGGGAACGCTCCCCAGCGTCCAATCAGAAAGCTTTTGGGAGCATCCCACAGCACCTGCGTGCTGCCTTCCCGCCTTTCCAACTGTCTCTCCTCAGTTGAGTTTTATAGCTGAGACAAAGAGGAAGAGAGAGAGGAAAGGAGAGAGAGATAGAGAGACAACTCTTAGGGGAGGTGGGTGGGTTGTGAAGACTTATTCCTGCTGTTCCCAGAGATCAGCTGTTACAGGTAAGTAACTGTGCTATCTCCAGGAACAAGCAGGAATGAGTCTTCACATATGGGGACTCCCTAGCTTTGAATGCCAAGGAGAGAGCCCTTAAGTTGTGTGTCCCTGGGACAGGGCTGCACTTTCCCACCTGGATCTCTGGCATCCCTTGAGGGATGGTGGGTAGGAGTTGATTAAGTATGGAACACGTGTTTGAGAACAGCCTGACCAAACAAGGCATCCCAGCGGGAGTCCTTGTCTAAGCAGTAATGGGCTGTGAAGGTATGAACCGAGGCCCAAGTGGCTGCTCGACAGATGTCGTCAATAGACACAGAGTTCAGATGAGCCATTGAGGTTGCCATGGCCCTCACATTATGAGCTGTGACATGGCCCTCCAGAGAAAGGTTCTTGCTCTGATAGGCGAAAGAAATACATTGGGCAATCCAGTTAGAAAGCGTTCTCTTGGAGACTGGTTGTCCCAAATGAGAAGGATCAAAGGCAAGTTGGGAAGACTTTCTATGTTGCTGTGTCCTCTGTAAGTAAAAAGCCAGAGCTCTTTTACAGTCCAGGGTATGAAGATTCCTCTCTGCACTTGATGCATGAGGTCCTGGAAAAAAAGACAGGTAGGTAGACCTCTTGGTTGAGGTGAAAAGGCGAGACCACCTTAGGCATAAAGTGTGGATTAGTCCTAAGGACCACCTTGTCATGATGGAACCTTGTATAAGGTGGATTAGCTACTAGTGCTTACAATTCACTAATGCGGCGTGCTGATGTGATTGCAATGAGAAAGATAACCTTCCAAGAAAGGTATTTCAAGGAGGTAGTAGCTAAAGGTTCAAAAGGCGGCTTCATAAGCTGGCCAAGAACCAAATTTAAGTCCCATGCCATCGGGGGTGGTCTAATGGAAGTCTTTGTTAAAAGGAGGCCTCTCATGAACCTTGCTACAAGAGGATGAGAGGAAATAGGTTGTCCATTTAGAGGCCTGAGGGAAGCTGCAATAGCACTCAAATGGACTCTTACTGAATTTGTCTTAAGGCCTGCATTAGACAGATGAAGGAGATACTCCAGCAACGATTCCAGAGGTATAGCACGGGGGTTAAGACCCTTCGCAGAACACCAGATGGTAAACCTCTTCCACTTGAAAGCGTAAGATCGTCTAGTGGAAGGTTTTCTGGAAGCATAAAGAACATCTTTTACTTGTTGTGAAAGAGGAAGATCCTGGAGATCTAGGCCTTCAGCAACCAAGCCCTGAGATGCAGAGACTGGGGATTGGGATGCCACAACTTTCTGTCCTCCTGAGAGAGAAGGTCTGGAGCAAACCCTAACTCTAGGGATGGAGCTTGAGAGAGATGTAGAAGCAGAGGGTACCACACTTGCCGTGGCCAATGTGGAGCTATGAGAATCATGTGGCCTCTGTCTCTCTGAAGCTTGAACAGGGTTTTGGGAATCAGGGGAATGGGTGGAAAGGCATACAGGAAGTCTTGACCCCAGTGAAGGAGGAAAGCATCCCTTGCCTGAGCCCCCTGAGCCGGAGTTCTGGAACAGAACCGGGGATGTTTGGCATTCCACGGACTTGCAAAGAGGTCTATGTCCGGGGTTCCCCAAATTTGAAAACTCTTTTACACCTGGTCCATATGTAGGGACCACTCGTGTGGAAGCAGAACTCGACTGAGTCCGTCTGCCCAAGAGTTTTGAACACCTGGAAGATAAACTGCTAGGAGATGAATGTGATGCTCTCTGGCGAGGGCCCACAGTCGCAGAGCTTCGTTGCAAAGTGACAGAGAGCCAGTCCCTCCCTGCTTGTGTATATAAAACATGGCTACCTGATTGTCCGTGTGGATAAGGACTGTCTTGTGGCTGAGCAGGGTGTGGAAAACTCGCAGAGCAAGGAAGATTGCTCTGAGTTCCAATAGATTGATATGTAAACAAGTCTCCTGTGGGGACCAGATGCCCTGGGTGGAGAGGTCCTGAAGATGAGCTCCCCAGCCCACTGGCGAAGCATCTGTTGTTAGAGTTGCTTGGGATAGAGGCTGTTGAAAGGGGGACCCCAGCAACAGGTTTTGAGAGGACTTCCACCATTGGAGGGACAAAATGAGGTGACTTGTGTTTGCTATTTTGTCTGATAGGCAGCCTAATGCCTGGGTCCATTGGGTGGATAAAGTCCACTGAGCTGCTCTCATGTGAAGGCGAGCATATGGTACCACATGAACGGTGGATGCCATGTGGCCTAGCAACTAACATCTCTCGAGCAGTTAGAAGGGGTTTTAACTCTGCTTGAGAAGCTAACTGCATCAGGCGAAAGCAACGGGCCTGGGGAAGACAGTAGGGATCAAATTGGATTTTGGGATGTTTATTACCAGCCCTAAATACTGAAGGATACGCACTGTGCAGGTTAGAGAAGTCTTGGCCTCTGATTGAGTGGGAGCTCGAATGAGCCAGTCGTCCAGGTAAGGGAAGACAAATATTCCCAGAGTGCAAAGAAAAGCATCAACCACTGCCATGCATTTCGTGAACACCCTTGGTGCAGAGTCCAGACCAAAAGGGAGCACTCTGTATTGATAGTGCTTCTCCTGAAAAAGGAACCGAAGGAACTTTCTGTGAGTTGGATGGATGAGAACATGAGTGTACGCATCCTTGAGATCTAGAGAACAAAGCCAATCCTGACTCTGAAGGTATGGCAGCAGAGTTCCTAGAGAAACCATCTTGAATTTTTCTTTGACTAGGAATTTGTTCAACTCTCTGAGATCTAAGATGGGTCTGAAGCCCCCTGTTTTCTTTGGGATAAGAAAATAGGGGGAGTAGAACCCTGTGCCCTGTTGTTGAGAAGGCACTTCCTCTGTTGCCCTCTGGGCAAGAAGAGTGGCAACCTCCTCCTCCAACAGGCTGAGGAGGGAGGTTGGAGAGTTGAACTGGTGCACTCTTGTGAGAGGAGGCAAGCTGGAAAAATGAAGTTTGTATCCCTCTCTTATGATGGAGAGTGTCCAATGCTCTGCTGTAATTTGCCCCCATCTGGGAGCAAAGTGACATAACCTTCCTGGAATGGTGGAGGGCTCTGGTCCTTCTAGAGCCAGAAAGGCTAAGTTCTCTAGCAGAAAGTCAAAGGCCCTGAAGGGGCTGAGATTGCTGGGCTGGAGCAGGCCTCGCAGCCTTTGACTTGGTCTGTTTGGAGGATTGCTGACGTTTGGAAGAGAACTGAGCTGCAGAAGATGCCCGCTGACTATAAGCAGGATAAAATCTTCCCTTTTTAGAAAAAGGTGTTTTCTTGAACAACCTCTTCTTAGCAGGAGCAGCTGTGGATTTGGATAGTCTATCCAAAGCAGAATTTTCAGCATCCATCTGATTGGCTTTTGCTTGCCAATCCTTACCAAACAGATTCTCTCCTGTACAAGGGATATTTCCCAATTCATCTTGAACACAGATCTCCAAATCAGATGCTTGAAGCCAAGCAATCCTACGTGCACCTATAGCTATAGCTGAAGCTCTGCTTATGCATTCAAAGGAGTCGAAAGCTGCACGGTTGGAGAATTTGGAGATATCCTGGGCATGTTTGAGCCCAGTGAGAAATTCTTGCCTTTTATCAGCAGATATAAAAGGACTTAAAGTCTGCAAATGGTCAGTGACTTCTTTTAAGAACATGCCCATGTAGAGACTATAAGAATTAATTCTCGCAGCAAGCATGGAAGCTTGGAAGACTCTTCTTCCAAAAGTATCCAGGGTTCTACATTCACGTCCTGGAGGATTAGAGGCATGTCTTTTGGCACTCTTAATCTTTCTCATTGCAGACTCAACCACAATAGAGTGGTGAGGAAGTTGAGTTTTATGGAAACCAGGACAAGGAGGGACACGATACATGGTGTCCAACCTGCAAGAATGAGGAGAGGTGGTTAGAGGTGCTTCCCACATCCTTAACATGAGATCATACAGAATCTCATGAATAGGTAAGGTAGCTGCCTCCTTGGGAGTTTTAGGATATTGCAAAATATCTAACTCCTTAGCTCTAGGTTCTGACTCTGGGGCCACTGTAATAGAGAGGCCCCGAGCCACCTCTGATAAGTCTTGAAAAGACAAGTCCTCTGGAGGAGAGATACTTCGTTTAGGAGAGGACTCCTCCTGTGGAGGAAGCATCACTGCATCGACAGACTCCTCAGAGTCGTCAGAGGAATCGAAGTATCATCTGTCTGGATACTCTTGCAACGCCCGATACCCGTACCGATCGGGATCGGGAATCACCGGTACCGGGGTATCAGTACCGGAGGGCTTCAGAGGACAAAGTACCGGCATAGCGGACACCGATGCCGATGTCGATGCCACCGGTACTGGGATCGGTACCGATGGCGATGCTAGTGCTGGTATCGGCGGAGTAGTCTGTTGCGGTACCACGGGCGTCGATACCACAAGGAAAGCCGCCAGACTGCGTTCCATGGACAGAATTCTCTGATCCATCGATGCCGCCAATGCCTGGAAGTCGGTACCAGTGGAATCCACCGGTACCCCAGAGCATGGCACCAAGAGATCTGTCAAGGCCACGCCATCGAGATCATCTTGGAACCCCGATGATGATGCTTTAGAGGGCGAAGCCTCCCGCCGGGGTAATTTTGCCGGTGCAGAATCCTCGAGGGCAAGGCCAGAGGCATCACGATGCTCAGAAGGAGATCTACCCTTTGAGGACCGGCTGGATTTATGTTTAGTTACCCGAGATCCATGTGAGGAAGAAGCAGCCCTGGAAGACGTCGATGCCACTGAAGCCGCATCAGAGGGGAACAGGGTACTGAGCTTGGCAGCTCGGTTCCGACTACCCCCTCTTAGACATGGAACAGGACACACAATCTGTTATGGAATGGTCAGGACCTAAACATTTTAGACACCAGTCATGGGTGTCGGTGACGGAGATAGTACCACCACATTTTGTGCACTTCTTAAAACCTGAGGCAGGCTTTTTCATAGTTAAGGAAAAGGGTTCTGGGCCTAAGGCCCAAAACTGAAGTGCACCTGAAGGTATTTTTTTTTTAAAGAAGAAAAGAACAAGGACCGGCGGTACCGGTACAGCGTCGAAGAAGGCAGACGCGACAGAAAAGAATAAAGAAAAAAAAATAAGGAAATTCTTCTGCGGTGACAGGAGCACGACCTGCTGGCTCCGCGGAAAAAGAACAACTGAGGAGAGACAGTTGGAAAGGTGGGAAGGCAGCACGCAGGCGCTGTGGGATGCTCCCAAAAGCTTTCTGATTGGACGCTGGGGAGCATTCCCGCGCAGGATCCGTCGGTACCGACGTACCCATATGTGAAGACTCATTCCTGCTTGTTCCTGGAGATAGGTTCTTACTCTGATAGGCGAAGGAAATACACTGAGCAATCCAGTTAGACAGTGTTCTCTTGGAGACTGGAAGTCCCAAATGAGAAGGATCAAAAGCAACAAAGAGTTGAGAGGACTTTCTATGTTGCTGTGTTCTTTGTAAGTAAAAGGCTAAAGCTCTTTTACAGTCCAAGGTATGAAGGTTCCTCTCTGCATTTGATGCATGAGGCCTTGGAAAAAACACAGGTAGGAAGACCGCTTGGTTCAGATGAAAAGGCGAGACCACCTTTGGCATAAAGTGTGGATGAGTCCTAAGGACTATCTTGTCATGATGGAACCTTGTATAAGGTGGATCAGCTACTAGCGCTTGCAACTCACTAATGCGACGTGCTGATGTGATTGCAATGAGAAAAATAATTCCTTTCAAGAAAGGAATTTCAAGGAGGTAGTAGCTAAAGGTTTAAAAGGTGGCTTCATGAGCTGCCCAAGAACCAGGTTTAAGTCCCATGCCACCGGTGGTGGCTTAATGGGAGGCTTAGTTAGAAGAAGGCCTCTCATAAATCTTGCTATAAGAGGATGAGAGGAAATAGGCTGTCCATTTAGAGGCTTAAAGGAAGCTGCAATAGCACTCAAATTGACTCTTACTGAGTTAGTCTGACGTCCTGCATTGGATAAATGAAAGAGATACTCCAGTAATGATTCCAGAGGTATCGCAAGGGGGTTAAGACCCTTTTGCAAACACCATATGGTAAACCTTTTCCACTTGAAAGCATAAGAGCGTCTTGTGGAAGGTTTCCTGGAAGCAAAAAGAATATCTTTTACTTGCTGAGGGAGATTAAGATTATGGAGATCTAGGCCTTCAGCAACCAAGCCCTGAGATGCAGAGACTGGGGATTGGGATGCCACAACTTTCCATCCTCCTGAGAGAGAAGGTCTGGAGCAAACCCTAACTCTAGGGATGGAGCTTGAGAGAGATGTAGAAGCAGAGAGTACCACACTTGCCATGGCCAATGTGGAGCTATGAGAATCATATGGCTTCTGTCTCTCTGAAGCTTGAACAGGGTTTTGGGAATTAGGGAAATGGGTGGGAAGGCATACAGGAAGTCTTGACCCCAATGAAGGAGGAAAGCATCCCTGGCCTGAGCCCCCTGAGCCGGAATTCTGGAACAGAACCGGGGAGGTTTAGCATTCCACGGACTTGCAAAGAGGTCTATATGTCCGGGGTTCACCAAATATGAGAAAACCTTGGCCACCTGGTCTGCATGCAGAGACCACTCGTGTGGAAGCAGAACTTGACTGAGTTTGTCTGCCCAAGAGTTTTGTATGCCTGGAAGATACACTGCCAGGAGATGAATTTGATGCTCTCTGGCGAGGGCCCATAGTCGCAAAGCTTTGTTGCAAAGCGACAGAGAGCCAGTTCCCCCCTGCTTGTTCACGTAGAACACGGCTACTTGATTGTCCGTATGAATGAGGACTGTCTTGTAGCTGAGCAGGGTGTGGAACACTCGAAGAGCAAGAAAGATTGCTCTGAGCTCCAAGAGATTGATATGTAGATGAGTCTCCTGCGGGGACCAGGTGCCTTGGGTGGAGAGGTCTTGCAGATGAGCTCCCCAACCCATCGGAGAAGCGTCTGTTGTTAGAGTTGCTTGGGGTAAGGGTGGTTGAAAAGGGGACCCCAGCAACAGGTTTTGAGTGGACATCCACCACTGGAGGAACAAAATAAGGCGACTTGTGTTTGCTATTTTGTCTGACATGCATTCTGATGCCTGGGTCCATTGACTGGATAAAGTCCACTGGGCTGCCCTCATATGGAGGCGAGCATAGGGAACCACATGCACAGTAGATGCCATGTGGCCTAGTAGTTGTAGCATTTCTCGGCAGTGAGATGAGACTTTCGCACTGCTTGAGAAGCTAACTGCACCATGCGAAGGCAGCGGGCCTGGGGGAGATAGGCCCTGGCCTTTCTGGTATCCAGCAGAGCCCCTATGAACTCTAAAGGCTGAGTGGGAGTTAGACTGGATTTTGGGATGTTTATTACCAGCCCCAAATACTGAAGGATACGCATTGTGCAGGATAGAGAAGTCCTGGCCTATGACTCTGTTGGGGCTCGAATGAGCCAGTCGTCTAAGTAGGGGAAGACAAATATCCCTAGAGTGCAGAGAAATGCTGCTGCTACAGCCATGCATTTCGTGAACACCCTTGGTGCTGAGGCCAGGCCAAAAGGAAGCACCCAGTATTGGTAGTGCTTTCCTTGAAAAAGGAACCTTCGGTGAGTTGGATGGATGAGAACATGGGTGTACACATCCTTGAGATCTAGAGAACAAAGCCAATCCTGAGTCTGAAGGTATGGCAGCAGAGTTCCGAGAGAAATCATCTTGAATTTCTCTTTGATAAGGAATTTGTTCAATTCTCTGAGGTCCAAGATAGGTCTGTATCACCCTGTTTTCTTTGGGATAAGGAAATAGGGGGAGTAAAAACCTGTACCCTGCTGATGGATGGGTACTTCTTCTATTGCCCCTTGGGCAAGAAGCATAGTGACCTCCTGACCTAACAGGTTGATGAGAGAGGTCGGAGAATTGAACTGCCTTATTGTTGTGGGAGGGGGCATACTTGAAAAATGAAGCTTGTACCTCTCCTTTATGATGGAGAGTGTCCAATGCTCTGCTGTTATCTGCCCCCATCTGGGGGCAAAGTGATATAGCCTTCCTGGAATGGTGGAAGGCTGTGGTCCCACGAGAGCCAGGAAGGCTAAGTTCTCTAGCTGAAAGTCAAAGGCCTTGTGGAGGCTGAGACTGCTGGGATGGCTGAGGCTTAGCAGCCTTTGCTTTCTTCTGTTTGGGTGGTTGCTGACCTTTCCTGATAAGCTGACCTGCAGAACGTCCCTGCTGAGCATAAGCAGGGTAATATCTTTTCTTCTTAGAAAAGAATGGTTTCTTGAAAGATTTCTTTCTAGGAGGATCAGCTGTGGACTTGGATAATCTATCCAAGGTGGAGTTGTCAGCATCCAACTCATTGGCCTTTTCTTGCCAGTCTCTACCAAACAGGTTCTCACCAGTACAAGGGATATTTCCCAATTTGTCTTGTACCCAGAGCTCCAGATCAGATGCCAGGAGCCAAGCAATTCTATGTGCACCTATGGCAATGGCAGAGGTTCTGCTTATGCACTCAAGGCAGTCAAAAGCTGCACGGTTGACAAATTTAGAAACATCTTGGGCATGTTTGACCAATGTGAGAAAATCCTGCCTTCTATCATCAGGAAGAATAGGACTCAAAGCCTCTAAATCGCCTGTGACCTCCTTCAGGAACATTCCCATGTATAGGCTATAGGAACTGATCCTGGCAGAAAGTATGGAAGCTTGGAAGACACGACGTCCAAAAGCATCCAGGGTTCTGCACTCACGTCCTGGAGGATTAGAGGCATGCGTCTTTGCACTCTTGATCCTTCTCATAGCTGATTCCACTACAATAGAGTGGTGAGGAAGCTGAGTTTTGTGGAAACCAGGACAAGGAGGGACTCGATACAGAGTATCTAGTCTGCGAGAATGAGGAGAGGGGGTAAGAGGTGTCTCCCACATTCTTAACATGAGATCATACAAAATCTCATGAATGGGCAAGGTAGCTGCTGCCTCCTTAGGAGTTTTGGGATATTGTAAAATTTCCAACTCCTTAGCTCTGGGCTCCGTTTCAGGGGCCACAGTAATGGACAGACCCCGAGTCACCTCCCTGATAAAATCCTGGAAGGAAATATCCTCTGGAGAAAACATCCTGCGCTTAGGGGAGGAGGGCTCCTCTGGGAGAAGCATTCCTGCATCGACAGAACTGTCAGAATCCTCAGATTCTTCCGAAGACTCGAAGTACCGTCTGTCCAGATGCTCTTGAAGAGCCCGATACCCGTACCGAGCGAAGTCGGTACCAGGAGTAGTCGGTACCGGGGTATCGGTACCGGCAATGCAGACACCGATACTGATGTCGTTGCCATCAGTACCGGCACTGATACCGGGGTTGGTGCCAGTACTGGCCGGATTGTCTGTCGCGGTTCTGAGGGTGTCGATGCCGCAGACTGCGCTCAATAGCCAGGACTCTCTGGTCTATCAACGCTGCCGATGCCTGGATGTCGGTACCGGAGAAGACCGCCGGTACCCCAGAGCATGGCACCAGTAGTTCTGCCGAGGTCGAGGCCTCGAGAACATTCTGGAGCCCCGATAATGCTTTGGAAGCCAAAGCCTCCCGCGGGGGCAATTTTGCCGGTGCAGAATCCTCAAGGGCAACGCCAGAGGCATCTCAATGCTTAGAAGGATTTCTACCCTTTGAGGACCGGCTAGACTTATGTTTAGTTACCTGAGATCCACGGGAGGAAGACGAAGCCCTGGAAGACGTCGATGCCACAGAAGCTGCATCAGAGGGAAACAGGGTACTGAGCTTGGCAGCTCGGTTCTGTCGACCTCTCTTGGACATCATGGCGCAGGCCATTCATTCCAAGATGGAATGGTCAGGACCTAAACATTTCAGACACCACTCATGGGTGTCGGTGACGGAGATGGTACCGCCACACTTGATGCACTTTTTAAACCCAGAGGAGGGTTTTTCCATCGTGGAAAAAATCCTGGGCCTAAGGCCCAAAAAGGCGTGTTCACCTGAAAAAAAAACAGGAAAGTACTAAAAAGGTTTTTTTTTTAAGAAAAGAAAGAAGAAACAACCGGCGGTACCAGTAAAGCGTCAAGGAAGGCAGACGCGACCACAAAAAGAAGAACAATTTTCTGCGGTGACAGGAACACGACTTGCTGGCTCCGCGGAAAACGAAGAACTGGAGAGAGGCAGTTGGGAAAGGCGGGAAGGCAGCAAGCAGGCGCTGTGGGATGCTCCCAAAAGCTTTCGTCTTCCTTAGTTTGTTTGTCTGTCTGACTTTGACCTTCTCGTACTCTCTCTCTCCTTCTCTACCTCTATCCCTTTCCTATCACATTAATGGAGTTCTACTTCTTCTATCCCTCCTTTCCTGCAGCGTTTTTGAACTGACCTCTGTTTTATGCTTATTGTAAACCACGCTGGTGTCTATGGCGTGTGTGGTATATAAATAAATGAATAAAGATAAAGAAAGATAAAGAACTGGACGCTGGGGAGCATTCCCGCGCAGGCTCCGTCGGTACCAACGATACCCATATGTGATGACTACATGCCTGCTTGTTCCTGGAGATCGCATTTTAGGTGTTTACAATCAGGCACTGTATATATTCCCTTGTCCCCGAAGAGCTAACAATCCACATGCGTACCTGAGGCAATGGAGTGGCTTGCCCAAGGAGCACCTATAGATCCAGAAACCCCAGTCCCTCCAACCCAAGGTTGCTGTCCCCAAGCAGAAATTGAACCCCCAGCCTGAGGTAACTTGTCCCAACCACTAGGCCACTCCTGCCTCTAAACCATCAGGAGCTGTCAGCTTCTCCTCTATTCTCTTAGCCCATCGCTTTTCGAGGGCTGCCATGAACAAAGACATAGGGGTCTCAGTGGTGTCGTTCATTGAAATTGATCAAGGAGTATCAGCAGGCTGGTCACAGACCAGCTGAGTTTGGCACGCCCCCTCCGATGGCATGAAAGAAGAGCTGACCTTTTGTTGAGGCTGCTTCAGTGGGGGTTCAGGGGAGGGTGTCGTGTATCACACTCCAATGAACTCCTATGCTGATGCAATGAAACTTCTACCCGATTCTTGACAGCCGAGGTTTTCAATGCCTTGAAAGCTGTGAATGAATCCTTCCTCTACCTCTGGACAGGATCAGAAAGGGGCCAATCTGCGACCTCCTAATGGTATTCAGCTTCAAGTGAGTTTGAGGACCCCACAACGCTGATGCTCCACTAGTGTCTGGTGCAGCTCCTGGGTCCATGGTGAACAAATGCCACTGATGTCGATGGGCTGGTCTTCTCAAAGCCAAAAATTGACTGTGCTCCTCTTCATGACCCTTTAACCCTCGTTTTGTCACCTGCAAAGCACAATTAACAAAGAGGGGTTGCAGTCAGGCCTCAGACAATGTGGGCACCATTTGTGGGTGTCCATGATGGACATGATCCTGCAGCACTGAGTGCACGCCTTAAACTCTCTGGCAAGTTTCTGGGATATCTGATGAGAAAACAGCCACAGTGAAATCTAAGCTCAAATTTTAAGAGTATAAAGGAAATCAAACTATGAACTTGACAAGTGCACCTCAAACATAAATGTGGCCTATGTGGCGCCAAAGAAAAAAATAAAGAAAATTTATAAATTGGCCAAAAAACCTAACTAAAATTAACAGGTAGACGAAACAACACGGTGGTAGTCAGGAAAAATAGAACAAGAAAATGTACTATGTACACAACAAAATCATTTGTTGTTAATGATGATGCATGTGGACCTATAAAACATGAAAGAGACACTGCAGTGGCAAGCAGGAAAGGGCTCACATGCGCAAAAAGCTTTCTAAAAGCTTCTAGAAGGAGTTAAGAAGATGGGGCTCCATCGGTGACGTCACCCATATGAGGACTTATCCTGATAGTCTATGGAGAACTCTGCTTATTCTTAGCAGATACTATAGGTCACCATACTAGTCCAAATTTTTAAAAAGTAAGTTTAGGTATCCTTTATCGAAGTACTGCTGAACACCTTATCTCTTCTCCATACCAATTTCTGTCCCCTGTATGTCTTTCATAGCTTTGTAGTTCCTCATCTCTCTGGATCCAGTACAGGGATTATGGCATCATAATTCTTCAAGTAGTGGAGCCTAGTGGTTAGAGCAATGGCCTCATACCCAAGAGACACAGAGTATGATTCCCACTGGCACTCCTTGTGACCTTGGGCAAGTCACTTTACCCTCCATTGCCTTGGAAGAAAAGGCCTGGCAATCTACTTCGATATACCTTGCCAAGAAAACCCAGGGGCTGCTGGGTCGCCAGGAGTCAGCATTGACTTGATGAAGACTTTTCTTTTTTTTCTTTTCTTTTTTAAAGTGCCAACTGCAACCACCTTGGGAATTTTTTCCCTTATTTGGCAGGCAATCCCCCCTCCCTCAAAACTGTTCCTGGACTGGCTATTGCAACTGCCCAGAGGCCAATCATGCACCAAAGCTCCTTCTGGAACTATCGGACAACACAGTCCACCAGGTGTTATTCCTACTTAACATCTAGAAACCAACAGAGATGTCTATTCCTAGCCAGGTCCTATGGCCTCCATCCCCTGCCCACACCGCTTAAGTACAATTCTACCATGCACATTTGAAACAATCCCCCCCCTTCCCCAACACCCAAATGCAGATAAAGCACATGGATACCCAGAGTGCATTCTTCTGATTGCCTCCCTCCCTTCTCCCCCAATATAGATATAGCTGTGCCAATTCCCAAAACAATATGAAATCAATTCTGAAGCAAGGAAGCAAAATCTTTGCATACCTAGGCTATCCACACTTTCATCATCCTTCTTCTTTTCTCCAGACTATAAAATGACAGAAAACAGTAATAAGACTAAAAATGGTAATCACAGTATTCATAGTACTTGAGCCAAAGTCTGTCAACATTTATAGGAAAAACAGGATATTATAACTTTGTCCATTTTTCTTTATTTTACTCCTTATACTCATTTGGAGGGGAGGGTTGCTTCTCCCTCCTTTACTTCCCACTGGCCTTGATCTACCAGCCTAACGGGCCAGATTGGCTTCTATCCTCATCAAAGTTGCTAAGGCAGTACATCTCAAACCTGTTCTATTGAACATACAACCTGTTTATAGGACATCCACAAAAAACGTGATTCAAACGCACTAGAGACCTAGAATATAGAAGGGATTTGGAAACCACAAAGAAAGTTATTACATTTCTTTAAGAGAGAAAGCTTCATTTTGACTATTCTGCTTAGTGTGGCCCAGTGTTGAAGTCATATGAAGGGGATCATTTTATAAAGCTTTTTCCAGTTTCTAGAGTTTTTCTACAGTTTATAGCTGCAGTGCTACCACTATTTCTACCAATTTTGATATGAGGCAATAATTAAGGGCTGATCAACAGAAGAATTCAACATGCCATGGGACAGAAACAGTAGATCCCTTTATAGCAAGAGGATGAAATCAAAGCAAACATCTTTTAATAGAGGGGGGCTGACCTGCACAGGCAGCAAGTACAACCCTAAACACAGGCATGGAAGAAGAGGGTGGCCTGCACGGAGCCACAGTTACAACCACTCTAGCCACCTTATTGGGCAGAATAGATGGACTATACTGGTCTTTATCTGCAATTATATACTATGTTACTATGTTATGTTAGAAGATTTTTTTTTCAATTGAAGGTGAATAGCAGCTTCTTTCAATATACTTGGGCCTAGCCCCTGAATTAAGCATGTGGTAATCACTGCATAAGGATAAGGAAGAAGTATGTTCAAGAACTGTTCAATTGGCATGGGAGTGCATCAGTTGGTGCCATTTCATTTTTCATGAATGTAGGACGCTGTGAGGGGGTCAGGCCACAAGCCCCTACGGAGCCAGGCGGAGGATTAAAGAAAAATGCTTTACTTACAGGAGTTCACAGCAGTGATAGCAGAGACACAGTTCTCCCCTTCCCCAAAGTTCTTTCACTCTGTGTTTCACAGCATTAGCACAGAAAACAGAGTTACTTACCTGTAACGGAGTTCTCCGTGGACAGCAGGATAGGTCAGCCACACCTGGTGACGTCATCCGACGGCGCCGAGACGGAAGTGCTCTCTAGCTCAGACTTCTGAGCATGTGTGAGGTGGTCCCACCTCCCCGGTCCGCCCCTAGCTCCACCAGTTAGTGAATAGCTGAGCCTTAAGGCTAGGGTGCGGACCGCGCAGGCCACCCTCGAGGGGAGGTGGGCGGGATTGTGTGGCTGACCTATCCTGCTGTCCACGGAGAACTCCGTTACAGGTAAGTAACTCTGCTTTCTCCTAGGACAAGCAGGATGTGTCAGCCACACCTGGTGTCTCCCTAGCTGTGATCAGCGCTGCGGCTGAGGGTGGCCCTGGACGGACCGTCAGGCAAGGAGGACACTAGGCGTCAGTGAGGAGAACCTCCGTTATTTATTGTGCAAATAACAATAAGTGTGAACAACAGACTACAATGTGCAACCTGCATTGAGGTAGAAACATCAAGTGCAATTAACCAACTGTGCAATTCAAACATCAACCGTGCATTTCAACATAACTGTGCAATTAGCATTGTGCAATTAAACAATCAGGATCTAAGGTCACAGCGCCATGTGACCAAAGCGTTGTGTAATAGCCTCCCTCAGGAGGTATCCACAGCGTTAGTGCAAGTGGGCCCTGCTGCCGCAGATAGGACTGCTCGGCCGAAGGAGCTGTCCGCTTCTGCCTGCAGGTCTAGGCAGTAGTGTTTCTGGAAGGTGAGGTGCGAGGACCAGGTTGCCGCTTTGCAGATCTCGCTTACTGGGACTTCATGAGCGTTGCCGAGGGAGGTGGCTAGTGCGCGGAGTTGGTGGGCACTAGCCTTGTTCGCCGGCTGCTTGCCGGCCCTCTGTAGGCAGTAGGTGACACAATCGGAGATCCAGTGGGAGAGTGTGCGCTTGGTGACGGGTCTCCCCGGTCTGTTGGGGGTCGAAGGACACAAAGAGTTGGGTCCCTAGACGAATGGGGGCTGTCCTGTCGATGTAGATGCGCAGGGCTCGGACGCAATCCAGAGAATGGAGGCGTAGCTCTTCGGGGGACCCGTGGGGGCCCGGGAAGAAGGAGGGCAGCTCCACCGACTGGTTGACGTGGAAGGCAGAGGCGACCTTGGGGACAAACTTGGGGTGTGTCCGAAGGGATGCTCTGTTGTGGTAAATCTTGGTGTACGGGGGGTGAGCCACCAGAGCCTGTAGCTCACTAACCCTCCTTGCAGATGTGATGGCGATGAGGAAGAGGGTCTTCCAGGTCAGAAATTTTTCAGCAGCGGAGAGCAGGGGCTCGAAAGGCTCTTGTGTCAGCTGCTGGAGGACAATGTTGAGGTCCCAGGAGGGAACCGGTTTTTGAACCGGGGGCTGCAGGTTTCGGAGGCCTCTCATGAAGCGGGACACAATGGGAAGGGAGGCCATGGAGCCCTTGGGTGAGTCGCTGCGTAGCTGATGCAGGGATGCAATGGCTGCGAGGTGTATCTTGATGGACTGCGGTTTTAAGCCCTGGCTGAAGAGAGTGGAGAGGTAATGCAGCACCAAGGGAATGGGGCACGAGGCGGGAGGAATGCCTTGTCTTGCACACCAGATACTGAAGCGTTTCCACTTGAGGCTGTATGACTTTCGAGTGGACGGTCTCCTGGATGCCAGCACTATACGCTGCACATCAGCGGGCAGGTGGAGGTCGCGGAGGCTTACCCTTTCAGCCTCCAGGCTGTCAATGCAAGAGTCTGGAGATTGGGGTGCCAGGTCTTGCCATCGTTCTGGGTGAGCAGGTCCGGTCGCAGCGGTAAACGGATGGGAGGCTCCTGAGAGAGCTGCAGTAGCAGGGAGAACCACATCTGCCGTGGCCAGTGGGGCGCAATCAGGATGATGTGCGCCTTGTCGCTGATGATGCGCTGAATGGTGGCTGTCAGGAGGGGGGTCGGGGGGGAAGGCGTAGGCCAGCTCCCATTCCCCCCACGGCACTGCGAACGCATCGGAGGCCACTCTCCGGGAGGAGGGGCGTTTCGAGCAGAATAGGGGGCATCTGGAATTGGCTTCGGTGGCGAAGAGGTCGATCCGAGGACTCCCCCAACGTCGGAAGATGGACTGCGCCACGTCCTCGTGAAGTGTCCACTCGTGCGGTTGGAGTTGTCTGCTCAGCTTGTCCGCTAGTGTGTTCTGCTCCCCGGGCAGGTAAGTTGCTTGTAGCAGGCAGTTGTGTGCCAAGGCCAAAGACCATATCTCGAGAGCTTCCCTGCAGAGAGGACGAGAGCCTGTGCCCCCTTGCTTGTTGAGGTAGAACATTGCCACCTGGTTGTCGGTCTGGATCAAGACTGTCTTCCCCGCAAGGTGGGGCATGAAGGTCTGTAGTGCATACTTGACCGCCCGGAGCTCGAGAACATTGATGTGGAGGGATTGTTCTCTTCTGGACCAAGCTCCTTGTGTGCTGAGTTGTAGCAGGTGGGCTCCCCAGCCAGTGGTGGAGGCGTCTGTGGTCAAGATGAGTTGGTAGCCGCAGGGCTGTAGGCTCTTGCCCGCGGAGAGGTTGGCAGGGGTCATCCACCAGCGTAGGCTCTGGTTTACTTTTGCTGAGGAAGGGATGAGAGTGGTGAGTGGATGGGACAGTTGTTTCCAGTGCGTGCGCAGGTGCCACTGGAGAGTGCGCATGTGTAGTCTGGCAAGGGGCAGGACTGAGGTAGTCGCTGCCATGTGACCCAGAAGGCATAGGATGTCGTGGGCCTTGGTATGTTTCGCGGCAGCTATCTTCCTGGCTATGTGGATGATAGCTTCCTGGCGGCTCTCGGAGAGGAAGGCCTTGGATGTGGTGGTGTCGATTATTGCCCCGATGAACTCCGTGCGCTGTGTGGGTTCCAATCGCGACTTGTCCTTGTTGAGTAAGAATCCCAGCTTGGTCAGCAGCGTCGTCGTCTTTTGGACTGCTGCTATAAGTTCTGGAGCGGAGGGTGCAGATATCAGCCAGTCGTCCAGGTAGGGAAAGATGGCGAGCCCTTGTCTGCGGAGGTGCGCCGTGACCACGGCTACGCACTTCGTGAAGACCCTGGGAGCAGGGGAGAGTCCGAAGGGAAGCACCCGGTACTGGTAGTGGCAACCCATGGCTATGAATCTCAGGAATTTCCTGTGAGAGGAGTGGATAGGGATGTGAGAATACGCGTCCTGTAGGTCCAAGGTCGCCATCCAGTCCCCCGCTCTGATGAGGGGCAGGATGGAGTTCAGGGAATACATTCGGAACTTCTCCTTCACGAGGAAGTTGTTCAGCTTGCGGAGATCCAGGATGGGGCGAAGGCCCCCGGACTTCTTGAGAATAAAGAAGTACCGGGAGTAAAACACAGTGTTTAATTCGTCGGGGGGAACCCGCTCGATCGTCCGTGTCCTTATAAGTTGCTGAAGGAGCTCCGAGAGGGCGGCTTCCAGGTGCAAAGGAGGCTTGCTGGTGGGTTGCGTGCGCTGCCACGGTGGGGAAGAGAACCGCAAGTGGTAGCCCGCTTGAATAATCTGGAGGACCCACTGTTCCGTGGTGATCTCCCGCCAGGCGGGCAGGAAGCTGGATAAGTGACCTCCCACCGGTGGGCCCGAGGGAACGTTCGGGGTCAGCTGGAGCGGATAGTCAGAAGGAGGATGGGTTTTTACCCGCCTGCTGAGGGTTCACTTGTTTCTGTTTTCGGTCTCTTTGCGGTTGTCTCTGAAAGGACGATTTGCTGTAATTCTGTTTGAATTTTGGGGCCTGCCACTGTCTACTGGTCCCGTAGTATCTTCATGATGAGGAGAAAGGCTTGCGAAAATAGTTCCCTCTCTGTGACCAGGAAGGGCGTTCGAGTCCGTCCGCCGCTAACGTTTTCAGAGTGGTGCAGTCCTCTCTGAGGCCGTTCACAGTGTCAGCGACCTTGTCCACAAACAGGGAGTCTCCGAGGCAGGGTGCGTCCGCGATCCTGTCGTGTGTGTTGTCAGACAGGCCGGAAGCACGTAGCCAGGCCCATCGGCGAGCAGCAATGGCCGTGCCCGACGTCCGGATGGTCGTATCAAAATTGTCGAAGGCCGTGCTCATGAGGTGCTTGGAGCACTCGGCCAGTTCTTGGAGCGTGGCTGAGGTTGCGTGCTGTGATTGCTTAGGGAGCGTGAGTAGTTGGCTCTTGAGTTCTGCTAGCAGGGCATCTTGGAACAAGTGCTGGAATTGATGCGCCGAAATCTTGGCGTTCAGCATAGCTCCCTGGAATACCTTCCGTCCTAGGTCGTCGAGGAGCTTGGGATCCCGACCTGGAGGATGGGTAGCCTGTGTGCGTGAAGACTTAGATCTCTTGAGCGCTGATGCTACCACTATGGATTGGTGGGGCAGCTGAGGCTTATCGAAGCCAGGCGCTGTCAGCAGGAGGTATTTGTTGTCCAGGCGTCGGGCGCAGGCATGACCCGAGGCAGGGGACTGCCACAGGGTGGACTGTTTGTCCTTGAGTTTCTGGTGGAGAGGAAGAGCCAGCGCCGGCTTGGGGCCATTGAGGTACTTCATGACCTCTGGATCCTTCTCGTCGGAGGCCTCCTCCTTGGTAAGGCCAAGCTTTGCAACCACTTTCTTTAAAAATTTTGGATAAGTGAGGTCCTCAGGTATCTGCGTCTGTATCTCCTGTTGCTCATTGTTAGTGGATCTGGAAGAAGGGGAAGCAGGATGCTCCTCCTCCTCAGCACTCGCTCCGGAGTCGGGTCCCAGCATAGGGGATGGACTCCGTTCCCTGGAAGGCGAGCCTGGAGTAGGGGATCTGTTCCCGTGTTCCGGGGAAGTTTGTACGTCCAAGGGGGCTGCAGCCGCATTCTCCTGGCCTGGAGGGGCGGTCTGCTGCACCAGGCGAGTCAGTAGCTGTAGAATAGCCTCTGAAGTGGTGGATCTTGTGGAGTTGCTGCTTCTGTGTCCCCTGCTGGCACTGGATTGTCTGCTGTCTCTGCGGCTGCGGGAGGACCTGTTACCAGTGCTGTCACTGCTGGATCGGGAGCGGCGATCCCTCCTGCGTCTCTTGCTCCTAGCATGACTCCTGCCGCTGTTTTCGCGCCGACGGGGGGACTCCCGGCTGTCGGCGTGGTGTTTGTGATGCCTGCTATGCCTGCTATGTCCTCTGTGATGATTGCCCTCGGCGCGGTGTCTGTCAGCGCGGGAAGCACCTGGAGAGGCAGCCCTTTGTTCGCCGGCCTGGGACGAAGAGGAACGGCGCTGGGGAGGCATACCGACGTCAGCGATGATGCTTGACCCGCTCTGGCCAATCAGGTTAGAGGGGGAATCCCTGTGGGCGGAGACAGGCGGGGCCACGTGGGCGGCGCCATCTTGCCCGAGGTTGCCTGAGCCGCATGGCTGATGGAGTTCAGCAGAGCCGCATGGCCGGGGGGAGGATCTCGCGGAGGAAGGCAGGCTTTCTGGCGGCAGCGCAGGGACGCTGGAACTGCAAGAAGGCATTTCAGTAGAGCCGCTGACGGAGAGGGGGCTTGTCCGAAGCACCGCAGGGGCCGAGGAAGACACAGACGTTCCCGAGGGGGGAGGAGCAGCAGAGCCTTTGGCCGCCCGGAGAGAAGTCTTTGCGGGGGCTTTCCCCTTGGAGGACTTACTGCGTTCCGGTGCGCTGGTGTGGGGAGCTTGCTCCGGTGCCGTTAGAAGGTCCTTCAAAGTGTAGTCCCTAAGCTTCTGGGCTCGAGGGGACATCCGGGCACAGCAGAGGCAATCTTGCACGTTGTGGGACGCCCCGAGGCATCTGAGGCAGTTCTGGTGAGTATCTGCTATGTTCATTTTCCGCTTGCATCGCGGGCAGTTTTTAAATCCAGGTTTGGGCATGATGTTTTGCCCGAGGTAGATGAGAGCTGGTAAAATCCGTCTGGAGGCGAAGGCGGAAGAATTGAAACTGGTGGAGCTAGGGGCGGACCGGGGAGGTGGGACCACCTCACACATGCTCAGAGGTCTGAGCTAGAGAGCACTTCCGTCTCGGCGCCGTCGGATGACGTCACCAGGTGTGGCTGACACATCCTGCTTGTCCTAGGAGAAACAGTTCTCTCCTCCCCCCAAAGTTCCTTCACTCTGGGCTTTATAGTAGTAGCAGAGAAACAGTTTGCCCCTTCCCCAAAGTTTTTTCACTTTGGGCTTCACAGTAGTAGCACCACAAGTCTGCTGACCAATGTGGAAACACCCCAACTCCTCCCTTTCCATAGGATCTCTTTAGAGGCAGGTGATCACTCCGTACTCTGGAACACCTTGAGTTCTTCTTTCACCAGATCCCTTTGCTTCTGGGGTAAAACCTAGAGTCTAGCCACACCCTTCCCATGCATACTCCAGCCTTTCTTCTTAAAGGGACAAAGATTTACAGAGCAATACCTCAACTTGTGCTAGTCTTGGCTGAGGAGTTTCCCTGTGGGGGATGGGATATTTCCCAAACACTCCATCACATACCCTCCTCTTCAGCTCAACACTAGACATTTGAGCGTCCAGCACTCCCAGCTCCTTAATAATGCCATGAAAGGTAAAATGGATATATCCCAGAACACAGGAGAACCAATCTTTATTCCGCCATACTCAGGGAGTCCAATTCCGTTTCTGGGTATTTGAGATGGATTCCCCAAACAGAACCTAGTCTGCTAGAGACGTTTGTGAATGCTGGTAGCTCAGGTTGGTGATCATGATGTTTGATTGTTCTCTGAGCCTGATGGTTCGGTTGCAGATGTTTCGTCACCATTCAATGGACAAATCCATGAATATTTATTTATTTATTTATTTATTTGAACAGTTTTTATATACCGCTGTTTCCAAGGATCAGCAGCGGTTTACATTACAACCAAAGTTATACAGTTAAACAGAACTTTATGAACAATTTGAACAATATTACATTATAACATGAGTTGAAAAGAACAATATTGATTAATGTATTTACAATATAACAAAAACAATATTTGACTATGTTACAGTAAAACTGGATATCAGTAATATATTACAATATAACAGGAATAATAACAATCGGGGCAGGGCACAAGGCCTACAAAAAGCTTCGCGCCATCCGGCGCTCACCCTCTGAGCTCCCGACACCATCTTCTGCTCTCCCCTTACCTGGGGATCGAGCGCAGACAGCGGGAGGAGCCTGAAACCCAGCGAGGCCCAATCAGGGCAGGGCACAAGGCCTACAAAAAGCTTCGCGCCATCCGGCGCTCACCCTCTGAGCTCCCGACACCATCTTCTGCTCTCCCCTTACCTGGGGATCGAGCGCAGACAGCGGGAGGAGCCTGAAACCCAGCGAGGCCCAATCGGGGCAGGGCACAAGGCCTACAAAAAGCTTTGCGCCATCCGGCGCTCACCCTCTGAGCTCCCGACACCATCTTCTGCTCTCCCCTTACCTGGGGATCGAGCGCAGACAGCGGGAGGAGCCTGAAACCCAGCGAGGCCCAATCGGGGCAGGGCACAAGGCCTACAAAAAGCTTCGCGCCATCCGGCGCTCACCCTCTGAGCTCCCGACACCATCTTCTGCTCTCTCCTTACCTGGGGATCGAGCGCAGACAGCGGGAGGAGCCTGAAACCCAGCGAGGCCCAATCGGGGCAGGGCACAAGGCCTACAAAAAGCTTCGCGCCATCCGGCGCTCACCCTCTGAGCTCCCGACACCATCTTCTGCTCTCCCCTTACCTGGGGATCGAGCGCAGACAGCGGGAGGAGCCTGAAACCCAGCGAGGCCCAATCGGGGCAGGGCACAAGGCCTACAAAAAGCTTCGCGCCATCCAGCGCTCACCCTCTGAGCTCCCGACACCATCTTCTGCTCTCCCCTTACCTGGGGATCGAGCGCAGACAGCGGGAGGAGCCTGAAACTCAGCGAGGCCCAATCGGGGCAGGGCACAAGGCCTACAAAAAGCTTCGCGCCATCCGGCGCTCACCCTCTGAGCTCCCGACACCATCTTCTGCTCTCCCTTACCTGGGGATCGAGCGCAGACAGCGGGAGGAGCCTGAAACCCAGCGAGGCCCAATCGGGGGGCACAAGGCCTACAAAAAGCTTCGCGCCATCCGGCGCTCACCCTCTGAGCTCCCGACACCATCTTCTGCTCTCCCCTTACCTGGGGATCGAGCGCAGACAGCGGAGGAGCCTGAAACCCAGCGAGGCCCAATCGGGGCAGGGCACAAGGCCTACAAAAAGCTTCGCGCCATCCGGCGCTCACCCTCTGAGCTCCCGACACCATCTTCTGCTCTCCCCTTACCTGGGGATCGAGCGCAGACAGCGGGAGGAGCCTGAAACCCAGCGAGGCCCAATCGGGGCAGGGCACAAGGCCTACAAAAAGCTTCGCGCCATCCGGCGCTCACCCTCTGAGCTCCCGACACCATCTTCTGCTCTCCCCTTACCTGGGGATCGAGCGCAGACAGCGGGAGGAGCCTGAAACCCAGCGAGGCCCAATCGGGGCAGGGCACAAGGCCTACAAAAAGCTTCGCGCCATCCGGCGCTCACCCTCTGAGCTCCCGACACCATCTTCTGCTCTCCCCTTACCTGGGGATCGAGCGCAGACAGCGGGAGGAGCCTGAAACCCAGCGAGGCCCAATCGGGGCAGGGCACAAGGCCTACAAAAAGCTTCGCGCCATCCGGCGCTCACCCTCTGAGCTCCCGACACCATCTTCTGCTCTCCCCTTACCTGGGGATCGAGCGCAGACAGCGGGAGGAGCCTGAAACCCAGCGAGGCCCAATCGGGGCAGGGCACAAGGCCTACAAAAAGCTTCGCGCCATCCGGCGCTCACCCTCTGAGCTCCCGACACCATCTTCTGCTCTCCCCTTACCTGGGGATCGAGCGCAGACAGCGGGAGGAGCCTGAAACCCAGCGAGGCCCAATCGGGGCAGGGCACAAGGTCTACAAAAAGCTTCGCGCCATCTGGCGCGGCCGCGCCTGGCGGGCCCGCGCCTGAGGGCCTCGCCAGAGGGCCCTTTGGCGTGGCCCTTAGGCGGGGACCAAAGAAGGGGCACCAGAAGACTGCTGCACAACAAACAGCGCCAGACGACGCACTCATACAGCCTCGAACAACGCCGCTGGAAAACCACTGTATGCAAATCTCCCACGAATCCAAGCAGCTTGAGCTCCTACAAAGTTGAGCTCGCTCCCACCCTCAACGAAGATTTCCTTGAACACAGCAAGTATACTACACTAAAACGAACTATCTATACCTGGAACTTTTGCACACTCGTTCATAACGCGATATATACTATTGTCAGTAATCACTAAAATGCAAGTTCTATCTCCCAGTAGCTAGATATACTGTTGTCAGTAACCATTAATTGCAAGTACTGTCTCCCAGTAGCTAGATATACTGTTGTCAGTAACCATTAATTGCAAGTACTGTCTCCCAGTAGCTAGATATACTGTTGTCAGTAACCATTAATTGCAAGTACTGTCTCCCAGTAGCTAAATATACTGTTGTCAGTAATCATACTCGCTTAATACACAATGCCCTCATTAATGATGCATACACTGGTAACCCTCATCATTACCTACCTCCTCACTGCACTAGCTGGATACTCAAACGCCTTTAATGGCGACCAAAACTCCATACCAATATTAAGAAATAATTGGAAGAGATGGTCAAACAAGACACAAACAGACCCTAACCCTACCCATACCCACCACTCTCATTTAATCCACGTTGCTCTTCAGCTCACCAAAAAATCTCAACCTAAACGACAATACCAACCACCACTGCATTGCGCCCTTATCAATATTAGATCCATCCGCACAAAGTGGCCTTTGATACCTGATCTCATAACAACGCACAACCTTGACATTTTGATGATCACAGAAACCTGGCTATCTGACTCTGATAATATAATCCTCAATCAGATGCTCCCCCCAGGCTTCTCAATATACACGTGTCACAGGACCAAACAAAGAGGAGGTGGAGTACTCATCATCTCTAAAAGCCAGCTACAATTTCAGATAGACAACAGTATTAGCACAACCCACCTAAACATACTCAACATATCAAACAACGAGCATTCAATCAACCTAGTCTATAGATCTCCAACAACGTCAGCTGATGATCTACCAACGATAGTTGACCGGGCCTGCAATACGGAAAAACCACAATTATCTAATTGGATATTAGGAGATTTCAACCTCCCCTCTCTACATGATACTCAAATCGCAGCATTTATAGAAGCGATCGACAACCTTGGATACAACTAGATAGTCAAGGAACCTACTCATACTATGGGAAATACCCTCGACCTGATATTCGTTCCACAAGCCACCTCAGAAACCGACCACAATTATGATATTTCCATAATACCAGTACCATGGTCGGACCACAGCCTAATCTTATTCCAAATTCCCAACTCCTCCAAGGCCATTAACTCCAAATCCACCCTCGCCAAACCAACAACTAGGAGGTTCCGCCCATTTGACAAAGACGAAGTACTCAAGAATATTCTTCCAATACTACACACCTCTGAACCTGATTTGGATAGCCTAATCAACACTTGGGACCACACTCTTAGAACTAACTCCCAAACAACAAATATGTCAGGAAAGCCCAACCATCGGACACATGTTGCTTGGTATTCTAATGAACTGAGAACATCCCTCCTCCATCTTCGTAGACTTGAAAAACGCTGGAGACAATCCCACTCTACCGACGCATACACAGCCTACTGCAAGTACCTAAAAAAGCATCGCCAGGAAATAGCAGATCGAAGGAAACAATTCCATACTAATCTCCTAAAACTATCATTAAATAAACACCATGACCTCTTCAACATTGTAAAGACAATGGCAAAGGAACCTACTCTCCCCAACACACTCAAACGATACATCCACAAGATTATGCTGACTATTTAAAATCAAAAATGAAGAAAACAACCAACATCTACATCACAGAACCAACAAATATAGACAAGCTATCACAGTCAAACACACTAACCAAGTTTAACGCATTATCAACCAAAGAAATTGAAAACACCATCGCATCAATAAATGCTACCACTGCAGCAAATGATCCATGTCCAGCGGCCTGGATAAAAAACATTAGATATGAAGTAAGCTTCTTCATACACAATATCCTTGAACAATCTTTCTCAACCGGAACCTTTCCTCAGTGCCTTAAACAAACCTCAATTAGACCATTACTGAAAAATAACAAATTAGACCCCCTAAAAGTAGAATCCTATAGGCCAATATCCAGCATCCCGCTGCTAGCGAAAATAATTGAGAAAGTGGTACAACGTCAAATACAACAACACATAGACACTGAAGCTCCACTGGACATTGCACAACACGGTTTTAGAGAAGCCCACGGAGTTGAGACCCTCCTCATCACTCTATTCAATACATTAATCACAGGAATAGATAATATCCACCAAGGATTTATCCTTATATTCATGGACATCTCAGCTGCGTTTGATTCAGTAAGCCATCAAATACTTATCCATCGCCTTAAGGAAAAAGGAATACTTGGAACCGCACTTGACTGGTGTATATCCTACCTAAATAACCGTTGGCAACAAGTAAAAATTGAGGAAAAAACATCTGAACCATTTCTGCAAGATCAAGGGGTACCACAAGGATCCTCTCTTTCAGCACTAATGTTTAACATATACATGCAACCAATCTGTGACCTCATCCGCTCTTTTAATGTTACCTGCCTAGCATATGCAGATGACATTCTCCTATACATGCCATTCTCCATCAACCACCCTGATTTTACACCTTTGATAAAATGCTTTGAATCAGTAGAAGACTGGCTCCTCTCACAGAACCTAAGAATCAACCATAGCAAGACCGATGTTATGTTTATCACAAGGGATCAAAACTTCACACCTCCCACTACCTTAAAGATAAAGGACAAGGAATTGACAGTAAAACCTACGATACGATACCTAGGTATTACCCTTGACCAGCGCCTTAATATGAAGACCCACATAAAAAACATAACAAAACTAATATATCACAAGATACGCACACTACGCCACTTAAGACCTTTACTTGAACCCACAGACTTCAGAACTGTCTACCAAGCCTTGGTAATGCCTCATCTTGACTTCGCAAATGCAATTCTACATGGTCTCCCGCAATCAACTTTAAATCCCCTACAATTGGCGATGAACACCGCTGCTAGAGTTCTCGAAGGAATATCAAAGACAGACCACATAACCCCAATTCTAAAAAGACTCCACTGGTTACCAACCAACGCAAGAATCCACTACAAGATACTAATCATTACTTTCAAAGCCCTAAACAATCAAGCACCATCACCGATCACCAACCTTTTACACACACAGACTCCCAATAGATCCAGAAGATCAACTGCTATAAACTCATTAACAATCCCAAGACAAACAGTCAGATACACTAAGGAAACATCTAAAAGAGCCTTCAGCATTCATGCCCCAATAGCTTGGAATGCACTCCCACCAGAACTGAGAGCCATAACCAGCCTAACACAATTCAGAAAAAGTCTCAAACACCACCTCTTCTTAAGCTATTTCCCAATTTAGTTTTGCACAAGAGAAATACTACATCCATACTCAGGTCAAGACAACTTCAACTGTGACTAATGTGTATAGACTACTGTATATAGTTACATAATGTACATAGTTTCCCTTTATTACCAAGTTCAAATTCCTGTTACTTGTAAAATGCACTACAGTTTTTCTGTATGTATATGTTTGGTTCCATGTAAACCGCGCTGATGATAATAGTGCGGTATATAAGAGATGTTAAATAAATAAATAAAAAAATAAATATCGTTTGCAGTTGAGGATGTCTAATTATAGATATGCATTTGGGTAATGTAAAAGATTCAGTTATGGTGGTTGGGAAACTATAATTGTTTCTCCATTGTTGTAGTGTTGACAAAACAGATGTGTTTTTAAATCTTTTCTAAATGTTAGTAGGTCTTTAGATTCTCTTAGTTGGTCTGGAAGATTGTTCCACAGTATTGGTGCAACAAACGAAAAGGCACTATTACTAGTTGATTGCTTTGATTTTCTTATTAGATCTGGAACTGCTAGTGTGTTAAGGTTTTTTCTCCGTCTTTTCCTAGTTTCTAGAGGACTGTGAAGAAGAGTAGTTAAGTATGATGGGGCTATGTTATTAATTAATTTAAAAGTGGTTAATAGTATTTTGTATTGGATCCTACTGAATATGGGTAGCCAATGTAATGTGTATAAAATGGGGGTAATGTGGTCAGATAGTTTGGCTTTGAATATAACTCTTGCTGTTACATTTTGGGCCATTTGCAATATTTTGATATTCTTCTTAGTTATACCATGTAGTATGCTATTACAGAAATCAAAATGTGGTATGACCAAGGCTTGTGTAACGGTTCTAAAGTCTTCATCTTGTAATAGTGGTCTTAATTGTTGTATAGAGCGCAATTTGTAATATATTGTTTTTGTTAGTTTCCTAATGTGTGTAGTGAAACAGAGCTTTGTCTATGATAACTCCTAAATATTTTATTTCTTCTTTGATAGGGAGAGTCGTGTTCAGGATTTTAATGTCAGGTGGGGGGGTATATTTCATGTTTTTGTCGCAATCATGACTTCAGTTTTTTTGATGTTAATAGATAAGTTGTTTAAACGGAGCCATTCTTCAGCTTCTATTAGGCAGTTTATTAGATTGTTGTGGTTTGGGTTGATTATGTTAAATTCTGAGAATAGCATGATGTCGTCCGCGTATATATGATATTTAATTTTGTATTTTTTGAATATGGTACATATTGGTTGGAGGTATATGTTAAATAATAAAGCAGATAATGCGGAGCCTTGGGGTATACCTTTTTCTTGTGGGAATGGGGATGATGATGATTGGTTATGATGAACGTATTGTGAACGATCGGATATATATGATTTGAACCAGTTCAAAGTAGTATTTAGTAAACCTATTTGTTTAAGTCTTGATATAAGTATTGTATGATTAATGCTGTCAAAAGCAGCTGAAATGTCTAGAAAAACTAAGATGAATGCTTGTTTTGAATTGTCCAAGCCTTTGTTCAGTGTGTCAAGTAGAGCAATGAGCAAGGTTTCAACACCATGAAAAGGGCGAAATCCGTATTGGTGTTTATCAAGGGGGGCAAATGTATCTATATGATCTTGTAACTGTAATTGTACGGTTTTTTCTATGACTTTGGTTAGGAAGGGGATGCTAGCGATCGGTCGATAGGATGATGGGTCATTTATATTTAATGTATTGTTTTTTAATATGGGACGGATTGCAGATAATTTTAATTCTTTAGGTAATATCCCTTGTAGAAGTGATTGATTCACTATATTTAGGATAAAGGGTGCTAGTTCTTGTTTAGTTTGCTTGATCCATGGGACTGGACAGGGATCGAGTATGGATGTAGTTGTGTTTATATTCGATATTATATAGAGTAGCTGTTTCTTATCTATTGGTTGAAAAGCATTCCAAGTGTGATTATTAGAGGAAGGAATATTTTGGAGGGGTGTAGTTATTGTAGATGATTTAAGTTTACTAGCAAAATAGTCTGCCATATCTTGTGATAACTGATATCTTGAATAACTGAAAGGATCATCAATTGAATCCCCCATATCCGACCTAGTTGCTGAGATTAGAGTTTTCGCATCACAAACCATTGTACTCACAAGTAAACCCAAAACTGTGGGTACTGTATGTCGATGATACCTTCATAATAAAATGTAACAAAATCGAAGCAACATTCCAACTACTCAACAGCCTGGCTGTGGTGGAAGCCTGGTTTTCCACCACAAAATCGCTAAACAGACATAGTGACATAGAACTGATCTACCAATCCCTGCGGACCAAAAAGCTGAGGCATCACCAACACCTAGAAAATCCACACCTCAGCAACCCTCAAGGAAACCAATCAATCAATCACTGTGGACCAAAGAGCTGAGTCACCACCAACCCCAATATAAATACAAACGCAAGCATTCAACCACATTACCACCTGGAACCCCGCACTGATGATGTCCCCTCAAATGATGATGAAACGTCTGCAATCAAACCATCATCATGACAACCTGGTCTGATTTTAATGGTAGCTGCACTATGGGTCCATGCTCTTCTCCTTGGACCGATGCAGCCAGGACAGGAGTCCATTTCTTCAGCAAGGTCACAGGGTAGAGTGCAACTCTCCTTTTATGTGGCTATAAATAAATGTAGTCAGCAGGTCCCACCGACTCAATCAGTCAGCAGAAGTTTGAACTGGATGCGGAAACGGATATGGAGCCAATGAAGTGACTTGAGATGAGGAGTAATATGAGCATGACGAGGGTGCTGAAGAGTGCTAAACATATTGAAGGGGAGAGAGATGATTCAGCAGGAGAAAAGCAAGGAGTAGGTTGCAATAGTCAAGACAGGAGGTGATTAAAGAATGGATAAGTGTCTTAGTGTGTTCAGAAAGGAATGGGTGGCTTTTGTTGATGTTACAGAGAAAGAAATAGCAGGTCTTAGCTATCAGGTGGATGTGTGTGGAGAAGGAAAGAGGAGTCAAAGACGACCTCAAGGCTGTGAGCCAAGGCAACAGGGAGGAGTAAAGAGTTATCCACAGAGACTGAGAAAGGAGGAAGAGGAGAGGACGTTTTAGGGGGAAAAGTAAGCAGCTCAGTTTTGGCCATGTTCAATTTCAAGCGGTGCTGAGACAACCAAGCAGCAATGTCAGAAAGGCAGGCAGAGATCCAGGTCTGGATTGTCAGAGATTTCAGGTGTAGAGAGGTAGATCTGGGAGTCATCAGCATAAAGATGGTACTGACCCAGTATGGCATATCTTATGTTCTTATGTAGGAGAACCAGGACAGTACAGAGCCCTTAAAACCAAGTGAGGACAGGGTATCAAAGAGAAGGTTGTGGTCAAATGTCAAAAGCAGCAGAGAGGCCAAGAAGGATGAGGACTGAGTAAAGGCCCTTGGATTTTGCCAGGAACAAGTCACTGGAGACTCTGGCAAGAGCCATTTCAGTAGAACGTAAAAGACAAAAGCCAGATTTTAAAGGATCCAGGAGGGCTTGAGTGGACAGAAAGTGAAGGCAATGGTGGTGAACCGCATGTTCAAGTAGTTTAGAAATGAAGGGGAGGAGGGAGATGGGTCGACAGTTAGAAGGACAGGTAGGATCAAGTGAGGGTATCTTGAGAGGTGTAACTACAGCATGCTTGAAGGCTGCAGGGACAATTACAGTGGAGAGCATTAGGTCGAGAATATGAGATGGAAGGGACAATAGTGATGGGGTTTAGGAGACAGATGGGAATAGGATCAGAGGAGGAGGTAGCGAGTTTGGAGGAGGAAAGGTGCGTGGTTTCCTCCTCAGAGATCATAGAAAAGGAAGAAAGGGTAGCAGAGGTAGAGGGAGATAGTTGGGAGTGAAGAGGGGCAGGAGGGGAAGAAGCTGACTTTCTGGGGAATTGGAGGGTGGTCTTATTTATTTGACATTTTTATATTGCATTTTCCAGTAGATCAAATGCAATTTACAGAGAACAAGTTTTGAATAGTACAAAAAAAATGGTACATATTCAATTACATGGAACAGTTAAAACTATATACATTAGTATAATTATATACAGTCAACTACTAATAACAAATGAACTATGTACATAGTTGGGTTTAATACTATATTTAGGGTAGCTCTATATAGGGGTGCCTTTGGGGAATTCCATTTGGGTCAGAGCATGTCTTAGTTCGATTATGTTAGGGTAGGTGGGATCGGTACTGTTGAGGTAATTTAGGTGTCAAAAGTGTAGTATAAAGAGGTGAGTTGAGTATTTTACGTAAAGTGGATAGGTCGTTTATATCTCTTAAATGGTCACGAAGATTATTTCAGAGGGTAGGGGAGAAGTGTGAGAATGCTCTGTTTGCAACAAAAACAAACTCAACTCCATTAGAATTCAGGAAAACCAGAAAAGAGACAATCTCGTTGTATACGAGTGTGATTGTCAGTATTGAGAGTGGAGAAGTGTGATGGGGCAATGTCTTTCAGTAGTTTAAATGTGATTACGAATATTTTGTAGTGTATGCGACTCTGGATTGGGAGTCAGTGTAGATTGAATAATATTGGAGTGATATGTTCTGTTGGATTGGCGTTTGACGTTATCCTAGCTGCTACGTGCTATGCTATTTGAAGCTGTCTTAAGGTTTGTTTAGATAGTCCTTGGGAGGGTGGTGCTGCAGAAATCGAAATGGAGTATAATGATAGTACTGAGGACTGATCTAAAATAATGGGAGGGGAGGAGAGGGCGGAGTTGTTTTAGCATTCTGAGTTCATAGTATATCTTTCCTGCTGTTTTATATGTGAGGACATGTTGAGTGTGCGGTCAAGAATGACTCAGAGGTATTTTACCTCGTTTCTGACAGAGATGTTTGTGTCTTGAATTCTTATAGAGATTGGAGGTGTAAAGCTTTAATTCCTTGTTATATAAAGAGCCTCAGTTTTACTGAAATTGATCCTTAGGTTGTGAGATGATAACCATTCAGCTACCTCTGCAAAGCAATCCGTGATTTGTTGGATTGTGGGGTTAGAGGTGTTAAATGGGAGATATATCATTATATTGTCCGTGTTTATATGGGAGTTTACCTGGAATTTTTTGAAAATCGAGCAGATGGGCTGAAGGTAAATGTTAAACAAGAGAGCACAAAGTGTGGATCCTTGTGGGGCAGGCCCTGTTCTTTGTTATAAGACTCCAATGTATGTTGTCCCATTCTTACCTGTTGAGTTCTACCTGATAGGTATGAGTTGAACCATTGAAGTACTGTGTCCTTAATGCCCATTTGTTGTAGGCAAAGAGAACATATGGTGGTTTATACTGTTGGAAGCTGGAGTGATGTCTAGAAATAGAAGGAGGAATGCTTGTGTGATGTTGTTTATGCCACATATAAAACAGTCAAAAAGGACAGTGAGGAGTTTGTTTAGAGGTGAGGTGTTCGTCTAGAGGTGAGATCCTGGAACTGGATTTGTACATCTTTTCTATCAGTTGGGCCATAAAAGGGAGTCTGGAAATGGGTCTGTATGATGTGGGGGTCTTTTTATCCATGGAGTTATTTCTTTAGAATGGGACATATTAGTGCATGTTTCAGAGGGGGTGGTATGTAGCCATGTTGTAGGGAGAAGTTGACAATTGGAAGGATGACATGAGAGAATTCTCCTTTTGTTGCTTTTATCCAGTTAACTGGACAAGGGTCGAAGTAGGAAGTGGTTGTGTTTATTTTAGAAATGATAATTTCCAAGAGTGTCCTTGGAGGTAGGCGAGAACGTTGACCAGGAGGAATCTGGAATCAAATAGAGCAGCGGTTCTCAACCTGTGGGTCGCCACAGGATTTAGCGGGGGTCGCCTCACTCCGCCTAAAAAAAAAAAAGCGCACAAGTTGCTGCTGCTGCCAAGTCTGCTTCTCGGCAGCAGCAAACTCACCCCCTTCCTTCTAATGCAGCCACGGCTCCCTGCCTCTTAGGGAACCGTGGGCTGTGCCTGCAAAACCGTTGCGGAGCCTTCCTATCTCTCGACGAGCTCCATGCAGCATTGTCCCGCCTCCAAAGGAAGTTGTTTACCATTTCCTTTGGAGGCGGGACAATGCTGCACGGAGACCGTTTAGAGACAGAAAGGCTCCGCAATGGTTTTACAGGCACAACTGCAGTTCCCTAAGAGGCAGGGAGCCGCGGCTGCATTAGCAGGGAGGGGGTGAGTTTGCCGCTGCCGAGAAGCAGACTCGGCAGCGGCAGCAACTTGTGCGCTAGAAGGAGACAGACATGGGGAGAGGGGAGCAGGGAACCTGCAACGGGGCTCACAAGGGGGAGGGGGGCTGATATGGAGGGAGGGGGGCTGATATGGATGGATGGATGGAGGGAGGGGGCTGACATGGACGGGGGGGCTGACATGGAGGGAGGGAGGGAGGGCTGACATGGAGAGATGGATGGAGGGAGGGGGGCTGACATGCTGACATGGACAGAGGGGGGCTGACATGGAGGGAGGGAAGAGACAGGGGGACATACTGGACAGACAGGGGATAAATGCTGGACAGAGGGGAGAGACAGTGCGGGTTAGAATTATAATGGGCAGATGGGGGGCTAGGACTGGTAATTGGTTGATTAGGGAAGGCTAGGACTGGGAATGAACTGATCAAGAGGGGGGTTGGGACTGGTAATGGACTGATGGGGGGCTAGCATTGGAAATGAGCTGATCGGGGAGATTAGGACTGGAAACGGGCTGATTAGAGGAGGCTAGGACTGGTAATGGGCTGATGGAGGGGTAGGACTGGAAATGAGCTGATTAGGGGAGGCTAGCACTGGTAATGGGGTTGAGGAGGGACTAGCACTGGAAATGAGCTCATTAGGGGAGGCTAGGACTGGTAATGACTGATAGGGGGGGTAGGACTGGTATTGGGCTGATTAGGGGAGGCTAGCACTGGTAATGGGGTTGAGGGGGGACTAGCACTGGAAGCGAGTTGATTGGAGGGCTTCGGACTGGGAATGGGCTGATTGTGGGGAGGGGAGGATAGAGCTGCTGGCCCTGGAAGAAAACTGGGGGTTAAGGATACAAATGGGCTGATACGAGGGGATGGGAGAATGGAACTGGAAGGGAGTGGATCTGAGAGGGGCTGCCATGGTATTTGTACTAGAAGGGACTGGTCAGTGGGGAAGGAGGGGGACTGGAAGGGAATGGACACCAGTGGCAGTCATGAGAATGCAAGTTGACATTGGAAGGTACTGAGAGTGAGGACTGGAAAGGGGCTGATACTGGGGAGGGTTACTGGGACTGGAAATAGGCTAATGGAAAGAAGTGAAGAAAACGAAAGAAGAGATAAGAAATGGCAGATGGACCATAGACCACAGAAAGAGAGCTAAGAGAAGACAGAAAAGCAGAAGCCTCTGATCGGGACCAGCATGATCAGAGAATAAATTGGTCAGACAACAAAGGTAGAAAAAATAATTTTATTTCATATTAGTGATTTCACTACAAAATCATCATAATTTTGAAATCAAATATTGTTCCTTGTTGTGATTAATTATTGTGGTTAAATAAGTAAATTTTATAATTAAAAACATTATAATTATAACATTATAATTAAAAACAAGCTCTTATGCCCAAATACCTCCACATGTATATAGTTGCATATGTTATGATCTTTTTTACGCTGTTCGACACTACACTACGTTAGTTAACTTGTTACACACGGTTCTAGCTTAAATATACTGTTTGTTTATTAAACTGTGTTTGTTTAATTTATGATGTTCTATGTAAAAGTTATGACGTTCTATGTAAAACAAACTGCGCTTTGTTAATTGTTGTTAATTGTACACTGCAACTGAACTTTGGAAGATGCGGTATATAAATGTTAAATAAATAAATAAAATAAATAAATAAATATTGCAAAGGCCTATAATATATTAATAATTCAACAAATGATTACAGCGACAATGCGTTAATGGTAAAGGAAGAGAGACTCATTTGATTTTATCATTGGGGGTCATCACAAGTTGACCAATGGTAAAAGGGGTCATGGTATAAAAAAGGTTGAGAACCACTGAAATAGTGTGTTTTGATTATTTGTAGGTAGGTCTTAACATTTTAGTTTTTCTTTATAATAGTTGGCTAATAGTTGGGGATATATGGCCGAGTTACAAGCGTCTTTGTTTGTGGTGTTACTGGTTAGGGACTTTACAATTTTGAAAAGCTTTTGAGGATTTTGTCAAGGAAATAGTCAGCCAGGTTTGGGCAGAAAGGGAGGGAGGGTTCGGAGGCGGAGGCACCTTGAGGAGAGAGTTGAGAGTAGTAAAGAGACAATGAGGGTCAGAGGCAATAGAGTTAGTCAGATGGACATAATAGTCTTGTTTGGCGAGTGCTATGGCTGACTGGAAAGAGACAAGCATGAATTTGAAGTATAGAAAGTTTCCAAGGGAGCGGGATATGAGACAAGCATGCTCAGATGAATGGACACAAAAACATAGATAGTGGGTAGTGGAAGAAAGCCACGGATGGGGTATAGTACGCCTCTCAAAATCATGGCATGGGCAGAGCGAGAGCATTGAGAGCAGAAGAGCATGCAGCGTTATAAGAAGCTACTGCCTCATCAACAGTCTCAGACGACATAGTGGAGGAAAGAAGAGAAAAGAGTGGAGGAAAGAACCAAAGGGTCAATAGCATGAAGATTTCTAAAGGGGTTGGAGGAGACAGTTTGAGCTTGAGGCAGTGAGTGTTGAAGAGTGAAGTTTAGCAGGTGATGGTCGGATAAGGAAAGAACTGAAGTACAGAAGTCTGAGGGTAAGCAATTAGAGAAAAATACAAGGTCAAGGCAGTGGCCATACTGGTGAGTGGGGGCAGTACAGCAAAACTGGAGATTGAATGAGGAGGTAAGGGAAAGCAGCTTTAAAGCATAAGGATCAGAAGGGTTATTACATGAGTGTTAAAATCCCGAGAATAAGAGTAGGGGAAGAGAAATCCAGAAAGAAGGAAAGCCATGAGTCAGTCAGTGAGAAAGGTAGAGGTGGACTTGCCAGAAAGTCGATAAACAGCAGCTACCCGGAAAGGTAGAGAAGTGAAAGGGTGGCTGGAGTAGACTTCAAAGGAGGGAAAGGAGCAAGACTGAGACAGCAGGAGGGGTTGGAATTGGCAGGAAAGAGAAAGTAGAAACCCAACACCACCATCACGGCCAGTGGGACGAGGAGTGTGGGAGAACTGATAGCCGCCATGACAGAGCAGTGACAAACTGAATCCTCTGGGAGGTGCCAGGTCTCAGTTACAGCAAGAAGATGGAGAGCATTAAAGAGATCATGAGTAAAAGCAAGTTTATTTGAGATGGAGTGTGCATTCCACAAGGCACATGAGAAAGGGAGAGAGGAAGGGGAAAGGAGAGGGATATGAATAAGATTAGAGGTGTTGTGTGAAGATCTCTTCTCAGAGTGTGACAAAAGTCTAGGGGGGGGGGCAGGGTTGGGGTTGATATCTCCAGATGAGAGAAGAAGGAGTAGAAGAGTGCGGAGCAGAGAGAAGACCGCATGGCAGGAACGAGGGTGAGGTTGTCTTAGAGAGAGGAGATGGTAAGTTGTAAAGCTCAAGAGCTGACGACAGGGTAGAGGACAGGATGGAGGGGGAAGTGAGAATGGTAAAGGGGAGATAAGGAGGGGAGGAGTGAAGGTATTGGTAGGAGAGGAGACAATTAGGGAGTATGAAGAATAGGAAGACAAAGTGATGAGGAGTCATAGAAGAGAGATGGAGAGGAGAACAGCAGCCAGAAGAAATAGATAGGTGTGGAAGAGGCCACAGGGGATTAGGTGCACCTGTGAATACAGGAGGTAATGAGAAGATGACGGCTATAAGAGAATGAGTGCCAAGGGGTGAGTGGGTAGAGGGGAGGGGGTGGGATATAAGTTATTCAGCTGAGAAAAGCTGAATAGTGCAAAGAAGGTGCAAATAAGGTAAAAGAGCACACTAACAATTATAAATACATAAATAAATAGATAGAGAAAGGCAGACAGGACTCACAAAAAGCAAGCAGATTCAAAGTACCAGCAGAGCTTGTAATGAAGCAGTTCTCGTCCCAGAGGGGAGAGAAGCAAACAGAGCTAAAGGTACATGGAAGACAGGAAAAGGAGCTATACAATACCTCAGCAGGGGGGAGGGGTTAGTCACTCAAGTAGATTAAAGCAGAGCAGGAAAAAGTTTTAAACTCTGCTGCAATGGAGACAAAGTTAGGATAGGTATTGAATTAAATGTTAACCTGGCCTCCACAGACAGGCCAGATGATAGAAGAAAAGTTACAGTTAATATGGAGAGCAGCAAGAGAGAGCTGAGAAAACGCTGAACAATAGTCCAAAAAGGTCCAAATGAGGTAAAAGAGCCACTAACAATGATAAATAAAATATATAGGCAACAGACAGGACTCACAAAAAGCAAGCAGATTCTGTGCTCCTCCGTTCAGATGGACTGTCCCGGGCTTTTCCAGTCAAGAAGGTGGGGTCTCTCGAGCGCTAGCTGTAGGCCTTTCAGGGGACTCTACGGCCTCCGAGCCCTCCTCTACAACTGCTCCCATGGTCAGTTTATCAGAGGCCTTCTACTTCGGTCCCAAAATCATGAATATAGGGAAGTCCTTCCCTAAAACCACTGGATAGGCCAGGCGGGGCACGACCCCTGTTTCCAGGGTTTTCATTCCGGTGCCCGTTTTTAGCTTCACTTACGTTGTCAGATAGGTCCGCTGATCACCATAGACAACTTAAAGTCACAAGGTTCTCATAATTAATTTGATGTCTTGTCCTCTTTTCCCACCTGAGGAGAGTTCTTGTATGCCCCAAGTCCACCAGGGCATGCAGCTGAGATCCCTTCAGCTCCATGGGTAGCATGCACATTTCATCCTCGGCTGGGGATGTTTTCGCAAGACTACACAGATGGGAGGTCATAAAATTTGTATCCATTGGTTCCCCAAAAGTTAAAGGGCACTCCTGGGCATAAAGACCCCTGTACCCACACTTAAAGCAGGTCAGATAGCCGCCATCTGATCCTTGAAGGGGGTGGAGAATGCGCAGACCTTGGACTAGGAACCCTCAATGGCTTGAATTTTCCTTGCCAGCCCCACTGAGCTACAGACAGCTTTGTTTCCTCCTGCCTGGGGGTCTCTGCTTTCAGCTGAGCTTCAAAGAACCCTTCTGCAATTTCCAAAGCGCTTTCCAAGGTTAATTTTGAGAACTGGCACATCCATCGTCTCATGGGAGAGGTCAAGTCCTCTATAAATTGCTCCAACAGTACAATGTTGACCACCTCCACCTCGGGTTGCAGGCGCAGCCATTTCCAGGCAATCTCTTTCAATCAACAGAAGAAATGTCAGGAGTTTTCCTTCAGTTCCAGAACCCCTCTAACTAAACCGTTGCCGGTAGGCCTTTGGCATACACCTGGCCCACTTCAAGATGGCAGTCTTTACTGCTGCATAGGCGGCCCCTCCATCAGGGTTAGCCTCCTGAAGGTGGCTTGACTGCTTCCAATCAGTAAGTTTCCCAGATATGTAGTCTACATCATCTCCGGCCACCCAGCCAGTCAAGCTGTTAACTCAGAGTTTACTAGGAAGTGATCTGGGTCTTCTCTCTCCATCATCTTAAGCAGGGGTGGTACTGGAGGGGAGGGCTACTGCCCTTGAAGTGCCTGAACAACTTGCGAACCCTGCTGCATTTCCACAGATTTCTGTAGTACCTGTTGTTGCTGTACCCCCCCTTGGGCCTGAAAAATGTCCTGCAGAAACTGTTGCTTTCTTTCCAGTAGGGCACATTGCAGCTGATGCTGTCCCTCGACTAGAGCCTGGAATACGAGGGTTGCTATTTATATTTCTGGCCTAATAATGAAAAAACAAATATTTATGATCGAAATTGGTTTTATTGTTTTTCAAAATATTCTCCTTCAAGATCAATACACTTTTGCATGTGTTTGAACCAATTTTCGAAGCACTTTTTCCACTCCGATTGAGGTAACTCCAAAACATGCGTTTTGAATGCATCAACCGCATCTTCGGGTGTTGAAAATCGTTGACCACATAATTTGTTTTTGATGTGCGGGAATAAAAAGAAGTCATTGGGTGCCAAATCAGGGCTGTACGGTGGATGACCCATCAATTCGATGTTTTGGCCGGTCAAAAATTCCTTTGTTTGAGCCGATGTGTGAGAGCTCGCATTGTCATGATGAAGAATTATTCGCCTCTTCTTCGACTTTTTCCGAATTTCTCCGAAGACTTCTGGTAAACAAATGGTCGTGTACCATTCAGAATTGACCGTCCTACGTTGCTCTAACGGCACTGTCACCACGTGACCGGTAATGCCGAAGAAACAGGCAACCATTTGCTTCAATGTGCTGCTTCCGAGAACAACTTTTGTTGGATTTGGCTCGTCTTGGAAGACCCATACAGTCGATTGCTGTTTTGTTTCGGGCTCATATGCATAGATCCATGATTCGTCACCTGTGTAGATGTTGTACACAGTCTTTGATGCACCTTGAACGTATTTTTTCAACATTTCCTTGCACCAATCGACACGAGCCTTCTTTTGAGCGTTTGTCAGATTATGCGGGATCCAACGCAAACAAATCTTTTTTATGGCCAAATGATCATGCAATATCTTATTGATGCTTGTCATACTAATGTCCAAAGATGCCTCAATCTCACGGTATGTCACATGATGATCTTGCTTTATCAGTTCACACACAGCATCAATATTTTCTGGCACAACAACCAATTTTGGACGACCCTGACGGAATTCGTCCTGGAGCGAACATCGGCCACGATTGAATTTGTTATACCAGTTTTTTACAGTGCTGTAGGATGGTGCTTTATCGCCGTCTAAAAAATTAAGTTAATCGATGCACTCTTGTCTTGATAATCCACGTCGAAAGTTATGAAAAATAATCACACGAAAATGTTCACGAGTTAATTCCATTTTTCGCCCGAGATGAATTTTTCAAGTTACTGTAAACAACAAATCGCGCTCAAATGATAAAATGTTATGAATAAGGTTATGTTCAACAATGTCAGTGTTCCAATGGAACCACTGGATGGCGCCTGGCAACACTTACTGTTGCTAAGGCCAGAAATATAAATAGCAACCCTCGTAACCTCTCCATTTTAGTTTAATTCTCTTTTCTTTTCCCCAACCCCTGCCCTCCCCCACCCCCCTGGGTAGTAGAAAGATAGAAGCCGGACAGCCAGGACTTTTAACTAAACTGAAGTATCTTCCCTAACTACGGTAGGGCTAACACCCTTTAGCCATGTACCAAAAAAAAAAAAAAAAACCACACCTTCTCTTCTTTCTTTCTTGCCTGTGTAGTGGTCAGAGTCCAGGAGGTATGTGGAGTTTCTTCTGTCCCTTAGTTAAGGATCCCACCACTGCCACCATATGTAGGACACTGAGAGTGAGTCAGGACACAAACCCCAACGGAGCCAGGTGGTGGGTTAAAGGAAAATGCTTTATTTACATGGAGTTCACAGCAGTGGTAGCAGAGACACAGTTCTCCCCTCCACCAAAGTTCCTTCACTCCGGGCTTCACAACAGTAGCACCACAAGTCTGCTGACCAATGTGGAAACACCCTGGCTCCTACCTTTCCGTAGGATCTCCTTAGGTAGGTGGTCACCCTACTCTAACACCTCAGGCTCTTCTCTCCCCCCTTTTGTCTCTTCACTCCCATTTAAAAGGGCCGTCCCTGACCACACCCTTCCCAGGCATTCTCCAGCCTTTCTTAAAGGGACAGGGGTTAACAGAGCAATACCTCACATGCCAGGCTTGACTGGGGAGTTTCCCTGTGGAGGAAGCACAGTTACTTACCTGTAACAGGTGATCTCTGGGAACAGCAGGAATAAGTCCTCACATATGGGTACGTCGGTACCGACGGAGCCTGCACAGGAATGCTCCCCAGCATCCAATCAGAAAGCTTTTGGGAGCATCCCTCGCGCCTGCGCGCTGCCTTCCCGCCTTTTCCACTGCCTCTCCTCAGTTGAGTTTTATAGCTGAGACAAAAGGAGAGAAAGAGGAAAGGAAGATACATAGATAGATACAACTCCTAGGGGAGGTGGGTGGGTTGTGAAGACTTATTCCTGCTGTTCCCAGAGATCACCTGTTACAGGTAAGTAACTGTGCTATCTCCAGGAACAAGCAGGAATGAGTCTTCACATATGGGGACTCCCAAGCTAAGATGCCTGGAGTCCTAACATGTTGAAGATTGAAAACATGGTACACCTCATATGGCCAGGCATCCTGAGGATGGAGGGCAGGAGTTGAAAAGAGGGGAGCTGCGGAAAAAAACAGCTAACCCAAGAAAGGACTACCTACAAGGAGTCCTTGTATGTATAATCATTATCAAGAGATATAATGAAATGAACCACCATCATAAGATTGAAAATGAACAATCACCATATAACACTCACCTACTGGATTGCAGGAAGTAGAGAGGCTGATGGAGTCTACTGGGGATCCAGTAGAATAATGTTCAAGGTGACCCCACTGGAGTGAAGGTGGAGGTCAACATCTGGAAATGAGAGATGACCCCAGGATTCAATTGGGGTAGCACAAACACGTCAAGTCTTCAGTGGTAAGCTTCATGGAAAACTGAAAACTCCTTTGGCTACAGAAGTATTCAGAGGTAGGAGCAAAAGAGGAAGACTGACCGATCTGGATAAACAGACCCAGTCCTTGAGGGTATGAGGAGAACCCCAGACTCCCAAGAAAGGACAGATGTGTGAGGAATTGAATTTGAAATCCACTGAAGATCCACCATGTCTTTCCTAACTGGTGAGAGGTAGGAAGACATTGGGGCATGGAGCTTCAGGGATACGTAAACCTAGGATACGGTAGGACTGTCAGTACCACAGCAGTGGATGTGTGCATAATATCCGAAACATACTGTGGAACAGTATGAAACTGTGCAAGCCCACTGTGAGAAACATTCAGGAAGGTAAAAACCTTTATGAGCCTAGACCGTCAAAGAGATAAGTATAGAAATACATATCTATCTATAATAAGTATCTGGGCAGATACACACTTATATGTAGATATATGTGTATATATATATATGCATATATATATGGGTATATAGATCTATATATAGCTATAATGAGATCAAAAGGGCATTGCATATGCACACTTAGCTGACAGACAGATACATCTACAAAGATGTATACAGGTATATATATATACATAGATATATATATACCTGAATAGATAGGTCTAAAGATAGATGCCTGCAATTAAGCAGACAGAGCTATGCCTATGAGGACATTCACATGAAGATGTGAAGGGAAAAGATTCATCTAGAACAAGGAGGTGAAACCTACTTGAGAGAATATATAGAGAATCTGTTCCCACAGAGATAATGGTAAAGAAATGCTATCCAGCGAGTAACCAGGATGGTTACGTGAAAAAACAGAGGATAATATCAGTCTTTAAACAGCAAGTCTGGAGTCCTGTGGAACTCCAGCATGGTAAAAGGACAGAAACGCATAGAAGAGATACCAGGTTGACCTACGTGAGGGACAAAGGAGGTATCAGGCGTTTTTCAGATTAATATGTACTGTCCTTGAGAATTAGGATACCATGAGAACAAGCTATAAGAAAAAAAAGAGTATATTCCGTATAGGAATGGGATAACTCTTAGCTTTTCACGTGGAGAAGGCTTATGTCCTTTGCCCTTCTTTTTTTTTTTTTTTTAAAAAGAAGATAGTAGGGTGTGGAGAACTCTCACAGTCATAGGGGATGACTGAGGAAGCCTTTTTCAACCATGATGGACAGCCATTAGAGAAAACCTATGCTCTCTAGCAAGGGCCCATAGTGGAAAGCTTCTCAGTAGGATTGCAGAGAGTATTATGCAGGAGAACTGGAATGTAGAACTGGCTGATGGAGGAAACTGACAGCCAGGTCCACTACGTTGCCCAACCCAGAATTGGAGATGGCAATAGAAGATAATGTAAGAAGCTTGTAGTGAAAAGGATTATCCAAGAAAGATGTAGAAAAACTGTCTTGGAATCACTACTAAGGCTATACAGGAGTGGTGGAAGACAAGACTGGGACCTGTGGAAAAGTACCAGTAGTCAGTTCCTGGAACTCCTGCATGGGCAGCTACTGAATAGGACAACAGAGAGTGTCGGTCTGTGTCAAACAGAGAGACAGACTGGACAAAGAGAGCAAGCTGTCTCTGTCTGCAGAGCTGCCTAGATAAAGAAGGGAGTTTACTCAGGAGAAGAAACTCTACAGTGAAAAGAAAGACAGAAAAGTCTTTCAATGGTATGGTACCACTCTTACAGGGGAAACCCTGGCGAAGAGGGTAGAGAGAGAAGCTGAAGAAGGACTTACCACATGGTAAGTCCCTGGAAGGAAAAAATTCATGCTGATACAGGGAAACTATCATGTGATAGTTGCTAAAGCTCTCTTCTGGTCAGGAAGAGGTGGAAAACCCTGTTAGCTATAGACATGAATATCCTGACAGTTCAGCATACTGAAGAGTAAATGGATTCCCTGAGGATAGGAATCCTTGAGCAGAGTTTTTAAAAAAATATTTAAAAACTTCTGCTGAAAAGAAATAACTGTAGTTATAAAAAGATGAATCAGAACCTATGGTTACTGTGTTTATTTAGCCTGGCTAGAGTTTGAATTCTTCAGACCAGGGCAAGACCTCCCTTGCTTGGGAACATCCGAATGATGGGCAGGAGAAGAGGAAAACCTCTTTCTTTTAGGGAAAGAAGGTTTGGTAGGGCATTTCCTACCTGCTGAGGAAGGAGAGGGCTTAGGATGGCCCTCAGAAATAGGAAGGTCAGTGGAGCAATGAGCAACCTGACGTGTTTTTAGTTTGAATAACTTGTAACCGTTTGTGTGAAATCACCGCAGCTGATCACTGGAAGCTGCGGTATACAAATGTTTCCCAAATAAATAATAAATAAATAAATATGGACTCCTTATTGAAAAGATTTTCTCCAGTACAAGGAGTGTTACTCAGTCTTTGTTGTGCCCATCTACTCAAATCTGATGCCTGGAGCCAGGCTTTACGACGTGCTCCTATGGCTATAGCAGATGTTCTGCTAACAGACTCAAAAGAGTCTAGGGAAGCACGAAAAAGAAACCAAGAGATATTTTGGCTATGACTAAGGAGTAAGGAATAGTCTGTAGCCTTGGGCTCTGATAGAAAAGGAGTCAAAAGAGATAATTTCTTTGTGATCTCCTGAAGGGATAGACTCATATAGAAAATATATGAGAGAATCCTTGTTGCCAGCATAGATGTTTGGAAGCTTTGATGTCCAAAGGCATCCAGTGTTCTGGATGCACGCCCTGGCGGAAAAGAATGTTTTTTCTTGCTTTTTACCTTCCTCATTGCTGATTCCACTACAATGGAATGATGGGGAAGTTGAGGCTTTTGAAATCCTGGAGAGAGGGGTACCTGATACAGAAGATCAGTTGCTGTAGGAGGTGAAGAAACCTTTAACGGTTTTTCCCAAATCCTCAGAAGAAGATTCTGCAAAGAGTGATGTAAGGGAAGCATTACATTTTCTTTTCCTGCAGAAAAACTCTGAGAAGACTCATAGCCAGGGATAGGAATATTAAGGAAGGTTGCCATGTCAAGGAGAAATTTCTGAAAAGAAGGATCTCCGATGGGAACCATTCCTGGACAGGCTAAATTTGAAAAGGTAGCCTGGGCACCGGAGGATGTACCTGTCCGGTGCAGAACAGGATTTGTAATGGATGGATACTGGAACTGGCCGTTATTAGTTGAGACAGTCAGTAGTGCATCATCCATGCCGGGTATCGACTCCAAACTAGGTATAGAGAGGAGCGATCCAGGTGAAAAAAGCATGGAAGGAGCTGGTACCGATGATACTGCAGGTACCGGCATCGATACAGATACCGGTGGTTGCGCCAGAATCGAAGGCAAAACCGACACTGAAGCAGTCATCGGAGGCTGCTCAAGCGGTACCGAGGTAACTAAGAACCCTTGGGGAGTATCCTCGGTACCGTGCATACGGAATCGGTGAACATCGGTTCCGAGACGCGTCGGTACCCAGTCCTCTAGACTAGAAATCGATTCTAGACTCGGCATCGAAGGGAGCGAGTCCATCGATGCATGTCTAGAGGGTACCGACGTCGGTGGTGGTATCGGCGATGTTGCCGTATCGATCGGACCCGAAGGTACCGAGGACGGCAGATGACAATCCCTGGTGAAGAGTAGATCACTCAACACCGGAGCCGATGCCGGGGTATCGGTACCACTCGAAGCGGATGCCACCACCGAGCATGGCTCAGATACAGGAAAGTCAATCTGGGCCGTATCGATCGGTCCCGAAGGCACCGAGGATGCCAGATGACGATCCCTGGTGAAGAGTGGATCACTCAACACCGGTGCCGATGCCGGGGTATCGGTACCGCTCGAAGCGGATGCCACCACCGAGCATGGCTCAGGTATGTTCTGTGAGGGGTGAGCCCCAGGAACAACCTGAAACCCCTGAAATGCTTTGGAGCCCGGAGACTCCCGCCGGGGTTGTAATGCCAATGGTGTCTTGAGGGCAAGGCCGGAGCCGTCATCATGCTTGGCATGAGACCTACCAATCAAGAATTGGCTAGTCTTAACAGACTGTTTGTGGGTTACCTGATCCTATAGAGAAGAAAAACCCGGTGCCCTCACCCAGGGAGGGAAAACGGTATCGAGGGAAACTCGAAAGAGGGAATCTCTTCTCATGGTTTCGAAGCCTGATTGTTCAGGGGAAAAAGGGTCAGGACCCAAACAGGTTAGACACCAGGAATTGGAGTCTAAAAAGAAAACTGTGTTTCCACAGTGAAGACACTTCTTAGGGGAAGAAGGCTCCATGATGGAAAGGCCTTGTAGGCCCAAAAAATTTAAAGACAGAAACTGAGGGAAAAATCTCCCTGAGTTTAAGAAAAAGAAAAGAAAAACCCACCGGCGGTACCGGTGGCGGCGGGAGAAACAGCTGCGACCACAAGAAAACAAGAAATAAAGGATTGAAGAAAAAAGTTTCTGCGGTGACAGGACAACGTCCTGCCGGCTCCGCAGAAAAACGAAAACTGAGGAGAGGCAGTGGAAAAGGCAGGAAGGCAGCGCGCAGGCGCGAGGGATGCTCCCAAAAGCTTTCTGATTGGAAGCTGGGGAGCATTCCCGTGCAGGCTCCGTCGGTACCGACGTACCCATATGTGAAGACTCATTCCTGCTTGTTCCTGGAGATTGGGTGTTTCCCAAACACTCCATCACAATGAATTAAGGCTTATTCCAAAGAGAAGATTTAGGGAACATTGAATTAGAGAGTGAAGTTTGGCTTGGGAGGCAAGGAGTTGGGATAAGGTGTAATTTGGTGAGATGTGATCCAGGTTTTCCTGGAAATATTTTAAATGGGAACAGTTGGCAAGCAAACTGTTTAGAGTATAAGGTTATTAAGGTGGTGTGGGAAGCGGAAGGATTGGAATGGGTTACTTTTCTATCTGTCCTGAAGAGTATCTGGGTTTTTATATCTACAAAGAAGTGTCTTATAATCTTTTTTAGGTAGTAGTAGATTCCCACTGGCACTCCTTGTGACTTTGGGCAAGTCACTTTACCCTCCATTGCCTCGAAAGAAAAGGCTGGCTATCTACTTCCGGTGATACATTGCCAAGAAAACCCAGAGGTAGCTGGGTCGCTATGAGTCAACACTGACTTGATGGTACTAAAAAAAAAAAAAAAAGTGTTACATGATTTAGTCAGATTGTTACAGAAGGCTGAATTAGGTGGGAGTCTCTCTCTTCCTTCATGCCCACTCATGACAAACTTGTCTTTTCATAATCCTTAGTGTAGGGTGGTACAAAAGATGATCTCTCAGGGTACTGAGGAGTCTATAATCTTCTGCAGAGCGGTGTTCCATACTACAGATTGTTCCACCAAAGGGACCGCTAAAGTTATTTGAGAAAGCTCTGCAGCTAGCTGTGAAAAGTATCAGAATTAAGTAAATTCAAATTCCTCGTGTACTGTTTAGTTGCAACTGTAACTGCCTTGGGTGAATTTAAACAAAACAGTTAATAAAAATATACAAATATATCGCAATTTGAACAGAACTGCCTGTGGCATCAACAGCACAAATCTGAAAACCATTGTGCTAAGACAGACAGAGGTTCTGAACCCAGTCCTTGGGACACACCTAGCCAGTCAGGTTTTCAGGATAACCACTATGAATATGCATGAGAGAGATGTGCATGCACTACCTCCACTGTATGCAAATCTCTTATGCATATGGTAATCCTGAAAATCTGACTGGTTAGGTGTGTCCCAAGGACTGGGTTGAGACCCCTGTGGTATAGTGATCAATTTGAGCGCCTGGGATTTTTACAGCCATGACCTACATTATCACAATCTAGTAAAACCACATCTAAGACAAGCACAATGGCAGAAAAGGCTGAAGATGTGTTTAATCAGGATAGGACAAATCCTAGGTGCCCAGTCTTAAAATTATATCCTGGTGCCAGAGATCTGTCAAAAAAAAAAAAAAAAGTATGGCCATAAGGCCCAATGCTGGAGGGAGGAGAATTATTGACAAAACATAAAACAGCAAAAGTCTAACGTCAAGAGTAAAGAGAAGACAGAATGAAAAGGCAATAGAAAGGAGGAGCAAATGAAGTCACATGCTTTCATTTAAAAATCCGCTGTGTAGTTTTGATTTACTAATACCTAAATCTTGTATAGCAGCATTTATACCATTATTACAGGTGCTGGGTTACATGTGATGTAATTTAAAATATTACATAGAACCTATCTCACCATGGCTAGAAGAGCCCAGTTAAAATAGTGTGACAGGGAGTAGTGTGCAAAATGTAATGTGGGCAAGGGATCTCACATACTTTCTCTTTTGAGATGATATCCCATGAAATGTAAAAGTGAAATTTATACTTGCCATTCAATTTCCTTTCCTGAAAGTCTTACTAAACCAGTGCAGACAAGTGGATTTGAGTCCACCTACCAGCAGATGGAAAAAGAGAAAAAGAGAGCCCTCTGCAGCTTGTATTAGCATCCCAGAAGGCTCCTTTGGCAGCATGGGTCCAAAGCAAACAGCAACTTGGCCCAGAACTCTGGACACTAGTCACCAAAACACCAGCAACAGTGGAACTAAATCACACCACAGTTCCTGCAGAGAGCAGAAATTAGCAACCCCTCCCTCTGGCTGAGTGAGAGGCTGTGAAATCTCAACCAGTTGCTGAAACAAAGACAAAAAAAATTGGACTCAACTCCAGCCCCACTGCTACAAAAATGTGACTGCACTCGGAAACCCTTTGGATCAAAGTTGCCACATCTTCAGCCATAAATGAACAGCCTGAATTGTCCTTAGCTTGAGAAGGATGCTTGGTTATTCTCTTCCTAAAATTCACTTTGGGCATTTCTTCCTGATTTTATATTAATATATTTACGGCTCTCTCATTGTAAGCCACACTGATCCGAGTAATTGGGAGTGTAGTGGTATAGAAATATATTTATACTAGAGTAGACTGGTAAGACTCCAGGAAATGAAATAAATATGAACTTCATCTTCCTATACACCTATACTAGACTAGTCCAGATAAATGGAATGTACTCATGCAGTCCTAAATTCCAGGGCAGGCACCAAGAGTGGCTCTAAAAATTCCCTCACCGAAAGCCACATCATCTCCTGCCTTCAAGTCTAGCCTCTAGTATTTGGCTAAGAAGTGTAGAGAGGCCTAGGTAGATGTGCAACAAAGTGCATGACACTGACCAGGAAACTGCCTGAACCCTGGCAGAACAGGTCTGCAGCCCTACTGGGACGACTGCCCTCTGGAAAAGTAAGAGGAGGCAATCACCCCCTTAATCGAGGCCTTCTGAAACGCCTCCGCCTTCCTGGGCCCTACAAAGAGGATAAAAGCCTCTTCATCTTGCGGAAGTCATTAGTAATCTCCTGGTACCTCAACCCCAACCAAAAGGTCCAGACAATGCAGCAGCTTTCAATCCTCTTGACATCCTCTGTCTGGAAACGTGGGAAAAGACCATTTGATTGAGATGAAACTAGGACACCATCTTCGGAAGGAACTGAACATAGGATCAAGCACCTTCCAAGTGACTGCCAAAAATAGGTCCTGGCAGGAAAGTGTCTGCAGCTCCAAATTCTCCTGACAGACCGGATCGCCACCAGAAACACCATCAAAAGATAGGTTCCTTAACCATCACTCCACGTAATAGCTCAAAAGAGGTTGCAGGCAAGGCCTGTAGAACCAGATTAAGGTCCTATTGTCACACCAGAAGTCTAAAGAGGCCAAACTTAAGTAATCCCTGGTTGGGTGAAAACTCAACTATCTCCTTTACAATCAACCCCTAGAGCACGAAAGAGCACCTTATCCACACCATCATGCAAAAGGCCAAAGTATCGCTTATTGAAGCCTTGAAAGGATCCATTTGGCGCCTCTGACAACAGCTTTTGAAGATTCCAAATGCATACATATGCTAAGAAAGTGGAAGTTCATCAAGCCCACAATAGGGTCGAGATAACGCAAGATGAATAACTTCGCCTCTGCATTCTCTTTCATTAACCAATTCATAAGCAAGTAGCAAATCATATCAGGCATCCATGCAGGTCCCTGATGTAGAAAGTCCCAAATGGACGTCCAAATGGCAGATGAAATTTAATGTGGACAAGTACAAAGTTATACACTTAGGAAAGAACAACCCAAACTATGGTTAAATGATACAAGGTTCCACATTGGGACTCACCATTCAGGAAAAGGATTTATATGGATAATATGTTGAAATCCTCCGCCCAGTGTGCAACGGTGGCCAAGAAAGCAAACAGAATGCTAGGAATCATAACAAAAAGAATGGAGACAAAACTAAGGATATAATGCCTGCATATCATTCCATGGTGTGATCGCACCTTGAATACTGTGTGCAATTCTGGTCGCCACATCTTAAGAAGAATATAGCAAAATTAGAAAAGGTACAGAGAAGAGCCATCAAAATGGTAAAGGGGATAAAAGGATACCTCTATGAGAAGAGGCTTAAACGGTTAGGGCTCTTCACCTTGGAAAAGAGATGGATTAGGGGAGATATAACAGAGGTCTATAAAATAATGAATGGAGTGGAATGGGTAAACAGATTGGTTGTTTACTCCTTCAAAAAATAGAAAGACTAGGGGACACTCAATGAAGCTACAATGGAGCTCATTTAAGACTTATAAGAGAAAGGGTAGTTACTCACCCGTAGTAGGGGGTTCTCCAGTATCAGCAGAAATCAGTCCTCATGTATGGGTGATATCACTGATGGAGCCCATGCGGGAACACTTCCCAGCTTCCATAGGAAGCTTCTGGAAGGTGCTCCACGTATGCGTGCCGGTCTTCCTGCCCGAAGGAGCTATCTTTACACTCAGTATGATGACCTAGCTTAAATCAGGTCAAAAAAGAAAGGAACTCCACAGGGAAGAGGGAGGGTAGCGAGGACCAATTCCTGCTGATCCCGGAAAACACCTGCTATAGCTTTCTCTGGGACCATGCAGGAAGTCAGTCCTCACATATGGGACTCCCAAGCTGCAGGCTACTGAAAAAAAACCCCTGTAAAAAGCCCAATGAGGTAACCTGAAAAAACAAACCAAGCATGAGTAATTGCTAAGAGGTTCCGAGAGCATCCAGCAGGGACATCAAGCTACTGTAGAGTCAATCTGATGTTGAATGAGACAGACAGACTGGTGGAAAGGAGTTGCTTCAGTTCCCAAAGAGATGCCAGAGCACAGCTTGGCCGAAGTTGCTGCCATGCTGGGAATCTCAATCCAGACAGCAATGGGCTGTGAAGGTGTGGACTGAGGACCATGTAGCAGCCCTACAGATCTCTGCCTTAGAGACTGGGAGCAGGTTGGCCACCGAAGCGGCCATAGCTCAGACATTGTGTGGTGACATGGCATTCCAAAGTCAGCCCAACCTGAATGCAAGCAAAGGAGACGCAGTCCGCCACCCAAATGGACACACTGCGTTTTGACACCGCCACCCCGAGTTTAATGGGGGTCAAAGGAGACAAAAGAGCTGGAAGGAACTGAGGTGGGCTTTCATCCTCTCCAGGAAGAAAGTTTGTGCTCTCTTACAGTCCAAGGTGTGCAACAAGGCTTCAGCTCTGTTGGCATGAAGTCTTGGGAAGAAGGTGGGTAACACCACCTATTGAATGAGATGAAAAGCAGAAACTATCTTGGGTAGTAATTTTAAGTGAGTTCAAAGAACTTCCCCCTTCTTATTTATTTATTTATTTATTTATTTATTTATTTATTTATTTAACAATCTCTTATATACCGCAGCTTCCTAAGATCAGCTGCGGTTCACAAATAACAACAGGCAACAAATCATGGATTTGTTTTACATATAACGTCATATAACTATAACCAATGTACAGTATGAATCCTGGTGTACAACAGGTGCACCCCCAGAGCTTGCAATTCACTGACTGTACACAGAAGTAAGCACCACCGGAAAAATGACCTTCCAAGAAAGAAATCTGAGCAAACAGGAGATAAGCGGCTCACAGGAGGGTGCGAGGAGCTGCCCAGCACCACATTTAAGGTTCCACGCCACTGGAGGTGGTTTAATGGTGGGGCGAAACAGTAGGAGGTCCCACATAAAGTGACCTACTAAGGGGTGAGCAGAGATTGGCCTATCAGCTATAGGGTGATAAGCAGCTCAGCACCGAGGTGAACTTTGAGTTGGACTTCAGACAGGTGTCTGACAGGTGCAAAAGATAAGACCCCTTCACTCCACAGAGCAGAAGGGGTCCAGAGGCTTGTTCTCACACCATAGCAGGACCTGTGCCACTTGAAGGCATAGGCATGTCTTGACAAGTCCTTACATGAGTCAAGAAAGATGTTCTCCACGTCCTGTAGTAAGCGGAGCTCTGCGAAAACTACCCACTCAGCATCCAAGCCATTAGTGATAGGGATGACAGGTTGGGATGAAGCAGAGTACTATCATTCTGCAAGATCAGGTCCAAGGCACAGCTCAGTCTGAGCTGTTGCCGCTGAGACAACCGGAGCAAGAGTGGAAACCAGGTTTGCCTGGACCAGTGTGGCACAATGAGGATCATGGTAGCACCGTCCGCCTGCAACTTGAAGAGGGTCATGGCCACCAGAAGAGTCGGTGAGTAGGCATAGAGAAGACCCTTGCTCCAGTCCAGGAGAAAAGCACCCGGAGCCAAGAAATTCTCGCATGGCACTATGAAGCAAAATAGCGAGAGCTGAGTAATGCGAGGGATGGCAAAGACGTTTATCGACAGTATGCCCCACACCTGAAAGATGTGGTTGGCAACTTGCCTGTTCAGTGTCCACTCGTGTGGCCAAAGGACTCTGCTGAGGTGATCTGCCAGGACGCTGAACTCCCCTATTTACTTTATTTAACAGTTTTACAACAAAAAGCAGCACACAATCTCGAGAGATCTGTTTTACACTAAACACAGGGTAAATAATTTGGAGTAAAATATGGGGGTTATGCTTGAGTCAATGGTGAGTAGGTGGTTATTGTATATACAATTAGGTAATGTCATTAGGCCCAAAGTGTTCTATGAAGAGGTGCATTTTTAGTAGTTTCTTCATATCTTGGGTAGATTGAACAGATCTGATGATTTCGGTTGGAGAGTTCCAGATCATCGGGGCATATAGCGAGAAGGCACTGTTGCTTGTCTGTTGTGTACATTTGGTTTTGAAAGTAGGGATGCCAGAAGATTCTGGTTTTCTGATCTTCTTGGTCTTGTCTTGGATGTTCTTGAGATTTGATCCTTGAGACAGGGAGCAGAGAGGTTATGAAGGATTTTGTAGGTAGTAGTTATTGTTTTGTGTTTAATCCGTTGGGCAACTGGGAAAGCACAGTTACTTACCTGTAACAGGTGATCTCTGGGAACAGCAGGAATTAGTCCTCACATATGGGTACGTCGGAACCGACGGAGCCTGCGCGGGAAAGCTCCCCAGCTTCCTAGAATGGAAGCTTTTGGGACCTCCCACTGCACATGCGCGCTGCCTTCCCGCCTTCCTGAACAGCTCTCCTCAGTTTCGAGTTTATAGCTGAGACAATAGAGAGAGGACAGGAAGACAGATAGATAGAAGATACAACTCCTAGGGGAGGTGGGTGGGTTGTGAGGACTAATTCCTGCTGTTCCCAGAGATCACCTGTTACAGGTAAGTAACTGTGCTATCTCCAGGAACAAGCAGGAATAAGTCCTCACATATGGGGACTCCCTAGCTGAGATGCCTGGGAGATCCCCCTCCAAGGGTTCGCCATCTTCGTATGGATCTCAGGCATCCATCCTGGGAAGGTGGGCAGGAGTTGTCTAAGAATGGAACAGGTGTTTGAGGACAGCCTGGCCAAACAAGGCATCCCGGCGGGAGTCCTTGTCCAAACAGTAATGGGCTGTAAAGGTATGAACCGAGGCCCAGGTAGCGGCTCGACAGATCTGATCAATAGAAACAGAGTGCAGATGAGCCATAGAAGTTGCCATGGCTCTTACATTGTGAGCTGTGACATGGCCTTCCAGAGAAATGTTTTTACTCTGGTAAGCAAAGGAAATACACTGAGCAATCCAATTGGAAAGTGTACGCTTGGAGACTGGAAGTCCCAAATGTGAAGGATCAAAAGCCACGAAAAGTTGAGAAGACTTTCGATGTGGCTGAGTCCTATTAAGGTAAAAGGCTAGAGCTCTTTTACAATCCAGAGTATGAAGGTTCCTCTCTGCACTGGATGCATGAGGAGCCGGAAAAAAGACAGGTAGATATACCTCCTGATTAAGATGAAAAGGCGAGACCACTTTGGGCATAAAGTGGGGATTCGTCCTAAGGACCACCTTGTCATGATGAAATCTTGTATAAGGTGGATTAGCCACTAGAGCCTGCAGTTCGCTGATGCGGCGAGCGGAAGTGACTGCAATTAGGAATAGTACCTTCCAGGAAAGAAATTTCAAGGAGGTAGAAAATAACGGCTCAAAAGGTGGCTTCATAAGCTGACCAAGCACTAGATTCAAATCCCATGCGACCGGGGGGGGTCTGATGGGAGGTTTAGTGAGAGTCAGGCCTCTCATGAATCTTGCAACAAGAGGATGAGAGGAGATAGGTTGTCCATTTATAGGTTTCAGGGATGCTGAAATAGCACTTAAATGGACTCTTACAGAATTCGTCTTAAGGCCTGCATTGGAAAGATGCAGGAGATAGTCTAAGAGGGAATTCAAAGGAAGTGCCAGAGGGTCAAGGCCCTGCTGAGCACACCAAATGGAAAAACGTTTCCATTTGAAAGCATAAGACCGCCTCGTGGAAGGTTTCCTAGAGGCATGAAGGATATCTTTCACAGGTTGAGAAAGATTAAAGTCTTGAAGACTTAAGCCTTCAGTAACCAAGCTCGGAGATGTAGGGATTTGGGGTTTGGGTGCCACAAAGTCCCCTCCTCCTGAGACAGAAGGTCTGGTGCAGCTCCTAAGTCCAGGGAGAATCCCTGGGAGAGCTGTAGAAGCAGAGGGAACCACACTTGGCGTGGCCAGCGTGGAGCTATGAGGATCATAGAGCCGTGATCTCTCTGGAGTTTGAATAGAGTCTTGGGAATCAGCGGAATGGGTGGAAAGGCATATAGGAACGCCTGACCCCAATGGAGGAGAAAGGCGTCCGTGGCCTGAGCTTCCTGACACGGAGTCCTGGAACAGAACCGGGGAAGTTTGGCATTCCACGGACTTGCAAAGAGGTCTATGTCCGGGGTCCCCCATTCCTGAAAGATTCTGCTTATCTGGTCCACGTGTAGGGACCACTCGTGTGGCAGCAGAACTCGACTGAGCCTGTCTGCTCGAGAGTTTTGAACTCCTGGAAGATACACTGCTAGCAGATGAATTTGGTGCTCTCTGGCGAAGGCCCATAATCTGAGAGCTTCGTTGCAAAGCGACAGAGAGCCCGTCCCTCCTTGTTTGTTTATGTAAAACATGGCCACCTGATTGTCTGTCTGAACCAGGACAGTCAGGTTGGCAAGGAGGGTATAGAAGACCTTGAGGGCAAGGTAAATTGCTCGCAGTTCCAGGAGGTTGATATGAAGGGTGGCCTCCTGTGGAGACCAAGTGCCCTGAGTGGAGAGAGTTTGCAGATGGGCTCCCCACCCCAATTGGGAGGCATCTGTTGTGAGGGTTGCTTGGGGTAGCAAGGGCTGAAAGGGAGCCCCCAACAACAGATTCTTGGTGGATATCCACCAATGGAGGGACCAAGACAGACGGTTTGAGGTTTGTATTTGGTCTGAGAGTGCTCCCGACGCCTGAGTCCACTGGGTGGCCAGGGTCCATTGAGCTGCTCTCATATGAAGACGAGCATAGGGCACCACATGCATACTAGCCTGGAAGATTTTCCTACCAAAAGAGTCCAGTGTCTTACATTCCCTTCCTGGAGGTGTAGAAGAGTGCCTTTTAGTACTCTTGATCTTTTTCATTGCAGACTTTACCACAATGGAGTGGTGAGGCAATTGAGTCTTCTGAAAACCAAGAGAAGGAGGGACCCGATACATGGTGTCCAACCTACGGGAATAAGGAGACAGAGTTAAAGGGTTCTCCCAGAAATCCATCAATTGTTCCTGAAGGATTTCATGGATAGGCAGGGTAACTGCTTCTTTAGGAGACTTAGAGTATCCTAAAATATCCAACCTTTTTGACCTTGGTTCCCTTTCAGAGGAGGTAGTGATAGAAAGGCCTTTAGCCATTTCTAAAATAAAGTCCTGAAAGGACAAATCCTCTGGAGGAGACATTCTCCTTTTTGGAGAAGAAGGTTCCTCAGGAAGGTCAAGGGAGAGCTCTGCAGAATCATCAGAAGAGCCAAAATCCTCAGAGGAATCGGTGTATTCTCTAGTTTCCTCCAACGCACGATACGCATACCGATCGGTATCGACATCGGGCGTACCGGGTATGGAAGCGGTATGGAGCGAAAGCCCATACGGTACCGATTTGCGTTTAGAAGAGGAAGGCCTGGGTTCCGGCATGGCGGACGATACCGGAACCGGGCCCGGAACCGCTGGAAGCGGTACCGATGGCGTTGCAGCTTTAATGAAAGCCATGACGGCCTGCTGCATGGATTGGACAGTATTGCCCATAGACGCCACGGCTGCCTGGATGTCGGTACCGGTATGGGCCGGTACCCCAGAGCAGTCCAACAGGTGATCTGTCGAGGCCGTGCCATCGATGTCAACCTGTAGCCCCTGAATTGGCGTTTTGGAAGGCAGAGCTTCCCGCCGGGGCTGTTTGGCTGGGGCAGGGTCCTCAAAACTAAGAGCCTCTCGATGCTTTGAAGGAGATTTGCTCTTTGAGGACTTGCCCACAGAAGGTTTGGTTACCTGAGATCCATCCGGAGATGATGACCTGGATGACTGTGATGTTGGATTCTCTGAAGCAAACAGCACATGGAATTTGTTGGCCCGGTTCTGCAGCCCACGTTTAGACATTTGGGAGCAGGAAGGGCAGTCCGGAATGGAGTGGTCAGGCCCCAAACATTTAAGACACCATTCATGGGTGTCTGTGACTGATATTACAGCAGTACACTTGGTACACTTCTTAAATCCAGGGGCTGGCTTCTCCATGTGGAGAATTCAAGTAGGCCTGAAGGCCTAACTGAAGTGACCAAGTGCTGAAAAATAATAAAAGAAAAGAAAATAATTTTTCAAGAAAGAAAAAGGAAGACCGGCGATACCGGTATCGGTATGGGAAGGCAGGTACGCGGTCTAAAGAAACAAAACAAAAAACTACAATTTCTTCAGCGGTGACAGGATACACGACCTGCTGGCTCCGCGGAAAAAGAGAAACTGAGGAGAGCTGTTCAGGAAGGCGGGAAGGCAGCGCGCATGTGCAGTGGGAGGTCCCAAAAGCTTCCATTCTAGGAAGCTGGGGAGCTTTCCCGCGCAGGCTCCGTCGGTTCCGACGTACCCATATGTGAGGACTTATTCCTGCTTGTTCCTGGAGATCTAGTGCAGACTTCTGAAGGCTGGAGTTAGGTATCTAGCAGCAGTGTTTTGTACTAGCCGGAGTGGGTATAAAGTGTAATTACTCACCTGTAACAGGTGTTCTCCAGGGACAGCAGGAATCAGTCCTCACTTATGGGTGATGTCGGCACCGACTGAGCCCACGCGGAGCAATTCCCCAGCTTTCAAAGAAAGCCTTTGGGATTGCTGCCATACATGTGTAGTCCTCTTCTCGCCCAAGGGTGCCATCTTGCTCAGTCAGCTCCCCTAGGTAGAGCCCTAAGCAGCAGATGGCAAGGGAAAGACAAAAATAGCAACTCTTCAGGGGAGGTGGGAGGGTGATGAGGGTAGTGAGGACTGATTCCTGCTGTCCCTGGAGAACACCTGTTACAGGTGAGTAACTACGCTTTCACCAGGAACAAGCAGGAAGTCAGTCCTCACTTATGGGACTCTCCAGCTACAAGTTACCAAGCCTTTAACCCAAAACGCCTCCGCGAGGCCATGAGCAGAAGTCGACACCCAAAGGAGCCCAAGTCTTCGGGTCCCCGGGGCAAAACTGTCGGTAGCCATCGAAGAAGGATCGGAAGGCAGGAGTTGCTTATACCCCGAACAGATTACAGAGTACAGCCTGGCCGAAGATGCTGCCTGGGCACAACTCCCTCTCCAGGCAGTAGTGTACAGCGAAAGTGTTCGCTGAAGACCAGGTCGCAGCCCAGCAGATGTCTATTAGAGGAACTGAGAGCAGCAAAGCCACCAAAGCCGCCTTGGCTCGTACGCCGTGTGCGGTGACCCATCGATCCAGTGGGCAGCCCGCCTTTGCTTGGGCGAAGGCAATGCAGTCTGCTACCCAGATGGAGATGGTGCATTTGGAGTCATGGGCGACAAAGAACCGGTCGAACTTGGGATGACCCTGGGTATGCTGCAGGTAGAAGGCAACACCGCCAATACCTGGTCGGCATGCAGTCTCGGGAAGAAGGTCAGCAAAAATATCTCTTGGCTGAGATGAAAGTCCAAGACCACCTTCGGTAGGAACTTGGGATGGGTGCAGAGAACCACCCTGTTTCCATAGAACCTGCAGTATGGAGCCTCAGCCATGAGTGCCTGAAGATCGCTGACTCAGAGAGCTGACGTCAAGTCCACCAGGAAGATCACCTTCCAGGAGAGATGCTGAAACGAACATGTCACCATCGGCTCGAAGGGTGCTCGCGTAAGCTGCATCAGTACCACGTTGAGGTCCCACTCCGCCTGCGGAGGCCAGATGGGAGGCTTCGAAAGCAAGAGACCTCGCATGAAGTGAGAGATCAAGGGCTGTCCCGAGAGGGGTTTGCCCTCGACGGCGAGCTGAAATGGCACTCAGGTGCACCCTGACTAAATTGGATTTCAACCCTGCCTTCGAGAGGTGTAGGAGATACTGGAGGATCCACCGGGTAGAGCAGGAGAATGGGTCGATCTGGAGCTTGGAGCACCAGGTTGAGAAGCGTCGCCACTTAAAGGCATACACCCATCTCATGGAGTCCTTCCTCAATGCAAGGAGAATCTCCTCGATGTCCTCCAGGAGGCGCAACAGAGCTAAGGCGACCCCTGTTCAGCCACCACGCTGTCAGGGACAGCGAGGCTAGGTTCAGATGAAGCACCCAACCCTTCTCCTGTGTCAACAGGTCCAGGGCACAGCCCAAGGAGACTGCAGGCTCAGACGAGAGCCAGAGCAGAAGCGGGAACCAAGGCTGTTGAGGCCATGAGGATCACTGAAGCTCGGTCCCACTGAACCTTGTGGAGGGTCCTCGCAATGAGAGGCATGGGAGGGAACACGTAAAGAAGGCCAGAGGCCCATTTCAAAAGGAACGCATCCGAGGCCACTCTGCTCGGGTGCGGGACTGGGCCACAGAAGCAGGGAAGCTGCGCATTCATCGGACTGGCAAACGGGTCCATGGATGGGATCCTCCACTGATGGAACAAGGCACCGGCGACCTCTGGATCCAGGCGCCACTCGTGTGGGTAGAGAATCCTGCTGAGTTTGTCTGCGAGGACATTCTCCTGGCCTGAGAGGTAGACCGCTTGCAGGGTCATCCCCCAGCGAGACGCAAAGGAACAAAGGACGATCGCCTCTCGGCAGAGGCGGCATGATCCTGTTTCGCCCTCCTTGTTTATGTAGAACATGCCTATCCTGTTGTCGGTCTGCACAAGTACTGAGTTGCCCCTCAGATAGCCCTCTAAGGCCCTCGGGGCCCATCGGACCGCCCGAAACTCGAGTAGGCTGATTTACTGCTGAGAATCTTTGGGCGAATACTGCCCCTGGGTGCACAATGCGCCACAGTGGGCTCCCCACCCCAGCAGGGAAGCATCAATCATCTGAACGAGCCCTTGCTGTGGGATCTGGAAGGGCATTCCCCGAAGGAGACTTCGGGGGGGGGGGGGGGTCCCGCCACCAACTCAGGGAGTCATGGAGACTGCGGAAGACCTGGATAGGGTCCCTGAAGTGGCTGAAGACCTGGTTCCATTGTGCCCTGAGGCATCACTGAGCTGTCCGCATGTGCATGTGGGCGTGGGCGTGGGGAACCACATGGACGGTGAAGGCCATGTGTCCTAGGAGGCGCAGCATGACCCGTGCCGTAACCCAAGTTCTGCTCTGGACCTGGGCCACCACGGCCTGGATGTAGTCCTCCCGATCCACGGGCAGGAAGGCGGCTGCCTGCTCCATGTCGAGGCGGGCGCTGATGAACTCCAGTGTCCAAACCGGTTCGAAATGGGACTTGTAGTTGACCAAGAAGCCAAGGTGTTCGAGGAGGATCATTCGTGACACTGCCAGGTGGGCATCTGTGATCAAGATCCCCGTGACGAGCCAGTCATAGAGACAGGCGGCAGGGCATACCCACCTTCCCCCTGAGTGAGGCAGCGGCTGTGGAGACACTTTGTGAAAACCCACGGTGCGGACGCAAGCCCAAAGGGGAGCACTCTGTACTGGTAAGTATCCCCTTGCACCCTGAAGCGCAGGTATTGCCTGTGTTGAGGGTGGATTAGAATGTGGGCATAAGGTCTAAGGAGCATAGCCAATCGCCCTGCTGAAGGAAGGGCAGCAGGATGCCAAGCAATAAAATCTTGAACTTTTCCCGCACCAGGAACTTGTTTAGGTTCCGGAGGTCGAGGATGGTGCGCAGGCCCCCGGTCTTTTTCAGAACGAGGAAGTAGCGGGAGTAGGACCCACGGCCATGAAGGTGCGGTGGTACCCTCTCGACTGCCAGTTGGGCAAGGAGGTTGGACAGCTCCAGCTGTAATAAGACCTGGTGCAAAAGAACAGTAGGCTCCGCTGGCGAGAAAGGAGGATGCCTGTCCAGGCGAAGACGATAACCTCGTGCTAAATGTATCCCCCAACCGCTTTGACCTGGTGAAAAGCGGAATATAAATGCAGCTACATAAAATAAATAAACAAACCGTCCCAGATCAGTCGGAGGACCCAGGTGTCCGACATGATCGATGCCCACTGTGGGGCAAATAGGGGTCAGGCATCCCCCACCGGCAGAAGTGCTGCCGGGGGGCGAGAAGCTATGCCGGTGTCAAAAACCCCACACGGGTTGGGGTGGCACAGGTTGCTGGGCCTTCAGCCCTTTAGGCTTGTGGTGGCTATGCGCACCTCCCTTTCGCTGCGTGCCAGAGGCTGGCGCGGGGTTGAGTGGAAAAGGAGTGTGGCCTCGGTAGGGAAGGCCCTTCCTTTGAAAGAATGGCTTCTTTGTTTGCTGTTTCTTCTGAGGGAGGGAGGGAGGAGGTCTTACGCAAGAGAAAGAAACGGAGTTTGTCACTCGAACCTATCTCAGCAGCCTTATCCTCCATGGGCTTACCAAACAGCTGCTCGCCGAGGCAGGGGACCGTCCTGGAGCTTCTCCTGGACCCACTGTTCCAGGTCTGAGGATTGGAGCCATGCCTGGCATCGTGCTCCAATGCCGGCTGCTGTTACTCGGGCGGAGGACTCAAACCCATCATACACAGCGTGGGAGATGCACTTTGAGCACTCCGCGACGGATTTCAGGAGGATTTAGAACCTGAGAAAGGGCTCACCCCCGAGACCTGCGGAGAACCCGCCAAGCTACTTGGCGAGGTCCCGCAGGAATATGCCCATGTACAACTGGTACACCTGGATGCAGCATGTGAGCATGGATCCTTGATAGGCCTTGCGCCCGAGGATGTCATGAGCTCTCGATTCCCTGCCCAGGGGAACTGAAGAGTGTGACTTCGGGCTCTGTTTCCGCATTGCTGATTCCACAACCATCGAGGTGTGCGAGAGTTTGGTCTTGCAGAACCCCAGGCTACGCTGGACCCTGTACATGGCGTTGAGGCGTTCGCTCACTATGGGGACTGAGAAGCAGGTGTCTCCCACATGCAGAGGAGCAGCCTTGACAAAATGGGGAGAACCGGAATAGTAAGAGATTCCCAAGGTGGGGACTCATACTGCAGAATATCAAGCTCTTCAGTTTGCGGCTCCTCTTCAGTCTGTGTAACCAGGCTGAGGGCTCGTGCCATGTCCCGCACAAACACAAGGAATGTGTCCTCGGGCAGCGAATGCCTCCGAGAAGCAGGCGGGGGGGGGGGACAGGTCTGAAGGGAGGTCCCTGTGGGCACGGGTCTCTGGGGAGGTATCCCCGTCCAACTCCCAGTCCGAGAAGGAATCCAACTCGGGCTGGTTGCCCCATCCAGAGGTCGAGGCCCGCTTGGAGCCAGCCTTGGAGGATCTTGCTCCCAAGGACTGGGAAGGCGTGCGAGACCAATGCCAAGAACCCTCACAAGACCCACGGCTCTCAGGGGGTTTCCAGGGCAGGTTGCTATATCCCTCTCAAAGGAACTTCGGACTCGAGGCGTGAGCCAGCTGTGCTGGGCATGAGCACCTGCTGGGCAGCTAAGAAGGTAGAAATGCTACACTCCAGGGCCAGCATTCGGGACTCCCACGCGGACGTGGGTCCCTGCGATGTCGACACTGGGGTTTACCAGGTCTGGCGTGGAGGAGGAGAGGGGGTCCTCACCGGGACAGCCCTCAAGAGACCGGTGCCATCGCCGGAGGCCTCCGAATCTGTATGAGGTACCTTACGAAGCCACTCCTTGTCCGACTCTCGGGAATGCCGAAGGGCACTGTTCGACCGAGCACAGGAGCGCTTGTCTGGAGCACCCAACAGACTTCGAGGTAGTCTTCTTACGCCTCTCCACTTCAGGAGGACCCCTGGTTGGAGTGCTGCCGAAAGCATGGGGCCGAAGTGGGGGATCCCACCTGCGGAGAGACGACAGAGGGTGCCACCGGGGATTCTGGGGCTAATTTCCAGAAAATGTCGTCAGACTTCTGCTTACGACTTAGCAAGACCTTGGAAGAGCTCCGGGTCCTGGTCGGCCCCAAGACACCGAAGACAGCAGTCGTAGGTATCCGTGAGTGATATGTTTTTGGAGCATCTGTCACATTTCTTAAATCCGGTGGCCATGGGAGCAAAAAGGGCTCCCACTAGGTCAAAGACATTTGCGGCCAGCGGTTGGGAAAAAAAAAGGCGCAAAGCCCGTGGAAGAAAAACTTCAACAGAAAGGCATCTCCTCGCTCAAGGGAAAAAACAGAGCAGGGGAGGACGGGTAGAGGACCGGTGCAAACAGAAAAAAAATCAAGGCCAGAGGCCAAAAACGAAACACTTTTCCGAGGGAAGAGGACGTGCGTCTGAAGGGGGTCTGCGGAAAAAGGGCGACTGAGCAAGATAACACCCTTGGGCAGGAAGAGGACCATGCATGCATGGCAGCAATCCCAAAGGCTGTCTTTGAAAGCCAGGGAATTGCTCCGCACGGGCTCCGTCAGTGCCATCACCCATAAGTGAGGACTGACTTCCTGCTTCTTCCTGGAGAATGCCTATTTTAACAGCCTTTGATAGAGGATGTTGCCGTAGTCAAGGTGGGGTGTAATAACTGCTTGAAAAACTGATTTGAAGTTGTCTTGTAGAAGAGGGCGTAAAGGTTTGAGGAGTCTAAGTTTTCGGTATGCTGCATTAGCTGCATTCTTGATGTGCGCAAGCATGCTGAGGTTGCTGTCAATAGTTATAACAAGGTACCCGATTTCCTTTTTTATGGTAATTATGGCTTTATGTAGTGTGAGCTTGTCTGGCAGACTGAAAGTTTGGTCTCTGAAGATTAGTAATGCTTCAGTTTTGTTTTTGTTCACTACAAGATTAAGATCAGAAAGAAGGTTTGTGACAGTGAAGAAGACGTCTGATATGATTGTGAAGTCCGGATTGAGGGTGCTGAATGGCATATAGAACATGATATCATCTGTGTAGAGGTGAATGTGCATGTTCAAATTTCTTAGTAGATTACATATGGGCTGTATATGGGATGTTAAATAGTAAGGCAGACAGGGCTGAGCCTTGTGGAATGCCTTGTGTTAAGTTAAATGTTTTGCAGTTGCTGGATCAGACTTTTACTTGCATGGTTCTGTCTGAGAAATAGGACATAAACCATTTTAAGGTGCTGTTGATCAGACCTATGTTTCCGAGTCTGTCTAGCATGGTGTGGTGTGATACTGAGTCGAACGCAGCACTGATGTCCAGGAAGACCATCACGAATCCTTGGCGAGGCTTGTTCAGACTTATGATGAGCTGGTTGACTAGATCAGAGAAGTCTGTCAATGCCATGCTGGGAGCGGAAGCCATGCTATTGCAGGTCCAATGGAGCATGAGAAAGCGTAGTTATTCACCTGTAACAAGTGTTCTCCAGGGACAGCAGGAGTCAGTCCTCACATATGGGTGACGTCGGCGCCGACGGAGCCCTCATGCGGAGCAATTCCCCAGCTTTCAAAGAAAGCCTTTGGGATTGCATCGCGCATGCACTGTCCCCTTCCCACCCAAGGGTGCCATCTTGCTCAGTCAAATGACATAGCTAAAAAGACGGCAAAATGAATAAAAATCAATAATAGGACTGCAACTCCAGGGATGGAGGGAGGATCGTGAGGACTGATTCCTGCTGTCCCTGGAGAACACCTGTTACAGATGAGTAACTACGCTTTTATTTATTTATTTATTTCAGTGCTTTTCTATACCGCCCCTTCCAGAGATCAGGGGCGGTTTACAAGGAACTTAAACAACAATATAGCAGAACATTGCAATATTGAATTACATTAAACATTAGTTGAGCAAAAAACAAGGAACTTAAACAACAATATAGCAGAACAGTGCAATATTGAATTAAATATTACGCTTTCTCCAGGAACAAACAGGAAGTCAGTCCTCACATATGGGACTCCCTAGCTATAGGCTACCGAGAACCCATAGCTGAAAAATGGCTCCCTCTAGAAGAGCCACAGCAGCAGCAATAGGAATTCAGCCAAGAAAGCAAAACCCCCCCGGTAGCCTGACACCAAAGGGTCGGAGGGTTGGAGTTGCCTAAACCTCAAATAGGTTACGGAGTACAGCCTGGCCGAAAGCACTGTCCCGTCGGGACTCCCTATCCAGGCAGTAATGGGCCGCAAAAGTCTGGCTTGAAGACCAAGTTGCGGCCCGGCAGATGTCTGCCAGTGGAACAGAGCAGAAGTGAGCCACTGATGCGGCCTTAGCCCTGACACGGTGGGCCGTGACTCGACCCTGCAACAGAAGGTCGGCCGCCCTGTACACCCAGGCAATGCAGTCTGCCACCCAGGTGGACAGCATACACTTGGAGACAGGTAACCCCAGCTTACTGGGGTCATACGAGACAAAGAGCTGAGTTGCCCTTCGATGTCCCTTCGTACGCTCCAGGTAGAAGGACAACACCCTCTTACAATCCAGGATATGCAGGACTGCCTCTGCCCGGCTGGAATGAGGCCTGGGAAAGAAGGTTGGAAGAATCACCTCCTGATTGAGGTGGAAAGAAGAGACCACCTTTGGAAGGAACTTCGGGTGAGTGCAGAGGACCACCCTATTCCTATAAAACCTTGTGTATGGTTTATCAGTTACGAGAGCTTGCAGCTCTCTCACACGTCTGGCTGATGTGAGTGCCACCAGGAAGAGCACCTTCCAGGAGAGGAAGCGCAGATGGCAAGAGGACATTGTCTCAAAAGTTGGGCGAGTAAGCTGCTGCAAGACCACATTCAAATCCCACTCAGTTGCCGCAGGACGAACTGGGGGTTTCAGCACAAGCAGACCTCTGAGGAATCTGGACATCAGGGAGTGAGCCGAAAGAGGTTGCCCCTCCACTGGCGAATGGTTTGCTGACAAAGCACTCAGGTGGACCCTGACAGAGTTAGACTTGAGACCTAATTCTGAGAGGTGAAGCAGGTACTGCAGCACCACTGGTACAAGGCAAGAGAAAGGGTTTTCATTGTGCTGGTTACACCACACCACAAATCTACACCACTTGAAAGCATAGGATTTCCTAGTGGACTGCCTCCTGGAGGCCAGTAATACTTCTACATTCCGAGGTAGGAGGAGAGGAGCCAGCACTACCCTTTCAGCAGCTATGCCATCAGGTTGAGGGCCCTGAGGTTGGAGTGCAAGAGACCCCTGCTCCTGTGATAGGAGGTTGGGCTGCATCCCCAGTGGAAGTGGGGTTTTTACTGCCAGCTGGAGGAGAGCGGAAACCAAGGCTGTCTTGGCCATCTGGGGGCTACCAGAATGACAGAGGCCTTGTCCTGAAGGATTTTGAACAGAGTCCGGGCCACCAGAGGCATGGGAGGAAATGCATACATGAGGCCCCCTGACCAGGAGATCAGGAAAGCATCTGCAGCCACCCTCAGAGGATGTGGCTGTCTTGAGCAAAATCTGGGCAGCTGGTGATTTTGCAGACTGGCAAATAAATCTATGGATGGATGTCCCCAGCGGTGGAAAATCCACTGTGCCACCACCGGATCCAGTTGCCACTCGTGAGGTTGGAGAATTCTGCTTAGTTTGTCCACTAGGCAGATCTCCTGACCAGGCAGGTACACTGCTTTGAGAGACGTACACTGCTTGATGGCAAAGGAACAGAGGTTCAATGCCTCCTGACATAGGATACAAGACCCTGTACCTTCCTGCTTGTTCATGCAGAACATTGCTACCTGGTTGTCCGTCTGTATCAAGACAGGCTGATGTGAGAGGACATGACAAAAGGCTTGAAGAGCTAGGCGAATCGCCTGCAGCTCTAAGAGGTTGATTTGTTGTGCAGACTGCAGAGGAGACCACAACCCCTGAGTGCATGATCCTTGGCAATGGGCTCCCCAGCCCAACAAGGAGGCATCTGTCGTCAGCACTCTTCTGTGCGAGGGAGTCTGAAAAAGCACACCCTCGAGCAGGTTGGTTGTCTGACACCACCACTGCAACGACTTTACCAGTCGTTTGGATACTGTTATCCTGTCTCTAAGGCTGCCGGAGGCCTGAGTCCACTGATCTCTGAGGCACCACTGAGCTGTTCTCATGTGGAGACAGGCATTTGGGGTCGCATGCACCATGGAGGCCATGTGGCCCAGGAGGTGCAAGAAGTGTCTCTTTGGTATGAGAAAATACCTGGAGTAGAAGCCCTTGCCCTGCAGGTGGTGGGGCACTGGTTCCACCGCCTGATCCTCTAGAAGACCTGTCAACTCCTGCAAGAGGAGATCCCTGTGAAGAGGGGGTCTGAGAGGCTCTCCTGGAAAGAAGGAGGGTGGTATCTGGCTGAAGTCAAGCAAATAGCCCCTTTGGACTATTTGTAGGACCCAGATATCTGAGGTGATGGCTGGCCACCTGTGGGCATACAGGGCTAGCCTGCCTCCTGTGCAAGACCTTACCACTGGCGGAAGAGAGACTATGCCTTGGGAGTCAAAACCCCCCTCCTGGCTGGGTAGGAGCCAGGGCCTGGGGCTTGGGGGTCTTCTGCTTACGCAGGCTATGCCCCTGTCCCTTGGCCTGCTGCCCCTATTGGGGAGCTGGGGTGGCCTGGTAAGTGGGGTAGTTGCGGTAATCAGTACCCTTCCTCAGGAAAAAGGGATTTTTACCCAAGCCCTTCTTAGAAGGGGCAGAAGTCTTCTTTGAGAGAGTCTTGTCCAGGTCAAGTACTCTGACTTGAGCTCAGCAGCCTTCTCAGTCATGGGTTTGCCAAAAAGGTTGTCACCTCGGCAAGGGACATCAACTTATCCTGAACCCATGGCTCCAGATCCGATGACATTAGCCAGGCCTGGCGGCGTGCACCGATGCCAGCCGCAGCTACTCGGGCCAAAGCCTCAAAGCCATCATAGGACGCTTGAGATATGAACTTCGAGCACTCCCGAATCCCGGTGGACAAGGCATTGAAGTGCTGCAAGGGTGCCTCGGAGAGGTCAACTGAGAACCTGGCAATCTCCTTTGCCAGGTCCTTCAAGTACATGCCCGTGTACAGCTGGTAGGTTTGGACACGGCATGACAGCATCGAGCCCTGGAAGCATTTTCTGCCGAGGGCATCCAGATTCCAGGCCCCCCTGCCAGGAGGCACCGAGGAGTGTGTTTTTTGGCTCTTGAGCCTGTGCATGGCCAATTCCACAACCATGGAGTTGTGCGGCAGCTGTGCCTTTTGGAACCCAGGGCTCTTGCGCACCCGATAGATGGAATCGACCCGCTTGCTGAGCACTGGCATCAAGGCCAGCGACTCCCACATGCGGAGCATCAGCTGTTTTGTGAAGACTCTTGGGGCAGAGGCTAGACCAAAGGGGAGAACCCAGTATTGATAGTGGTTTCCTTGAAACATGAAGCATCAGCCGTTCCAGCATTGGAGGAACCGGCACAGTAAGGGCTTCACTCGGGGGAAAGTCATACCGGAGGACCTCGAGCTCTTCAGCTCGAGACTCCTCCTCGGTATCCACCGGGAATGCCAATGCCTTGGCCATGTCCCTGACAAAGTCCGAGAACCGGGTATCCTCCAGAGGGGGACCTTCTGCGAGGCTCCGAACCCTGTGAGTCTGATGGGGCATACCGGGTCCAATGGGTGTCCGGGGAACTCCTCATCTTCCGTCTCCCATGCCGATCCCTCCGAGGAGGAATCGAGGGGCTCTGGCCCGACCGCCCCGACTCCAAGAGCACTGGCATCGACAACCTCGGTCCCGAGCGGGAGGTCGAGGGAGACCTTGGCCAAGGATCGACTCGAGTCCGAAGAGTCTCGAGGATTGGCTCAGCCTACGGGGTCGACTTGGATGGACCGGTGAGACCGGCTATCAGCGCCCGCTGCTGCTCCATGAAGGCAGACATGCTGCGCTCCAGGGCCGTCATCCTGAGACCGAGCTTAGAAGACTCTGCAGCCTCCGGCTCGGGCCCCGACGCCGGCTCCCACGGAGGGGAATCCACGAGGACAACAGCACTTACCCGCCTCAGCATCTCCAGCTCCATGCGAGGTATCTTTGCAGGCCTGTGAGGGCGATCGGAGGCATCCAACGATGATGCCCTCACAGGCTTCTTCTTCCTCCAGTGTTCCTGGGAGGGAGACCCCCGTTCAGAAGACCCTCGACGGTGCTAGGGTTCAGACAGCTCCCGAGATGTCGAGACTTCTGATGAGGTCCAGATCCGGGGGGATGCGGACTCCAAGAAAATCCTTTCACGTTGCTGCTGCCTACTTCGGAGTGTCTTAGAGGACATTTTCCCACACGGCATCGGAGACAGCAGTCGTGTGTGTCGGTGAGGGACATTAATTTCTTACACCGATCACACTTTTTAAACCCGCTGGCAGTCATTGGGGGAAAAAGGGCCCCTGCAAGGTCGAAGGACCGGGCTGCCAGTGAAAATAAAAAGAGCGCAAACACTAGTCTCTAAGGACAAAAACGCAAAAACATGGACTGGACTAGATACCGGTGTACCGAGCCACAGGTGGGAAGGGGAACCGGCGTTGAACCGGTTGAAGAGATCATTAAATAAATCACGTGAGCTGTTCAATTTAGTCAAGACCTTATCGAAGGAACCATCACCAGAACATCCTGAACCCATCCAACCCCAAGCTTTCGCCGATTATCTGCAATCCAAGCTGCTTCAAACCAGCAACATTGCAACAATCCCTTCTCAAGACACCGTAGGCATAACGAATCTATGTTCTCCACTCCATCTAGAAAACATGTTGAAGACACCATCGCTGCCCTTAACACCACAACTGCACAAACTGACCCTTGCCCAGCCCACTGGATAAAGGAATTACGCCAAGATCTCAGCCCCATCATCACTAGAATGATGAATTTATCTTTTACAACCGGTTCCTTCCCATCAGCCCTCAAGAGAACATCCATCAGACCCCTCTTGAAAAACCACAAACTTGACCCACAAAAGGTTGAATCTTATAGACCCATAGCTAGCATACCCCTTCTAGCTAAAATAATTGAAAAGGAAGCTCAAAGACAAATACAGGACCATATCGACACCACCTCCCCACTGGACCACTGCCAACATGGCTTCAGAGAGTTCCACGGTGTCGAAACCCTCCTTACCACTCTCTGCAACAACATCATCACAGGTATTGACAACATCCGCCAAGGCTTTGCTCTTATCTTTTTGGACATTGCTGCGGCTTTTGACTCTGTTCATCATGATCTTTTAATAGGGCGACTAAAAGAAAAGGGCATCAACAACACTGCTCTGGATTGGTGCAAGTCATACCTTGATCAGAGATGGCAGTACGTGACCTCAGGGACCGCCACATCCACGTCCTACCACCAAAAGCAAGGCGTACCACAAGGATCATCCCTGTCTTCACTCCTATTCAATATATACATACAGCCAGTTTGCAATATCATCAGGTCCTTCAAGGTCGAATGCTTGATATACGCTGACGACATCCTTCTATACATGCCGTTCTCCACAGTCCATATGGACCTTTCCCTGCTAGCCAAATGTTTTGATGCTGTGTCTGAATGGCTTCTATCCCAGAACCTCCAAATTCAACACAAAAAGACTGAGGTTCTCTTCATCACTAGGGATCCACTTTTCACCCCCCGATCCCATATAAAGGTGAAAGAAGCCGAACTCCAATCAAAACCTTCCATTCGATACTTTGGGGTCACCTTGGACCAACGCTTGGATTTTAAACTACATATAACTAACGTAGTCAGAGCAATCTACCTCAAGATCCGGACACTCCGACATCTTCGCCCCCTGCTTGATCCTGATGACTTCAGAACAATATTTCAAGCCTTAACCCTACCCCACCTCGACTTCGCTAATGCCATCCTTCAAGGCCTCCCACACTCCACCTTAAACCCTTTGCAACTCGCCATGAACACCGCCGCTAGAGTCCTCCACGGAGCATCAAGAAGGGACCATATAACTCCCATCCTAAAGCAACTCCACTGGCTCCCCATACATGGCAGACTATTATTCAAGACACTATTACTCACCTTCAGGGCCACCAAAAGCATCACTTCCTCCTCTCTAATTGACCTCATTCAAGTCGTTCCACCCAATAGATCGCGGAGAACGATATCAACTAATGTGCTAACTATCCCTAAAGCAGCGACAAAATGCCTATCAACTACATCTAACAGAGCCTTCTGCTTCTATGCCCCTAAGTGCTGGAATGCCCTACCTCCAGAGATCCGGGCTATCACAGATCTATCTATTTTCAGAAAAGCACTCAAATCCCACCTTTTCCCCCATTATTACTAGACCATCCAACCAATCTCGATTACTACCTAAACTAAGAATAATCCTGTCATGTATATACGTGTAAATACTCATGTAAATAGTTACAGTAATAGATCCCCTTGTTTTATCCAAGTTCTCTGACCTGTTCTATGTAAAACCAAACAGTTTGTTGTTCTGGTCTGTTGTTATACTGTGAACCGCGCTGATGCTGAATAGAGCGGTATATAAGAGTCTGTAATAAATAAATAAATAAATAAATTATTCTAAAGTTTTGCGCATTATTTTCCGTGAGGAATTATGGACAACATCTGTTGAGCTCCGCGGAAAAAGGGAGACTGAGCAAGATGGCACCCTTGGGCAGGAAGGGGACCGCGCATGCGCGATGCAATCCCAAAGGTTTTCTTTGAAAGCTGGGGAATTGCTCCGCATGAGGGCTCCGTCTGCGCCGACGTCACCCATATGTGAGGGCTGGCTTCCTGCTTGTTCCTGGAGAATTAACATGATCTTGGCGCTGTATAGTTTTCTCAATTATTTTAGCCAGGAATGGGATACTGGCGATTGATGATTGCCTGGGCATTGCATACTGAGGAGCATACTGAGGCACATACTGTGCAAGATGGCAAAACTAGAGACAGACTGCCTCCCAGCAGAGGAGGTACGAGTCCGTGCTGCCCTGTTTGTTGATGCAGAACATGGCCACATGGCTGTCCATCTATATGAGGACAACCTGGTTGGAGAACTGTTGCTGAAAAGGGCATTGGTAATGGCCCAAAATTCCAGGAAGTTGATCTGATGGCAATTTTCCCAAGCAGTCCAGAGGCCCTGTATGGACAGGTCATCTAGATGTGCTCCCCAGCCTAGCTTGGAGGCATCCGTCATTAGGACTTGCTGGTGCAGCAGAGCCCGGAAGGAAGGCCCCGCAAGTAGGTGAGCAGGCTGCTGCCACCATGATAGGAACTCTTGGGAGTGGTGGAGTCACTGTGAACCTGTCCAAACAATGTCCCATTGCCTGACGCCACTGTGTGCAGAGTCCACTGCATCTGATACATCTGAGGTTGGGCTGAGGGGGTAACATGGCCTTTAGAGGCTACATGGCCCAGGGGGCAAAGCACCTGCCGAGCCATAACCAGACAATGCTGTATGTCCCTCGGCAGGGTGACTAGGTGTTGGGCCCTGCCCACCGGAAGAAAGCTCAAGATAGTGTGGTGTCAAGGACAGCACCAATGAACTCAAGGCATTAAGAGGATTGCAGGTGGAATTTTGGGTAGTTGATGACAAAGCCCAGCTTTTCCGGTACCTGAATGGTGCACTGTGCGGACAGCCAGACCTTATTCGGCATCCTGCCCCTGACCAACCAGTCGTCCAGGTAAGGGAAGACAGATTCCCAGGATCCAAAGGAAGGCAGCAACCAGACATTTTGTGAAGACCCTTACAGTGTAGGCAAGGCCAAAGGGAAGAACCCTGCACTGATAGTGCCGTCCGCCAAGCATAAAGCGGAAGTAATGCAGATGCAAGGTGTGAATGAAGATGTGTGTTTAGGCATCTGAGATCCAAGAAGTACAGCCAATTTTTCCAATGAAGATAGGGCAGCAACGTTTCAAGCAATGCCATCTTGAACTTTTCCTTCACTAGGAAGCAATTAAGACTGCAGAAATTCAAGATGGGCCAGAACCCACCTATTTTCTTCAAAACCAGGAAGTAATGGGGAGTAGAAACCCTGTCCTGTTTGGGATGGAGGAAGGAATTCCACTGCCCATTCTGCCAGGAGGGCCTGGACCTCCTAATGGAGTAGTTTGTGACGGTGATGGGATGCTGTTCCAAGGGTTGCAGAGCAGAGATGGCATCCATCTGTCCAAGAAAGGTCAACGCATCTTCGGTAGTAGACTGGCAAATCTACTGAAGAGGGCTTTAAACTAGATTCGTTGGGGATGGGTGAAGAAAGCCCCCAGGTAGGTGAAAGCCCCCAGGTAGGTGATACATTAAATACCTTTATGGAAATGGGTAACGGGGGTAACATATGGAAAGCAGTGTGTATTAATGCCCGTAGCATGGGAAATAAGATCCCTGAAGTTGAAGCTTTGGTGGGAATGGCTGACTTGGATTTAGTGGCAATTACAGAAACATGGTTCACAGAAAACCATGACTGGGATGTAACTATACCTGGCTATACTTTATTCAGAAAGGACAGGGTAAGAAGAAGGGGAGGAGGAGTGGCACTATATGTAAAAACTACTATTAAAGCTTTTGAATTACAGAGCTTAAAAGAGAGAGAAGAGGCATTGTGGGTTAAACTAGAAAGAGGGAAAGAGAAATCTATTTGCATTGGTGTGATATACAGACCTCCCTCACAAGAGGAAGAGGTGGACAGAGTTAATTGAAGACATACGCAGCATTGCTAGGAAAGGGGAAGTGCTACTGATAGGAGATTTCAATATGCCAGATGTTGATTGGCACATTCCTGCTGCAGTATCATCTAGAAGTAAGGAGATCCTGGATTCTCTACAGGGAGAACTATTCAGGCAATTGGTAACAGACCCCACACGTGAAGGGGCCATACTGGACTTGGTGCTTACCAATGGTGAAAGTGTTTCTGATGTTGTAGTGGGAGATCATTTTGCATCCAGTGATCAGCAGATGGTGTGGTTCAGTATTAGGACTAGGGCTGTTAGAATCCATTCCAAGGTGAGGATCTTAGACTTTAGGAAGACTAACTTTGCGAAGATGGGCCAATACCTCAGGGAGTCATTAGTGGGATGGGAACAGCTAGGGGATGTAGAAAAACAGTGGGCAAAACTGAAAGGGGGTATTTTAAAGGCCACCAACCTTTTTGTTAAAATGGTAAATAAAGGCAAAAGGAACAGGAGACCGCTATGGTATTCGAAGGAAGTAGCTGAAAAAGTGAAGAAAAAGAGGGAGGCCTTCATGAAATACAAGAGATCACAGAGAGGAAGACAGGCATCTGTATTTGGAAAAACTTAGAGAAGCTAGCAAAGTAGTCAAGAAGGCAAAGATTCAAAAGGAGGAGGAAATAGCCAATGCAATAAAATGGGGGGATAAGACATTTTTCAGATATATTAGTGAGAAGAGGAAGGGCAAAAGTGGGATTGTCAGACTCAAGGGTGCAGGGGGGGGGAATATGTAGAAGCTGATAAGGATAAAGCAGAATTGCTTAACAAATATTTTTGTTCTGTGTTCACAGATGAAGAACCAGGAGCAGGACCTCAGAAAACACCCACAAATAAGAACAGAAGCGAGGGACATCTTGAACAATTTTCAGAAGATTGTGTTCGTGAGAAACTAGCTCAACTTAAAGTAGACAATGCGATGGGACCGGATGGGATACACCCTAGAATACTGAGGGAACTTGGGGACGTTCTAGCAACTCCACTGACTGACCTTTTCAATGCCTCGGAGTCGGGAGTGGTGCCAAAGGACTGGAGAGAGGCTCATGTGGTGCCTTTACACAAAAGCGGAAGTAAGGATGTGGTTGAAAACTACAGGCCGGTTAGTTTAACTTCGGTGGTGAGTAAATTATTGGAAACGCTGCTGAAAGAGAAAATAGTGAGGTTTCTGGAGTCCAGCAGATTACAGGATCCGAGGCAGCATGGATTCACCAGAGGCAGGTCTTGTCAGACAAATCTGATTGATTTCTTTGACTGGGTGACCAGGGAGTTGGACCGAGGGAGAGCTCTAGATGTGGTGTAGTTAGATTTCAGTAAAGCCTTTGACACTGTTCCTCACAGGCGACTTATAAACAAACTGAGCACCCTAGGGATGGACCCTAAAGTTACTGCTTGGGTTAGAAATTGGTTGGGTGGGAGGCGACAAAGAGTACAAGTAAATGGAGCTCACTCTGAGGAGAAGGATGTTACCAGTGGTGTGCCCCAGGGATCTGTCCTTGGTCCGATTCTTTTTAACATCTTTGTTAGTGATATAGCGGAAGGGCTATCGGGTAAGGTTTGCCTCTTTGAGGATGATACCAAAATCTGCAATAGAATAGACACCCAGGAAGGTGTAGATAACATGAGGAGGGATCTAGCTAAGCTTGAAGAATGGTCTAGAATTTGGCAGCTGGGATTTAATGTTAAAAAATGTAAGGTCATGCATTTGGGCTGCAGCAATCCAAGGGAGCAATACAGTATAGGAGGTGAAGTACTTTTGTCCACTAAAGAAGAGCGGGACCTAGGCGTGGTTGTGTCTGATGATCTTAAAGTAGCTAAACAGGTAGAAAAGGCGACTGCAAAAGCTAGAAGGATGCTTGGGTGCATACGGAGAGGAATGGCTAGCAGAAAAAAGGAGCTGATAATGCCTCTGTATAAGTCTTTGGTGCGACCTCATTTGGAGTATGGTGTGCAATTCTGGAGACCGCACCTTCAAAAGGATGTGAACAGGATGGAGTCGGTGCAGAGGGTTCCTACTAAAATGATTAATGGGCTTCATTATAAAGCATATGAGGACAGACTTAAGGATCTTAATATGTACACCTTAGAGGAAAGGCGGGATAGAGGTGATATGATTGAGATGTTTAAATACCTCCGTGGCATAAATGTTCAGGGAGAGAGCCTCTTTCAATTGAAAGCAAGTTCTGCTACGAGGGGACATGGGATGAGGGTGAAGGGAGATAGATTCAGGAGTGATATGCGGAAATATTTCTTTACAGAAAGAGTAGTGGATCCATGGAATAGTCTCCCAGTGGAGGTGGTAGAGAAGAGGACAGTAACTGAATTCAAAAAATCATGGGACCAACACAGAGGATCTCTAAAGGTAAAAAGTGGACTGTTGTAGTTGTTGTTATGGAAGGACAGACTAGATAGGCCATGTGGTCTTTTTCTGTCATCATGTTTATATGTTTCTATGATGCTCGAGAGGGTATTTCTTTGGAAAGAAGGTGAAGGGAATTTGATCAAAGTGCAGCAGGTAGCCCTCACAGACCACCTGCAGTGCCCAGGCATGTGTTGTTATGCTGGGCAAAGTATATCAGCCACTCCCCACTCCCCCCTCCCCACCCACCTGTGGTAGAATGGAGGCTAGGAGGAGAAGGGCCATGGTCTGAAGGTGGGAGTCAAAAGCCCCCGCCTGGCTGGGGGCTGTGATGCTTTTGAGGTTTTGCGGCTTTAGTGCTGCTGCCTGTGGTTTTGACCCTTAGCCTGTTGTCCCCTCTTGGGTCAGCTAGTACGAGTAATACAGGGTGTAAGTACCATAGGCCTTTTTCTTTTTAGGGTAAAAGGACTTTTTCCTGATAGATCGTTGAACCTTCCAGGAGTGAAACTTTCTCGAGAGCCTATTCATTGTGAGCTGCTCCATTTCCAACTCTGCGGCTTTCTCCACCATGGGTTTACCGAAGAGGTTCTCTCCATGGCATGGAACATCTGCCAATTTGTCATGATCCCATTGTTCTAAGTCAGAGGACTGTAGCCATTGACAGGCGGCAAGCACCTGAGCCACAGACTTGAACTAGTCATAGGCCACCCAGTTGATGTACTGTATTTGGAACACTCCTTAGTTTTTCCCACCAGGCTCCAGAAGCGCTCAAGCTGCTCTCCTGACAGAGAAGACGAGAACCTGGCAAGATCCCTGATTAGGTCACGCAGGTACATGGCCATGTATAACTGGTATGCTTAGATCCAAGCCACCAGCTTCAAGCCCTGGTAGTATTTCCTACCAAAGTCGTCCCTGGTGCATGCCTCCCTAACCAGGGGAACAGAGGAGTGCATCTGGGTACTTTGAATCTGGCGCATGGCCAATTCCACCTCCATGGAGTTATGCTTTTTCAAATCCAGAGCTCTTGCACACTTGATACTTGGAATAGAGGTGTCGGCTGACTGTTGGTACCGTGAGCAGAGTTTCCCACATCCTAAAGAGAAGCTGTTCCAGTATCAGGTGGAACAGAACCATAATGGCCTTTTCAGAGGGAGTTGGGTACTGGAGGTATTCCAACTCCTCTGCCTGAGGTGCCTCTTCTGCCTCAATAGTGAAGGGCAGAGCCTTCCCCATGTCCCTCACAAACTTGAGGAAGAAGAGGTCCTCGGGGGGGGGGGGGACCTCCTCTGCTCGTACGGGGGGCAAGGGATCGGAGGGGACATCGGTGATGGACAGTCTCTGGAGATTCCTCCTCAGTCTCCCAGTCAGAGTCCAAGTTCAAGAGGAACTCTAATTACCTCTGTGAGTGGCGACTGTGCTGGTGGCACTTGGGCAGAGTTGAAGGAGTCCTAGGCTCTCGCCTGTCCAAGCCCGATGCACTCAAGGGGGACTCCCGCTGCACTGAGAGGGACCTCAAACGTTAATGGGAGCTGCCTGAGAGAACATGCACCTCTAGGATGGGCTGCATCTCTTAAGGTGAGGCACCCGCTGTGGACAGGGACATCACTGGTGCAGAGGAACCAGAGGTCACCAGGTCGCTGGCAGCCTGCTGGGCCATGAACGCTGCAAGGCTATGTTTGAAGGCCTGCATCCTCTCTGAGGTCTCCGTTGCTGCTGGAGTCGGCGCCACAGATTTTGGTGCCAATGCCGGTTTTCTTGGCAGGGATTCTGATGGGCACAGCGCTCAGGAGTCCCACACAGGGCCCTCAGGAGGCAACTTCTCCTGCTGGGGCAGCTTGGAGGGCCACTTCAGGCTCTCACCTTTAGAGTTGCACCAAGGGCTTCGATGCTGATGTCCATGGGCGCCACATCGCCCTTTGAAGTCAATGGGGTCAACGTCTGGTCCTTCTATGGGTGCTCCTCTTCAAAAGACAGCTGCCATTCCGGTGGCCCGTGACCCCTTGGCTCCGAATGGACCCATCCTCCATGTGAAACCAAAGTCTCAGCGGGGGCTTTCGAGGGCATCGATCCCGAGGCAGACGTCAATGCCACAGAACCGAACAGTGATTCCCGCTGCCATTCTCTGTTTTAAGCCCCTTATATGTTACCTGTAAGCAGAGAGCGCAGTCTCAGGGCTCATAGTCAAGCCTGAGGCACTAACTTTTCTCTCCCCTTTTCTTTCCCCTAGTTTATCCCTGCTTACACCTTCTGTGTTTTGTCTTGACTAGACTGTAAGCTCTAATGGGCAGGGACCATCTCTTACATGTCTGTGCAGCGCTGCGTACCACTAGTAGCACTTTACAAATGCTCAGTAGTACTAGCAGCAGCTGTGGCAGTCCATAATGGAAATGGTCTGTCACACTGGGTGCACTTCTTGAAGTCAATGGACGATATTGACATAGTAGAGAAGACAGCTTCTGCCAAGTCAAAGGACTCCAATGTCCTCACCAACAGGGGGGCGCAAGAGGAAAATACCATGTACCGAAAAGGAACATAAGAACATATATATAAGAACATAAGATATGCCATACTGGGTCAGACCAAGGTCCATCAAGCCCAGTAATTTTTCCAACAGTGGCCAATCTAGGTCATAAGTACCTAGCAGTTTCCCCAAGAGACACAGATTCCACGATGCTTGTACCGGGTCAAGCAGTAATATCCTGGGTCTCTTCTTAATAATGGTTTATGGACCTTTCCTCCAGGAACTTGTCCAAACCTTTTTTAAACCCAGCTACACTAACAGCCTTTACTACATCCTCCGGTAACAAATTCCAGAGTTTGATTACACGTTGAGTGAAAAAATATTTTCTTTTATTAGTCTTAAATAGTTTACCCTGTAGCTTCATTGCATGTCCCCTAGTCTTTCAATATTCTGATAACGTAAACAATTGATCTACGTTTACCCGTTCCACTCCGTTCATTAATTTATAGACTTCTATCATATCTCCCCTCAGCCGTCTCTTTTCCAGGTTAAAGAGCCCTAACCTTTTTAGCCTTTCTTCATAGGAGTATCCTTCCATCCCCTTTACCATTTTGGTGGCTCTTCTCTGAACCTTTTCTAATAACGCTATATTCTTTTTAAGATACAGCGACCAGAATTGCACACAATATTCAAGGTGCGGTCTCACCATGGAACGATATAGAGGCATTATAATATCTCTTGTTTTATTTTCCATTCCTTTCCTTATGATACCTAGCATTCTATTTGCTCTCTTGGCCGCCGCTGCACACTGGGCCGAGGGTTTTAACATGTTATCCACAATGACGCCTAAATCTTTTTCCTGGGTTGTGGTTCCTAATGTGGAACCTTGCATCATGTAACCATAGTTTGGGTTGTTCTTCCCTAGGTGCATAACTTTGCACTTGTCCACATTAAACTTCATCTGCCATTTTGATGCCCAGTCTTCCAAATTATTAAGATCCTCTTGCAATTTTCCACAATCCTCTTGGGTTTTAACAACTTTAAACAGTTTTGTGTCATCTGCAAATTTGATAACCTCACTAGTTATTCCCTTTTCCAGGTCATTTATGAATATATCAAAAAGCAGCGGACCCAGTACAGATCCCTGGGGTACTCCACTATTCACCTTTTTCCACTGGGAAAATTGGCCATTTAGCCCTACCCTCTGCTTTCTATCTTTTAACCAGTTCCTGATCCACTGCCTCCTATCCCATGACTCTTTAGTTTTGCCAAGTCTCTGATGAGGGACCTTGTCAAAAGCTTTCTGAAAGTCCAGATACACTGTATCAACCGACTCCCCTTTGTCCACCTGTTTATTCACACCTTCAAAAAAACATAACAGATTAGTAAGACAAGATCTTCCTTGTCTAAAGCTATGTTGGCTGTCTCCCATTAGGCCATGACTATCTACATGCTGAGTAATTTTATTCTTTATGATGGTTTCTACCATTTTTCCCGGTACTGACGTCAGACTCACCGGTCTGTAGTTTCCAGGATCACCCCTCGAACCCTTTTTAAAAATTGGTGTTACATTGGCAATCTTCCAATCTTCAGGTATTAGAGATGATTTTAATGATAGTTCACAGATTACTAATAGCAGGTCTGCAATCTCATGTTTCAGTTTTTTCAACACCCTTGGATGTATACCATCCGGCCCAGGTGATCTGCTACTCTTCAGTTTATCTAATAGTTGTAATACATCTTCCCGATGTATCGATATTTCCTTCAATTCTTCCGCACCTTTAAATACCACTTCAGTCATGGGTAACATCCCTACATCTTCCTAAGTAAAGACCGAAGCAAAGAATTCATTCAGTCTCTCCGCTATCGCCTTGTCGCCTCTTAGGAAAAAAACCCCGAGAAAAACATAGTGCTGAAGCATTGATGTTCCAGGAGATGACCAGAATACGCTGAACATGTGATCCGACAAAAAGCGAAAACTAGCAAAAAAAAAAGGGATAAACTAAATTCCAGGACACAGACGACATCTGGAGGGCTCCACAAATCTCAGCTAAAGATGGCTCCTTCAGGCAGGAAGACCAGCACGAATGAATGCAGCACCTTCCAAAATCTTCCTATGGAAGCTGGGAAGCGTTTCTATGTAGGCTCAGTTAGTGACGTCACCCATATGCGAGGAATGACTTTCTGCTTGGTCCCAGAAAAAATATTTTTTTCACTAATTCACTACCGGATGATGTAGTAAAAGTACTTAATGGAGCTGGGTTTAAAAAAAAAGTTTTAAACAAGTTCCTGGCGGATAAGTCCAGAAGCCATTATTAAAGAGGACTGGGGAAATCCACAGCTTACCCAGGGATAAGCACTGTGGATTCTGTATCTTTTCAGGAACCTGTCAAGTACTTGTAACCTGAATTGGCTACTAATAGTAACGATACTGGGCTTGATGGACCTTGGTCTGACCCAGTATGGCATCTCTTATGTTCTTATGACCCTCTTGAAAACACAGAAGTCACTCATCCACTAACATCCTGTGAAAGTCCTCATGCCAAGGATGATGCGGCCAGTCAGGAGTGATGAGAATGCCCAACCCAGGATGATCCTTCATTGGCTGGTTGACTCTTGCCCCTCTATGGGCCAAGAAGAAAAGACGTAGATAAGATCCCCCACTAGTGAGGGCTGCTTTTTTCTCATGTCAGCCTCAAGATCTGTACTCTTTATCTCCCACTCCTCATTATACCTAACTCAAACTTCACAACTCATTATTTTGCCTGCCATCTCCTTGCACAGTATATAGTGAAATGATTGCACAAGAAGAGGGCTAAGTAGGAAAAAACGCATCGGCAAGCTAACGTCTTCCTGATATTAGGTCCGAATATAAAATTACTTAAGTTAAAGGGTTGTTAAAACACATATGTTTGGACTTGCTTTTGCTGGCTACGACAAACTCAGGAAGCATTATATTCTTGAGAGGTTTTGGCATTCCTTTTTCCCTTGGCAAGAACTGGCAGGTTTTTGATGGGATGGAAGTTGTCAGACTGAGGTTTTAGCTAATATCTGTTGCCTTCTCCCCTCCTTCCCTCCCTTATGTTTTTTTTAAATTTAGAACATATAGGAGCAGCCTGAAGAACACCTTTGCTTTGGTTTTCAGTCTGGTCACTATCAAGTCCACTTGGCAATGTTCCCATTTGCAAACAAGGGAAACAAAAGCTTCCACTATGACACATTACTCCTTGGAATCCAGTTGGTATTGGCCAAGGAATTCTGCCTGTGATGTTTGCTGCCAAAGAAGAAGGATGGGCGCTGCTTTCCTGCACACAAATGATGCTGAAGGCGAGGTGGTTGCTACAGTTGACCATAAGTCCTCCCTTGCCAGTTCACATAGGCCACTGCCATCACAATATCCAACATCATCCACATTGGCTGGCCCCTGAGCAGGGGGAGAAACCTGATCATGGCCATTGATGGGCCAAGTTGTCTCCAGAACAGACAAATGCTCCTGAAGAAAGTGCCCCCAGCAATGGGCACCACTGAGGCTGGAATCTTTAATAACAAGAATATACTTGGGAGTATCCAGATTCACTCCTGCCAGAAGGCAAGATTAATATAACCTCTACAGCAGATTCGCTTTAGTAGGGCCCAAAACTGAAAGTAGCAGTCAAGTACAGCAACACGCAAAATGTACTGATGTTCCTTCCTGATAGGTATGTGAAGGTAAACCTCTGTAAGACTGAGGGAAGTCAAGCACTCTCCTTGGTGTACCGCTGCAACTATCAACTGCAAGCATTTCCATACAGAAGTGGAGCAACCAGATACAAGCGTTGATCCTCTAAATGTCCAAAATCAACCAGAACATGCCTTCTTTCTTCAGAGCCACAAAGTAGATGAAGTAACGGCCCTGATCCTGCTTGGACACAGGAACTGGACAAACCAATTTATCAAGGTCCTTTTGCAATTTTTCACAGTCCTTTTGGGTTTTAACGACTTAGTTTAAGTTTGTCCTGGGCAAATTTGATCTCACCCAACTCCAATTCACCTAGCTCTCTTTTCGTTATCCTTAATTCCTGTATGCCCTTATCTTTTAGCTGCCCTTGCTTTTGAAGGCCTTCTAATTCCCAGATCCTCCTTCGTAGTGCTTCTTTTTACCCTTCCTTCTGCTTTTTCATATAAGAGCCTATCAAGATCAAATCTCCTCTCACTACCGCCTTTAGACACTCCCATAGTGTACCAATTGTACAATCCTCCCTATCATTGAGCTCCAGGTATACCTTTATGGATTTATTTATTTTCTCCACTACCTCTGAATTTTCTAATAATGACACATTCAATGTCCATCCAATTCTCTTCCTCTCTCTATTACCTAGATGAATGTCAATCCATACGGGCGCATGATCAGTCCACGTTCTCTCCCCAATCACACTTCTCTCCACCCCATCATATCCTTGGATACCCAAATCATATCCAGTCTTGAAAATGATTTGTGCACCGGTGAATAAAATGTGAAATCTTTCTCCCTTCCTTTCAACTCTCTCCACATATCTAACACCCCCAAGTTTTCACACATTAACTTTAAGATTCTCCCATTTATGTCATCTCCATCTCTAGTGGCCTTAGAATTATCCAGCTGGGGGTTGATTGTCAAATTAAAATCTCCCCACATCATTACTTGCCCCTCCGCAAAATGTTCTATCACAGGGGTTAGACCCTCATAAAATACCCCCTGTGCAGAGTTTGGCCCATATATATTCACTAATGTGTACATTTGTTCCTGTATTTTTATCTTAAGCAGAATATATCTCCCCCCTGTGTCCTGTTGTATACCACAGAGTACGGGATCTTCTCGTTTATCAAAATTCCTACTCCCCCTTTCTTCAAATCAATCCGATTCGAAGCATACCACTGCCCCAGATACTTTCTATGTGCCACTCTCCATTCATCACTTTTTCTCAAGTGGGTCTCCTGCAGGAATATAATCCCTCCCTTAATTCTACTTATTGCCTTAAACATTCTCTGTCTTTTAGTTGGTGTATTCAGACCATGTACATTCATAGTCAGCACTCTTATCCTCTCCATTTATCCCCCCAGTACAAATCTCTCATCCTCTTGTGAATTATGGCAAGGAATCCGTTCCCCCCATCCCCCTCCCCCCACCCTACCCCTACCCCTCCCTCCTCTGCCCTCCTATCCACCATCATTAATCAAATTCCAAGGCATGACTTCACCAAGCCCCGACACACCCCTTACATCATCTTTCACTTAAACCTGCAACAAGGGGGGAACCACGTGACGCATGAGCGGGTGAGACGCATCTCTCCTTGCTCCGGGGCTATCTTGCCTTTCTATTGATCTTTGACCCCCCCCCCCTGGCTGTAACCCCACCAGAGCATCGGGGGTGATACCGCAAGATTTGCTGCCGGTGTAGAGCAACTTACTACTCTCCGCAATGCCTCTCACGGCCAGGAAGGAGTGGGAAAAGGTGGCGAAGTCGGGGGTGGCCTCCGCGAGCAAGATGGCATCCACCATGATACAGCCGCGCGGTCGCCGGATGCGGAGAGCGTGGAATCGAGCTCGGAAGAGTTAGCGAAGGAGGTTGCTAAATTCCTGGAGCCGAAATTTGACCGCATACTGACCAAGCTCGAGGCTGTCGGAGAGACCCTGGCTGATTTTGGTCAACGGGTCGAAGAACTTGAGCATCGGGTGTCCGCGATTGAGGAGGCCGAGGGGCTGCAGACACGTGAGCACACAGCCATGCAGAAGACTATTGAGGCCCTGAAGGAAAAAGTGGATGATTTAGAAAATCGTTCACGCAGGAATAATCTGCGGTTAGTGGGCATTCCTGAAGCACACACTGAAAACTTGCTGCAGGCGCTGGTGGAGTCTTGGCTGCCCAAAGAGCTTGGGTTGGAGCAGCTGGTGGGAGAAATAAGAGCTGAGCGGGTGCACCGTATTGGGCCTAAGTCGGAGGCTTCACAGCGACCCGAGTTGTGATTGCTCGCATTTTGAATTTTCAACACAAGTGGCAATTGCTCCAGGCCTATCGCAAGAAGCGGTCACTATTGCTGGACAATCACAAAGTCCTCATGTTTCAGGACTATTCGGCTTCTGTAGCGGCGAAGCGCAAGGAGTTCTCCCCCTTTTGCTCTACTTTATTCCAGCGGCAACTGCGGTTCACACTGGCCTTCCCCGCGACGCTACGAGTGTTCCATGAGGGGAGGAATCATGTTCTCAGCACTGTGGCAGCAGCCCGGAAGTTTGTGGAGGCCTTGGGGAGCCCGGTGTCTTCGACTTGAAGGGACATCTGCCACCTGACACTACCTTAGTGTTGTATTGGCCTGTTCGACAGGTTTGGCTAGTGCAGTGGCTTTGGCATGCTGATAACTGGGTGATTTCCTAATTGCTGAACCTGGAGGAGACACCGCGTGGCCGCGCCCGGCCCTACGCCTCTCACTTGATGTTTGGGACTTTCTCTGCTATTGTGGGGTTTGTTACGAGGTGTGTGGTGGGCGGTGGGACTGTATTGTATATATTTTTTTTTGGTTGATCTTTATTTATGAAGGTTTATCATCACATTAATGGGGGAATATCAGTGCCAGTGTCCTTCAGAGGGGTGAAGCAGATGTAGTTTTGCTGCGAGATAGATGAGATCCGGTGCAGAGTCCACTGTAGGATCGCTGGTTTGAATGGGGACTGTATTGGCTTTAGTTTGTCTTGGGTGGGGGAGGGGGTATACTCATCGAGAGTTGTGCTGTGTATTTGTGGGGGGGCGAGATAGCCCTGCTGTGCACAAGAAGTGGGCCCCGAGCCTGGCGCAGTTAGCCGGGCGTGCTGCTGGGTATGTTTTACCTTGGGGGTGGGTGGGGGGGAGGGCGGGTGGGAGGGGGGAGGAAGGGGGCGGGGGGTGGGAATTGAGGGATGTATGGAAGGATGTGTGGGGGGTTCAGGGGGAATATTGCTGTGAGTGTTCGGGGGCATATGAGAGGGGGGGTAGGTATGCAGTACAGACAGAGAGTGAGTGTGTTCTATGGTGGCTATGGATTAGCAAACAACAGCGCCTATTATCCAAACACTTATGCGCCCGGAGGGAGAGATTGATGTTTGACTGTTCTGAGTCGAGGCTGGGCGACTTGGAACGTTGGTATGCATGGGAGTCCTGTGGGATGAGACGTACATGGTGTGAGCTGAATGAGTGATGATCTACGTGTCGTTTCTTGGAACGTAGGGGGGCTGAATACGCCTGTAAAAAGGACGAAAGTGCTGCAGGCCCTGAAGAAGGGACATACACATATAGCTTTATTACAAGAAACCCATTTAACTGCGGTTGAACACACTAAGTTGAAGAAAGATTGGGTGGGGCAGGTATACGCCGCTTCTACGAAGGTAAAGAAGAGTGGAGTGGCGATTTTGGTGAAAAAAGGTTTAACACTGGAGGTGATTAGAGAGGAGGCGGACCCGAATGGGAGGTTCCTCTTTCTACATGCCAAGATTCAGGGACAAGAGCTACTCCTGGGAAACATCTATGCCCCAAATACATATGATCACCGTTTTTTCCAGTTACTCCTGGGGAAAGTGTTAGGGGCCCCGACAATACCTTTGATACTGGCGGGCATTTTAACTGCCCGCATGACCCGCTCTTGGATAGATCCGCTGGGGGGGTTTCTCCTGGGGCTTGGCGTAATAAAGGGGTAGATTACCTGTGTAAGTTGGGGGGCTTGGTGGACTCCTGGAGGGTCTTGCATGGTGGGGAAAAAGATTATACACATCTGTCGAGAGCACACCAAACCTGGTCCCGGATTGATTACATCTTGATTTCGAGAGCGAGCTTAGGAAAAGTGGTCAAAGTGGAAATTGATCCTATTGTAGTGTCCGATCATGCTAAGGTGGTGTTGGATTGGAGAGGAGGATCCCAGGGTGGAGCCCGTTGGGCATTCCCGGGGCATCTTTGGCAAAATGAGGCTTTCCGAACCTATTTGATCCGCCAGTGGGAGGAGTATCTTAGTCGGAATGACACCGGAGAAGTGGATGTAATGACCTTCTGGGAGGCTGGGAAAGCAGTGCTCCGGGGACACATTATAGCGTATGTTGCAAGGGAGAGGAGGAGATTGGACGCGCGGCTCATGGAGTTATCACGCCAATTACAGGAGGCGAAGCGAGCGGCTGTGGCTCGACCGCAGCTCCTCGCGGCATATTTTGAAGTGCAGAGAGCTCTTAATGAGGTGCTCCAGGAGCGTGCAGTACAGTCGCTACAATATTATCGCCACCAATTATTTCGTTTTGGTGATCGGTCGGGACGTCTACTGGCGAGACTAGTTAAACGTAGAGGAGGCATCCAGGGGGTGACTCGGATCCGGGACAGCCAGGGGGTGCAGCAGACTACCATGCCAAAGATTGTGCAGGTGTTTCGTCAATATTATCAGGATTTATATACCCCAGATGCGGAGAATAGAGAACAGGAGAGCGCGTTTCTTACAGCCGTGTCTTTACCTCGAGTGACGGAGGCTGAACTTCAGGCTTTAAATGCTGGGATAACTTGCGCAGAAATCCAAGCTGTGATAAAGAAAGGGAAAGCACATAAAGCTCCGGGCCCCGACGGCTATGGTGCAGAGTTCTACAAGATATTGATGCCCCATATTGTGCCTACTCTGATGGCAGTGTATCAGGAGGCGCAGGAGCGAGGTTCATATCCGCGAGATATGCGAACGGCAGCCATTACTATCATTCCAAAAGAGGGCCGAGATCCGGAAGACCCTGCATCTTATCGCCCCATCTCTTTAATCAACTATGATATGAAAGTGGTGGCCTCGGTCCTGGCGGCCCGGCTACAAGAGGTTTTGCCCCGGCTCGTTGGTGCCCATCAATCGGGTTTTGTTAAAGGCCGGGATGCTTTTACTAATATTAGTAGGGTACTTCTGGGCATGGAACATTGTCTGCACCAGGGGGCGCCTCTTCTCCTGGTGAGCCTTGATGCCGAGAAGGCTTTCGACAGAGTGTCGTGGGCTTATATGTTCGAAACGCTCAAAAAATTTGGCTTTGAGGGTGCCTTTCTTTCGTGGGTGAGAGCGTTATATGCGGGACCGCTGGCGTGTGTGGCCAGTGGGGGAACTTTCTCGGCACCATTTGAACTCCGCAGAGGTACTCGGCAGGGCTGCCCGCTGTCGCCCCTCTTATTTGTTCTGCAGTTGGAACCTTTACTCCTGGCTCTCATCGCGGAGCCTGAGATACACGGGATTGAATGGCCGCAAGGGGGAATCAAGGTCAGCGCGTTTGCTGACGATATGCTTTTGTGTTTAAGTGACCCTCAGCCTTCACTGGAGTACGCTTTGGGAGTGATTCAGAGTTTTGGCTCGTTCTCAGGGCTCCGGATTAATCTTAGTAAATGTGTCGCGTTAGATGTAGGGGGCCGGGCGCGGAGACAATGGCGAGGGTTTTTTCCTTTGCGTTGGGCGAATGGGGAATTTCGCTACTTGGGGATTCAGATACCAGATCAGATCTCCCGATTATATGATGTCAATATCCGCCCCATGATGCAGAGATTGGCGGCTGTACTGCATAGGTGGCGAGATCTTCCTCTCTCGCTCATGGGGCGGCTGGCTTTGTTTCAGATGATGGAGGTGCCCCGTTGGATATATCTTTTACGCCATTTACCTCTGTGGCTGTTGCGGCGAGATGTCATATTGTTTCAGCGCTATCTCAGACAATTTCTATGGCGTGGTAGGAGAGCACGAATCCCGCTCCAGGTCTTGATGAGTAATAGGGAGGAAGGGGGACTTGGACTATTCTCGATCCGGGATTATAATTTTCTTGCTTTGTTGCGGCCCTTGCGCAATTTGATCCGGGGTGGGGAGGGAGCCCTGCCGTGGGGGTTGATCGCGACACTATCGGCGCCCTATCATCCGGCCTACTTGCTACATAGCCCTCCGATGGGCCTACCGCGTTTCTGGCGGCACTCGGTATATCTTAGTGCGTTGAGACAGGCGTGGCGCTTTCTATGTCAGAAGAAGCGAGTGCCTTGGAACAGTACGGAGTGTTTGCCCTTGAGGGGGAATGCTGATTTTGCGCCGGGTGCCCTGGGAGGACTTCCAGGCAGTTGGACAGCGGCTGGACTGGGACATCTGGGTCAATTGCGTATGCAATCTCAGGAGGCATTGGACTCCTTTCAAACTTTATCCCGGCGCTATCAGCTTGCGCCTCACTCCTTCTACTTCTATTTGCAAGTGCGACACTATATACAGTCGCTCCAGCGGTCTATGGGTTTTCAGTTTCGAGATAGAGGGGTGTGGGATCTCATAGCGGACGCAGATGGCAAGTTTTCGCTCCGCTCCTGGCGTGAGGAGTGTTGGCCGGGGGGGGACCGGACTCCGTTGGAACGACTGGCACAGCAGTGGTGCAACGCTGATGATGTGTCCCTTACGGTAGAGTTACTCCAGACTGCTTTCCAGCATCTCAGGCTCCTCTCGGAATCGATTAAATTACGTGAAATCCAGTATAAATTGTTATGGAGGGCATATGTACCCAACACACGGGCGTTCCAGATGAAGTTGCTCTCGACTGATGTCTGCCAGCTGTGTGGCACTCATAAAGGGACCTTACTCCATCGTTTTTGGAGCTGCACCTGGATAACTCAGTTTTGGGGGGAGATTTACACTGAGCTGCGCGCCTGCAGACCTATGAGAGGGGAGCTCACGTATGACTGGGGTTTGTTTGGGGTGTGTGCTATAGCTTCCAGGGAATCCTCTCCAGATTTGACTGCAGTGTCTAATGGGGGTGGGCAAAGACCCAGACATGATAGTACCGCTGCCTCCAGTGGCGTGGCTACTCGGCAGCTTTATACTAGAGCCTTCCTGATTGCGAAACAGTGTATCCTGCGACATTGGGTGGACGCCCGCCCCCCGGGGATTCGGGAATGGTGCAGAACTCTTTTAATTCTGAGAGACCACGAGCTGCGCACAGCGAGACTCCTGGGGGCCAAGCAGAAGGCGCATTGTGAGAGTATCTGGAGAGGGGTCACGGAGCATCACTTCTCAGCCCGGGGGCTCCTGGGGGGTGTAGGGACAGATAATGAGGGGGTGTGATGTGTGGGGAAACTTGAACTCTGGGTGTACGAGTGTTAAGACTTGCAAAGAGTGTACGAGTGTTAAGACTTGAAAGGGATTACTGGGCTGAATGTCTGTACTGTGGGAGAGAGGGGCTGGGAGGGATGGGGGAGGGGGAGTAGTTTGGGGTCTTCTCAGGTTTGTCTGCAAAAGGGATCTGGGGAGAGGGGGGGGGTTGATGGAGCTGCCCCACTGCCATTGACAACTATTTCAGGCTTCCCGCTTGAGATGTTTTGTGTTGTCTGTTTCAATGGGGGCTATGGGGATGACCTGTTTTTTCTGTTAATGTTATACTGTTGGTTCTCTATGTGAACCCCTGTTCCTCTCTGTATTTGTGAAAACTTAATAAAAATGATTTGCACTAAACCTGCAACAATACTCATTCAAAACACACATTATCGCCTGACACTCCATCCCCTGCCCAGCATCTTACACTCTCTCAATTATTGACCCCATGCACAGTCACTTTTTCTTTTTCAGCTGCTCTCCTCTGGTTGGAGCCTGTTCCTCTTCTGCCTCCGCAATCTTTTATCCCCTTGCTGTGCCCGCCTCCATCGGTCGCCTCCCCAACGCTACATTCGATGAGCTTTCCACCACTGGTACCTCCGACCAGCCCGCTTTCCTCAGTACACCAGCAGCTTCTTCTGCCGTCCTCACGTGTGAGGTCACCCCTTTGATGCTAAACTGGAGCCCAAATGGGAATGTCCACTTATATTTGACTTCTTCCTCTTAGGCATTTCGTTATTATAGCAAGGTCCCTTCTTTTCCTCATTGTGATTGCCGATAGATCTGCATAAATTTCAATGCGCTGATTCTCCCAACAAATTTCAGACAACTTCCTTGCTGCTTCCATTACCACATTTTTTGTCGCATATTCATGGAAGCATGCCACTATATCTCGCACCCAGCCCTCTCTCCTGGGCCCCAGAGCTCTATGCGCTCTATCAATTTTCCAGCTTACAACTTTTCCGTCCATACCTGCGTTTTCAATATATGGGTGCTAATCTTCTCTAGCAACCTTGCAGTCCTCTTTATCAGTACTTTCAGGCACCCCTCTTATCCGGATGTTTGCCCGTCTGGACCTATTTTCAAGGTCCTCCACTTTGGACCACAAGTCTTCTTGCTCTGTCTCCATTGCATCAATTTTCTCTTGGATACCGCTCACTATGCCTTCCTGCACTTCTAATTTGCTTTCCACTTCCTCCAGGCGCTGCCCAACTTCCCTGACATCCACTCTCAGCTCTTCCATCCACATTTGCACCTCTTGATTTAAAATGTGCCAGATCTTGTCGAATGGTGGTGAACCAGCCTTTCAGCTCACCTCTCAAATCCTCCAGATCACTGCTATGGGGTGTTTCCATCTGCTTATCCGCGTGCAACTCTCCTTCTGCTCCTGCATATGCCGCCGCCATTTCTGTCTTCCCCGCAGCGCTTCCTGCCGAGGATTTATAGGCAAAGGATTTGAGATCCGCCACTCCTGTTTTCGAGCCTTAGCACCGGTTTTCCACTTAAAAGCAGGGCTTTTCCTTCCCTCCGGAGTGTTTTATCGCCACAGGTTATGCTCGTATTCACGGAGCTCCGTGTTCAAGCTGCCGTCGTGCCTGGTGACGTCATTTCCTCCCCTCGGGTTTTAACAACTTTGAATAATTTTGTGTCATCTGCAAATTAGATCACCTCACTTGTTATTCCCATTTCCAGGTTATTTATGAATATGTTAAAAAGCAGGACCAAGCACAAATCCCTGGGTACGCCACTATTCACCTTTCTCCATTGAGAAAATTGTCCATTTAGCCCTACTCTCCGCTTTCTATCTTTTAACCAGCTCCTGATCCAGAATACTACACTGCCTCCAATCCCATGACTTTAATTTCACCAAGAGTCTCTCATGAGGGACCCTGTAAAAGGCTTTCTGAAAATCCAGGTATACTATGAGGGGTGTCCAATATTAAAGGTACAGGTGGCAATCATACCGGCTCCTCATGTGCAATAGTGCTGTCATATGCAGGACTACTTGTACTCGTAGAAGGAGAGTCTGTAGCATTGTTTTGTTAAACACTCAAATTACGAGTCGTTTTCGGGAAGCAAACCAACATGGCATGTGTAATCGCAGAGTATTCGAAGTTTGAGGTGCGTGGAGTGTTATCAGAGTTTTTGAAAGCCAAAGGAGTTAAATCAGAGCGAAATTCATCGCAGATTAGAGGGTGCGTATGGCCTGAACTTTTTAAGCCTAAAAGAAGTCAGCGTCTGGTGTAACAAGTTTAAAGATGGCCAAACGGAGCTGAATGATGATCCGGAAAAGAAAAGAGGCAGACCAAGGACCTCACACACGGATAACTGCACAATTGTCAAAACGTCTGATTAGGGAGGATCGTCACATTTAAAGTTCATGAAATTGCTGAAATGACTGTCATTCCTAAGAGTTCTGTTCATGAAATCATATGCGGGGAAACGCTTTGCGGATCAGGAGGAATTGCAAGACACCATAATGGACTACTTCAAGCAACTTGACATGCAACTGTACCGTGAAGGGATGTTCAAGCTAGTGTCATGCTGGGATAAATGTCCCAATGTTTAAGGCGATTATGTGGAGAAGTAAACAAAAATATGTAGTTTTTGGTGGAATGTGTTGAATAATTTCTTTAAATACAAATGTTAGTGTAATTTTGGCCTGTACCTTTAATATCGGGCACCCCTCGCATATCAACCGGCTCACTTTGGACAAACTGTTTATTCACACCTTCAAAAAAAACAACAGATTAGTAAGACAAGACCTTCTTTGGCTAAAGCCATGTTGGCTATCTACACGTTCAGTAATTATATTATAAAGAATATAATTACTGAACGTGTAGAGCCTGTGAGCCTGACATTGGTACCGGGCAAATTGGTAGAAACCATCATAAAGAATGGTTTCTACCAATTTACCCGGTACCAATGTCAGGCTCACAGGTCTGTAGTTCCATGGATCCCCCTCTCCAGAACCCTTTTTAAAAAGTGGCGTTACATTGGCCATTCTTCAGTCTTCAGATACAGCGTCGTTACTCACCTGTAACAGGTGATCTCCGGGAATAGCAGGAATTAAGTCTTCACATATGGGTATCGTCGGTACTGACGAAGCCTGCGCGGGACTGCTCCCCACAGCACCTGCGTGCTGCCTTTCCAACTCTCCTTCGTCAGTTGAGTTTATAGCTGAGAGAGAGAGAGACACACACACAACTCCTAGGGGAAGTGGGCGGGTTGTGAAGACTAAATTCCTGCAGTTCCCGGAGATCACCTGTTACAGATGAGTAACTACGCTATCTCTAGGAACAAGCAGGAATGTAGTCTTCACATATGAGGACTCCCTAGCTGCAGATGCCAGGGAGATGGCCCCAGGAAGTTGATAGGCTTGTGAAAGGGCCATACCTCCCCCCATGGATCTCTGGCATCCTACCAGGGACGGTGGATAGGAGTTCATTAAGTCTGAAAAAGGTGTTGAAGAACAGCCTGGCCAAACAAGGCATCCCGACGGAAGTCCTTGTCCAATCAGTAGTGGGCTGTGAAGGTATGTACCGAAGCCCAAGTAGCTGCTCGACAGATGTCGTCGATAGACAGAGTGAAGATGAGCCATAGAGGCTGCCATGGCTCTCACATTGTGACCTGTGACATGGCCTTCAAGAGGAAGGTACTTACTCTCATAGGCAAAGGATATGCAATGAGCAATCCAGTTAGATAGAGTTCTTTTGGAAACTGGAAGTCCCAAATGACTAGGATCAAAAGCAACAAAGAGTTGAGAAGATTTTCTATGTTGCTGTGTCCTTTGCAAGTAAAAGGCCAAAGCTCTTTTACAGTCCAAGGTATGAAGGTTCCTTTCTGCACTGGAGGCATGAGGTCTCGGAAAGAATACAGGAAAGTAAACCGCTTGGTTTAAATAGAAAGGCGAAACCACCTTTGGCATAAAGTGTGGATGAGTCCTAAGAACTACCTTATCATGGGGGAACCTTGTATAAGGAGGATCAGCCACTAACGCTTGCAATTCACAGATGCGACGTGCTGATGTGATTGCAATGAGGAAAATGACTTTCCAAGAAAGGAATTTCAAAGATGTCGTGGCTAATGGTTCAAAGGGCGGTTTCATGAGCTGCCTGAGCACCATATTCAAGTCCCATGCCACCGGTGGTGGCTTAATGGGAGGCTCTGTTATAAGAAGGCCTCTCAAAAATCTCGCTATGAGAGGATGCGAGAAAATAGGTTGTCCACTTAGAGGATTGTAAGAAGCTGCAATAGCACTAAGATGAACTCTTACTGAATTTGTCTTGAGACCCGCATTTGACAAATGAAGGATATACTCCAGTATCGATTCCAGAGGTATCACAAGAGGGTTAAGACCTTTTCCACTTAAGGGCATATGAGCGTCTTGCAGAGGGTTTCCTAGAAGCGTGAAGGATATCCTTTACCTGTTGGGAAAGGTTAAAATCCTGAAGTTCTAGGCTTTCAGCAACCAGGCCCTGAGATGCAGAGACTGAGGATTTGGATGCCAGAGCATCCCGTCTTCTTGGGAGAGAAGATCTGGAGTGGATTCCAACTCCAGAGGCGGAGCTTGAGAGAGACGTAGGAGCAGAAGGTACCACTTTTGCTGTGGCCAACGTGGAGCTATGAGGATCAAATGACCTCTGTCTCTCTGAAGCTTGAAAATGGAAATTACACTTACCTGGTAATTGATGTTCCTTGAGGGAATACAGTTCAGTCCTCCACCACTGGGTAGTGCACCTCCTCCTGCAACATGCAGACTGGACAAGTCAAACTTGTGACATCACCGGGGATATCCTGCTGGTCTTCTCCCATGATCCCCCAGTGACCTACGGTCAAAGCAGACTCAAAGGAGCAAACAAACAACCAGTTAAAGTACTAAATACAAAGCTATGCTCAAACTTCAACTTTAAAATCACAGTGCCCCAAAATGAAAGGCCGAAAACACCCTCCTCCGTGCCCCTGTCCCCCTGCGCACCAAACAGCGGAAGACAGAGAGCTAGAAGGAAGGAGAATTAAGGAAGAGTATAGGCAGAAAAGGTTGCTCTCGCGATTACCTGCCAATCAGAGCCCGTTGCCGACTCTAGGATCCGAAAGCATACTCGGAACTGACGCCTCGCGTATGAAACATCCATCCCCGGGCGGGAATGAGGACTGAACTGTACTCCCTCAAGGAACATCAATTACCAGGTAAGTGTAATTTCCATTTCCTTATCGGTCCTACAGTTCAGTCCTCCACCACTGGGATGTACCAGAGCAGTAATCATTGGGAGGGACCTATCCAGTCGGCTCGGCCCCTAAACGAACAGAGCAGGCACCGACCCCAGCCCGCTCCTCACGTCAACAGGCGGTAAGCCAACCAGGAAGACACGACCGAGAGCCCACTTGGATCCTCTTCACTGGTGAAAACAGCACAGAACTCTGCCCCAAGCAGCGCTCGTGCTTCAGAAAGACAAACTCGCCATCGCAAACACACTGAACGCCCTAGAAACAGACCTACTGAGAAGGCTACCGGAGCTCCGCCTGAAAAATCCGCTTGAGCTCCCCCTTGGCTCTCGACCCCACCAGGGTGTCAAGTGTTAGCAACCGCTGCTCTCCCGCAGAACCCGCCTCCACGGAGGGACAGGCAGCGAAGAGACCTCCCAGAAAGCGACGGAACCTCACCTAAGGTCCAAGGAACGCAGCAGGTTACAAGCAAAGTGTTCTTGCGTAAGTCCCAAACCAACAACTAGACAGGCACAGCCGGATTCCACGAGGGAGAACGGAACCGAGGTCCATCCAGACAGAGGTGGGAAGCAAAATGAGGGAAATGGAAAAACCACCAGCATCAAACACCCTATTTGTCACACCTCTTAAGGGCTTTATTCTTTGCAACACAAAGTAGCTCTACAGCTATGTCCTGGACCAGTTGGAGTCTTTTTAATTGAGAATGTGGAATGCAGCTAAGCAATGAGTTGCAATAAACCAAGCGTGATCCACCAAGGGCATATAAGAGGGTGTCAAGTGCCCCAGAGTCCAGCGTTGTTTCAGAAGATGTGGAGTCTTACATGGTGTGACAAAAAAGAAAGGAGACTCTGGTAGCCACGCCCACGACGCAATGCCAGTAGGCCAACCGCTTACATCACCTGGATATGCCCTCCGGAATTGGAGGAACCATGCAGAAGTAGCAATCGCCGACGTGATCCATGGGCCCTCTCCAGATCATTGGAACCGCAAAAGATTTTGATGGTCTTTTCCCATCCATCCACAGCCTGAGATCTGCTACACATGTATTGCAGCATATGTGTGGCGCCTAGCTTTTATCCTGATCTTTTATTCTGCAGCCAAAATATAAATTGTAGGCTTTCTGAACCGCCACAGTCATATGCCATTTTTGTGATGTAAAAGTCACATCACCACAACTAGAGCAGAAATTATCTGCATGATTAACACCAGGACGAGGAATCGCCAAATATGCTGTGAGTGACCTATCGGTATAAAATAAATGTCTTTTTTTTTTTTTTTTTTTACTGTCAAGCGAGGCAAATTTAAGTAGTGACTGCATCAACTGGTTTTGGACAGTTATTTCGATTGGTTGCAAGTAAAGATTATGCAAGCTCACGCAAATGTTGCAGAATACACTGGTAATGGTCCCCACTGACTAATGAAGAGCACATATCTTAGCAACCAGACCCAGTCGGCCATTTTCACTATGACCTCTGAAAGGCATAGAATGGACCGGGCCACGGCCCCGTACCAATGCGTCGACGCTATCCAGTAGCCTCATATGTCCTCTGCTAAACATTGACCCATCGCCGCAGACTGACAGGTCGCCATGAGGTCCAATATGGGCTGACTGCATCTGAGCACACGCGGCGCGCACACCGCCTGATGCAATCTCACTCCTCCGGCAAACACTCGGACCCCGCTAAGGACATTCGCCACCACAGTGTCCCCACCGAAACGCAGGCCACCCTGACCACCCGACCGACTCCACCCTGCCGATCGAAATAGGCCACCATCCCGGAGATCTCAGACAGCACCTACAGCGCTCGATCCGCTACCGTGTCCGTGAACGCCTGCCACGGCTGACGTACCGCGTACCGTTCCAGTCAGACGATGGAACACTGGGCGTGCTGCGTACACTAAAACGCCTTGTACCTAAAGGATCCCCAAAATGTAGCTGAGTCTAACCATGCTCCGGCCAAGCTCCCGGAAGAAAGGGACAGAACCTTATAAAAAAGAAGTGGGGACAATTAGGAAGGCTTTCCTGTTTGATTATTCTTTTTTTTTTTTTTCCTTTTTACAACTCCATAAGGGCCACAAGGCACACAACCGAACAGGGCATTGTCCAGAGAACGCAAGGCCCCTCCTCCAGGCTGACTCCACAGCCTAAACCGGCAGTCACCTTGGCTGATGCCGAGCAGCGCGGAAGCCAACTTGTAAGCCCAGCATATGAAGTATGCCTACTAGTACAGCATTCCACAATGGAGGGACATGTAACCGGACGGCTTTGAATATGAACCTACAGATATCCCGCGCTTGCTCCAAGACAAGCACTGTGCAGCCTACTGGTCTTCTCGGAGCACCGCCACGACCCGAAGACCTAAACTGGCCAGCAAAAGACGACGTACGCTGGGCCCGAAGGAACCTGGTTGAACGGATCCCAGCACTCCCTGTATCGTTAGGATCGGAGCCTCCCCCCAAGGACTCAGCCCTGGCTGGAACCGGCTGAGCATAACTCCAGGCCCTGCGGCGAGCCCCCACGAAGAAGTGGGACGCAACGATGCCTTGAGGAAAGGGAAGGCCCAATTGGTGAAGCAAGCTGCTAGCCGACCAAGGGAGTAAACCCCACACGCGCAACTCAACGGAAGGTCGGAAGAACCGAGGATTCTGGTCCCACAGGTGCGCCTGCTAGCCTTTAACAACATACACCTCCGCAGGTACAAAAAACTTAAATTGTGAGCACCTTCAGGGGTAAGGGGAATAGACGACAGCCTCCGACTGTTGACCACCTTGTCTTGCACAACAGACAGCAGCACCCCACCAAACAAATGATTGGGAATATATGACCTCAGAACCCCAAGACAGAGGTAAAACAGTAGAACGTGCAGTGGACGTGAATTTCCAGATCTGCCAGCCCCCCTGCCCACATTGAGAAGAGGCAGAGAAGAACTGGACCGGCGGATCTGGAGGGGTGCCTCCTGGACAGCCGGGCCATCGAAGGGAAAGCTGATGACCGAGGCCCAAACTCCTCAAGATGGCCCCGTCTTGCATTGGCAACCCCATGCAACACCATGACAACCCCACTCACGATATCCCAAGCGATCTCTGTCATTGCTGCAACAATTACCTGAGCATGAGATCACAGACGGAACACGGATATGCAGACGCACTCAAGGAGAGTGCACCTAAGAAGTATGAGCCTATCCAACATCCAGCACCACATGTCCAGGTGTCCCACTCCTGTCACCCAAAACACAGGACGCTTGAACCTAGGTGACCGTCATAGCAAAGATAGGGAGGCCTGACTGCCGCTATCAACCCTTCCAGGACCCTGGAACACTAAGCCCCGGACTGTGCCATCCAGCAACACTTCTCACGATCCCCAGCAGGGGCCTTTCCCCAGATGGCCCAGATGGGCAGTGTTCCCGCCAAATGGGCAAGCTGCGCTCTGATAACATAGTGCAGAAAACCAAATCAAAGTGTCTTAACCTAGCTAATTTTTGTCTAATAGTGATCATTCATAATATCAGCCAGGCTCAATCATAACATTAGTATTAATGATCTCTAAAGATTGAAGAGTTACTAATGTAACACTAATTGGGTTGGTTTTTTTGGGGGGTTTTTTTTTTTAAAGAGCTTCAAAGGCGATCTTGGAAACTACAGACCAATGAATCTGAGTTCAGTGCCAGTTAAATGATAGAACTTGTTCTGAAAAGCAGCACCAAGCTGTCTTTTCAAAGGGTTAATAAACATGTGAGTAAGCCAAATGATATGTATCTGGATGTTTTAGAAGGTACTTGACAAAGCCCCTTATGAACTTCTCCTGAGGAAGGAGATGATGTGCTATTATAGAATGGGAAATGGATCAAAAACAGGAACACAATAGGACTAAATGGCCAGTTTTCTCACAGGAGACCCGTAAATAGTGGAATGTCTCGGGATCTGCACTGGAACTGGCATCTGGTAACATCTACTGCACTGAAATGATCTGGAAAAGAGATCAGCAAGATGGCATAACGACATTTAGAGGCTGTCTGCACAATTTCCAAGCGTATAAACATGGAAATAGCATCCTTATGTAAATGACAATTTCAGAAAGGGCTCAATTTGTAGGTGGTTGTGCCACCGATGACCCTGAATGGCCAAATCCTAGCACGGAAACCTGCTGCTGACAGACGTTGCTAACTGCCAGAATGCAGACAAAGGTAAAGGCACCCCCCAAGAAGTAAAACCCAAACCAATCACATTGCATTCAAAGAACTATAAACTATCATGAAATTAAAAGGAAATTAAAATTAAAAGGAAATTAAAATTAGAATTAAAATTAAAAGTAACAGCAAAAGGAAGTCCTTATCTGGGTGTAGCCGCGTGGAACAGCGTCGTCTGCTCAAACGCGGGGCTGCTCCGCTCTCCGCCACGAGGCCTCAGCCCTGCCGAGAAAATGGCGCCAATCCAAAGCAGGCCCGTTTGGCGCCAAACACCACAGAGGCGGCAAGAGCTCAGAGCCCCTCCATGCGGACTCGAGAGACTCCCTTGTGGCATCGGGATGCAGCAGTTACCCCGCTGTAGCTGCGGGGTGAAGAGCTGTCCAGACACGCTGCTGCCTCGCGCCACCAGAAGTAGCAGACGCTGCGAGCCCCGGCCCACCGGCTAAAGAACCTCGAACGGCCTGAGGCTCCCGCCGCGATGGGAATCTGCCGCATGGACACTGCCAAAATGCAGGTGTTCCACAGAGCTCTCCCCCGTACAGTCCTGGGGGAGAGATCATCACCGGGCACAGAGACCGAAGAATCCCAAGCAGAGAGGCTAGCTGGCAGCGTGAACTTTGAAAAGGGACAGAACCCCCCTTTACACTAAGGCAGACTAGGTGAAAATAAATAAAGTAAAAGTAAATGAAATTAAATGAAAATGAAAATGAATTCAATTTACAGGATTACACCTAAAGAAGGGCAAAAGAAATGCAAGGTAAATCAAATCCTGACTAACTGCTCCTAAACTGCTTCTCAAGTGAGCCCAGCACCTAGGCTCACTATGTCCTCATGCTGCATGGAGACTGGACACACTGGGGGATCATGGGAGAAGACCAGCAGGATATCCCCGGTGATGTCACAAGTTTGACTTGTCCAGTCTCCATGTTGCAGGAGGAGGTGCACTACCCAGTGGTGGAGGACTGAACTGTAGGACCGATAAGGAAGCACAGTTACTTACCTGTAACAGGTGATCTCTGGGAACAGCAGGAATAAGTCTTCACATATGGGTACGTCGGTACCGATGGAGTCTGCGCGGGAACGCTTCCCAGCGTCCAATCAAAAAGCTTTTGGAAGCATCCCACCACGCCTGCGTGCTGCCTTCCCGCCTTTCCCAACTGCCTCTCCTCAGTTAAGTTTTAAAGCTGAGACAAAGAGAGAGAGAGAGAGAGAAGGGAAAGATAGAGATAGAGAATACAACTCCTAGGGGAGGTGGGTGGGTTGTGAAGACTTATTCCTGCTGTTCCCAGAGATCACCTGTTACAGGTAAGTAACTGTGCTATCTCCAGGAACAAGCAGGAATGAGTCTTCACATATGGGGACTCCCAAGCTAAGATGCCTGGAGTCCCAGCATGTTATAGATTGGAACATGCTACACCTCATATCGCCAGGCATCCTCAGGATGGAGGGTAGGAGTTGAAACAGAAAGGTGCTGTAAAAGACAGCTAACCTAGCATAGGACTGCAGACAAGAAGTCCTTGTGTGGATGACAATTATCATCAAATATATTGAAAATGAAATATTGCAGTATGGACCTCCCCTAAAAGGATTGCAGAAAAGTAAGGAGGTTCATGAGATCTACTGGGGATCCAGTAGAGGAACCTCAAGGAGGACCTCACTGTGAAGTGGAGGTAATAAACCTGTTGGAAAAAAACAGTGGTCAGAATCCTGAAAGGTGAGATGTAACCCCAGAGATCAACTGGGGTAGAACAAAAACGGTAGGCTTTCAGCGGAAGGCTTTATGGAAAAAGCCCAAACTCTTTTGGCTACAGAGTGGCTCACTCTTAGGAGCAAAAAGAGGAAAGGCTGACCGATTTGGACAAACCGGCCTAGTCCTTGTGGGAAGAAGGGGTATGGAAAAACCTTGTATCCCAAAAAGAAAGGACAGGTGTCTGAGGCGTTAGAGCCCCAGATTAACTGAAGATCCAATGTCTTTCCTAACTGGTGGTAGCTAGGAAAGATACTGGAACATGGAGAGCTTCAGGGGTACCTAACCCTTAAGGTTATGGTAGAAAAGTTGTTAACTACCACGGGAGTGGTTGTGTGTGTAGCACCCCAAACATGCTGGAACAGCATGGGTATGGGTAGAGCCCAACTGTCAGAATCATATAGAGACATATATATCTATATGAGCACAGACAGTCAGATAGATAAGTATGTAAATACATATCTACCTATATTAAATATCTCGACAGACACACATCTATATACTGTCATGATGTGGGTATTGATAAAGTTGAAAAATTGAAAAGAAATCCTGTTTCTTTTAAGAATCTAGATGTGCAATTACCTCCAGGCACAGCTAGAGGGAGCAGGAAGGAACATTCAGGAGCTAATGAGCTTGAGAAGCCTAATGACTTGCACCTGGAAATGAACCAGGACGTCAGGCAGGAAAGATTTCCTTATAAGCCAGAGCTGAATGCTTGCAGAGGAGGTCCAGCAGCATTAAGGAAGTGGTGCACAGCTACACAGAGGTGTCCAGCTGCAGTAAGGAAGGAGGGTCCAGCTGCATTAGGGAAGAGGTGCACGGCTGCATCAGAGAAGAGAAGCACGGCTACACAGGGGAGCACGGCTTCACCAAAGAAAGAAAAGGACCTGAGAAGGAACAGAGACAGAGGGACGTCTTCCCAAGGGGGAACAGCTCTATCAAGAGGTTCATCTCCAAGAGAAGGAGTAACTGAAGAGATCCTAGAGGAGCAAGCCCACAGGTACAGGGTTCACAGGGGTGAAATCCAGAAGGGCCAGGCTGACTGGGCAGCTGTCCCAAGAAAGTTTGTTAGAGCCAGCTCTGTAGTTAGAGGCAGTGCCACGCCCTGTTCTCACAGCGTTCCTGACTCCAGAACAGAGAGACATAAGCCAGGAGCCAAAGGGAATGGTTTGGAGAGAAGCTTAGAGTCTCTGAGAAATAATTACCCAGTTTTACCAAGAAAGAAAGGAAAGGCATTTAATAATAAACCTGAGTTCTTACCAAGGGAGAGAAGAGAATTCATACCAGGTTTCACCAAACTGCCAAGAAGCACAGCCCTGCCTAATGCTGACAGGCAGAGAAATTGCTACAGCAGGAAAATTGCTAAAAGGGAAAACACTGTGGAATCAAGCCAGCAAAGCTCCAGGTATGGAACCTTTATTGATGATAATGAATGTTTGAATCCTAAAGTCCCTGTTAAATTAAGTCCTCACTCTATTTATTTTATTTATTTATTTAACATTTCTTATATACCGCGCTATTTGTCATCAGCGCGGTTTACATCAAAACAATAGAACACTTGACCAGATACATTGGCCGTCGTTTACATAAAAACGGGGGGTTAACATGGAGGAGAACTTGGGGAACTATTTACATTCAAGTACAAAGAAAGAGAAACCATACTGGTTTAATAAAATCCCTAAAGCCCTGAGAACGGACTGTTATTGGAGACAAGGCCCTAGAGGCATAGCACACCGACCCGAGTCAGACAGGGACAGTGTTTATTCCCCTGTTGATTCTAGTGAAGAAGAATGCATGGAAACAGAATGCATAAATACAGTTTCCCTATCTCCACCAGAACAGATGGCGTGTGACCTGTGCACAGCCTCATGTCAAGAGTCTGTAGTCTCTGAGTAACAGAGAAGAGTTTATAGAATGTTTATGCTTTTGGAATGAACTGAATTCCTGTTACCCAAGCTCTGCATTAATTGTGAAGTGTAACAATTAAGCCCATGTTTATGAATACTGGTACCTTTTGCAACAAAGGACTTTGTTTCATTATCCATCTCTTATTTTTGAACCCTTGCATTGACGGGGAATAAAAGCCTTAATTCCCTCCACTTGGTCTTGTTACTAAGTTCTTTTAGGCAGCCGGATTTGATAAGGCCATTTTACTACGTCGATGAACCTTACGTTCCCTGTGGCTCTCTAAAAATAATCTTTGCCATGGATTGCCCATAGGCGTAGGGGGCGCTACCCACGACAATACGTACACACACACACATACATATAGATATATAGATAGACATAAGAATATATATCTATAGTGAGATATAGAAGGGCATAACATATACACACACAAATGACAGACATATATATCTATAGAGATGTATACAGATATAGATATGAATATATAGGCCTATATATAGGTGTCTGCAATTAAGCAGAGATATGCCTATAGAAAGTATATTCACATAGGAGATGTGAAGAGGAAAGATTCATCTAATAACAAGAAGGTGGAACCTACTTGAGAAGATATATAGAGAATCTATTCCCCCTGGTTATGATGGAGGGAGTCAGGGGAAAAATCTCCCTGACAAGGAACAGACTAGATTGCTGCAAGAATGCTAGCCAGTGAAATAACCAGGATGGTTATGTGAAAAGCAGAGGATGTTTATCAGTCTGCAGGCAGCAAGTCCCGAGTCCTCCAGAACTCTACATAAGAACATAAGATATGCCATACTGGGTCAGACCAAGGTCCATCAAGCCCAGTATTCTGTTTCCAACAGTGGCCAATCTAGGTCATATGTACCTAGCAGTTTCCCCAACAGACACAAGTTCCACAATGCTTGTACTGGGTCAAGCATTGATATCTTCGGTCACTTCTTAATAATGGTTTATGGACCTTTCCTCCAGGAACTTGTCCAAACCTTTTTTAAACCCAGCTACACTAACAGCCTTTACTACATCCTCCGGTAACAAATTCCAGAGTTTGATTACACGTTGAGTGAAAAAATATTTTCTTTTATTAGTCTTAAATAGTTTACCCTGTAGCTTCATTGCATGTCCCCTAGTCTTTCTATATTCTGATAACGTAAACAATCGATCTACGTTTACCCGTTCCACTCCGTTCATTAATTTATAGACTTCTATCATATCTCCCCTCAGCCGTCTCTTTTCCAGGTTAAAGAGCCCTAACCTTTTTAGCCTTTCTTCATAGGAGTATCCTTCCATCCCCTTTACCATTTTGGTGGCTCTTCTCTGAACCTTTTCTAAAATCGCTATATCCTTTTTAAGATACGGCGACCAGAATTGCACACAATATTCAAGGTGCGGTCTCACCATGGAACGATATAGAGGCATTATAATATCTTTTCTTTTATTTTCCATTCCTTTCCTTATGATACCTAGCATTCTATTTGCTCTCTTGGCCGCCGCTGCACACACTGGGCCGAGGGTTTTAACATGGTATCCACAATGACGCCTAAATCTTTTTCCTGGGTGGTGGTTCCTAATGTGGAACCTTGCATCGTGTAACCATAGTTTGGGTTGTTCTTCCCTAGGTGCATAACCTTGCACTTGTCCACATTAAATTTCATCTGCCATTTTGATGCCCACTCTTCCAATTTATCAAGATCCTCTTGCAATTGTCCACAATCCTCTTGGGTTTTAACAACTTTAAATAGTTTTGCGTCATCTGCAAATTTGATAACCTCACTCGTTATTCTACTTTCCAGGTCATTTATGAATATGTCAAAAAGCAGCGGACCCAGCACAGATCCCTGGGGTACACCACTATTCACCTTTCTCCATTGGGAAAATTGGCCATTTAGCCCTACCCTCTGCTTTCTATCTTTTAACCAGTTCCTGATCCACAATAGTACACTGCCTCCTATCCCATGACTCTTTAGTTTTGCCATATGTCTCTGATGAGGGACCTTGTCAAAGGCTTTCTGAAAGTCCAGATACACAATATCAACCGACTCACCTTTGTCCACCTGTTTATTCACTCCTTCAGAAAAACATAACAGATTAGTAAGACAAGATCTTCCTTGTCTAAAGCCATGTTGGCTGTCTCCCATTAGGTTGTGACTATCTACATGCTGAGTAATTTTATTCTTTATGATGGTTTCTACCATTTTTCCCGGTACTGACGTCAGGCTCACCGGTCTGTAGTTTCCAGGATCACCCCTGGAACCCTTTTAAAAATTGGTGTTACATTGGCGATCCTCCAATCTTCAGGTATTAGAGATGATTTTAATGATAGTTCACAGATTACTGATAGCAGGTCTGCAATCTCATATTTCAGTTCTTTCAACACCCTTGGATGTATACCATCCGGCCCAGGTGATTTGCTACTCTTCAGTTTATCTAATAGCTGTAAGACATCTTCCCGATGTATCGATATTTCCTTCAATTCTTCCGCACCTTTAAATACCACTTCAGTCATGGGTAACATCCCTACATCTTCCTCAGTAAAGACAGAAGCAAAGAATTCATTCAGTCTCTCCGCTATCGCCTTGTCGCCTCTTAGTGCTCCTTTAACCCCTCTATCATCTAATGGACCAACTGACACTCTCTCAGGTTTTTTGCTACGAATGTACTTGAAAAGGTCTTTATTTCGCGTTTTTGCTTCCGCAGCAAGCTTCTTCTCAAATTCTCTTTGCCTGCCTTATCAATGCCTTGCATTTGACTTGCCAGTGCTTGTGCTGTTTCCAGGTTTCGTCGTTTGGCTCTTTTTTCCATTTCCTGAAAGATGCTTTTTTGGCAACAGCCTCTCTGACCTCACCTTTAAACCATGCTGGCAGTTTTTTGGACTTCCTTCCACTTTTCTTAAAGCGTGGAATACAGCTGGTCTGGGCTTCCAAGATAGTATTTTTCAACACCACCCAAGCTTGATGTACGTCTTTAACCTTTGCAACTGCTCCTTTTAGTTTTTTCCTAACCGTTTTCCTCATTTTATCATAGTCTCCCTTTTGAAAGTTAAAAGGTAGTACTGTGGATTTCCTTACTATCCCTCCTCCACTAATTAAATCAAAGGCGATCATGCTATGATCACTATTGCCAAGTGGCCCCAACACCCTTATCTCTTGCACTAGATCTTGTGTTCCAGTAAGGACTAGGTCTAATATGGCTTCCCCTCTGGTCGATTCATGAACCAGCTGCTCCAAGAAGCAGTCATTTATTTCATCTAGGAACTTTATCTCCCTAGCATGTCCTGACGTGACACTGACCCAGTCGATACCGGGGTAATTGAAATCACCCATTATTATTACTGCGCTGTAACTTTTGTTAGCTTCCTTGATTTCTTTGAGCATTTCATCATCCACTCTAGCATGCTAAATGGACAGAAGACGCATAGGAATGAGATACCATGTTGACCTACTTGAGGGGCAAAAAGGGTATTGTGCGTTCTTTAGCTAAATATGCGCTGTCCATGAAGGATTAGGATACCATGAGGACGAGCTGCAAGGAAAAAAAGAGCATATTCCCGGTGGGAAACCTGAGGACCAAACCAGGGAATTGATCAACTCTTTAAGCTTTCACGTAAGAGAAGGCCCATGTCCTTTGTTTTAAAAAGGAGATAGTAGGGTAGGAAGAACCCTTCCAGTCATGAGGGGCATGACTGAGGGAGCCTTTTCCAACCATCTAGGACAGCTGTTTGAGAAAATCCTAATGCTCTCTAGCAAGGGCCCATGGTGGAAAGCTTCTCTGTAGAATTGCAGAGAGCATAATGCAGGAGAATTAAGAGATAGAACTGGCTGCTGGAAGCCAGTACCTACGTCAACTATGCTGCCAAACCCAAGGGAATTGGAGATGACAAGAATAGAAGACAATCCGAGAAGCCTGTAGTGTTAAGATTTCCCAAGTAAGATGAATCCACTGTCTTGGAGTCACTACTAAGGCCAGAAAGAATGTAGTGGACGACAACTCTGGATGCTTGTGGAGAAGAACCAGTGGTCCAATCACTAGGGCTCCTGCATGGGCAGCTGCTAGTAAGACAGCAGAAAGAATCTTTCTGTTTAAAAACAGAAAGAACAGACAGAACAGGAGCAAGAAAACTCTGGACCTGTCTGATAAGCTGCCCCAAAGCAAAAAAGAAGAAGGGAGTTAACTCAGAGAGGAAAATTCCACACTGGAATAGTGACAAAACTAGAGGGGCTGAAGAAGAATCCCTCCAGTGTAATAGTACCACTCTTACAAAGGAAATGCTTGGCAAGAGGGTAGAGAAGATGGAGCTGAATGGAGACTTACAATGTGGTAAGTCTGTAGAAAGGAAAAATTCATGCTGGTACAGAAAACTATCGTTTGATAGTTGTTAAACCTCTTTCCCTAGCAGGAAGAAGAGGAGAGAAACCTGTGACCTATAGGCATGAACATCCTAAGAGCTCGTATAACAGAGAAAAATGGATGTCTTGTGAAAAGAGATCCATGCCTAGAGTTTAGAATGAAAGCAGTGAAAGGCTTCTACTGAGAAGAAGCCAACTGCAGGTTCTAAACCCCAAGAGGCACAAAAAATATGATGATGATTAATCAGAAACCCTGCGGTTGCTGGGTTTGCTGAGCCTGGTGAGAGTTTGGATTCTTCAGACCAGGGCGATGTTTCCCCTGTTTGGGAACATCTGTATGATGGGCAGAAGATGAATAAAACCTTCTCCCCCTAGGGGAAGAAAGTTTGGTAGGACATTTCCTACCTACTGGGAAAGAAGGCGTAGAACAGCCCTTAGAAACAGGTAAGTCAGTGGACCACTGAGTAACCTGACATAAAGACTCCTTATTGAAGAGATTTTCTCCAGTGCAAGGAGTATTACCCAGTCTTTGTTGTGCCCATTTGTCTAAGTCTGAAGCTTGGAGCCAGGCTCTACGTCATGCCCCTATAGCTATAGCAGAAGTCCTGCTAACAGACTCAAATGAGTCTAGGGAAGCACGAGTAAGAAACAATAAGATATTTTGAATATGACTAAGCAGTGAGGAATAGTCTGCACTCTTGGGCTCTGAAAGAAAAGGAGTCAAAATATGTAATTTCTTTGTGATCTCCTCAAGAGATAGACTCATATAAAAAATATATGAGAGAATTCTTGCTGAAAGCATGGATGTCTGGAAGGTTTGACGTCCAAAGGCATCTAGTGTCTTAGACTCACGACCTGGCGGATAAGAGTAGTGCTTTTTCTTACTCTTCATCCGCCTCATTGCTGATTCCACTACAATGGATTGATGAGAAAGTTGAGTCTTTTGAAACCCTGGAGAGGGGGCACCTGATATAGGAGATCAGTTGCTCTGGAAGGTGGGGGTACCCTTAAAGGTGCTTCCCACATTCCTAGAAGAAGATCCTGCAAGGAATGATGCAAAGGAAGCATTATGTTCTCCTTTGCTTCGGTAGAAACAGAGCCTTGTGTAGGATCATGTCCAGGGATAGGAATGGCAAGTGATCTTGCCATATCCAGGAGGAAACTCTGAAAAGAAGGATCTCCAAAGAGAACCTCCCTTGGACAGGTTAGATCTGAAGAACTAGCCTGGGCACCGAAGGATCTATCCGAGTATATAGGAATATAAGATCCTGCACGGTGCAGTATGAGATCCTTAACGGATGGACGCTGGTACTGGAGGTCAGGACCAGCGACAGTCAGTACAACATCGTCCATGCCAGGTATCGACTCCAAACGTGGTATAGAAGGGAGCGATCCTGTTGAAAGAAGCATGGAAGGAGCTGGCCACGATGCTACTGTGGATACCGGTACCGCTGTCGGAACCGAACCCGACACCGACATCAGATCAGCAATCGGTGACAGCCCAATCGGTACCGAGGTAACCGAAAGCCTTCGGCAGTCACCCTCGGTACCGAGCGTCTGGTACCGATAGGTGTTGGTACCAAGACGTGTCAGTACCCAGTCTTCCAGACTAGAGATCGATTCCAAACTCGGCATCGAAAGAAGCGAGTCTATCGATGCACGTCTGGAGGGTACCGACGTCGGTGGTAGTATCGGTGCCGGTACCGATACTGGAAAGTCAGTCTGAAACGTATCCACTGGTCCCGTAGGTACCGAGGACGCCAGACGACGATCCCTGGTGAGGAGTGTTTCGTCCAACACCAGTGCCGATGCCGGGGTATCGGTACCGCTTGAAGCGGATGCCACCACCGGGCATGGCTCAGGTATGTTCTGTGAGGGGTGAGCCCCAGGAACAACCTGAAACCCCACATAGGCTTTGGAGGCCGAAGACTCCCGCCGGGGTTTTGAAGCCAATGGGCCCTCGAGGGCAAGGCCGGAGCCGTCTACATGCTGTGCATGAGACCTACCACTCGAGGGTTGGCTAGTCTTAACAGACTGTTTGTGGGTTACCTGATCCTGTGTAGAAGAAGAAATGGATGGTGCCCTGAAGTTGGAAGGGAACCTCATATCAAGGGAAACTCGATGTTGAAAACCTCTTCACAATACTGTTGCCCGAGGGCTCCGGAGGAAAAAGGTCAGGACCCAAACAGGTTAGACACCAATTTTGGGAGACTAAAAATAAAGTTGTACCGCCACAGTTTGAACATTTCTTGGAGAAAGTGGCTGGCGGTTCCATAAAGGACATGGAGAGGCCTAGAAGGCCTGAAAAACCGTAAGACACTCAGAAGAAAAAATATTCCCTTAAAAGGAAAAATTTTACAAGGGAAGAAAAAAGAAACACCGGCAGTACCGGTGGTGTCGGGGAAGACAGCCACGACCACAAGAAAACTAAAGAATTAAAAGAAGAATTTTCTGCGGTGACAGGAGGACGTCCTGCCGGCTCCACGGAAAAATGAAAACTGAGGAGAGGCAGTTGGGAAAGGCGGGAAGGCAGCACGCAGGCGTGGTGGGATGCTTCCAAAAGCTTTTTGATTGGACACTGGGAAGCATTCCCGCGCAGACTCCTTTGGTACCGATGTACCCATATGTGAAGACTCATTCCTGCTTGTTCCTGGAGATTAGGGTTTTGGGGATGAGGGGAAAGGGTGGGAAGGCATATAGGAAGTCCTGACCCCAGTGGAGGAGGAAGGCGTCCCTTGCCTGACAACATCGAGCCGGAATTCTGGAACAGAACCAGGGAAGTTTGGCAATCAGCAGACTTGCAAAGAGTCTACGTCCGGGGTTCCCCAAATCTGAAATATTTGGGCCACCTGGTCTGCCTGGAGAGAATTTGTGTGGAAGCCAAACTCGACTGAGTTTGTCTGCCCAAGAGGTTTGGATGCCTGGAAGATTCATCTCCTTGCGGTGTATCTGATGCTGTCTGGCGAGGGCCCATAGTCGCAAAGCTTCATTGCATAGCGACAGAGAGCCTGTTCCACCCTGCTTGTTCACAAAGACCATAGCTACCTGATTGTCCGCTTGAACTAGGACTGTCTTGTAGCTGAGCTGCGCGTGAAATACTCGAAGAGCAAAGAAGATTGCTCTAAGCTCCAGGAGGTTGATATGAAGACAGGCCTCCTGTGGAGTCCAGGTACCCTGGGTAGAGAGATCGTGCAGGTGGGCTCCCCATCCCACCTGTGATGCATCTGTTTTTAGGGTGGCTTGGGCGGAAGCAAAAACGCGAAATAAAGACCTTTTCAAGTACATTCGTAGCAAAAAACCTGTGAGAGAGTCAGTTGGTCCATTAGATGATAAAGGGGTTAAAGGAGCACTAACAGGCGACAAGGCGATAGCAGAGAGACTGAATGAATTCTTTGCTTCGGTCTTTACTGAGGAAGATGTAGGGATGTTACCCATGACTGAAGTGGTATTTAAAGGTGTGGAAGAATTGAAGGAAATATCGATACATCGGGAAGATGTCTTACAGCTATTAGATAAACTGAAGAGTAGCAAATCACCTGGGCCGGATGGTATACATCCAAGGGTGTTGAAAGAACTGAAATTTGAGATTGCAGACCTGCTATCAGTAATCTGTGAACTATCATTAAAATCATCTCTAATACCTGAGGATTGGAGGATCGCCAATGTAACACCAATTTTTAAAAAGGGTTCGAGGGGTGATCCGGGAAACTACAGACCGGTGAGCCTGATGTCAATACCGGGAAAAATGGTAGAAACCATCATAAAGAATAAAATTACTCAGCATGTAGATAGTCACGACCTAATGGGAGACAGCCAACATGGCTTTAGACAAGGAAGATCTTGTCTTACTAATCTGTTATGTTTTTTTGAAGGAGTGAATAAACAGGTGGACAAAGGTGAGTCGGTTGATATTGTGTATCTGGACTTTCAGAAAGCCTTTGACAAGGTCCCTCATGAGAGACTTTTGGCAAAACTAAAGAGTCATGGGATAGGAGGCAGTGTACTATTGTGGATTAGGAACTGGTTAAAAGATAGAAAGCAGAGGGTAGGGCTAAATGGCCAATTTTCCCAATGGAGAAAGGTGAATAGTGGTGTACCCCAGGGATCTGTGCTGGGTCCGCTGCTTTTTGACATATTCATAAATGACCTGGAAAGTGGAATAACGAGTGAGGTTATCAAATTTGCAGATGACACAAAACTATTTAAAGTTGTTAAAACCCAGGAGGATTGTGTAAAATTGCAAGAGGATCTTGATAAATTGGAAGACTGGGCATCAAAATGGCAGATGAAATTTAATGTGGAGAAGTGCAAGGTTATGCACCTAGGGAAGAACAACCCAAACTATGGTTACACGATGCAAGGTTCCACATTAGGAACCACCACCCAGGAAAAAGATTTAGGCGTCATTGTGGATACCATGTTAAAACCCTCGGCCCAGTGTGCAGCGGCGGCCAAGAGAGCAAATAGAATGCTAGGTATGATAAGGAAAGGAATGGAAAATAAAACAAAAGATATTATAATGCCTCTATATCGTTCCATGGTGAGACCGCACCTTGAATATTGTGTGCAATTCTGGTCGCCGTATCTTTAAAAAGGATATAGCGATTTTAGAAAAGGTTCAGAGAAGAGCCACCAAAATGGTAAAGGGGATGGAAGGATACTCCTATGAAGAAAGGCTAAAGAAGTTGGGGCTCTTTAACCTGGAAAAGAGACGGCTGAGGGGAGATATGATAGAAGTCTATAAATTAATGAACGGAGTGGAACGGGTAAACGTAGATCGATTGTTTACCTTATCAGAATATAGAAAGACTAGGGGACATGCAATGAAGCTACAGGGTAAACTATTTAAGACTAATAAAAGAAAATATTTTTTCACTCAACGTGTAATCAAACTCTGGAATTTGTTACCGGAGGATGTAGTAAAGGCTGTTAGTGTAGCTGGGTTTAAAAAAGGTTTGGACAAGTTCCTGGAGGAAAGGTCCATAAATCATTATTAAGAAGGGACCCAGGATATCAATGCTTGAACCAATACAAGCATTGTGGAACCTGTGTCCCTTGGGGAAACTGCTAGGTACGTATGACCTAGATTGGCCACTGTTGGAAACAGAATACTGGGCTTGATGGACCTTGGTCTGACCCAGTATGGCATATCTTATGATAGGGGTTGCTGGAAAGGAGACCCCACCAGAAGGTTTCTGGGTGATTGCCACCACTGGAGGGACGCAATAAGACGATTTGAGTTTGTTATTTTGTCAGACAGGCAGCCTGAGGCCTGTGTCCACTGAGTGGATAAAGTCCACTGGGCTGCTCGCATATGGAGGCGAGCATAAGGAACCACATGCACGGTGGATGCCATGTGGTCTAGCAATTGTAGCATTTCCCGAGCAGCGAGACATATGGAGGCGAGCATAAGGAACCACATGCACGGAGGATGCCATGTGGCCTAGCAATTGTAGCATTTCCCGAGCAGCGAGACAAGGTTTGAGCACTGCTTAGGAAGCTAGTTGTACTATGCGAAGACAGCGGGGCTGCGGAAGGAAAGCCCTTGTCTGTCTGGTATCCAGATGAGCTCCTATGAACTCTAGGGACTGAGTGGGAACAAAATAGGATTTTGGGAGGTTTATGACCAGTCCCAAATACTGAAGGATTCGCATTGTGCGAAACAGAGCAGAGCTGGCTTCTGGCACTGTAGGGGCTCGAATGAGCCAGTCGTCTAAGTAAGGGAAGACGAATATTCCCAGAGTGCAGAAAATGCTGCTACCACAGCCATGCATTTTGTAAACATTCTTGGCGCAGAAGCCAGGCCAAAGGGAAGAACCTTGTATTGGTAGTGCTTTCCTTGAAACAGGAATCAGAGGAATCTCCTGAGATTTGGATGGATGAGAATATGAATATATGCATCACTGAGATCTAGAGAACAAAGCCAATCCTGACTTTGAAGGTATGGCAGCAGAGTTCCAAGAGAGGCCATTTTGAACTTCTCTTGGAACAAATATTTTTTCAATTCTCTGAGGTCTAAAATGGGTCTGTGTCCCCCTATTTTCTTTGGAATAAGGAAATAGGGGGAGTAGAACCCTGTACCCTGATGGGGAATAGGTACTTCCTCTATTGCTCTTTGATCAAGGAGCATTGTGACTTCTTGACCTAAGAGACTGTCAAGAGAGGTCTGAGAATTGAACTGTTTTACAATTGTAGGAGAGGGCATGCTGTGAAAATGAAGCTTGTACCCCTCTTGTACAATGGACAGAGTCCAATTTTCTGCTGTTATTTGGTACCATCTGTGGGCAAAATGACAATCTGCCTGGGATGGTCGAGGGTTCTGGACCGTTCAGAGGCAGGAAGGCAAAGTTCTCTAGAGAGGAGTCAAAACCCCTGAGGAGGCCGAGCCTGCTGAGGTGGCTGAGGTTTTGAAGCTTTTAGCTTCTTTTGTTGTCTAGGTTGTTGCTGTTGTCCCTTTTGGGCAGTCTGACCTGAACGGTGTCCCTGTTGGGTATAGGAAGGATAAAACTTTTTTCTTATTGAAAAATGGTTTCTTAGATTATTTTTTCCTTGCAGGATCGCTGTAGATTTGGACAAATCTATCCAAGGTGGTATTGTCAGCATCTCTCTCATTAGCCTTCTCCTGCCAATTCTTGCCAAAGAGATTTTCTCCTGTGCAAGGAATGTTTCCTAATGTATCCTATACCCAAATTCCCAAGTCAGATGCCTGAAGCCAGGCAATCCGACGTGCAACAATGGCAATAGCAGAGGTTCTGCTTATGCACTCAAAACAGTTAAAGGCTGCACGATTGACAAACTTGGAAACATCCTGAGCATGTCTGAGAGTAAAATAGTCTTGCCTTATGTCATCAGGAAAATATTACTCCAAATCAACAGACTAACTCGGAAAAATGGGAGGGTTTTAAATTTAATAAACACTTTCAATGCTCAGAAATGGTCTCAGACTAGTCGGCTGCCATACTCTGGATAATGAATTTTCAAAATATCCAACGGCGCCTGTTGGCATCAATGACACTTTTCCGGCTTGACTTTTCAAATACTCTCAATACCCTCTCCCAATGGTGCTCCACATAAAACTGTATATCACTGTTGTATTATATATTGTACACTTAGCTTTTCTTGCAGAAAATTTTTTTTTCTATAGAGTGTCATAAAAAATGGGGAGAAAGAAGAAACCATTTTTTTTTAATACTTTATTTATATACCACCAACACATGAACAATACAGTACATACATATTTCTACGGGGGGCGGGGTGTACTCTGATCCCCCCTGGTACAACAATGTGAATACATAGAAGGTGGATTATAACATTTTTCCCCCCAGCAGATTACCCCCCTCCCTCCCCAGTTCCCCCCCACCCCCCAACTTCCCCCGTCCCCCCTCCCCCCCCCGATACATTAATCGACCCTGCACACCTCCCCTCCTATCCACTCCGTGCCCCCACTCAGAATGTCTCGTCAACTGCCCCCCTGCAAAATCTCATTTCGACTCCGGGCCCCCAGTTGTAGGATATAAGGCTCCCAGACTGCCATAAAGGCCGTCCAACGTTTGACACTGCCCCGTGCCCACCAATGCTCCATCCGCATCATCTGATGGAAGCTATTCCTCCATTCCCCGAAGGTAGGAGGTTGGGTGTCTCTCCAAAGGCGAAGGATCGGCGCCTTCCCCACCAGACAGGCTTTACGAATCAGTAAACGTTCCCCTTTCTTCGCTGGGCAAGGAGGAGGTATGCAATCCAACACCACAAGAGGGCCCGACCACCGTAGTCGTCGCCGAAGCAGCCCCCCGAGAAAGGAGCAAATCTTAGCCCAGTAGGGCTCCAAACACTTGCAGCCCCACCACATATGTAGCAGGGTCACCAAGGGCTCCAAACAGTGAGGGCAGCGGCCATCAGTCGTCAATCGACTCCGTAGCGCCCGCCTCGGAGAAAAATAGGCCCTGGTGAGACACTTGAATTGTACCTCTCTCCAACGCATCCCCTGCGTTAGGCTGACTATACGGCGCAAGGCGGCGCATACCGTTCCTGGAGGTACCTCGCTGCCCAACTCACCCGCTCAATCCTCCTCCACCCCCCGATAATCTAGGGGGGGGGGAACAAGCTTTGTCACTCGAGCTTTAAAAGCAGAAATCGACACCGGGGCAGCGCCCCCCAGTCCAAAGTATTCTAGTATCCGCTCGGACCGCTCGCTCTGTAGGGCATCTCGTGGTAGGGAAGATACATAATGGGCCACCTGAATATACGCATAGCAGTGTCGGGAGGACAAATCATATTCCTGACTCAGCGTCAGGAAAGATTTGCATTCTCCAGATGGCTCTACCAGGTGCCCAAGAAGCTTCAAACCTCGGCCGTACCAGTCTTGGAAAAGCACCGATTCAGAGCCCGGGGTGAATGAAACGTTTCCCCGCAGCGGCAGCCAGCTAGAGATCTGCCATGGGGCGTCCCAGCGCGCATTAAGATATTGCCAGGTCCTCTTAGCCGAGTTTATCAGCACACTCTGCACTAGATAACGGGGGAGGGCAGGATTTGCTCCGTGCAGGACACCCAACAGGGTTAGTGGGGCCACAAAACATTCCTCGAGGGCCCGGGGTGTGAAGAAGGCTGTCTCACCTAGCCAATCCCCAACATGTCGAGCCTGGCAAGCTAGGGCATAAGCCTTCAAGTCCGGGAATCCCATCCCCCCCTCGCGCCACTTCCCCAGTAACCGAGACCACGGAATGCGTGCCCTACCTCCCTTCCAAAGAAAGGAGTGAAAGCAAGCCTCAATACGTCGCAGATCTTTGCGAAGCAACCATACTGGCAGAGTCTGGAACCAGTAGAGGAGGCGAGGCAGCACCACCATCTGCACCGCCGCCACTCTTCCAGAGAGTGACAATGGAAGGGACCCCCATGCCCTCAGCTGCGTTTGCAACCTCCGCAGAGTGCGGTCGAGGTTACGGCCGTATAGCCTAGCGGGGTGGCTGGGCAACACAATACCTAGATATATGAACTCATCAGTCGCCCATTTCAACAGGAACTCTCCATCCCACGTAGCTCGCAAGTTACCCAGGACATCAAGGGCCTCAGATTTCTCCTTGTTAATTCGCAGCCCCGCAATCCTCCCGAATCTCTCAAATTCTGTCATCAGACTCCATAGGGACCGCTCCGGGGAGAACAAGTGTACTAGTAGGTCGTCGGCGAAGGCGGAAATTTTGAATCCGTGTGTCCCGATTTGTATCCCCGATATCGCTCTTGAGGCCTCAATAGTCCGTATCAGGGGGTCGAGAGAGAGAACAAACAAAAGAGGGGAGAGAGGACAGCCCTGTCGTGTCCCGCGGCCTAAATCAAAGGCTTCCGAAAGTACTCCGTTACATACGACCCCAGCCGTCGGTTGGGCATAAAGGCTCCTTACCATCCGACAAAAGTTGGTGCCCAGGCCATATTTAGGTAGGAGGCCCCACAGATATTCCCAGTTCACCCGGTCAAAGGCCTTCTCAGCATCAAAACTGACCAACAGAGAAGGCAACTGGCGGTAGTGTGCCCACTCCAGGGAGGCCAAGATTTTCCTCAAATTCCACACAGCGTAGCGTCCCTTAATGAAGCCCACCTGCGAGTCATGTACTAGATGTTCCAACACATCCGCCAGCCGAGTAGCCAAGATCTTTGCAAACAGTTTCATATCAAAATTAAGCAACGAAATGGGACGATAGGAGGCGGCCGACAGTGTATCTTTGCCTGGCTTGGGAATCAGCACAATGTGGGCGTGGTTATTCCCCCAACGAAAAGCCCCCCGCTCAGTACGACTTCCAAAAACCGCTAGTAACACTGGGCTCACTGTCTCCCCGAGGATCTTATAAAACTCCGCGCCCAGACCATCCGGGCCGGGCGATTTATAGCAACAGGCCGCCGAAATGACAGATTGTAGCTCCTGTGCCGTCAGGGGTTGTTCCAAGATCTCCTGGTCTGCTGTGAGTTGGGGAAGATCTAAACCCTCCAGATAATCGCTGAGTTCTGCCCCCGGCACACGTTCTGCCTCATAGAGAGATTGAAAAAATGTCCGAAAAATTCGAGTGATCCCCCCACTCTCTCTGTGCAGTCTACCCGTATCGTCTCGAAGAGCCGCTACCAAGGGGGAGCCCCGCTGTCCTCTCAAACACCGGGCTAGTAACTTCCACGCCTTATCCCCATGGCAATACATCTGATATTGATAGTAAAGGAAGGATTTCTTTGCCCGTTGGTGGAGCAGTTCGTTTAAATCTACTTGAGCTTCCCATAACCGTTTTTTATTCACAGCCAGTGGGGCACGAGCACATAACCGACGCAAGCCCTGAATCCGCCGCTCCAGGCGTATGATACGTTCCACAATCATCCGTCGTTTCCAGGCCGCGAAACCAATTATGTCGCCCCATAGCACCACCTTCGCCGTCTCCCAAACCAACTCCGGATCCCCCACATGGCATTGGTGATCGCTCAAAAATTCTTGCCAGCGTCGGCGAATAAAATGGTGGAACTGGACATCATGATAAAGGTCTAAAGGAAACCGCCAGAGCCGAGATCGAGGGGACTGTTCCCCCCCCCCCAATGTAGCTCCAACCATACCAATGCATGGTCTGAAATTTCTAGGGGGCCAATCTGGGTCTCCCCCGTCCGGGCAAAAAGCCCCCCCCCCCCGATAGCAAAATATAGTCAATACAGGCGCTAGTGCCGTGTGCCCGGGACTGATGGGTATAATCCCTCTCGCGAGGGTGAAGCAGCCTCCAGGGGTCTACCAAATCCAACCGCTTCCGAAACCTCTGTAGCATTCGGGTCGTGGGGACTCTATCCCGCCCCTCCCCCTCTCTCGAGGTATCCAAATCGACATCAAGGACGCCATTGAAGTCTCCCCCCAAGAGCAAGGGGCAGTCTGGGAGTTGCTCCACTCGAGACGCCAAGCCACTAAAAAAGTGGGGATCAAACGTGTTCGGCCCATAGAGATTCCCGATTGTCACCAGCTTCCCTTCAAGATGGCCATAAAGGAGAAGATACCTGCCCATATCATCAGCTATGACTGAGTCCAACGTGAAACGGACCCTCCTATGGAACAAGACAGCAACACCTCCTTTCCTCCCGTTAGCAGGAGAGCCCCAAACCTGCCCCACCCAGGAACGGCATAATTTATTATGCTCTTCGGCCGTCTGGTGAGTTTCTTGCAAGAGGGCGATGTCGCACTGTTGGCGGGCTAGGGCCTGCAATACCTTATATCTCTTGATCGGGTTCCCCAGCTCGCACACATTCCAAGTGACAATTTTCAGGGCCATGGGGCAGTGTCAAAGTTCCACCAATGGTCAAACTCTACTTGTTTGAGAGAGATCCTCCCAGCCTGGGACCTCCCTCGCTCAGGAATTAGGAGGGTACAGAGCCATAAGACAAACGTTGCCGAATCATTCTCCCCCCCCCTCCCTCCCCTCCCTTACCCCCCCCCCATCTCCCACTGGTCCACCCACCCGATCAGACAACTTCCACTGGCATTCGGGATTACCCCGCCCCAAGCTCCTCCTAACCCAACCACTATGACCAAGGGTCCCCTCTATCCACTCCCCCCCCTCAGGAGCCTAGTAACAGCCCTATTCTTATAGGAGATCCCTCACAGAGGGGTTGATCTCTAACTATTGCCCCTTCCTACCAGATCTCTGGTCACGTGGATAAGGCAACTGCCTCCACTTTGCTCCCCTTTAGACCCCCCACCCTACCAATTCCCATCTCCAATTCAATCTCCCCAGGGCTGCCGGATCGTGTGGCGCCCGTGTTACCCCATTCTTCCCCCTTCCACAAGGTTCTAACTGGGCCCTAACCCCTAGGGCCTGTATGTCTAGAAGCTGCCCCCAGGGGACCCCCCCCCCCCGTAATGGAGTCCATAGGGCACCGCCCAGCTGCATAAAGGAATTTTTACCACATCCTATCCACACGCATCTACGGATCAGTCTGCCCCCCTCCCCCTCCCTATGAGCAATAAGTCTACACCGCCGATCCACAACCACTGGCTCTAATAACAAAAGCAAGATTATACACACACAGCTAGAATACAATGTAGAGCCTGTGGTCTCATTCAGACTTACTGCATTCGCACTGTATAGGTAAACTCGTGCCCTATCCCCCTGCCCCCAGATTCTCTCCCCCTTCTCCAATCCCCAGTTACCTGAAAGTGATGCCGATGGCCTGGTGGGGCACCTGCAGGACCAACCCTAATAGATGCTTCTTCCCAGTCGTCAGGAAGGATAGACTAATCTCCCAAAATGAGGCTCTCAGACGCCACACCGCGGCTGAAGCCGGGCCTTCCGCCTTAATCAAGCACGGCTATTAAGTGGATCACTCCCCAGGAACGGGACCCGCCCATCAGAAGCCCCAGCCAATCCTGACATAGAGCCATGTGGTCATTCACATAACCTAGGCCCCCCCCCCCCTCTCCCCGTCATCCACAGCCGAGCAAATAAGCAGCTAGCTCCAATCCCCGGGTATCGGATCCAACAGCACCACATAGAACGTAAGGGGGGGGCGTGGCCCCTAATAAAGGATAGTAAAAAGGAGAGGAAGGGGAAGGGAAAGAAGGAACACACTATAGCTATCCATTTACCCCCGCCTCTAAATGAAACAACAACCATTCACCAGGCTAAACCGTCAGTCTCACATATCAGCCATTCCAAAAAAAAAAGTAACCATGCAGACCATTCGCATAGATTCAAAGTAACCGTGCAGACCATTCGAATAGATTCAAAGTAACCATGTGGGCAGTTCCAAGAAGTTCAATATAGCCATGCTGTCCATTCAAAAGGATTCAAAAAAAAAAAAAAAAAAAACCTGCAGTCAGTTCGAGGGGTTGCAAAAGCGATCAGGTCCACGGCAGCAATTATAGCCGCTTCCATAGCGGTCAGCCGGTAAGCCTGAGTTCACCAGCCTTACCACTAAAGTCCCGCTGTACATATCAAGGTGTCTCTCAGGTAGATTCCTGGCTTGGGATATTAAGAGAGTCCAAAAAGGTAGCGGCTTCGGCCGGTGTCGCCAGAAACTTTGGACGGCCCTGATATTCTACCCGCAAGCGGGCAGGGTACAACAACGAGAACCGTATCCCCTTAGCGAACAGCTGAGCGCAAGTAGAAGAGAAGGAACGACGCTGCTGGCTTACTAGTGCAGAATAATCTTGGAATACGAGAATGTGCTCAGCAGTCGGTTGTTGTGGTATCTTGCGACTGCGGGCAATTCGCAGAACTTCCTCCTTCTGCCGGTAGTCCTGAAACCGGGCGATGACCGCTCGAGGTCTCTGTGTCTGCTCCCGCCGGGGTCCCAGCCGATGCACACGCTCGAGTTTCACTTGACTCTCCCCGGTGCCTCCAAGCAGCTTATCGAGCCAAGACTGCAGATATCCGAAGAGAGCTCCATCCCCCACTGATTCAGGGATCCCCACAAACCGTAGGTTTTTGCGGCGCCCTCTATTTTCTAAATCATCTAGCTTTTCGCTCTGCTGTTTAACGAGGGATTCGAGGGCCATCACTTTAGCTGTGAGGGATTGTTGGGTATCCTCGACGTCTGCTATACGAGCCTCTGCCTGTTCCATTCGTCTGGCAAACTCAGTAAAGTTTTGGTTAAGGTTTTGCAAGCTCTCTGCTAGGTCATGAAATCGAGCCTCCAGCGCGCGCACCACCGCTGTGCTCACCTCGACCACCAGCTCAGAGTTGTCGCCGGATTTCGGGCTAGTGGGTGCCCCTTCGGCCATTTGGCCTCTGTTGCACGTGGCTTCTCTCTCCTGAGAGCTTTCATTGCCATCAGGGTTTGCACTCTTTAATAGCCTCTCTGCGGTCCAAAAACTGCCCAACTCAAAGCTCTCACCAAGACGTTAAACGTAGGCAGCAGTAGAAACAACAATCTTCAATGTGGGTCCAGATTTGTTGCAGATTTGTAGGGTAATTACCCGGAGCTGACCAAGACACGTCTGGTCAGCTCATTGCCATACCGGAAGTCCAAGAAACCATTTTTTATGACACGCTATAGAAAAAAAAAATTTCTGCAAGAAAAGCTAAGTGTACAATATATAATACAACAGTGATATACAGTTTTATGTGGAGCACCATTGGGAGAGGGTATTGAGAATATTTGAAAAGTCAAGCCGGAAAAGTGTCATTGATGCCAACAGGCACCGTTGGATATTTTGAAAATTCATTATCCAGAGTATGGCAGCCGACTAGTCAGACCATTTCCGAGCATTGAAAGTGTTTATTAAATTTAAAACCCTCCCATTTTTCCGAGTTAGTCTGTTGATTTGGAGTAATATTTTTCTAGTGTAAGGTAATTGGATTACTCTATAAATTGGACCCGCACTTTTTTGTATTATGTCATCAGGAAGCAGGGGGCTCATAAGCTCCAAGTCTCCTGTGACCTCTTTAAGGAACATTCCCATATATAAGATATAGGAACTGATCCTAGCTGAGAGCATGGAAGCTTGAAAGCATCGACGCCCAAAGGCGAGAGTCCTACATTCACAACCTGGAGGATTGGATGCATGTCTCTTTGCACTTTTCATCCTTCTCATGGCTGATTCCACCACCATTGAATGGTGTGGTAATTGAGGTTTTTGAAAGACAAGACAAGGTGGAACTCGATACATGGTATCGAGTCTTCGAGAATGAGGAGATGTGGTTAAAGGTGTTTCCCACATCCTTAGCATAAGATCATGTAAAATCTCATGAATAGGCAGAGTAGCTGCCCCTTTGGGAGCCTTAGGGTATTGGAGAATTTCCAACTCCTTTGCCCTAGGCTCTTTTTAAGAAGCTACTGTGATTGAAAGGCCTTGGGCCACATCACGGATAAAGTCCATAAAGGACATATCCTCTGGCGGAGACATTCTGCGCTGAGGAGAAGAGGAATCCTCGGGGAGAAGTACTCTTGTATCGGCAGAGTCTTCGGAGTCTTCAGACTCAGAGGATTCAAAATACCTCCGATCCCAGTGATCATGCAAAGTACAGTACCGGTATCGATCAAAGTCGGTATCGGGTTGTTCTGGTACCGATCTGTCGATGCCGGAGACAGGCGCATGACCCGGTACAGGTGGCATACCCGCTGATGCTAATGCAGTCAGTACTGGTTCCGGTACCGGTATAGGTGTCTGAAGCAGTTTCAACGGTACCGAAGCCGTAAGAAGAGCCCCTAGACTGCATTCGATAGCAAGGAATCTCTGGTCTATCGACACTGCCAATGCTTGGGTATCGGTACCGGTAGAAGCGGCCGGAACCCCAGAGCATGGCGCCAGTAGTTCTGCCGAGGTTGAGGCCTCGAGAACATCCTGGAGCCCTGTTAGTGCTTTGGAAGTCAAAGCCTCCCGCCGGGGCAGTTTTGCCAGTGACAATTCCTCAAGGGCAACGCCAGGGGCATCTCGCTACTTAGAAGATCTACCCTTTGAAGACCGGCTAGATTTATGTTTAGTTACCTGAGATCCATGGTAGGAAGATGAGGCCCTGGAGGACATCGATGCAACAGATGCCACGTCTGAGGGAAAAAGGGTGCTAAGATTAGCAGCTTGGTTCTGCCGGCCCCTTTTTGACATCATTCCACAGGAGTGGCACTCTGAAATAGAGTGGTCAGGACCTAAACATTTGAGACACTAATCATGGGTGTCGGTGACGGAAATAGTACCGCCACATTTAGAACATTTTTTTTTTAAACCTGAAGTAGGTTTTTCCATTTTCAAATTGGGCCTAGTGCCCAAAATGGCGCCTAGCACCAAGGAAAAAGGTTTCTAAAGTAAAACACCTCAGAAACTATAATTTTTATTTTATTGTTTTTTAAAGAAAGAAGAAAGAACCAGCGGTACAGGTATGGCATCAAAGGAAGGCAGACGCGACCACAAAAACAAACATTAAAGACAACATTTTTCTGTGGTGACAGGGTATGTGACCTGTCAGCTCTGCAGAAAACAAAGAACTGGAGAGGGACAGTTGGAAAGGCGGGAAGGCAGCACGCAGGTGCTGTGGGATGCTCCCAAAAGCTTTCCTATTGGACGTTGGGGAGTGTTCCCGCGCAGGCTCCGTCGGTACCGACGATACCCATATGTGAAGACTACATTCCTGCTTGTTCCTGGAGCTATATTTCCTCATATCACTCCTGAATCTATCCCCCTTCACCCTCATCTCATGTCCCCTCATAGCAGAACTTGCCTTCAATTGAAAGAGGTTCTCCCCCTGTACATTTATGCCACAGAGGTATTTAAACATCTCAATCATATCACCTCTATCCCACCTTTCTTCTAAAGTGTACATATTAAGATCCTTAAGTCTGTCCTCCTTTGTAATGAAGACCACTAACCATTTTAGTAGCAACCCTCTGAACTGACTCCGTCCTGTTTATATCCTTTTGAAGGTGCGGTCTCCAGAATTGCACACTATACTCCAAATGAGGTCGCACCAAAGACTTAGAGGCATTATCACCTCCTTTTTTCTACTAGCCATTCCTCTCCGTATGCACCCAAGCATCCTTCTAGCTTTTGCCATCGCCTTTTCTACCTGTTTAGCTACTTTAAGATCATCAGACACAACCACGCCTAGGTCCTGCTCTTCTTTAGTGGACAAAAATACTTCACCCCCTATACTATATTGCTCCCTTGGATTGCTGCAGTCCAAATGCAAGACCTTACATTTTTTAACATTAAATCCCAGCTGCCAAATTCTAGACCATTCTTCAAGCTTAGCTATATCCCTCCTCATGTTATCTACACCTTCCTGGGTGTCTATTGCAGATTTTTTTTTTTTTACTTTAAAGTTTTATTAAATTTTCCACCACATCATTTACATCAAGCAAATAAAAACAAACATCCTGTTACATCCAACCATATTCCTTCCACCCCTTCCCCTACCTTATTTCTACCCCCCCCCCCTCCGTCCCCTCTCCATCCTTCCACCTAAGCTCTCTTAGCCACCTCCATACCCCCTCCTACTGTTTCTCCATTTGTCCCCCCCTACCCTTCTTTTCCCCCGTAATTTTATACATAACATATATATCAGACAGTCTTTTTGCATAGCTGCTCATAGATGGCAAAATCATTCTGTTCCAGTGCCAAGCTATTTTACATCTGGCCACCGTAACACAGAAGCATATAATTTTCCACTCTCCTTCCCACTCCCCCTCCTTCTTCTGCAGGAGACACATTTCAGGAGTCGGCTCTATTCGGGTTCCCACAATGCTGTTAATATTCTCCCCAACTCTCCACCAATACCTTTTGACCACTGGGCAAGTCCACCACATATGCATCCATGTACCCTCTCTCCCCCACACTTTCTCCAACACAGTTTCGTCGTCATTATCCCCGTTTTATGCAGCCACTCCGGCATCAGATACCATCTACTCAACACCTTGAAACCATTCTCTCGCAGTGCCGTGGCCATTGTAAATGTAGCTATACCCCTCACCACCTCCTCCCACTCCTCTACCCCCCACTCCACCCCTAGGTCTCTTTCCCATGCTTCCATATAGCTCAGCTTCCTGTCTCCCCTCGCTATTAATCCTTTGTAGATTCTAGATATCATGCCCCTTTGTCCCATGGACCCCAGGCACGCCCCCTCAAACCATTCCGTTCCCCCTCCACTACCCTGCCCCTGCTGCCGCTTACTAATCAGTGACCTCATTTGCACATATGCATACCTATCTACTTCCTGCAACTGATACAAGTCCCGGACACCCTCAAAACCCCTTATCTCCTTCCCCGCTAACAGCTGCGACACCTGGCTCAGCCCTCGTTCCTCCCATTTCTTCAATATTGCTCTCGGCAGTCCCGCCCCTTTTGCACAACATGCCTGGAGGGACATGGTGGGTGACCACTTCTTGTCCCCCACCATCCTCTGCCTATTCTGCTGCCATATGTTTAACGTATGCAATACCATCGGGTTGCCCCCCTTTCCCCTTGACCCTTCCAGACTACGCGCTCTAACTCCCCAGGACTAAATTCTGCTGCCTCCATCACTACCCATTGCTTATTCTGCTCTTATCCATGCTGATACCGCCCTAAGCTGCGCTGCCCTATAGTACATAGCAAAAATTAGGCACCCCCATCCCACCCTCCATCCTTTGTACCTGTAGCGTCCTCGCCGCCACCCGTGGCCTCCCCCCCCCCCCCCAATGAACCTCTCTACTTGCTTTTGCACCTTCTTTAATACTCCTCTCGGTATTGCTATGGGTAGCACTTGAAACAAAAACAAAAATTGAGGGAGCAGCATCATCTTAATGATTGCTATTCGCCCGAACCATGACTAGTACCCCCTACTCCAATCCCCCAGCCGCACCTCTAATTGGCTTAAGAGTTTTTTATAATTTAAATCAAATAATTCCTCCAGAGACCTCCAAACCTGAACCCCCAGATACTTGATCGACTTCTTTGCCCATCGAAATGGGAAGCTCCTCTGGAGCTCCCTCTGCTGATCATCTTCCCCCACCACCGGTAATATTTCTGATTTCCCCCAATTAATTCGAAACCCCGCCACTTCTCCATATTTCTGTATCTCCCCCATTAACGCTGGTAAAGTTCCCCCTGGTTGCGTAACTGTTAATAGGATATCATCCGCAAAGAGAGACATCCGATATTCCCGTTGCCCTATTCTCACCCCCCTGATCTCGGTACTTGCCCTTAATCTTAGCTGCCAGCGGCTCTAGAGAAAGCGCAAATAGTACGGGCGATAATGGGCATCCCTGCCTCGTCCCCCTCCCCAGCGGAAAAAAGCTTGAGTAGCCTCCATTTACCCTCACACATGCTCAGGGACTATCATAGAGAGCCTTTATCCACTTCACAAATTCTACCCCAAACCCCATAGCCCCTAGTACTGAACAAAAACTTCCATGACACTTGGTCAAATGCCTTTTCAGCATCTAACGATACTAGTATTGTAGGATCTCCCGAATGCTTTGCCGCCCAAATCACATTGAGCACCTTCCGGATATCGTCTGCCACCTGCCTCCCCGGTATGAACCCTGCCTGATCCGCATGTACCAGCTTCCCTAGATACCTATTAAGCCTTGTTGCCCAACGTTTTGCCAACTTGGCATCATGATTTATCAGTGATATTGGTCTGTAGGACGCACATTCCAGTGGGTCTTTCCCCTCCTTGTGTATCACTGTGATACCGGCCCAACCCATCGTGTCTGCCAACTTTCCCCCACTACGTGTCACGTTAAAAGTTGATATTAAGGGCTGGATTAGCAGATTCCCAAATTTGTTATAGAAACTCGCCGTCAACGCGTCTAAACCCGGGGCTTTCCCTAGCTTCATCCCTTTAATCGCCCCTCGTACTTCCTCTGCCCCAGTTTCCCTATCTAGATCCTCCTGCCCCCCTTCTGCCAACCTTGGCAATTGCACTCCTCTCAAATATGAGTTAACATCCCCCTCCATTCCCTCCGCCTGAGGCGCATATAACTTCCGATAATATTCCACAAATTTCTCTCTGATCTGCTGGTCATCCCTCACTATCCCCCTCCTTCTTCTAATCTGAAGTACATGGTTCCTTTCCTGTCTCTTCTTTAACTGCCTTGCCAAGTACTTCCCCGCTTTGTTGCCCCCCTCAAAAAAGTTTTGTCTCATCAACTGCAATCGATGCCTTATCTGCCCCGCCTCCAGAGCGTTTAATTTAGCCCTCACTTCTAGTACCTCTCCCCTACCTATCCCCCCCTCCCAGGGCATCCTTCTCTTCTAATTCCATTAGTTGGCGCCTCAGTATCGTTCCCTGCTCCTCACGTTCCCTTTTGGTCCGCGCTCCCCACTTAACCAGTACCCCTCTCATTACTGTTTTGAAAGCATCCCAAACCACTCCTTCCTTAACCTCCCCCTTCCCGTTCTCTTCAAAATACTTCGGTATTAGCTTTTCCACCTCTCTCACCACCCTCACATCTTCCAACAACCCTTCATTAAGCTTCCAATATTGTCCCCCCTTACACTCACCCCTCACCCTCACTTGTATCACCACAGGCGCGTGATCCAACCATGTAATCGGTTCTATTTCGCCTTCCTTTATCCTGCCTGCCAACTCCTTCCCTACCCAAATAGCGTCCAGTCTTGAGTATGTCCCATGTACAGCCGAGAAGAATGAAAACTGTCTCTTACCTGGGTTCATCCATCTCCATGCATCCACCAAATCATTCTCATCTACAAACCTATGGTACCTCTGTCTATCAGCCCTCCGCCCTTCCCTCTGTCCCGTAGTGTCCCTCCCCACCTCCCATGGCATGTTGAAATCCCCTCCACATATTAACACTCCTTCCCCCATTACCGCCACCTGCTGCCCCAACTCCTCCCAGAATTCTTTCTGGGACCCCGTGGGAGCATACACATTCACCACAGAATACCACTCCTTTCCAACTTTCACACGTACCAACAGATACCTCCCCCCCTTATCCCTCAACACCGTCTGCACTTCCACTTTGTAGTCCACTGTGATGAAAAGCGCCACCCCTCCTTTCTTTTTTTCCCTTAAGTTTGAAGCGAAGATGCATTCTCTATACCCCTTCGGGCGCACTAGCGCTTCATGCTTTTTAAGTAAATGTGTCTCCTGCAATAGTACAATCGCTGCCCTATGCCTTTCTAGTTCCTTATACAGTTGCTGTCTCTTCCATGGCGAATTCAACCCCTTCACATTTAGTGTGACAATTTTCAAAACTTCCTGCAACCCTCCACCCCTCCTCCCTCCAACCTCATTCCCTTCTACCCCCACCACCCCACCCCCCCTCCCCTTCCTCCCTCCCCTCTTCACTTCACCTTGACTCCCCCATTTCCCCCCCTTCCTATACCTCCAACCTGGAGATCTGACTTCCATTACAGTGACCTCAGATCGGACCCTCGCCTGCCTCCCCCTCTCTCCTCCCGTCTATCCCCTCCACAACTTCCCCCCCACTAACACCTTCTCTCCCCCCCTCCTCCCCAGCTCTTCAGTCCTCTCTCCCCTTTTGCTATATTATTCAGTACTATCTCCCTAATCTTCCCCCACAATATTAGTTATCCAGCACAAGTCCATGCATTATCAGCCACTTCCTCCTGCTGCTCCATCACGCTCTCGCTCACGCTGCCGCTCCTTGGCCAGTCTCGCCAACCTCCGACCGCCTTCTGCTGCTCTGTGCCATTTCAGGCTCTCCGCCATGTTTCCACTGGCCGTAGCATCTCTTGAGTCAACCAAGTTGGCGGCTCTCTCCGGTAGGTCCTCTGCCCCCAGCTCTCTCAGTGCCTTCCACGCTTTTGCACTTGTCATCGCTCTCATTGACTAATCAAAATGTAAAATTGAAATCTCAATGTACCGTACAATACATTATGATTCTGTAAAGTAAACCGCTGCTGATCGTAGGAAGCAGCGGTATACAAGTGTTTACTAAATAAATAAATAAATAAAATGGTCCTGCATACCCTGGACTGTAGAAGGGCGTTGACCTTCTACCTTGACCGTACGCGGGAGCACCGAAAGGCTGTTCAGCTCTTCGTGTCTTATGACCCCAACAAGTAGGTCGGAAGTACCACCTCCTGGGTTGATGTGAAAAGGGGAAACCACTATGGGAAGAAATTTAGGGTGAGTCCGTAGGACTACCCGGTTCTTGTAGAACCTAGTGTAAGGAGGATCAGACACCAGGGCCTGCAGCTCACTAACGCGTCTAGCCGAAGTGAGGGCTACCAAGAACAAGGTTTTCCACGAAAGAAAACGGAGCGGATAGGTAGCCATAGGCTCAAAAGGCGGACAGGTGATCCGCTGCAACACCACATTAAGATCCCAGTCCGGGGTTGGTGGGCGCAAAGGTGGCTTAAGGAGGAGGCGGCCTCTGAGAAACCGAGCCACCAGAGGGTGGCTGGAAAGAGGTCTACCATCCACTGGCAGGTGATGCGCAGAAAGAGCACTGAGGTGGACTTTTACCGAGTTGGACTTAAGTCCAAGGTTGGAGAGAGAGAGCAAGTACTGCAAGACCACTGATGCTGAACAGGAGAAAGGATTTTGAGACTGCTGAGTACACCAGACGGAGAACCGACGCCACTTGAGAGCGTAGGACTTCCGGGTGGAGGGCCGCCTGGAGGCCAAGACGACCTCCTCCACATCCGGAGGTAGCTGCAGAGGAGCAAGGACTACCCTTTCAGCAGCCAGGCCATCAGATGAAGGGACCGGAGATTGGGGTGTAGGAGAGTCCCCTGATCCTGCGACAGGAGGTCGGGCTGAAATCCCAGTGGAAGAGGAGTGTCTACCGCTAGCTGCATCAGAAGCGGGAACCAAGGTTGTCTCGGCCACCGGGGAGCCACGAGGATCAGCGATGCTTTGTCTCGGAGAACCTTGAAGAGCGTCCGAGACACCAGTGGCATGGGAGGAAAGGCATACAAGAGGCCGGTGGACCATGGAATTAGAAAAGCATCCGCCGCTACCCGGAGAGGATGCGGCTGACGAGAGCAGAATCTGGGCAACTGCCGGTTTAGAGGACTGGCAAACAGATCCATGGTGGGGAGGCCCCACTTGAGGAAGATCCGCTGAACCACCAGCGGGTCCAACCTCCACTCGTGTGGCTGGAGGATCCTGCTGAGCTGGTTGGCCAGGTAATTTTCTTGACCTGGGAGATAGACAGCCTTGAGGATGATGCCGTGGTGGACAGCCCAAGAGCATAGTTTTTGTGCCTCCTGACAGAGAAGGAAGGAGCCTGTTCCACCTTGTTTGTTCACGTAGAACATTGCAACCTGATTGTCCGTCTGTATCATCACCGACTGGTGAGAAACCAGGTGAGAGAATGCTTTGAGCGCTAGGCGGATGGCTCTGAGCTCTAGGAAGTTTATCTGATGAGCAGACTCCCAAGGAGTCCAGAGGCCTTGAGTACAGGTCTCCTGGCAATGTGCACCCCAACCTAGGAGAGAAGCATCGGTCGTCAGGACGTGAGAATGCGTAGGGGGCTGAAAAGTCACTCCTAGGACTAGGTTGGGCAGATGAAGCCACCATTGTAGAGAAGAGACCAGCTGGTCGGAGATCAGCACGGAGTCCGCTAGGCTCCCTGTGGCCTGATGCCATTGATTGCGAAGGCACCACTGAGCAGGACACATGTTCAGTCGGGCATTGGGTGTCACATGGACCGTGGAAGCCATATGGCCGAGCAGTCGCAGAAAATGTCTGGCTGGGACCAGCGCATTGCTGTGAAAGTGGCCAGCGAGGTCCATGAGCCGCCTGGCCCTGTCCAGAGGGAGGAAGGCCCGCGCCTGAAGTGTGTCCAACCGGGCGCCGATGAACTCGAGATTTTGAGAGGGGAGCAAAGTGGACTTTGCGAAGTTTATGACAAGCCCCAAGTGTTGGAGCAGGGCCACAGTGCGCTGAGTGGCGTGAGTGGCCTCTTGGGAAGACTGGGCTCTGATGAGCCAGTCGTCCAGGTATGGGAACACAAACAGACCTTGAAGTCTCAGATAAGCCGCCACCACAGCGAGGCACTTGGTGAACACCCTGGGTGCGGAGGATAGGCCAAAGGGTAGCACCCTGTACTGGTAATGATTTCCTCCTACAACAAATCTGAGATATTGCCTGTGGTCCGGATGAATGAGGATATGAGTATATGCATCTTTCAGATCCAAGGAGCATAGCCAGTCTCCCTGCTGGAGGTAGGGCAGCAGAATTCCAAGGGTAAGCATCTTGAACTTCTCCTTTGCAAGGAACTTGTTGAGGTTTCGCAAGTCCAGGATGGGCCTGAGGCCTCCTGTTCTTTTTGGAATCAGGAAGTACCTGGAGTAAAACCCCTGGCCCTTCAGGTGGTGGGGCACTGGTTCCACGGCTTGTTCCTGAACAAGACTTGCTAACTCCTGAAGTAGTAAGTCCCTGTGCAAAGGGAGTCTGGGAGCCTACCCCGGAAAGTAGGAGGGAGGTACCTGGTGAAAGTGAAGAAGATAGCCCTTTTGAACTATGTGAAGTACCCAGGTATCTGTGGTGATGGTGGACCACCTTTGGGCAAAGTGGACCAGCCGGCCTCCTGTGCTGAGAGAAACCAGCTGAGGGGGAGAGGCTATGCTGAGGAAGTCAAAAAACCCCACCCTGCTGAGCAGGGGCCGGTGGTGCAGGCTTGGGGGCTTGCTGCCTACGGGACCCATTACCCCGTCCCTTGGCCTGCTTTCCCTGTGGGGGAGCTGCTGAGGCCTGATACTGAGGGTAGTATTTATAGGCAGCACCTTTCCTCGGGTAAAAGGGCTTTTTCCCCAAGGCCTTCTTCTTTTGAGAAGGAGCAGAGGTCTTCCTCGAGAGACGAGTCCTGGTGAGAGTCTCCGTCTCGATTTGTGCAGCCTTCTCATCCATGGGCTTGCCAAAGAGGTTATCACCTCGGCAGGGGACATCAACCAACTTGTCCTGTACCCAGGGCTCGAGGTCGGACGTCTGAAGCCAAGCCTGGCGGCGTCCACCGATGCCGGCCGCAGCTACTCGAGCCGACGCCTCAAAACTATCGTAGGCTGCTCGAGAGATAAACTTGGAGCCCTCCCGAATACCAGTAGACAAGGATTGGAACCTCTGCAAAGGTTCGTCGGAGAGACCAGCAGAGAACCCGGCTATTTCCTTAGCCAGGTCTCGGAGATACATGCCCATGTAGAGCTGGTAGGTCTGGACTCGACAAGCAAGCATAGAGCCCTGGAAGCACTTCCTACCGAGGGCATCCAGGCTTCGGGCTTCCCTACCAAGGGGCACCGAGGAGTGCATTTTTTGACTCTTTAATCTATGCATGGCCAATTCCACCACCATGGAATGGTGCGGTAGTTGTGCCTTCTGGAAGCCGGGGCTCTTGCGGACTCGATAAATGGAATCGACCCGCTTGCTTAACACCGGCGACGACGCCGGGCTCTCCCACATGCGGAAGAGAAGTCGTTCCAGCATCGGAGGAACCGGTACAATAAAGGCCTCCTTCGGGGGAGAGTCATATTGGAGGGCATCGAGTTCTTCGACTCGAGGCTCCTCCTCGGGATCCGCAGGGAAGGCCAAGGCCTTGGCCATATCCCTCACGAAGTCCGAGAACCGGGTATCCTCCGGGGGGGACCGTCTCCGAGGTTCGGACTCGGGGGAGTCCGAAGGGACACACCGAGTCCGAAAGGAACCAGGTGACTCTTCGTCCTCAGATTCCCAGGCCGACTCTCGGAGGAGGAGTCGATCGGCTCCGGTCGGGCGGGCACCGATGCTATCCGCTCCGACGCCGAGGGAGTCGGCGTCGACGACCTCGGTCCCGAATGGGAGGCCGAAGGAGACCTCGACCGAGGATCGACTCGAGCCCTCATGGACTCGAGGATCGGTTCGGTCTCCGGGGTCGATTTGGAGGTCGACGTCCCGGCGGTCAGGGCAGAAGCACCGGCGAGGCCAGCGATCAATACCCGCTGCTGGTCCAAGAAGGCAGTCAGACTGCTCTCCAAGGCCGTCAACCTGAGTCCGAGCTCAGGAGACCCAGCAGCCCCCGACTCGGGGCCCGACGTCGGGTCCTTCGGAGGCGAGTCAACGAGGACAACAGTACTCACGTGAGCGGGCAAGTCCACCTCGAGTCGAGGATGTTTTGACGGCCTCTCCGTCTCCGAGGACCCGGGACGGGAATCGGGGCTATGCGACCTGGCCCTCGAAGAACCAGGAGCGTCCACCGATCCCGCCCTCGCGGGTTTCTTCTTCCGATGATGTTCCCGGGTAGGAGACCCCCTTTCAGAGGAACTTCGACGATGCTCAGGACCAGAGTCCCGAGACGTCGAAGCCTCCGACGAGGTCCGAGCCCGGCCGGAGTCAGAGAAGATACGCTCCCGCTGGTGCTGCCGACTCCTCAAAGCTTTTGAGGACATTTTGCCGCAAGGCACACAGATCAGAGAGTCATGATCTGGGCCGAGGCAGCGGAGGCAGAAGTCATGAGTGTCTGTAAGAGACATGAGTTTCTTACAGAGATCACACTTTTTAAAGCCGCTGGCAGCCATCGGGGGAAAAAAGGCCCCTGCGAGGTCGAATGACCGGGCTGCCAGGGAAAAAGGAAAAAGGCACGAAATCTGTCACGAAGGACAAAAAAACGAAAAATAAGGAACGGACTCGCAACCGACGTCGCGAGTCCGGGCGCCGAAGAAAAAAGAGGAAATAGAGAAAAAAATCTACTTTTCTGTGGGGATTCACAGGCAACGTCTGTAGGGCTCCGCGGAAAAAAGAAGACTGAGCAAGATGGCACCCTTGGGCGGGAAGAGGACCGCGCATGCGCGCTGCAATTCCCAAAGGCTTTCTTTGAAAGCTGGGGAAAATTGCTCCGCGAGGGCTCCGTCGGCGCCGACGTCACCCATATGTGAGGACTGACTTCCTGCTTGGTCCTGGAGAAACCTCACTACTTTAACTTTGGTGGTGTGTAAATTATTGGAAACGCTGCTGAAAGAGAAACTAACTGGCCTGTAGTTTTCAACCACATCCTTACTTCCGCTTTTGTGTAAAGGCACCATATGAGCCTCTCTCCAGTCCTTTTGCATCACTCCTGACTGCAACGAGGCATTGAAAAGGTTAGTCAATGGAGCTACTAGAACGTCCCCAAGTTCCCTCAGTATTCTAGGGTGTATCCCATCCGGTCCCATCGCTTTGTCTACTTTAGGTTGAGCTAGTTTCTCACGAACACAGTCTTCTGAAAATTGTTCAAGATGTCCCTCTCTTCTGTTCTCGATTGAGGGTGTTTTCTGAGGTCCTGCTCCTGGTTCTTCATCTGTGAACACAGAACAGAAATACGCTCCGCGGGATACTTGGCAGTATCATTTGTTCCGACATGGATTATCAACATTGGGTAATAGTCAGTGGGCTTGATGAGTCTTGGCAAACTCTCCGTAACATCTTGGATTTTGGCACCAGGCAGACAGCATACCTCTCTGGACATCAAGTCTGGTCGGCAGATGGACGCCTCAGTACCCCTCAGAAGGTGGTCACCAACCACCACTACCCTTTGCTTCCTTGTGGTCGCTGATTCTGCAACTTTGGGGTACTTGAGCTCTGGTTCTTCCCTTTCCAGGGATGCTTTCACCTCCTCCACTTCCAGGGCTGCATAATGGTTCTTCAATTCAAGGGCTGGAGAAGTTGGATTGGTGATTCTGCAGGCCCTGGTGACTTGTGTCCAACCTTTGTCATTCTGTTGGCACACATCTTCTCCTCTAATGGAGAGCTTGGTTGCTGCAAGAAGCATCTCATCAATGTACTTCTCACTGTCTTGAATGCTCCTCAGCCTCGCCACCTCCTCTCTGAGTTCCTCCACTTGTTTCCTCAGAGCTTCAGCATGCAGGCACCCTGCACATGGAACCGGTCCTTCAAATGGCATTGGGACCTCTGTCTGGACAGAGGCAGAAGCTGTAACGGGGGCAACAGCTTTAGCGATACAATTTTTTTCTCAGCCATTGTTCTGTTTGTGGAGCTTAGGTATCTGTTAAAGCAAAAGAGAGAGATCTACCAAAGTACCAGCTGGTTTCCCAGCTGTCCTTTCAGAGAAAAAGCAGTTAAATCCCTTTAATTATATTCAAAATGTGCTGTTCCAAATCTCTGTGCTTTGTTAGATGGGGAGGTGCCCTATAAAGTAAGACTGCTCACTAGGGGTGGGTGGGAGTTTGGGTGGGTAGGGAGGAAACGAACTCCTGATTAGGTGTCATCAGTTCCCTAAAGTTGAGAAGGTTACTAGAGTTTAAAAACCTACTCTACTAAAAGGAAATATTTCTACTGAAGCATCAAAAAGAAAGTAACTTTGCTTTAAAAATATACAAAAACCCTTTTAAGAGCTCCCAGTCAGAGAGCTAGCAATTTAATAAAAATAAACCCTCAAATCCTTACCATTGTTTGACCTGTTAGGAATGCCTCAACAGGGCAGGGCTCTGGAGCCTGTTATGCAGGCCTCAGCTGCTCTCAGGTAATCAGGCCCACTATCTCCCGATTAGGTGTTAGCAGTTCCCTAAAGCTGAGAAGGTTACTAGAGTTTAAAAACCTACTCTACTAAAGGAAATATTTCTACTGAAGCACCAAAAAGAAAAAGTAACTTTGCTTGAGACAATATGGTATGGGAAAAGGCGGTCCAGGGGATTGATATCAGTGTTGTATAAGGCAGTGAGGGGGGGACAAAGACGAGAAAGTGGGATATATGCGGGCGTGGGAAAAAGAGATGGGGATGCAATTGGGACCTTGACAGTGGAGGGCTATTATGGGACAGTTAAGGCAAATGCCTATATCAATAGATATTAGAGAAAATTAGCATAAAGTTATCATGAGATGGTATTATACGCCAGTGTGGTTGAATAAGATGTATCCGACAGTGTCAAAGGGTTGCTGGAGGAATTGTGGGGAGGAGGGGACCATGTTTCATGTGTGGTGGACATGCCCACAGATTCAACTCTTTTGGAAAGAAAGCCAGAGGTGGATAAAGCGGGTGGTGGGGGTGGAAATAATTTTTCTCTTTGGGTGGTGGAGGGATGGAGGACCTAAGGAGGGTAGAAAGCAAAATTTTGACCTCTCTCAGTGCGGCACTTTGTGAGGTAGCCTATCGGTGGAAACAGGAGAGGCCGCCTCGGGTGGAGCATTGTGAAGATAGGCTCCGTCACATTTATCTAATGGAAAAATTGACAACAGTATGTAGACAGAAGGGATCTAAGTTTGAAAGTGAATGGCAGAATTGTTGGTGTATTTGCAGGGAAGAGGGGGGAAGGGGAAGGAGGGGGAGTGAGAGAAGGGTAATAGGGAGAGAGAGGTAGGGAGGGGAAAGCACAGTTACTTACCTGTAACAGGTGATCTCTGGGAACAGCAGGAATAAGTCTTCACATATGGGTACGTCGGTACAGACGGAGCCTGCGCGGGAACGCTCCCCAGCTTCCCAAAAAGGAAAGCTTTTGGGGCATCCCACTGCGCCTGCGCGCTGCCTTCCCGCCTTTCCTGACCAGCTCTCCTCAGTTCGAGTTTAAAGCTGAGACAATAGAGAGAGAGAGGAAAGGAAAGACAGAAAAAGAGAGGTACAACTCCTAGGGGAGGTGGGAGGGTTGTGAAGACTTATTCCTGCTGTTCCCAGAGATCACCTGTTACAGGTAAGTAACTGTGCTATCTCCAGGAACAAGCAGGAATGAGTCTTCACATATGGGGACTCCCTAGCTAAGATGCCTGGGAGATCCCCAAGGATATGAGACCCTGGGAAGGGGTCTACTTCCTCCTATGGATCTCAGGCATCCATCCAGGGAAGGAGGGTAGGAGTTGCTTAAGAATGGAACAGGTGTTTGAGAACAGCCTGACCAAACAAGGCATCCCGGCGGGAGTCCCTGTCCAAGCAGTAATGGGCTGTGAAGGTATGAACCGAGGCCCAGGTGGCTGCTCGACAGATCTGGTCGATGGACACAGAATTTAAATGAGCCATAGAAGTGGCCATGGCCCTCACATTATGAGCTGTGACATGGCTCTCCAGAGAAAGGTTCTTACTCTGATAGGCGAAAGAAATACACTGAGCAATCCAATTGGACAGTGTTCTCTTAGAGACTGGAAGTCCCAAATGAGAAGGATCAAAAGCAACAAAAAGCTGGGAAGACTTTCTATGTTGCTGTGTCCTTTGTAAGTAAAAAGCAAGAGTCTTTTACAATCCAGAGTATGAAGACTCTTCTCTGCATTGGATGCATGAGGAGCTGGAAAAAAGATAGGTAAATATACCTCCTGATTAAAAGGTGAGACCACTTTAGGCATAAAGTGTGGATTTGTCCTAAGGACCACCTTGTCATGATGGAACCTTGTATAAGGTGGATTAGCCACTAAGGCCTGCAGTTCACTGATGCGGCGAGCTGAAATGACTGCAATGAGGAAAATAACATTACAGGAAAGGAACTTCAAGGAGGTAGTGGCTAAGGGTTCAAAAGGTGGCTTCATAAGCTGACCAAGAACCAAATTTAAGTCCCATGCCACCGGAGGAGGCCTAATGGGAGGTTTAGTTAAAGTTAGGCCTCTCATGAATCTTGCAATGAGGGGATGAGAGGAAATAGGTTGTCCATGGATGGGCTTAAGGGATGCTGCAATAGCACTCAAATGGACTCTTACTGAATTTGTCTTAAGTCCTGCATCAGAAAGATGCAGGAGATAGTCTAACAGAGAATTTAAAGGTAGTGCTAGAGGGTCAAGACCCTTTTCAGCACAACAAATGGAAAATCTTTTCCATTTAAAAGCATAGGAACGCCTGGTGGAAGGTTTTCTGGAAGCATGGAGAATATCTTTCACTTGCTGAGACAGATTCAAGCCGTGAAGGTCTAGGCCTTCAGTAACCAAGCTCTGAGGTGAAGGGACTTGGGGTTTGGGTGCCACAAAGTCCCTTCCTCCTGGGACAGAAGGTCTGGAAGAGCTCCCAAATCCAGGGAGGGGGCTTGGGAGAGATGCAGAAGTAGAGGATACCACACTTGGCATGGCCAGCATGGAGCTATGAGGATCATAGATCCTTGATCCCTCTGGAGTTTGAACAGAGTCTTGGGATCAAGGGAATGGGTGGAAAAGCATACAGGAAGCCCTGACCCCAATGAAGGAGGAAGGAATCCTTGGCCTGAACTCCCTGACACAGAATTCTGGAACAGAACCGGGGAAGTTTAGCATTCCACGGACTTGCAAAGAGGTCTATGTCCGGGGTTCCCCATTCTTGGAAGATTCTGACTACCTGATCCATGTGCAGGGACCATTCGTGTGGAAGCAGAACTCGACTGAGTCTGTCTGCCCAAGAGTTTTGGACTCCTGGGAGGTATACTGCCAGGAGATGGATTTGATGCTCTCTGGCGAAGGCCCACAATCTTAGAGCTTCGTTGCAAAGCGACAGAGAGACAGTTCCTCCTTGCTTGTTTATGTAAAACATGGCTACTTGATTGTCCGTATGAATGAGGACTGTCTTGTAGCTGAGGAGGATATGAAAGACCTTGAGAGCTAGAAAAACTGCTCGAAGCTCCAAGTGGTTGATATGAAGGGAGGTCTCCTGTGGGGACCAAGTGCCTTGAGTGGAGAGGTCCTGTAGATGGGCTCCCCAACCTGTTTGGGAGGCATCTGTTGTGAGGGTTGCTTGGGGTAACAACTGTTGGAAGGGGGACCCCAGCAACAAATTTTGAGTGGACATCCACCATTGGAGAGACTAAAAGAGACCTTTGGTGGTTGCTATTTGGTCTGAGAAAGCTCCTGAAGCCTGAGTCCACTGGGTGGACAAAGTCCATTGAGCTGCTCTCATGTGTAGGTGAGCATAGGGAACCACATGCACTGTGGAAGCCATGTGGCCTAGCAGTTGTAGCATCTCCCGGGCAGTTAAGTGGCTTTTTGACTGAATCTGGGAGGCTAGCTGCACTAGATGATGGCAAAGGGCCTGAGGAAGGTAAGCCCTTGCAGTAGTGGTATCCAACCAGGCCCCTATGAATTCTAGGGACTGAGTAGGGGTAAGCTGAGACTTTGGGACGTTTACCACAAGTCCCAGGTACTGCAGAATGCGCCTTGTGCGGTCCAGAGAAGTCTGGGCCTCTGACTGAGATGGGGCTCAGATGAGCCAGTCGTCCAGGTATGTGAAGACAAATATTCCCAGAGTGCGTAGAAATGCAGCAACTACTGCCATGCATTTGGTGAACACTCTTGGGGCAGAGGCCAGACCAAAAGGAAGCACTCTGTATTGGTAATGTTTTCCTTGGAAAAGAAAACGTAGGAATCTTCTGTGAGATGGATGGATGAGGACATGTGTGTACGCATCCTTGAGATCTAGAGAACAAAGCCAATCCTGACTTTGAAGGTATGGAAGGAGAGTGCCCAGAGAAAGCATCTTGAACTTCTCCTTGCATAGAAATTTGTTCAATTCCCTGAGATCTAAGATGGGTCTGTATCCCCCTGTTTTCTTGGGAATGAGAAAATAGGGGGAGTAGAACCCTGACCCTCGTTGAAGAAGAGGGACTTCTTCTATTGACCCTTGGGCAAGAAGGGTAGTCACTTCCTGACCTAAAAGGTCGAGAAGAGATGTGGGGGAACTGAAAAGTCTCACCATGGTGTGGGGAGGAAGGTCTGAGAAATGAAGCTTGTAGCCCTCTCTTATGATGGAGAGGGGGTCCACTGCTCTGATGTGATTTGCTCCCATCTGGGAGCAAAATGAGCTAACCTTCCTGGAATGGTGAGAGGTTCTGGCTGTTTTAAAGCCAGAAAGGCTAAGTTCTCTAGCATCAAGTCAAAAACCCTGAGGAGGTTGGGACTGCTGAGTTGCAGCAGCCCCGTAGACTTAGGCCTGGCCTGCTTAGGTTGCTGACGCTTAGCGGTAAAGCGAACTGTAGAAGATTGTTGGCCAGAAGTGGAAGGAAACCTGCCCTTTTTGAAAAAAGACTTTTTAAAAGTCTTTTTCTTGGCAGGAATGGAGGTAGACTTTGAAAGTCTATCCAGAGCAGAATTCTCTGCATCCATTTGAGTGGCTTTTATTTGCCACTCTTTGCCAAATAGATTTTCATCTGTACAGGGCAGATTTCCTAAGCCATCTTGAACCCAGGGTTCTAGATCAGAAGCCTGGAGCCAAGCAATTCTGCGAGCAGCTATAGCAATGCCTGAGGCTCTACTGGCACCTTCAAAGGAGTCAAAGGCTGCCCTGTTAGAAAACTTGGAGATGTCTTGAGTATGCTTAAGCCACATGCGGAATTCTTCCCTTTTATCCTCTGGAATAAAAGGGAGGAAAGTGTGCAGCTTTTCTGCCACTTCTTTTAGAAACATACCCATGTAGAGGCTATATGAGTTGATTCTGGCAATAAGCATACCGGCCTGGAAGATTTTCCTACCAAAAGCATCCAAGGTTCTGCATTCTCTTCCTGGAGGAGCAGAAGAGTGTCTCTTTGTACTCTTTATCCTCTTCATAGCTGACTGCACCACAATGGAATGGTGAGGAAGCTGAGTCTTTTGAAATCCAGGACAGGGAGGGACACGGTACATAGTGTCCAACCTGCGAGAATGAGGAGAGAGAGTGAGAGGAGTCTCCCATAAATCAATCGTGTGTTCATAAAGAATCTCATGAATTGGTAAGGTGACTGCCTCTCTAGGAGCCTTAGGGTATCCTAAAATATCCAATTTTTTTGCTCTAGGCTCTGATTCAGAGGTTACTGAAATATAAAGTCCTTTAGCTACTTCTCTTATGAAGTCTTGAAAGGACAAGTCCTCTGGAGGAGACATTCTTCTTTTTGGAGAAGAAGGCTCTTCAGGAAGGGCTATGGATACTTCAGGAGATTCATCTGATGAATCAGAATCACCAGAGGAATCGAAGTACCGCCTATCAGGGGCTCTTCCAGCGCTCGGTACGCGTATCGAGCGGTATCGACATCGGGCGTCCTCGGAACCGGATCGGTACCGAGAAATAGCCCTGGACAAGGAACCGCTGCAGCTGGTATCCTGGTCGATGTCGATGCAGTCGGTACCGGTATCGGCGCTGGTGCCGGTACCGGAGCCGATACCGACAACGGAGCCTGTTGCGGCACCGTCGGCGTCGCAGCTTGAATGAAGGCTGAAATAGCCCGCTGCATGGACAGAACATTCTGATCCATCGACGCCATGAATGCCTGGAGTTCAGTACCGGGAGATTGTGCCAGTACCCCAGAACATTCTAACAGGTGATCGGTCGAGGCCGTGCCATCGATGTCAACCTGTAACCCCATAGGAGGAGCTTTGGAAGCCGGAGCTTCCCGCCGGGGTTGTTTGGCTGGTGCAGGATCCTCGAGGGCAAGCCCGGAGGCATCTCAATGCTTAGAGGGAGATCTACCCTTCGAGGACCTGCTAGACTTATGTTTGGTTACCTGAGATCCATCAGAAGAAGAAGACCGGGAAGAGGTCGATGCTACCGACGCTGCATCAGCGGGAAACAGCACATGGAGCTTAGCTGCTCGGTTCTGTAAACCCCATTTAGACAATAGAGAGCAGGACGGACAATCCGGAATGGAGTGTTCAGGACCCATACATTTAAGGCACCATTCATGGGTATCTGTAACAGAAATAGTACCGCTACACTTAGTGCATTTCTTGAACCCGGAGGCTGGTTTTTCCATGAGGGAAATTTTCTCTTGGGCCCTGAGGCCTAGAAGAAAATTACACTAAGTGGGGAAAAGTATAGATATATTTTTTTTTTTTTTCAAAAGAAGAAAGAAAAGATCGGCGGTACCGGTCCGGAGTCGGGGAAGGCAGACACGCGACCAAAGAAATAAAATAAAATAAAGAACTTCTTCAGCGGTGACAGGGCTCGACCTGCTGGCTCCGCGGCAAAGAAGAACTGAGGAGAGCTGGTCAGGAAAGACGGGAAGGTAGCGCGCAGGCGCAGTGGGATGCCCCGAAAGCTTTCCTTTTTGGGAAGCTGGGGAGCGTTCCCACGCAGGCTCCGTCGGTACCGACGTACCCATATGTGAAGACTCATTCCTGCTTGTTCCTGGAGATTAGGTGTTAATAAGGTATAAGATAGGAGGTAAGGGTGAAATGGAAGATGGTAGCTATGAGAGAGTGGCTGGCAGGGAGGATTTAGCATGGGGTGGGGATTGGGGATGCAGGTGGGAGAGGGGCGGAGGAGGGGTAATGGAAAGATCTATCAGCTTGTGTTGGAAGGATATTTAAAAGTAGTTTTTGTATTGAAAATTTATGGAATGGTTGTATTTTATTGCTGAGTTGATTAATAAAAAGATTAAAATTAAAAAAAAAATACAGTGACCTCGCTAAAGCAAACAGAGAAGGGGCAGATTTAAGTAGACACAAAATAGGCAAGAAGTACGGTAGCATTCCAGAAATTAACACAAACTGATAAAGGAAATGGAGAGACCAGCAATAAACTGGTTGTGAACATTTTCACTAAACCAACACAGGAATAACCTGTGGATCAGACCTTGACAACATTTTCTTGGAATCTAGGAGCCAGACACCAAAACCTAGGTCACAGTGCACACCTCTGTCCACCCAAAAATGTGTATCACGGTTATTTTAGGTTTTAGGGTTTGATTTACTAAAACTGTTTTCCCATTTTCTATGGGGAAAAAGCCAATAAAAATCAGGCCTCCCCTCCTCCTCCCCCTGATCCTTAAAGCTGCACCTGCCTGTGTGTGTTAGATTGCTGGGGTGCCTTACCTGTGCATGTGCAGTGTAGTGCTTCCCTCTCCACCTGCTTGAACTCTTCCCTCTCCCCAGCACTCCAACCTCTCCTGCTGTCCCTCTCCCACCCGTTTCCCTTCACAAACTCTCTCTCCCCTTCTCCCACCTGCCCTCTATTCTCTCCTCCATCATCATTCTTCTTTAAATGAAACCTGCTTCCTCTTAAAAACTTCAGCCCCTGCATGCTAACATTTTTTTTGCAGGCTCCAGAGCCGCTGCAGTACTTCTGCACTGTACACTGGGATCCCATCTCCCGCGGGGGCAGATTCCAACAATCTCAGCCACGATCTTGCAGTATGTCTGCCCACAGTGGCATGCACTGAACAAAGGGAAGGAGGTAAAAGCAAGGATGCCATCCTTTAACTGTAAAAGGCCTTTATTAAACCCCATTTTGATAATCTTAAGGGTAACTTTATAAAAACACCTAGTGTAAGAGGACAAGTAGGCGCCTATTTAGGTGAAGTTTTCTAAAAGCCTATAAGCACCTGTGTCTCTTTATAAAATACTAGCCTGAGAAGCAGGGATCACAGCTTAAATGCAGATGCAGCAATTTACACAAGTGCAAAAATAGTTTTATAAAAATGACCCCACTTGTACTGAATAACCAAATGCTACAGATACTACAAACACAGTTAAGCAAGCTAAAAAAGCACATAAGTGTGCTTAAAAGTGGCTCTTACCAGGTACCTGGAGTACATATACAGAAAGTAAGCCTTCTGGCTTTTGCAGCCCCGCAGGAAATACGCAGCCCTGTCATATTCCTTCAGATCAAAGTAGGACTTTGCAAGTGTGTAGGAATCCAGATCATATGCATCATCCTGAAGGACACAATCAAGACAGAAATTAATCTTCTTTACCCATCCCAGAACTTTCAGCCTGGAAGTTCTTCCTTTCTCCTCCAGCTCAAACTGCAACCAGAGTTGGAATGTGGTGTGAAGAGCCCTCTTTTACAAAGACTTGGGGATTTTCCCCTGTTGTAAAAGGCCCACCCTCTCAGTGGTGTAAACTCCACCCAAGCAGTCCCCACATTGCTGGGGAAGGGGGGTCCCACACAGCAGCTGTAAGGCAGCACAACAAACTTACTTGATAAACTGACACACTATCTCTGCTCTTGAAGTTTGCCTCATGCCCGGTGGCTGTTCTCCACCAGGCCGAAGTCTTACAGTAACAGTAGCACCACAAGACCCCGGCCGAATGGGAGCAGCTGCAAGGCATAAGGAAAATTTCCAAGAACGGAGGCAGCGCAGCAAAGATCATTAAATAGTTTGCCGCTGCTGATGCAGCACAAGGGGGGGGGGGCGCATTGCTGCAACAATGGGGTCCCCTCACTGAAGCTTATGCCACTGCACCCTCTTACTATCACTCCGATCATTGCAGCAATGACCTCTTCCAGAACCCAATATCATGGGTTTTAACCCTGGCCTGCAGGTATCACACTTAATGACCACTGCAGCATTCACAGTTTAATGCAGAATTGATAAGACTCTATCCAGGAATCAAACCCAAAGGCCTGCAAGTTCATTTTCAAAGGAAAAACTACTGCAGAGTCTCCAAGTGAAAAAGTGGGTACATTTACCCTTCTAACTTTTTATTAAAGGCATTGAGGAAGACACTGCCTAGCACTCAACCTTGCGGTATTCTCACTGGTCACCTTCCCTTCCTTCGGATGAACTGGTTTGCCACAAGATGCAGAATTGTTGACAACTTCCCATTTGCTTTATATATTTTTCTTCCAGTTCTCAGACTGTTCCACATAAACTAGTAAGCAGTGTAGCCAGAGTCATAAAATACAAACTGCTATGCTTTATCATATCAATAGTCCACTGAGTCCAGAATTCTGTCCAGGTCACTTGGATCCACTCCCATAAATTTGTATTCTTTATAGTTTTGCTCTATCTTTGAGAAGTGATAATCAGAACCTTATTAAAGACTCCTGGGAAGATTAAAAAGCCATGGGATAAGAAGCAATGTCCTATTGTGGATTGGGAACTGGTTACATAGAAACATGGACGACAGAAAAAGATCACATGGCCTATCTAGTCTGTCCTTCCAGATCAACCACTACAACAGTCCCGTTTTTTTCCTTTAGAGATCCTCTGTGTTTGTCCCATGCTTCTTTGAATTCAGATACTGTCCTCATCTCTACCACCTCCACTGGGAGACTATTCCACGGATCCACCACTCTTTCCGTAAAGAAATTTTTCCGCATATCACTCCTGAATCTATCCCCTTTCACCCTCATCCCATGCCCCCTTGTAGCAGAGCTTGCTTTCAATCGAAAGAGGCTCTCCTCCTGTGTATTTATGCAACAAAGGTATTTAAACATCTCAGTCATATCATCTCTATCCTGCCTTTCCTCCAAGGTGTACATATTAAGATCCTCAAGTCTGTCCTCATATGCTTTATAATGAAGACTACTAACCATTTTAGTAGCCACCCTCTGTACTGACTCCAGCCTGTTTATATCATTTTGAAGGTGCGGTCTCCAGAACTGCACACAGTACTCCCTCTGTATAAGTCTTTGGTGCGACCTCATTTGCACTATCACCTCCTTTCTTCTGCTGGCCATTCCTCTCCCTATGCAACCAAGCATCCTTCTAGCTTTTGCCATCGCCTTTTCTACCTCTTTAGCTACTTTAAGATCAGTCACAATTATGCCTAGGTCCCGCTCTTCTTTAGTGGACAAAAGTACTTCACCCGCTATACTACTGTATATTGCTCCCTCAGATTGCTGCAGCCCAAATGCATGACCTGTAATTTCTTTTTTATTTTTAAATGTTCTTTATTGAGACAGTAACAAGTACAAAAATGTATTCAAATTACAAGGCACCCTGGTGTAACAAACAAAAATGAAACATATATCTCTGACTTTTATAAATCGGTTAACTATACCATGCGTAATACAATTTTCATCCAGGTTCCACACGTCTCCTTGTCTCATCATTTTCGTTTTAACCCCCCTTCCCCTCCATTCCACACAGATAAGTTGCAACGTGTCCCAACACCCTCATTACATATTTATACATTGATGTTCCGTTATCCCAGTTTGTACATATACTCCCTACTACCAGGCTATGTGACCCCAGGCCTCCGCTCATCCCCGTGTCCCTCCCAGAGTCTTCACCCCTCCATTCTATATTATAGTATATTATTTTACTCTAAGTTCTTTTACCCTTTAATTTTATTCTACCCCCTGCCCCTCCTCCCCCTCCCTCCCCCCCACTCCACCGCCCCCCTACCCCCTTGCACAGCCTTCCCCACACCTCCTCAAATCTATCACCCCTTCCCCTCCTGATAGCCGTCAATTTTTCCATAAATGTCATGTTCTTAAGCCTCCTCACATATTGCTCCACCGAGGGCATCTCCCGCTGCTTCCACGCCGCTGCCACCTCACATCTGGCCGCACTCAGACATGCCCCCACCACTCTTCCCCCTTGCTGCTCCCGTCCCTCCCCCCACCAGGACAGCAAGGCAACTTGCGGGGATAAGTCCATCTCCACCCCAACTTTGCTTGAATCCAATCCCAAATCTGTCTCCAGTACCCCTGCACCTTAATGCACCCCCACCAAATATGCCAGAAGGATCCCACCTCCCCACACTCCCTCCAGCAAAGAGGAGAAGCCCCAGAATAAAACTTATGCAAGCGCACCGGAGTATAATACCAGCGGTACAACAACTTATAACTGTTTTCTTTACTCTGACTAGAGCCCGACCCCCTCTTTATCCCATCCCATACTTTCCCCCACTCCGTAATGGACATGGTCGGCCCCATATCCCTTTCCCACTCCACCATATATCTAAATTTCTCCTCCTCCCGCCCATTCAATAGCTGATATAATTTCGTGATCAACCCCTTTATATTCCCCCCCCCCCCCCCCCGTACCACATCACCTCCAGTCCGGAGACTTCCCTCTCCATCCCCTTCCTCCCCAATAACTTCTGTAAAATAGACCCCGCCTGCATATATGCAAATCTATCTCCCTCTTCCAATCCATACTCCTCCCTCACCACCTCAAACCGCTTAAGTTCCCCCTCTTCGATTAATTGAAATCCACACCTCAGCCCCTTCCCACTCCACACATCAAATCGGCCACCCTCCCATCCCAGCTTAAATGCCCGCCACCCCCTCCACAGAGTCATAACTGAGAACCCAGACCCCCTCCTCTTAACCTCTGGTCCCCTAACCTTATCCCAAATCCTCGCAACTTGCCCCATCATCAGAGAACACCCCCCTAGCTCCCTCCTCTCCCCCTTAGGAGCCCATATCCATGCATCCAATCTCCCTCCCTGCACCCTCGCTCTTTCTAAAGTGACCCAGGGCAATAATTCCCCTCCTTCTCTCCAATCCATTATGTGTTTTAGCTGCGCAGCCCAATAATATACCTTCAGGTCTGGCACCCCTAACCCTCCCTCCCCCTTGCCTGCACACATAACCTGCCTAGAAACTCGAGGTGGCTTCCTCTTCCAGATATAGCTGAACACCCATCTCTGCAGGCCCCTCATTGCCCCCTCCGGAATCTTGACCGGCAAGGCATGAAACAAAAACAGCCTCGGCAGTATATTCATTTTAATCGCTGCTATCCTCTCTAACCAAGATGTCTCCAACCTCATCCACCCCTCTAAATCCCTCTGAATAGCCCCCATAAGTTTAGGATAATTCGCACTATACAAGTCTTCATACTTACTCGTCAAATGCACCCCCAAATACCTTAGAGATTTACGAACCCATCGTAAGGAGTATGCCTTCCTCAAACTCTCCTCCACATCCCTACTCAGATGCACCTTCATTACCTCTGTCTTATCAATGTTCATTTTAAAGCCCAACACCCCATAATCCTCCACCTCCCGCAAAACCTCTGGTAATGTGTGCTGGGGTCTACCCATATATAGCAGAATATCATCTGCATATAACAAAATCTTATGGGAACATCCCCCTCTTTCTAACCCCACTATCTGCTCATTCCTACGAATCCTTTCCGCTAACGGCTCAACCACCAGTGCGAATAACAGCGGGGACAGTGGACACCCCTGCCGCGTCCCTCGCTCCACCGCAAAGTCCCGTGAATATCGACCATTAACCTTTACACGGGCTCTTGGCCCACTATATAAGCCTTGCACCCACTTCAAAAAATTTGGTCCGCTCCCTATTTTGCCCAACACCCCCCACAGAAACCCCCAATGAACCCTGTCAAAGGCTTTCTCTGCATCGACAGACATTAGCACCAGATCTTCCCCTCCCCTCCTCGCTTCATCTATCACTCCTATCGCTCTCTTTATATTATCCGCCGCTTGCCGTCCCCGAATAAACCCCGTTTGATCCCCGTTTACAATCCCTGGCAACCAACCCACCACTCGATCCGCGAGAATTTTAGCCAAAATCTTTACATCTACATTCAGTAGAGATATTGGTTGATATGACCCACACCGTAGGGGATCCTTCCCTGGTTGCAATAAAGCAGAAATCCCTGCCGTTAACATATCTCACGAGAGCGCACCTCCCTGAACCAACATTCCATTAAACACCCATCCCAAAAGCCCCCCAATCTCCCCCAAAAACACCTTATAAAAACTCCCGGGCAACCCGTCTAATCCTGGCGCCTTCCCGCCCACTAACCCCTTCACCAACCTCCCTATTTCAGCCTCAGTGATACTCCCCTCTAACTCATCCCGCGCCTCTGCCGACAACCCCGCCATCGGAATCCCATCTAGATATTCGGAAATTGCCTCCCATTCCCCTCCCTCCCCACCCGAATACAACTTCTGATAAAAATCTCTAAAACAGTCCCGTATCTCCCCATCCCTTCTACACACCTGCGCATCCTCCCCCTTAATCTGAAAAATCATAGCAGCTCCTTTCTGCTGCTGTAATCTCCTGGCCAACACTCTGCCTGCCCTATCCCCGAACTCGTAGTGCATCTGCTTCACCATTTGCAAAGCAAACGCCACCTTCTCTAACTAACGCCTGTAACTCCTCCCGCACCTTTTCCACCTCCCTCTTATCCCCCTCTAACCCCGACTGTCTAAAGGCTTCCTCAACCTCCCTCAGCCTCCCCCGTAGTCCCTCTTCCTGCCTCTCTCTCTCTCCCGCTTCTTCCGAGCCCCCCACATAAGAAATCTACCCCAAATAACTGCCTTCAACCCCTCCCACACCATCATGTCGCTCACCTCCCCCTTATCATTGATTGCCAGATATTCCTTTACCACCCCCCTAATATCCTCTACCACCTCTCTACACTTCAACAAGCTTTCATTCAGTCTCCAGAACCCCCCCCCCCCCCCGCCTCGGGTTCTTAAGCACCACTTCCACTGCACCATGATCCGACCAGCCCACTGGAACAATATTCCCTCTCTCCACCTCCAACATCCACGCCTTATCCAGCAAAATCATATCAATCCTGCTCCAGCTGCAATGGGGCGAGGAAAAAAAGGTATACTCCCGCTTACCAGGGTTAAGCACCCTCCACGCATCCACCAGATTCCATTATTTCATCATCCCCCTTATCCCTTGTCTATTCTTACTCCCCCCATCCCCCCCCCCTAGGCTCCCGGTCCACTCTCGGGTCCATTACCACATTACAATCCCCTCCCACCACTAATTCCCCCCCCCTCAATCAGCTGCCTCACTTCTTTCCAGAAAGCCCCCTGGTTCCCATTAGGCCCATATACTGATACAATTACAATGTCCACCTTTCCCAACCTTCCCTTTATACCCACTACCCTCCCGTCCGCATCCCTAAAATTCCCCCATATTTGAATCCCACTCCCTGCTCGCACCAATATACCTACGCCCCCCTTCTTCGCCCCCCCTCTACTGCAAGAGTAAAATTGCTCTGCAAAGTGCCTATTCCTCATCCTCCCCACATCCCCCTTCCATAAATGGGTCTCTTGTAGTAACACCACGTCCCACCTATTCCGCTGTACCTCCCGAAATACTAAGCTACGTTTAGAAGGGGAATTCAACCCCTTCACATTTATCGACCCTATCCGCAACATCTCACTGAAACCCCCCCTTCCCCCACCAATATGATGTGCACCCACCCCCCTCCCCCCCACTCCCTCTCTCCCCTCCTCCCCCCACCCCTCGCCACCTCCCTCCATCCCTTCCGAGACCATCTAATCCTACCCCGTCACATATCCCCCTCTCTCCCCTGATTTACTTACACCAGTACAGCTTGCCTCAGTTCACCCCCTTGTTATCATCCCAGCCAACCCTTCACCTCCTCCCCCATTTTACAGCCCTAAAAGTCCAGTGTCCAAAAATCCGGAGGAGAAAACTCTATCGCTCAAAACTCCCCCTCAATGCATCCTTCCTTCCACAGCCCCTGTCAGTCCAATTAGGGGTCTTTCACCAAGATCTTATTCTCCTGCTCCTGGGACATCCGCTTAAGCCGCTTCCCTTTTTCTCCTACTCTCTGCCACTGCGATCTCGACCGCTGTTTACTGGTCCCCCCTTAGGAGGGCCCCGTCTCCCGCTCTCTTCTAATTGTGGTAAATTCTCACATCCCAGCTCCTCCAATGCCGACCAGGCTTCTTCCGCCGTTTTAACTTTCTTGGACACCCCATTTACCGAAAGCAGCATACCAAAGGGGAACATCCATCTGTATCAGAGATTTTTTTCCCTCATATAAGCGGTGACCTCTTTCAAATTCCTCCTCCTCCTCTCCAGCGTACCCCTTGACAAGTCATTGAACACCTCTACTTCATGTCCTTCCCGAGCAATCCTGCCAAACCTCCGTGCCGTCTGCACAATTTGTTCTTTAACAAGAAAACTGCTCAGGCAGGCAATAATGTCCCTGCCCTGCTTCTCTCTCCGCGGGCCCAGGCTCCTATGTGCCCTCTCCACTCCAACAGTGCCCATGCCAGCACCTTCTTCCTCTCCCAGTCGCAAGATGTGACCGCATAAGCATTGCACCACCTGCACACAGTCCTTGGCCCTCTCCGTCTCTGGCACTCCTCTTATCCGCAGATTATTGCGCCACGCTCTATCCTCTATCTCCTCCAGCTTTTCCTGTATCTCCTCCTGTTGCGCTTTAATTTTCTCCTGCTCTGCCGCCATACCTCGCATCTCCTCCTCATGCTGCTCCACGTGTCTTCCAGATCATCCACCTGCTGCCCTAGACAGCTCACCTCCTTCTGTATAGCCACCAGCGTCTCCTTCATATCATTCCTCATTGCCTTGATCGCAACCCATTTCCTCTTTAAACACCTTCAACCAGGCTTTCAGCGGCAGCACCTCCGGCCCTTCAATATTCAGATCCTCCTCCCTCCTCCGAGCTCCCCATCTCCGCACTCTCCTCGGGGTCTCCAGGATCCGCCCGCGCCAACCGCTCCCTTCTCACATACGCCGACTGGAAACTCGCCAGCTTTTTCTGCGCAGTCATCGCCGAGCTAGTGGCCCGCTGCCCTTCCACTGTAAAATCATGGGGATCACGTAGATTCGCACAAAGTCGGGAATCGGATAGGAGCTAGGCAACTAAGCCGCCATCAGCTCCGTGACGTCACCGGAAGTCCGACCTTTAATTTTTTAACATTAATCTCAGCTGCCAAATTCTAGACCATTCCAAGCTTAGCTAGATCCCTCATGTTATCTACACCTTCCTGGGTGTCTACTCTATTGCAGAGTTTGATATCTGCAAACAGGCAAACCTTACCAGACAGCCCTTCTGCTATATCACTAACAACGATGGTTAAAAGATAGAAAACAGAGTTGGGTTAAATGCCAATTTTCTAAATGGAGGAAGGTCAATAGTGGAGTATCTTAGGGATCTCTATTGGGACAGAGAGAATGGACAAAAACCAAACAACTTTCTGAACCCTTGTAAAGCAGACTCCATTGGCTCCTAACACAAGTGAAGAGGTCCTTAACATTAAAATCCATTTGGGGAACTATGAACTCCCCCTAAAATCAGAAGCCAGGAACCTTGGGCTACAGCTAGACTCATCACTTACATTGAGCCCACAAACTCAAGGCAAGCTTTAAAACCTCTTCAATCACCTGCAGCAACTATGAAATATCTCCATATATTAAAAGAAGTCTAATCAATGCTATAATAGTCACTGGCTAGACTACTGTAATGCCCTACATATAGGTCAGGACACGACGAGTTCACACCAGCTCCAATTAATTCAAAAGGCTGCAGCAGATCCGATAGAGGGTGGCAAAAAACATAACCATATTGCACAGAGCTGATCTAGCAGGAGCCACAGTACCTGGCATGGCTGCATATGGTAAAAAGAAAAAGCAAGAACCGCCTGTCAAGTCTGCTAGGCAACCCTAGAAGGGCTGCAAAGCCTAACTGCCAAAGAAGCTTTTAATTTATATTAGTTTTTTTAAATTTAGAGCTGCTTTATTGCAAGCAGCAAAAAGCCAAATGCAAGCCAAACAAAAAACAAACAATAAAAAATAGCAGAAAAGAAATCACAGAAAGCAGGGACAAGGGAACCTGGGCCCACCTTACCAATCCCCCTCAAATCCTCCTGTCTGCTCTTCAGCCCATCAGTGCTGGAATCCATGAGAAATGGTACGGGACACAGGGCAGCTCGAAGTGACAGCAACATACCAAAGCTCTGAGCACAGGCTGGTCCTACTAGTCTCAGATTAACAAACTATGTTTTGGGCTAGGGACGCCTCATATCTCTGCACTGCTGCAATAGTCCACACTCCTTGCTACCTGCTGGAGGGAGATAAAGCATAGTTACTCACCCATAACAGGTGTTCTCTGGGGACAGCAGGAATCAGTCCTCACATATGGGTTATGTCGGCGACGATGGAGCTCGCGCGGAGCAAATCCCCAGTTTTCAAAGAAAGCTTTTGTGAGTTGCATGCGTGGTCCCCTTTCCGCCCAAAGGAGCCATCTTGCTCAGTCAAATGACATAGCTAAAGACGACAAAGAACAAAAAAACCCACTAAAAACAGGAGGACTGCAACTCCAAGGGGAGGAGGGAAGGTTGTGAGGACTGATTCCTGCTGTCCCCGGAGAACACCTGTCACAGGTGAGTTAACTACGCTTTCTCCGGGAACAAACAGGAAGTCAGTCCTCACATATGGGACTCTCCAGCCACAGGTTACCTATAGCCCAAAAAAGGCTCCTTCATCGAGAGCCGCAAGCAGCTGCAGTGGAAAAAACTCTCAACAGACAAGGAATTAGCACTCCGGTAGCCTGAACACAGAAGGGTCGGAGGGCAGGAGCTGCCTAGACCTCAAAAAGGTTACGGAGTACAGCCTGGCCAAAGGCACTGTCCCATCAGGACTCCCTATCCAGGCAGTAATGTACTGCGAAGGTATGAACCAAAGACCAGGTGGCGGCCCGGCAGCTGTCTGCCAGAGGAACGGAGCGCAGATGAGCCACGGAGGTTGCCATGGCCCTGACCTTGTGAGCCGTGACACGGCCCTCCAATGGAAGTTTCGCTTCCTCACAGGCCTAGGATATAGTCCGCCACCCACGTGGACAGCGTGCACTTGGTCACCACCTGCCCCAGTTTGCTGGTGTTGTAGGAAACAAAAAGCTGTGATGCTTTCCGGTGGTCTTGAGTACACTGAATGTAGAAAGATAAAGCTCTCCTACAGTCTAGGATATGGAGGACAGCCTCAGCACGACCAGCGTGCGTTCTGGGAAAGAAGGTAGGGAGGACCACCTCTCGATTGAGGTGGAAAGAGGACACCACCTTCGGAAGAAACTTGGGGTGTGTGCGAAGCACTACCCTATTCTTGTAGAAACTGGAATAAGGCCTCTCCGCCGTGAGGGCCTGGAGCTCGCTCACTCTTCGGGCGGAGGTGAGGGCGATGAGGAACACCACCTTCCATGAGAGACAGTGGAGATGGCACATAGCCATCGGTTTGAAAGGCAGCAGGGTGAGACGCCCCAGCACTATGTTGAGATCCCATTCAGTCGCCGGGGAGCAGACCGGGGGCTTAGACAGGAGTAGGCCCTTAAGGAACAGGGACACCGCTGGGTGAGTTGAGAGAGGCTTCCCATCCACCAGATGGTGGTTCGCCGCTAGGGCACTTAGATGCACCCTGATGGAGTAGGACTTGAGCCCCGTGTTGGAGAGGTGGAGAAGGTATTGCAACACCATAACCACAGGGCAGGAAAAGGGGTCAGCCCCCCATGCTGCACACCAAAGCACAAACCTGCACCACTTAAAGGCATAGGTCCGTCTGGTAGACGTTCTACATGCAGCCAGCAGAACATCCTTCATGTCCTTCGGAAGTAGAGCAGAGCTAGTTACACCCTCTCAGCAGCCACGCTGTTGGAGAAAGGGAGCTGGGGTTGGGGTGCAGGAGAGAGCTCCCCTCCTGGGAGAGGAGCTGCAGAGCAGTCCCCAGGGGGATGGGTGTCTCCACTGCTAGCTGGAGGAGTGGGAACCACAGTTGCCAAGGCCACTATGGGGCTATAAGAATGAATGAAGCTCTGTTGCGAAGAATCTTGAACAGGGTCTTGGTGATCAGAGGTGTTGGGGGAAACATATACAGAAGACCCACCGACCATAAAATTAGAAAGGCATCGGCAGCCACCCTGGCAGGGTGTGGTTGCCAGAAACAGAAGCTGCGCAACTGGTGGTTGTCCAGGCTGGCAAACAGGTCCATCACCGGTTCCCCCCAGATCTGGAAAAGCCTGCAGGCCACCTCGGGGTCCAGCTGCCACTCGTGTGGCTGGAGCAGCCTGAGTGTCGGCCAGCCAGTTGTCCCGGCCCAGCAGGTACACTGCCCTGAGGAGAATGGCCTGTCAGACTGCAAATTAGCACAAGTCCAGGGCCTCCTGGCAGAGGGCGCAAGAACCTGTGCCCCCTTGCTTGTTCACATAGAACATGGCGATCTGGTTGTCCGTCTGGACTAGAATGGACCTGTGGCTCAGGGATCGCTGGAACGCCTTTAGGGCGAGATGGATCGCATGCAATTCCAACAGGTTGATCTGTTGGGCACTCTCGTCTGGGGACCAAACGCCCTGGGTGCAGTACCCCTGGCAGTGGGCTCCCCATCCCAGCAGGGAGGCATCTGTGGTGGGGACCCTTGAGGGGCCTGAAAAGGCATCCCCGCTTGCAAGTGGCGGGGCGATAGCCACCAGGTCAGGGACTGTGCGAGGCACCTGGTCACTTTGACTCTGTCTTGAAGATGCCCCATGGCCTGGGACCACTGGTCCCTGAGGCACCACTGCGCAATTCGCATGTGGAGGTAGGCACCTGGTGTGACATGGACCATGGAGGCCATGTGCCCGAGGAGGCACAAAAGGTGTCTTGTTGGCACCGAGGGACAGCGCTGTATGTCTCTGGCCAGCACCATGAGCCTGCCTACCCTGGCTGCAGGTAGGCAGGCCTTGGTGTGAAGGGTATTGATCCTTGCCCCACTAAATTCCAGCTCTTGAGTCAGGCAAAGGCTGGACTTGGGTTTCGTTATCAACTATCCCAAGTGCTGAAGGATCTGGATAATGAGTGCCGTGGCCTGCTGCACCTCGGGGGGGGGCCATGGTGCCCCTGATGAGCCAGTCATCAAGATAGGGGAAGACAAAAATCCCCTGAAGCCTGAGAAAGACGGCAACCACCACTAGGCTCTTTGTGAATACCCTGGGGGCTGAGGCGAGGCTGAAGGGAAGCACCCTGTATTGAAAATGACCCCCCCCCCCACACACACACACACACTGCAAAGCATAGGTATCGCCTGTGGTTCGGGTGGATTAGGATGTGTGTATAAGCATCCTTTAGGTCTAAGGAGCATAGCCAGTCTCCCTGGCGGAGATAAGGCAGCAATATTCTAAGGGACAGCATCTTGAACTTCTCCCTCACCGAGAATATGTTGAGGTTGTGTAGGTCAAGGATGGGCCTTAGGCCCCCTGTCCTCTTTGGCATGAGGAAGTACCTGGAGTAGAACCGCTTGCCCTTGAGATGGTGGGGCACTGGTTTCACTGCTCGGTCCTCGAGAAGACCTGCCAACTCCTTCTAAAGGTGGTCCTGGTGAAGGGGAGACCGGAGGGGCTCTCTGGGGAAATAATGCGGAGGCACTTCGGCTAGGCAGAGGAGGTAACCATTCTTGATCACCTGTAATGCCCATGCATCGGTGGTGATAGCTCCCCACCTGTGGGTGTACAGGGTGAGCCGACCTCCTGTGGGCTGCCAAGCATCAGTTGGGAGAGGGGCCATACTACAGGAGTCAAAGGCTCCCCCCCAAGGCTGGGCCGGAGTCGAAGCCGGGGCTTGGGAGGCTTCTGCTTACGCGAGCCATGCCCTTGTCCCTTGGTCTGCTGCCCCTGCTGGGGAACTGGGGAGGCCTGATAAGGCTGGTAATTTCGGTAAGCAGTGGACTTCCTCGGGTAGAAGGGCTTTTTACCCGAGCCCTTCTTTCGGGAAGGGGCAGAGGTCCTCTTGGAGAGCCTAGTCCTCGTCATGAACTCTGTCTCCAGTTCGGCAGCTTTGTGGGTCATGGGTTTGCCTAAGAGGTTCTCCTCTCAGCACGAGACATCGACCAACTTGTCTTGTACCCATTGTTCGAGGTCTGACGACTGTAGCCAGGCTTGGCGGCATGCACCGATGCCCGCCACGGCTACCCTGGCCACTGACTCAAACCCATCGTAGGCTGCTAGAGACATGAATTTGGAGCATTCACCGATGGCTCTGGATAGGCCCTTGAAGTGCTGCAAAGGCTCCTCAGAGAGACCAGCCGAGAACCTGGCAATCTCTTTTGCCAGTTCCCTCGAGTAGTTTCCCATGTACAGCTGGTAGGCCTGGATCCCAGCAACTCAGCATTGCGCCCTGGTAACATTTCCTGCTGAGGGCATCCAATGTGCGGGCCTCCCTGCCGGGTGGCACCGAAGAGTACGTCTTCTGACTTTTTAATCGACGCATGGCCAATTCCACAACCATGGAATTATGTGGCAGCTGTGACTGTTGAAACCCAGGGCTCTGGCGGACCCGATACATCGGATCCAGCCACTTGCTGATCACCTGCATCGATGCCGGTGTTTCCCACATGTGGAGCATGAGGCGACCCAGTATAGGAGGGATGGGAACCGTGAGGGTTTCCCGAGGGGGGGCCTCGTATTGGAGGATCTCAAGTTCATCTGCTCAAGGATCCTCTTTGGACTCCGTTGGGAAAGCCAAGGCCTTGAACATGTCTCAAATGAAGTCCCGAAAAGCCATGTCCTCCAGAGGGGACCTTCTCTGAGGTTCCAATACTGGAGAATCGGACGGGACATCTTGGTGAAGGCGAGTGTCCGGTGACACCTTGTCTTCAGACTCCTAAGCGGAGGCCTCCGAGGAAGACAGGAGGCATTCCTCGGGCCCCAAGGGGTCCGGCGCCATCCGTGCCAGCACTTGCTGGCTTGCCAGCAACGACCTCTGTCCTGAGGAACTGGAGACCAAGCAGGACTGCAGCCAAGGATCTACTCGGGCCCGCAGGACTTGAGGATCGGCTCGGCCTCCGGGATAGACATCGAACACCCGGTGGTCTGGGTGGAGGAACCGGATGTGCCAGATACCAGCATCCGCTGCTACTTCAAGAAGGCAGTGATCCTGCGCTCCAAGGAAACCATCCTAGACATCAGTTCCTCAGCATCCGGCTCAGGCACCAATGCACTTGGGCCCGAAGCCGGTTTCCCCAGAGGGGAGTCCTCGACTAGGATAGGATGCACTTGCCAGGGCTGGTCCGCGGCCGGATCCTTCCGGGGAAGCTTGGCTGGGCACTCCTTCTCCGACGCCTCGAGCCAGCGCTCAGGGCTCTGCGACCGGCCCTGCGAGGGACCTGGCCATTCTCAGCCATCCAGAGACACAGCCGTCGAGGATTTTTTCCTTCTTTTCAGTTCCCTCGAGGGGGACCCCCTCTCTGAGGTCCCTCGATAACGCTCGGGTTCAGAGCGCTCCTCCTGAAGCGTGGAGGCCTCAGACGAGGTCCTGGCTTTCGGAGACACGGAGGAATCAGGGAAAATGTTTCCATGCTGCTGCTGGCAGCTTCTCAAGGCCTTCGAGGACATCATTTTGCAGAGGCCACAGACCGCCAGGTTGTGGACTGGGCTGAGGCACCAGAGGCAGCAGTCATGCGTATCAGTGAGAGATATAATTTTCCTGCACCTATCACACTTTTTGAACCCACTAGTAGCCATGGGGGGAAAAAGGACCCCAGCAAAGTCAAAGACCCTTTGGGCTGCCAGTGAGGGAAAAACAAGGGCGAAGATGCCCAAAAGGAAAAATCGAAGAAGAGGAAAAAAAAAAGGGGTCAACCCGATACCAGGGTACTGGGGGCGGGCGGGAAAGGGTACCGGTGCTAACCAGAAAAGAAAACAGCCATTAAGGCAAGAAGAAAAATTCAATTTTTTCCAGGACAGGGACAGACTACGTCTAATGGGCTCCGTGGAAAAATGGAGACTGAGCAAGATGGCTCCCTTTGGGCGGAAAGGGGACCATGCATGTGTGGTAGCAACTCCCAAAAGCATTCTTTGAAAGCTGGGGATTTGCTCCGTGTGGGCTCCATTGGTGTCACCCATATGAGAAGTGACTTCCTGCTTGTTCCTGGAGAATAATAGAAATGCTGCTGAAACAAAGGATGTGATGTTTCTAGAGTCCAATGGATTGCACGATCCGAGGCAACATGGGATTCTAGAGGTAGGTCTTGTCAGACACATTTGATTGATTTCTTTTGCCTGGGTGACCAGAAAGTTGGACAGAGGGAGACCCCTAGATGTGGTATACTTAGATTTCAGTAAAGTCTTTGACACCGTTCCACACAACCGACTTATAAACAAACTGAGAACTCTAGGGATGGACCCTAAAGTGAATGACTGGGTTAGAAATTGGTTGAGTGGGAGGCGACAAAGGGTACAGGTAAGTGGAGCTCAATCGGAGGAGAGGGATGTTACCAGTGGTGTGCCACAGAGATCTGTCCTTGGTCCGATATTTAACATTTTTGTTACTGATATTGCAGAAGGGCTATCAAGTAAGGTTTGCCTCTCTGCGGATGATATCAAAATCTGCAATAGACACCCAGGAAGGAGTAAATAACTATTTTCAGCCCCCTCCCGATGGAGGTGGGGGGAGGGGACAAATACAGTGACGGAATTCAAATGACATGGGACAGTGGATCCCTTTATAGCAACAGGATGAAATCAAAGCAAACAAATATCTTTTATATTTCAATAAATAGAGGGGAGCTGACCTGCATGGAGCGGCAGGTACAACCACTCTAGCCACCTTACTGGGCAGACTAGATGACCATACTGATCTTTATCTGACATCATACACTATGTTACTATGAGGACTACTACTACTACTGAACATTTGTATAGCACTACGAGACGTACGCAGCACTGCACAGATATGTAAAAGACTCTCCCCTACTCAGAGCTTACAATCTAGACAAGACAGACAACAAAGTAGCTGTAGACTTTTAAAAAGAGCGCCAGCTGGCGCATGACCAACCCCGCCGCAGCCGCCAGCCAAGCAGGAGCTCTCCCAGCCAGGATAGAGCAGCTTGGGCTGGTTCCAGCCGCCGCCTCCTGCCCCGGACCGAGCCGCCCAATCGGGGCCCGCTCCAACTTTTAAAAAGAGCGCCAGCCGGCGCACCAGCACCTGGCGTGCCCGCGCCGGAGGGCCTCGCCAGAGGGCCCTTTGGCGTGGCCCTTAGGCGGAGGCCCCAAACTCACAAGACAGATCAGGCACCGGAGCTGTGCAGAAAATAACGAGCGACATGTCAAGGACGCAACCACAGTAAGCAACCAGCCATATGTCTTGACAAACACTATGCGATAGTTTAAGCTGCCCTGCATGGCGCCCCCAGGATCCTGAACCACCTGGCCAATTTGACTAGAATACTGACTAATATACTTTAAACGTACTGAACCACACCAGTAATTGCTGACTAGTCCAGTATTTTATATTGCTTGCCTAGTCTAGTGTTGGATTCTGCTTGCCTGAAGCCTAGTATATTGCTTGCTAGTGTTGGTTTGACTGCCTGATATATCTAGTAACATATTGCCTAGGGTTATCTACTATGCCAAGCTAAGCTAGTTCTATCCACCTGACACACTGTCTGCGGTACTAGCTGATTCACCACCTGATGCTCTGAGCTGCACCAGTGGATACACTAACCATATTTACTGCCTAAATAGTCTACCTGATTACCTAAACACACCAGTATGCCCTTTCCCGCCTAGTCACAGGGGAGATTCGTTGCTACCACCTGGACAACAAAGGAAATACCCAAGATGGTGCCCTATCCCCGGGCCTTAACCAGCTGCTGTTTTCTCATAGGTATGCTACACAGTGCCCTCGCCCTAACATCCTCCCACAACCCCATACCAGTCCTTCGGGGCTCAGGGAGGAGGTGGTCTGGCACTCCCCACCATCAAGCAGCTGGGGCTAGGTGCTTGCCACATCCACACCTACTTTATATCTCCATTCAGCTGACCAAACCACCCCGCAAGAGAAGCACGCACCCCCCCCCCCCCCCCGCAACATAAAGTGTGCCCTCAAAAACGCACGCTCGATCCGTAAAAAATGGCCATCCATGGCTGACATGGTATTCAAACATGACCTGGACATCTTACTAGTCACTGAGACATGGCTGTCCACATCAGACACAGTCCTCCTTCACCAGCTTGTCCCTCCCAACTTCTCCATCCACACCTGCCACAGGGCCGATCATAGAAGTGGAGGAGCACTCGTCCTGTCAAAGATGGAACTACAATTCCAGCTGATCTCTGACAGCAGCACTACACATCTCGACTTCCTTACCATAGCCAATAAGCACAGCACCATCAACGTAGTCTACAGAGTGCCCCCCCTTCCTCAGAGGACTTAATAATCAACCTCGCCTGCAATCCCAAGAACCCTTGCACACCCAACTGGGTGCTGGGCGATTTCAACCTCTCTGCTCTCCAAGACACCCATGCCAAGGCCTTCCTCGAGGCACTCAATGAGCTAGGATACACACAGATAGTTAAAACCTCCACCCACGTAAAGGGGAACATGCTGGACATGATTTTCGCCCCGTGCTCAGTCCTAGACCCCAAGCATGACCTTGCCCTATCCATCACCCCATCACCCCAGTGCCATGGTCTGACCATTGCCTGATAACATTTCAGATGCCAATGCACCCCATCCACATCAGCTCCCAGACCTCAACCAAGCCTCCCACAACATCTTCCAGACACTTCCAGCCATTCAACAAGGAGGAAATCCTGAAGAGAGCCCATCCGCTCCGTAACCCGCTAGCACACAGTCTCGATGATATGATCTCCACATGGAACGCAAGCCTTGATGCCATCCATCAAGCACCCACAAACCAACCACTAGGAAGAAGGCGGAACTCTCCATGGTACTCACCCAAGCTGCGGGCGTCACTTCTCCACCTTAGAAAGCTTGAGAGACATGGCGTCGTTCACACACAACTGGGAACAAGGAAGAGTACACTGCTCACCTAAGGCGGCACCGTGAAGCAGTCACAGCGAGAATGAGACAATTCCATGCAGAGAGATACTACAGCGCTCTCTAAACAAACCGCATGAGCTGTTTAACATTGTCAAGTCCCTAACAAAGGATCCCCTCTCTCTACCCAACCAAGCCTGCCAGACCCACAGGAATATGCTGACTACCTGCAGGCCAAATTGAGCCAAACCGGCAGGACCACAAACCTTTCTCCCTCGCAAGGAGCACCCCACCGACCCATACCATCCACCTTCTTGCCTCCAGTCATGAAGGACGCTCGCGACATACTCACCATCTTCTCGGCCCCAACAGAGAAAGGAATTCAAGACATCACAGCAATAACCACCACCACAGCTCCAAACGACCCTTGCCCAGCATTTTGGGTAAAATCCCTGCATGTTTACCTTAACCCGTTCCTGGCCAAACTCAGAGTGATCATTCTCGACTGGGACCTTCCCTCGAAGCCTAAAGCAAACAGTGATCAGACCTCTTCTAAAAAACAAGCTGGACCCGGCAAAGGTGGACTCTTACAGGCCAATCTCAAGTATCCCTCTTCTAGCAAAAATTATTGAGAAGGTCGTCAAATGTCAACTTCACCACCACATCGAGACAAATGCACCCCTCGATCCATGTCAGCATGGTTTCAGGGAGCCGCAAGGCGTCGAGACCCTGTTAACCACTCTGTCCAGCTCCTTAACCATCAGCTTGGACAACATCAGGCAGGGGTTTGCACTGATCTTCCTAGACATCGCCGCAGCCTTCGACTCCGTAACCCATGAAATACTCCTGACGCGTCTTAAGGAGAAGGGTATCCCCGGTACAGCACTCACCTGGTGTGAGTCATATCTATCGGACAGATGGCAGCACATCCGAACCGGCTCCTCTACCTCCAAACCTTTCCCACAAGAGAAAGACGTGCCGCAGGGGTCATCACTCTCAGCCCTATTGTTCAATGTCTACATGCAACCCATCTGTGCTCTCATCCGCTCCTTCAATATTAACTGCCTGGTCTACGCCGACAACGTCCTACTTTACATGCCTATCTCTCACCACTGACAGCCTGCTTCGACGCCGTCACTGATTGGCTGTATATGTAGAGGCTCAAAATAAATTTCAACAAGACGGAGGTCCTCTATCACCAGGAACCCAGCATTCACCCCTCCCCCCCACCTTACTGAAGATACGAGATGCCGAGCTCTTCAGCATGCCCACGGTACGCTACCTAGGAGTCACGCTTGACCAACAGCTCGACATGAACGCCCAGATCAGCAACATGGTCAAAGAAGTCTACCACAAAATAAGGTAGCTCCGTCAACTCCGGCAGCTGCTCATGCCAGATGACTTCAGGACAATCTTTCAGGCCCTAGTAATCCCACATTTTGATTATGCTAACGCCATACTATACAGACTCCCGAAGAGCACGCTAAATCCACTGCAGCTTGCAATAAATGCAGCCGCCAGAATCTTGCATGGAGCCTCCAGGAGGGAACATATAACGCCAATCTTGAAGCACCTGCACTGGCTGCCGGTCCACTGCAGACTTTCCTTTAAAGTGCTACTGCTGACCTTCAAAAGCCATAAATAAGTTCTCATCTACCTCCCTCACAGACCTCATCCAACCCACCTCCATCAGAACAAGGAGGTCAGCTGCCGTTAATACATTGATACTCCCGAGGCGATCACAAAATGCTCCCAGTCAACAAGAAAGAGAGCCGTCACCTTATACGCACCCACGTGCTGGAATGCTCTTCCACCCGCCATTCGAGCCATCACCGACCTCGCCCAGTTTAGAAAAGCCCTGAAGCACCATCTCTTCATCCAGCACTATACGGATTCATACGACATCTCTCAACCAGGCGCACCCAGGAACCAAACCACCACCCCCATCGCAGTCACCTTGCAGGATTGCAAGCCCACTCACTAGATCACGAGACAATCTGCTGATGGAATTATGCACATGCTTAGACCAGTCAATCTGTATATATTAAGTAAATAAATCTGTAAATAGTTGCGAGCTGACCACGTCACCTGTGACGGCTAGCTTGCCTGTACATAGTTACCCCGTCAGTCATGTTTAGAAACCCCTGTTCATTGTAAGTCCAGTTGTGGGCTCTGCCTGCGCTGCATGAGTTGTTAAATGTAAACCGCGCTGATTTTAAAGAGCGCAGTATAAAAAAGACATTACATACATACATACATACCGCTAAGGAGAATGACAGGGAAACACAAAGGAGATCAGGTGAGTCAAGATCCGAAAGCGACAGGAAACAGGTGAGTTTTCAGCCTGGGTCAGAGAGGCGCCTAACGTATAGACTCAGATAGTTTGTTCCAGGCATAGGGAGCAGCAAGGTGAAAGGAGCGAAGTTTGGAGTTAGCAATAGAAGAGAAGGGCAGAGATAGAAGCGATTTGCCAAAAGAGCAGAGTTCCCGAGGAGGGGCTTAGGGAAAGATAAGAGAGGAAAGGCAGTGAAGAGCTGCAGAGTGAATGCACGTATAGGTCAGCAGGAGAAGTTTAAACTGGATGCAGAAACAGATAGGGAGCCAATGAAGTGACTTGAGAAGAGGGATAATATGAGAATGATGAGGCTGGCGGACGATTAGACGCGCAGCAGAGTGTTGAACAGATAGAAGGGGGGAGAGAGAATTCTGAGGGAGACCAGCAAGGAGTAGGTTACAATAGTCTAGATGGGAGGTGACTAAGGAATGGATAAGTCTTAGTAGTGTATTCAGAAATGAATGGGTGAATTTTGTTAATTTTGTAGAGAAAGAAATGGCATGTTTTAGCTATCAATTGGATATGTGTGGAGAAGAAGAGAGAGGAGTCTAAAACGACCAGTGTTTTCACCAATAATCAATTGTTTCGGAGCAGTAGCTGAATGGCTGCTGACTCAAAACTTAAGAATAAATCATAGCAAAACTGATGTTCTTTTTGTTACAAGGAATCGTAAGTTCGTACCTCCTCCGTCGCTACTGGTCAACAACATAGAACTGACGTCCAAAACCACAATCCGATATCTCGGCATCACATTGGACCAACACCTGGATATGTCAATGCATGTGAAGAATGTGACAAAGAGTATATATCATAAGATCAGAACACTACGCCACCTCTGCCCCCTACTTGATTATACTGACTACCGATCAACCTTCCAGGCATTAGTCCTCCCACATCTTGATTTTGCGAACATCATCCTCCACGGGCTTTCTCAATCAACTTTAAATCCACTTCGTCTGGCTATGAATGCAGCTGCAAGAGTCCTCTCTGGGTCACCAAGATCTGCTCACATAACGCCTATCATGAAAAACCTACACTGGCTACCTCTACAAGCCAGACTCCTATATAAGTCACTAGTCCTGACCTTCAAAGCCATGAATAATTACCCACCGACACCAATCAGCAAACTAATTCATAACACCCTCGAAAATAGAAACAGAAGGACTACTGCTATGAACACCTTAATAGTTCCTAAGATGATGACATCATGTACTAAAGCTACATCGAACAGAGCTTTCTCAATATTCGCACCCCTAAATTGGAATACACTTCCCCATGAAATCCGTAGCATCAAAAGTCTATTACAATTCCGAAAAGCCGTGAAGCATTACCTATTCACAAAATACTACCCAGAAGTGATCATGGACACTCACACAACCAACAGGCCTCCCACATACACCAGACGCCTTAGCACCCTAATACAACCAGAAAATGGTTAGACTACACGATAGCCCACATGACTACTATTTACCCGTACCACCCACATGAATACACGCACAATATCCACTCGAGCTTGAATATTGTATATAGTTAAAGTTTATATATAGTATAATGTTGACTGTACATAGTTATCCCTGTTACTCCATGTTATATATTCCCCTGTTCTCTGTAAACTCAATGTTGCCTGTATGCATTGCAGTATATTTTGTTCAATGTACACCACGCTGATTTTAATAGCGCGGTATAGAAGAGATGTTAAATAAATAAATAAAGGCTGCAAGCTGAGAAGATAGGAGAGAGAAGAGAACCAGGATAACACAGAGCCCTTAAAACCAAGTGAGGAAAAAAGTATCAAGGAGAAGGTTTATGTTTTATGTTTTATTCAGCTTGATATACCGCCCTTTAGGGGGACCAGAGCGGTTTACAATATAAAAACAATCATAAAAACAACCATAAAAACAATAATAAAAATTAGCTAGAGGAGAGGAAAAGGAAATTACAATGTCTGGACAGGAAAGAGGGAGAAAGATCACAACAGTGGTCAACAGTGTCAAAGCCAGCAGAAAGGTCAAGAAGGATGAGGACCGAGTAAAGGCCCTTGGATTTTGCCAGGAACAGGTCACTGGAGACTTTGGCAAGAGCCGTTTCAGTAGAACGTAAAAGACGAGAGCCAGATTGTAGAGGATCCAGAAGGACTTCAGAGGAGAGAAAATCGAGGCAATGGTGATGAACCAAACGTTCAAGTAGTTTAGAGAAGAAAGGAAGGAGGAGATGGGCCAATAGCTAGAAGGACAAGTAGAGTTAAGTGAGGGCTTCTTAAGGAGAGGTGTGACAACAACATGCTAAAGGTTACAGGAACAGTTGCAGTAGAGAGAGATAGGTTGAAAATATGAGAGATGGAAGGGATTACAGTGGAGGACATGGAGCTTATGAGACGGGTGGGAATAGAATCAGAGGAGCAGGTAGTGAGTTTGGAGGAGGAAACCATATACCGAGAACATAGAAAAGAAAGAAAGGTTAGCAGAGGTTGAGGGGAAATGCTGGGAGTGAAGGGGAGGAGGAAAGAGGTGATGGAGCTGACTTTGTGGGGAACTGAAGTGTGATCTTCTGGACTTTGTCATGGAAATAGTCAGCCAAGGTTTAGGCAGAAAGGGAAGAAGGTGGTCAGAGGCGGAGATGCCTTGAGGAGAGAATTGAGAGTTGTAAAGAGACAGCAGGGGTCAGAGAAGGGATCTAGCCAAGCTTGAAGAATGGTCAAGAATTTGACAAATGAGATTTAGGGGCTTGTTTACAAAGCCGCGGTAGCGGTTCGCGATCGTTATCGGAGCCGCGGCCCCATTGAGTTCAATGGGGCCGCGGCTCCGATAACGACCGCGAACCGCTACCGCGGCTTTGTAAACAAGCCCCTTAATGTTAAAAAAAAAAAAATGCAGGGTCATGCATTTGGGCTGCAAAAAGCCAAGGGAGAGGTACAGTATAAGGGGTGAAGTACTTCCATCCACAAAAGAAGAGTGGGACCTGTGCGTGATTATTTCTGATGACCTTAAAGTGGCTAAACAGGTAGAAAAGGCAATGGCGAAAGCCAAAAGGATGCTTCGGTGCATAGAGAGAAGAATGGGCAGTAGAAAAAAGTAGGCGATAATGCCTATGTATAAGACTTTGGTGAGACCTCATTTGGAGTATTCTGTGCAATTCTGGAGATCACACCTTCAAAAGGATATAAAAATAGGATGGCGTCAGTGCAGAAGGTGGCTACCAAAATGGTCAGTGGTTTTCGTTATATGAGGTGTGAGAAAAAAGAAACGAGACTGTGGCAGCCAATTGACTAACCGCTTATGTCACTGTGTTGTGCAACATCTCGCCACTATTCTGCTATAATATTTTTCCTCTCTCGTTTTGTTCAGGGGTTTTTTTGTAGCACACTGCTCCATCGCTTTGTCACGCAACTGGAGGTGGCAGAAATATGGAGAAAAGAATCAACTTACAGGTGCAAGAAAGAGACTGACGGTAATCCAATTCAGGTAAAAACCCTTTTTAAATTGCCCCTACGCGTTTCGACATAACAATAGAACTCACTATTCATCTATTACAGGTAGTCCTGAACCGATTAGAAAGAGAAGTCATAGCAATCATATAGATCACATAGACCCCCCCCCCCCCGATCCGTCTGCCCCTTTGTTCTCCTCTCAAGTCACCCCCCCCCCCCCAAACCAACAACATCATCAGAAACGATAGAGTTTTTCCATGGACAGTTTATGGAAAGGGGGAGGGTCCAAACACAAAAAGGAACACCCAATACAAGAATACCCACAGACATCGAGAGATCCTTCACACAATCAAATGGAATTTCATTTACGAGGCAGAGGGAGGGGGAGAGGACAGAGCCATCAACAGTGGGAATATTAGAAGGTATTTTTAATTTATCAAAATATATGTTCTTACACCTTTAGAGACCTCAGTTTTACAAAAAGGATTATCTTTTGTTCCTACTGCAAGACACGATCGGTTCAATACCCAAGTGGAACTTTAAGTTATTTAGAAAACTCCATATAAAAGATTTTTTTTTAAACATGAAGAGGTCCACAATGATCCTTCTGTCATTAAAAATCCTTCCACTTGGATGCCTCCAAGAACAGACAATGCCATCATTAACACTTTTCAAAAAGTAGTATTCCACGAGGTACAAAATATGTATGATAAAAACAAACAGCATACCTTTTTTAATCTTAATGAGGAAGGAAAAAAAAGCACTTACCTGTCTGAAAAATAATTTTGAAGATTGTACATATTGTAAATACAAATTGTAGATAACTATCTTAAACTGTATATCGTACCCCTGTTGAATTCCAAGTTCAATCTCCTGTTTCATTGTAAGTGCCTACTTTGCACAATATCGTTTTATGTAAACCGCGCTGATTTTTAAGAGTGCGGTATATAAGAATCATAAAAATAAATAAATAAAAAATTATAAAACCAGCAGACAAAGGAGGGGCACTTGTGATACAAGATAGAGACATTTACATTCAAGAGATTTTACGTCAAGTTAAGGACACATCCTATTATAAAAGATTACGTGACAACCCTACTCCTACTCTAAAAAAACAGGTCGATACACTTATTTATGTGGGTGAACAGGCTGGCTACCTTACACAAAAAGAATGTCAATTTCTCACTGTGACGTGTCCGGTCATGCCCACCATTTACGTTTTGCCCAAGATACATAAAAATTTGGAAAGTGCATCAAGCAGACCCATAATGTCAGCCATCAGGTCCCTTTTCGAACCTATATCCAAATTTTTGGATGTTTATCTTCATCCATTCATACAGCTGACACCATCTTATGTAAGATCATTCAAATGTTAAGTATGTATCAAGGAACCCATATGGGAATCCTTTTGGTAACTTTGGACATAAAATCCTTATATACCAACATTCCTCAAAATGCAGCAATTGATATTTTGGAAAATTATCTTATAACAAGATCCAGACCAGTTCGTACTCCCCACTTGTTTTCTTATGCAATTGGCTTCTTTAATATTATATAATAACTTTTTTGTTTTCAGGATCTTTATTACCAACATAAGAACATAAGATATGCCATACTGGGTCAGACCAAGGTCCATCAAGCCCAGTATTCTGTTTCCAACAGTGGCCAATCTAGGTCATATGTACCTAGCAGTTTCCCCAAGAGACACAAGTTACACAATGCTTGTACTGGGTCAAGCATTGATATCTTCGGTCACTTCTTAATAACGGTTTATGGACCTTTCCTCCAGGAACTTGTCCAAACCTTTTTTAAACCCAGCTACATTAACAGCCTTTACTACATCCTCCGGTAACAAATTCCAGAGTTTGATTACACGTTGAGTGAAAAAATATTTTCTTTTATTAGTCTTAAATAGTTTACCCTGTAGCTTCATTGCATGTCCCCTAGTCTTTCTATATTCTGATAACGTAAACAATCGATCTACGTTTACCCGTTCCTCTCCGTTCATTAATTTATAGACTTCTATCATATCTCCCCTTAGCCGTCTCTTTTCCAGGTTAAAGAGCCCTAACCTTTTTAGCCTTTCTTCATAGGTTTTAACAACTTTATATAGTTTTGTCTCATCTGCAAATTTGATAACCTCACTCGTTATTCCACTTTCCAGGTCATTTATGAATATGTCAAAAAGCAGCGGACCCAGCACAGATCCCTGGGGTACACCACTATTCACCTTTCTCCATTGGGAAAATTGGCCATTTAGCCCCACCCTCTGCTTTCTTTTAACCAGTTCCTGATACACAATAGTACACTGCCTCCTATCCCATGATTTTAGTTTTGCCAAAAGTCTCTGATGAGGGACCTTGTCAAAGGCTTTCTGAAAGTCCAGATACACAATATCAACCGACTCACCTTTGTCCACCTGTTTATTCACTCCTTCAAAAAAACATAACAGATTAGTAAGACAAGATCTTCCTTGTCTAAAGCCATGTTGGCTGTCTCCCATTAGGCTGTGACTATCTACATGCTGAGAAATTTTATTCTTTATGATGGTTTCTACCATTTTTCTCGGTACTGACGTCAGGCTCACCGGTCTGTAGTTTCCCAGATCACCCCTGGAACCCTTTTTAAAAATTGGTGTTACACTGGCGATCCTCCAATCTTCAGGTATTAGAGATGATTTTAATGATAGTTCACAGATTACTGATAGCAGGTCTGCAATCTCATATTTCAGTTCTTTCAACACCCTTGGATGTATACCATCCGGCCCAGGTGATTTGCTACTCTTCAGTTTATCTAATAGTTGTAAGACATCTTCCCGATGTATCGATATTTCCTTCAATTCTTCCGCACCTTTAAATACCACTTCAGTCATGGGTAACATCCCTACATCTTCCTCAGTAAAGACAGAAGCAAAGAATTCATTCAGTCTCTCCGCTATCGTCTTGTCGCCTCTTAGTGCTCCTTTAACCCCTTTATCATCTAATGGACCAACTGACTCTCTCACAGGTTTTTTGCTACGAATGTACTTGAAAAGGTCTTTATTTCGCGTTTTTGCTTCTGCAGCAAGCTTCTTCTCAAATTCTCTTTGCCTGCCTTATCAATGCCTTGCATTTGACTTGCCAGTGCTTGTGCTGTTTCCAGGTTTCGTCGTTTGGCTCTTTTTTCCATTTCCTGAAAGATGCTTTTTTGGCAACAACAGCCTCTCTGACCTCACCTTTAAACCATGCTGGCAGTTTTTTGGACTTCCTTCCACTTTTCTTAAAGCGTGGAATATAGCTGGTCTGGGCTTCCAAGATAGTATTTTTCAACAACACTCAAGCTTGATGTTAACCTTTGCAACTGCTCCTTTTAGTTTTTTCTTAACTGTTTTCCTCATTTTATCATAGTCTCCCTTTCGAAAGTTAAAAGGTAGTACTGTGGATTTCCTTACTATCCCTCCTCCACTAATTAAATCAAAGGCGATCATGCTATGATCACTATTGCCAAGTGGCCCCAACACCCTTACCTCTTGCACTAGTTCTGGTGTTCCACTAAGGACTAGGTCTAATATGGCTTCCCCTCTGGTTGGTTCATGAACCAGCTGCTCCAAGAAGCAGTCATTTATTTCATCTAGGAACTTTATCTCCCTAGCATGTCCTGACGTGACACTGACCCAGTCGATACCAGGGTAATTGAAATCACCCATTATTATTACTGCGCTGTAACTTTTGTTAGCTTCCTTGATTTCTTTGAGCATTTTATCATCCATTTGGTCATTCTGGCCAGGTGCTCGATAGTACACCCCCACTGCCATTGCCTTCCCCCTTTTATATGGGATTTCAATCCATATAGATTCTACAGCAGATTTTGTTTCCTGCAAAACTTTAATCCTTTCTGAGTCAATGCCCTCTCTAACATACAGCGCAACCCCTCCACCAATTTGAACAGCTCTATCATTACGATATAGTTTGTACCCAGGTATCAGTGTCCCACTGGTTGTCCTCCTTCCACCATGTCTCTGATATTCCAATCATATCTAACCTTTCATTTAGCGTAGTTACTCACCTGTAACAGGTGTTCTCCAGGAGCAGCAGGAATCAGTCCTCACTTATGGGTGACGTCGGCGCCGACGGAGCCCTCGCGGAGCAATTTTCCCCAGCTTTCAAAGAAAGCCTTTGGGAATTGCAGCGCGCATGCGCGGTAGTCTTCCCGCCCGAAGGTGCCATCTTAGCCAGTCAGATGACATAGCTAAAAAGACAGCATAAAAATTTGCAAAAAGAACATAAGCAGACGATTGCAACTCCAAGGGGAGGAGGGAGGGTAGTGAGGACTGATTCCTGCTGCTCCTGGAGAACACCTGTTACAGGTGAGTAACTACGCTTTCTCCAGGACCAAGCAGGAAGTCAGTCCTCACTTATGGGACTCCCAAGCTCAAGGCTACCGGAGACCCTAAGCACAAAAATGAGCTCCCTCTAGCTCAGCAGCACAGAAGGAAAGAATCTTCGCTGAATTATCACCCACCGGTAGCCCACATCCGGGATGGAGGGTAGGAGTTGCTCAGACCTCAAAGAGATTACGGAGGACTGCCTGTCCGAAAGCACTGTCCCTACGGGACTCCCTCTCGAGACAGTAATGGACCGCAAAAGTCTGGCTCGAAGACCAAGTAGCGGCCCGGCAGATGTCTGCCAGCGGAACAGAGCGGAGGTAAGCCACTGACGTGGCCTTTGCCCGAACGCAATGAGCCGTGACTCGACTTTCTAAGGCGAGTCCGGCAGCCCCATAAGCCCAAGAGATACAGTCCGCAACCCAGATGGACAGAGTACGCTTGGAGACCGGGAGCCCCAATTTATTGGGGTCAAAGGACACAAAAAGCTGCGCAGCTTTACGGTGCTCCCGCGTACGGTCAAGGTAGAAGTTCAACGCCCTTCTACAGTCCAGGGTATGGAGGACCGTCTCAGCTCGGCTGGAGTGTGGTCTGGGAAAGAAGGTTGGAAGTACCACCTCCTGATTCAAGTGAAAAGGGGAGACCACTTTAGGCAGAAACTTTGGGTGAGTCCGTAGGACTACCCTATTCTTGTAGAACCGAGTGTAGGGGGGATCAGACACGAGGGCCTGTAATTCACTTACGCGCCTAGCGGAAGTGAGGGCTATCAAGAACAGCGTTTTCCAAGACAGAAAACGGAGAGAGCAGGTAGCCATAGGTTCAAAAGGCGGACAGGTGATCCGCTGTAAAACCACATTCAGGTCCCAGTCAGGCGCTGGCGGGCGCAGAGGTGGTTTAAGTAGTAGGAGACCTCGGAGAAACCGAAACCTCGCTACGAGAGGGTCGTTGGAGAGAGGTCTGCCGTCCACCGGCACATGATGTGCGGAAAGAGCACTGAGGTGAACTTTGACGGAGTTGGACTTAAGTCCCAGATTAGAGAGGTGTAGCAAGTACTGTAAGATCACCGACACCGGGCAGGAGAAGGGATCCTGAGACTGTTGGGTACACCAGACTGCAAAGCGACGCCATTTAAGGGCGTAGCATTTGCGGGTAGAAGGCCGTCGCGAAGCCAAGACGACCTCCTCCACCTCTGCCGGCAAGAGGAGAGGAGCAAGGACTACCCTCTCAGCAGCCAGGCCATGAGGTTGAGAGACCTGAGGTTGGGGTGCAGTAGGGACCCCTGATCCTGGGTGAGGAGATCCGTGTGCACCCCCAGAGGGATTGGATCCTCCACCGCCAGTTGCAGCAAGAGCGGAAACCACGGCTGCCTGGGCCAGCGAGGGGCCACCAGGATCATGAAAGCTTTGTCTCGGAGAACCTTGAAAAGGGTCCGAGAGACTAACGGGATGGGAGGGAAAGCGTACAGAAGGCTCCCCGACCATGAGATCAGAAAGGCGTCCGCCGCCACCCGAAGGGGGTGAGGCTGACGAGAGCAGAAGCGAGGAAGCTGCCGGTTGTGAGGACTGGCAAAGAGATCCACTGTGGGGAGGCCCCACCTGAGGAAGAGCTTCTGAACGATCAAGGGGTCCAGACGCCACTCGTGCGGCTGAAGGACCCTGCTGAGTTTGTCCGCCAGGCAATTTTCTTGGCCCGGGAGATAAACTGCCTTGAGGAGAATGCCGTGACTGACGGCCCAAGAGCAGAGCTTCTGTGCCTCCCGGCAGAGGAGGAAGGAGCCCGTGCCCCCCTGCTTGTTCACGTAGAACATGGCAACCTGATTGTCCGTCTGGACAAGGACGGACTGTTGGGAGGTCAGGTGGGAGAAGGCTTTGAGAGCTAGGCGGATCGCCCTGAGCTCCAGGAAGTTGATCTGCTGAGCAGACTCCCACTTGGTCCAGAGGCCCTGAGTACGTGCCTCTTGGCAATGGGCTCCCCAGCCCAGGAGGGATGCATCGGTGGTCAGCACCCGGGTCGGCTGAGGTGACTGGAAAGGCATTCCCAATACCAGGTGCGGCTGCCGGAGCCACCACCGGATAGACGAGACCAGCGGCTCGGAGACGCGCACCAGGTCTGCTAGGCCGCCCGTGGCCTGTCGCCACTGCTGGCGGAGACACCACTGAGCAGGCCGCATATTCAGGCGGGCATTGGGGGTCACATGGACGGTGGAAGCCATATGGCCGAGCAGTCTCAGGAAGCACCTGGCGGAGACCAGGGGCTGGCTGCGAAAGCGGTCGGCTAGGTCCATGAGCCGCTGAGCCCTGTCGAGCGGTAGGTACGCTCGCGCCTGAGGGGTGTGCAGCCTTGCGCCGATGAACTCGAGATCCTGTGAGGGGAGCAAAGTGGACTTTGCGAAGTTGATGACAAAGCCCAAGTGCTGCAGCAGAGTCACCGTGCGGCACGTGGCGGTGGTGACCTCCTGAGCGGATGCTGCTCTGATGAGCCAGTCGTCGAGGTACGGAAAAACATAGAGGCCGTGAAGCCGGAGATGGGCCGCCACGACCGCGAGACATTTTGTGAAGACTCGCGGTGCGGAGGACAGGCCGAAGGGCAGTACTCTGTACTGGTAATGATTTCCTGCCACCACAAACCTTAGGTATTGGCGGTGGCTTGGGTGGATGAGGATGTGCGTGTAAGCATCCTTTAGATCCAAGGAGCATAGCCAATCTCCCTGCTGGAGGTAGGGCAGAAGGATTCCAAGGGTAAGCATTTTGAACTTCTCCCGCACAAGGAACTTGTTGAGGTTGCGCAAGTCCAGGATGGGTCGGAGGCCTCCTGTTCTCTTTGGTATCAGAAAATACCTTGAATAGAAGCCCTGACCTCTCAGGTGGTGTGGCACCGGTTCCACCGCCTGATCCTGCAGAAGACCTGCTAACTCCTGAAGGAGCAACTCCCTGTGCAGAGGGGGGCGCGGAGGCTCTCCCGGAAAATAGGAGGGAGGGACCTGATGGAAGTGGAGAAGGTAGCCCTCTCGCACGACCTGAAGCACCCAGGCATCTGCGGTGATGCTGGACCACCTGTCGGCGAAGTGAACCAGCCGGCCTCCGGTGCTGGGGGGAACCAGCGGGGGGGGAGAGGCTATGCTGAGCGAGTCAAAAACCCCCACCCTGCTGAGCAGGGGCTGGTGGCGCAGGCTTGGGGGCTTGCTGCCTACGGGACCCGTTACCCCGTCCCTTGGCCTGCTGGCCCTGTTGGGGAGCTGCAGGGGCCTGATAATGGGGGTATTGTTTGTAGGCAGCCGCCTTCCTCGGGTAAAAGGTCTTTTTTCCCGAGCCCTTCTTTTTCTGGGAAGGGGCGGAGGTCTTCCTAGAAAGCCTGGTCCTGGTGAGAGTCTCAGTCTCAATTTGTGCAGCCTTTTCCGCCATGGGCTTGCCAAAGAGGTTTTCGCCTCGGCAGGGGACATCGACCAACTTGTCCTGTACCCAGGGCTCAAGGTCGGACGACTGAAGCCAAGCCTGTCGGCGGGCACCGATGCCGGCTGCGGCTACTCGAGCCGAGGCTTCAAAGCCATCATAGGCTGCTCGGGACATGAACTTTGAGCATTCCCGAATACCTGTGGACAAGGCTAGGAACCTCCGCAAGGGTTCCTCGGACAAACCAGCGGAGAAGCCGGCTAGCTCTTTAGCCAGATCCCTGAGATACATGCCCATGTAGAGCTGGTAAGTCTGGACACGACAGGCGAGCATAGAGCCCTGGAAGCACTTTTTGCCAAGGCCATCCAGGTTACGGGCCTCCCTTCCAGGAGGCACCGAGGAGTGCATCTTCTGGCTCTTAAGACGATGCATGGCCGATTCCACTACCATGGAATGGTGTGGCAACTGCGCCTTTTGAAAGCCAGGGCTCTTGCGGACTCGATAGATAGAATCGACCCGCTTGCTCAGGACCGGCGAGGAGGCCGGACTCTCCCACATGCGGAAGAGTAGTCGTTCCAGCATAGGAGGAACCGGCACAGTAAAGTGCTCCCTCGCGGGAGAGTCATACTGGAGGGCGTCGAGCTCTTCGGCTCGAGGCTCCTCCTCGGGGTCCGCAGGGAAGGCCAAAGCCTTGGCCATATCCCTAACGAAATCCGAGAACCGGGCATCCTCCGGGGGGGACTGCTTCCGAGGCTCGGACTCCGGAGAGTCCGATGGGACACACCGAGTCCGGAAAGAATCAGGTGACTCTTCCTCCTCCGACTCCCAGACCGACTCCGACGAGGACTCGGTGGGGTCGGCTCGGGCAGGGTGCGGCACCAGCCGCCCCGACGCCGAGGGAGTCGGCATCGGCGACCTCGGTCCCGAACGGGAGGCCGAGGGCGACCTCGACCGAGGATCGACTCGAGTTCTCATCGACTCGAGGATCGGCTCGGTCTCCGGGGTCGACTTGGACGTCGACGTCCCGGCGGTCGGGGCAGCGACGCCAGCGAAGCCAGCGAGCAGTGCCCGCTGCTGGTCCATGAAGGCAGACAATCTGCTCTCCAAGGCCGTCAACCTGAGTCCGAGCTCAGGCGACCCAGCAGCCCCCGACTCGGGCCCCGACGGCGTCGGGCCCGACGTCGGCTGACGCGGAGGCGAGTCCAGAAGGACAACAGGACTTACCCGGGCAGGCATCTCCGACTCCAGGCGAGGTCGCTTCGGGAGGTGTTCCTTCTCCAAGGACCCGGGGCGGCTGTCGGGGCTATGCGACCTGGCCCTCGCGGAGCCAGGAGCGTCCACCGACGCCGCCCTCGCGGGTTTTTCCTTCCGTCGATGGTCCCCGGAGGGAGAACCCCGGTCGGAGGAGCTCCGTCGACGGTCCGAACTGGAGCCTTTCGACAGTGAGGCCTCCGACGAGGTCCGGGTACGGCTGGGGTCAGCGAAGATTCTTTCGCGCTGATGCCGCCGACTTCTCAACGCCTTCGAGGACAGTTTGCTGCAGGGCCCACAGATCAGTTCCTCGTGATCTGGGCCCAGGCAGCGGAGGCAAAGGTCGTGTGAGTCGGTGAGTGACATATTTCGGTCACACCGACCACACCGCTTAAAGCCACTGGCAGCCATCGGGGGAAAAAGGGCCCCTGCGAGGTCAAAGGACCGGGCTGCCAGGGAAAAAACGAAAACGAAAGCTGACTAAGTCAGAAAAACCGAAAAAACCGTTAGAGGACTCGAGACCGGCGTCGCGAGTCCGGGCGGGAAAACGACCGGCGTCGACCGAAAGAAAAAAGGATAAATACAGAGGAAAATCAACTTTTTCGCGGGGACAAGACGGGGACGTCTGTAGGGCTCCGCGGAAAAAAGAAGACTGGCTAAGATGGCACCTTCAGGCGGGAAGACTACCGCGCATGCGCGCTGCAATTCCCAAAGGCTTTCTTTGAAAGCTGGGGAAAATTGCTCCGCGAGGGCTCCGTCGGCGCCGACGTCACCCATAAGTGAGGACTGACTTCCTGCTTGGTCCTGGAGAAAGTGCTATATATTCTAACTCTCCCATCTTATTCTTTAGACTTCTAGCATTTGCATACAAGCATTTTAGAGAATGTATTTTATTCATGTTAATTTGGCTATTGTTAGACATGGTAAATTGGGATCTTTAAGCTCTGTCTGCTCCATACTTGAGGCCATTTGGGCTACTTTACTCTTTTGTGGAACCTCTCTGCTTTTGGTAGTATCCTTCAAGGATACATTCTTCCGAACCATCCGCTCTTGGGCGACTGTCAGCTTTCCCCTAATATCTAGTTTAAAAGCTGCTCTCTCTCCTTTTTAAAGGTTAATGCCAGCAGCCTGGTTCCATCCCGGTTAAGGTGAAGCCCATCCCTTCGGAAGAGCCCCTCCTTTCCCCAGAATGTTCCCCAGTTCCTAACAAATCCAAACCCCTCATCTCTGCACCATTGTCTCATCCACGCATTGAGACTCCGGAACTCTGCCTGCCTTTTGGGTCCTGCGCGTGGAACAGGAAGCATTTCGGAGAACGCTACCATGGAAGTTCTGGATTTCAACTTCCTACCTAAAAGCCTAAATTTTGCCTCCAGAACCTCCCTACCACATTCTCCTATGTCATTGGTACCGACATGTACCAAGACAGCAGACTCCTCCCCAGCAACAGATAAGGGGCGTTGCGATGGGCTCCTCTGTAGCTCCGAATGTTGCTAACCTTTATGTTTCTAATTTTGAACACATTTTTTTTACCACACATCCTTATAAAGCACAGATAAATATGTGGAAACGTTCCATCGATGATGTATTTCTTATATGAGAAGGCACTGAGAGTCATCTACTTGATTTTATCAATTGGCTTAATTCATGTGACCCACATTTACAGTTTGATTTCTCTTACAGTCCAGACCAAATAGCATACCTCGATATATTCATCAAAAACTCACCAGAGGGATTTATAACCACAATCTATCGGAAGCCTACCGATAGGAATTCGCTCTTACATTTTAACAGCTTTCATAATCGTTCTCTAAAGGAGAATTTGCCCATGAGTCAATTTTTAAGAATTCGTAGACTTTGCACTAAGGACGAAGATTTTGAAACTCACGCGGTAGATATGAGCAAGAGATTTAAGGATCGGGGTTACCCGTCTGGATGTATTAAAAAAGCCTTACATCACGCCAGATCATCAGATAGAACCATACTTTTACAGGGCAATGTCCCTGAAAAAACTGATAACATCGTTTGCACACTTACATTTTCTGAACATTCTAGAGACATTGCCAGAATTTTGAGAAGAGCATGGCATATATATCCTGGAGCCCCTTCCTTTTTTAAAAGATACAAAGCTCCTTGTGGTCTATAAGAGAAAGTCTCATTTGAGGGATATACTGGTACCATCTGCCCTTAACAAACCTCAGTTTACACCAAAGGCATTTGGACAGTAAGGGGCTTGTTTACAAAGCCGCGGTAGCGGTTCGTGATCGTTATCGGAGCCGCGGCCCCATTGATTTCAATGGGGCCGCGGCTCCGATAACGATCGCGAATCGCTACCGCGGCTTTGTAAACAAGCCCCTAAGTGTGGAAAATGCTGTGTCTGTGAGAATGCATTAGTAACAAAAAAAGAATTTGTAAATCCAGGTTCTTCATATAAAGTGTACTTAAAAGATTTTTCCTATTGTGAAACTGCAAATATAATTTACTTGATCACTTGTCCTTGTAATTTAAGTTATAGTGGCAAAACTAAAAGAAGCATTAAAACACGTATAATCGAACATAAAAGCAACATCCATAGAAAAGTGATGGATAAGCCTCTAGTACAACATTGGGTTGAAGCCCAACACTCACTCTCTGATCTTCATTTTTTGGTTCTTAAGGTAGTACGGCCTCACTGGTGGGAAGGAAACTTGGACAAGCTCCTTCTACGCCCAGAACAAAGATTTATATATGAACTTCGCACTTTACATCCTTTGGGCTTTAATCAAGAAGTAGACCTGTCTGTTTTTCTATGAAAGATCTTGTGCACTTTTCTCTTTTTTCATTATTTCTTTTTTCATTCTCCCTTTCCTTTCTTCCTTCTCCCCCCACTTCCCCTTCCCTTTTCTCCTCTCCCCTTCCTTTTTTCTCCCTTCCCCTCTTCACCTCCCCTCTTTTCCTTTTCTCCTTTTCCCCCTCCCCTCTTTTCCTTTTCTCCTTTTCCCCCCTCCCTTTCCCCCCTTCCCCCCTCCCTTTCCCCCCTTCCCCCTCCCCCTCTTTCCTTCCCTTCCCCTTGTCCTCCCTATCCTTTCTTCTTTTCCGCCTTCTGAATGGTCATTAGACAAGTGCCTTATTTTAGAAGCAATATACATCGAATCCTGCACGAAATGGCAAAGTTCCTTTATTATATTTTGATTAATTTTAACATTAAGTAATTCTACTCAGAATAACAGGTACCGGCTATATTTTTCTCACAGTTTATATCTAAGGTGCCATTTTAGAGCAAGTCCCCTTGTGCTGTACGATTGCACAATCATGACCCTTCACCTCACTAGGGAGGGAAAGCGTACTCACTCACTTGTAACAGGTGATCTCCGGGAACAGAAGGAATTTAGTCCTCACATATGGAATGTAGTCCTGCCAGTTCTTGCCGAAGAGATTCTCCCCCGTGCAAGGAATGTTACCTAACTTGTCCTGTACCCAAGTCTCCAAGTCTGATGCCTGTAGCCAGGCAATCCATCGTGCGCCAATGGCAATAGCAGAGGTTCTGCTGATGCATTTGAAGCAGTCAAAGGCTGCACGATTGACAAACTTGGAGACATCTTGAGCATGCTTAACTAGAGCAAGAAAATCTTGTCTCTTATCTGGGAGAAATGGGCTCATAAGTCCAAGTCTCCAGTAACTTCCTCGAGGAACATTTCCATATATAGGATATATGAACTGATCCTAGCTGAAAGCATGGAAGCTTGAAAAGTCCTGCGTCCAAAAGCATCCAGAGTCCTGCATTCACGACCTGGAGGATTGGATGAATGCCTCTTTGCACTTTTCATCCTACGCATGGCTGATTCCACCACCATTGAATGGTGTGGCAGCTGAGTTTCCTGAAATCCAGGACATGGCGGAACTCGATACATAGTATCAAGTCTCCTAGAGTGAGGAGAAGTAGTCAGAGGTGTCAACCACATTCTGAGCATCAAGCTATGCAGAATTTCATGGATAGGCAGAGTAGCTGCCTCCTTAGGAGCTTTACGATATTGGAGAATTTCCAATTCCTTTGCTCTGGGTTCATCTTCAGGAGCTACTGTGATTGAAAGACCCTTGGCCATATCCCGGATGAAATCTTGAAATGATATGTCCTCTGGAAGTGACATTCTGCATTGGGGAGAAGAGGGATCTTCTAAGAGAAACCCTCTAGTGCCACCAGAATTGTCAGTCTACAGAATCAGAGGAATCGAAGTATTCCTGACCCCAATGCTCTTGCAAAGCACGATCCTGGTACCGATCGAAGTCGGTACCAAAGTGACCCGGTACCGCTTTGTCAATTCCAGCCAGAGATGGCATGGGAAGAGTTCCCACTGGGACCGGTACCGTTGGTACCAGTATCGTCGTTGTCGGTATCAGTGTCTGTACCGGTGCCCTTGGGACCACCGGTATCGCAGCTGAAAGAAGAGCTGTGATACTGCGCTCGATAGCAAGGAACCTCTGGTCTATCGACGCTGCCGATGCCTGGGTGTCGGTACCAGTAAGAACATCCAGAACCCCTAAGCATGGCACAGATAGTTCTTGTGAGGTTGAGGCCTCGAGAACATCCTGAAGCCCCATCGATGCTTTGGAAGCCAAAGCCTCCCACCGGGGCTGTTTTGCCGGTGTGGTTCCCTCAAGGGCAATGCCAATGGCCTCTCGATGCTTAGCAGGAGAGCTACCCTTTGAGGACCGGCTTTTATGTTTAGTTACCTGAGATCCATGGGAGGAAGAAGAGGCCCTTGACAATGTCAATGCAATGGATCTGGCATCTGAAGAAAAGAGGGTACCGAGCTTTGCAGCCCGGTTCTGTCTTCCTCTTTTAGTCATCCCCATGCAGGAGAGACATTCAGTTGGAGAATGTTCAGGTCCTAAACATTTTAGACACCAATCATGGATGTCAGTGACAGAAATGGTACCGCCACACTTAGTACATTTTTTAAAAACACTGGTTGGTTTTTCCATGATTTAGGAATATGGGGCCTAATGCCCAAAATGGCGCCTAGCACCAAAGAGAAAAGTTTCTGAAAATAAACAGTCTAAGTTTAAGTTTCTGTTGTTTTTTTTTTTATGAAAAGAAAAGACCCGGTGGTACTGGTAGGCGTCGTGCGGTAGGCAAACGCGACCACAAGAAAAGAAATTTAAAGACGGAATTTTCTGCAGTGACAGGGAAAAGATCCTGTCAGCTCTGCGGAAAACGAAGAACTGAAGAGGGACAGTTGGAAAGGCGGGAAGGCAGCACGCATGTGCTGAGGGATGCTCCCAAAAGCGTTCCTATTGGACACTGGGGAGCGTTCCTGCGCAGGCTCCGTCGGTACCGACGATACCCATATGTGAGGTCTACATTCCTGCTTGTTCCTGGAGATAACGCGTATATCTCTGAGCAGTCACAAGTAACGCGTTCCATTTCAAAGCAGTAAGCAGTGAAGCTTGCGGCAAACGGTAAGCTCTTCCTATTTCTCGGTTAAATAACCTAATCCATATTGCTAGCTTTTGTTTTTCATTTTTTCTCCTGGCAGGTCAACTAGGGTGGAAAAATGCTTTCTTCAAATGGTCGCTAGCAGAATGTTTCAATTTAAAGCAGTAAACATGAAACTTTGCATTAAACGGCAAACTCTCTTTTTTTGTTTTTATAATTGAAAAGCTGGTATTTGGATTATGTTTACCACCAGGATTTGGTGATATTGAAATTTGTTCTCTTTTTCACTGCCTATGTACCAAAAGGTTCCTTTTTAAAATCTTTTTTTTTTGTCTTGTTTTTCTTCATCTTGATTTTCCAGCGCTTGATTTTTTCCAATGCACAATTTACACCTTCTTGGTGTTATTGAAATAGCACTTATACTGTCCTATATATGTATGTTTTTTTTCTTCAAACAAGTAATCAACTTTCCCCTTCTCTTTTGAGTCCTTTCATTAACATGAATGGATCTACTCCACACTGCTCTTGTTTTGCAGAATACCCGTTTGCAACACATTATAGTCTCAGTGGAAATTTCACATTTTGATTAGCAATAAGAAAGAAATGATGTAGTGGTTTTTAAGGTATTAGACAAGTGCAACAATATCTGGTCTTTGTCATCATGATATTTTTATTTTCTACATTCAGATGTTTTGTCCCATATACTTAATCACAATCGTTATGGCATTTTTACTAGCAAATTTAGATGCTTCGTTTTATAGATTTAAACATTGATCATTAATACTATAAATGGCATATTTCTTCAGGTGTGCTGTTTCTTCCATCATATAAATTTTAAAGACCTCTAATCTTAACGACTTCTAATGGCTAAGTCTAATGTCTTACTTTTTTTTTTAGATAGCCTATTATTTATGGTAGTTTTTATACAATTTTATATTTATTTATTTACATTCTCTTATATACTGTGCTATTCTGCATCAGTGCGGTTTACATTGAACAAACTGAAAATACATTGAACAGGGCATTATAACTTGGAGATAACTATTTTACAGGGAACATGGGCTATGGAGGGTAATATATAATTTTTATTGTTCTTTTATGCCTTTATGATTTTTTCTATATAATTATTTATTTATTTATTGTTTTACCTTTAGTGATCATAGTTGTGCACTATGAGACAGAAAAGGGTTTTTTTAATGTTATCTTTTTTTTGTGTCCACCTCATCTTCCTCTCTTTTTATTGTTATGTTTTTCAGATATATCTGGCTTATTTGATCATATGTTCTAGCTTTTTTAATATTTCTAAAAAAATTTAGCATCACTATATTTATGTTTATAAATTTTATGCTTTTATCATTATTTATAATTGTGTCTATATAACTGATCTACATCTTCTATAGAATCTTATAATTTGTTTGATATGTTTAGAAGCACTTATAAGTTCATATACTTTTTATGATTTTAACAGTCAATTTTATTTATATGTAGTTAATTGATTTTTAAGTTATGTTTATATTTGATGTTTGCTATTATTGTTATTTTTTGAGGTGTGTTTCCTCTAAAGACCCCCTGAAGGCTTTTCCTGCCGAAACGCGTAGAGGCAATTAAAAAGGGTTTTTACCTGAATTGGATTACCGCCAGTCTCTTTCTTGCACCTGCTTGTTCGGTCTTCTGTGTTAGAGTGCAGGTACATTTTGCTCTCCTTGGTTCTCGAAAAGAATCAACTTGAAATTTCTGGTTAAGTTGGAGAAGGGCCCAACTGAGTGTCTCCAACTTCTCCAAAAGGCTTATGGAGAAGATGCAATGTCAAGGCCGCAAGTGTTTGAGTGGCACAAACGCTTCAAGACTGGCCGTGAGGAGGTGGAGGATGACCACAAGTCAGGACGCCTCCACACACCACACACTGTGGCAGCGCAGACATGATGCAAAGAGGGGATAAGGGAAGGCCCATAGCCCCTTCCAAGCCCCTTAGCAGAAAGTGAGTTACTGATGTTTGGGGTTTTTTTTAAGTAAACAGTACTTGCGCTTAAAATCAATGTGACCAAAGAATAAAAAAAAACCAGGAACCAAGGAAGGAAAACCCTGTCTGCAGTTTCCTCCCCCCTGCACCACAAGTTTCCTGCTCAGCAACTAAAATGGTTTGACTTGCCACTGAGATGGCCAGGCCCCATTTAACCACACGGCTCAGGCTGCTAGCACACACCATCCTTCCTCTCACTGTGAGGAGATGAAGCCTTCCCGTCTCCAGTTGCGCCTCTGTCCCCCAGCTGTCCTGCAAGGCTGCAATCCGGCTGCTGGTGGCTAAACTCCCTGCCTCATGCTCAGCCCAATCGCGGCCTTGGCTCTGAGGCGGGAGTATGGAAGAATGCTGCAGACTGCTAGTGATCACCTCACTATCCTCCCCCCACCGGCTCCTCACCAGATGACTGGTTCGGGAGCCGCTGCAGTCTTAAAAGTTGTACCAGGAAGCCTCTCACCTGTGAAGAGCTCATTGCATGGTAAAGAACATTTTTGCTTTATTTCAACACACGTAATGTGCAGCCCGGTTGACAATCACTGCTTTTTTGAAGGGGACCTCAAGAGCTGCCCCAAAAGGATGGATCTGTGCCAAAGAAGGAGGGGGGAAATCTAGGAAATAAATTAAAACCCAAGGAAGAAAAGGCTAACAAGCTTTCCCTTTATTCCTTCAGTAAGTCCAGATCTCTGGTATCACCCGCTCCAGCTGCTTGGAGACTGAGCTTACTGGGGCTGGTGGGTGGCGCCAGCTACCTAAGTACACTGTTGTCATCAAAGCATGACATGCTCAGCCTCCAAGCTGCGAGGGGGGGGGCAGTTTAACAAAACTGCAGAGAACTCATTCGGATCTCTGGAACCGAAGTGTGCCCGTTGCTTTTGGTTTCGTTACAAGACTAGAAACTTATCAGCCCCCCCCCCCCACACACACACACATATCACAGCAATAGCAGAACTTAAGAGGCTGCTGAAGCATCCCCATGACTGATACAGGTACAGTTAAAGGAAAGAACCTGCCTATATTCCTGTGATGTGCACAAATGGGAAGGTAATGAAGAGTGAACTGTCAAACTGTCTAGTGCAGTACAGCTGGATAAAAGGGATAAGAGGATCAAGATGCCCCTGCTGAAATTAGGACAACCCTGTTTAATACAGGGTCAGTGATTATTCTTTCCAACCCAATGGAAGTTAGAAAGAATCACACAAAAGTGGTCAAGAATGTTAGACTAATGTCTGGAGGGCAAAATAACTGAAAATTTAACAGAAAGCGATACCACATGGACTGGATAGAAACAGGTGGAAAAAAAAAAAAGACAGACATTTTGAAACGGGCCAGATCAGACCAGGGGGTTCCAGAGGAATAAGCTGCCCCCCCCCCAAAAAAAAAAAATGGCCCAATGCATTTTTATGGGAGAAGCAGATCCAGTTTTTGCAGCATAAAAAATATACATAGTAACAAACATTGCAGTTAAAGAATTTCTTCTTTCAAAGTGCCTATCCTTAGGGTCTCTCCTCTCACCCACCCCCTTCTCTAGGCAGCAATAACATCCCCAAAACCACTCACCAACAAGCTCAGACAAATCGGGTTAGGCAATTATTAGGCATGGGCATGCCACAGATTTTCAGACTGATTCACCAGAATATATCCATTTGGTTAATCTTCGAAAGCAAACAGCCATTTGTTTGTCTGATTTGTCTTCATTAAATCTATGAGGAAAGCTGTTTGGCAATGCAATAGTCAGGTTTGCATTTTATTTTCAATCAAACATGCTTGAAAACTTATGGCAAGCAACGCCAACAGCACCCCCCCATGCTCTGTTGACCTTCTCTCTTTCCTTTCTTGTTTTGACATTGGTATTCCTTTCTCCTTTCTTACATTGTATGTAGCACTTTTACTTTGTAAACTGCCTAGACACTTTAGTACAGGCGGTATATCAAATGCTCCAATAAACAAACACTGCCAAGTCATCAAGAGTGCCACAAACCCCCCAGAGGCACCACAAGAAGGCAAAGCAGCACAAGAAGCGCAATGTACACATCAAGATAGTGAAAAAGGGCAAAGCAACTCAAAGTGATGGAAGCACATCAAAGTACTCTGAGAGGAGTAAAATGGCATAGAGATCAATACAGCACCCAGACCAGCTGGAAAGCCCTAAAACAGCAGAGGAGAGCCAACACAACAGCAGAAGGTGTAGCAAGAGCCCAGGCCACAAGAGTCAATCGAGTTCAGCTAAGCTGTGTGCCTACAAGTTAGAATCCTGCACCAAGAACTTTGGTCCCAGCATAGGACCCTTAAGTACAAAGGAAGACACCCCAAGAGGTAGAAGCAGCATACTTGGATTGCGTAGATGACATACTGAGGAATGTCAAGGAGAATCAGAGGATACACCATGAAGACCCAAAAGCAGTCTGTGTTGAGCTGCAGCACTTGTTGCAACCGCCCAGAAGAGCTGAGGAAGAGCAATGCAAAAGCAAGATTGGTCTTCTCCCACAACTATTAGCCTATCATCAGCAATTACAGTAATGGAGGATGGTGGATGAGAGGGTAAATCTGTGATACCATAATAGCTAGGGTCGATTTGGTTATCAGACTGGCTAGGCAGATGTCCCCTTCCTCTATCAGCGCTCCATGTCCATCCCATCTGATAGGCATAGCATTCTGCAGTCATTCTGCTAGAACCCCCAAACAAGTACAGTAATAGAAATCTGAAGAGAACTTTGAAGTGAGAGAGCTCAAGGCCAATGACCCCCCACTGCATTAGGTTCCATTTCTCCTGGTCTCAGGTTATTAGAACTGCCTGACAAAGCAAGTAGCAGATCAAAGGCACATAACACCAGGAGGGACCCCACAAAGATGCAAAAACAGGAGAAGGATGAGGAGTGGCCGAGAAAAAGCCAAAACACACTGGTCACAAAGCCACGTAGCTAGAAGGGTGGTGGTATCTCAGAATAGTGAAAGTAATACAATGACAAAGCTAAGGCACCCACAAAGGTGCAAAACATGGGGGGGGGAGGGGCAACAACAAGGAGTGGCCCAGAAAGCACACTGACTGCTAAGCCATGCAACAAGAATGATGACATGAAGCAGCCAAATCAGCATTGGAGGCATAAAGGGCAGCAGCAAGGTAAGATAGGAGAAGCAGAGATAGGAAGAGGAAAGGAGGTCTCTGTCTTATTTCCGTGGTTAGTATTGAAGGGATAATTGGAATAAAGGGATAATCAGCTCAGATCTGCTTTATATGTTTGCCTTATGATTGCATATATGTCTGCCTTATAACTGCACTCTGGCCTGTTTGAAACATACACAGCAACATATGGTTGGCACAAAACAGGTGGGCAACAGGAAAAGAGTACATGCAGCTTACTACTGTTATAAAGCCTAAAAAAAGCTATACTTTGGACAGAAGTGTCCAAGGATATAAGCCTAGGTTCAAACAGGTCAAGCCAGGAATTCAACTAATGCTCTTGCCCTGAAGGTTTCAATTGGTGCCAGCAGATGGAAAAACACAGGAGGAGGCAGAGGGCTATGATTGATTGCATAGATAGGCAAGCCTTGATCAGCAGATCCAGCTGCATAAACATAGGAGGCCCTGGGAAAGAGCTTTGCAGGAAGCCTGCAAACACCTAAGAATTTATGCTGAATTTGCTGAAACTATTTAGAATTTGAAGCAGAGAGGTATATATAAGACAGCAATTTTAGAGGGTCTTGGGCAGTTCTTTTCTCCCCTTGCAGAGAGAAGGCTGCCCCGATGTCCCTCAGACAGGCACTTGCTATCTGCATCTATAACCATTTGTTTGCTGTGCCAAATAAAATGTTTCTTTGTAGCTGAGCAACTGTCGTCTGAACTGTTTATTGGTAATTGGGGAGACTTTGTAGGTGGGCCTGGCCTACAGTATCACAATCTGCAAGTGGAATTCACATTTCAGCCCTCATGCTATGGCTTTCTTATGCAACAGTGCTTCTCATTCTGGATTGGTGGGATTGATGCGGGAAATTTGAATTTTGGCAGGAAACTAGATCTTGAATGCATTAACATGAGCAGAGGAAAGAACACAGGCACCTGTCACCAGGTGAGAGAATATCAACCCCAAATTCTGCAAAAGGGTCAATGGAACAATGATCCAAGGCAAACTCCTGAAAAAAGAAAAACGGCCACGAAAAATCACAATCCTGCCTTCAAATCAATCAATCAGTTTGAGAGGTGAGGCAGAGTTGGCACTCCAAGCATGCCAAAATAGCACTGGGAACAGAGCAAAAAACAGTCACACAGGGTAGAACACTCTTTCCTTGCAGAGTACTGGCAAGGGCCCCAGTCCTGGGACACACCCCGGCCCTGCAGCACACAGACAGGCCAGTGAGGTAAAGGAATAGGCCGCCATTCCTTCCCAACGTCAGCTCCTCACAGACCTTGCACCTTGCAGGAAAAAGCCTGAAGCATCAGTACTTTGTGATTACCATATTTCAGCTCGCCCTTCTTCCAAAAGCCTTTCAGGAAGACCAATTTATGTAGATAATTGAGGATTCGGACCATCCCGATGTGGAGCCTAGCATGTCCAATTTTCAATCCACAGGCAATTCTATCGGCAGTCACATCTCCAGCCCCCCACCAAGGATTCCAGTAAGCACACAAACCGCACATTGTTCTGATAAATGCAGTTTGAGATTATAAAGTTTGGATTCATTTTTCAAGAGAAGCCTTGAGATATGCCAATTCTGTAAGCGTCTGTCCAACATTATCCTCGGCCATCGATACCCATTGTTCTACCCCTGTACGGTGTCTACCAATCTCCAGGTGATCTCTGGGAACAGCAGGAATAAGTCTTCACATATGGGTACGTCGGTACCGACGGAGCCTGCGCGGGAACGCTCCCCAGCGTCCAAAAAACGAAATTAGGTCTTACCTGCTAATTGTCTTTCCTTGAACTTTCTCCGGGCCAGTCCAGGGTAAGGTAGGGTTGTCAATCCCCTATAGCAACTGAGGACTGAATGCTTCAAGTTTTCCTGAGAGGTGAAGCCACTCCCCCTTAGGGCTAACCATCAGTCTCCTTCTGTCAAAGCAACTAAAGAGAACAAAACTGAAAAGAGTAGATTAACCCTTGAAAAACTGATAACAATCTATAGTTCTTGAACAACGAGGAAGCAAGAAACACACTTCCCTTGAATGCTATCAATTAACTTTTTTTTTTTTTTTTTTTTTTTAATATTTCAAATAGAGTAGATACTACCGAGTCATCCGAGTTTGGCATTAAGTGCATGCGCCTAGCCCCAAGTTGTGCATCTGGAGCGAAGACGCCAAGAAGATGAAATGCTTTGAAGATGCCAAAAAGACAGAAATATAGATACCGATGCCGAAAAGCTGAACACCAGGGTGGGTCCCTGGACTGGCCCGGAGAAAGTTCAAGGAAAGACAATTAGCAGGTAAGACCTAATTTCGTTTTCCTTATCATTTCTCCGGGCCAGTCCAGGGTAAGGTAGGGCAGTACCAAAGCAGTACCTAAACCTGGGAGGGGCCCGCCAAACCTGAGATAAGAGCCGCAGCCCCCACCTTAGCATCGTCCCGAGCTTGAACATCCAAGCGGTAATGCTTTGCAAAGGCATGCAAGGAAGACCAGGTTGCTGCTCTGCAGATGTCAACCGGCGGAACAAAAGCGAACTCCGCCCAGGAAGCCGCTTGAGCTCTAGTGGAATGAGCTCTTAACGTCGCCGGCAGCGACAGACCGCGGACAGAGTACGCTTCAGAAATGGCTTTGCGGACCCACCTAGCAATAGTGGACTTAGAAGCCGCGAGACCCTTGCGAGGACCACTGAACTGGACAAAAAGCCTATCCGTCTTCCGAATAGACTGCGACAACCGAAGGTAGGTTTTGAGAACCCGAGCAAGATCTAAATGCAGGAGCGCCCTGTCCATAGGAGAAGTGGAGGAAAACGAAAAAACAGGCAACGCTATAGATTGGTTAACATGAAAAGACGACAGCACCTTCGGCAAAAAGGAGGGAACAGTGCGCAGCAAAACCCGCTCGGGAAGAAACTGCAAATAAGGTTCTCGACAAGACAAGGCTTGCAAATCTGAAATCCTACGCGCCGAACACAAGGCGACCAGGAAAGCAGTCTTCCAAGAACACTCTCGGAGCTGCTGCGAGCAGAGGGACGTCAAAGGAGAGTGAGAAAAAGCCTCCAAAACTACGTTCAAGTCCCAAGGAGGCACAATAGAACGAACAGGAGGACGAATAATCTTTGCGGCTCGTAAAAAACGATGCACATCCGGATGCGCGGAAAGGCGACGACGTTGCACCGGACCCCGAAAACAGGCAAGCGCTGCTATTTGCACCTTAAGAGTACTAAGAGCCAGCCCTTTGTCCAAGCCATGCTGTAAGAAAAGGAGAAGCTGTGGTAAAGACGAGGACATAGGAAAAACCTTGTGCTGAGAACACCAAGTTTCAAAAAGGCGCCAAACCCGGACATAGGCCAGAGAAGTCACCGGTCTCTTAGACCGTAGTAAAGTAGACACTACGGAGCTCGCATACCCTTTGCGTGTCAAGCGAGTCCTTTCAAGAGCCAAGCCGTAAGCAAGAAGCGATCCACTCGTGGCATGAGTATCGGACCCTGCTGCAAGAGATTGCTGCGGACTGGAAGAGGCCACGGCTGATCTATCAGCAGACGAACGAGATCGGCATACCAAGGCCGGCGCGGCCAATCCGGGGCAATGAGAATCACCAACCCCCGGTGCCGCGCAATGCGTTGAAGAATACGACTCAACATCGGCCACGGAGGAAACACGTACAAGAGAGCATCCTGAGGCCAGGGTTGAACGAGAGCATCGAGCCCCTCGGACATGCGTTCCCTGCGTCTGCTGAAGAAACGACTCGCTTTGGCATTGCTGTACGTCGCCATGAGATCCATCACCGGTTGTCCCCAACGTAAGGTGATGTCGTGAAAGACCGCCACATTCAACTCCCACTCTCCGGGATCGAGAAGATGACGGCTGAGATAATCCGCCTGTACATTCGCCGTTCCCGCAACATGAGCTGCAGAGAGCGCTAGCAGATTGTCCTCCTCCGCCCAGGACATCAGCGCTTGACACTCGGAGAGAAGAGAAGGGCTCTTGGTTCCCCCCTGATGATTGATGTATGCAACCGTCACAGCATTGTCGGAAAAGATCTTGACTGCCGATCCCTTGAGAAAGGCTGCAAAGTGAAGAAGGGCAAGGCGAGCCGCTCGCAGCTCCAAGAGGTTGATCGACCAGGTGCTCTCTTCTGGGGACCAAACCCCTTGAGCAACCTGTGCTTGACAGTGAGCTCCCCAGCCGATCAGGCTGGCATCCGTGGTGACTAACATCCAGGAGGGTTCCTGTAAGGGAACACCCGCAGACAGATGAGCTCGAACCAACCACCACTCGAGGCTGCGGCGCACGAGAATTGAATAGGGCAGGCGCTGCGAGAGAGGGTGAAGCTGTGGTGACCAACGGGACAGCAAAGCCTGCTGCAAAGGCCGCATGTGAGCTTTGGACCATGGCACCAGATCCAGCGCCGCTGCCATGGATCCCAAGAGTTGCAAATACGTCCATGCCGACGGAGTCGTTAGCTGCAGAAACGCTTGAACCTGCCGAACCAGCTTGTCTATGCGCACTTCGGGCAAAGACACTCTCCCGCGCTCGGTGTCGAACAGAGCTCCCAGATGAATCATGCGCTGCGACGGTATCAAGAGACTCTTGGCCTGATTGATTACCCATCCGAGCTGCTCAAGAAGCTGCACCACCCGAGCAGTCGCCGCGATGGAATCGATCCGAGAATCGGCCCTGATCAACCAGTCGTCGAGATAAGGATGAACACGGATTCCGTCTTTGCGAAGCGCCGCCGCAACCACTACCATTAGCTTTGTGAACGTCCGCAGAGCCGTAGCTAGCCCGAACGGCAAAGCTTGAAACTGGAAATGTCCCACCGGAAGGGCAAAGCGCAAAAAACGCTGATGCGATGGCCTGATGGGAATATGAAGATAGGCCTCTGTGAGATCTATTGAGGTGAGAAATTCTCCCGGCTGCACCGCCCGAATTACGGTACGAAGAGTTTCCATGCGAAAGTGTGGCACCCGCAAAGTACGGTTTACCGCTTTGAGATCCAGTACGGGCCGAAAAGAATCGTCCTTTTTGGGCACCACAAAATAAATCGAGTATCGACCGCAACCGTACTGGTCTAAAGGCACGGGGACTATCGCCTGCAACTGTAAGAGGCGTGAGAGCGTTTCCGCTATGGCCTCCGCCTTCCGACCCGAGCCGCCGGGAGACATCACAAATGCGGGATCCAAGGGGAACGCGAAATCGAGAGCATAGCCGTTCTGAATGATTTCCAACACCCATCTGTCGGAGGTAATGGCGGCCCAAGCCGTCAGAAATCCCCGGAGTCGCCCGCCTACCGGGACCAACGGCCGGACCAGCCGACCTTCATTGCGACTTTTTAACGAAGGGCTGAGGCGCCCCAAAGGAGGACCGGCTAAATCCTCGGGCACCCCGAAAGGACTGTCCACGAAAGCTGGAACGCCCCCTGGCATAGGGAGTAAAGCGTGCACCACGAAAACGACGCGAATCCCTACCAGCGCCTCGGGATATAGTCCCCGAGCGCCCCGGTCTAGGTCTATCCTCAGGCAACCGACCGCCCTTGGAGTCCCCCAAATCCTTAACAATCTTTTCCAAGGCTTCCCCGAAAAGTAACTTACCCGTATAGGGCAACTTACTGAGACGCAACTTGGAGGAAACATCCGCCGACCAGTTGCGCAGCCAAAGGAAACGCCTAGCCGCAACGAGGGAGGCCATAGTTTTAGCCGCTATCCGTAACAAATCATAGAAGGCATCCGCCATATACGCCGCGGCCGATTCTAATTTCGCAGCGTCGGGCACCACAGAAGGCTGCTCCCCGGAGCCGTCCCCCTGTAACCAGCGAATAGACGCCCGAGAAACGTACGCCCCACAAATTGCGGACTGTAACGCCAGTGCGCTGGAATCAAAGGCCTGCTTTAGTAGAACCTCTAACTTCCTATCTTGCAGGTCCTTGAGAGCCGCTGCCCCTTCGACAGGAATGGTAGTCTTTTTGGTGACTGCGGAAATAATAGCATCCACCTTCGGTAGGTGCAATAAATCCTTCACCTCCTGGGGAAGGGGGTATAAGCGTGCCAAGGCGCGGCTACCCCTCAGGGAAGCCTCGGGACATTCCCATTCCGAATCAATCATTTGCCGGATTACCCGGTGCAGAGGGAAACAGCGTTGCTCGGTTTTAACGCCCTGCAATAAAGGGTCTTCCAAGGGCTCCTGAGAAGAGGAAGGGAGCACTAGGTGTAGCGCTGTCAAGGACTGAGTAATGAGCGCCGAAAGTTCCTCCTTCCGGAACACGCGAAAAACGTTGGGATCCTCACCTGGAGCAATCTCCCCTTCCTCCAATTCCTCAGCCTCAAAATCCAAAGCTGGATCAGTTACCCCCTCATGATCCCGTTGAACTAGGGAAATGTCAGGCTGAGGAGAAAAAAGATCAAAAGTATCTGAAAGGACACCTTTAGCTTGAGATGGACCTTCTCCAGGATCCTCAGGCCCGGGAGCCTGTCCCGGCAGAGGCATATGAGAGAAAACAGCCGAGAGCGCTTCTGGCTGAGAAGATTTCATCAAAAAGGCTGTGTGCATCGCCAGAATAAACTCTGGCGAAAAAAATGATTCACTCTTCCCCTGAGGCGCAGAAGCAGTATCGGGGAGCTTGACCTGGCGCCCGGACTCTTTGGATGTCTTGGCCTTCCGCTTATGCGGCCGAGGCTGCTCTAAGCCTGAAGTAACCGGCGCTGACAAAATGGCCGTCTTTCCCGCCTTTTCGGGCGGTAAAGACGGATCTTCTAAGCCTGAGACAGACTGCTCTGCCATTAGGAAAAAATATCCCCAAAGTAAAACCCTGATCAGAGAAAGGCTGAACTTTTACAGAGCTCTGCTAGTGAGTGGATTTTTGCCTCCTGGGACATCTTACTGTGAGTTCTAGCTGTTTATTTAATTATTTACTGTTTGTCTAACTGTTGTTTGTTTAATTATTTAGTGTTTGTCTTAGTGGTGTGCAAGTTTCAGCCTTCTCAGCTGTACTTACCTTGCCTCTCTCAATTAACTGGGCCTTGTGTGGTAGCCATTTTGAATTAATCTCTCTCCCCAGAGCCTGCTGTTTGTTAAGCTTTTCCTGTCCTTGCCTGCCTGAGTGACTCCTCCCCCTGTGTGTGTGGTAGCCATTTTGAATTAATCTCTCTCCCCAGAGCCTGCTGTTTGTTAAGCTTTTTCCTGTCCTTGCCTGCCTGAGTGACTCCTCCCCCTGACCCCCTCCCCCTGAGGTATCCTGTAACCTTGTTCCTGTTTTCTCCACGTGTGCATAGGCTGTTTTAGTTTGCTTTTCTCTGATCAGAGAAAGGCTGAACTTTTACAGAGCTCTGCTAGTGAGTGGATTTTTGCCTCCTGGGACATCTTACTGTGAGTTCTAGCTGTTTATTTAATTATTTACTGTTTGTCTAACTGTTGTTTGTTTAATTATTTAGTGTTTGTCTTAGTGGTGTGCAAGTTTCAGCCTTCTCAGCTGTACTTACCTTGCCTCTCTCAATTAACTGGGCCTTGTGTGGTAGCCATTTTGAATTAATCTCTCTCCCCAGAGCCTGCTTTTGTTAAGCTTTTCCTGTCCTTGCCTGCCTGAGTGACTCCTCCCCCTGTTTGTGTGGTAGCCATTTTGAATTAATCTCTCTCCCCAGAGCCTGCTGTTTGTTAAGCTTTTTCCTGTCCTTGCCTGCCTGAGTGACTCCTCCCCCTGACCCCCTCCCCCTGAGGTATCCTGTAACCTTGTTCCTGTTTTCTCCACATGTGCATAGGCTGTTTTAGTTTGCTTTTCTCTGATCAGAGAAAGGCTGAACTTTTACAGAGCTCTGCTAGTGAGTGGATTTTTGCCTCCTGGGACATCTTACTGTGAGTTCTAGCTGTTTATTTAATTATTTACTGTTTGTCTAACTGTTGTTTGTTTAATTATTTAGTGTTTGTCTTAGTGGTGTGCAAGTTCAGCCTTCTCAGCTGTACTTACCTTGCCTCTCTCAACTAACTGGGCTTTGTGTGGTACCCCCATCCCCCTGCTGAGGGTTCAGGACAGGGTACCTTGTAACTGCCCTCTTTAATAGGACTTATCTCCCCCCCTCCCTCCCCAGCACCCACCCACCCCTGGGGAAATTGTAGTTTTATAGGTACTTGGACATCTTAGAGGAAAGGGGCTGCTCTCAGGTGCAGCTCTTAATCCAAATCAGTCATACACAGAGGCCCTGTGATTAATTAGCTTCAGGTACACAGGGTGTATTAGGGGTATTAGATACACTTTTATTAGTATAAGCATCTACACCAATCCTTATTATATACCGATTTAAAAGACCTAAACACAAGCTTTAAACTAAGATGCAGTCAGAGGTCCAGCAACGAGATGGGGGTTCTCCAGTCTTTTGCATCGAGTGTCACATGTATGATTATCTCCCAGTTGGTGAGAGGTCCTACATATGCACTAAGTGCAGGGAGCTCTTTGCTCTCAGGGAACGAGTCCGTTCTCTAGAGGCTAGAGTAGCAGACCTGGAAGACATAAGAAAGACAGAGAAGTACATGGACGAGACCTACAGGGATATAGTCCTGAAGTCCCACCTCCAGTCTGGCAGCATCCCTGTTGCCATGGAGGAGAGAGGTCACGTGACAGGAGAGCATCACCCTGGTGTGGCAGGAAGTGATCCTGTAACTAGGACCTGTCCTCCAGGTGATGTAAAACCCTCTCGCACCGAGGACGTTTCTCCAGGGCCATGTCCCCATGAGGAGAGGGTCAGGACAGCTGTTATAGTTGGTGATTCAATCATTAGGAATGTAGATAGCTGGGTGGCTGGTGGACGTGAGGATCGCCTGGTAACATGCCTGCCTGGTGCGAAGGTAGCAGATCTCACGCACCGCCTAGATAGGATCATAGATAGTGCTGGGGGGGAGTCTGCTGTCTTGGTACATGTTGGTACCAATGACATAGGAAAATGTGGTAGGGAAGTTCTGGAGGCTAAATTTAAGCTTTTAGGTAGGAAGTTGAAATCCAGAACTTCCAGGATAGCGTTCTCCGAAATGCTTCCTGTTCCACGTGCAGGACCCAAAAGACAGGCAGAGCTCCGGAGTCTCAATGCGTGGATGAGACAATGGTGCAAGGATGAGGGTTTTGGATTTGTTAGGAACTGGGGAACATTCTGGGGAAAGGGGGGGCTCTTCCGAAGGGATGGGCTTCACCTTAATCAGGATGGGACCAGACTGCTGGCATTAACCTTTAAAAAAGAGATAGAGAAGCTTTTAAACTAGAAAATAGGGGAAAGCCGACAGTCACCCAGGAGCGCACGGTTCGGACAAAGGTATCCTTGAAGGATACTACCAAAAGCAGTGAGGTTCCAAAAGGGAGTATAGTAGCCCAAATGCCCTTGAGTAAGGAGCAGACAGAGCATAAAGATTCCCAATTACCCATGCCTACCAATAGCCAGATTAATATTAATAAAATACAGTCTCTAAAATGCTTGTATGCCAATGCTAGAAGTCTAAACAATAAGATGGGAGAATTAGAATATATAGCATTAAATGAGAGGTTAGATATGATTGCACTCTCAGAGACATGGTGGAAGGAGGATAACCAGTGGGACACTGTGATACCTGGATACAAACTATATCGTAATGATAGAGCTGAACAAATTGGTGGAGGGGTTGCGCTCTATGTTAGAGAGGGCATTGAGTCAGAAAGGATTAAAGTTTTGCAGGGAACAAAATATGCTGTAGAATCTCTATGGATTGAAATTCCATTTATGAAGGGGAAGGTGATGGCAGTGGGAGTATACTATCGACCACCTGGCCAGAATGAACAAATGGATGATGAAATGCTCAAAGAAATCAAGGAAGCTAACAAAAGCCACAACAGAGTAGTAATAATGGGTGATTTCAATTACCCCGGTATCGACTGGGACAGTGTCACAGCAGGACAAGCTAAAGAGATAAAGTTTCTAGATGAAATAAATGACTGCTTCTTGGAGCAGCTGGTTCATGAACCGACCAGAGGGGAAGCCATACTGGACCTAGTCCTTAGTGGAACGCCAGATCTGGTGCAAGAAATAAGGGTGTTGGGACCACTTGGCAATAGTGATCATAGTATGATCATGTTTGATTTAATCAGTGGAGGACAGATAGTAAAGAAATCCACAGTACTACCTTTTAACTTTCAAAAGGGTGACTATGATAGAATGAGGAATATAGTTCGGAAAAAAACTAAAAGGAGCGGTTCCAAAGGTTAAAGACTTACAGCAAGCTTGGGTGTTATTTAAAAATACTATCCTCGAAGCCCAGACCAGCTGTATTCCACGCATTAAGAAAAGTGGAAGAAAGTCCAAAAAACTGCCAGCATGGTTTAAAGGTGAGGTCAGAGAGGCTGTTGCTGCCAAAAGAGCAACCTTCAGAAAATGGAAAAAAGAGCCAAATGATGAAAACTGGAAACAGCACAAGCACTGGCAAGTTAAATGCAAAGCATTGATAAGGCAGGCAAAGCGGGAATTTGAGAAGAAACTTGCTACGGAAGCAAAAACACGAAATAAAGACTTTTTCAAGTACATTCGTAGCAAAAGGCCTGTGAGAGAGTCAATTGGACCATTAGATGATAGAGGGGTAAAAGGGGCAGTAAGAGGAGACAAGGCTATAGCAGAGAGACTGAATGAATTCTTTGCTTCGGTCTTTACTGAGGAAGATGTAGGGGTGTTACCCAAGACTGAAGTGGTATTTAAAGGTGATACTGCAGAGGAATTGAGAGAAATATCGCTACACCGGGAAGATATATTACAACTATTTGATAAACTGAATAGTAGCAAATCACCTGGACCGGATGGTATACATCCCAGAGTGTTGAAAGAACTGAAATATGAGATTGCAGACCTGTTATTGGTAATCTGTGAACTTTCATTAAAATCATCTGTAATACCTGAAGATTGGAGGGTCGCCAACGTAACACCAATTTTTAAAAAGGGTTCCAGGGGTGACCCGGGAAATTACAGACCGGTGAGCCTGACGTCAGTACCAGGGAAAATGGTAGAAGCCATCATAAAGAACAAAATTACACAGCATGTAGATAGTCATGGCCTAATGGGAGACAGCCAACATGGCTTTAGACAAGGAAGATCTTGTCTTACTAATCTGATCTGTTTTTTTGAAGGTGTGCATAAACAGGTAGACAAAGGTGAGTCGGTTTGATATAGTGTATCTGGACTTTCAGAAAGCTTTTGACAAGGTCCCCCATCAGAGACTTTTGGCGAAGCTAAAAAGTCATGGGATAGGAGGCAGTGTACTATTGTGGATCGGGAACTGGTTAAAAGATAGAAAGCAGAGGGTAGGGCTAAATGGCCAATATTCCCAATGGAAAAAGGTGAATAGTGGAGTACCCCAGGGATCTGTACTGGGTCCGCTACTTTTTGACATATTCATAAATGACCTGGAAAAGGGAATAACTAGTGAGGTAATCAAATTTGCAGATGACACAAAACTGTTTAAAGTTGTTAAAACCCAAGAGGATTGTGGAAAACTGCAGGAGGATCTGGATAAATTGGAAGACTGGGCATCCAAATGGCAGATGAAATTTAATGTGGACAAGTGCAAAGTTATGCACCTAGGAAAGAACAACCCACACTATAGTTACAAGATGCAAGGCTCCACATTAGAAACCACCACCCAGGAAAAAGATTTAGGAGTCATCGTGGATAACATGTTAAAACCCTCCACCCAGTGTGCAGCGGCGGCCAAGAAAGCAAATAGAATGCTAGGTATCATAAGGAAAGGGATGGAGAATAAAACAAAGGATATTATAATGCCTCTGTATCGCTCCATGGTACGACCGCACCTTGAATATTGTGTGCAATTCTGGTCACCGTATCTTAAAAAGGACATAGAGTTATTAGAAAAAGTACAGAGAAGAGCCACCAAATTGGTGAAGGGGATGGAAGGCTACTCCTATGAAGAGAGGCTAAAAAGGTTAGGGCTCTTTAACCTAGAAAAGAGGCGGCTGAGGGGAGATATGATAGAGGTGTATAAATTAATGAATGGAGTGGAACGGATAAACGTGGATAAATTGTTTACGCTATCAGAATATAGAAGGATTAGGGGGCATGTAATGAAGCTACAGGGTAAACTATTTAAGACAAATAGGAGAAAATATTTCTTCTCTCAACGTGTAATCAAACTCTGGAATCTGTTACCGGAGGATGTAGTAAGGGCTGTTAGTATAGCTGGGTTTAAAAAAGGTTTGGACAAGTTCCTGGAGGAAAGGTCCATAAACCACTATTAAAAAGGGACCCAGGATATCAATGCTTGGCCTAGTACAAGCACTGCAGAACCTGTGTCTTTTGGGGAAACTGCTAGGTACGTATGACCTAGATTGGCCACTGTTGGAAACAGGATACTGGGCTTGATGGACCTCGGTCTGACCCAGTATGGCATTTCCCCGTCGGGGAGAAGAAAATCAAAAACCGGCTCGAAGGAACGCCGCGGTATTGAGGCAGGGAGATACAAGTCAAAAGAACTCACCCGATGAAAAGAAAAAAACTGAACCGGTCCCGTAGAACCGCCGCTAGCGGTAAGGAGAGGAAGAGAGTCAGCGCGCTACCAGAGGAACAACTGGGGCCCCCAGAATCACTCGGTAGATGGAGACGGAGGCAGGCAATGAGGCAGGCTCTACCTCGCACTGCAGGCACTTTCACTCAACGTCTCCGTGCTTTAAAGCTATAGCGCAGTTAAATCAGATATGCACAATTTCTCACAAGAACTATAGCAATCAGCTCTGCTAGAGCCAAAAGTACTCATGGAAAGAAAGACAAGAGGGAGAAAAAATAATTCGATCCTCTATAGCTGCTGAGGACTGAAAGACTGATGGTTAGCCCTAAGGGGGAGTGGCTTCACCTCTCAGGAAAACTTGAAGCATTCAGTCCTCAGTTGCTATAGGGGATTGACAACCCTACCTTACCCTGGACTGGCCCGGAGAAATGATAAGGAAGGAAAGCTTTTGGGAGCATCCCTCGCGCCTGCGCACTGCCTTCCCGCCTTTTCCACTGCCTCTCCTCAGTTGAGTTTCATAGCTGAGACAAAAGGAGAGAAAGAGGAAAGGAAGATAGAAAGATAGATACAACTCCTAGGGGAGGTGGGTGGGTTGTGAAGACTTATTCCTGCTGTTCCCAGAGATCACCTGTTACAGGTAAGTAACTGTGCTATCTCCAGGAACAAGCAGGAATGAGTCTTCACATATGGGGACTCCCAAGCTAAGATGCCTGGAGCCCTAACATGTTGAAGATTGAAAACATGCTACACCTCATATGGCCAGGCATCCTGAGGATGGAGGGCAGGAGTTGAAAAGAGAGGAGCTGCTGAAAAAACAGCTAAGCTAAGAAAGGACTACCCGAAGGGAGTCCATGTATGTATGATCATTATCAAAAGATATATTGAAATGAACAATTACCATAATATTGGAATGAACAATCACCATATGATGCTCACCTACTGGATTGCAGGAAGTAGAGAGGCTGATGGAGTCTACTGGGGATCCAGTAGAATAATGTTCAAGGTGACCTCACTGGAGTGAAGGTGGAGGTCCACATCTGGAAGTGAGAGGTGACCCCAGGATTTAATTGGGGTAACACAAACACGGCAGGTCTTCAGTGGGAAGCTTCATGGAAAGCTGAAAACTCTTTTGGCTACAGAAGTATTCAGAGGTAGGAGCAAAAGAGGAAGACTGACCGATCTGGACAAACAGATCTAGTCCTTGAGGGAGGAAAGAGTATGAGAAGAACCCCATACTCCCAAGAAAGGACAGATGTTTGAGGAATTGAATCTGAAATTCACTGAAGATCCACCATGTCTTTCCTAACTGGTGAGAGGTAGGAAGACATTGGGGCATGGAGCTTCAGGGATACGTAAACCTAGGATACGGTAGGGCTGTCAGTTCCACAGCAGTGGTTGTGTGCAAGATATCCAAAACATACTGTGGAACAGTATGAAGCTGTGCAACCCCACTGTCAGAAAAATGCAGGAAGGTAAAAACCTCTATGAGCATAGACAGTCAAGAGATAAGTATGGAAATACATATCTACATATAAGTATCTGGACAGATACACACATATATGTAGATATATATATATATATTATAGATAAAGATATATATATATATATGGGTATATAGATATATATATAGATCTATAATAAGATCTAAAGGGCATAGCATATGCACACTTAGCTGACAGACAGATACATGTACAGAGATGTATAGAGGTATATAGATATAGATATACCTGAATATATAGGTCTAAAGATAGATGCCTGCAATAAGCAGACAGAGTTATGCATATCAGGACATTCACATGGAGATGTGAAGGGAAAAGATTCATCCAAGAACAAGGAGGTGAAACCTACTTGAGAAGATATATAGAGAATCTATTCCCCTAGGAATGATGATAAAGGAATGCTATCCAGTGAATTACCAGGATGGTTATGCGAAAAAACAGAGGATAATATTAGTCTGTAACCAGCAGGTCCGGAGTCCTGTGGAACTCAAGCATGGTAAAAGGACAGAAAACGCATAGAATGGGATACCAGGTTGACCTACGTGAGGGACAAAAGAGGTATCAGGCGTTTTTCAGAGTAATATGTGCTGTCCTTAAAGTACTAGGATACCATGAGGACAAGCTGCAAGAAAAAGAGTATATTCCCTAAGGAATGGGATAACTCTCAGACTTTCATGTGGAGAAGGCTTATGTCCTTCTCCCTCTTTTTTTGTTTTTCTTTTTTTTTTTTAAAAAGAAAATAGCAGGGTATGAAGAACCCTCATAGTCATAGGGGATGACTGAGGAAGCATTTTTCAACCATGATGGATAGTCATTCGAGAAACTCTATGCTCTCTAGCAAGGGCCCATAGTGGAAAGCTTCTCAGTAGGACTGCAGAGAGCATTATGCTGGAGAAAAGGGACAACCACGTCCATTACGTGCCAAACCCAGAGATGGGAGATGGCAAGGGTAAATGATAGTGTAAGGGGCCTGTAGTGAACAAGATTATCCAAGAAAGATGTAGAACACTGTCTTGGAATCACTACTAAGGCCAGACAGGAGTGGTGGAAGACAAGGCTGGGACTTGTGGAAAAGTACCAGTAGTCAAGCACTGGAACTCCTGCATGGGCAGCTACTGAATAGGACAATAGAGAGAGTCAGTCTGTGTCAAACAGAGAGAACAGACTGAACAAGGAGAGCAAGCTGTCTCTGTCTGCAGAGCTGCCCAGATAAGAAAGGAGTTTATTCAGGAGGAAAACACTCTACAGTGAAAAGAAAGACAAGAAAAGTCTTTCAATGGTAAGGAACCACTCTTACAGAGGAAACCCTGGCGAAGAGGGTAGAGATAGAAGCTGAAGAAGGACTTACCACATGGTAAGTCCATGGAAGGAAAAAATTCATGCTAGTACAGAGAAACTATCATGTGATAGTTGCTAAACCCCTCGTCTAGTCGGGAAGAGGTGGAAAACTCTGTAACTTATAGACATGAATAACCTGACAGTTCAGCAAAGTGAAGAGTAAATGGATTTCCTGAGAATAGGAATCCATGAGCAGAGTTTTGAATGGAAAAACAGTGAAAAACTTCTGCTGAAAAGAAATTAACTGTAGTTATAAACAGATTAATCAGAAACCTATGGTTACTGTGATTATTCAGCCTGGCTAGAGTTTGGATTTTTCAGACCAGGGCGAGACTTCCCCTGCTTGGGAACATCCGAATGATGGGCAGGTGAAGAGGAAAACCTCTCTCTTTTAGGGAAAGAAGGTTTGGTAAGGCATTTTCTACCTGCTGAGGAAGGAGAGGGCTTAGGATGGCTCTCAAAAACAGGAAAGTCAGTGGAGCAATGAGCAACCTGACGTAAGGACTCCTTATTGAAGAGATTGTCTCCAGTACAAGGAGTATTACCCAGCCTATGTTGTGCCCATCTATTCAAGTCAGATGCTTGTAGCCAGGCTTTACGATGTGCTCCTATGGCTATAGCAGAAGTTCTGCTAACAGACTCAAAAGAGTCTAGGGAAGCACGAGAAAGAAACCAAGAGATATTTTGGCTATGACTAAGAAGTAAGGAATAGTCTGCAGCCTTGGGCTCTGATAGAAAAGGAGTCAAAAGAGAATTTCTTTGTGACCTCCTGAAGGGATAGACTCATATAGAAAATATATGAGAGAATCCTTGTTGCCAGCATAGATGTTTGGAAGGTTTGACGTCCAAAAGCATCCAGTGTTCTAGATGCACGCCCTGGCGGGAAAGAAGAATGTTTTTTCTTGCTTTTTACCTTCCTCATTGCTGATTCCACTACAATGGAATGATGGGGAAGTTGAGGCTTTTGAAATCCTGGAGAGGGGGGCACCTGATACAGAAGATCAGTTGCTGTAGGAGGTGAAGAAACCCTTAAAGGTTTTTCCCATACCCTCAGAAGAAGATTCTGCAAAGAGTGATGCAAAGGAAGCATTATATTTTGCTGTCCTGTAGAAAAAGCCTGAGAAGACTCATAGCCAGGGATAGGAATATTAAGGAAGGTTGCCATGTCAAGGAGAAATTTCTGAAAAGAAGGATCTCCGATGGGAACCATCCCTGGACAGGCTAAATTTGAAAAGGTAGCCTGGGCACCGGAGGAAGTACCTGTCCGGTGCAGAACAGGATTTGTAATGGATGGACACTGGCAGTTATGAGTTGAGACAGTCAGTAGTGCATCATCCATGCCAAGTATCGACTCCAAACTAGGAATAGAGAGGAGCGATCCAGATGAAAAAAGCATGGAAGTAGCTGGTTCCGATGACACTGCAGGTACCGGAATCGATACCGATACCGGTAGTTGCGCCGGCATCGAAGGCGAAACCGACACCAAAGCAGTCATCGGAGGCAGTTCAAGCGGTACCGAGGGAAGTAAAACCTCTTGGTGATTATCCTCGGTACCGTGCATAATCTGTAAACATCGGTTCTGTGACGCGTCGGTACCCAGTCATCTAGACTAGATATCGATTCCAGACTCGGCATCGAAGGGAGCGAGTCCATCGATGCATGTCTAGAGGGTACCGACATCGGTGGTGGTATCGGCGATATTGTCGATACAGGAAAGTCGGTCCGGGTCGTATCGATCGGTCCCGAAGGTACCGAGAACGCCCGATGACGATCCCTGGTGAAGAGTGGATCACTCAACACCGGTGCCGATGCCGGGGTATCGGTACCGCTCGAAGCAGATGCCACCACCGAGCATGGCTCAGATACAGGAAAGTCAATCTGGGACGTATCGATCGGTCCCGAAGGTACCGAGAACGCCCGATGACGATCCCTAGTGAAGAGTGGATCACTCAACACCGGTGCCGATGCCGGGGTATCGGTACCGCTCGAAGCGGATGCCACCACCGAACATGGCTCAGGTATGTTCTGTGAGGGGTGAGCCCCAGGAACAACCTGAAACCCCTGAAATGCTTTGGAGCCCGGAGACTCCCGCCGGGGTTTTAATGCCAATGGGGTCTTGAGGGCAAGGCCGGAGCTGTCATCATGCTTGGCATGAGACCTACCACTCAAGGATTGGCTAGTCTTAACAGACTGTTTGTTTGTGGGTTACCTGATCCTGTAGAGAAGAAAAACCCGGTGCCCTCACTCCCGGAGGGAAAACGGTATCGAGGGAAACTCGAAAGAAGGAAGTTCCTCTCTCAGTTTTGCAGCCTGATTGTTCAGGGGAAAAAGGGTCAGGACCCAAACAGGTTAGACACCGGGCATTGGAGTCTAAAAAGAAAACTGTGCTTCCACAGTGAAGGCACTTCTTAGGAGAAGAAGGCTCCATGATGGAGAGGCCTTGTAGGCCCAAAAATGTTAAGACAGAAACTGAGGGAAAAATTTCCCTGAGTTTAAGAAAAGGAAAAGAAAAATCCACCGGCGGTACCGGTGGCGGCGGGAAAAACAGCCATGACCACAAGAAAACAAGAAATAAAGAATTTGAAGAAAAAAGTTTCTGCGGTGACAGGAGGACGTCCTGCCAGCTCCGCGGAAAAACGAAAACTGAGGAGAGGCAGTGGAAAAGGCGGGAAGGCAGTGCGCAGGCACGAGGGATGCTCCCAAAAGCTTTCTGACTGGATGCTGGGGAGCATTCCCGTGCAGGCTCCGTCGGTACCGACGTACCCATATGTGAAGACTCATTCCTGCTTGTTCCTGGAGATAGACTGGGACACCAATCCTAGCTACACACTTCACTGGTTAAATTTTGAGCCCTCTGCACAAGCTACTTCATCCGTGAGCTGCCAAATAAAGATGTAGCTAAGGCCTGGCAAGGCTGTATTGGTATCCGCCATCTTAGGCAATCGTAACTTGTCCTTCGTAGTTTTAGGGGCCTTTAACAAGAATCTGTCCATATATTACTTCTAGACATTTTCACAAAGACTACAGGCCCATAATCAAGCAAAACAAAGCACCAATGGGGTTAGATCCAGTTGCAAAGAGTGGAGGAGAAACACTTCTCTTCCATTCAATTCATCAAGTGATCTCCTAAGACAATTTAATATCATCAGTCGATGGTATGAAGTGGACTTTAGATGAAGGGAAGGATATACTGCTGGTTATGTTAGACCTATTGGCAGTATTTGATATTGTCAGCTAGGATATTCTGCTTTCTCTTTTGTAGATGATAGAGTGGTCAGTGGTTATCCAATGGGTAACCTTATTCCTCTCAAAAAAAAAAAAAAAAAAAAAAAAAAAAAAAAAAAACGGCGGGGGGGGGGGGGGGCCCCCCCCGCAGTCTTTCCTGTGGGCTAAAGATCTAGGGTTCTACAAGGCTTGCTACTATGTAGTGTCTATTGTAGGAGTGGAGTAGCAGCCTAATGGTTAGAGCCAGTGGGCTATGAACCAGGGAAGTCAAGTTCAAATCTTATCGCTGCTCCTTGTAATCTCGGTCAAGTTACTTAGCCCTCCATTGCCCCAGATTATAATCTCTGAGGGAGAAAAAAAAAATAATCTTGATCTTATGAGAAAGGTGTATGAAAGCAATCACGGCCTCGAGGTGGACTGTCATCTTTATGTGAATGACGTTCATTTATAAGACTGCTAAAGCTCCTTGGTTTTAAATGTGATGGCACCCCTTCAGGCAGTGGCAATGCAAAACTAAGCTAAATCTAGATATGAGTGAACTGCTATGGCTCACAGGCAGGAAAAGGTAGAAATGTTTAAGATTTTGGATCACACACTCAAACCTAAATAAGTGGTTTGGTGTTTGGGATTGGCAAGTCTCACATGTTGTAGAATCCTCTTTATTCACATAGAAAACTCTGTGTATGTTGATTTAGTTATTACTGATTCAAAGGACCAATTATTGTAGTGTACCTGACCGGAGATAAAGCCAATGGAGCAATAAAGTTCCGGTGCCCATATACAAGTACACTCACTAGACTGGTCCCAAGCAGACTATTGCGATTTTTACAGCAGGCATTGCTGGCTGTTCCTACTTTCTCTGTGGTACTGATAATTAAGTACATAAAATTGTGCACTTTACTGTACTGCCAAGAACCTATGGAATAGCCTCCTTGTGAAGCTTCGTTCAAGGCGTAGGGAGACAAACACGGCCTATCAAGCTTTTTGAGGGATCAATGGAATTGTGGCTACTTGAGGAGGACTGTGTACCTGCTGATACTGTACAGTTGGTATGTATGGTTGGGAGTTATACTGTAGGTCAGGATAGAGGAGGGGGGATTGGTGGGTGGGTGAGGTTTTATGATATGTACTCACTTTGGGATTGCTTGGGGGCAATAAGTGGATGAGCAAATATCAATAATAAACAAACCCATACATAATGCAGGGCCTTAGAAACCAGCTATCTACATTCGCTCTCCTCAATTAGCAATGTACTTACAGATACCATACCTCTGTGAATGCTGGGGAAGGAGGCAGCTCATTTCTAGGAAGAGGATCCAGTGCAAATGCTAACTCAGATGTCCTAGAAATTCATAAGAACAGCCCATCAGTTACAAATCACAAAAAGCATCACACACTCCCTACATTTCTAGAGATTTACCATAGTACAGCCAGAAATTCCTCTGACAAAACATCCCAACCAATTTATAAAATTTGAGCCTGGCAAATCTTTACATTGGACAGAGTAGAAAAGCTGCCATCTTAGCCCACTAGAATGTGTGCAAATAAAAGTTAAAGCTTTTAGGAAAAAGTTCTCTTTTCACACGAGAAAACTTCACACAACACTTTACTGGATTAATCTAAGTCATCGGGAAATGGAACTCCTGAAAGGTAATGAAGAAATGTAAGACGTGCAACACCTGAAAGCTAGTCAAGAAACATTAACAGTCCAATAAAATGTTTTCACTTTTTGTTGACTTTACCAAACGATATTACTGTCATGCCAACCTACATAATAGTCACTAAGCAGTGCTATCAAAAGAAACTTATCAGGGGACCTAAAATAAAAATGTAACTTGTGTATCATGTGGCTCCTATAGTCCCATATTCTTACCAGACAAACCTTTGGCAAAAATGCTGGTTACAAGGTTAGCTGGTACTCTCCCAATACTGATTCAGACCAGACTGGTTTAATTCCTTTATGTGCTATCACCAGCAGTACTTTAGTAACATGGGTTAATGAATCCCGTAGTACATTTGTTTTAGCTGTTTTAGCTTTGCTGTAGCCGGGAATAATCAATCACATGTATTCCTCGCCAATGCAATGCAAAGATAGTGGGCTCCAAATTGGAGCTAGTGAATGTTTACAGACAGTCTCTCTCACCCACCATCCCGTTGAAAAATAATTTGTTCCTGCCCCCAAGACCCTTCTCCTATTCCCTTTAGAACTCCAACCTCTCCCTTTGAAAGAACTTGCTGCTGTTCCCATACCCACAACCCATACCTCTGATCCCAACGCCTTTATAAATAGAATCCCCATCCCCTGCACCCGACACTTATCAGGGGGTAGTAGGATGAGCAGTAGCGATCCCCGATTACTCCTACCCCAGCAGTTTTCTTGTACTACACTACTAAGGGGTCAGATCTGGTAAAAAAAAAAAAATGTATAGGGGGTGAGTCTGAAGGCAGGAGAAAATTGTTTCAAAAAGATTTAAGGGGGGGGGGTCATGGAGTGCTATTTTAAAACATTCACTGGCTCATGAGCAGCAAGCTGATGCTCCCAAGGGGAATTTAACACCATCACTTGAGGGGATGTTAAATTTTATGAATAATGTTTACAAAGTTGATTTTGTGTAACATGCTGCTTTGTATACACTTTCAACTCATCATTTAACACTTGTTGGGGCAGAAACCTTTGCATTAGGGTGCGTTATTGGCAAATAAAAAATAATTAGACCTTACCTGCTAATTAGTATTCCTGAAGGAACTCCAGTCCAGTCCCGCACCTCTGGGTTGTGCTCCCCCTTTCAGCAGCTTGGAGACTGAGCACGTCATCTTTTTTGATGACCCTGGCATATATATCTGCTGGCATCTCCCACCAGGTCCAGTATCCTATTGACATGGCAGACTCAGCGGAGAGACAATTAAGTAGATAAACAAACTAACGAACTTCAAACACAAATCCACTCTCCCCCACCCAATTAGGAGGCGGCTTATCTACGAATCTACTAGCCATCAAAGCCAAATAGTGAAGGGCACATAGCTCCTCCGTTTCGCCCCACTGTCTCTGCCTTACAAGGTGCGCCAAACAAATTCCTGACCTCCAAAACTCCTGAATCATCTTCTTCGGGCCAGGGTCACCTCAGCAATTTCCTTATACAAAGCATTCCGGGCAGAATCCGGGACTGGACAGGAGTTCCTTCAGGAACGCTAATTAGCAAGTAAGGTCTAATTACTCTTTCCTAGTCGTCCCTCCAGTCAAGTCCCACACCTCTGGAATGTAACAGAGCAGTTTGATCAACGGGAGGGACCTGCGAGACTGGCCCGTAAGACCGCTCCACCAAAACTTGCATCCCCCACCATCTGAACATTCAAGCGATAATGCTTAGCAAAAGTATGCAAGGAGGACCACGTTGCTGCCCTACATATATCCACCAGTGGCACTAGACTAAACTCCCCCCATGAGGTCGCCTGGGCACGCATGGAATGAGCCTGAAAGCCACCGGAACGGGCTTGCCCTTCAAAATGTATACCGAAGGAATAGCTTCCCTGATCTATCTGGAAATGGAGGCCTTGGCCGCCGCTTCTCCTTTGTACGGTCCTCCAAAGGACACAAACAGCTGTTCCGATCTGCGGAACGCCTCAGTCCTCTAAGTATGCGGAAATATTTCTTTACGGAAAAAGTAGTGGATCCGTGGAATAGTCCCCCAGTGAAGGTGCTAGAGATAAGGACAAACACAGAGGATCTCTAAAGGAAAAAAGGAGAGTTGTAGTGGTTGATATGGAAGGACAGACTAGATAGGCCATGTGGTCTTTTTCTGTCGTCATGTTTCTATGTTTCAGTATTCTCCGAACATTTGATGCAGACGCGTATCTGCGGTCTCCTCCCACTCTCACCAAGGCCGGTAAGGAGACCGGCTGATTTACATGAAAGGCCGATACCACCTTGGGCAAAAGGAGGGCACCATCCGGAGGACCACTTTTTCCTTAAAAAAGGAAAGAAATGGAGACTGACAAGATAAAGCCTGTAGCTCCGAGTTTCGTCTCGCTGAACAAATCGCCACCAGAAACACCATCTTGAGGATCAAGTCCTTAAGGGAAGCCCGGCCAACTGGTTTGTAGGGCTCCCCCGCCAGAGACTCTAGCACCAGATTTAGATCCCAGGGCGGCAAAGGTGGCCCACCGCCTTCAGGAACTGGACAACATCAAGGTGTTCCCCAACAACTTCCTCTGGATTCTTCCCCTATAACAGGAGATCACTGCCAGTTGAACTCTCAAGGATCTGGTGGCCAGGCTCTTCTCGAAACCTACCTGCAAGAACTTCAGGACATCCAGAATGGACACCGCAGTTGGCCAACTTGTCCAGTCTGCGCACTACCCCTCAAAGATGCGCCAGACCTCGACATAGGAGAGGCAGGTCGATTTCTTGCGAGCCTTAAGCAAAGTTGAAATTACTGAACCTTCGCTACAACCACCTTGCCCTCTCAAGAGCCATGCCGTAAGCGAGAACCGATCCACTTGCGGCATCCAGACCCGACCTTGGGTCAAGAAATCTTCTCGCACCAGGAGCCTCCAAGGACAATCTGCTAGTAATCGCATCAAGTCAACATACCACGAGCACCTTGGCCAATCCGCGGCTATAAGGATGGTCAAACCTCGATGAGCCTCTACGTGCTGGACGACCCTGCCTATGAGAGCCCATGGCAGAAACACGTACAGTAGACCCTCCATGGGCCACCTTCCGCAGCCACAGTGGTCTTTGGGCACCAGGGTCACCGCCCCTAAGAGTGTGAGACACACCAAGGTGTCCTTTACCACTGCAGCCTTGGCTGGAGTCCTGCAGGGACATTGGACAAACAATGGGAGAATACGGCATGCTAGCTCGAGAGCATAGCTAATTCGGATAACCTCCAAAACCCACTGATCAGATGCGACTCGGACCCAGGCAGGGTAAAACTGTCGCCGGCGCCCCCCACTGGCTGGACCCCTGCCTGGGCTCCCCTTGCTTCATTATGTTTTCCTAGGTCCCGAGGAGGAGGAGGGAGTGCTAAATCCCTTACCAGCTCCTCGAAACCCCCAAAAGCCCTGGACCTGGTCTGAAACCCTCCGGAATTCTCATGCCTGGGTTCACGCAGGAGGGGGGACTGTGACTCTGCTTCAGCTTATCCTCCGGAAGCCTTTCTCCCTTTGAGTCACCTAATTCCTTTACCAACTTGTCCAGGTACTCCCCAAAAAGCAGCTTCCCCTTGAAGGGGAGCCTACTGAGTTGGGCCTTGGAAGAACCATCTGCCGCCCAATTCTGGAGCCAGAGATAGCAGCACACCACCAACACCAAGGCCATACTCTTTGAAAGGACCCTGATAAGATCGTAGTCAGTGTCCGCAAGGTAGGCTGCCCTCGATTCTATTCTTACCACCTCTCCTGCCGAATCCCCTGACAGATCCATAGCTGCTGAATCCGCTGAGACCAACAGAGGCAAGTCCTGGCCACCCAGGCCCCACACACCAACGCACGGAGGGCGAGGGTGTTAATGTCAAAGGTTTGCTTTAACAAGGTGTCCAGCTTCCTATCCTGGGCATCCTTGAGCGCTGCGCTGCCCTCAACTGGTATCATTGTTTTCTTAGTCACTGCCGACACAGCCACATCCACCTTCAGGGACCGGAGCAATTCTTTTTCCTGTTCCGCCAACAGGTACAAGCGCGACATTAATTTTATTTATTTATTTGGTAACATTTTTATACCACTCCTTCCAGCGATCAGGAGCGGTTTACATTAAACATTTAACTCAACCAGAACAGTTACATATAACGGGTTTATAACTATGTACATTTAACAGGATTTGTAACTATCTACGTAACATGAGATAACTTTCAAACTATTTACAAGGTGGTATGGATCATATTCATTTCTCTGTAATAATGAGTTTTGCACGGAATTGGGTTAAGGGGTGTGTGTGAGTGAGGGAGTGGAAGGGAACATCTGATTAGGTATTGTAGAATTCTTGGAATAAGTATGTTTTCAGGTTTTTTCGGAAGGATAGGATGTCCTTGTTGGCCCTTAATGAGTCGGGAAGCTTATTCCATTGTATGGGGGCTATATATGTGAATGATCTGTTCCTTGTGGTTGTTTTGACAGAGCGTATAGTGGGTGGCACTTGCAGCGTGTTAAGGTTGTGTTTTCTTCTGTTCCTGTTCGGGGGTTGTGTCTCAATGAGTTTGGATAGGTAGGATGGCGCGATGTTGTGGATAAGTTTGAATGTTATTATTTTATATCTTATGCGCTTGAATGGGGAGCCAATGGAGGTCCATTAGACTAGGTGTGATGTGGTCTTTGATCCTCACCTTCATTAGTATTTGTGTTGTGACGTTTTGCGCTATTTGAAGTATGTTGGGCGTTTTTTTTAGATAGCCCTTGGAGAATGCCATTACAGTAATCCAGTAATACAGTAATGAGTGCCTGGACTACTGTTCTGAAATTAGATTGTTCTATGATATTACGTAGTGGTTGTAGGATTCTTAGTTTGTGGAATATTGCTCTATTTACTAATCTTAGATGCTTTTCCATGCTAAGCGTCCTATCAAGAGTGACTCCTAGGTATTTTATTTCTTGCTTTATGTTGTATGTATTGTTGTTTAGGACGATTGTGGAGGGAGGTTTGAATTCAGGTTTTTTAGAAATGAACATTACTTCTGTTTTCTTGTGGTTAACGTTCATGTTATTTCTTTGCAGCCAATTTTGGGCTTCTTTAAGGCAGGTTTCTATGGAATGGTATATTGGGATGTCTATGTCAAGTTGGGTATACAGCATTATATCGTCTGCATATCAATGGTAATTGATTTTGTGCTTATGGAATATTGTGCAGATAGGTCTTAAGTATAGGTTGAATAGGAGGGAGGATAACGTGGATTCTTGGGGTATTCCTTGTGTTTGTGGGAATGTAGTCGATGCTTTCCGGTTAAAACGTACTTTTTGCCCTATGTTGGAAATATAAGAGAACCACTTTAGTGGCGTGCCATTTATTCCCATGGATTCCAGTCTGGTGATGAGAGTCCTATGGTTAACTGTATCATAAGAACATAAGATAAGATATGCCATATTGGGTCAGACCAAGGTCCATTAAGCCCAGTATCCTGTTTCCAACAGTGGCCAATCTAGGTCATACGTACCTAGCAGTTTCCCCAAAAGACACAGGTTCTGCAATGCTTGTACTGGGTCAAGCATTGATATCCTGGGTCCCTTCTTAATAATGGTTTATGGACCTTTCCTCCAGGAACTTGTCCAAACCTTTTTTAAACCCAGCTACACTAACAGCCTTTACTACATCCTCCGGTAACAAATTCCAGAGTTTGATTACACGTTGAGTGAAAAAATATTTTCTTTTATTAGTCTTAAATAGTTTACCCTGTAGCTTCATTGCATGTCCCCTAGTCTTTCTATATTCTGATAACGTAAACAATCGATCTACGTTTACCCGTTCCACTCCGTTCATTAATTTATAGACTTCTGTCATATCTCCCCTCAGCCGTCTCTTTTCCAGGTTAAAGAGCCCTAACCTTTTTAGCCTTTCTTCATAGGAGTATCCTGCCATCACCTTTACCATTTTGGTGGCTCTTCTCTGAACCTTTTCTAATAACCCTATATCCTTTTTAAGATATGGCGACCAGAATTGCACACAATATTCAAGGTGCGGTCTCACCATGGAACGATATAGAGGCATTATAATATCTTTTCTTTTATTTTCCATTCCTTTCCTTATGATACCTAGCATTCTATTTGCTCTCTTGGCCGCCGCTGCACACTGGGCCGAGGGTTTTAACATGTTATGCACAATGATGCCTAAATCTATTTCCTGGGTGGTGGTTCCTAATGTGGAACCTTGCATTGTGTAACCATAGTTTGGGTTGTTCTTCCCTAGGTGCATAACTTTGCACTTGTCCACGAAGGCTGCAGTGATGTCTATGAATATTAGTATGAACATTTTTTTGCAATTTTTAATACCTTTATAAAGATTATCAAGTAGGATAAGTAGGAGTGTTTCTACTCCGTGGTATTGACGAAAACCATATTGCTGGTCATCAAGTGCATTTGTGGCATCTAAATGGTCTTGCAAGTGGTACTGGACTGTTTTTTCGATGGCTTTAGCTATAAAAGAGATACTTGTTTTGTTTTGTAGAATAGGTTGAATAACGGATCTTTTTAGTTCAGTAGGCATAACTCCTTGTTGAAGTGATTGGTTTATTATATTTAAAATTATTGTAGCGGTTTCTGCTTTCGTTGCCTTGATCCAGGCTACTGGACAAGGATCTAGGGGTGACGTGGTGTTTAGGTTTGCGATTGTGTTAAGTATTTGTCTTTGGTCAATCCTATGAAAGGTGTTCCACTCTTCTGTGTGGTCCAATGGCACTGGTGACCGATGGGGGGCATTGCTAGATGGTGGTTTATGGGAGGCGTTTGCTCCTAAGGGATCGAGTTTGCTGTCATAATGGCCAGCCAGAATTTTGGCATTTATTGAATGTTTTATATCAGAGTCCTGAATAGGTTTGGTGATTGATTTTATAAGTTCAAACAGTTCCCTAGGTCTATTTAAGGCGTTATTCAGTATTTTGGTGTGGTAGTTCTTTTTAGCTGTGTTGATTGCTTCTTTGTAAGTAGCAAGTAGGGACATGTATTGTGCTTTGTTTGCCGTGGACTTTGCATCTCTCCATTTTCTTTCCATTTTTTTAAGGTATTTCTTTATTTTAGATAAGTCTAAGGTGTACCATGCCTCGTGCTTGTTCTTTAAATTTGGTATGTACATTAGATAGGGTTTTGGGAGTTTGTTTTGCAACTGATTCAATCCCATTATTCCATTGCTTTATTAGGACCTCGAAGTCGATAAGGTCGGTGTTTACATGAGAGAATACTGATTCTAGTAAGGCATCTTTATCAAATTTTTTGGACTTGTTTTTGCACTGTTCCTGTGTTATGGAATCTTGAATGGAGTGTTGGATAGGTATGTTGCAGGTGAATTGAATTAAGTGATGGTCTGACCATGGTACCTGTGTTATATTTGGAGGGGAGCTTGTTTCTGAATTACTGGCAGAGGGCTTGGGTAGGAATACCATGTCAAGAATATTTCCCTTATTGTGTGTAGTTTCTTGAATTATTTGCAGATATCTTATTTGGTCCATCGCTTCTAAGAATGCGTTAGTATGAGTGGCATGGAGGGAGGTAAGGTTGAGGTCACCTAGTATGATCTGGTATTTTCTTATGGATGTAGCACAAACTGTTTCTAATACTGAAGCTAGCACTTCATGTGTGGCTGAGGGAGGTCTGTATATATGACATAGTGCAAATGTTTTGTCCTCAAGCTTGATTAAGTCTATTTCTTCAAGAGAGTTCTGTGTGCTGTAGTATAGGTTTATGGTGTCTCTTGCCATTACTGAAACACCACCTCCTCTCCTATTGGTACGGGGACAGTTAAATAAGATTGTAGCCCGGTTTCTTCATTTGATTGAGAAGTACTGTGTCCGTGTCCGACAGCCAGGTTTCTGTGATGCACAGTAGGTCTGTTTTTTCCTCGGTTATGAGGTCTTGTATAATGTGGATTTTATTCCTGATGGACCTTGCATTTATTAGTAGGCAGTTTAGGGGAGTTAATGTGGAGGTGCTATGGGGTGCTGGTGTTGGAGTGACTTTGATTCTGATTAGTCCCGAGTGTGGTTTCTTTTGTTTTGCCTTTGGTTGTTAAATGTATTGAGTGTGTTTGTAATTTGACAATTGTAAATATTGTGTAGGGTACTGTATATTGATAAAACTTGGTAGATTGTTTAAAGGGTAGATATATGTGTATTGTCGTCAGCACTCCCTGGTGGCCAGTGGCTGTAAGGGTAGGCTGAGCATTTTTATTGTTTCAAGGAGGAATGGGCTCTTTAAGGCCAAGTGCAGGTTGGTCTTTGTAGTCCAGCTCCTTGTATGAACAAATTGTATAAGCCAAATAGAGGGTATTAAGGCTTTTATTTCCCCTTTAACGCAAAGGCTCAGTAAGGCACAGAAATAAAGAAAGTCCTTTCTTTCAGGGTTTCACCAAACATAAGCAAGAAGAAAAACTGTTACAAGTTTCACAGTTGATTGGAGAGATTAACTAAAAGATTCTCTTACTTCAGCGCAACTTAAATAAGCAAAACAGTTCTCTGGCACTTAGCACAAAACATGAGCATTCTCAAAGCAAAAAGGTCTGTTCAATTCACGGTTCTGCTAATGACTCAAGGCTGCTAGCAATACACAAGGTACAATCCATAAATTCATTTGGAGGCATGGGAATAGGATTCTCTAGATCTATTTCCATGGACTCTGGGTCACTGGCCTCGCCCTCTGAATTGGATGTCTCCCTTGCTGCTATACTTTCCCAGACTCTGTCTCTGTTTGCTTGTTTCCAATAGGGCTGTTCTAAGGCTCCCAAATGAACATGGCCTGTTCTTCTGCCCTTAAATACTGATTTGTAAAGCTCTGACTTGTTTCCTTTTCTCCTGCACTGAGCATCTGTTTCAGCAGAGCTTCTAGGAGATAAACTTTCTTTTATAAATGAAGTGGCACCATACCTGGGCTTCCTCCTGTAGCCGGTATAACTGGAGCTTTCTCTCTGAGGCACCTCTCTCTGGAGACAGGCTTTCTCTTGAAACCTTCTGAGCAGTGCTTGTCCCTTCTGTAGTTTAGGAAAACCTGGTGAGGAATCCGGATTTCCTTGCTTCTGGGTAAAGGTAGCCCTGCCATCAGAACTTTTCCTTCTTGTACCTCTTAATCCTGATTCAGACTCCTCCGGTGAGCGTAGGCCTCTCTCAAAGCATGGCTTTCTCCTCCCAAGCTCTTTGCCTCTGTGGTCCTTTGCTACCGAGTCTCTCTCCAGACTGATTCTCCTCGAGCTGTCTTTCTTTCTGACTTTCTCTGCTCCTTTTCCAGCACTTACTGTTCTGGGCGTTCTGCTTGATCCAGCTACGCTGCTTGGGCTGGAGGTGTCACTCCTTCCGCCTGAAGTGCTTCTCCTGGCAGTCTCTCTCTGGACTGTCCCTCTCTGGACTGCTTTCCTCCAGACTGCTTCCCTCTGGACCGGTTCCCTCTGAACTGGTTCCTTCTCCTGGCCTGCTTTCCTCTGGACTGGTTCCTTCTGAACTGGTTCCTCCTGCTGGCCTGCTTTCCTCTGAACTGCCCTTCTCTTATAAAGGCATTCTACCTTTGAGTTTCCCGGGCTTGTCATCAGGTGCAGCTGATTAGCTCTTACATAATCAGTGGCTGGGTGTGTTAACTCAGCCTCAGTAGTTTTGCTCCTGCTCCCTCTAGCTGGGCTGCAAGGTAATTGCATCCTCTGCACATCAACAGCTCTGTGAAAGACAGGGTTTTGTTTTTTTTTTTTTTAAGTCTGCACTCTCAGTAGCTTCAGCTTCATGAAAGTATGCCAGACGTTTTTTCTGTATACATGGTAAAACAAAGGTAGATGATTAGCAGCATTTTAAGGAGGTCCATTGTCATTTGATTATATGTTGAGTTATAAGTGTTCAGTAGCAATAGTACCTTTGTATTTGGTCTTTCTAAGGTAGAGATACTAAAGTAGTAATGCATCTCCTGAGGGATTAAGTAACTTGGGGTAACACTGTTTCGAACTGTTAATATCTGGAGGTACAGCATTGCGAAGTATAAGTTATAGCAAGGCAAGGAGGAGTACATGGCCATACAAGCTTCCAAATCTTATATTTAAATGCTCAGGTACCTGTATATGCAGGGAAGGCTATGTGCCAATAGGTACGTTATTAATTCTGTGCTTCTATATTTTGTCCAAATAGATGTCTTGGAGGAAAGTGAGGGAGGAGTCTTTAGGTTGAGTCTTCCATTGCATGAAACGTGTAGGTACGTGGCAGCGTGAGTCTAGTGTTGCGGCTTCATGCCTACATCTGCCGCCAAAGGGCCCTCTTGCGAGGCCCTCCGGCACAGGCACGCCAGTCTCAGGCATGCCTACGGTGTGCAGTTGCTTTTATGTGGAAGACCCAGCTCCAATCGGTCTCTTAGGTGAGTAGTGGGAGGGGGGGATCTGAACGGCCTCACCTCGAATGTCAAAGTCAGGTGTCCAGCGTTAAAAACCTTTTATCCACAGCAGCAGGGCACCCGATTGGCTGATGGTGGTGCAGGAGGAGTGCTGATTTGCTGCTGATGCTGCTCCCCTGAAGGCAGATCAGATGTCCAGCGACGATGGAGAGTCCGGTGAGAAGACATAGCACATGACCCCCCGAAGACTGGCCTGTGGTAGGTTCCACTCATCCTGGATCATTTGTTTGACCACCCGATGGACCGGGAAGACCTTGTGCAGCTTTTGCAACGTTTGAATCAGCAGATCCTCCAGTGTCTCCTTTTCGGCCTGGAGCCCTGAGGGGATATTAAGGGCCGTTAGGGATTCACCGATCGGGGCCAGCAACTCCTCCCTGCGGAACACACAAACAAACCGTGCCTGTTCCGCCTGGTCTGAAATCTCACCCTCTTCTAGTTCTTCATCCTCCTCTTCCATCTCCAGGTCTAGGCTTTCCCTATCTTGAGCTTCGGAATGTGGGAAGAGTTGCCCCTGTAGAAAAGGAAGAATTGACCCAGGCCCTAGAACAAGATTGGAAACTATAGCAGAGACTGATGAGCTTCTGGGTGATAAGGTAACCTATACAAGTATGGACCATCCTGTTTATGGCAATTTGGACTTGGAAGTAGACAGTGATGAATCTGTCTATGGGACCCTGGATATAGGCACAGATAGTGATTCAAGTGCAGAGAATAATGAAGAAACAGGGCTGTGAATATGCTATAGCCATATACCTTTACTTAGGTAAAAAGAAACATGTTTATTATAATCAAACTGGCTTAACTGAAACATACATTTTTAGATAGAAGCTTCTGCCTGGTTTTCTCTCTTTGTGAGAAAGTGCTGACATTTTACAACAGAGATTAGCAAATAAAGTTGTGTACATAGTTACTGGCGCAAAGGGTAGTTTCTGCTTTCCAGACAGGGGCTACCTCTTTTTTGTGATAGATAGATAATTTTCAGCCTAACTAAAGTCAGCATGAACTTTCTGAGAATCAGAGACCTTAGGTCAACATATAACTGGAAATCAAATAAAGCTTATGAAATTACCTAAAATTTAGAGAGCATTTATAGTGTAACTAATCAGCTTTTGTAATATGAAAGAATCACAGTGACACCTACTGTCACCTGGTAATTATAATCACAGCCTTTAACTTCTGTTTTTCTAATGTAATTTTGCAAAGCATCAGCAGAAAATTAACCCTGTAAGCAGATTGTATTTCAGACCTATGATTTTGTAACATGAATAATATCATCCGATGTTAATCAAAAATTAACTATGTCAGCTGATACTTCTTAATAAAAGGCAAATCTCTGGCAGAAGATCTTTGAAGATAGTTAGGGAGGAGCCATGATTTGCTCCCTTTGACGGTCTTCCTTCAAGAGCTCTGGAATTATTATAATTGATTTGCTGTGTGTCTTGTTTTTTCCTTCCTGTTAGAAGGGTTAGGTAAAGCTTAAGAATCCAGGTTGGAATCCAAGTAAGAGGGCCTGCCCCAAAAGGGCTACAACAGTTTTTGCCGTGACTCGGATTGCCTCCCTTCCACAGGAACGAAAAAGCGTGGACATGGGCTGTAGTCTGTCTGTGAGTATTAAATACAGTGTTATAAAGCAGTTTTCTGTGTTAGGCAGGTTTCTGCCGTGGTTTTGAAATGGGCAATAGGGCCGGTAAAATTAAACAGAAAACTCAGATGAGTGGGGCGAAAACGCTCGTAGTATAGAGCTGAAAAAGGGAAGCCCAAATTATGAAATGAGACGCAGGTTTGGCGATAGCCCCTTAAATTATGTTGGCCGTTGGCATTCGATGACTGCTTCTAACCCCAGTTTGCAGTTCCCCTGGGTGGAACTTTTCAGGAGGACAAACTGCATTGGTTACAGTATGAGATGGCCCTTGATGACTTGGGACGACCTCATACCAGTCACGAATGGGTCGTGTATGAGTGGTGGCAATCTAACGCTGCAGAAAAAGCTCAAAAAGCCACGGATTCTGTGTTTGAAAAATTTAAAGATCAAGTGTTTAGAATGGAGGAACAAATTTGTGTTTTGGCCAAACAAACAGAAGCTGAAATTAAGACTAGTAGTTCTGGCAATCATCCTCCTTTAAAAAATTGCAACCCCGAACCCAGTACTGTTGCTTCTGCTCCTCCGGCTTATGAGGAAGAGTTCACTGCATTGGCTGTATCACTAACTATGAATAGTGCTGCAGCTCCAGCATCCCATCAAGAACAGGAGGTGTCGCTCATCCACTTGGATGATACGCCTGGTGTTTCTGCCCCTGTTAAGTCCGATACTCACCCCTCAGGCTCTATTTCGGGTGTAGTACTGCCTACCCCTGGTTCCCCAATCTCTATATCTGTGGCAGATGCCACTCCTTTAATTACGCCAGGTGGTCCCTTTTCTGCTACCCCTGAAGAACCTGTAGTTATCCCCCACACTACATGGGTTCAACAATTAAAAAAGGAAATTTTGGAACTTGAGCAATTAATAGGGGTAGAAGCAAGTCAGCTTGAATTAATCATCACTAGAGAGCAGTTGACACAATATCTTGCCCGTTTAGCAGAAAAAGCCCGTGCGTTGACTGAAGTCATTATAGCTACACTTGAAGCACTTGACCTACAAGTAAAACAGCATACACTAGAGCTGTTGCCACACAGTCAGAATAAGGAACTGGTAGCAGAAGCCATGGCTGCAGTTGCCAAAGGAACTGGCCATTGGACAAAAGCTCCTTTGATCCCTAACTGGAAACATTTGCAGCATTTGACTTTAGAGTTAGGGGAATTTTTAACCTTCAATAAGGAGGTTAGAGAGGAAAGAGAACAGAGTAAGAAAATAGATCTGCTTGCTCCGTTCAGAGCCTTCCCTAGAGGCGATGGTGGTTTAGTTACTTTAGCATCTCATTGGTCCCCAGCTGAAGTTTTTAATTTGGCTAGATCTTGCCCTGACTCCCGAGAAAAACCTGGTCAGTTTGTGGATTATTGGCATCAGCTAATAACTACTTATGACCCCTCCTGGGTAGATTTGCAAAATTTATTAAAATCAGTCTTTTTAAATCCAATAGAATTGCGGGCAGTCACCCACCCCAACTGCGGGATAACGCAGCATGGGAGTGGCCCCTTGCGGACCCTATTACTAATTCTTCTGATGTTACTCAAATGACTGCCTTCCGGGAAGACTGGAATAATTTGTTAAAAGCTATTGAAAAGAAATGTACCCCTGTGAAAGATTTGTCCAAGCTATTAGACCTGAAGCAGGGAAGGGATTAAGCTGTTGCCCAGTTTCATACCAGGTGCTGCCTAGCGTTCTGAGATTTTTCCCCTCAGAATGGTGAAATGGAAGGATTTGCCTCAATTTTTGTGAATGGATTGCAGTCAGAAATAAAAGCGATTCTTGAAAATGCTTTGCTTGGATGGTCTACCAAGTCTGCACAGGAGATCTTGGAAGCTGCCTTGCATGCAGAAAAGCAGATCCAGAAGCAGAAGGATGAAGAAAGGTAAAGTGGAGAAACAGCGCCAAAATCTTTTAAATCTCCAAGTAGCAAGTTATGAATCAAATTTCAGGGGGCGAGGTAGAGCAAGTGGTGGTAGAGGTGCTGTACCCTTTAGCGGTAGAGGTCATGGATATGTGGGAGGATATCAAGGAGACTGCACCTGTTTTAGGTGTGGCAAATTGGGACATATTGTAAGAGACTGTACTATGCCAAGGAGTGACCTTCCCCAATCTGATGCTGCAGGAGCTAGTTATTCGCATGCCCCATATCCTGTTTTCACCCCTAATCAGCCTTCAGTCATGACCCAATATTATGCAGAAACTGACCTTGATTATAGTGAGGACTGACTAGGCTTGGTTGTGCGTCCCAACACACAGGAAGAAATACTCGCTACGATCTTAGGGTATGAATTGCTCTTTCTGTTACAGGTGCTTCCACATCTGCAATAGCTCTATCACAATTGCCCCATCCTCTGTTTGAGGCGCTGCCTACAGCTCCTAGAGTCCCTTGTGAAGGAATTGAGGGAAGAACTATAATGCATCAAAACTTGACTGACATACCCCTTCTAGTAGAAGGAAAATTGTATCATCCTGTTTATGGCAATTTGGACCTGAAAGTAGACAGCGATGAATCTGTCTATGGGACCCTGGATATAGGCACAGATAGTGATTCAAGTGCAGAGAATAATGAAGAAACAGGGCTGTGAATATGCTATAGCCATATACCTTTACTTTGATTATAATAAACATGTTTCTTTTTACCTAACTGGCTTAACTGAAACATACATTTTTAGATAGAAGCTTCTACCTGGTTTTCTCTCTTTGTGAGAAAGTGCTGACAGTTTGTTACAACAGAGATTAGCAAATAAAGGTGTGTACATAGTTACTGGCGCAAAGGGTAGTTTCTGCTTTCCAGACAAGGGGTACCTCTTTTTTGTGATAGATAAGCTGAAAATTAGCTAAGGTCAGCATGAACTTTCCGAGAATCGGAGACCTTAGGTCAACATATAACTGGAAATCAAATAAAGCTTATGAAATTACCTAAAATTTAGAGAGCATTTATAGTGTAACTAATCAGCTTTTGTAATATGAAAGAATCACAGCGACACCTACTGTCACCTGGTAATTATAATCACAGCCTTTAACTTCTGTTTTTCTAATGTAATTTTGCAAAGCATCAGAAGAAAATTAACCCTGTAAGCAGATTGTATTTCAGACCTATGATTTTGTAACATGAATAATATCATCCGATGTTAATTAAAAATTAACTATGTCAGCTGATACATCTTAATAAAAGGCAGATCTCTGGCAGAAGATCTTTGAAGATAGTTAGGGCAAATGCAATGTGTGCCTTCGAGGCAGTCCTGATTCCTGGCGACCCAGAGGCTCCTAGGTTTTCTTGGCAGTGTCACCAGAAGTAGATTGCCAGGCCTTTCTTCTGAGGCAATGGAAGGTTAAGTGACTTGCCCAAGGCCACAAGGAGTGCTAGTGGGAATTGAACCCTGGTTGCTTGGTTACCAAGCCAGTGTTCTAACCACTAGGCTACTCCTCCTTTGGGTCCACAAGTCTGACCTCCTTTGGGATAATGATCCGTTTTACCGCGGTTCCTGCACTGGCGCCGAACCTTGTGCCACCTGCTGGCGTAGACAAAACGCCTTATGCAACACCAAGACGAACTATAGTGAGAAACCTCCCCAACCTCCTCCTTCTTCCAACCCTGTGACATGGAGGATCTAGGAGGGGGTTGGGGGCTAGATAGCAGCTCCGGTCACGGGGATGCAGGAGTCCCTGCCTCAACTTCCACTTCTGAAGAGACCCTAGACTCCTGGGAAACTGGGAGCGAGCGCTCCTGGCTTGTACTCACTTGCATCTCCTGCTCCAATGACGCGGCTTCCATGGCGCAACCTCGGCAAATGCCTGCGTCAGAGACCACTCCATGCTGGGTTCCGCACACCAAACACTGCAGTCTCGCCGGCATGGCGCAATATGGGGCAGCCCTCTGTGTTAGTCCTCTCTCTTTCTGTTTATCCCAAGAACCGCAGGGAAGAAAATACACAAAATCGATATGGGCTAAATAAAGACTTTTTTTTTTTAAATGAAACACACTAGTGTGTCAACGCTAGTGTGATCTAGTGTGTCAAGATCAATGCCTTGACATGAAGGCCCACATAAGCAACACAGTAAGAGCAGTCTACCACAAGATTCGGACACTCAGGCACCTATGCCCCTTGCTTGAACCCGATGACTTCCGGACAATATATCAAGCGCTGGTGATCCCGCATTTCAATTACGCAAATGCAATTCTACAAGGGCTCCCGCAATCCACCCTGAATCCACTCCAGCTCACAATGAATGCCGCCACCGCCGCCAGAGTTCTACACGGTGCCTCTAGGAAGGATCATGTGACACCCATCCTGAGACATCTACACTGGCTCCCCATCCAAGGCAGAATCTAGTTTAAATCCGTACTACTGACATTTAAGGCCATCAACAAGGTCTCCTCCACCTCTCTCACAGAGCTTATCCATCTGACGCCATCTAACAGATCTAGAAGAACCACAACAGGCAATACCCTGGTAATACCAAAGGAAATAACACGATGCACCCAGGCAACGACAAACAGGGCATTTAAGTTCTATGCGCCCAGATGCTGGAACGCCCTACCACCCAACATATGTGCAATCTCCGACCTGGCCCAATTTAGAAAGGCATTGAAGCATCACCTCTTCCTCAAACACTATTCAGATGACAGCACACAGACCACCCCTCTCCCCCATACACACCACACTAAAACACACAGCAAGTGATCCATACCCACGGGCGCCATCTTCAACTATGCTTACTTGTAGATTACATCATGTATATATCCCTACCATGGTAAAGCGGAGACAGCCTTGATTATATGCTCCTTGTAAACAGCAGCATGTAAATACACTCTGTGAATATATGTATATAATCTTTGTAAATAGTTACCCCAGCGATGTCCAAGTTATAGTACCCGTTTCTCTGTAAATACAGCGCAGCTCGGTCTGCAATGTATAATCTACTGTTGTATGTAAACTGCACTGATATTAAATAGCACGGTATAGAAGAAACATTAAATAAACTAGTAAAAAAATAAAAAAAAGACAATATAAAACCAAATAAACTGAATAAACATCTCTTAACCCCTCTCTCCTCCTTGTTTTAGCTTCTCTTTTTGTTTTCCTTCTTTTTTTTTTTTTAGATGGTCCTGCAGGAGACCCAAAGGCCGCGGCCCGAAAAACGAGGAGAGAGGCTTGAAAATACTCACACGGCAAAAGAGGAAAGCCTAAGCAACCCGATTCCTCCAGCGTGCTGCTAGGCCTCCTAAAAAGCACACGTCGGCAGCCGCAAGGCTTGCTTACCCCACCACACGGTCTGCTGCTGCTTGCTACCGTGTCAGATCTCGCCTCTTTCTTGCTCCGAAGTGCTCTCCGAGTCCTCATGCTGTTGTCCTACTCCCGCACTCTGCCACAATGCAGTGCTTCGGCAGTATGGAGTGAACTTGCCCACCCCTCTCTGCCGGCATGGATGCCTCTGGTCAGCGTTCATGGGTTCAGGAGCTGCTCCAGCCAAAACGGTCCTCCGGCTGGTGCCTTTTTTCTACCCCGAAGCCTCCTTCACTCAGCCTGAAAGGAAGCAGGGGGGGGGGGGCTTCTTCTCCATAGAAGCACTGCAGAATAAAGAGCCTGCCAGCTCCAGCCCAAACAAAATGGGCTGAAGGAAGGATTTACTAAGAAATTTAAAAGCAAAATACGATAAGAAACCCTGCTCTCTCCTTAGCCATCTCTCCAGGAAGCCTAACACTCTGACTTACTGCTTCCTCCAGCTGCTTGGAGACTGAGCATACTTGACCTGGTGGGAGATGCCAGAGGTATATATATGCCAGGGTCATCCAAAAGATGATGACGTGCTCAGTCTCCAAGCTGTTGGAAGGGGAGCACAACCCAGAGATGCAGGACTGGTCTGGAGGGACGACTAGGAATGGGTGCGATTCCTGCTGTCCCTGGAGAACATCTGTTACAAGTGAGTAACTACGCTTTATCCAAGGAGTAAAAACAAACAAGAAAGGAGGCAATATATTGGACTCACATGTCGATGTCATTAAGGAATTATAGAGGTGAGTACTGTCTCTTATAGAACCCAACTGGCTTGAGGAGGATAAATGCACTCTTTTGAACATCAAAATAAGAGTAAGGTAAAAAGATGCTGTATAGGTTATGTAAAATGACTGAGGAGTGTTAGAAATAAGAAATTTCCTAACTAATCCATTAAAAAGAAAATCCAGAACCAAAGCATGAAGCAGAGACTTTAAAAACATAATATCATCTTGAGGGGTGGGAGCTAATATGGAAAACTAGCTTGTTAAATACTTAATTTCCTATTCAATGTAAAAATGAAAGAGGAGTTACCTTCATCAGAGGAATCCTCCGACACTCCTTTCAAGTAGCATCAATTCTAACAAAATGTCAGGGGAGCCAGTATGCCAAACTGGCTTTTAAAAGCAAGTTCTGGCACCAAACTCCGGTTGCCATAGTGATGGAAAAACACAAACCTGATAGCAAGAAAGGTGAAATTAGACTTACCTGCTAATTGTAGTTCCTTAAGGAACTCTAGTCTAGTCCCGGACCTCTGGGGTTTATGCTCCTCCTCCAATCCTCCTCCAACAGCTTTGGAGACTGAGAAACGTCATTCTTCTGTAATGACACTGGCATATCCAGGTAGGATCCGCCCCCTCACACCAGTTACCTATTGACAAAGCAAACTCAACGGAGCAACAAATAAGTAGCAGATGAACATTCTTTTTTTTTTTCCCCCACTAACTACTACTAATAACCTGAACTGGGAATCTCCAACCCCCTGTCATTTCGATTTCCGGTTTTTTTTTAAAAGAAATGATCGGTAGCATTAACCTGCCGTTACGCAAGAACTAGGCCTTCCCCTCCCCCGCTGTCAGGGAAAATAAGGATTCTACTTAATCCCCATGCCTAGAAGCTGAGCACTCTTACCTGTTCACTCTTCTTTGCTTCAGGCTCTAGCATCCAGAATAGCAAATTGGGCGGGACACGGGACTAGACTAGAGTTCCTTAAGGAACTACAATTAGCAGGTAAGTCTAATTTCACCTTCCTTAACGTCCCTCTAGTCTAGTTCCGGACCTCTGGGGATGTAACAGAGCAGTCAAAGCAATCAATGGGAGGGACCTGCTAAACCAGCCTGAAGCACCGCCGCTCCAAACCTAGTGTCCCTATCCACCTGAATATCCAGGCAGTAATGTTTAACAAAAGAATTCAAGGAGACCAGGTAGCCGCCCTACAAATTTCCACCGGTGGCACCAAACGGAACTCCGCCCACGAAGTCGCCTGAGTTCTGGTGGAATGTGCCTTGAGCCCTTCCGGCACCGCTTTCCCTTTTAAAATATATGCGGACGCTATAGTCTCCTTAATCCACCTAGCGATCGTAGCCTTCAACGTGGCCTCCCCTTTCCTTGGCCCCACAAATACAAACAGCCTATCAGATTTGCGAATGTTCGCCGTAGCCCGAACATACTTTTTCAACACCCTGCGAATGTCCAAGAGGTGCAACTGATTGGCGGAGGAGCCCTCAAGCTGCTCCCTGAACACCGGTAAGGAAACTACCTGATTCACATGAAAAGCCAAAACCACCTTTGGCAAAAACAACGGTACCGGCCTCAACACCACCTTCGAATCCGAAAATGTCAAAAAAAGGCTCCCTGCAGGACAACGCCTGTAATTCGGAGATCCTTCTAGCCGACCCAATAGCTACCGGGAACACTACCTTAAGCGTAAGGTCCTTCAAGGAAACTGCCGCCAAAGGCTCAAACGGTATATGCCTCAGCGCCTCCAAGACAAAGGGCAGATTCCACTGTGGCATCAATTGCCTACGCGGCAGTCTCAGAGAGACGGCTCTCAAAAACCTCTTAATATCCGGATGGGTACCTAACCCTTCTTACCTCTATAACAGGACAACGCTGCAACCTGTACTCGCAAAGAAGCGGCCGCTAAACCCTTATCCATTCCATCCTACAGAAACTCCAACACCTGCGGAATCGACGGTCCTCACACCACGCCTCAAACACCCGCCAAACATGGACGTACGCTAACGAGGTAGACTTCCTCGCCCGTCAGCAGCGTGGCCACTACTGCCGCCAAGTATCCTTTCCTTGTCAACCTCGCCCTTTCAATAGCCAGGCCGTAAGCGAAAACCGACCCACGTGAGGCATGTGCAGGGGCCCTTGGCATAACAGATCTGCCCGATCTGGAAGCCGCCATGGCTTCTCTACCAAGAGCCTCTGTAGATACGCGTACCACGGCCTTCTCGGCCAATCCGGCGCTATCAAAATCACCTGTCCTCTGTGTCGCTCCACTTGCTACAGCACTCTTCCTATCAACACCCAGGGTGGAAACACGTATAGAAGCTGCCCTTCCAGCCAGCGCTGTATGAGAGCATCCAGCCCTTCGGCCATCCTCTCCTTTCTTCTGCTGAAAAAGCAGTCCAGCTTTGCCGACTGGAAAGTTGCCATGAGATCCATCACCGGAGTCCCCCACCGAAGTACCAACATGTCGAAGACTTCCTGATGAAGAACCCATTCTCCCGGGTCCACCTTTAACCAACTCAAGAAGTCAGCCGCCACATTGTCCACGCCTGTTACATGCGCCGCTGACAATGCCACTAGATGGATCTTGGCCCAAGCGAACAGATCTCCAGCCTCCTTTTCCAAGGGAACACTGCTTCTGCCGCCCTGGCGATTTATGTAAGCCACCACCGTCGCGTTGTTGGAAAACACCCGAATGGCTCTGCCTTGAAGATAAGGGAGAAAGGCCTGCAAGGCTAGCGTCACCGCTCTCAACTCCAACCTGTTGATCGACCAGACCTTCTCCTGCTCGGTCCACTGGCCCTGCGCATAGCATCCCTGGAAATCAGCACCCCAGCCTGACAGGCTGGCATCCGTCATCAGGGCCAACCAATCGGGAGTTTCCAACGGCATACCCCTCTCGAGGCATCCGGGCTGTAACCACCATTGAAGAGCTGTCCGCGTCTCCTGCAGACAGGGGAGCTTCCTCGACAACGGATCGTCCTGATGAGACCAGAGCCTGAGCAGCGGTCTCATGTGTGCCCTTGCCCACAGAACGAGCTCCAGCGTCGCCGCCATGGTCCCGAGCAGCTGTAGGTACTGCCATGCCGTGGGAGCTGCCCTGCCGAGAAATCTCCTTAGTAGTCTTCGTAAGCCCTGGGCCCACTGAGTCGGTATAAAAAAAAAAAAAAAAAAAAACACTTTGCCTGCTTCTGTGTCGAACCGCACTCCCAGATACTCTAGCTGCTGAGACGGTATCAGGTTGCTCTTTGCCACATTGACCACCCAACCTAGACTCTCTAAACACGCCACTACTCTGGCCGTAGCCGACACACTCTCCCTCTGCGACTTTGCACAAATTAGCCAGTCATCTAGATAAGGATGTACTAGCACTCCCTCTTTTCGCAACGCCGCCACCGCCACCATCACCTTGGTGAAGGTCTGTGGCGCTGTAGCCAGCCCGAACAGCAACGCCTGTAACTGGAAATGCCCTTGAGGGACTGAAAACCTGATGTTCTGGCCTGATAGAAATGTGCAGATACGCCTCCGTCAGGTCGAGGGAAGTAAGAAATTCCCCTTCTCGCACCGCCACAATCACCGATCTCAAAAATCTCCATCCGGAAGTGAGACACACGAAGGCAGCGATTCACCCTTTTGAGGTCGAGAATGGGTCGAAAGGTTCCCTCCCTTCTTGGGCATCACGAAATAGATGGAGTATTGACCGCAGCCGCACTGGTCCGCCAGCACCAGTACCACTGCGTTGAGCTCGAGCAGCTGCTGCACCGTCTCCCACACTGCCACAGCCTTGACAGGCGCCTTGCAAGGTGACTGCACGAACGAATCTGTTACCGGTCTCTGGAGCTCCAGCGCATACCCTTCTCGTATCACCTCCAGCACCCACTGGTCTGATGTTATCTGGACCCAGACAGGGTAAAACTCCCATAGCCGACCCCCTACGGGCACCAGCCCCCTGACTTCCTTTCGCAAATTTGAGGAGGAGGAAGAGGAACTGAATCCTCTGCCTGCACCCCGAAATCCACAAAACCCCTGGTTTCTGTTGGAAAAACGTCCTGAGTTTGATTAAACGTCAGGAAACAAAAACGCCAAAACTCCCTCTGCTGCCCCGTAGATGCGGGAGCCGACCAGTCCTGCTTCTGCTTGTCCTCCGGTAGCCTACCTCCTTTGGACTCTCCCAGGTCCTTCACCAGCTTGTCCAAAACCTCCCCAAACAGGAGCTTGCCCCAGAACGGCAGCTTACTGAGCCGGGACTTAGAAGCCCCATCCGCTGCCCAATTGCGCAGCCAAAGATACCTGCGAGCCGCTACCACCGATGCCATGCTCTTTGATATTTATTTATTTATTTATTTATTTAATTTTCTTATATACCGCGCTATTTGTCATCAGTGCGGTTTACATTGAAACAATACAACAATTGGTCAGATATAACAGACCTATTACAAGTAACAGGAAAATTAACATGGAAGTAAACAGGGAAATCATTTATATTTCTAGGATATATAGATATCCCTTGGATGAGGGGTCATACTGGACATCCGCCAGGTATGCTGCCCCCGACTCCAATCTGGAGGGCCCTCCTGCTACGTCGTCACCATGCTCATCCTTAATTCCTTGCGACCAGCGGAGGCAGGCTCTCACCACCCACGCTCCGCAAATAGCTGCCTGACTAGACAGAGCATTGATGTCAAATACCTGCTTCAACAAGGAATCCAACTTCCTGTCCTGGGTGTCCTTGAGAGCCGCACCACTTCCACTGGAATGGTCGTCTTCTTCGTAACTGCCGAGACGGCGGCACCCACCTTCGGAGATCTAAACAACTCTTTGTCCTGTTCTACCAGCGGGTACAGACGGCCCATAACCCTGGACCCCTTCAAAGCCGCTTCCGGCGTGGTCCCATTCTTCCTGGATCATTTCCCGCAGTACTCTGTGCACCGGAAAGGCTCTATGATTCTTACGGAACACCTGTAGTAACGGGTCCTCTAAGGTAGCATCCTCCGCGGTCCCGGTACCGGCATATGCAGAGCCTTCAACGTCTCCGCAATGAGAGCCGACAACTCCTCTCGATGGAACAACCGGACCACCCTAGCCTGGTCCTCCCTGTCCGTGATCTCTCCTTCCTCGAGATCATCATCGAACTCCCCCTCGGGCTCCCCCTCATCCCATGGAAGTCCCTCTGAAACCAGCGACGACGCTTGCAGAGCCTTCTCCATCCGCGCTCCCTTAGCCATGCTTCCTGCCACACCTACACTTAACGGGGTCCCAGGCCTATTAACTGGCTGCCCCCGTCACCCCCCAGGCATTGCCAGAGCCTCCTGCTGGCCACCGAAGGCCTGCTGAATAAGCGCCATGAACTCCGGAGAAAATATAGCTGACAGACCGCCCGGGAGGGCTGTCTATACCGAGGGGTGATCTGGAGCCGATGAAGGCCCCACCACGGGCTCTCTTAGCGGTGACTCCAGGTCTGCAGGCTCCTGCTGCATCATGGACTCCCCCAGCGATGCCGTACTCCCCTCCAGGGTGTGTTCCATCGCTTCTGCTTCTTGCGCACACCCCCGACAGACGCCCGTCTCTGAGACCGCCCCCACCTAGTCCCACAAACAACGCACTGCGGCCTTGCGGGCATCTCTGGGCAAACAACCAGATACCTCCCCAAAATGCAGCCCCCGGGATCTTATACATTTTTTATTTTTTTCACCTGACTGAGCCTCCCTAAGGCTCTGGAGCCCAAAAAAGTCTGGCCCCCTTCAAAACAAAGCTTCCCACCAGAACTAGAGCCTCCCAAAGGCCGTACAATTAAAAGGGCGCTTGCCGCATTGCCGCCACGCAGTAGGCCTGCCGCCGACCACGCGGCTGCCTCACTTCAGCGTCCCTGGAAAATACCAGTGGGAGCCAGCTAACTATTGAGCCCCAACTCACCAGGCTTACTGCGACCGCCTGCCGCTCCACCGACCTTTTTAGTTTCAGCGTTGGGAGCCTGCAGGGAGCCCAGACTGCTTAACGCTGCAGCGGTCACAGTCTTCTTGACGGCTTCCACGGTCCGGTGTGTGTGTGGCAGAGCACTGTCATGCAAAACTTCTGAAAATGCGCTCCTGCCCACACCACCGCCCTGGTCCCTGATCTTCCAACTCCGATCAGGACCTGGAGCTGTGCTAACGGCTCTACCCGGCACACTAATATAAGAGAAGAGGGGGGGGCAAGGCAGGGGGGGGGGGGAGTTTAGGGGGAGCGGAGGCCTCAGCTCAACTCCGAAGGCAGAAAATAAGAGAAGTTAACTCCTTAGTTGTTCCTTAGTTGTTTCTGTACTGTGAGCCCGGACCTCCAGGCTCACCCAACCTCCAGCTGCTTGGAGACTGAGACAACTGGTGTAAGGGGGTGGATCCTGCCTGGATATACCAGTGTCATTACAGAAGAATGACGTTTCTCAGTCTCCAAAGCTTCTGGAGGAGGAGCATAAACCCCAGAGGTCCGGGACTAGACTAGAGGGACGTTAAGGAACAAAACTCAATTGCTAAACTTGGTGTTGAGAATATTGTTAAAAACAGTAAAAGGTTAAAAATGTTAGGCATGAATTGTGCGGAAAATGGATTAACACAATCTTTGGGTGCTAATCATAAGTTTCAATAATAAGGAACACAAAAGGTCCTTGGCGGATAGTGAACATCTGGTCATTGTGATGCTAAAAAGTATATAAAAAGTATGGAAATCATTAAATGATGGGTAAACTATTTAAGACTAATAAAAGAAAATATTTTTTCACTCAACGTGTAATCAAACTCTGGAATTTGTTACCGGAGGATGTAGTAAAGGCTGTTAGTATAGCTGGGTTTAAAAAAGGTTTGGACAAGTTCCTGGAGGAAAGATCCATAAACCATTATTAAGAAGGGACCCAGGATATCAATGCTTGACCCAGTACAGCCACCGTAATGCTATCTAATATATCAAAAGACAGTCTAATAGCCAGAAGCATAAACACTACACCCTAGAATTAAGAAATTTTGGATTTAATTACAGCTGTACACTATATTCTCTGCTCTGTTAGTTGTTTTATACAAACAGTCAATCATTATTGTATTGTAGATAGTTACCCTTGTTGACCAAGTTTTCTGCCCTGTTATCTGTAACTCATACGTATTTCAAATGTACTGAGATTGTTCTGTTCTATGTAAACCGCGCTGATGATAAATAGCGCGGTATATAAGAGACTTTAAATAAATAAATAAATGTGTCTTTTGGGGAAACTGCTAGGTACGTATGACCTAGATTGGCCACTGTTGGAAACAGGATACTGGGCTTGATGGACCTTGGTCTGACCCAGTATGGCATAACTTATGTTCTTATGGCTGTTGTTAAGTGCTGTCAAACCTGTGTCGTCTCATGGCGACCCTCTGGACAGTTGTCCTAAACTGTCTTCAGTCAGGCAGCTCATTGTTGATAGAGTGACACCCATAGCTGCTGTTATTGTATTGATCCATCTCATTGCTGGCCTCTCTCTTGCATTGACATTCTACCTTGCCAAGCATGATATTTGACTTTCATACTTTGGACACATCATGCGACGAGAGAGACCATTAGAGAAAAAGTCTTGTCATCTGAGCTTCTAAGGAAAGCTTTGGTTTGATCTCCTCTAGTGGACTGGTTTGTTCTTCAGGTATTCCATGGTATACGCAGTATCCATCGCTGCACCATAATTCAAAGGCATCGATTTTCTTCCTGTCTATCATTTTCACTGTCCATCTTTCACATCCATATAACATTATTGAAAATACCATGACTCTTGAGAATCTTGTCTAGGGCCTTCATAGCCATTCTGCCAAGACCAATGCGTCGTCGGATTTCTTGACTGCTTGTCATTTCTTTATTGATAGTTGATTCAAGTAGGTTAAAAAGTTGTCCACTATTTCAATGTCTTCTCATCAATGATACATTTTTTATTCTCTAGGCACAAGCAGAAAGTCAGTCCTTCACATTTGCGTGAAAGCATCTCCCCAGCTTTCAAAGAAAGCCTTTTGGAAATGCCACCATGCATGCATGGTCCCCTTCCCACCCAAGGGTGCCATCTTGCTCAGTCTCCTTTTATCTGCAGAGGCCAACGGATGCACGTCCAGTGTCCCCGGAAAATTTTCTTTAAAAAAAACTTAGGGTCTTGTTTACAAAGCCGTGGTAGCAGCTTCCGCCCAATATCGAATTCAATGGGGCAGTGGCTCCGATATCAGGCAGAAGCCGCTACCGCGTCTTTGTAAACAAGCCCCTTGGTAATTCAGTTTAGCTTTCCAATAAGTGTACCAGTTTCTCTTTCTGCCGCAAGCCGGCGTCTTCAAACACCATCCTTGGGCTCATCCTTTTTCTACTTTTTTCCTTGAGGTTCCCTCGACTAGCGCTTCGCATCCTTTTCACCCAGGGGTCAACCACCTCGTCCAGGTGCCTCCCACCATGTTTCCCTAGTGGGTTCAAAAAAGGTGACTGCTGCAGTCAAACCTGCACGGAACGGCAAGTGCACTTACTCTTGCCACCTTGCTGGGCAGACTAAATGGACCATGCTGGTCTTTATCTGCCGTCATGTACTATGTTACTATGTTATGATAAAACCAAACCAGCAGAAAGTGGGTATCCACAAACGAGGCAAAAAAAGAGCAAAAGCGGACCACCAAAAACCACGGCCTGACACAGATAGAGTAGCGGAACAACTTTATTTGGTCTACCAAATAAAGTTGTTCCACTACTCTGTGTCGGGCCGTGGTTTTTGGTGGCCCGCTTTTGCTCTTTTTTTTACTATGTTATGATAAAGCAGCAGTTATACCTCCCTCCCCTGTTTCCCTTTGCCCTGTTGTTGTAACCTTCCCTTTTCTAGCCTCACTGTTCTCTCTTCCACTTTACGGTCCCTTAACATTATATTAAGAATCACTCTTATTTTATTTGTAAACTGTCCCGGTACAGTGTGATAGGGCTATATATCAAGTTTTTAAATAAACTATAGCCATAATATAGCTCAGCAAATAGAATCTTAGTCTGTGCAGCACAAAACAGAAAAAAAAACCACCCTCTACGCTACTAGATATTGAGAGTAAAAGCTTTCAATAAGGTTCGCTGAAATTTCTTGGATTTATTTATATTTATTTATTTACATTCTCTTATATACTGCGCTATTCTGCATCAGTGTGGTTTACATTGAACAAACTGAAATTACATTGAACAGGGCATTATAACTTGGAGATAACTATTTTACAGGGAACATGGGTTATGGAGGGTTAAGTGGCTTGCCCAAGACCACAAGGAGCACCTGTGGGACTAGAAACCCCAGTCCTTCCGGCCCAAGGTTGCTGTCCTCTAGTGGGATTTGAACCCCTGACCTTCCGACCTGAAGTACCTTGCCCCAACCACACTAGGTCAACTCCTCCACTCCTAGGTTTTGCAGAAGGTGGACGCTGAAGCTAACTTCATCAACTTTGATTATGAAACGCTAATCAGACCCAAAAGTGTGTACAAAAATGAATGGAAGTTATTCCAAAAACTCTTAGAGTTAGCCCCTTTTCCATTCACAATAGTCAAGGAACTCGTGGAAGAGAGGATTAGAAAACTCTCTCCCACTGCGCTTTTAGCGGATATTCTGGCAGATCCTTCTCCGCTGCTATTCCATTTCAGTTGGTGTACCCCGAGTGCTTTGTTTTGAGACCTCTCTTCTCTCTATATACTCATTCCCATGATGCACCGATGTCCTCCCATGGGTTTCAGTACCATCTTTATGCCGATGACTCTCAGATTTACTTGCCTAGAATACAGGCGCAAATCTCAGCTTGCTTGTACCGCCACTGTATGAAACTGAATATGGCCTAGATGAAACATCTTAATCTCTCCCACTAAATCCTTCCTCTCTTCTCTATTTCTGTGGATAGCACTGTCATTCTTGCCCGTTTCCTCGGTTCATAACCTTGGCATCATCTATGACTCTTCTCTCTTTCTCTGCCCATATCCAGAAAAGAAATTCTGCAATTTTTCCCTTGCTTGAAGAAACTTTTCTTTCGGAGGATGATGGAATTTCAATAGCATCTGATGTGATAATTTGCAGCAATTGAAAAATTTGTTTGCAATATACTTCCCTACAGATAATCTGAATGCAAATCAGACATAAATAGTGGATCCATTTCATTTTAATCTCAAAGATGGCGGCAGGGAGCTGCCTCGGAGTGGCTGCCCTGAGTTGAGATCCTTACCAGAGCTCTGTTGCAGCTTTTGGAGGTGGAGATGGGGCGAAGAAAATGGAAGCAGACCAGCCTACCCTCAGGTCCAGCCGGGAATATCCAGAGCGGGGCAGAAGACCTTGACTTTGTGTGGCTTTTCCGCTACTGAGGTTGGAGCAGCATCTTCAAAAGGATCGCTGAGTGAGGTTTCTGCAGCTCTGAGTGTGTCCACTGTGTTGCTTTCTCCGGAGCAGCAAGCCCTCCCCCGAGACCTGGAAGTTCAGCAGCGCCTGACAGAGTGCTTTCTCCCCAGGCTGCCGATGAGCACTCCGGTTGAGGGAAGTGAAGAGGGCTCCTTGGGCACAATGGGGTCCCACTTCAACTGTTGAGGCCCGCTGGATGTCCAGCGGGGTTTCCTCCTCTTTTGTGTGAGAACTATACAGCTGTGGGAGATAGCATTATGCAAATAATTGTCTCTGGAGTGTTAGTTAAACCTGCAATGATAACTTTAGAAATGCTGTGGGATGCACTGGCTACAATGAAATCCTCTCTTCAAACTATTGTGGGGATTGTGAGTATGGAGTTATCATCTGAAAATTTTGATAGAGGCCTCTCAGTTGCAGGGGGAACAAACCGGAAAGATTAGTGCTTTGGAAGAAGATCTTGTCCAATTTTGTGGACTGTGTGCTGTCCAAGACAGTACTTTGCTTGCTAGGAAAATTGTTCAAGTATTTTATCAGGTTAGGAGAAATAATGTTAGGTTGTTACATCTTCCAAAATCTCCTATTCTGTCTCCCATAGAGATGGTGCACAAATATTTTCAGGAGGTACTTAAATTGCCTCCTGAAAATTTGCCTCCACTCGTTCTTGGGTGCCAGTCCTCGAGGTATTGGTCTCAGTGACGCCTCTCAGGTTTCTTGAGGTGATCATTGAGCACCCTCTTGTGACTCTTGCTTTGGAGTCCAATAAATCTGATATTGCGATCTTATTTCCAGAATTTTAATGAGCAGTTTTTGGGTTCTCGTGTTTGTATTTTCCCTGATCTGTCACGTGTAACCCAAAAGAGGAGGAAAGAATTCCTGGGTCTTAGATCAACGGTCCTCTCTCTGGGTGGGAAGATTGTTGAGATTTCCTTCACGGTGTATAATTACTTATAAGGAAAATATTTTCCTTTTTTTTTTTTTGAACTAAAACAGCTCTTACAATTTCTGGTTGGTAGAGAGGAGATGGCTGTTACTGTTGCATCTCATACGGCTAACACTTAAGACTTTATCCTGTTCGGTGAAAATTTCTCTTTTGTAATGCAGCTTTGTTTCTTTTCCTTTGTTTTTCCTGGTGCCTCATTTGTTTTCTAAAATTGTGGTCTAAAATGCAAGGAGAATGACTATGGGTGTATTTTCTTTCGATGTATGTCTTTGGATATATATTGGTAAAACTCAATAAATATAAAATTAAATTAATCTTCTCTATGGAAGACAAATTTAGCAAAAAATTAACACTGAAATTAAAGCTAGCATTCATACCGGGACGCAATTTAATCAGTCAGTTGATCATAACAGTTTTGGTGTGCTCGATTAGTCATATCCACGACTGGCAAAAAATGCATTCCAAGTTCTGTTGCCATTTGCTACCACTTATCTATGTGAATCAGGATTCTCATCACTTCTCCATATAAAAACCAAAGCCAGAAACTGTTTAAATGTGGCTTAAGACAGAGTAGCTCTTTCAAAGAAAGAGCCTCACATAATGAATACAAGGTGCAATCAAAAAGTATCAAGACTTGCACAATAACACAAGAAGTATAACACTGACAGTTATTGCACTCGCTCAATCTCCTTCAAAAGTAGTCCCCGTCCGATAAAACACACTTCCTCCAGCATTCCCGCCACTGCTGGAAACGGTTTGAAATGCCTCTTTTGTTATGCTGTGAAGGTGCTGGGTCAAATTTTCCTTAATGGTCGAATCTCCTTCCTTTGAGTGGTAATTTCCATTTTGGAAACAAGAAAGTCACATGGTGCGAGGTCAGGCGAGTACAGAGGCTGACAGACTTGCTCGATTTGGTATTTGGCCAAGAACTGCTGGACAAGATGTGATGCGTGAGCTGGAGCATTATTGTGATGAAGCAACCATTCACCATTCCTGTGCAACTTTGGCCTGTTACAGCGGAAGTGCATCGCTCAAACAGGTCAGAGCTTGGACACAGTTCTCCTTATTGATGGTTTGGCCTTTTGGAGCATATTCATGATGAACAATACCCTGGTAATCAAAGAAAACTGTGGGCATCACCTTGACATAGCCCGTCAGGAAAGGAGCATTCTTGGGTTTGGGAACTTTTCCATTGCAAAGATTGAGCCTTAGTTTCCGGGTCATAATTATAAACCCATGATTCATCACCGGTAAATCTTTTTGATGAAATCTGAATCATTTTCAATGCATTCCAACTCCTCCCTGGCTGCAGACAGTCAGTCAATCTCCTTTTTGATCAGGGGACAGGAGTTTCAGCATGAATGTTGCCGACACATCTCATCTCCAAATCGACAGTAAGACTGTACTGTACTGACCCGAAACTGATGTCCATGTCCTCAGCAAGCTCCCTGATAGTCAATCGACGATTTAAGCATATTGCAGCATGCACTGCTTCAATTTTGTCTTCATTCCTGCTCATGGATGGCCTTCCAGAACCTTAATCACTGTCAACACTCTGGCGGCCCTCTTGGAAACATTTGTACCAAAAAATTAACACTGAAATTAAAGCTAGAGCACAAACTCACGTATTCATCGCTATACACTTGCTGAAACTTGTCATAAGTCTCTTTGCATGAATCTCCAAGTTTCTGGCAGAATTTAATGCAAAATTCACTGTCAGATTTATGATGAGTGAAAAAATTGAACAAACTGCTTTTACATGATAGCTTTTACATGATACCAAATATCATGGGATTTTAAAAAAGGCTGCAGCCATGCTACACTCTGCCCATGCAGAGCACATAACTAGGTCATAAGAACATAAGATATGCCATCCTGGGTCAGACCAAGGTCCATCAAGCCCAGTATCCTGTTTCCAACAGTAGCCAATCTAGATCATACGTACCTAGCAGTTTCCCCAAAAGACACAGGTTCCATAATGCTTGTACTGGGTCAAGCATTGATATCCTGGGTCCCCTCTTAATAATGGTTTATGGACCTTTCCTCCAGGAACTTGTCCAAACCTTTTTTAAACCCAGCTACACTAACAGCCTTTGCTACATCTTCCGGTAACAAATTCCAGAGTTTGATTACACATTGAGTGAAAAAATATTTTCTTTTATTAGTCTTAAATAGTTTACCCTGTAGCTTCATTGCATGTCCCCTAGTCTTTCTATATTCTGATAACGTAAACAATCGATCTACGTTTATCCGTTCCACTCCATTCATTAATTTATAGACTTCTATCATATCTCCCCTCAGGTGTCTCTTTTCCAGGTTAAAGAGCCCTAACCTTTTTAGCCTTTCTTCATCCCCTTTACCATTTTGGTGGCTCTTCTCTGAACCTTTTCTAATAACGCTATATCCTTTTTAAGATACGGCGACCAGAATTGCACACAATATTCAAGGTGCAGTCTCACCATGGAACGATATAGAGGCATTATAATATCTTTTGTTTTATTTTCCATTCCTTTCCTTATCATACCTAGCATTCTATTTGCTCTCTTGGCCGCCGCTGCACACTGGGCCGAGGGTGTTAACATGTTACCAACAATGACGCCTAAATCTTTTTCCTGGGTGGTGGTTCCTAACGTGGAACCTGTCACCCTGCACCTTGAGGGTTAAGGAGGGATGGGCCTTGTGTAGTTGTGGGGGCCAATGAAAGTCGGGAACAAGACATTTATATTTACAAGGATTTTATTTTCCCCGCTCCTTGGTGGATAGGAACAGGTGAGAAGAATAACCAAATCAGGAACAATGCAAATTACAGGCTTTCAATACCGTGCTTCAGTCTAAACTTCACTGAGGAAGCACATTACACCATGTGTCTTCTCTGTGCTGTATTTACAAATACTCCGGTAAGAAATAATACTGCTTTTCTCTAGCAATCAGGTTACAGTCCAGCTTATTTCAGTGCTTGATAAGCTTTCCTTCCAGTTGCTCAAACAGTATTCATTTCATAAACTTTTCACATATCTTTGGTTAACATAACCAGAATAAAATATCAGGTATAATCATTCAAGCTTGGCTCTTGTCAGCTCTATCTATTAGACCAATCGAGCAGTCCATCGGCTGGTTAATATCAATCATGGGAACTGGAGCCGGTGTGGGAATTCCTATCTCAGGATTATTTCCTGCTTGAATGAAAGTCTGTTCTGAAACAGCTCTTCTATTTAGAAATTGTTTGAATTCATTAAGGAGTAGTTCTGCCTGTCTTCTAGCAGAACTACTGGGAGAACCTTCTCCTTGCTTGGGCAGGTAATTATCTGCTTCTGGTGAACAAACAATGCTCTCCCTGTTTAGACACTCTGTGCCCGTGGTGGAGTTACCCCTCCCCCACTTATCTCTGTTAGTGAGAGTTGGAATCACACGTTCCTCTGCACGAGCTCTGCTCTTAAAGAATGCTTCAAAGGTAGGACCTTCTGTATCACTGTAGCCTAATTCTCTTGTAAACAGTTTAGCTGAATTCTCCTCGTCAGCTTGCTTGTTAAAAGCAGGAACTGCTGGCTGAGAAAAGCTAGGCTTATTCAAAGAGCTTTCAGGCTGTAACCAACGTCTCTCAGATTGCCTGAAACTATCCTGTACTTTAAAATCAGGATTCACTCTTTCTGGCTTATAAAACTTGTTAAAGGAATTAAGTGCAGCAGGTACCTTAAAATGAGGCTTGTCAGAAAATGCCTTGCCAGCGTGCCTTTCTCTCCAAGGGTAAATGCTGTCTCCCAACAACCTAGGCTTTACTCCTGGTTCTGAATCAGTTTCCCTTCTATTGCAGCTGGGCAGTGTTTCTGTAGCAGGGTCAAAGGGTTCTGCATTCAAGAGAGCTTCTTGCCTTCCCAATGTCTTTTGCCTTCTCACTCGTGGATTCAAACCACCTTCACTTCTCATTCCATTTGTGCTGCTCACTTCTCCATTCCTTCTCATCACCGTCCTACTCATTCCACTCGTCCTACTCCTTCCACTACTGTCTTCCCTCTCTCTGCTTAACAAGGGGCCCCTGCTCTGGGAAGCCCGCCTCCTACTAGGGCGTGCCCAATCCACAGCTCTGCTTCTCTCCTCCCCTGAGGTGAGCTGATTAGTTGCCTGTAGGTTATGCTGAGAATGGAAAACCCTGTCTTTTCTTGCAATACCTGAACCAACCAGAGGGTCAGTATCAGTTTCCATGGCTTCTGAAGTTGCCACTGCGTCACAAACCTTGCATCGTGTAACCATAGCTTGGGTTGTTCTTCTCTAGGTGCATAACTTTGCACTTGTCCACATTAAATTTCATCTGCCATTTTGATGCCCAGTCTTCCAATTTATCAAGATCCTCTTGCTATTTTCCACAATCCTCTTGGGTTTTAACAACTTTAAATAGTTTTGCATCATCTGCAAATTTGATAACCTCACTCGCTATTCCACTTTCCAGGTCATTTATGAATATGTCAAAAAGCAGCGGACCCGGCACAGATCCCTGGGGTATATCACTATTCACTTTTCTCCATTGGGAAAATTGGCCATTTAGCCCTACCCTCTGCTTTCCATCTTTTAACCAGTTCCTGATCCACAGTAGTACACTGCCTCCTATCCCATGACTCTCTAGGTTTTGCCAAAAGTCTCTGATGAGGGACCTTGTCAAAGGTTTTCTGGAAGTCCAGATACACTATATCAACCGACTCACCTTTGTCCACTTGTTTATTCACACCTTCAAAAAAACATAACAGATTAGTAAGACAAGATCTTCCTTGTCTAAAGCCATGTTGGCTGTCTCCCATTAGGCCATGACTATCTACATGCTGAGTAATTTTATTCTTTATGATGGTGACTATCAAGAAATGGTCTAAGGTGCTGCAGCATTTGTAATTTATAGAAGATGGTTTTCGTAAGTTTTTTGAAATGGGATGTCATGGAGAATGTTTCATCCAGGATAACTCCCGGGTATCTTTCTTCTGTCTTTATGACTAGTTATATATCTTGAAGTTGTAGCTTCTGGTGGGGGAGGGGGGGATAAAGTTTAAGTTCCTTGTGATGAATAGGACCTCAATTTTGTTATAATTTATATTTGGGTTATGCAGTTTTAGCCATTTTGTTGCTTCAGTGATGCCTTTTGTTAACTGTTGATAATTAGGGTTCATAATGTCTATCAGTAGATACACCATTATATTATCAGCGTAGATATGATAGCCTAATTTGAAAGTGTTAGATATAGATTTTATAGGAGTTAGTGGGCCTGATTAGCCTGTGAAGGAACTGAGAGCAGCTGAGGCCTGCATAAAAGGCTTCAGAGCCTTGCATTGTTGAGGCATTCCTAACAGGGGCTATACATTTCAAGCAAAGGTAAGAGTTTTTTTAAATTACAGCTCTCTGCCTGGGAGCTCTTAAAAGGGTTTTAGTACATTTTTAAAACAGTTACATTCTTTTTGGTGCTTTAGTTTAAAAGGCGGAAAACGTTCTTTAGTGGTGTAGGTTTAAAACTCTGCTTTAGTATCTTTCTCAGCTCTTTAAAGCTGCTGATACCTCATCAGGTATTAGTTCCCTCCCTACCCCCCCCCCCCAACTCCCACCCACCCTTAGTGAGCAGTCTTGCTTTATAGGGCACCTCCCCAATTAACTACATACAGGGACTTGGAACAGCACATTTTGAACACGCTTAGAGATTTAACTGCTTTTTCTCTGAAAGGACAGCTGGGAAACAATCTAATACTTAGGTATCTGTCAAAGCAAAAGAAAGAGACCTACCAAAGCTCCACCGACTGAACAATGGCTGGGAAAAATCATATCACCAAAGCTGTTGCCCCCGTTATAGCTTCTGCATCTGTCCAGACAGAGGTCCCAATGCAGTTGAAGGACCATTTCTATGTGCAGGATGCCTGCAGGCAGAAGCTCTCAGGAAACAAGTTGAACTCAGAGGAGATGGCGAGGCTGAGGAGCATTCAAGAGTGAAAAGTACATTAATGAGATGTTTCTTGCAACGTCCAAGCTCTCCAGCAGAGGAGAAGATGGGTATTGACAGAATGACGAAGGTTGGACACAAGTCACCAGGGCCTGCAGAATCACCAATCCAACTTCTCCAGCCCTTGAATTGAAGAACCATTATGCAGCCTTGGAAGTAGAGGAGGTGAAAGCATCCCTGGAAAGGGAAGAACCAGAGCTCGAGCACCCCAAAGTTGCAGAATCAGTGACCACAAGGAAGCGAAAGGTAGTGGTGGTTGGTGACTCTCTTGAGGGATACTGAGGTGTCCATGTGCCGACCAGACTTGATGTCCAGAGAGGTATGCTGTCAGCCATGTGCCAAAATCCAAGATGTTATGGAGAGTTTGCCGAGTTTCATCAAGCCCACTGACTATTACCCAATGCTGCTAATCTCATGTTGGTACAAATGATATTGCCAGGTATCCCTCTGAGCGTATCAAAAGTGACTTCATGGCTCTGGGACAGGTGGTGAAGCAGATAGGACCACAGGTGATGTTCTCTTCAGTCTTCCGTGCTGAGGGTAAAGGCCAAGGCAGAGAAGCTCACATCCTGGAGATGAATGTATGGCTGTATGGATGGGGTCATCAAGAGTGTTTTCATTTCCTGGACCATAGGATGCTGTTCCAAGGATTGTAGAGCAGAGATGGCGTCCATCTGTCCAAGAAAGATAGACATGTCTTCAGTAGCAGGCTGGCTAATCTACTGAAGAGGACTTTAAACTAGATTCATTGGGGATGGGTGAAGAAAGTCCCAGGTAAGCGAATCAAATACCTTTATTGTCCCCTATTTTGTTTAATATTTTCTTAAACCCATTGGCTACACTTATTCAGAGCTTAAGGATTACTGCATTCACCTATGCAGATGATATTTTACTTTTGTATCTGATGGATTTAAGGACCCCAGACATGCTGGGAATTTAATTCATGTCTGACATGCAATGCCACCTAGTTAAGTAACAAAACACAGCAGTGCGTACCTTAGCTCATGCACGTTATGACCATGTGACACCTCTGCTTCTATATTATTATTGGCTTCCTATTTCAGAATGACTTCACTATAAGGTTCTTCTTTTCACTTTCAAGGCCATTCATGATTTGACACTGAAATATTTATCCTCTCTAATAAGGAGAAATTTCACTTACCGTTAATTTCCTTTCCTGAAATACTGCTAGACCAGTCCAGACAAACGGGTTGTGTCCCCCTGCCAGCAGATCTTGGAGACAGAGAATTCTACCAGAGCTCTGATAGGCTGGACTCTGGTGATATGGTCCTACCCCTAGGGGGTCTCCCTCAGTATTGTCTGTAAAGTGAACCCAAACATGTAACACAACTAAAACCATAAGACCACATATAGTGGACGTTTAATTCAACTATGTACAAGGGAGCTGAAAGTATCCCCAGAACTGAAGGCTGCTAAGACCAATAACGCAGCCATCGGGCCCTCGTGGTGAGGCATACTGACAAGGAAGGAACAGAGGCCAGCGGCTTCACCGCACTAGCAGCACCGTAACTGACAGCAGGGTGGATCCTGGACTGGTCTAGCAGTATTCCAGGAAAGGAAATTAGCGGTAAGTGAAATTTCTCCTTCCAGTTCATACTGCTAGACCAGTCCAGACAAACGGGCAGTACCCCAAGCTACCTGCTTTCAAGGGGGGGTCAATGCCAACGACAGCACTGCAGCTCCAAACTGACCCTCCTGCTGAGCGTGAACATCCAATCTATACTGACGGACAAACATGGACAATGATGACCAAGTCACCGCCCGGCAAATGTCGAGAGGGGCTACTTGAGACCGCTCGGCCCAAGACGAAGCCTGAGCCCGAGTGGAGTGAGCTCGGAGCCCTGCTGGAACCTGCTTGCCTTGCAGTATATAAGCTGCCTCAATAGCTCCTCGCAACCATCTAGAAATGGTGGATTTGGAGGCTGCGGATCCCCGTCGAGGGCCCGCAAACAGGACAAAAAGATGATTGGTCTTACGGAAGGCGTTCATGATCTTAAGATACTGATAAAGCACTCTCTTCAGGTCCACAGCACACGATTGACGAAGGTGACCGGAACGCTGCTCTCTTTCAAAAGGTAGGCAAGAAAAGAGGCTGGTTGACATGAAACAGGGTAAGCACCTTAGGTAAAAAGGATGGAACAGTTCGAAGATAAACTCCCGCCGAAGAAAACGAGAGATAGGGGTCTCGACAAGAGAGAGCCTGAAGTTTGGAAATCCGACGTGCCGAGGTTATGGAAACTAGGAAAACTGTCTTTAGCGTTAAATCCTTAAGGGAACATGCCTTCAGGGGCTCAAAAGGGAGGAGCAACAAGGGCACGGAGAATGAGAGCGAGATCCCAAGAAGGAACTAAAGGACGTATCGGGGGCCGTAATGGCTGAACCCCTTTAAGAAAAACACGAAACGTCCACATGCGAGGTGAGAGAACGCCCCGCTATTGGCCCTCGAAAACAAGTTAGCACGGCAACCTGCACGCGCATGGCCCTGAGCGCCAGACCCTTATCTAGACCGGCCTGCAGAAAGGAAAGAATATCCGGGATGTTGCAACACCAGGGCAAGATGTGATGTAGCGAACACCAAGTGTCAAAGAGATGCCACACACAAGCGTAAGCCAGCGACGTTTAAGACCACCGTGCCTTAAGCATTGTCACCACCACACTCGACAAATATCCTTCTGAACTAACCTGCGGCGTTCAAGAGCCAGGCCGTAAGCGAGTAAGGAGCCGGGTTTCCCATTTCCACCGGCCCTTGGGAAAGGAGCCCTGGGAACGCCCCCCAGGCGTAGAGGAGACGGCCAAGACAGACGGACGAGATGCGCATACCACGGTCTGTGAGGCCAATCTGGTGCTACCAGGATCACCGGGCCGCGATGCTCCCTGACTCTTTGGAGAATCTTGCCGATCATGGACCAGGGAGGAAAGACATACAGAAGGAGATGGGTTGGCCACGCTTGAGGACGGAGCATCTGTCCCGTGCGAACCATTGTCTCTCCAATGGCTGAAGTAGATCGGTGCCTTGGTATTCTGCGCCGTAGCCATGAGATCCATTGCCGGTAGACCCCATCGTCGAACAATGGACTGAAAGGATTCTGACGCTAGAGCCCACTCCCCCGGATCCAGAATATGTCGGCTGAGGAAATCGGCTTTTACATTGTCTACCCCCGTGATGTGTTGCGCCGAGATCGCCTGCAGATGCCTCTCCGCCCAAGGAAGGAGAAGACCCATTACCTTCGATACACCTGGACATTTTGTGCCCCCTTGGCGGTTGAGCTATGCCACTGTCGTAGCGTTGTCGGACAGAATTCGAACCGCCTGACACCGCAGAAGAGGCTGAAACTTTTGCAAGGCTAAGCGCACCGCTCACGTCTCAAGGCGATTGATGGACCACCGGGCCTCCTGAGGAGACCAAATCCCCTACGTTGAGTGCGAGCCGCAATGCGCTCCCCAACTGGAGAGACTGGCGTCTGTCGTTACCAACACCCAGCGCGGAGTCTCCAAGGGAACCCCTCGAAGGAGACGAGACTGTGGGGCCGGAGCCACCAACGGAGGCAAAGTCTCACCGCTGGTAATAGAGGCAACTGAACTGGATAATCCTCTGGACACCATGCTCAAGGCGAGACCTGTGCTAGGAGACTGCGAACTTGAGAAGTTAACTTGAGGAATCGAGGCATTGACAAAAGACCCGACCTAAGGCTGTATCAAATCAAGCCCCCCCAAAAAAATTTGATCTACTGGGCGGCTGAAGACAACTCTTGTCGTGGTTGATTACCCAGCCGAGGCTTTCGAGAAAGGCAACAACCACCGAGACTGTGCTGCAAGCCTCGGGGACAGAGTCTGTGCGAATGAGCCAGACGTCCAGATAAGGATGAACTCTGATGCCGCAGCTGCGTAAGGCCGCAGCTACTACCACCATTACCTTGGAGAAGGTTCGAGGCGCCAAAGCTAGACCGAAGGGCATCACACGAAATTGGAAACGTTGACCGAGTACCGCGAATCGAACGAGTCGCTGATGCCCCTCTCGAATGGGAATGTGAAAGAATGCTTCTGCGAGATTGAGGGAAGCTAGAATTCCCCCTTGCTTACCGCTTGAACAACGGATCGCAGAGTCTCCATTCAAAAGTGTGGTACCCGCAGACTGCGATTGACACCTTTGAGATCCAAGGTAGGATGAAAGGAGCAGTCTTTTTTTTTTTTTTTGGCACCACGAAATAGACAGCGTAACGGCCTAGTCCTCTGTCCAACGGTGGAACTGGACGAATGGCAGCTAAACGCTGGAGTCTTTGAACGAATCAACATCCGCTGCCCACTGACACAGCCAGAGCCATCTCCGAGCTACTGTCACCGGTGCTACGGAGCGAGCTGACAGCCGCAAGAGATCAGAGAAGGCCTCTGCCAGGAATGCAGCGATGGATTCTAAACGAGCCAACTCGGGATCACCTGGAAGCTGCAGAATCCATCGAAGGGAGGCCTGTGCTGCTAGACCTGCGCACACCCCTGCTTGAAGGGAAACAGCGGACAACGAAAAACCCGTCTTTAGCAGACTCTCAACTTTATTTTTTTTTTTTTGGTCTTGCTGGTCGCGGAGTGCCGCTCCGCCCTCAACTGGAATTGTGGCATGCTTGGTGACCCCGGTCACTAACGCATCAACTTTCGGATATGTCAGCCAACGGTCCAAGTCAGAAGGAGACCAAGGGTATAACTGACCAATACCGCGTGCCGTACGTAGAGAGGAATCTGAAGAGACCCACTCTCAAGATACCATATGCTGTAACTCGGCTGGAAAGGAAAAAGCTTTGGAAGGCTTACGAATGCCCTGTAAAATGGGATCCGGCTGCAACAGGGTTTGAGAACTCTGAGGATCAGGCGTGTCGACTAGGCGTAGCAACTCCATCACCTGTGTGATTAGGGCTGGTAACTTCCCTTTCCGAAAAAGTCTGATATCTTGAGAGCCCTCGTGAACTGTCAGCGAAGAATCAGACGGAGAATATTCCCCATCTTCTTTCTCCAATGAGTCAGGGCTCACCTCGGATGATTTAAAGTCTTCTGGAATATCCGTAGTGTCCCACAAGCCACATGCAACGTTCCTAGAAGGACATACTGCTTTAAGGTCTGAGGACTTTCGGGACCGCTTGCGAGACCCCACCATATCCTTGTGTGCTACCGGGCGGGTGCTGAAGGTATACCAACAGACTCAGAACGCCACAGGTGCCATGCCTGGCGGAAGAGCATCAGGAACTCACTGTCAGCCAAGGCTGCCGTGGCGTCCAGCGGCTGTGGAAGCAAAATGGGAGCCAACTGAATCTTTTCTGCAGGAAGATCCTGCTGCAGGGGCTCTAAGGAGGGAGGAGTTAAGGGACTGATGTCCCCAGCTGGCAGCGCAGAGGGAATGGAGGAAGACGATTCTCCTGGATGCAGCATGCAGGTGGAACACAAGCAAATCTACTAACTGCTTTTTCTTATTATTACATATAATACAGCTGTGCAGAGAAACGGGCATTGCAGAGGCTTAAACCCTTTTTTTTGTAAAGAAAAATCAAGGTAGGCTTAGAGAAACAGAAGACTCTTCAAAGAAAAGGGATTTTGAAACTCCCTGTGCCTTCACAGCATGTTTAAATGTTTTGAAATGGCTGCCCAGAGCTGTTCCCTCCAAAAAACACCACTGAAGAGAAATCCCTCCTGATTTTCAAAATGGCCGCTGGCACAGAAAAACTGCAAAATAAAAGTTCCCTAAGCTCTAAAAACCTTACAAATGCAGCGAAATCGCTGGGGAAGAGGCAAGGAGTGCTGCTAGCAACTTAAAAATTCAAATCCTGACGAACCCTGAATCACCAGAGGGGAGAAGGAAACTGTCAGTTATTCACTGTGCTGGTACAGAGGAGCTGAGTTCCCATGGAGAAGAGAAACTTTTAAAGTCAGTGTAAGGTAATTACAGTGACTGAAAGGTAGAGAAATTAGTTTGATCCCTCTACAGCCACTTAGACCCTCATGGCAGGGGCTGGAAGGTGTTTCTGGAGAAAAGGGGAGCTGCACAGACAGTGAAATCAGGAGCTCAAACCCTGTTGTATTGCTGATTAAGCACAGTTACTTACCTGTAACAGGTGATCTCTGGGAACAGCAGGAATTAGTCATCACATATGGGTACGTCGGCACCGACGGAGCCCGCGCGGGAAAGCTCCCCAGCTTTTCAGATTAAAAGCTTTTGGGGCCTCCCACTGCACATGCGCGCTGCCTTCCCGCCTTCCTGACCAGCTCTCGTCAGTTCGAGTTTAAAGCTGAGACAATAGAGAGAGAGGACAGGAAGATAGATAGAGATACAACTCCTAGGGGAGGTGGGTGGGTTGTGATGACTAATTCCTGCTGTTCCCAGAGATCACCTGTTACAGGTAAGTAACTGTGCTATCTCCAGGAACAAGCAGGAATACGTCATCACATATGGGGACTCCCTAGCTAAGATGCCTGGGAGATCCCCCTCCAAGGGTAAACCATCTTCGCATGGATCTCAGGCATCCATCCAGGGAAGGTGGGCAGGAGTTGTTTAAGTATGGAACAGGTGTTTGAGGACAGCCTGACCAAACAAGGCATCCCGGCGGGAGTCCTTGTCCAAGCAGTAATGGGCTGTGAAGGTATGAACCGAGGCCCAAGTGGCTGCTCGACAGATCTGATCTATGGACACAGAGTGAAGATGAGCCATAGAAGTGGCCATGGCCCTCACATTGTGAGCTGTGACATGGCCCTCCATAGAAATGTTCTTACTCTGGTAAGCAAAAGAAATACACTGAGCGATCCAATTGGAAAGTGTACGCTTGGTGACTGGAAGTCCCAAATGAGAAGGATCAAAAGCCACGAAAAGTTGGGAAGACTTTCGATGTGGTTGAGTCCTGTTGAGGTAAAAGGCAAGAGCTCTTTTACAATCCAGAGTATGAAGGTTCCTCTCTGCACTGGATGCATGAGGAGCCGGGAAAAAGACAGGTAGATATACCTCTTGATTAAGATGAAAAGGCGAGACCACTTTGGGCATAAAGCGTAGTTACTCACCTGTAACAGGTGTTCTCCAGGAGCAGCAGGAATCAGTCCTCACTTATGGGCGACGTCGGCGCCGACGGAGCCCTCGCGGAGCAATTTTCCCCAGCCTTCAAAGAAAGCCTTTGGGAATTGCAGCGCGCATGCGCGGTCGTCTTCCCGCCCGAAGGTGCCATCTTAGCCAGTCAGATGACATAGCTAAAAAGACAGCATAAAAATTTGCAAAAAGAACATAAGCAGACGATTGCAACTCCAAGGGGAGGAGGGAGGGTAGTGAGGACTGATTCCTGCTGCTCCTGGAGAACACCTGTTACAGGTGAGTAACTACGCTTTCTCCAGGACCAAGCAGGAAGTCAGTCCTCACTTATAGGACTCCAAAGCTCAAGGCTACCGGAGACCCTAAGCACAAAAATGAGCTCCCTCTAGCTCAGCAGCACAGAAGGATAGAATCTTCGCTGAATTATCACCCACCGGTAGCCCACATCCGGGATGGAGGGTAGGAGTTGCTCAGACCTCAAAGAGATTACGGAGGACTGCCTGTCCGAAAGCACTGTCCCTACGGGACTCCCTCTCGAGACAGTAATGGACCGCAAAAGTCTGGCTCGACGACCAAGTAGCGGCCCGGCAGATGTCTGCCAGCGGAACAGAGCGGAGGTAAGCCACTGACGTGGCCTTTGCCCGAACGCAATGAGCCGTGACTCGACTTTCTAAGGCGAGTCCGGCTGCCCCATAAGCCCAAGAGATACAGTCCGCAGCCCAGATGGACAGAGTACGCTTGGAGACCGGGAGTCCCAATTTATTGGGGTCAAAAGACACAAAAAGCTGAGCAGCTTTACGGTGCTCCCGCGTACGGTCAAGGTAGAAGTTCAATGCCCTTCTACAGTCCAGGGTATGGAGGACCGTCTCAGCTCGGCTGGAGTGTGGTCTGGGAAAGAAGGTTGGAAGTACCACCTCCTGATTGATGTGAAAAGGGGAGACCACTTTAGGCAGAAACTTTGGGTGAGTCCGTAGGACTACCCTATTCTTGTAGAACCGAGTGTAGGGGGGATCAGACACGAGGGCCTGCAATTCACTTACGCGCCTAGCGGAAGTGAGGGCTATCAAGAACAGTGTTTTCCAAGACAGAAAACGGAGAGAACATGTAGCCATAGGTTCAAAAGGCGGACAGGTGATCCGCTGCAAAACCACATTCAGGTCCCAGTCCGGCGCTGGCGGGCGCAGAGGTGGTTTAAGTAGAAGAAGACCTCGGAGAAACCTCGCTACGAGAGGGTCGCTGGAGAGAGGTCTACCGTCCACCGGCACATGATGTGCCGAAAGAGCACTGAGGTGAACTTTGACGGAGTTGGACTTAAGTCCCAGATTAGAGAGGTGTAGCAAGTACTGCAAGATCACCGACACCGGGCAGGAGAAGGGATCCTGCGACTGTTGGGTACACCAGACCGCAAAGCGACGCCATTTAAGGGCGTAGCATTTGCGGGTAGAAGGGCGTCGCGAAGCCAGGACGACCTCCTCCACCTCCGCCGGCAGGAGAAGGGGAGCAAGGACTACCCTCTCAGCAGCCAGGCCATGGAGGTTGAGAGACCTGAGGTTGGGGTGCAGTAGGGACCCCTGATCCTGAGTGAGGAGATCCGGTTGTACTCCCAGAGGGACCGGACCCTCCACCGCCAGTTGCAGCAGGAGCGGAAACCACGGCTGTCTGGGCCAGTGAGGGGCCACCAGGATCAAAAAGGCTTTGTCTCGGAGAACCTTGAAAAGAGTCCGAGAGACCAGCGGGATGGGAGGGAAAGCGTACAGAAGGCTCCCCGACCATGAGATCAGAAAGGCGTCCGCCGCAACCCGAAGGGGGTGTGGCAGACGAGAGCAGAAGCGAGGAAGCTGCCGGTTGCGAGGACTGGCAAAGAGATCCATCGTGGGGAGGCCCCACTTGAGGAAGAGCTTCTGAACTACCAAGGGATCCAGACGCCACTCGTGCGGCTGGAGGACCCTGCTGAGTTTGTCTGCAAGGCAATTGTCTTGGCCCGGGAGATAAACTGCCTTGAGGAGAATGCCGTGACTGACGGCCCAAGAGCAGAGCTTCTGAGCCTCCCGGCAGAGGAGAAAGGAGCCCGTGCCCCCCTGTTTGTTCACGTAGAACATGGCAACTTGATTGTCCGTCTGGACAAGGACGGACTGTTGGGAAGTCAGGTGGGAGAAGGCCTTGGGAGCTAGGCGGATCGCCCGGAGCTCCAGGAAGTTGATCTGCTGAGCAGACTCCCACGTGGTCCAGAGGCCCTGAGTACGCGCCTCTTGGCAATGCGCTCCCCAGCCCAGGAGGGATGCATCGGTGGTCAGCACCCGGGTCGGCTGAGGTGACTGGAAGGGCATACCGAATGTCAGGTTCGGCTGCCGGAGCCACCACCGGAGAGACGAGATCAGTGGCTCGGAAACGCGCACTAGGTCTGCGAGGCCGCCCGTGGCCTGTCGCCACTGCCGGCGGAGACACCATTGAGCAGACCGCATATTCAGGCGGGCATTGGGGGTCACATGGACAGTGGAAGCCATATGGCCGAGCAGTCTCAGGAAGCGCCTGGCGGAGACCAGGGGCTGGCTGCGAAAGCGGTCGGCTAGATCCATGAGCCGCTGAGCCCTGTCGAGCGGTAGCCTTTCGACACGGAGGCCTCCGACGAGGTCCGGGTACGGCTGGGGTCAGCGAAGATTCTCTCACGCTGATGCCGCCGACTTCTCAACGCCTTTGAGGACAGTTTGCTGCAGGGCCCACAGATCAGTTCCTCATGATCCGGGCCCAGGCAGCGGAGGCAAAAGTCGTGTGTGTCGGTTAGTGACATATTTCGGTCACACCGACCACACCGCTTAAACCCACTGGCAGCCATCGGGGGAAAAAGGGCCCCTGCGAGGTCAAAGGACCGGGCTGCCAGGGAAAACGAAAACGAAAGCTGACTAAGTCAGAAAAACCGAAAAAAAGTAAGAGGACTCGAGACCGGCGTCGCGAGTCCGGGCGGGAAAACGATCGGCGTCGAACCGAAAGAAAAAAGGATAAAATAAAGAAGAAATCAACTTTTTCGCGGGGACAAGACGGGGACGTCTGTAGGGCTCCGTGGAAAAAAGAAGACTGGCTAAGATGGCACCTTCGGGCGGGAAGACGACCGCGCATGCGCGCTGCAATTCCCAAAGGCTTTCTTTGAAGGCTGGGGAAAATTGCTCCGCGAGGGCTCAGTCGGCGCCGACGTCGCCCATAAGTGAGGACTGACTTCCTGCTTGGTCCTGGAGAAAGTGGGGATTCGTCCTAAGGACCACCTTATCATGATGAAACCTAGTATAAGGTGGATGAGCCACTAAAGCCTGCAGTTCACTGATGCGGCGAGCCGAAGTGACTGCAATAAGGAAAACAACCTTCCAGGAAAGAAATTTGAAGGAGGTAGAGTCCAAAGGCTCAAAAGGTGGCTTCATAAGCTGACCTAGAACTAGGTTCAAATCCCATGCTACCGGAGGAGGTCGGATGGGAGGTTTAGTTAGAGTCAGGCCTCTCATGAAACGTGAAACAAGAGGATGAGAGGAGACAGGTTGTCCATTTATAGGTTTTAAGGATGCTGCAATAGCACTCAAATGGACCCTTACTGAATTCGTCTTAAGGCCTGCATTTGAAAGATGCAGGAGATAGTCCAAGAGGGAATTCAAAGGAAGTGCTAGAGGGTCAAGACCCTGCTGAGCACACCAAATGGAAAAACGTTTCCATTTGAAAGCATAAGAACGCCTCGTGGAAGGTTTCCTAGAGGCATGAAGGATATCTGTCACAGGTTGAGAAAGATTAAAGTCTTGAAGACTTAGGCCTTCAGTAACCAAGCTCTGAGATGTAGGGATTTGGGGTTTGGGTGCCACAAAGTCCCCTCCTCCTGAGACAGAAGGTCTGGCGCAGCTCCCAGGTCCAGGGAGGATCCCTGGGAGAGATGCAGAAGTAGAGGGAACCACACCTGGCGTGGCCAGCGGGGAGCTATGAGGATCATAGTCCCGTGATCCCTCTGGAGCTTGAACAGAGTCTTGGATATTAGAGGAATGGGTGGAAAGGCATAGAGGAATTCCTGACCCCAATGCAGGAGGAAGGCATCGTGGGCCTGAGCTCCCTGACACTGAGTTCTGGAACAGAACCGGGGAAGTTTGGCATTCCACGGACTTGCAAAGAGGTCTATGTCCGGGGTCCCCCATTCCTGAAAGATTCTGCGTATCTGGTCCATATGTAGGGACCATTCGTGTGGAAGCAGAACTCGACTGAGTCTGTCTGCACGAGAGTTTTGAACTCCTGGAAGATACACTGCAAGAAGGTGAATTTGATGCTCTCTGGCGAAGGCCCATATTCTGAGAGCTTCGTTGCAAAGCGACAGAGAGCCTGTCCCTCCTTGTTTGTTTATATAGAACATGGCTACCTGATTGTCTGTCTGAACTAGGACAGTCAGGTTGACAAGGAGGGTATAGAAGACCTTGAGGGCAAGGTAAATTGCTCGCAGTTCCAGGAGGTTGATATGAAGGGTGGCCTCCTGTGGAGACCAAGTGCCCTGAGTGGAGAGGTTCTGAAGATGAGCTCCCCACCCTGTCTGGGAGGCATCTGTTGTGAGGGTTGCTTGGGACAACAAAGGTTGGAAGGGGGCCCCCAACAACAGATTCTTGGTGGATGTCCACCATTGGAGGGACCAAAATAGACGGCTTGAGGTGAGTATTTGGTCGGAGAGCGCTCCAGACGCTTGAGTCCACTGGGTGGCTAAGGTCCATTGAGCTGCTCTCATATGCAGACGAGCGTAGGGCACCACATGTACCGTGGAGGCCATGTGGCCCAAAAGTCGCAGCATTTCCCGGGCTGTCAAATGACTGCTGGACTGAGCTTGGGAGGCCAAACTCAGCAGGCGTTGGGCCCTGACCTGAGGCAGGTAGGCCCTTGCAGTGATGGTGTCTAACTGGGCCCCTATGAACTCGAGAGACTGAGTAGGGATCAGTTGAGACTTGGGAAGGTTTACTACCAGTCCTAGATACTGCAGAAGACGCCTTGTGCGGTCCAGGGAAATTTGGGCTTGGGACTGAGAGGGAGCTCGGATGAGCCAGTCGTCCAGGTATGGGAATATGAAAATTCCCAGGCCTCTTAGAAAGGCAGCTACGACTGCCATGCATTTGGTGAACACTCTTGGAGCAGAGGCTAGACCGAAGGGGAGTACTCTGTACTGGAAATGTTTTCCCTGAAACAGAAATCAAAGGTATTTTCTGTGGGATGGGTGGATGAGTATGTGTGTATACGCATCCTTTAGATCTAGAGAACAAAGCCAATCCTGACTCTGAAGGTATGGAAGGAGAATGCCCAGAGAAAGCATTTTGAATTTCTCCTTGAAAAGAAATTTGTTCAATTCTCTCAGATCCAGAATTGGTCTGAAGCCCTCTGTCTTCTTTGGTATTAGAAAATAAGGGGAGTAGAATCCCGTCCCCTGTTGAAGAAGAGGGACCTCCTCTATTGCCCCCTGGGCAAGGAGGGAGGAGACTTCCTGACCCAAGAGGGCCAGGAGAGATGGGGGAGAATTGAACTGCCTCACCATAGTATAAGGAGGAAGGTCGGAAAAATGGAGTTTGTAACCCTCTCTGATGATAGAGAGGGTCCATTGCTCTGATGTAATTTGCTCCCATCTGGGAGCAAAGTGAGCTAACCTTCCGGGTATGGTGAGGGGCTCTGGTTGTTCTAGAGCCAGAAAAGTTAAGTTCTCTAGGGGCAAGTCAAAACCCCTGAGGGGGTGGAGCCTGCTGAGGCGTAGCAGACGCCGCAGGCTTTGACCTTGCCTGTTTAGGTTGCTGACGTTTAGCAGCAAAACGAGGCTGAGAGGATTGTTGGCCAGTATTTGTAGAAAATCTGGACTTCTTGTAATAAGGCCTCTTAAAAGACTTCTTCTTGGCAGGAGTGGAGGTAGACTTAGAAAGTCTATCTAAGGTGGCATTTTCTGCATCCATTTGAGTGGCCTTAATTTGCCACTCCTCACCAAATAAGTTCTCACCTGTACAGGGCAGATTTCGTAAGCCATCTAGGACCCAAGGTTCTAGATCAGAAGCCTGGAGCCAAGCAAGACGTCGGGCTGCTATAGCAATGCCCGAAGCCCTACCAGCACCCTCAAAGGAATCAAAAGCTGCCCTGTTGGAGAACTTTGAAATATCCAAAAGGTGTTTCACCAAGGAAATGAACTGCTCCCTCTTATCCTCAGGGATAAAGGGGGCAAAATGCCGAACTTTTAGAGCGATTTCACTGAGAAACATGCCCATGTAAAGACTATAGGAATTAATCCTGGCTATAAGCATAGTAGCCTGGAAAATTTTCCTGCCAAAAGAGTCTAGAGTCTTACATTCTCGCCCTGGAGGAGTAGAAGAGTGCCTTTTGGTACTCTTTATCTTCTTCATTGCAGACTTCACCACAATAGAATGGTGAGGCAACTGGGTTTTTTGGAAACCAGGAGAAGGGGGGACACGGTACATGGTGTCCAACCTGCGAGAAGAAGGAGACAATGTTAGAGGAGCCTCCCATAAGTCCATCAAGTGTTCTTGAAGGATTTCATGGATAGGCAGGGTGACTGCCTCTTTAGGAGACTTAGAGTATCCTAAAATATCCAGTTTCTTTGATCTGGGTTCCTTTTCAGAGGATGAAGCAATAGAAAGACCTTTAGCCATTTCTATGATGAAGTCCTGAAAGGACAAATCCTCTGGTGGAGACATTCTCCTGTTAGGAGAAGAAGGCTCCTCAGGAAGATCAAGGGAGAACTCATCAGAATCATCAGAGGAGTTAAAATCCTCTGAAGAAGCAGAGGATCCTCTATGTGCTTCCAACGCACGATACGCATACCGTTCGGTATCGACATCGGGCGTACCGGGTATGGGATCGGTACCGGGCAAAAGCCCGGATCCGGCATGCGGAACCGATCTGCGTTTGGAAGACGATGGCCTCGGTTCCGGTATGGGAGCCATTACCGGAACCGGACCCGGTACCGCTGGCTGCGGTACCGAGGGCGTAGCAGCATTAATAAAAGCCAGAATGGCCTGCTGCATGACTTGGACAGTATTGCCCATAGACGCCACTGCTGCCTGGATGTCGGTACCGGTATGGGCCGGTACCCCAGAGCAGTACAACAGGTGATCTGTCGAGGCCGCGCCATCGATGTCAACCTGTGACCCCATGATTGCTTTGGAGGCCGGAGCCTCCCGCCGGGGTTTTTTGGCCTGGGCAGAATCCTCGAACTCAGAATTGAGAGCCTCTCGATCTTTAGAAAGAGATTTGCTTTTAGAGGATTTGCCCACTGGAGTTTTGGTTACCTGAGATCCATCCGGAGAGGAAGACCTGGATGACTGTGATGCTTCTGAAGGAAACAGCACATGGAACTTGTTGGCCCGGTTCTGCAATCCACGTTTCGACATCTGGGAGCAGGATGGGCAGTCCGGTATGGAATGGTCAGGTCCTAAACATTTAAGACACCATTCATGGGTGTCTGTAAGAGGAATGACAGCACTGCACTTGGTACACTTTTTAAAACCAGGAACTGGCTTCTCCATGAGGAGAAATTGTGTAGGCCTGAAGGCCTAACAAAGTACCAAGCTGTGCTGAAGAAAAGAAAAATATTTTTTTTTTTTTTTTAAAAGAAAGAAAAAGGAGACCGGCAGTACCGGTTTCAGAATGGGGAAGGCAGGTACGCGGTCTAAAGAAAACAATAAAATTAACAATTTCTTCAGCGGTGACAGGAACACGACCTGCTGGCTCCGCGGAAAAAAAGAAACTGACGAGAGCTGGTCAGGAAGGCGGGAAGGCAGCGCGCATGTGCAGTGGGAGGCCCCAAAAGTTTTTCATCTGAAAAGCTGGGGAGCTTTCCCGCGCGGGCTCCGTCGGTGCCGACGTACCCATATGTGATGACGTATTCCTGCTTGTTCCTGGAGATCAGAAAATACAGCTATTAAGGAGGGAAGCCTGGGAAACCCAGAGAAACACCTCTTGTGTGCTCTGGGTGCATCCAGGAAATTAAAATGAAGAAAATAGGAACTTCAAACCCAGATAAACAGACCCTGATGAAACCGGAAGTGAAGGAATCAGGTCAGAGACAGCTGGTCCCAATGCAGTTGAAATAAACCCAGGGCAGCTGAGGCAAGTAAGAAAAACAGTTTACTTACAGTTTCTCTCAGAAATTGATACCTGATCCTCCTGCTGTCTAAGCTCTCGTGGCAAAGACTCAGCGCTACTTAAAGAAAATTGGGAGCTCTACTGAAGCCAGGCCCAGGAGCTCTACAAGTTTATCTGGGGAATCAAGTTGCTGGGAAACCCAGAGTAACACCTCTTGTGAAACCTGGGTGCATCCAGGAGCCTCAAGATACAGAGAAACCTGATTTTAGGGAGGCCTTTGTCCAGCTAACAAGCCCTCATGGCCAGATGCTAGGGATTCTTCCTGTCAGCGAGCTCTACTGTATCAGAAACAGGAGCTCAGCTGCAAACACCCTGGTGCACAGTGAAACTATACTGGCAGCAACAGGCAAGTGGAAATATCAATCCCCAAAGGGATTCTAAATAATTTTAAAGATTTTGAGGGAAAAACAACAAAAGCAACCAGATCTGCTGGAGACAGAGAAATACTGAGGGAGACCCCTAGGGGTAGGACCATATCACCAGAGTCCAGCCTATCAGAGCTCTGGTAAAATTCTCGGTCTCCAAGATCTGCTGGCAGGGGGACACAACCCGTTTGTCTGGACTGGTCTAGCAGTATGAACTGGAATGCTTTATGCTCCAGCTAGAGCTCTCCATTGCCGGCTATTGTCACATATGAGTCCACCAGACGGACTTTCTTTTTTGTAGCTCGCACATTATAGGAATTGTTTGCTCATGGCATTATATACAGCTACCGACTTGAAAAATGTTAAGGCGTTTCTAAAGACTCATTTGTTTCAAATCCCACTAGAGGACAGCAACCTTGGGCCGGAAGGACTGGGGTTTCTAGTCCCACAGGTGTTCCTTGTGGTCTTGGGCAAGCCACTTAACTATTTTACAGAGAACATGGGCTATGGAGGGTTATCTCCAATTTATAATGCCCTGTTCAATGTAATTTCCGTTTGTTCAATGTAAACCGCACTGATGCAGAATAGAGCGGTATATAAGAGAATGTAAATAAATAAATACAATTTAGTGTTGCTTTTGGGACTATTATAGCTTGAGCTTGGGGAGGGCTGTGGTTACATGACTTTGAATGCAATCTGTGTACTACTTATTCTCTCGGCGCCCTTTTTTGGTTTGTTTGTTTTTTTACTTTTATTGTGATGACATGTAACTTCTCTGCTATACCTTTCCTGTTTGTTATGGTGTTCTTTTTCTATGCATGGTTTTTTTTTTTTAAATGTGCTATTTATTTATTTATTTTGTTTTATAATCAGCGCGGTTTACATAAGAACAACTCATTATAAGGAACAGGTTAAATTACATTGAACAGGTATAATGAACAAGTAAACGTGAATTAATGCAATAAGTGAATACATTAAATATATAAACTAAAAACTAAGTGATCAATAGCTATTGTAAATTGCATAGTTTTTATAGATACTCTATTTGATATACTGCGTAACATAACATAACATGTAATTTTTGATGATAAATGGAGAAGCATAAATATTTCAGAAATTTTGGAACTCCAAACTTTCCTCCCTGCCCTGCTCATTAAAGGAATGACTTTGTTATTGGAGGGAGGAGGATGGTGATGGTGGTCCGGTCCTATGACTCAGAATTTTAAAAAGCTTTCCCTGTAATTGTTTTAAAATTGTAACTATTACTTCTACCGTTTAAAGTTTAAAAAAAAAAAAAATTTCAGGAGCCTATTTATTTAATAGTATTTAGCTTATGCCTTTCTAGTAGTAGATAAAGGTGAGTTAGTCAGGTACTATACATATTTCCCTGTCCCCGGAGGGCTTACAATTTATTTGTTTGTTCTTATATACCGTGTTTCTCAGAAGATCAAGAAAAGGTGGAAATAATATGCAGAGTTTTTATATGATAAAGATTAAGTGGACCAACAGCCATTTCAACCTGTACCTTTATGATCCGGAACCACTGGTGATGAAAAAAGAAGTTGAAGCAGCATTAAAAGCCTTATCAAAGAACAAAGCACCGGGCATTGATGGCATTCCCATTGAAGTATTACAGCAATCTGATGCAGCTGTTACCTTACTTACAAGGCTCTGCCAAGAAATATGGAAGACATCATCATGGCCAACTGACTGGAAAAGATTTGTGTTTATACCAGTACTAAAGGAAGGTGATCCAACTGACTGTGGAAATTATCGCACAATCGCTCTGATCCCACATGCCAGCAAGATTCTACTGAAGATTATTCAAAAGAGACTACAACCATACCTGGAACAAGAACTACCTAAAGTGCAAGCAGGGTTCAGGAAAGGGCGAGGAACGAGAGACATCATTGCGGATGTGGGATGGATCCTTGAAAAGACTAAAGAATACCAAAAAGATATTTATTTGTGCTTTATCGACTATAGCAAGGCTTTTGACTGTATAAACCATGAGAAACTCTGGGCCACATTAAGAAGCATGGGTATACCAGAACACCTGATCGTTCTCTTGCACAATCTGTACATTGATAAAGAAGCAACAGTTCGAACGGAACAAGGAGAAACAAAATGGTTTAAAATAAGCAAAGGCTTAAGACAAGGCTGCATACTTTCTCCCTACCTGTTTAATTTATATTCATCAGAGAAGCAGGATTGTATGAAGACGACAGAGGTGTGAAGATTGGTGGAAGACTCATCAACAACCTTCACTATGCTGATACTACATTACTGGCTGAAAGTGAAGATGATCTGAAACATTTGTTTCTCACGATCAAATGACAGTCTCAAAATGGGCCTGTACCTTAATGTAAAGAAGACAAAGATCATGACAACTGGCAAAATCAACAGGTTCATCGTTGAAGGAGAAGAAATTGAAATAGTGAGCAACTTTAACCTACTTGGATCAACTATCAATAAAGAAGCAACAAGCAGTCGAGAAATCCGATGACGCATTGCTCTTGGCAGAATGGCTATGAAAGACCTAGACAAGATTCTCAAGAGCAGAGATGTGTCTCTCCATACAAAGATTTGACTTGTTCAAGCCATGGTATTTTCAATAACATCATATGGATGTGAAAAAGATAGGAAGAAAATTGATGCTTTTGAATTATGGTGCTGGTGGTGAATACTGTGTTTACCATGGACTGCTCGAAGAACAAACCAGTCAGTACTAGAGGAGATCGAACCTAAACTTCCTTTAGAAGCTCAGATGACAAGACTTCGACTTTCATACTTTGGGCACATCATGCAAAGAGAGAGATCACTAGAGAAAGACATGCTTGGCAAGATAGGTCAATGCAAAAGAGGAAGGCCAGCAATGAGATTGATCGATACAATAGCAGCAGCTATGGGTACCAGTCTGTCAACAATGAGCTGCTTGACTGAAGACCAAATACAATTTAGGACAACTATCCAGAGGGTCGCCATGAGTCGACACAGACTCGACGGTACTTAACGACAACAACCGTGTTTGAGCATCAATGCAGTTTACATAGGACATAACTTAACATTACATGGAACAATTTTGCTTTGAATAGATTTATTTATTTATTTAACAATTCTTACATACCGCGCTATTTGTTATCAGTGCGGTTTACATTCAACGAGAGCTCAGTGCAGTCAAGACTGTTTGAGTTTACATTATAACAGGAGTTAGAACTTGGGTCATACAGGGTAACTATTTACATGTTGCAATGTACAGTTACTAGTTATAACAGAACCGTATAAACTATATACAATTAGTGGGTTGCTTGGATCTGACTACAGAACAGAGTTTATCTTAAAAAGAGGCTTATCTAAGATTGTACCTGAGGCAGTGGAGGGTAAATTAACTTGCCCAAGGCCACAGGGAGTGCCAGTGGGATTCAAAGTCTGGTCTTTCTGATCGCAGGTTGTTGCCCTAACTACTAGGCTACCCCTCCACTCCCTATTTTGATTAAAGCTATTTGACCTCGCCAGGAAAGAGAATTGTGGTTTTGTTGTTAGTCCACTTGGATTTGTGGAAAATAAGGGTTAACAAACAAGTTGTAGGTGATAACTTAAGTTAAAGTTATCAGATGCCCCCCAATTTTTGGGTATTGTACCTGATTTTAGATTTATGTCACCGATTAACTGTTCGGCAGTCTCCTGTCCCCAATTCCAGCAATAGGGACAGAGGGGTTAGAAAAAAAAACCCATTTTTCAATTTAGTGGTTTCCATATGTCAGCTTTTAGAATTTTTTCATCCATTATCTTTATATTTCGCATAGTATGGGCGAAATGCATCACCCTTTCTAATTTTTTTTGTCTATTTTGTCTACTTGGAAATGATATTGTTGCTGTCATGGGATGGCAGGGTAATGACTTCTCTTACCTCCTCCATGCTTTCATGCTCAAACCTGAAAATAGTGTCCCTTCCATATCATTCCTCCAATCCAGTCCCAGTATGTGTGGGTATTCACGCCCCACCAGCAGCTTGGAGACTGAGTATTTCATGATTTTTATGACATCAGCGTAGATAGGGAGCTGGCACTTCCCACCAGCCTTCAGTATCTCAGTCTCCAAGCAGCTGGAGAGGCGTGAATCCCACATTAGGACTCACTGAAGGAACAAATGGGCCTTTTAAGATAGGGATCATCTGAGAGAAAAGTACTTTTTTTCCAGTGCACTGAGAGCAGCTCTCTGATACAGCTCTCTTTTGCTGTATTGGGCTGATAGCTGCCTGGCCTGATAAACTTAACAAAAAAGAAAAAAAAGCCAGAGTCATAGAGTTTATCCAGGAACTCGGCTGTGTAGTCAACTTTGCCAAGAGTCAACTAAACACATCCCAGGATCTAGAATACCTTGGTGCTCAGTTTCAGACCGATGTGGGCGAGTCTCCCTGCCTGTAGAGTGAATGCGCAAGCTACAGTTGCAGGTGCGGCAATTTCTACAGATGAAGATATCAACGGCATGGCACTATTTGCAGATCTTGGGCTTAATGGCAGCATCGATCGACCTGGTCCCCTGGGCGCATGCACACATGAGACCAGTGCAGTGGGTGGTGTTGCACAGGTGGTCGGCATAGTTCCATATGCTCTCATGCCAGTTACCTTGTATGGGAGAGGTTCGGAAGGCTCTCCGATGGTGGCTACAGTCTGACACGTTCCAGAGAGGCATGCCGCTAGAAACACCTCCCTGGGTCCTGCTAATGACGGATGCCAGCTTAGCGGGATGGGGGGCACATTACAAAGCACAGTTTGCATATGGCCTCTGGTTGTGACAGGAACAGGTGCGGCCCATCTATCATCTGGAGTTGCAGGTGGTAGTATTTTTAGCCCTGCAAGGCTTTCAGAGCCTCCTGTGAGGGAAAGCAGTGAGAGTATTCTTGGATATTGCCACTACAGTGGCTTATATCAACTGGCAGAGGAGGTGCGAGCAGTATGCAGCTGGAGAAGGAGGTAGGGCCGTTGCTGGAATGAGTGGAGTGCAACCTGATAGTCCTATCAGCGGCACATGTAGCTGGTTGAGAGAATATAGCAGTAGACTCTCTCAGCAGAGTACAGATGGATCCTGCGGCGTGGACACTCAACCAGAGCATTTTTGCACAGTTGGTAAAGCATTGGGGTTAGCCAATCATGGACCTAATGGCAACCTTTGAGTCGGCAAAGGCAGCGAGGTTATCTACAGGAACAAGCAGGAATGCAGTCTTCATGTATGGGTTACTGCCTGTACCAACGGAGCCCATGCTGGATGGCTCCCCAGCGTCCAGTAGGAAAGTCTTTGGGAGCACTCCACTGTACTTGCACATCTGCCTTCCTGCCTTCCCAACTTCTTTCCTCAGTTCTTCATTTTCTGCAGAGCCAGCAATTTGTTTTCTTCCTGTCATAGCCGAAAAACATTGTTCTTTGGTGTTATCTGTGCTCTGCCTTCTCATCAACGCCGGTACCCTCCTGGATACTGGCCCTGTTATTTTTCTAACTTTTTTTTATTAATGGTTCACTTCTAATTTAGGCCTCTGCTTAACTTTTCTTCCCACAATGGAAAAACATTCCAGTGGGTTTAAAAAGTGTACTAAATGTTTGTGTACTATCTTAGTCATTGACAAATATAACTGTTTTTAAAATGTTTGAGTCCAGACCGTCTGCAAAAAGAATGTCTGTTGTGCCAACAGATAACTAAATGGGGCCAATAAGTTTGATTCTCTGTTCACCTCTGACTCTATTTCCGTTGCTTTGCATTGTTGAGGAAATCGGTCTCTTCAAAGTCCAAACAAATCTAAGACTAAAGCCTTGGCATCAAAGTCAGATACCGAGCATCACGGTAAGTCCCTACATTGAGATGCACCAAAGGGTTGGGTGCTCGCAGGCCTGGCTCCAGGTATCGCTCCGAGCAATGGGTTCAAGATATATTAGCCAATATTCCTTGTTCTGGAGAAAATCTCTTTGGAAAGGGCTGGAGAGAAAAGGCTGGTGAGCTTGAAGCCCTCACCCTCAAGAGACTCTCCAGAAAGACTTCAGACTCCTCAGACTTCTTGACATTGGCCTTCTTTCTTTTCTTTTCTAAAAAGAAGAGGTATTAACCTTCTTATCTGCTTCAGGCTGTATACCAATCCCAGCAGTAACAGAGACAAGGCCCTCATCAGGCTAAAAAGCCTAGGACAACTACGACTCATCCAGCTGCTCCAACATAGTCAGTCAGCACCTAGTTTTTGACTCCTTTCTAGAGAGCATAACCACTCTGCCTTTGGAGGCTCCCAACCCCTTCACATAGCAGGCAGACTTTGTTTACACCCACAGGTGCCATCTTATCACATCAGAACTATGGACTCTCAACATCGTCTAAAGGGGCTATCTGCTTCACTTCCAAAGCTTTCCCCTTAACACCTCCGTAAGGGATTATCTAGCAAATCCCTTGCAGGCCAATCTCCTGTTGGCTGAGGTGGCCACCTTGTTAGCTCAGAGTGCTGTCAAGAGTTCCTTCCACCCAAGAGAGCAGGGGTTTTTACTCTCCCTACTTCCTTATTTCCAAGAAGTCAGGAGGGTTCAGACCCATTCTAGATCTCAGATCTCAACAAGTTCCTTGTTTGCGAAAAATTGAAGATGATTTTCCTTGGAACATTTCTGCTGTACCTCCAGAGAAACCATTGACCTCAAGGAAGCATACACTCATTTGCTGATCCACTCTCTACACGGACAATACGTGTGATTCAGGGTTCAGAAAAATCACTACCAGTATCGTATGCTTACCTTCAGCCTGGCATCTGCGCCCAGGATGTTCACAAAGTGCATGGCGGTAGTTGCAGGCTACCTTCGTACTTTGGGGATTTTTGTCTTCCCCTACTTAGATGACAGGTTAATAAGGGGAGAATCCCCAGAAGAGGTAAAGCTGTCTCTTCATCACACCATTACAGTGCTTCAAAATCAGGGGTTTATGTGTTAAACTTTCGAAAATCTCACCTGGTGCCATCCCAGCAGTTCTAATTCATTGGAGCACTTCTGGACACTTGTCAGGCTCGAGCTTTCCTCCCTCAGAATTGCTCTGTCCATCTTGTCCAGCTGGCCAACACTGTAAGAAGCAGCATGGTCATCACTGCTCGACAGTTGCTGCACCTGCTGGGTCACATGGCCTCTTTTGGCCCATGTTGTTCCATATGCCCAGCTACACATGCGACAGGCTCAATGGACACTTTCATCTCGATGGACTCAGGAGATCAGATGTTGCTCCGACATCACACCCCTGCTGGTCAACTCCCTTCAGTGGTGGTGCATCCCTCAAAACTTAATAGAGGATCACCTTTTCAGATATCTCCATCTCAATGCATCCTAACTATGGATGCATCTAAACTCGGGTGGGGGACACATCTGAACAGTCTCACTACCCAAGGGCAGTGGACACAAGAGTCTCAGATGCAGATCAGTCTTCGAGCTTTGTGCTCTAACAAATGCCCTTCGGGTTTTTGAACCCCAACTTTCAGGCAAGCAAGTCTTAATCAGGACAGACAATCAAGTTCTATGTGAACGAGCAGGGCAGAACATGTCATATCCCCTCAGCTAAGAAGCTCTTCGCCTCCTGGTTCTTCTCCATTGCACACCGCATCCATCTCAGGGCGGTTTATCTCCCCGGCAAACTTAATCTCCTAACGGACAGGCTCAGCTGTATCCTTACCACACAAGTGAACTCTGCATCAGGAAACTGCTTCCTGGGTCTTCAATCTGTGGGAAACCCTCAGATCTGTTTGCTACAGAGGAGAATGCACAACTGCTGCTGTTTTTGCTCGAGGCTTCTCTTGACGCAGTCAGGTGCTGGATGCCTTCATTTTTTCTTTGGGGCAGGAACCTGCTTTATGCATTCCTACCCAACCCCTTAATATCCAATACCCTGTTCAAGTTGCAGGCTGACAAAGGTGGTTCATAAATACTCTTGCCATTCCCACTCTGGCTAGTAAAAGTTCCCAATTTACCAGGCATAGAGCCTTCACCCTATTTGCCCCTCTGCTCTAGATCTCCCTCCCTGCTCCTATCCGTCTTATCACTGACCTGTTCACCTTTCAAAAGGCAATAAAGACATGCCTTCCAGCTATACTTTGACCATGTAACATAGTCCACTATTGCCTCGCTTCCTTACCTTCTCCTGATACCATGTAGACTTCATTATCCTCCTTTCCGATTGTAAATAGTTTGATGTTACTGTAATCTATGATCACCTTACTATGGAAGACTACTGTTTTCTTCGAAGAACATAAGATATGCCATACTGGGTCAGACCAAGGTCCATCAAGCCCAGTATCCCGTTTCCAACAGTGGCCAATCTATGTCATAAGTACCTAGCAGTCTCCCCAAAAGACACAGGTTCTCAATGCTTGTATTGGGTCAAGCAGTGATATCCTGGGTCCCTTTTAATAATGGTTTATGGACCTTTCCTCCAGGAACGTGTCCAAACCTGTTTTAAACCCAGATACATTTTTACTACATCCTCCGGTAACAAATTCCAGAGTTTCATTACATGTTGAGTGAAAAAGTATTTTCTCTTATTAGTCTTAAATAGATTACCCTGTAGCTTCATTGCATGTCCCCTAGCCTTTTTATATTCTGATGGTGTAAACAATCGATCTGTGTTTACCCGTTCCATTCCATTCATTAATTTATAGACCTCTATCATATCTCCCCTCAGCCATCTCTTTTCCAGGTTGAAGAGTCCTAACCTTTTTAGCCTCTCTTCATAGGAGTATCCTTCCATCCCCTTTACCATTTTGGTGGCTCTTTGTACCTTTTCTAATAACGCTATATCCTTTTTAAGATACGGCGACCAGAATTGCACACAATATTCAAGGTGCGGTCGCACCATGGAACGATACAGAGGCATTATAATATCCTTTGTTTTAATTTTCCATTCCTTTCTTTATGATACCTATCATTCCATTTGTTCTCTTGGCCGGCGCTGCACACTGGGTGGAGGATTTTAACATGTTATCCACGATGACGCCTAAATCTTTTTCCTGGGTGGTGGTTCCTAATGTGGAACCTTGCATCGTGTAACCATAGTTTGGGTTGTTCTTTCCTACTGTAAGTGCATAACTTTGCACTTGTCTAGATTAAATTTCATCTGCCATTTGGATGCACAGTCTTCCAATTTATCAAGATCCTATTGCAATTTTCCACAGTCCTCTTGGGTTTTAACAACTTTAAATGGTTTTGTGTCATCTGAAAATTTGATAACCTCATTCGTTATTCCCTTTTCCAGGTCATTTATGAATATCTCAAAAAGTAGTGGACCCAGCACAATTCCCTGGGCTACTCCACTATTCACCTTTTTCCATTGGGAAAATTGGCCATTTAGCCCTACCCTCTGCTTTCTATCTTTTAACCAGTTCCTGATCCACAATCTACCTGTTTATTCATACCTTCAAAATATCATAACAGATCTTCCTTGTCTAAAGTCATGTTGGCTGTCTCCCATTAAGCCATGACTATCTACATGTTGAGTTGTTTTGTTCTTTGATGGTTTCTACCATTTTTCCCAGTACTGACATCAGGCTCACCGGTCTGTAGTTTCCCGGATCACCCCTGGGACCCTTTTTAAAAATTGGCGTTTCACTGGCGATCCTCCAATCTTCAGGTATTACAGATGATTTTAATGATAGTTCATAGATTACTAATAGCAGCTCTGCAATCTCATATTTCAGTTCTTTCAACACCCTTGGATGTATACCATCCGGTCCAGGTGATTTGCTACTCTTCAGTTTATCAAATAGTTATAATACATCTTGCCGGTGTATCAATATTTCTTTCAAATCTTCTGCAGTATCACCTTTAAATACCACTTCAGTCATGGGTAACATCCCTATATCTTCCTCAGTAAAGACCGAAGCAAAGAATCAATTCAGTCTCTCCGCTATAGCCTTGTCCCTCTTACTGCCCCTTTTACTCCTCCATCATCTAATGGTCCAACTGACTCTCGCAGGTTTTTTGTTACGAATGTACTTGAAAAAGTCTTTATTATGCATTTTTGCTTCCACAGCAAATTTCTTCTCAAATTCTCTCTGTCTGCCTTATCAATGCCTTGCATTTAACTTGCCAGTGCTTGTGCTGTTTCCCGTTTTCGTCATTTGGCTCTTTTTTTCCATTTCCTGAAAGATGCTTTTTTGGCAACAGACTCTCTGACCTCACCTTTAAACCATGCTGGCAGTTTTTTTGGACTTCCTTCCACTTTTATTAAAGCGTGGAATACAGCTGGTCTGGGCTTCCAGGATAGTATTTTTCAACACCCAAGCTTGATGTAAGTCTTTAACCTTTGCAACCACTCCTTTTAGTTTTTTCTTAACGATTTTCCTCATTTTATCATATAGTCTCCCTTTTGAAAATTAAAAGGTAGTAATGTGTATTTCCTTACCATCCCTCCTTCATTATTTAAATCAAATGCGATCATGCTATGATCACTGTTGCCAAGTGGCCCCAACACCCTTATCTCTCGCACCAGATCTGGTGTTCCACTAAGAGCTAAGTCCAAACTGGCTTCTCCTCTAGTCGGTTCATGAACCAGCTGCTCCAAGGAGCAGTCATTTATTTCATCTAGAAACTTTGTCCCTAGCATGTCCTGCCGTGACACTGACCCAGTCAATACCGGGGTAACTGAAATCGTCCATTATTATTACTGTGCTGTAACTTTTGTTAGCGTCCTTGATTTCTTTGAGTATTTCATCCTCCATTTGTTCATTCTGGCCAAGCGGTCGATATAGTATAACTCCACTGCCATTGCCTTCCCCTTTTTACATGAAATTTCAGTCCATAGAGATTCTACAGCGAATTTTGTTTCCTGGAAAACTTTAATCCTTTGTGACTCAATGCCCTCTCTAACACAGAGCACAACCCCTCCACCAATTTGATAAGCTCTATCATTACAATATAAATTTTGTTAAGCTCTGTTCACTTGTTCTTTGTAAATCTGTTCTATGTATTGAGTTATGATGCTGTAAACTGTGCTGATTTAAAATAGCGTGGTATATAAAACTAACTAATCCAGCAGCATTTGCAATACAGAGTATATGCCAATATTATGATCTTCGCTCCAATTAACATTCAAAACCCTGAGATCCTACCCATAACAAGCTGCATGGAAGCAATGATCAGCTGGCTAGACACGAACAACCTAGCAGTAGACTTAAACGAAATAAGAGGCATTAATCATCACCAGAGACGACACATTCACACCCCTATATGTACTCTGCCTATCACACCACAGCAAAGTACAAAAAGAGATCAAGTACCTTGGCATTATCCTGGGTCAAAATCTCATGCTACAGACTCAAAGAAAGCCACCACGAAGGCATACGACAAGATGAAGCTACTCAAAAATCTGAAACCATTACTCAGCCATGACTTGTTTCGCACCATCTTTCAAGCAATCATCACACCAACCCTAGATTACTGCAGAATGGTTTATCAAGCTTTACCTAAAAGCTCTATCTACCCCTTGCAATTAGCACAAAATACAGCCGCCCATATACTCACCAGTACTCACAAACAAGACCACATCACGCCCATACTCAACCAATTGCACTGGCTCCCAAAACACTCCTGCGCCAAGTACAAAACAATCCTAATAATCTACAAGATCATACACAAATCCTCAGCAAATATTCTACAGGAACTAATCAACCAAGACACCAGCATACGCCCCAGGAGAACAAGCAACAAAAACATGATTGTCACCCATCCAGAATACAAGAAATCCAACCAGACCACCTCTCTGCCCCAGCACTATGGAACACCCTACTGGAAAACATCAGATGAACCATAGATATCAAGCACTTCTGCAAAAATCTAAAGAATTCCCTCTATTCTGAATACTTTGGACACATCACTTTATCCATACATAACTATCGGACACATGCCACCCAACCATCACTCCAGATTGGCCGAGGCAGCCGTGGTATGCCGATCTAGTGCAGCTGACAGCTGATCAACCATGGCGCTTGCCTGACAGGTGGATCTGCTCGTCCAAGGGCCTATACTAATGTTTCAGGTGGATCGATTCTTGCTTACGGCTTGACTCTTGAGAGGGTATGTTTGAGTCAAAGAGGCCATTTGCCCACTGTGATAACACTGTTGCTAAAAGCATGAAGATGTTCCCCTTCGTTAGCGTATATTCGAGTTTGTAGAGTTTTTGAGTAGGGGGTCTTCCACCATGAGGGCTGCAGTACAAGAGGTTCTGGCTTTCCTGCAAGTGGGATTAAGGGTTGGCCTGCAGCTCCTTACGTGTGCAGGTGGCAGCTCTTTCCTGTTACTAAGACAGAACCGAAGGGGTTCCCCTGGCCACTCATCTGGATGTTGTCAGTTTTCTTCGAGCAGTGAAGCAGGTGCAATGGGCATCAAAGTCTGTTATCCCATTGTGGGATTTGAACATGGTGTTGTCCGCCTTGACAGAGAAACATTTTGAACCTTTGGCGGACTGCACGCAGAAGGATTTGACATTGAAAACAGTGTTTTTTGTGGCCATTTGCTCTGCAAGAAGGACTTCAGAGTTCTAAGTGCTGTCGTGCAGGGAGCCGTCACTGGTGATTTCAAAGGAGAAAGTGGTCTTACGGTCACAGTACCTTCATTTTTCCCTAAGGTTCTATCAGTATTACACATGAATCAGTCAGTGTCTCTCTTCTGGTATTTCCAGAGATGAGAGAGGTGACATCTGATCTCCTTCTGTGGTGGTTGGATGTTCATTGTGTGCTATGGAGGTACTTGAAGAGTACAGTGTCTTTTCGAAAACAGAGCAACAATTTTGTGTTTGGCGGATTGCGTAAGGAGGAGGCAGCTTCCAAAGCCTTAATATCAAGATGGATAAGGGAGGCCATCTCCTCAGCCTACCTGTTGAGACGTAAACCAGTGTCCCTCGGGTTGAGGGCGCATTCAACCTATGCCCAGGCTGTTTCTTAGACCGATTTCAGTTTGGTGCTGCCAGTGGATACTTGCAAGGCAGCTGCTTGGTCCTTTTTGACTTCCTTTGTGAAACATTATTGCCTATATACAGGCATCAGAGAATGCAGATTTTGGCTCAGCGTTACTTCAAGCTGGACTAGCGGGACCCTCCTGAGAGTAGTTCTGCTATGATGCATCCCACACATACTGGGACTGGACTGGAGGAATGATATGGTAGAGAAAATTAGACTTTACCTTCTAATTGATGTTCTTGCGTTCCTACATTCCAGTCCCGAATGGCAAATACTGGTGGTTGGCACATGGTTTCCCGGCTTGAAGTACAACTAGTTCATAATAAATAGACAGGGAGATAGGACACATGCAAAATAACTCAAGGGCAGAGGATTTAAAAAAAAAAATTCTCTATGGGCTGATGGGCAAAGTGTTGGGGTGGGAGTGACTGGCCTCCAGAATATCTCTTTCCATCCATAACAGGTGAGTGTTTGTCTCCTTCCCTAGCAGGGAGGGTATTAGTTGTTTATTGGAATAAATGGTTATTGTGGTTTTCCGTGAGTCATTGTTTTATTTATTTATTTATTTAGCTGTATTTATATCCCGCTTTTCACCGGGTCAAAGCGGTCAATTGGGAGATACATTTAACACGAGGGGATATGACACACATATACGCTAATACTTACAGGGAACATGGGCAATGGAGGGTTAAGTGGCTTGCCCAAGACCACAAGGAGTGCCTATAGGACTAGAAATCCCAGTCCCTCCGGCCTGAGATTGCTGTCCCCAGGTGGGACTTGAACCCCCGGCCCTCTGGCCTGAAGTACCTTCTCCTAACCACTAGGCCACTCCTCCCACTCCAGGTATGCTTAGATTGTGAGCCATTGTCTCAGGTATGCTTAGACTGTGAGCCATTCGGGGTCGAGGAATAAAAAGTGCCAGTTATATCTGTAAACCACTCTGATACACACAGTAAAGGGAGGTATATCAAGTGCCATAAACCATAATAGGATACTGAAAGCTGGTGGGAGGTGCCAGCTCCCTATCTATAATAATGTCATGAAGATCATGACATGCTCAGTCTCCAAGCTATTGGTGGGGCGTGAATACCAACACATACTGGGACTAGACTGTAGGAACTCAAGGAACATCAATTAGCAGGTAAGGTCTAATTTCCTCTTCCTTCCAATCCTCTACCCGTCTCACGCACACTTTGGATGTGTCCTTTATTCTTTATTGGACTCGATATACTGCATCTTTATGGTTGTGTTTAAGATTTGCTTGTGAAAAATTCTGGTACTCTAAGTTAAACCAGTAAAATATTTTTGACAAATTTTCCTGAGTTATCCTCTCTTCTTTAAATCGGAGAAGAAACAATGTTGTTTAAATAGCCTAAAACCTAATGAAGTTCTGCTATTTGCATGTGTCATTATAGCTTGGTGGAAGGGTGTGGGGCATAGAGGTGCTGAGACAATGATGCCTCATATCTACTAGTGATGATCAGCAAATGGCGATATGTGAAGTCCTGTAATAAACATAAAACCTGAAAAAAATGTCACTTGAATGAGGACACCTGTGGGCCAATCAAACTGCGTTCTGAGTGAGTTTTAGAAACATAGAAATATGACGACAGGCCATGTGGTCTTTTTCTATCTAGTCTGTCCTTCCATATCAACAACTACAACAGTCCCCTTTTTACCTTTAGAGATCCTCTGTGTTTGTCCCATGCTTTTTTTAAATTCAGTTACTGTCCTCATCTCTACCACCTCCACTGGGAGACTATTCCACGGATCCACTACTCTTTCCGTAAAGAAATATTTCCGCATATCACTCCTGAATCTATCTCCCGTCACCCTCATCCCATGTCCCCTCATTGCAGAGCTTGCTTTCAATTGAAAGAGGCTCTCTCCCTGAACATTTATGCCACTGAGGTATTTGAACATCTCAATCATATCACCTCTATCCCGCCTTTCCTCTAAGGTGTGCATATTAAGATCCTTCAGGCTGTCCTCATATGCTTTATAATGAAGACCACTAATCATTTTAGTAGCCACCCTCTGCACCGACTCCATCCTGTGCACATCCTTTTGAAGGTGCGGTCTCCAGAATTGCATACTATACTCTAAATGAGGTCGCACCAAAGACTTACAGAGGCATTATCACTTCCTTTTTTCTGCTAGCCATTCCTCGCCGTATGCACCCAAGCATCCTTCTAGTTTTTGCCGTCACATTTTCTTCCTGTTTAGCTACTTTAAGGTCATCAGACACAACCACGCCTAGGTCCCCCTCTACCTTAGGGGACAAAAGTACTTCACCCCCTATACTATACTGCTCCCTTGGATTGCTGCAGTGCAAATACATGACCTTACATTTTTTAACATTAAATCCCAGCTGCCAAATTCTAGACCATTCTTCAAGCTTAGCTAGATCCCTCCTCATGTTATCTACACCTTCCTGGGTGTCTACTCTACTGCAGATTTTGGTATCATCTGCAAAGAGGCAAACCTTACCTGACAGCCCTTCTGCTATATCATTTACAAAGATGTTAAAAAGAATCAGACCAAGGACAGATTCCTGGGGCACACCACTGGTAACATCCTTCTCCTCAGAGTGAGCTCCATTTACTTGTACTCTTTGTTGCCTCCCACCCAACCAATTCCTAACCCAAGCAGTAACTTTAGGGTCCATCCCTAGGGTGCTCAGTTTGTTTATAAGTCGCCTGTGAGGAACAGTGTCAAAGGCGTTACTGAAATCTAAATACACCACCTCTAGGGCTCTCCCTCGGTCCAACTCCCTGGTCACCCAGTCAAAGAAAATCAATCAGATTTGTCTGACAAGACCTGCCTCTGGTGAATCCATGCTACCTCGGATCCTGTAATCCACTGGACTCCAGAAACCTCACTATTTTCTCTTTCAACAGCGTTTCCAATAATTTGCTCACCACCGAAGTTAAACTAACGGGCCTGTAGTTTACAACCACATCCTTACTTCCGCTTTTGTGTAAAGGCACCACATGAGCCTCTCTCCAGTCCTTTGGCACCACTCCCGACTCCGAGGCATTGAAAACGTCAGTCAGTGGAGCTACTAGAACATCCCCAAGTTCCCTCAGTATTCTAGAGTGTATCCCATCCGGTCCCATTGCTTTGTCTACTTTAAGATGAGCTAGTTTCTCACGAACAGAGTCTTCTGAAAATTGTTCAAGATGTCCCTCGCTTCTGTTCCTGTTTGTGGGTGTTTTCTGAGGTCCTGCTCCTAGTTCTTCATCTGTGAACATAAAACAGAAATATTTGTTAAGCAATTCCACTTTATCCTTATCAGCTTCTACATATTCCTCCCCTGCACCCTTGAGTCTGACAATACCACTTTTGCCCTACCTCTTCTCATTAACATATCTGGAAAATATCTTATCCCCCCATTTTATGGCATTGGCTATTTCCTTCTCCTTTTGAATCTTTGCCTTCCTGACTACTTTGCTAGCTTCTAAGTTTTTCCAAATACAGATGCCTGTCTTCCTCTCTCTGTGATCTCTTGTATTTCATGAAGGCCTCCCTCTTTTTCTTCACTTTTTCAGCTATTTCCTTCGAAAGCCATAGCAGTCTCCTTTTCCTTTTACCTTTATTTACCATTTTAACAAAAAGGTTGGTTGCCCTTAAAATATCCCCTTTCAGTTTTGCCCACTGTTTTTCTACATCCCCAAGCTGTTCCCACCCCACTAACGACTCCCTGAGGTATTGGCCCATCTTGGCAAAGTTAGTTTTCCTAAAGTCCATGATCCTCACCTTTGAATGGATTCTAACAACCCTAGTCCTAATACTGAACCACACCATCTGGTGATCACTGGATGCAAAATGATCTCCCACTACAACATCAGAAACACTTTCACCATTGGTAAGCACCAAGTCCAGTATGGCCCCTTCACGTGTGGGGTCTGTTACCAATTGCCTGAATAGTTCTCCCTGTAGAGAATCCAGGATCTCCTTACTTCTAGATGATACTGAAGCAGGAATGTGCCAAACATCTCACATATTTAAATCTCCTATCAATAGCACATCCCCTTTCCTAGCAATGCTGCTTATGTCTTCAATTAACTCTGTACATCTCTTCCTCTTGTGAGGGAGGTCTGTATTTCACACCAATGCAAATAGATTTCTCTTTCCCTCTTTCAAGTTTATCCCACAATGCCTCCTCTCTCCCTTCTAAGCTCTGTAATTCCAAAGCTTTAATATTATTTTTTACATATAGTGCCACTCCTCCTCCGCTTCTTCCTACCCTGTCCTTTCTGAATAAAGTATAGCCATGAATAATTACATCCCAGTCATGGTTTTCTGTGAACCATGTTTCTATAACTGCCACTAAATCCAAGTCAGCCACTCCCACCAAAGCTTCAACATCAGGGATCTTATTTCCCATGCTACGGGCATTTATACACACTGCTTTCCATATGTTACCCCTATTACATTAAATAATTTTATGGAAATGGGTATCACCTACCTGGGGGCTTTCTTCACCCATCCCCAACGAATCTAGTTTAAAGCCCTCTTCAGTAGATTAGCCAGTCTACTACTGAAGATGCGTTGACCTTTCTTGGACAGATGGATGCCATCTCTGCTCTGCAACTCTTGGAACTGCATCCCATGGTCTAGGAAACCAAAACGCTCTTGATGACACCATCCTTGCAGCCATGCATTCATCTCCAGGATGCGAGCCTCTCTGCCTTGGCCTTTACCCTCAACAGGGAGGATTGAAGAGAACACCACCTGTGCACCTAACTCCTTCACCCTCTGTCCCAGAGCCATGAAGTCACTTTTGATACGTTCCGAGGTATACCTGTCAGTATCATTTGTTCCAACATGGATTAGCAACATTGGGTAATAGTCAGTGGGCTTTATGAGTCTCGGCAAACTCTCCATAACATCTTGGATTTTGGCACCAGGCAGACAGCATACCTCTCTGGACATCAAGTCTGGTAGGCAGATGGATACTCTCTTCTGAGGGGTACCGGAGGTGTCCAACCACCACTACCCACTAAAAGGAAACAGCAGCAGGGCCCTTTGGGATGGACCGTTGGCGTGGACAAAGATGTCTTTAAACAAGGCTGCTAAACATGAATGAGGACAGACGGCAAAACTTCTCCTATAAAAATAAAGCTTCAGCAGCGCTTATCCTGCTTGTCCTTATCAATGTATATTATACTCTGTACTTTACTTGTGAGTATACTGTTTTGTATCTTCCCCAGGTTCTATTGCAGTCCCATTACAGCTCGCGCGGCCACACACCCCTAGGTAACCAGCAGCAACTTCTCCTTGGGGTCACTGGCATTTGGTCTAATTTGCAGTGCAACTGCCTGTCTTCCTCCTCTGCTCCTTTTACCTAATAGTTACCTGCTCTTAGTTTCCGGCAAGTCATTCCTTGTTCTCTCCTTGACCCAATTTGACTATTTCTTTTTATATCACTGGATCAAGGATGGCAAACATCCACTCATCACCATATGTCTACTCCCCCCTGGTTTTTCTGCCTTCTCTGTTTTGCATGTCGGCCGCACTGGTGGGGGCATCGCTGCTCTTTTTCAATCTACTCTCCCTATTTCCCAGATTTTCATCCCCCTACTTCACTATCCTGAGTCCCTTCTCCTTTGTCTCCAAACCTCGACCCCTTCGCTTCTTAGTTCTCTACTCTCCGCCCTCTCTCCCTTCCCATTTCTGGGATGCTCTTACCCTCACTCTCTCAGACCTCTCCCTTCAATTCCCTCATTTGACTCTCCCTCCTCATCTAGGGACATCTCTTACACTACCCTCCTCCATGACCTCTCTCTCCAACAACACGTGTTTACAGTGGTATGCAAAAGTCTGGAATCACTTGTGAGTTTTGCGTTTTTTGTACGTACTTAACATTATTTTTTAATTTTGCGTTAGCCCAGCATATTCATCTTTCTACCACGTTAAAAGGGATACATTTGGCTATTAGAGTTGACTTTTTTGCATTCCTTGCTTCCAATTTAAATACTTTACAGACACTGGGAGATAGCTACTGCGATTTTTGTGGATCCTGCATCAAAACTGGATCGAGAGTATCCAATATGCACACGTTACTTCTGACCAATCAGGAGGCTGGTTTCACTAACCAATCACAATGCAGATATCTAGCCAACAGTGCAGCTATAAAAACGCGCGGAATTTTTGAATTTCATACGGTTTCTGGATCGACCATGAAGATGACTCGGACTCTGACACTGGAGGAGCATGTTCGTGTGTCCTTCATGAGCGAGGAAGGATTTTCAAGCCATCAGATAGCCAGGAAAGTTGGCTGCAGTCAGAGCGCTGTTAGGATTGTACAGAAGAAAAAAGAAACGGGTTCAGTGGTGGACAAGCCTCGTTCAGGTCGCCAATGTGCATCAACCTCACGCCAGGACCGTGTACTACGACACATTTCACAGACTAAACGTAAGTTGACCTCTCCTCAGCTACTTCGAGAGTGGTCAGACAAGAGTGAGGTCAATGTCAGCTCATCAACAGTTCGTCGCCGGTGTCTGCAGTTTGGTCTCCGGGGATGCAAAGTACAGAATAAGCCACTGATGACTGACATACAAAGGCACAACCAGATCGTGTGGGCGAGAAAGCACTCAACCTGGTCAACTGAAATGTGGGAAAAGGTGCTATTCAGCGATGAAAGCACCTTCTGCCTGTTTGGTAACCAGGCCCACACCTATGTGAGATTTCCTGGAGAGGAATTCAAGCCTGAGTGTCTCAACCTCACTGTGAAGCATCCTTTGAAGGTCATGGTCTGGGGCTGCATGGCTGCCAGTGGTGTTGGACGTCTTCACATCGTTGATGGAATGGTCAATGGGGCCAAGTACATCATCATAATGCAAAAGTGCATGGTGCCCTCAGCACACCAGCTGTTTCCTGGCCATTTCCTGTTCCAAGATGACAATGCACCCTGCCATCGCTCCAGACAGGTGACCAGCAGGAAGCAGCGGAACATCATCAAGTCAATGGACTGGCCTGCCCAATCTCCAGATCTGAATCCAATCGAGAACCTGTGGCACAAGGTGGCCTTGGAAATATCCAAGAGGCATCCGACATCAAAGCGTGAGCTGATTGAGTCACTCATTGCAGCTTGGAACCGCGTTGTCACCAACGATCACTTTGTCAGACTGGTTCATTCAATGCCGACAAGGTGCAGTCAGGTGATCAACAACAAAGGGTGGCCCATCAAATACTGAGCCATCACTGACACATAAAAACAGCCTTTTTCAAGGCCACATACATTAAATTTGAAGGAAACCTGGCTTGGGTCCGTATTTTAAAGCATAATTACAATAATATATTGTTGGCCAACGATGTACATTACACGATTTTCACAGAAAATCTATCAACAGGACAACTATGGGGAACAAACTCAGAAAATAAGGGCCAAACCAATACTAAAAGTTGGCCCTAATAGCCAAATCTATCACTTATCATGAGATACACAGAAAAAGCCACTGGGAGGAAAAAGAAATTAAGATATAAGGTCACAAAGTTGACAAAAACGTCAAATTTACAAGTGATTCCAGACTTTTGCACACCACTGTAGAACAGAACCATTCCAAGTTTAAATCTCTACTCAAAACACATCTTTTCTCCTCCGCTCATAATCTCCCAGATTCAGTCCTTTAACCTAGGTATATATATGTTTGTCGACTTCCTCTCTATGGTTTAGTTTGATTCTTTGACCTTTCTTTACTGTTGAAATTTTGTAGTTCCTTTTCATTTTTCTGGCCGTGAGCCATAATTTTATGTTGTTTACTTTGAATTGTAAACCGCTCTGATGTCACAAAGGGCGGTATATCAAGAACCAATAAGCATAAACAAAAACCAGATCCTGAGGATTGTTCTTGTCCTCTCAGTACACTGAAATTTATTTTACTCCTATTAGTACTACTTTGTAAATATCTCCTTTTGTCTTGTTTTTCTTTTTCCTACTTTAACTATTAAGGGGGCTCATTACTAAGCTGCAGTAAATTATTGGGTTTTACTGAAACTTAATTTACTGCAGGAGTTCTAGCTTGCAGTAACTTTGTACCACAGGGTAGTAACTCCTGTAGTAAAGGAATAATGCAGCCTATGATCAACTTCACAAGCTGCGTTATTCCAAGGAAAAATAACACCAACTCCAAAGCTTCTGATGTTTTTGGGCTACTAATTCATGTGCTTATTGCAGTTAAGTCAAAGATTAGGGGCCTTTTATTAATTTGTTTGCCTTAAAATCAGAAATACTTCCATACTCCAATTCCTTCTTAAGTGACTTGTGTTTTAGAGTTTTACGTGTTAGTGTTTTAATTTGCCTCAAAATGTACAAAGTAAAAGTTCAAGCTTTCGTTCCATGTAAATTGCCATGACTAGTAGATACGGTGGTATAAAAGAATTCTACGATTTTTTAAAAAAAGTATTTTATTTAACTATTACAAAACAAATCATAAAACAGAATACCTAATCATAATTTTAATGAAACTTTTAAAAGAAATTCAATGACTTTTTTCTGTTTACTCTCAATAATACGAGATGTGATCAAAAAGTATCACGACTTGTTAATGTAGCTATATAGTAATACGTCTCAACATAGTGCTATTAAGCATTCAGTGACAAGAGATAAGGGTGTTGGGGCCACTTGGCAATAGTGATCATAGCATGATCACCTTTGATTTAATTAGTGGAGGAGGAAATCCACAGTACTACTTTTTAACTTTCGAAAGCGAGACTATGATCAAATGAGGAAAATAGTTAAGAAAAAACTAAAAGGAGCAGTTGCAAAGGTTAAAGACTTACATCAAGCTTGGGTGTTGTTGAAAAATACTATCTTGGAAGCCCAAACCAGCTGTATTTCATGCTTTAATAAAAGTGGAAGGAAGTCCAGAAAACTGCCAGCATGGTTTAAGGTGAGGTCAGAGAGGCTGTTGTTGCCAAAAAAAGCATCTTTCAGGAAATGGGGGAAAAGAGCCAAACGACGAAATCTGGAAACACCACAAGCACTGGCAAGTTAAATGCAAGGCACTGAATAAGGCAGGCAAAGGGAGAATTTGAAAAGAAGCTTGCTGCGGAAGCAAAAACGTGAAATAAAGACTTTTTCAAGTACATTCGTAGCAAAAAGCCTGTGAGTCAGTTGGTCCATTAGATGATAGAGGGGTTAAAAGGGGAACTAAGAGGCGACAAGGCGATAGCGGAGAGACTGAATAAATTCTTTGTTTCGATCTTTACTGAGGAAGATGTAGGGAAGTTACCCATGACTGAAGTGGTATTTAAAGGTGTGGAAAAATTGAAGGAAATATTGATACATCGGGAAGATGTATTACAACTATTTGATAAATTAAAGAGTAGCAAATCACGTGGACCGGATGGTATACATCCAAGGGTGTTGAAAGAACTGAAATATGAGATTGCAGACCTGCTATTAGTTCACAGATTACTATCATTAAAATTATCTGTAATACCTGAACATTGGAGGATGGCGAACGTAACACCGATTTTTAAAAAGGGTTCCAGGTGTGATCCGGGAAACTACAGATCAGTGAGCCTGACGTCAATACCAGAAAAATGGTAGAAACCATTATAAAGAACAAAATGACTGAACATGTAGATAGTCATGGTTTAATGGGAGACAGCCAACATGGCTTTAGACAAGGAAGATCTTGCCTTACTAATCTGTTATGGTTTTTTGAAGGCTTAAATAAACAAGTAAATAAAGTGAGTCGGTTGATACAGTGTATTTGGACTTTCAGAAAGCCTTTGACAAGGTCCCTCATCAGAGACTTTTGGCAAAACTAAAAAGTCATGGGATAGGAGGCAGTGTACTATTGTGGATCAGGAACAGGTTAAAAGATAGAAAGCAGAGGGTAGGACTAAATGACCAATTTTCTCAATGGAGAAAGGTGAACAGCGGTGTACCCCAGGGATCTGTGCTGGGTCTGCTGCTTTATGACAGTCATAAATGACCTGGAAAAGGGAATAACGAATGAGGTTATCAAATTTGCAGATGAGACAAAATTATTCAAACTTGTTAAAACCCATGAGGATTGTGGAAAATTGCAAGAGGATCTTGATAAATTGAAAGCCTGTGCATCAAAATGGCAGATGAAATTTAACGTGGACAAGTGCAAAGTCATGCACCTAGGGAAGAACAACCCAAACTATGGTTACACGATCCAAGGTTCCACATTAGGAACCACCACCGAGAAAAGAGATTTAGGCGTCATCATGGATAACATGTTAAAACCCTCCGCCAAGTGTGCAGCACCGGCCAAGAGAGCAAATAGAATGCTAGGTATCATAAGGAAAGGAATGGAAAATAAAATAAAGGATATTATAATACCTCTGTATTGTTCCATGGTACGACCGCACCTTGAATATTGTGTGCAGGTCTGATCGCCATATCTTAAAAAAGGATATAGCGTTATTAGAAAAGGTTCAGAGAAGAGCCACCAAAATGGTAAAGGGGATGGAAGGATATCCCTATGAAGAAAGGCTAAAAAGGTTCTAGGCCAATCTAGGTACGTATGACCTAGATTGGCCACGGTTGGAAACAGAATACTGGGCTTGATGGACCTTGGTAAGACCCAGTATGGCATATCTTATGTTCTTAAGGTTAGGGCTCTTTAACCTGGAAAAGAGACGGCCGAGGTGAGAAATGATAGAAGTCTATAAATTAATGAACGGAGTGGAACGGGTAAACGAAGATCGACTGTTTACATCATCAGAATATTGAAAGTCTAAGGAACATGCAATGAAGCTACAGGGTAAACTATTTAAGACTAATAAGAGAAAATATTTTTTCACTTAACTTGTAATCAAACTCTGGAATTTAGTACCGGGGGATGTAGTAAAGGCTGTTAGTGTAGCTGGGTTTAAAAAAGGTTTGGACAAGTTTCTGGAGGAAAGGTCCATAAACCATTATTAAAAAGGGACCCAGGATATCATTGCTTCCAATACAAGCATTGTGGAACCTGTGTCTCTTGGGGAAACTGCTAGGTACATATGACCTAGATTGGCCACTGTTGGAAACAGGATACGGGCTTGGTGGACCTTGGTCTGACTCAGTATGGCATATCTTATGTTCTAAAAAGTAGAAGGACTATAGGGGACATACAATGAAGCTACAGTGTAACCCATTTATAGACTAATAAGAAACAGAAATTAGGTCTTACCTGCTAATTGTCTTTCCTGGAGATCTCTCCGGGCCAGTCCAGGAACAAGAGGGTTGTCAATCTTCTTCAGCAACTGAGGACTGAAATCTGAAGTTTTGCAGATCTGGTATCTGGCTCCCCCTGCTGGGCGCACTTCAGTCTACTCCTGTCCAAGCAGTTAACGAAAGAAACCCTAATAGAAATAAGATAAAAATCAACTATGTACAACTACTGCATCACCCCATTTTTCGTGGGCAGAGCCTTACACACATGTAGTGTTTGATTGTTTTTTTATATCGCTCTTGCTATAGCCTGAGGCTTTGGAAAGGAGTGAATGATGCGAATGCCGCCGTGGTCTTGAACCCATGACCTCTCCCCGAGGGAGCCCCAGAGACCCCCCAGGGGAAGACCATACCGAAACGGTCCTGCAAAAAATACGGCTCTCGGCTGTCAAAAAAAAAAATCACCCTTCGACCGAGACCGCCTTGCAACCAGAAATCCGAAAACTGACAACGGGTGGGCCCTGGACTGGCCCGGACAGATCGCCAGGAAAGACAATTAGCAGGTAAGACCTAATTTCTGTTTCCTGATAGTCTCTCCGGGCCAGTCCAGGAACAAGAGGGAAGTACCAGAGCAGTACCTAACCACGGGAGGGACCCGCAAGGCCCGCAATGATAGCCGAAGCCCCCACATTCGCGTCAGTCCTGGCCAAAACATCTAACCTGTAATGTCTAGCGAACGTGTGAAGAGAGGACCAAGTCGCCGCCCGACAGATGTCAGCGGGCGGAATCAAAGCATACTCAGCCCAGGACGCCGCCTGGCTATGAGTAGAATGAGCACGCAGTCCCTCTGGAGGAGCTTTCCCCTTGGCCTGATACGCCGCCACAATCGCTTGCTTCACCCATCTAGCAAAGGATGCCTTGGACGCTGCCTCGCCCTTTCGAGGACCCGCAAAGAGCACAAATAACCTGTCCGTTCTACAAAACGGTTCAGTTCTCTTTATGTATCTCCTGAGCAACCTGCCCAAATCCAACTTCTTTAACACACCATCAATGGGTAAGCCCTCCTGGACCCGAAAAGTGGGGAGCGAAATAGACTGATTCACATGAAATTTGGAAACCACTTTCGGGAGAAACGAGGGAACAGTTCTCAACAGGACTCTGTCCTCGGAAAATTGAATATAGGGAGCCCGACAAGAAAGCGCTTGGAGATCAGAGATCCTCCTCGCCGAACACAGGGCAACCAAGAAAGCTACTTTCCACGAAAACTCCCACAATGGTATGGCATTGGACGGATGAAAAGGAGGGCGGACCAAGGCTTCAAGAACGAGATTCAAATCCCAAGGGGGAACAATGCTGCGAAGGAGGGCGGATGTTCTGAACCGCTTGAAAGAACCGAAGCACGTCCGGATGGGCGGACAGTCTAGCCCCCTTTACACCTTCCCGAAAACAGGAAATCGCCGCCAAGTGAACCCGAATGGTGCTGAGGGCCAAACCTTTATCCAGGCCATCCTGCAGAAAGGACAGCACCTGGGGAAGTGAGGCGTCCCGTGGACGGACAGTCCGCTGTACGCACCAAGATTCAAAGACTCGCCACACTCGAACATAAGCCAGGGAAGTCGATCGTCGACAAGCTTGCAACAGAGTGGACACGACAGAAGGCGAATACCCCCGAAGCATCAGTCGGTCCCTTTCAAGAGCCAAGCCGTAAGCGAGAAGCGATCCACATTTGGCATTCATAGCGGACCTTGAACAAGGAGATCCGCCCGCGGAGGCAGCCTCCAGGGGCGGTCTACGAGGAGACGCACCAGATCCGCATACCACGCTCTCCGGGGCCAATCTGGCGCAATGAGAATTACGCGATCCCAGTAACTGGCTATCCGCCGAACTACCCTGCCGATCATCGGCCACGGCGGAAAAACATAAAGACCGCTGTTTGGCCAGGGTTGAGACAGACCGTTGAGACCCTCGGACATGCGCTCCCTGCGCCTGCTGAAAAATCTGTGGGCCTTGGCATTGTCGAAGGTGGCCATGAGGTCCATGATTGGCTGCCCCCATTGAAGAGTCAACATGCGAAACACCTCCTCGTTCAACGCCCACTCGCCTGGATCCACTACATGCCGACTGAGGAAATCGTCTTGCACACTGTCCCGACCCGCGACATGCGCCGCCGACAGTACTACCAGATGCTCTTCCGCCCAGGACATGAGCCGCAGACTCTCCTCCAGCAACACTGCACTGCCTGTCCCCCCTTGCCGGTTGATATAAGACACTGTCACCGCATTGTCCGAGAAAACTCTCACTGCTTTGTGCTGGATCAGCAGGCAAAACTCCTGAAGCGCTAAATAAACCGCTCGGAGCTCCAACAGATTTATAGGGTAATGCTGAACCTCCGGTGGCCAAACCCCGAGCCAGGTTCCCCAGACAATGAGCCCCCCAGCCCCCGAGGCTGGCATCGGTCATGACTAGAACCCAGTCTGGCTGACGTAAGGGAACTCCCGCTCGCAGATGCACAGGATCTAACCACCACTGGAGACTGACTGAGGCACTGATCAAACTGGGCAACCGGCAATCCAGAGGATGATCCTGAGGCGACCATCTCAACAGCAAAGCCTGTTGTAACGGCCACATGTGAGCCCTTGCCCAGGGCACGAGCTCCAAGGCCGCCGCCATGGAGCCCAAGAGCTGCAAATAACGCCACGCTGTCGGCGCCTTGAGCCGTAAGAAGCTCTTCACCTGAGACAGGATCTTCTGCACCCTGTTCTCCAGCAGAAAAACAGCCCCTAACTGGGTATCGAAGATGGCCCCCAAGTAAAGGAGACCCGTAACCGGTTGCAACTGGCTTTCGTCCTGGTTGATCACCCAACCAAGCTGCTGCAGGAGGCCGACAACTCTCGCAGTCGCCGCCCGGGACTCCGCTACGGACGGAGCCCGAATCAGCCAATCGTCGAGGTAAGGATGCACGAGGACCCCTTCTTTGCGCAAAGCCGCAGCCACTACCACAATCACCTTGGTGAAGACACAGGGCGCCGTAGCGAGGCCAAACGGTAAGGCTCGGAATTGGAAATGACCCAAATGGACCGCAAAACGAAGAAATTTCTGATGCTCGGTCCGGATGGGAATATGAAGATAGGCCTCCGTAAGGTCTATGGACGTCAACACCTCCGTCGGTTGCACTGAGGCAATGACCGAGCGTAGCATCTCCATGCAGAAGTGCGGAACCCGCAAGCAACGGTTGATGTTTTTGAGGTCCAGAATAGGACGAAAAGAACCCTCCTTCTTGGGCACTACAAAATAAATCGAGTACCGACCAGATCCTAATTGGTCCGGAGGAACAGGAACCACCACCGCGCGCTTTTCCGCTGAACCACAGGGAGACACCACGAAAGCCTCCGACACCGGACGAGCAAACTCGAGGGAGTATCCCTCGCGAATGATTTCGAGGACCCACTGGTCGGAAATGATGTTGGCCCAGGCCGATAGGAAGGCTTGAAGCCTTCCCCCCACCGGGAAATCCGCCTAGCCCAACCTCACTTCATTGCGGCTTCTTGGTGGCATGCTGCTGGGACCCGAAGTAGCCTCTTCTGAAACCCCGAGCCCCCCGAAAGGACTGCCCCCTGGCCACAAAGCGACCTCTCTGATAAGGAGTAAACTGGGAACCACGGAATCTGCGAAACTCACGAGACGCCCCCCTGTGTAAAGGGGCCGGTTTGGACGGCTTCTGCCGATCTTCCGGAAGCCGACCACCCTTAAAATCTCCAAGATCCTATACAATCTTCTCCAAAGCTGCTCCAAAGAATAGCGAACCTTTATAAGGGAGCTTACTGAGCCTCGCTTTGGAGGAGGCATCCGCCAACCAATTCCGCAACCAAAGAAATCTACGAGCTGCCACTACCACCGCCATGGACTTTGCAGAAATCCGCACCATATCGCAAAAGGTATCGGCCAGGTACGCTGCCGCTGACTCTAGCTTCGCTCCTTCATTCTGCTCGGGGCGTGTGAGAGAGGCCCCCTGAATCCACCGAATGGACGCCCAAAAGACAAACGCTCCACATATAGCCGCTCGCAATGAGAGAGCACAGGCCTCAAAGGTCTGTTTCAACAAGGCCTCCAACTTTCTATCGTGGAGATCCTTTAGTGCCGCACTGCCTTCTACCGGAATGGTGGTCTTCTTGGTGACCGCCGTCACTAAAGCATCCACCTTAGGCATCTTCAATAATTCAAGTTCGTCCTGCGGCAAAGGATACAAGGGGCCAATAGCCCGCGCACCCCTCAACGAAGCCTCCGGGCATTCCCACTCAGATTCCACCATCTGCTTCATGACTCTGTGCACAGGAAAACACCGTTGCTCCACTTTAAACCCCTGCAGGAGGGGATCCTCCAAAGGTGCCTCTGAAGCCGCTGGCAACACAATATTCAAAGCCAACAAAGTCTGGGCAATGAGGGCCCCCAACTCCTCCTTCCAAAAGACGCAAAAGGTGTTGGGATCCTCACCAGCACCCAACTCCGCATCATCGAAGTCAGTAGCCCACTCTAAACCTGAGTCAGAGAGGAGTTCTCCTTCATCCACCCCCGGGAGGTCCGAGAAGTCCTGAGCAGGCCTGTCCGCACCAACCGCTAGGGAAACCACCTTAGAGGGACCCTTGCCCGGGTCTGACAGGGAGGGCATAGAATCTACACCATGCTCAGCCGCCGGAGCAGAGGGCTTGTTCTGGGCCTGCTGCCATTTGATACAATAAGCCTGATGAAGGGCCAAAATAAAATCAGCCGAAAACACAGACTGCAAACCCTGAGGAATATCAGACAGGGACTGTGGGGGAGCATCCTCCACCTGCCCTTGTCGTTTGGATTTGGCTCTCTTTTTTGCCGGTTTTTGTGGAGGTGTCAAACTGACTTGAGGTGTTTCAGAAATGGCTGCCGTTCCCGCCAAAACTGAACTGCCCTGAGAGCGTCCTTCCGAGGGACCCTCCATGACCAGTAACCCCAGAAGACCTGAAAAATAGTCCGGTACAACTGAGCAAGCCACAAGCAAACTTGGAAAGGAAAACTAAGCCCGCAGCGAAAACCGCAACGAAAACCGTCACGGAGCTCAGCCGCGCTGAAAAAAACCGCCGGACTGAGCAACCGCCAAGAAAACACACTGCCCCGACAAGATTAAACAAGAGTAAACATACCTACCATACCAGGAAAAGAAGGGCTCTGCGGCGTTACACCTCTATTCGGCTCTCACCCCCACTGCTAGTGGGAAGCCACCGAAATCGCCGAGGGCAGCAGGAAGGTATCTGGAGCTCCCAGCACTGCACTGCTCCCTCGATGACCGGAGCTGATTAAAAGACAGGCTCTGCCTCCATCAGCCCCGATAGTATTTCCTGAGAACCGCTCCGTTTGTGGAACCGGAGGGGGGGAAAAACCCTGCTAGGGTTCTCCCCAGAAAAACTTCTGTAAAAAAAAAGTAGCCAAAGAAATAAAAATAAACTCTCTGAAGAGGAGCCAGCCAGGAACGTCCCTTCCAGCTGCTGAAGACTGAAAAGACTGAAGTGCGCCCAGCAGGGGGAGCCAAATACCAGATCTGCAAAACTTCAGATTTCAGTCCTCAGTTGCTGAAGAAGTTTGACAACCCTCTTGTTCCTGGACTGGCCCGGAGAGACGATCAGGAAAAATATTTTTTCCACTCAACACGTAATCAAACTCAAAATCGTTACCAGGGGCTTAGTGTAGCTGGATTTAAAAAAGGTTTGGACAAGTACCCGGAGAAAAGGCCCATAAAGCATTATTAAAAGGGGACCCAGGAAATCCACTGCTTGCTGCAATATGAGCATTATGGAACCTGTGTGTCTTTTTGGGAAACTGCTAGGTATTTGTGACTTAGATTGACCACTGTTAGAAACAGAATACTGGGCTCCATCGGCCCTCTTCTGACCCAGCATGTCATTTCTTATGTTCTTAAAGCCATGACAGAAATTTGAGCCCTTTTTGTAATGGATTTACCTGTGAAATTTCGTTTGTCCACAAATATTTACTACAATTTCAGCTAAATAAACTGCAAGGCAATACTATAGAAAGCAGTTTATAAATTAAGATTCAAAATCAAGAACCTGCACATTAAGAGACTTTGCATGCTGGTTTTCACTCAAAAAAATAAGTACACCTCGTTAAAATAAAGTTATTTTTCACTAGGGCCCTAAAGAGAAGTTTCTGGTAATAGTTTGCTATAGAACACACGCATAGCAAAATTTCGCCAAAAAGCAAAACACTCAGCCATAGGAAATTCTTTGTCAGTACACTGACTCCAAAGTGACTTAACCAAGGGCTCAAAGCATCCTAGCTCTCCGTCCACTATTCAAAATAGTAAGCCATTCTTTTGCATGTGTCGGTCTCACAGCACATTAAACAGATTTTCCATCTGTAAGTTTATTAAAGTGCATCGAATAACAGGATACATATTTTCACCTGCCAATCAACTGCTCTATTTGAAAGATATTAGTCAAGAACAGAAGTCTGCAGAGGTAGGATAGCAAACGTACATTGACAGGGAAGTGCATCATTAGCATTCGTTAGATGCCTGATGTTTCGTTTCAGAAACAAGAAATTATGTGAATGGCTACAGCCATGAGGCCTTTCTCTACAAAACTCAAAAATAAGAAGAAAATCTTAGCCACCGTCCCCCGCCTGCAAAGCATCGCGTGCACGCTTACAGGCAGCTTAGTGGCCGGGGAAAGAGCGCATGGCACTATCGCTTCTTCAGTGACAACCTCACCATTTGAAGCTGTGCAGCAACCCCCGCTCCCGACACAAACACGCCGCACTAAGCAGCTGCATCTTTATCTCTCGCAGATTGGAAAAGTGTCCGCTCGGAGCCGCCATGACACCCACTCGCCAACAGCGCAACAAAATGCAAACTGATTGGCCCGCTCCGAGAATCCACCGTCCAATCAAACTGAACTTTCATTTGCACAGCATCCAGCTCAGCAAGTGGCAGTTGAGACCGCTTCAGAAAAAAGCGGTCTGTCATTGGCCAAGTAAATACCACGACAAATATTGCTGATTGGTTGGCTGGGAGGGTTTCGCACCTCAACCAAGATCCCAATTGGTCAGCAGAAAAACCTGTTCCAGCTCCCCAGAGAGACGGCTAGTGAATCTTTAGTTATTTGGAAGAGTATAAAAGCAAAACAAAGGCAATCCTATAAGTCTGGAGAAGGTAGAAAGGAGTTTAGCTCTTGGTGCATTTTCTGTTCTAGCAGGGCGTGGCGCTCCGGTTCTCCTGCCGAGTACTCGAATCGGCTTGTAAGGGCAGAGCCTGCCTCAGGGGAATTTGCGTCCGGAGTACAGTCAAACCTCGGTTTTCATGATTAATCCGTTCAAAAAAGTCTGACTAAAACCGAAACGGACTAAAACCGAAGCAAGATTTCCCATAAGAAATAATGTAAATTCAATTAATCCGTTCCAGACACCCAAAAATATTGACAAAAAATACATTTTATAGAGAGTCAATCCCACTTCTGGCCACAAGATGGTGCTCCAGAGATATTTTTGGCAGACAAATTGTTTAAACTGCTGAGAAGGGAGAAAGATTAACAGCACAGTCAAGATGCAAATCTTCAGCAAAAAAACATCCAGAAATTTTTAAAGAAAACAGAAAAAAAAAAGAAGGATCCACAAAAAAAAAGGCACCAGCCACAGCCACCGGAAACACCACTCTCCCGCTCAGCCAGCAAACACACAGATAACCTAGGACACTAATCTGATCGCTGACTCCGTCTCAACAGCGTACCCCGCAAGAGAAAGAACTGCCTGCCACATTCATTCAACATCTCCTGCTTACCCATTCAATATCTCCTGCTACCCTGCTACCTCCGAGCCTGAGGGGGCGCTCCAGAGAACAGGCAGGCGGTGGAGAGATCGGGGCCTTCCTCTCTGCAATCCTTGCATCTCTGGCTCGAGGATGTTGCTCCATTTCAACACGCGATCGGTGAGTCGGGGGGGGGGTAGTGCTGCCGGGACTGGGCAGGCAAGCGTGTACTGTACTGTATTGCAGTACGAAAACCGAGGCGATGGACGAAAACCGAGACAAGATCGCCGTCTGAAAACACGTCGAAAACCGAAACCGACGAAAACCGGGGCAACCGAAAACCGAGGTTTGACTGTAGTGGAAACAGGCCTGGGAGCCCCGCGTCCTCTTCCTTACCTCCGATTTCGCTACTGCAGCGGCAACGCAGTTTACGGAGCTGTTAGCTTCTGTCGAGCCTCATTCAGGGAGCACATGTCGCAGGGCGAGCTCTTGCCTACTCCGTTTTAGATTCGCCGCCGCGGGGCTTTGTTTTTCGGCGGTTCGGGGACAGCCGCCTTTGGGCAGGAGCAGCCCGCGCTTCAGGTCCTCGAGGCCCCGATTGTTTCGGGTTGGCCAAATTTTAGTTTTTCTAGACTTCTTGTTTCATCTTTCTTCTTCGATCGTCACAGCTCATGGAAGGCAAGGTGTCAGGGGAGCTTTTAGCCCAGTCTCCAAACTCTTTAGAGAGAGCGGGAACGGCAGCCATTTTGAGTGAGCCGCGTTGCAGGGGAAAGCGCGAAAGAAGAAATCTAAATCACGCAAAGCTTCTTTGCCTTCATTGCACGAGGCTTTGGACTCCTTTTTCTCCCCAGATTTCATTTTGACGCTGCATAATTCTGGCTCCTCTTCTTTTTAACATCTTTCTCACACCTCTCTCTTTACTGATCCAACAAAAAGGGATTTCAGCCTTTTACTTTGCTGATGACCTGCTCCTTCTCTGTCACACCTCCCCCCTTTCCCTTGATCTCTCCCCTCTGAACACTTGTCTCACAGCAGTAGTCAACTGGCTTACCACTCATTGCCTACACCTTAATCTCACTAAAACCCTGGCCATCTGGTTCTCCCGTGATAGTGAGGTAGGCTATGGCCTAGCATAGCCTGCTACTATGAAAGGCCTGTAAGTTAGGCCTGGATCCTAATTTCCATTACAGCTAGAAAAGAACTATAAATTTAGCTTACCTCAGCAGCACAAGACATGGTACTGTGTAGCAGCCCTCTTTTAATAAGTGTTATTTCCCTCCCTCCCCTGGGATAATCATAGCTTTATATAGGTACTTACACATCTTAAAAGACAGGAGGTGCTTTCAGGTGAAGCTCATTACCCAAATCGGTCATACACTAAGGACCTGCGATTAATTAAGCTTCAGGTGAACAAGGTATATTAAACATATTAGGTACAGTTTTATTGGTATAAATACCCATAGCAACCCCTAGTAAGTAAAAACTTAAAGCTCTAGACACAAACGTAAAACTAAGATGCAGACAGCAGTCCAGCAGCGGGATGGGGGCTTTCCAGTCTTTTGCATTGAGTGTCACATGTATGATTTTCTCCCAGTTGGTGAGAGGTCTTACGTATGCACTAGGTGCAATGAGCTCTTTGCTCTCAGGGAACAAGTCCGTTCTCTAGAGGCTAAAGTAGCAGACTTGGAAAACATAAGACAGACAGAGAGGAACATAGATGAGACCTACAGGGATATAGTCCTGAAGTCCCACCTCCAGTCTGGCAGCACCCCTGTTGCCATGGAGGAGAGAGGTCGTGTGGCAGGAAGTGATCCTTTATTTATTTATTTAGTAAACACTTATATACCGCTACTTCCAGCGATCAGAAGCGGTTTGATTATAATTTTGGGATTTGTCACAAATCAAGACAGAAAATTTGGGGCATAGATAGAGAGAATAGGGGTAATACACAGCACACATAATAGGGTCTAAATATAGACCTTAATGTACCAACGTACATTTACAAAAGAGATTGTCCTTCATCTATTTACATTTTTACATACAGCTATTCACTTCCTCTTTTATCTTCTTGGATTTACATCTGGTCGTAGTGACAATTGAACAGATGCGTTTTCAATTTCTTCCTGAAGTCAACTATGTCTGGAATTGCTCTCAGCTCGTGTGGTAGGTGGTTCCATAAAGTGGGGGCAGAGAAAGAGAACGCTCTGCGGCTGGTACTGACTTTTACATGTCTGATGCTGTTTGGAACTATTAGTGTGTCTGAATTGATGGTTCTCCTGCTTCTGGTGGTTGGTTGCGTGGAGATAAGGGTGGAGAGGAATGAGGGGGCTAGGTTGTGTATTAGTTTGAATGTAGTTACCAATGTTTTGTATTGAATCCTGGCAACGACTGGTAGCCAGTGCAGTTCCATCAATACAGGTGTGATATGTTCAGTGACGCTTGATCGCATGATGATCCTTGCCGCGACGTGTTGTGCCAATTGTAATATATTGGTCGTTTTCTTTGGTAGACCCTGCAAGATGGCGTTACAGTAGTCTAGGTGAGGCATGATGAGTGCCTGTGCAACCGACCGGAAGTCACATGGATCAAGTATATTTCGCAGGGGTCGTAGTACTCTAAGCTTGTGAAAGATGGCTTTGTTGGTGTTGCTGAGGTGTTTTTCCATCTTTAGTTTGCTATCGATTGTGACTCCTAGATATTTAATTTCATTTTTAGTGTTGTAAGTATTGTTGCACAATGTGATTGTTGGAAGTGGTTCGAAGTCAGGTTTACTGGATATAAACATTACTTCCGTTTTCTTGTGATTAATCAACATATTGTTTTGTTTTAGCCATCCCAACATCTCTCCCATACAGGTTTCAAGCTGAGCGTAATTAGGGTCTGCAGCCTCCAATTGGGTGTACAGCATGATATCGTCTGCGTATATGTGGTAGTTAATGCCATATTTCCTGAATATTCCACTGAGGGGTTGCATGTAAATGTTAAAAAGTAGTGCCGAGCCCTGCGGTATGCCTTGGGTTTGAGTGAAGGCTTCAGCTCTTTCTCCGTTGAATTGGACCTGCGGCTTTCTGTCCGTTATGTAGGAGGAGAACCATTTCAAGGCTGTTCCTAAGATTCCAATTGATGCCAGCTTGTTAAGGAGGGTTAGATGATGGACAGTGTCGAAAGCAGCAGAGATGTCGATGAAAATGAGGATAAACATTTTCTTTCTGTCTTCCAGGCCCTTGAGGAGGTTGTTAAGCAGGGTTTCGACCCCATGATTTTTTCTGAATCCGTATTGCTGTTTGTCTAGGGTTTCGTGGTCGTCGAGGTGGTCTTGCAGTTGGACGAGGGCTGCTTTTTCAATGATTTTCGCTAGGAAAGATATGCTGGAGATTGGGCGGTAAGATGATGGGTCTTCTTTGTTTAGCGAGTTGTTCTTTAGTATCGGTCTAATTATAGACCTTTTGAGCTGGTTGGGCATGATTCCTTGGCACAGTGATTGGTTCACAATGTGTGAGACCTGGTGGATGATATCCTTTTTTGCCGCTTTAATCCATGTAGCTGGGCAGGGATCAAGCAGGGAGGTGATGGTATTGATACTGGTTATTATTTCAATCATTTGCTTATCATCAATTTTGTGAAATTCGTTCCATGTCTGTTCTTGCTTCACCGTAGTTTTCAAATGTGTTTTGGCAACACATAGAGTGGGTGAGGTTGTTGTCAGCTTGCTTGCGTAGTGGTTTGCGAGAGTTTGAGGATGAATAGAATCGTTCTGCTGTTCTGGCTGGTTTGTTTTGGTTAGTGTTTTCACTAGTCGAAATAGTTCACGTGGTTTGTTTATGGCTTTATTCAGCAGGTTGGTGTGGTGTTTCCTTTTTGCAGCATCTACCTCATCTTTGTATCTTGCGAGGAGGTTGAGGTATTCAGCTCTGAGCTCCAAAGTTTTGTTATGTCTCCACATTTTTTCACACTTTCTAAGTTCTCTCTTCCTTTTGGTTAGTGTAGTTGTGTACCAGGGTTCCGATTGTTGTTTACTTGGGATTGCTGTGTTATTCCATTTCGGGTTCGCAGTAGCCTGAATTCCTGTGTCCCAGCTATTTGTTAGTGCATCGAGGTCTGTAGTTTCCAAGTCGATGTGCGCCTTGATGTTACTTGTGAGACCATCCAGATCAAGTTTGTTGAAACATCTCTGTTGTTGGATTTCTTGTTGTGCTTTCGCGTCTTTAGGTAACGATGGGAGTTTTATCCGTATGTCTATTTGGTGATGGTCAGACCAAGGTATTGATTTGATTTTGATTAGGGGTTTAACATGGTTGGGCTGTTTGTTTTTAGGGGTAAAGACCATGTCCAGTGTATGTCCCTTTTCGTGGGTTGGCTCGTTTATTATCTGATGATACCCAAGTTGGGACATAGCTTCCAGGAAGGTGTTGGCGTGCGCTGCTGTTGTTGACGCTAGGTTTAGGTCACCTAGGATGACTTGGAATTTCTTCGGTTGTGTTGAGGAGATGTTTTCTAATGCTGCAGCAAGTATTTCATGATTCTGTGAGAGGGATCTGTATATTAGACAGATGGATATTGCTGAGTTCTCTACTTTGAGTAGGTCTATGTCTGGGTTTGAATCCAGGGACGTGCATGAGAGTTTCAAGTTTGATCTGGCAATTATGAGAACTCCTCCACCTCTTTTGTTGGATCGTGGACAGTTATACAGGTTGTAGCCTGGCCTGTTTAACTGGTTCAATAAGGCTGCATCGGTGTTTGTGATCCAGGTTTCTGTTATACAGAGGATGTCAGGTTGCTCATCTTTGATTATGTCATAGATAATGTGGGTCTTGTTTCTGATTGATCGGGCGTTTATGAGGGTGATGGTACAGACCACTAATGGTGTTGGTGGATCCTGGTTTTGCGGAGCAAGGGGCCGGCGGGGCTTTCTCATCCGTGGCATTTTTGATTTTGGCTTGCGGTGCTTCTGTGCTCCAGCACGTTTCCTGCTTGCGTGTCCTGGATAGGTCATGTGTGTTGATACTATACCGGTGGTATGGTAGAGTGTGGGAAGGGGTGTTTGAGGAGTGTGGATGGCATAGAGGATGTAGAGTGGGCCACATATAAGTGGTGTAGATTGGTACATGTTTGTATTGATTGCGTATGTTGAGGTTAGGGTGACCAGACAAATTCCTAAGACAAGTTTTAGTGGATTCATGTCTAAGTGTGTGTGTGTATCAATAAAATACAATTTGCTTAGGATCCAATGCTAAACGTAGGACAGAGGTCCTAGTTACAGTATCAGCAGGTAATAGTATCGGTCAATATGGTGCTATCAGGTAACAGTGGTTTATCAGTAAGTAAGCAAGATTGCTAAGTAGTATCATGCTGTATTGGTAACAGTTCATGTGGAGACAACAGTCGAAGCAGCATGTAACAGTATCTAGCAATAAGTAACACAGTTATCAAGTATAGTTAGCAGGGGGATATTCAAAGTAGCTAGTAGCCCAAGTTTGCAGGTAATGTCAGTCTAGCAAGTACCGGTCAAGGTCGGTGTCAGCAGAAGGTATCTGTATCCGCATCAGGTATTAGTTGTCTTTGGCAGCAGTAATCATTGTGGGGGTTGACCTATCAGCCTCCTAATGGTCTGGTTTGCGTTATCCGGCGATGTCTGTGACTTATCTAATGATATTCATGGAGGGCGTTCAGTGTTTGTTAATTTTCAAGGTGGCTTACCTCCTGGTGAAATGCCTCTAGTCGTCAAGGGCCTGTTGTTCCACGTTGCTTGGGATGCGGCTCCTAGCGTTTCAAAGTCGATGAGCTCGGTAAGCTTCTTTCCGCCGTAGCAAAATATGCAACCATGCAACTGGACTGGAACTCTGGCGCTGACAATAGAAGTTGGCGTGCTCGACCTGGTTAGAGGGAGCTCTAGCCGTATGGAGATGTCGATCAAGGCGAGATTTTGGTAGTGGTGGAGATATTTGGCGTCTGGTGCTGGCGAGCTCGAACCCATTCAGGGGAGCTCCAGCCAGGCGTAGCTGTGGTTCCTTGTTTAGTTTGTCATCAATGGGCGGTAGCTAGGTGCAGGCAGTATTTCTTCTTCTATGCCTATAGGCCCACGCCAAAGGGCCCTCTGGTGAGGCCCTCAGGCGCGGGCGCGCCCTGCAGGGACGCCGCTTAAATCGGGCGAGGGTTGCCGGTCTCAGCTGCTCCCACTGTCCCGATTGGACAGGAGCACTCCCACTGCCCGGATTGGGCAGGAGTTTAAGCTGGACGGCTGCGGGCAAAAGCGGCTCCCTCGGAGCAGGGACGCCGCTTAAATCGGGCGAGGGTTGCCGGTCTCAGCTGCTCCCACTGTCCCGATTGGACAGGAGCACTCCCACTGCCCGGATTGGGCAGGAGTTTAAGCTGGACGGCTGCGGGCAAAAGCGGCTCCCTCGGAGCAGGGACGCCGCTTAAATCGGGCGAGGGTTGCCGGTCTCAGCTACTCCCACTGTCCCGATTGGACAGGAGCACTCCCACTGCCCGGATTGGGCAGGAGTTTAAGCTGGACGGCTGCGGGCAAAAGCGGCTCCCTCGGACCAGGGATGCCGCTTAAATCAGGCGAGGGTTGCCGGCCTCAGCTGCTCCCACTGTCCCGATTGGACAGGAGCACTCCCACTGCCCGGATTGGGCAGGAGTTTAAACTGGACGGCTGCGGGCAAAAGCCTGTAACTAGGACCTGTCCTCCAGGTGATGTAAAACCCTCTCGCACCGAGGAAGTTTCTCCAGGGCCATGTGCCCATGAGGGAAGGGTTAGGACAGCCGTTATAGTTGGTGATTCGATCATTAGGCATGTAGATAGCTGGGTGGCTGGTGGACGTGAGGATCGCCTGGTAACATGCCTGCCTGGTGCGAAGGTAGCGGACCTCACGCGCCACCTAGATAAGGTCTTAGATAGTGCTGGGGAGGAGTCTGCTGTCTTGGTACATGTCGGACAAAATTTAGGCTTTTAGGTAGGAAGTTGAAATCCAGAACTTCCATGGTAGCATTCTTCGAAATGCTTTCTGTTCCACGCGCAGGACCCAAAAGGCAGGCAGAGCTCCGGAGTCTCAATGCGTGGATGAGACAATGGGGCAGAGATGAGGGTTTTGGATTTGTTAGGAACTGGGGAACATTCTGGGGAAAGGAGGGGCTCTTCCGAAGGGATGGGCTTCACCTTAACCGGGATGGAACCAGGCTGCTGGCATTAACCTTTAAAAAGGAGAGAGAGCAGCTTTTAAACTAGATATTAGGGGAAAGCTGACAGTCGCCCAAGAGCGGATGGTTCGGAAGAATGTATCCTTGAAGGATACTACCAAAAGCAGAGAGGTTCCACAAAAGAGTAAAGTAGCCCAAATGCCCTCAAGTATGGAGCAGACAGAGCTTAAAGATCCCAATTTACCCATGTCTAACAATAGCCAAATTAACATGAATAAAATACATTCTCTAAAATGCTTGTATGCAAATCCTAGAAGTCTAAAGAATAAGATGGGAGAGTTACAATATATAGCACTAAATGAAAGGTTAGATATGATTGGCATATCAGAGACATGGTGGAAGGAGGACAACCAGTGGGACACTGTGATACCTGGGTACAAACTATATCGTAATGATAGAGCTGATCAAATTGATGGAGGGGTTGCGCTCTGTTAGAGAGGGCATTGACTCAGAAAGGATTAAAGTTTTGCAGGAAACAAAATCTGCTGTAGAATCTATATGGATTGAAATGCCATATAAAAGGGGGAAGGCAACGGCAGTGGGGGTGTACTATCGAGCACCTGGCCAGAATGACCAAATGGATGATGAAATGCTCAAAGAAATCAAGGAAGCTAACAAAAGTTACAGCGCAGTAATAATAATGGGTGATTTCAATTACCCCGGTATCGACTGGGTCAGTGTCAAGTCAGGACATGCTAGGGAGATAAAGTTCCTAGATGAAATAAATGACTACTACTTGGAGCAGCTGGTTCATGAACCGACCAGAGGGGAAGCCATATTAGACCTAGTCCTTAGTGGAACACCAGATCTAGTGCAAGAGATAAGGGTGTTGGGGCCACTTGGCAATAGTGATCATAGCATGATCGCCTTTGATTTAATTAGTGGAGGAGGGATAGTAAGGAAATCCACAGTACTACCTTTTAACTTTCGGAAGGGAGACTATGATAAAATGAGGAAAACAGTAAAGAAAAAACTAAAAGGAGCAGTTGCAAAGGTTAAAGACGTACATCAAGCTTAGGTGTTGTTGAAAAATACTATCTTGGAAGCCCAGACCAGCTGTATTCCACGCTTTAAGAAAAGTGGAAGGAAGTCCAAAAAACTGCCAGCATGGTTTAAAGGTGAGGTCAGAGAGGCTGTTGTTGCCAAAAAAGCATCTTTCAGGAAATGGAAAAAAGAGCCAAACGATGAAACCTGGAAACAGCACAAGCACTGGCAAGTCAAATGCAAGGCATTGATTAGGCAGGCAAAGAGAGAATTTGAGAAGAAGCTTGCTGCGGAAGCAAAAACGTGAAATAAAGACCTTTTCAAGTACATTCGTAGCAAAAAACCTGTGAGAGAGTCAGTTGGTCCATTAGATGATAAAGGGGTTAAAGGAGCACTAAGAGGCGACAAGGCGATAGTGGAGAGACTGAATGAATTCTTTGCTTCGGTCTTTACTGAGGAAGATGTAGGGATGTTACCCATGACTGAAGTGGTATTTAAAGGTGTGGAAGAATTGAAGGAAATATCGATACATCGGGAAGATGTCTTACAACTATTAGATAAACTGAAGAGTAGCAAATCACCTGGGCCGAATGGTATACATCCAATGGTGTTGAAAGAACTGAAATATGAGATTGCAGACCTGCTATCAGTAATCTGTGAACTATCATTAAAATCATCTCTAATACCTGAAGATTGGAGGATCGCCAATGTAACACCAATTTTTAAAAAGGGTTCCAGGGGTGATCTGGGAAACTACAGACCGGTGAGCCTGACGTCAGTACCGGGAAAAATGGTAGAAACCATCTTAAAGAATAAAATTACTCAGCATGTAGATAGTCACAACCTAATGGGAGACAGCCAACATGGCTTTAGACAAGGAAGATCTTGTCTTACTAATCTGTTATGTTTTTTTGAAGGAGTGAATAAACAGGTGGACAAAGGTGAGTCGGTTGATACTGTGTATCTGGACTTTCAGAAAGCCTTTGACAAGGTCCCTCATCAGAGACTTTTGGCAAAACTAAAGAGTCATGGGATAGGAGGCAGTGTACTATTGTGGATCAGGAACTGGTTAAAAGATAGAAAGCAGAGGGTAGGGCTAAATGGCCAATTTTCCCAATGGAGAAAGGTGAATAGTGGTGTACCCCAGGGATCTGTGCTGGGTCCGCTGCTTTTTGACATATTCATAAATGACCTGGAAAGTGGAATAACGAGTGAGGTTATCAAATTTGCAGATGACACAAAACTATTTAAAGTTGTTAAAACCCAAGAGGATCCTGATAAATTGGAAGACTGGGCATCAAAATGGCAGATGAAATTTAATGTGGACAAGTGCAAGGTTATGCACCTAGGGAAGAACAACCCAAACTATGGTTACACTATGCAAGGTTCCACATTAGGAACCACCACCCAGGAAAAAGATTTAGGCATCATTGTGGATACCATGTTAAAACCCTCGGCCCAGTGTGCAGCGGCGGCCAAGAGAGCAAATAGAATGCTAGGTATGATAAGGAAAGGAATGGAAAATAAAACAAAAGATATTATAATGCCTCTATATCGTTCCATGGTGAGACCGCACCTTGAATATTGTGTGCAATTCTGGTCGCCGTATCTTAAAAAGGATATAGCGATTTTAGAAAAGGTACAGAGAGGAGCCACCAAAATGGTAAAGGGGATGGAAGGATACTCCTCTGAAGAAAGGCTAAAAAGGTTAGGGCTCTTTAACCTGGAAAAGAGACGGCTGAGGGGAGATATGATAGAAGTCTATAAATTAATGAACGGAGTGGAACGGGTAAACGTAGATCGATTGTTTACCTTATCAGAATATAGAAAGACTAGGGGATATGCAATGAAGCTACAGGGTAAACTATTTAAGACTAATAAAAGAAAATATTTTTTCACTCATCGTGTAATCAAACTCTGGAATTTGTTACCGGAGGATGTAGTAAAGGCTGTTAGTGTAGCTGGGTTTAAAAAAGGTTTGGACAAGTTCCTGAAGGAAAGGTCCATAAACCATTATTAAGAAGTGACCGAAGATATCAATGCTTGACCCAGTACAAGCATTGTGGAACTTGTCTCTTGGGGAAACTGCTAGGTACATATTACCTAGATTGGCCACTGTTGGAAACAGAATATTGGGCTTGATGGACCTTGGTCTGACCCAGTATGGCATATCTTATGTTCTTATGTATGGTGGTGATGGGGTGTTGGAGTCTTGGAATTTGTATGAGGTTCTGAATGTTTCTTTGTCTCAATGGAAAATCTTTTTTGTAGGGGCCATGAGGTGTGGTTAGAGAGGCGTGTGAGGGTCTGAAAGAAAATGTTTCAGATGTGCAACATAGTGCAAGATTGTCAGGGCGGTGTAGGTTGAGGCATAGATGGAAAGCATGTTTGATTGTTTTTTGAAGGTACCATTTGGTATGAAGTTGATGAGCTCGAGATTCCTCAGGTTTTGATGGCTTGGTGGTTGAGTAGATTCCAATGACTTTGCTTCCAGTTTTATTATGAGAGGTATCTGGTGTTCCTGGTTGTTTGATGTGGCTGATTTTCGTTGCCTGTGCTTTGTCCTGTCTAGGTTATTGCTGGAAGAATCTTCAATTAGTTCTATGCCTAACAGAGGTGATTGGGCAGAGAGGTAGAACTTAACTGCCTCTCCGTTGGGTCCTGTTGCGTGCCGCTTAGGGTTTTGTGCTCCAGGTAGTTCAGCTGCAGAATCAGGGCTGCTGTAGGGCAGAGCTGCGATGTCGGGATATTTCTCTTGCTGGCACTCGATGGGAGCTGGGCCAGGGGATCGCTCTCTCTATTTTCCTTTTGGTTTCCCACTGAAAGGAATTTATCCATTTTGGCCACCCTGAAGAGCTTGCAGTCCAAGGCCAGTGCGTTAGGCGACTAAGGCAGGATTGCCAGATAATTTTACAATTTCTAGCCCATTTGAAGAAAACTAGCCCAAAATTGTGATCATCTTTAATGACATTCCTTGATGCCAGCAAGTGACATCATGGCTCCCTTTAATGGAAGTGCAACCCCCAAGTGACAAAGCACACTCAACATGGGAGGGGAGGTTGCTGCCCACCCTGCAGCAGCTCACTGGCCAGCACTTAGACCTGACCAATGAGATGCAGCCAAAACCCGACATTGGTATCAGTCATGTTTGAGGGTTTTATTCTCTATTTCTGCTCCTTAATTACCTAAAACAGGAATGAGCAATAGCCCAAAAACTGCAACCTTAAATATTTTCATAGTCTGGGCTAAAAAAGGAAAAATGTGGAAATGGCCCTGGGGAAATCTTCAGCTTTATGCCCTCTTCTGCTCCCTGAAATTTTGATAATTAAACTAAGCAATCATGATCATCCCAATAACCTCCTTTCCACAATGATCCTCAAAAAATTTATAATTGGACATAATGGAAACACAAAAAGCGAAGGCCAATAGAGGTCACGCGTGCTAAAGTATATTTGACAAAAAAAACCCACTACGCGTTTCGACGTGCAGCCTTCATCAGAGGGTATGCATCTAAAAATAAATAACATCAAACCACTTAGTAACTGTAAACATGAAGATATGCAACATAAACAAATATGCATAAAATGCATAAACAATATACATACAAACAGTTATATATCATACAAACAGTGTGTAAGTGAGTTATGTATGTAAATTAAAATTAAATACAATAAATACAAAAACTAAAATGTATAGTAAAATTATATCATAGCAAAAATGATCAGAAAACACAAATAAAATCAAAACAAATGACACCTTGAATCAGAGAGGGTACTTACATACTGCACCATGTAAAATTAATTTGTGGTCTTAAGAAAGACCTTTCTCATAAATATTCCAAGGCTAGAAAAGATAAGTAAATAATTATATATAAAAAAACAAATGAGAAAACATTTAAAATACTAAAAACAAAAAGGGAACACACTGAGCCAGAACAGAGAGGAGAAAATCAAATCCATGTACTTTTGTACTATCAAAAAGGAGGGAAAATGCTTAAAACTAAATGATATGTGAAGTCCCCGCTTGGGTAGCAGTATGCACATAGGGCAGTAAAGTTTGTTTAGAATTGGCAACTAGCCAAGAGACAGTACATGAAAGTGAGTTTGGTGTTAAATAAATAAATAAATAGGGGGGATCCATCTAAAAACTGTGTATATCAACCAAAGTGATACTCGAGTGTCATAGAGTACTTTAAACAAATACACGGGGCATCATCCCGACGTCTGTAAAACAGAAGAGGGCTCAAAATGCTATTAGGCATAGAGACGAGACAGAATTGCAAGATGACATTAATAGCCAACACATTTAAGCCATACACTCAAAACAGTGCAGAGACCATAACGGGAGTGTCAGAAGCTCAACTGTCAAGATACTGTAAATTACCGACAGATCAAGCAGCATAACTTCTGTAAAAAACAGAGCAACTATCAAGCATTTGCAAGACCCGATAAACGGGAAATCATCGATCAACATAGAGTCTAAGCAGCATAATTTCCATACAATGGATAAGTTATTTCAATATACTTAAACAGCAGAGAAAACTTTTAACTCTCTGTGGATAGTGTGGTGGCACGGAGCAACTGTCAGGAGTTTAAAAAATCTGAAAGACGAAGAGTCATCTTGTACAACAGCATACATTCAAAGATAACATTATAAAGTCTGGATCCAAAAACAAGTAACGATGAAAACTTTCTAAAGAGAAAGAGGTTCTTCAAAAGTACCCAGTGAATTGTAGCGATCTAACTCACAACAAACGTTGTTGACCATATTGGAAGGGAGTGTGTGTGAGCGTCTCAAAATAAGTAAGCCAGCTTTCGTGCCAAGCGGTAGTTGATTGACAGGCCAATGCGCCTGACAATTTGAAAATAGAAAGCAAGCAGAGGTAAACTGCACAGATAATGGACTTCAGAAATAATAGAACCTGAACCAAAAAATATTGCAACAATGAATGTTAAATAACTCTAAGCTTGTAGCTTAACATAGAAAATATAAAACAAAAGCATAAAGGGATGTAAATATAAACAGAGGTCATAAAAACACGGGTAAGTCATTTCCTTGGTTTAAACCAGATAGCATGAATATATGACCAACAATATTGCATTGAAGATTACTAGGTAGCCCTAAGTTTATAGTCTAGCGTGAATAATGAATTGAGAGCATTGGAAGATATATTAAGAACATAGTGGAATGTGACCATAAGCTGGAGTCATAAGAACACAGACAAATCAACTTCTTGATTTAGACCAGACGGTATAAATGTGTTAAGCTCGTAGATGTAACATTGTTCCAACCTTAGTAAAAAATTTTCAAGATCTCCACCTCGCCAATGTGGCTCCACTGTTTTAATGACTACATACTGTAAGTCTGAACTTGAATGATTTTTCTGAATCCAATGAGAGACTAAGGGGTATGTTTACTAAACCGTCTTAACGTAGCAGCGGCGATAATGTGCAGGATGCCATAAAAGGAATGGGCGTTCCAGTCTTAAGGTAGCATTTCGGGTTATCGTGCGATAGAGGGAGCCGTGGCACCTTAACGTGCGTTAGGCTTAATTAGGCGCGCTGACCTACAAACACAGCAACAGAGGTGTAGCACAATGGTTAATATATTGACTGCTGAAACGGGGATCATGAGTTCGATCCCCCAGTGGGCCTAATGAGTAAGGCTGTCTGAGGCATTATCTTTTACTTTAGATCAGTGCTGTCTGAGGCATTTTCTTTTTTAATTTAAATCAGTGCTGCCAGCAAACACACCCTCACAGTGCCGTAACCTAAGGTGCCACATAAGGCGCCCTATAAGGCATTCCAGAGGGCACATAATAAAGTACTCTCTCCGCCTAGGCACCTTATAATGTTCCCTATAGAGTGCCTTATGAGGCACCTTAAGGTTGCAGCACTGTGAGTGTGTTTTTGCTGGCAACACTAATTTAAATTAAAAAAAAAAAAGAAAATGCCTCAGACAGCCCTATCAAATAACCCCACTGTGGGATAAAACCCATGACCTCTGGCTTCACAGGCAGTGAAGTAACCAGTGGGCTACAGCTACTAACAAACCCCTGACTGGCTACAGAAGGACTTCAGGTCACCACACAAACTGTCTGCTGTGGTTACCAGGATAGGATTAACCCACCCGTACCCATGATGCACTGCACATGCAAATCAGCAGTCTACAGATGATCACAAGATGGGGTATGCACCCCCACAGCACCTCGGCCTGGTAGGGGGAACTGACCGTGTGCACCCCCCCAGCACCTCAGCCTGGTAGGGGGTACTGACCGTGTGTGTTACTGGCACAGAGTAGCTACAGACCGTCACATTGTGCGGGTACTGTGCTCACCCTGAGGGTGAGGTGGGGCGCCCAGCACCAGGTCCACAGCACCTTTCATGGCTGAAATAGGCCATGCTGCAGTTCCCCATCAGTGCTAGTGTGTGTGATAGGTAGTTCCTGCAGACACACCGAGGATACATCTATGTCCTGTATTTTTCAGTCATGCCTAGCCCTTATGGGCTAGGTTCACATGACCTAGATTGGCCATTGTTGGAAACAGAATATTGGGCTTGATGGACCTTGGTCTGACCCAGTATGGCATATCTTATGCTCTTATGATGCACCCAGAATAGTGCATATCCTGTGTTGGTGCCATAGTCAAATGATGTAGGTGAAGGGGGATGTTTGGACCCATAGGCAGATTGTGTACCACCACCCAACCCACCCTCTGTGGCTCAGGGTGGAAAACAGGATCTCCCACCAACAGATCCACATTCTACCTCCCTGCAATGGTGACAGTAGAGGGGGGCCATCAACCCCAGTCCTGCTGGGGAACAGGCACCCTACAGGGCAGTCCATGCAGATCTGTACACATCAATAAGGCAAAGCAAACAGACGGTAGGCCTGGAAATGCTCAGCTGCCCCCCACCACTATCTGACATTCTCCAGCAGCAAGCACAGTGAGTCTCCAGCCACTGCACCCTGCAAGGTGTTCCAGCCAGACACATACTAACTGCAGACAGTCTGCTAGCTAGTCCATAGTGCATGTTCCTGGAGGATTTGCGTGTACCCAGAACTGGGATGTCAGCATACACACCAAGCAGATAAGTCAGTGATTGGGCCCCAAAAAAGAGAACCCATAACTATCACTTGAGAGAAATACTATATAGCACTATGGGGGAACCTAGCCATGCCGTGGTCACTGCTCAGTCAGGGTGAGAGTGGCCACCCTGTCCGTGCAGGTGGTGGCCAGACACTACAATGTCCCAGCCATTGCCCTGTGCAGATGCCTCCTGCCCAGTCCACCCTGTCCGGGCCATACCCACGGTACCTTGCTCCTCATTATGCACACTGGCAGGCTAACACTGGAAACAGTGCAAGCAGTGTGGGCTGAGTAAGGTATTGGCAGCCACCACACACTGGATAGACAGACACACACTCCCACACCTATGCCAGCATTGTGCAAATATAGAGGCTTTTGGCAGCCCTGGCCACCGCACTAGTCCTGGGCACAGTGCAGGCATGGCTATGGTACGCAATACTGTTGGGGTCACTCCCCGGGGTGGTAAACACTGTCAGAAACCAGAACTGAAACACACTCCACAGACATCAGAAAGGTTGCTATGATGCAGCTGAACTTAGGAATTGCTATCTGCCATTAATCATAGCAACCTTTTGATATATGTGTAACGTATTCCCAGGTTTAGGATGGCATTGATAAAGTATGCAAGTGCTAGTTTTGGGAGATGCTGCTGCACGCAGGGCCCAACATCCTGCCTCTCCATTAGGCTTTGGATAATGGAGCCTGTGGGTGTGGGTGTTTCTGCCCCTGTTGGCCGCTGCTCTAGGGCAGAGGTTCCCAACTCCAGTCCTGGTGGGCCGAACACTGTTCAGGTTTTCATGCTGTCCCTAATGAATATGCATGAGATACATTTGCATACCATGGGGGCGGCGCATAGAAATGCAGCACAGGCATCTTTATTAGAGATAGCATGAAACTTGAATGGTTTTTGGCCCTCCCGGACTGCATTTGGGAAACTCTGCTCTAGGTATTGCACATGTTTATGGTGTCTGTGCTCTGTAGGGTAAAATATAGGCGTTTCAGGCATGTTATCTGCAATAAAGGTTCCGTCTTTATTACCATGGTTTAGTAGTGGGTAAAACAAGGGGACTAGGTTGGCAGGAGCCACAGCTGGAACTTGAACCTGTGACCTTCTGCTCCTGAACACACTGGCTGTGTGTACTGCACCACCGTGTTGCCACAGGGACAGTGCATTCCCTGGGGATACCATGACTGTTCGTCAGACAGGGCCTGTCTGTTGCAGTGCATGGCACCCACCTACACAGGGCTAGGCAATGGTCTGCTGTGGACAGCTGCCACTGCCCCCTCCACCACCAGTACCCCTCTGCCACCATGCTGACATGCCCTTCTGCTGGTGGTGCGCAGTCTCAGGCCATCCAGCGTGCCGGTAGGCGGCTGCCTATGGTGCGGGTTCTGGGGTAGGGGTGCCTGCATAGATGTCCACGCTTCCTCCCCAGCACCGCCTGCCAATGTTCTGTGCCCTTGGGGGTACCTGCTGGGTACTATCCCCTGTGACACTGTGGGAAACACACTCGTGCCCACGTTGGGCCCTCGTCAGTTTCTGTCTGGCTGCTCTTCTGTTTCAGCATTCCTATGGGCCACCCGGGCATCACCCTAGTCCGCACTGTGGCCCAGCTGCACCACAGCATGTGCCGCCTGCAGCCCTCTGTATCCCCTTTTCCAGCATCTGTCCAGTTGCCCATTCCGAGGAAACCTGTCCAATAACAAGGGAAAACCCTGATCAGCGCTATTTCACTGTGGGATCATTCACCTTGTATGGGGACAGAGCATAGACCCTTCCAAAATTAATATCTTATTTTTGGAGCTTTCTCGGTAGTGTTTTTTGCTGTTTCCTATTAATATCACTATTGGCCAGCTTGGTTATGTTTTTTTTCCGTTTTGTTCAGGTCATTTTCAATTTTTCTTTGCCCTTTTGTTCCTTGCACATGTATCACACTTATCACTTTTTGTAGGTTTCCCTGGCTTTGCTGTACATTGCTGACAGAAATGGTTTCTCTTCCCTTTAACTCTGCTCTAACGTAAGGGTTTCACTGGCGTTAGTTTTCAGCCCCAGATTCCACAGCATTAGTGTGCAGGGAGCCTCTCCCCTCCCACTCTCCACCCATTGACCCTCTCTCTCCGCCACTGGGGAGCCTTCCTCCGCCCTCCGTGAGCCTTTCTCCACCCTCAGCGCTCGTTATCGCGCGCTAAGGTACCTCTATGCCCAATAAAGCGCCACTATTGCGCGATAATGTCGCAGCAGCGCAAATAGCGCCCTTTAGTAAACATACCCCTAAGGGTTTTTCCAAAATTTGTCTCTGTATGCAACTTCTGTGCTCAACGATATGGGTTTTCACCGGTATTTTTGTCTTACCAACATATACCAAATTACAGAGACAACGTATGGCATATATTACATTAGACGTATTACAGTTAGAAAACTGATTTAGATAAATTTTAGAATTACCATTTTGAAAAAAAGGTTTTAGTTGTTAAGGTGTGGGAATACACGGAACATTTACCACATCTAAAATGTCCCTTTATTTTTGGAATAGTTTTTTGTTTTGATAAGGCAGAGGGTACCAGAATGTCTGCAAGATTCCGGTTGCGCTTATAGGCCACAGTTAATTTGTTCAGATGAAAAAGCTGGTAGTGATGACAATAAATGCCATTCCTGTTTTAATATGTGTACAATACTCTGTGACAGGTTAGAAAATGTAAGAGCACATACTAACTTATTGGAAGACACATGCTGTTTGGTGACAAGTAAAGTATCTCTGTCAGTATTTTTTGCTCTGATGTAAGCTTCTTGAACACATTTCTCTGGGTAGCCATGGTGTAGAAATCTATTTCCCATATCTTCCGCATGACGTTCGAAATCAAGTGTGTCAGTGCATAAACGGTGTATCCTAAGGAATTGACTAACAGGTAAATTCCTCTTAAGGGCCTTATTATGAAAACTATCAAATTTTAAAAGAGTATGTCTATTGGTGGGCTTCCGATAAAGGTCTGTATTAAATCCGTTTTTGTTCTTTTTTATAAGTATATCTAAATATGAGATCTTGCAAGTACTATAAAGACCTTCAAAACGCAAATTCTCATCAAGCGTATTCAACAAGGTAAAAAATTCAAACAGTAATTCTTCCGTGCCATCCCAAATGATTAAACGTCATCTATGTAGCGTTTCCAAAGTTTTAGTTGAATCTTAAATGGATGGTGTGACAGGAACAATTTTTCAAAATTGGCGACATAAAAATTTGCCACATCTGGGGCCATAGATGACCCCATCGCTACACCCTTAATTTGTTTGTAGAAGATCCCTTTAAAACAGAAAATATTCTCCATCATTGCGAGACTGGCCAATTGTGTCAAAAAGACTGATGGGGATGCATACCGGACGATCTCTCTGGAAAAGAGTGTCCTCAATGATGTCTATTGCAGCTTTTTGTGGGATGTTAGTATACAGTGATGCTATGTCAAGAGTGGCTAAAATAAGATGTTTGTGGTAACTTTGGAATTCTTTTAGGATATTGATAACGTGGGCAGAATCTCTAACATAAGAATCCACTTTTACCACAAAGGGTCTGAAAAAGACATCCAAGAACTTTGAAAGAGGTTCAAACAGGGAGCCAATTGCAGACACAATTGGACGACCTGGGGGATTATCCATAGACTTGTGAATCTTGGCTAACATATAAATTGTGGGAATAACAGGATGTTTGACTGTGAGGAAGTCAATTTTTTTACGTGTGAGATATCCTGCTTGTTCCCCAATGTATATAAGAGTATCTACTTTTTGTTTTAAAAAAGGAGTAGGGTCATCATAAATCTTAATATAAAAGCAGGTATCATTTAGTTGACGTAAGACCTCCTTTACATAGGAGTCTCTGTTCTGAATGACAAGGGCACCACCTTTGTCGGCCAGTTTTATAATGATAGTTATTTTCCTTTAAAGCATTAAGTGCTCTCCTCTGTACAATGGATAAATTTAAGTATGCTGACGCGATAAGTAAAGGGAATGAACTCTGTCACAATTTTCTCATACGCACTGATCAATAAATCATGGTTCCCTGGGGGAATCCAGGATGAAGGTTTTTTTATTATTGAGGAATCAGTGGATAAAGTGTCTTGTTTATAAAAGAAGTCGATAACTTTTAAATTCCTAAAAAACTTATACAGCTCCACATGTGTACTGAATTGGTCATGTTTTGTAAATGGAACATATGATAGACCTTTTTCCAAAACTTCAATTTCAATATCATTCAATTGATAATTTGAAAGATTGAAAATACCACCTATGGGTCTACATCCGAGATTTTCCTGTGACTGTAGCCCCTGCCTCTGCCCCTCCCTCTGTGGGGAAAGGGGGGAGGATGATACCCCTTGTATTTGTGTCTCGTCTGATCTGGTGACCTCAGTAGATTGTATGGATTGTATTGGAAATGAGCTTTTCCTCTCCCTTTCCATAAGGAATCCATTAGAAATTCCTGATGGTTATATTGGATCCTTGGCCCTATTGCTGATGAGGAATGGGGGAAGTGGTCCGGCTCACACAAAAACTAGTACGAGAAGAGATGCACGCATCTTCCCTGTTGGAATACGGTCGTAAGAAAATTATACCTAGAGGACTACGAATGAATAAAGCACCTGGAATGTTTTGGGACGATTCTACATTCATGGCTAATTGGATCAAGATCCTCAATAAATGTTCACTCGATCTAATGATTCTGTTGATTAATACATCAAAACAGAGAACTGAAACTTTGAAACCTCAAGTGAATACGAAACTCGATCAACTGAAACAAAATGACACTAGATTTGAAAAGTTGAAGAAGGAATTTGATAAGAATACTATTGAATTTCAAAAAGTGGTCAAAGAAAGAAAGCTTAAAAAATTTAAGAGGGATGAAGAGGATTATGGAGAGGATACTGTATACTATTGGCTAGATTCCAAAGGAAATCCTAGACCAAGGAGTGAATCCCAAAAACAAAATAAAGTGGCACCTATTCCAGGGCCATCCACTAAACGTAAAACAAGACTTTTTTCACCAGAGCCAGATACAGAGAGGAGTACAAAAAGAAGCCGCAATCATTCTGATGATTACGTGAACGCCTCAGCTTCTCTCTTTTCTTCTAACCTTCCTCCTTACCAAGGATCCAATAACCATCAGGATTTTAGAGTAGTGGAGCTGAGTAAAAGTCAACCAAATGAGACAACAGAGGGAGGGACCAGGAAGTAGTGGAAGCTGAGTAAGTCAGCCGAAGGGGCCAATGAGACAACAGAGGGAGGGACTAGGGAGTAGTGGAGGGAGCTTCCAGCACAAGGTTTTTCATGGACTAGTGGAAAGAGGGAGACAGCCAGAGCCAGCGCCTGCCAAATGAGTGAATGGGTCTGAACAGTGATACTGGACTTCCCAGGGTCTTACAAAAAGATTTTTTATATGGGGATGATTATGGTGCTGTTGTGCTGTGTTGCACTGCCTGAACTCTGATCCATGATTCACTTCAGTAAATGTCACTGATTTTTAACCTCCAAACGGGGCAGCCTTCACCTTCTTCTTAAAGGAGCGCCATCGGGCGCGCCCGTGCCTGTCGGACCTGTGCCTGAGGGCCTCGCCAGAGGCCCTTTGGCATGGCCCTTAGGCTGGGTCCTGCGAGGAGGACACCCCCACCCTCACCGAGAACCATCTAAAACAGCCAAGATTGTGGAAAGATACAACCACAAAACGTACCGCACAGTGGAGATCGCCAGAATTACGGTAGCGGGCAACATTTTAAGGGACGCCACGCTTTCAGCAAAACGTATGTAGACAAAGACCTAATAGCATTAACACTGCACAAAACCGTATATGCTATCTACCGGACATACTCATGAGAACTATAATACCCAGAATTGTTTTGTTAAAATGTTCTTCTAATACTGAGCGAGATATATGACAATAGTCAAGGTAGACCATCACTAGCCCGCATGTAATACCCGGGTAAAAATCCTTCTGCATAGGCCTTTGAACGAGCTGACCACTAACACTGTATTAAAGTAATCAAGCCTATGCATAGTATTCACTGTGACACAAAATAGCCATTACTGTAAAATATAGCCACTGCTGCATTAATTAGTCCCTGCTATACGGATTAGTCTCTGCTTTACGAGGTTGTCATTGCTGTACAAGTTAGCCACTATTGTTAAGCTAGCTATTCCTTTACAAGTATTCATTGTTGCTTTACAAAGTACTCATTGAAGTGCAAAGTATTCATTGCTGTACAAGTTAGCCGCTGTTGATCAAGCTAGCCATTGCTGTACAAGGTAATTATTGCCATACACAGGAATCACTGCCCCCACAGCTCAACATGGCCATATCCATCCTAACCCTAACCAGTTTGTACTTCCTCAGCAACGCACTCAATGGCTCCCTCACTTCAGCCTCCAACCACAACCCTATTCCAATCCTACAAGGCTAAGGAAGGAGATATCATGGCAGCACATGCCATACACCAACAGAATCCTTTCAAGACTCTCACTCACACTTAATCTACATACCGCTTCAACACCCTGCAAAGTCCAAAGGGGCGCAGCCCCAAAACCCACGCAACCTGAAGTGCGCCCTCATAAATGCATGGTCAGTCTGCAAGAAATGGCCAGCCATCACTGACCTTATAACCCACCTCGAGCTAGACATCCTTCTGGTCACTGAATTGTGGCTCACCAACTCAGATTCAGTCCTTATCAGCCAACTCATCCCCCCCAACTTTTTTAATCCACACCTGCCACAGAGCTAACTGCAGAGGAGGTGGCGCATTCATTCTATTAAAAACAGAGCTCCAATATCAGCTGATCAGCTCCAACAGCACAACACACCTTGATACAATCACCATAACCAACAACTACAGCACCATCAACCTTATCTACAGATCCCCATCCTCCTCCCCTGAAGACCTCGCAACCATAATTGACCTTGCCTGCAACCCCAAGAACACACACAGGCCAAACTGGGTATTGGGAGACTTTAACCTACCAGCTCTTCAAAATACTCATTCCAAAGCCTTCTTTGAAGCACTCAACGACCAAGGCTATGAACAGATAGTCGATGCACCCACCCACCAGAAAGGAAATACACTAGACCTCGTCTTCATCCCACGATCAGACAAAAGCCTGAACTACAACTTTGACCTAGCCATCACCCCAGTCCCATGGTCAGACCACAATCTAATCAAATTCCAGATACCCATGCATCAAGATAGCAACCTGCCTAGTAAAGCAGCTGAGAACTCATCGGCACCTACAGGACGTTTCAGACTCTTCGACAAAGAGGCGATCCTCAATGAAGTCCTTCCAAACCTCAAGCTGGTGTCGCCTAACCTGGAGGAAATGATGGCCACATGGAATAACAGCCTCAGATCCTTCACATGCCTACCTGCCCCAGATAAGCCACCAAGAAGTAGGAAATCAGCATGATGGTTCTCCGCGGGTCTACGGACCTCACTACTTCTCCTCAGGAAACTATAAAGAAGATGGTGACACTCCCGGTCCCCAGCTGACCAGGCAGCCTACACCTCCCACATGAAGGTACACCGAGACTCAATTTCAGTGAAAATGAAAGAACACCACTCCGAACTCCTGCGCCGCTCCCTAAACAAACCTCACGACCTCTTTAACATAGTGAAGACCCTGACAAAAGAACCTTCGTCTACCCAACCAACCATGTTACACCCTCAAGAATACACAGACTACTTAGTAGCCAAATCCAACAATGTCAGTGCAGCCACGACATACATTCCTAGTCACAACCCATACCAATGCCGCTCACCTCACAACACCATCAGACAGAGGCATTGAGTACATCATTGCAGCCATCAACTCCACCACTGCTCCGAACGACCCCTGCCCAGCATTCTGGATAAGATCACTGCGCAGTGAACTCAGTCCAATTCTAGCCAAGATCATGGACCTGCCCTTCTCCACAGGACTCTTCCCATCATGCCTCAAACAGATGTCAATCCGGTCCCTTCTGAAGAACAACAAACTGAACCTCCAGAAGGTAGAATCCTATCGACCAATCTCAAGCATCCCGCTGCTAGCCAAGATAATTGAGAAGGTCGTCCAACGTCAAATCCAGGACCACATCGACTCCACTGCACCCCTCGACCCATGCCAACATGGCTTCAGGGAATCAAGCGTTGAAACGCTTCTTTGCACACTTCTCAAAACATTAATCACAGGGATTGACAACATCAGACGAGGATATGCCCTGATTTTAGAAACAGAAATATGACGACAGTAAAAGACCACATGGCCTATCTAGTCTGTCCTCCCATATCAACAACTACAACAGTCCCCTTTTTACCTTTAGAGATCCTCTCTGTTTGTCCCATGCTTTTTTGAATTCAGTTACTGTCCTCATCTCTACCACCTCCACTGGGAGACTATTCCATGGATCCACTACTCTTTCCGTAAAGAAATATTTCTGCATATCACTCCTGAATCTATCTCCCTTCACCCCCATCCCATGTCCCCTCGTAGCAGAACTTGCTTTCAATTGAAAGAGGCGCTCTCCCTGAACATTTATGCCACGGAGGTATTTAAACATCTCAATCATATCACCTCTATCCCGCCTTTCCTCTAAGGTGTACATATTAAGATCCTTCAGTCTGTCCTCATATGCTTTATAATGAAGACCACTAATCATTTAAGTAGCCATCCTCTGCACTGACTCCATCCTGTTCACATCCTTTTGAAGGTACGGTCTCCAGAATTGCACACTATACTCCAAATGAGGTTGCTCCAAAGACTTATACAGAGGCATTATCACCTCCTTTTTTCTGCTAGCCATTCCTCTCTGTATGCACCCAAGCATCTTTCTAGCTTTTGCCGTCGCCTTTTCTACCTGTTTAGCTACTTTAAGATCATAAGACACAACCACTCCTAGGTTCTGCTCTTCTTTAGTGGACAAAAGTACTTCACCCCCTATACTGTATTGCTCCCTTGGATTGCTGCAGCCCAAATGCATGACCTTACATTTTTTAACATTAAATCCCAGCTGCCAAATTCTAGACCATTCTTCAAGCTTAGCTAGATCCCTCCTCATGTTATCTACACCTTCCTGGGTATCTACTCTATTGCAGATCTTGGTATCATCCGCAAAGAGGCAAACCTTACCCGACAGCCCTTCCGCTATATCACTAACAAAGATGTTAAAAAGAATCGGACCAAGGACAGATCCCTGGGGCACACCACTGGTAACATCCTACTCCTCAGAATCAGCTCCATTTACTTGTAACCTTTGTGGCCTCCCACCCAACCAATTTCTAACCCAAGCAGTAACTTTAGGGTCCATCCCTAGGGTGCTCGGTTTGTGTATAAGTCGCTGTGAGGAACAGTGTCAAAGCCTTTACTTACTTGGAGTGGAGGAGTGGCCTAGTGGTTTGGGCAAGGTACTTCAGGCCAGAAGGTCAGGGGTTTCTAGAGGACAGCAACCTTGGGCCAGAAGGACTGGGGTTTCTAGTCCCACAGGTGCTCCTTGTGGTCTTGGGCAAGCCACTTAACCCTCCATAGCCCATGTTCCCTTTAAAATAGTTATCTCCAAGTTATAATGCCCTGTTCAATGTAATTTCAGTTTGTTTAATGTAAACCACACTGATGCAGAATAGCACAGTATATAAGAGAATGTAAATAAATAAATACATCTAAATACACCACATCTAGGGCTCTCCCTTAGTCCAACTCCCTGGTCACCCAGTCAAAGAAATCAATCAGATTTGTCTGACAAGACCTGCCTCTGGTGAATCCATGCTGCCTCGGATCCTGTAATCTGCTGGACTCCAGAAACCTCACTATTTTCTCTTTCAGCAGCATTTCCAATAATTTACTCACCACCAAGTTAAACTAACTGGCCTGTAGTTTTCAACCACATCCTTACTTCCGCTTTTATGTAAAGGCACCACATGAGCCTCTCTCCAGTCCTTTGGCACCACTCCCGACTCCGAGGCATTGAAAAGGTCAGTCAGTGGAGTTGCTAGAACGTCCCCAAGTTCCCTCAGTATTCTAGGGTATATCCCTTCCGGTCCCATCGCTTTGTCTACTTTAAGTTGAGCTAGTGTCTCACGAACACAGTCTTCTGAAATTTGTTCAAGATGTCCCTCGCTTCTGTTCCTGTTTGTGGATGTTTTCTGAGGTCCTGCTCCTGGTTCTTCATCTGTGAACACAGAACAGAAATATTTGTTAAGCAATTCCGCTTTATCCTTATCAGCTTCTACATATTCCTCCCCTGCACCTGGAGTCTGACAATAGCACTTTTGCCCTTCCTCTTCTCACTAATATTTTTTAAAAATGTCTTATCCCCCCCCCCCCCCCCCCATTTTATTGCATTGGCTATTTCCTCCTCCTTTTGAATCTTTGCCTTATTGACTACTTTGCTAGCTTCTCTAAGTTTTTCCAAATACAGATGCCTGTCTTCCTCTGTCTGTGATCCCTTGTATTTCATGAAAGCCTCCCTCTTTTTCTTCACTTTTTCAGCTACTTCCTTCGAAAACCATAGCAATCTCCTTTTCCTTTTACCTTTATTTACCATTTTAACAAAAAGGTTGGTTGCCCTTAAAATATCCCCTTTCAGTTTTGCCCACTGTTTTTCTACATCCCCCAGCTGTTCCCATCCCCCTAACGACTCCCTGAGGTATTGGCCCATCTTAGCAAAGTTAGTCTTCCTAAAGTCTAAGATCCTCACCTTTGAATGGATTCTAACAGCCCTAGCCCTAGTCCTAATACTGAACCACACCATCTGGTGATCACTGGATGCAAAATGATCTCCCACTACAACATCAGAAACACTTTCACCATTGGTAAGCACCAAGTCCAGTATGACCCCTTCACGTGTGGGGTCTGTTACCAATTGCCTGAATAGTTCTCCCTGTAGAGAATCCAGGATCTCCTTACTTCTAGATGATACTGCAGCAGGGATGTGCCAATCAACATCTGGCATATTGAAATCTATCAGTAACACTTCCCCTTTCCTAGCAATGCTGTGTATGTCTTCAATTAACTCTCTGTCCACCTCTTCCTCTTGTGAGAGAGGTCTGTATATCACACCAATGCAAATAGATTTCTCTTTCCCTCTTTCTAGTTTAACCCACAATGCCTCCTCCCTTTTAAGCTCTGTAATTCCAAAGCTAGTAGTTTTTACATATAGTGCCACTCCTCCTCCCCTTCTTCCTACCCTGTCCTTTCTGAATAAAATATAGCCAGGTATAGTTACATCCCAATCATGGTTTTTTGTGAACCATGTTTCTGTAACTGCCACTAAATCCAAGTTGGCCACTCCCACCAAAGCTTCAACATCAGGGATCGTATTTCCCATGCTACGGGCATTTATACAAACTGCTTTCCATATGTTACCCCTGTTACCCATTTCCATAAAGGTATTTAATGTATCACCTACCTGGGGGCTTTCTTCACCCATCCCCAATGAATCTAGTTTAAAGCCCTCTTCAGTAGATTAGCCAGTCTACTACCGAAGACGTGTCTACCTTTCTGGGACAGATGGATGCCATCTCTGCTCTGCAACCCTTGGAACAGCATCCCATGGTCTAGGAAACCAAAATGGTCTTGATGACACCATCCACGCAGCCATGCATTCATCTCCAGGATGCGAGCCTCTCTGCCTTGGCCTTTACCCTCAATAAGGATGATTGAAGACAACACCATCTGTGCACCTAACTGCCTCACCCTCTGTCCCATAGCCATGAAGTCACTTTTGATACGTTCCGAGGTATACCTGTCAGTATCATTTGTTCCAACATGGATTAGCAACATTGGGTAATAGTCAGTGGGCTTGATGAGTCTCGGCAAACTCTCCATAACATCTTGGATTTTGGCACCAGGCAGACAGCATACCTCTCTGGACATCAAGTCTGGTCGGCAGATGGACGCCTCAGTACCCCTCAGAAGAGAGTCTCCAACCACCACTACCCTTCATTTCCTTGTGGTCACTGATTCTGCAACTTTGGGGTATTTGAGCTCTGGTTCATCCCTTTCCAGGGATGCTTTCACCTCCTCCACTTCCAGGGTTGCATAATGGTTCTTCAATTCAAGGGCTGGAGAAGTTGGATTGGTGATTTTGGAGGCCCTGGTGACTTGTGTCCAACCATCAACATTCTGTTGGCACCCATCTTCTCCTCTGCTGGAGAGCTTGTTTGCTGCAAGAAGCATCTCATCAATGTACTTCTCACTGTCTTGAATGCTCCTCAGCCTCGCCACCTCCTCTCTGAGTTCCTACACTTGTTTCCTCAGAGCTTCAGCATGCAGGCACCCTGCACATGAAGCCAGTCCTTCAACTGGCATTAGGACCTCTGTCTGGACCGAGGCAGAAGCTGTAACGGGGGAAACAGCTTTAGTGATGCGATTTTTCCCAGCCATTGATCTGTTCGTGGAGCTTAGGTATCTGTTAAAGCAAAAGAGAAAGATCTACCAAGTACCAACTGGTTTCCCAGGTGTCCTTTCACAGAAAAAGCAGTTAAATCTCTTTAAATATATTCAAAATGTGCTGGTTAAAGTCTCTGTTTTGTTAAATGAGGAGGTGCCCTATAAAGCAAGACTGCTCATTAGGGGTGGGTGGGAGTTGGGGTGGGTAGGGAGGGAACTAACACCTGATTAGGTGTCAGCAGTTCCCAAAGCTGAGGAGGTTACTAGAGTTCAATAACCTACTCTGCTCAAGGAAATTTCCACTAAGGCACCAAAAAGAAAGTAATCTTGTTTTAAAAATATACAAAAACCCTTTTAAGAGCTCCCAGTCAGAGAGCTTGTGTCCAACCATCGACATTCTGTTGGCACCCATCTTCTCCTCTGCTGGAGAGCTTGGTTGCTGCAAGAAGCATCTCAATGTACTTCTCACTGTCTTGAATGCTCCTCAGCCTCGCCACCTCCGCTCTGAGTTCCTACACTTGTTTCCTCAGAGCTTCAGCATGCAGGCACCCTGATTAGGTGTTAGCAGTTCCCAAAGCTGAGGAGGTTACTAGAGTTCAACAACCTACTGTGTTCAAGTACATTTCCACTAAAGCACCAAAAAGAAAGTAGCCTTGTTTTAAAAATATACAAAAACCCTTTTAAGAGCTCCCAGTCAGAGAGCTTGTGTCCAACCATCGACATTCTGTTGGCACCCATCTTCTCCTCTGCTGGAGAGCTTGGTTGCTGCAAGAAGCATCTCAATGTACTTCTCACTGTCTTGAATGCTCCTCAGCCTCGCCACCTCCGCTCTGAGTTCCTACACTTGTTTCCTCAGAGCTTCAGCATGCAGGCACCCTGATTAGGTGTTAGCAGTTCCCAAAGCTGAGGAGGTTACTAGAGTTCAACAACCTACTGTGTTCAAGTACATTTCCACTAAAGCACCAAAAAGAAAGTAGCCTTGCTTTAAAAATATACAAAAACCCTTTTAAGAGCTCCCAGTCAGAGAGCTAGCAATTTAATAAAAATAAACCCTCAAATCCTTACTGTTGGTTGTCCTGTAGAGCCCCTGTTAGGAAAGCCTCCACAGGGCAGGGCACTGGAGCCTTTTATGCAGGCCTCAGCTGCTCTCAGGTAATCAGGCCCACTAACTCCTGATTAGGGTGTTAGCAGTTCCCAAAGCTGAGGAGTTACTAGAGTTCAACAACCTACTCTTGGACATCGCCGTGGCATTCGACTCCGTCAACCACGAACAACTCCTGATACATCTCCAGGAGAAGGGAATCCATGGTTCAGCCTGGAGCTGGTGCAAATCGTATCTAACAGATAGATGGCAGCAGGTACGAACAGGCTCTATGACCGCCCAGCCTTTTCAACAAAAATATGGCGTTCCCTAGGGCTCCTCGCTTTTTGCCCTCTTATTCAATATATATATGTAGCCCATATGTGCAATCATCCACTCTTTCAACATCTCCTGCCTGATTTATGCGGATGACGTACTACTCTTCACCCCATTCACTATCGACCAACCAGACTTCTCACTAGTAAAATGCTTTGATGCCGTCACTGACTGGCTCTACTCAGAGCGTCTCAGGATAAACGTTAGCAAGACAGACGTGCTGTTCATCAGAAAGAATCAAACCTTCTCCCCACTGGCAACATTAAAGACGAGAGACGCCGAGCTCCCGAGTAGATCCACCATCCGCTACCTAGGCATCACGCTAGACCAGCACCTCGACTTGAAAGCACACATAGGCAACACCATCAAGCAAATCTACCATAAGATGCGGCAATTCGACATCTCTGACCCTTCCTGCAACCAGATGACCTCTGAACAGTTTTCCAGGCACTTGTAACCCCCCACTTTGACTACGCCAGTGTGATCCTGCATGGACTCTCTAAGAACACACTAAACCCACTACAGTTAGCAATGAACACTGTGGCCCGCTTCCTGCACGGGACCTCTAGAAGAGACCACATCACTCCAATCCTAAAGGCCTGCACTGGCTACCAATCTACTGCCGGCTCACCTACAAAGTAGTACTGATGACCTTCAAAGCCATCAACAAAATATCCTCTTCCTCCTTGACAGACCTTCTCCACCCCACTCCTGAAAACAGAGCAAGAAGGACCTTCGCCACCAACACACTAATAACCCCAAAATAACAAAATGCACTCAGGCAACAAAGAACAGAGCCTTTATGTTCTACGCACCCACTTGTTGGAACAAGCTCCCAACTACCATCCGAGTGATCACTGACCTTACCCAATTCAGAAAGGCACTAGAGCACCACCTTTTTCTCCTATACTACTCACAGGCCAACAACACAACCTCACCTGCCATACTCCCTACAAGCTAACTATAAATAGCAGACAACCATGTAAATAAATTACATCCCTGTACATAGTTCTTAGGGTAAGCCATGTCGCTACAACTGCACAGTGACATCCTGCTTAGACTGTATATAGTTCCCCCAGTTCTAAATCCAAGTTGCATTACCCGTTCAATGTAAGTGCAAAGCATAAGAACATAAGAACATAAGAAATGCCATACTGGGTCAGACCGAGGTCCATCAAGCCCAGTATCCTGTTTCCAACAGTGGCCAATCTAGGTCATACGTACCTAGCAGTTTCCCCAAAAGACACAGGTTCTGCAGTGCTTGTACTAGGCCAAGCATTGATATCCTGGGTCCCTTTTTAATAGTGGTTTATGGACCTTTCCTCCAGGAACTTGTCCAAACCTTTTTTAAACCCAGCTATACTAACAGCCCTTACTACATCCTCCGGTAACAGATTCCAGAGTTTGATTACACGTTGAGAGAAGAAATATTTTCTCCTATTTGTCTTAAATAGTTTACCCTGTAGCTTCATTACATGCCCCCTAGTCCTTCTATATTCTGATAGCGTAAACAATTTATCCACGTTTATCCGTTCCACTCCATTCATTAATTTATACACCTCTATCATATCTCCCCTCAGCCGCCTCTTTTCTAGGTTAAAGAGCCCTAACCTTTTTAGCCTCTCTTCATAGGAGTAGCCTTCCATCCCCAGGCTCTCCCTGCTCTGTACAAAATGTTATCTGTAAACCGCACTGATTTTAAAGAGCACGGTATATAAAAGCATTAAATAAAAATAAATAAAATTAATTCAGATGCTCAGTGCTGCCAAGCACAGTTCATATCAATATATATGCTTCTAGCCAATCAATGTAATATCACTCAAACTCGCAGCATTATATATTTTATTAAACCCAATCAGGCACACACTTATCAGGTTTTTTTTTTGTAACTCCTTGTCAGCATTTCAGTCTTCAAAACATAGCACCTTGGCGTCCCTGCATCACTGTGGGTCCTGGGACTGACTGGCAGGTTACTCACACCATGGAAGGGCAGCCCACCACTTTAGGTTTCATAGTTACTGCCTAAGGAGTTAGCTCAAGCTTTAGACTGCAATGCATTGCTCCAACAGCAGTCTTCATCCTGCAGTGCACTGAGCGTATTAGTGGTGAAGGATTGGAGTAGGTTCTTGTGTTGATTCCTTCAATATATAGGATTATTTAGTATAAGTAGCTCTCCTATTTGGGCAATATTATTCCATTTGGTCCACCTTGGGGGTCAGGAAGTTCATAAATAAATCCACAGCACACAGTGAGGTATACTGAACTGCAACTTTACTGAAATATCATTGAGCTTCAGCATTCACAATATTTCCCAAGAAGACATTCAAACACAGTATTCACAATTCTGATAATAGATCTATATAATCTCATCCTTTCACCTTTAGAGTTTCTCCCCTACAGCTGCCTACACTTGCCCTCGGTAATTTTTGTGGGTGGGACTGGTGTGGAGCGTAGGTGGGATTGGGGGTGGGGTAGGGGTGCGACTGGGGGCAGGGAATGGGCAGAGCATGGCAAGCCACAGGTGTCGGGTTTTTCTCAGTGAAAAAGTTGGCAACCCTAGAGAAGAGCCATCAAAATGGTAAAGGAATGGAAGGATACCCCTATGAGGAAAGGCTTAAAAAGGGTAGGGCTGTTCAACATGGAAAAAAGACAGCGGAGGGGAGATATGATAGAGGTCTATAAATTAATGAATGGAGTGGAATGGTGAAATATAGATTGTTTTTTTTACTCCTTCAAAAAGTAGAAAGACTAGGGGACACACGATGAAGCTACACTGTACCCCATTTTTGTGTATAAAATTTTTATTGATCCAAATGGGAGCTGTACAACTCCAAACAAGACAAATAACACAGTCAACAATAAATAGGCCATTTGAGTATACAGAAATGTACATCCCAGCTCTCAAGAAAAAAAAGACAAGTGCAATAGACACCATTTCAACACCAGTCAGAAAAACTCCCCCCAGACCCAACCTCCTCCCCCCCCGAACTCCTACACCTTCCTGCCCCACCTCCTCCTATCTAACCCCTCACAGGACAGAGAGGAGAGGAAGAAACATCAACAAAAGCAGGGTTAAAGCAGGAGCCGTGACTCCAGGAGAACCTGTTACCAAGAAGCAAATTAACCTTAGCTTGTGTCCCTCCAACCCGTATCATACCCAGGAATGTGCCCCTGCTAATCTAATTACTTGCCCACCTCCACCCCCTCATCCTTTTCCACCCCCACCCTTCCACCTCCAACTCAAGCAGATCTAAACAAAGGCAGCAGGTCTGGAAAACTTTGGGGGCATCTTACAGAAGTCTGCAAAGGACAGCTACGTCAAAATACTAGATTAGTGGGCCACCTCATCTAGAAACCAATGGGGAAAAAGATTTACCAATGTACCATATTAGCTATGAAGATTGTAACTCACCAGATTCATATCCTACACGTCCACCATGAGCTGCTAAACCAGCTAGATGTCCAGCAAGATTATCTACTTGTCAGTCTATAAGAATCCACATATCATCTTATATGCTCCACTTATGAAACCTATGTTTCCATCTAGATCAGCAGCTTCAGCCATAGCTGCTTGATGAAACAGCCTGGCTTAAAGCTTCAGGACTGAGAGATTTCCATGATAAAATAGCTAATGCTCTATGTCTGGGAGGCAACCTTTTTGGATCAAACGTGAAAGAGAATGTATCCCAGATCAAAGATGACAGCTCAGCGGTAAAAGAACTTTCTGCAACACCAAAAGCCTTTTCGAGCTACCATAGTGAACCATATTCTAATCACAGACCTTACCACTATCAATATTTTTTTTATCCAAGAAGGAGATGTCACTGTTACCACAGAACGTCCCCTCAATGTTCCACAACTACAACATACAACCAGTGTTAACATCCAAGATAACAGAAAAAGCAAACTACTCCCTCGACCTCCTCAGGGAAGTTGAATCCTCAGTTTTTGACTCCCTCCAATAGGAGGCAGAACCTATCACTTCGGGGAGGATTATAATGCTATCATATGCAATGCAGAATGTGCACATGGCTTAAGGCAATGTTGAAACACAGGCAGAACTAAAGGAAAACAGACATAGTGTGGCTAGATAGTGCACATCACAGAAGACAGCCATCAGCAAAGCCCATGCGTTGCGTTGGGAACCAGGATGTCTTAAGGGAGGGGTGGAAGATTTGACTAGCACCAGTTCCAGGGTGTGCCATATGATCACATGCCACAACTTCTGTTTACCTGGACAGTATAGGAGGTTGTCTCTTGTTGCAATGCCTAGTTGGTATGGCTTGCCATGAAAACCCATCTGGGCAGCAGCAGAATGGGACGAAGTTGGCGGAGGATTACATTTGTGACAATGGCAACAACAAAATTAAACTGCATTGAGGAAAGGCCTGGCAATATATTTCTGTATCTTGCTATGAAAACCCAATGGATAGTCACAACAAAACAAATTGCATTATAGTGCTGGAAGATGAGACCCCCAGGTCGGAAGGCACTCAACTAGCTACTGGGGAGGAGCTGAAGACTTTTCAGAGTAAAGCCAGCATTTATGATGTGGTTAGATCAAAGCCCTCGGGATGTCTGACTGCTGATGTAGCTACACATGAAATGAGAGTCAGAAGCTGCAAAGACGTCTTACATATTGGGACATGGAACATACGAAACATGAACCAAAGGAAGTTGGAGGTGGTCAAGAATGAAATGGAACGTATACAACTTGATCTGTTGGGTGTCAGCGAACTGAAATGGACTGGCATTGGGCACTTTGCATCAGATGATCACATGGTATACTATGCTGGAAATTAAAGACAAAAAATAAATGGTTTTGCATTTATAATAAAGAAGAGGTTTGCAAGAACTGTAATGAAATACAATGCAGTCAGTGAACACTTAATCTCTATTCATTTACGAGGAATGCCTATCAACACAACTATAATTCAAGTATATGCCCCAACAACAGCTGCAGAAGAGGATGAAGTTGATGAATTCTATGAACAAGTGCAAGCTGAAATTGACAGAACATGCAAACAGGATATCCTGATAGTCATGGGTGACTGGAATGTGAAAGTTGGCAACAAAGAAGAAGACAAAGTGGATGGAAAATATGGACTTGGCAACAGAAATGAAGCTGGAGAAAAACTGATAGAATTCTTCATGACCAACGATCTATTCATCTCAAACACCTTCTTCCAGCAACACAAGCGGTGACTGTACACATGGACTTCACCCAATGGATTGCACAAAAATCAAATTGACTACATCTCTGGAAGTCAATGATGAAGAAACTCTAGAACATCAACAAAGACAAAACCTGGAGCTGTCTGTGGTACAGATCACCAATTGCTAGTATGCAAACTCAAGCTAAAGTTGAAAAAGAGCAAGCCACTAATGAATGTAGCAAAACATAACCTTGAGAATATAGCACTGGAATTTAAAGACTGCCTGCAAAATCAATTTGCTGCTTTAGATATAAATGACAGAGCTCCAGAAGAGTTATGGAATGACATCAAGAAGGTTGTGTTGGAAGAAAGCGAGAAGTCTCTACAAAAGATGAAAAAGCAAAAACGGCCAAAATGGACGAAGGAAGAAACTCTGAAAATTGCCCAGAAACACAGAGAAGCTAAAGCCAGAGGAGAAAGAAAGACAATCACAGAACTCAACAGAGATTTCCAATGTGCAGCAAGACAGGACGAGGAAAAGTACTACAATAACACATGCAAGGAAATAGAAGCAGAAACTACTAGAGGAAGAACAAGGTCAACTTTCCTAAAGCAACAAGAGTTAATGAAAAAATTCCAGCCTCGAATTGGAATGTTACAAGATGCTCAAGGTTCTATGTTGAATGATGCTGAGAAGATCAAGAAAAGGTGGAAAGAATATAGAGTTTTTATATGATAAAGATCAAGTGGACCAACAGCCGTTTCAACCTGTACCTTATGATCCGGAACCATTGGTGATGAAAGAAGAAGTCGAAGTAACATTTAAAGCCTTATCAAAGAACAAAGCACCAGGCATTGATGGCATTCCCATAGAAATATTACAGCAATCTGATGCAGCTGTTACCATACTTATAAGACTCTGCCAAGAAATTTGGAAGACTACATCATGGCCAACTGACTGGAGAAAATCTGTGTTTATACCAATACTAAAGAAAGGTGATCCAACTGACTGTGGAAATTATCGTACAATCGCTCTGATCCCACATGCCAGCAAGATTCTACTGAAGATTATTGGAGCATGGTTCCTCTTCGGTGCCTCCGTCTCGGGGGCTATTGTGGCAGGGACTGATCGTCCTGGAAAACCCGGCTTCCTTCTCACTTACAGCATGGCTCTTTGGTCTGTGATCCCTTCCTGGGATCTGTGTCTGGTGTTCAGGGCCCTGATGGTGGCACCCTTTGAGCGATTGGAACATGCTACCCTGACTCTCTTCTGTTTGTGATTTGTTCTACCAGGCAGATCTCTGAGCTGCAGGCTCTGTCTTGCTGAGATCCTAATCTGTCATTTTTGGAGGAGGCTGTTTCTGTTCGGCCTGGGCCTTTCTTTTTGCCTAAAATGCTTTCTCCCTTTCACGTAAACCAGGTGGTTTTCCTATCCTCCTTCCTGAAGGAGCAGTGTTGGGGACAGGATAAGGATCTTCTCCTGGTGGATGTCTGGAGGGTGTTCCTCCGGTACCTAGAAACATGATGACAGAAAAAGACCACATGGCCTATCTAGTCTGTCCTTCCATATCAACAACTACAACAGTCCACTTTTTACCTTTAGAGATCCTCTGTGTTGGTCCCATGCTTTTTTTAATTCAGTTACTGTCCTCATCTCTACCACCTCCACTGGGAGACTATTCCACGGATCCACTACTCTTTCCATAAAGAAATATTTCCGCATATCACTCCTGAATCTATCTCCCTTCACCCTCATCCCATGTCCCCTCGTAGCAGAACTTGCTTTCAATTGAAAGAGGCTCTCTCCCTGAACATTTATGCCACGGAGGTATTTAAACATCTCAATCATATCACCTCTATCCCGCCTTTCCTCTAAGTTGTACATATTAAGATCCTTAAGTCTGTCCTCATATGCTTTATAATGAAGCCCACTAATCATTTTAGTAGCCACCCTCTGCACCGACTCCATCCTGTTCACATCCTTTTGAAGGTGCGGTCTCCAGAATTGCACACTATACTCCAAATGAGGTCGCACCAAAGACTTATACAGAGGCATTATCACCTCCTTTTTCTGCTAGCCATTCCTCTCCGTATGCACCCAAGCATCCTTCTAGCTTTTGCCGTCGCCTTTTCTACCTGTTTAGCTACTTTAAGATCATCAGACACAACCACGCCTAGGTCCCGCTCTTCTTTAGTGGACAAAAGTACTTCACCTCCTATACTGTATTGCGCCCTTGGATTGCTGCAGCCCAAATGCATGACCTTACATTTTTTAACATTAAATCCCAGCTGCCAAATTCTAGACCATTCTTCAAGCTTAGCTAGATCCCTCCTCATGTTATCTACACCTTCCTGGGTGTCTACCTGGAGGTTACGAATCCCTTTCGTAAGTCCGGTCAACTTTTTGTACTGTTTGCTGGCCCGTGCAAGAGTAAAGTGGCAGCCAAGTAAATTTTGGGATGCTAGATTAAGGAAGCCATTGCCTCAGCGTATCTGCTGCAGAACCAGCTGGTTCTGGAGGGTTTGCATGCCCATTCTACCCAAGCACAAGCATCCTCGTGGATGGAGTGGAGCTCGGTAGCCCCTGTAGACATTTGTCTAGCAGCAATATGGGCATCACTTTTGTAGAGCATTACCACTTGGATGTTAATGCGTGGGTGGACACAGCCTTCAGCTCAAGGGTTTTGCGAGGTACTGTATCTTCTTCCCAACCAGAGGTGTTGTAGCTTTGGTACATCCCACTTGTCTGGACTAGTCTAGCAGGACGATATGGAAGGTGACATTTTACTTACCAGTTAATGTCCTTTCCTTGAATCCTGCTAGACCAGTCCAGGGCCCGTCCCAGTACTGTATTACTCTGTTCTTCTGCTGCAGTACCCTTGGGTCCACTCTGAGTTTTATACTTGGATCTACAGGTCAGCCTTATATTTTATGATTTCCTGTACATAGTTTTCTACTGTTGATCACTCATTGTTGCCCACGGTTGAGATTGTGTGAGGCTTGCCATGTTTCTCCCATATGCTTTGGGATGAATACTGAAGGGACCTCTGGTGTCTGAGGCGAATAGAGGCATAGGAATGATACCTGGGCTTTTCATTAGTTCTTTGTCTCCACCAATCTGCTGGTAGGGGAACACAACCCACTTGTCTGGACTGGTCTAGCAGGACTCAAGGAAAGGACATTAATTGGTAAGTAAAATGTCATCATCTTTTCCAGTCAGTTGGTCATGATGTCCTCCAAATTTCTTGGCAAAGCCTTGTAAGTATGGTAACAGCCACATCAGATTGCTGTAATACTTCAGCGGGAATGCCATCAGTGCCCAGAACTTTGTTCTGTGGTAATGTCTTCAATGCAGCTTCAACTTCTTTCATCACCAATGGTTCCTGATCACAAGGTACTGATTGAAACAGTTGTTAATCCATTTGATCTTTATGGTAAAATGACTCTGTATATTCTTTCCACCTTTTCTTGATCTTCCCAGCATCATTCATGAGTATCTTGTAGCATTCCAATTTGAAGCTAGAATTTTCTCTTTAGCTCTTGTAGCTTCAGGCAAGCCAATCTTGTTCTTCCCTCAAAAAAGCTTCTGATTCTATTTCCTTGCATGCATCATTGTATTACTTCTCCTTTTCTTGTCTTGCTGCACATTGGAAAATCTCTGAGTTCTGTGATTACTTCTCTTTCTCCTCTGGCTTTAGCTTCTCTGTGTTTCTGGGCAATTTTCAGAGTTTCTTCGGTCATCCATGTTGGTCATTTTTGCTTTTTTACCTGTTGTAGATACTTCTCATTTTCTTCGAGCCCAATTTTCTTGATGTCTTCCTATAACTCTTTTGGTGCTCTGTCGTTTATATCCATAGCAGCAAATTGATTTCACAGGCATTCTTTTAATTCTGGTGGTATATTCTCAAGGTCATATCTTGCTACATTCATGAATGGCTTGCTCTTTTTCAGCTTTTTAGCTTAAATTTGCATACTAATAGCTGGTAATCTATACCAGAATCAGCTCCAGGTTTTGTCTTTGTTGATGTTATAGAGTTTCTCCATCGTTGACTTCCACAGATGTAGTCAGTTTGATTTTTGTACAATCCATTGGGTGAAGTCCATGTGTACAGTCGCCGCTTATGTTGCTGGAAGAAGGTGTTTGAGATGAATCAATCGTTGGTCTTGCAGAATTCTATCATTCTTTCTCCAACTTCATTTCTCTTACCAAGTCCATATTTTCCAACCACTTTGTCTTCTTCTTTGTTGCCAATTTTTGCGTTCCCATCACCCATGACTATCAGGATATTTTGTTTGCATGTTCTGTCAATTTCAGCCTGTATTTATTTATTTATTTATTTAACCATTTTTTTTATACCGCCTTATCTTGTAATCAAGGCAGTTTACATTATAACTTAAATTTTACAGAGAACTTGCAGTAGTTGCAATAGTATTTGTTCCTAGAACTCATCAACTTCATCCTCTTCTGCAGCCGTTGTTGGGGTGTATTCCTGAATAATAGTTGTGTTAATGGGCATTCCTCACAGACGAATGGAAATTAAGCGTTCACTGATTATATTGTATTTCATTACAGTTCTTGCAAACTTCTTAATTATAAATGTAAGACCTTCTTTGTCTTCATTTCCAACATAGTATACCATGTGATCATCAGATGCAATGTGCCCAACGCCAGTCCATTTCAATTAGCTGACACCCAACAGATCAAGTTCCATTTCATTCGTGACCACCTCCAACTTCCCTTGGTTCATGTTTTGTACGTTCCATGTCCCAATATGTAAGACATCTTTGCAGCTTCTGACTTTCATTTCATGCGCAGCTACATCAGCAGTCAGACGTCTTGAGGGTTCTGATCTAACCACATCATAAATGCTGGCTTTACCCTAAAAACTCTTCAGCTCCTCCCCAGTAGCTAGTTGAGTGTCTTCCGACCTGGGGGTCTCATATTCCAGCACTATAGTGCAATTTATTTTGTTATGACCATCATTGGGTTTTCGTGGCAAAATACAGGAGTAGATTGCCAGGCCTTTCTTCTGTGCAGTTTAAGTTTAGTGTTGTTGCCGTTGTCACAGAAATGTGATCCTCCACCGCCAACACCGTCCCATTCTGCTGCTGCCCAGATGGGTGGTTTGTCTTATTCTGGCACTTCAACTGAGACCTGTCCATCTTGCGAGACCCTGCCAGTAGTTAAGCTACCGATAGCTTAGCTCTCAGCATCACTGATGCACACAAGCCCTCACAGCACGACAAGCTGCAAACCAATGAGGGTTCAGGGGCGATATTTAGCTGCAAACTGAAAGTCTGCATTGGAGAGGGACAGAAGTGACTGATGAGAGCAGACATAAGCCACAACACAGTGCCAGAGCCTTTTGCCATTGCTGGCCTCGGAGAGGGGTTCCGCCTAGGACCCCTCCAATCCTTGCACCAGCCTTTGGCATATGCAGATGACATGCACAGATTTAAAGGGGGCATATTCTGCAGAGACCCTGAGTACACCTGTACTCCTTAATTTTCAACAGTGATACAGGCATCCTTCACAAAATGTGGCATTTACACCTGTGCTGTATCATATAAGTGTCAGCTAAGTGCTTGCTTACATGTGGGGTTTGAAGTAGTGACCTCACTGCTGTTTCCAAAGCACCTCAAAGAGCAAAATAATTTAGTTTTTGAGCCTGTCTCCTTAATTAGCTCCTACTGGGAATTCAGTTTCACAGAATTAACTATTAATACGTTTAAATGACAGGTAGGAAAATCTGTCACTTACATGTACAGAGCCCCAAAAATGCTCAAAGAAAGAGAGTGAAGAGCTACAATCCCCAGCAAAGACATAGAGGGGGACAGGGTGCTTAGAGCTGTAACTGCACAGAACGGCAGTTACAGCTCTAAGCACCTTAATGGCTACACTAGATGGGCTATGGTTTGACCCTCTGGATAGTGCTGGCCTTTAAATACCATCATTTGCTGTGTTACAGTGCAGCTTTACCTTTTCTTTGAAAACTGCAGAAAACAGAAGTGCTCAAGATTTGCACCTCCTTCTTCCGGCAGAAGCAATGAAGTTAGTGCATCGCACTGTTGCTTCCCTCACCTGAAAAGGCAGAGACTTGCTGCTTTGAAAAGCGCCTCAGGAGACAAGCATCTTGGAGCTGGTCTTGCTGTACTGCGGGGTTAGCTCACTTTGGGGAAGGGATTGCACAAGCTGATGAATGTCCATGAGGACTTAAAGAGCAGAAGAACAATTAGTTTGCGGAAGTGATTCATGTCTCTTTTATCTAAGGTCTGTCTTTAATAAAGGTAATGGAACACGCTTCAGATAAAGCTTGGTATTATCAGCAAAGCAGACAGAATAAAGCAATATCCCTATCTAATAAAAGCATCAAGCCATCTATTGATTCAGCATTTCGCAGTCAGTGACTTGCTTGTTTTAAGCTGCCCACACACAGATGTGTAATGCGTTTTCAAAAGAATGAGCATATGGCAGGAATAAAAGGTTTGATAAGACAGAGTTTCACGTATGACAACAGCCTTGCTGATATTATGAGTTCCTAGCAAAGTTAGCAAATGGAACTATTTACATTCCCCATAATAATCAATACAGCATATTTTATGACTAATTAAAAATGTTCCATTCTGACCTGCAGTGATCCTGAATCTTAGTACATTTTCTGCTGTAAGGGATGCTTTTACCAGAATTTATTGTCTACAGGGGGTTAGAGTAGAAGAGTTGAACAGAGTGGAATAACCTCCCAGTAGAGGTCATGGGGACAAGAACTGTATACTTAAGACAAGATTGGAGGTTTGAAATCTTTATGCACAGATTAAAGGCACCATGCAGAGGACACCTAGGCAACAATCCTGCCCTTCCTACACAATATAGAAAGAAAGGTTAATAAATAAAAACAAACAAACCAAAAAAAAGAATCTGATACTTAATCTAGAGGTGGGAGCAGGGTAAGGACAGAGCTCTTTCTTACAAAGAGTCTTCTTACCTGAACCAATTAATTCCACCCCTCACCCCCAAGACTATCTCTCATGATATTTATTTCTTTATTATATGTTTGATTTTATTCTTTGATTATTGTAAACCATTTTGACAGTCCCATAAAGGTATATATCAAGGCGGGAGGATATTCAAAGGCATTTGCGCCAGTAAGATGGACCCAGGCCCCTCTTCCCTCTTGCTGTCTATAATCTGCTTGCTAATTTTTTTACAAATTTAATTTTGTTTTCCACTTTTAAATTTTGCCAATATACTTTAATTGGGCTGCATTTGGCTCTTGTTTGCTGCATAAAGCAGCTTAAAAAGCAATTGTGCCTGTTTAGGCAGTGGAGCCTCCCTGGCCTGTGTAGGTATTCAGGGAAGCCCAAATCAGGTTTCCCTGACCAACCTGACAGGCACAGGGATTCACATCCGGGATCCCCTTTTCACCATGGTTGTGTTTTTGCTGTGTACACTAACTTTCTTGGTGGGCTTTTTCATGTTTTTTTCTCAGTCACTTGTCATGTGCCTGCTGCCGGGGCCCCTTGTGGTATCCTCACAATATCTAAGAACATAAGAAATGCCTGGGGTCCAACATCCTCACAATATCTAAGAACATTAGAAATGCCTGAGGTCCAGCATCCTCACAATATTTAAGAACATAAGAAATGCCCGGGGTCCAGCATCCTCACAATATCTAAGAATATAAGAAATGCCCGAGGTCCAGCATCCTCGCAATATTTAAGAACATAAGAAATGCCTGTGGTCCAGCATCCTCGCAATATCTAAGAACATCAGAAATGCCTGAGGTCCAGCATCCACGCAATATCTAAGAACATAAGAACTGCCTGGGGTCCAGCCTTCTGTTTTTGCCAGTTTAGGCCAATCTAGCCCACAGGTTTCCAAGGATTAAATACATTCCTTATGGCTCACACCAGCTGGAGATAGGCAGCGAGTACTCCCAAAGTCTACTTGACCAGTAAGGTTCATGGATTTTACCTCGCGGAATTTGTCTAAACCTTTTTTAATCCAGCTCTGCTAACCGTCTTGGCCACATCCTCTGGTAACAAATTCCATAGCTGAATTATGTCTCGAGTGACAAAATATTTCCCTGCTTTGTTTTAAATGTGCCAGTTGTTATTTTCTCATGGGATGTCCACGGGCCTTAGTAGGATCCAGATTTCCTATTTCCCTCTTCCTCCCTGAAACCTACCTGTTTGTATCAGAAAGCATTGAGGGTCCTATATGCAAATAAGTATTAGCTGCTAAAGGCAGTTTTTAGCATGTGCTAACAGCACACCCTAATTGCCACTTTAATGAGGAAAATGCCATTTTGGGGCAATTTACAGGTAACCATTAACTGTTAATGTGGCAGATAACACAGAGCAGTTACAGCGTTGCTAAGTTACCCAGTTCCAGGAGTGAGATTTAACGGAGTTACTTACCTGTAACTGGAGTTCTCCGGGGACAGCAGGATAAGTCAGCCACACTTGGTGACGTCATCCAACGGCGTCGAGACGGAAGTACTCTCCATAGCTCAGAAGGGCTTTTTAGCCCTTCTGAGCATGGGCCAACAGGCCCTACCCCCTGCCCGCCCCTAGCTAGCCAGTACGTCACTAGCTGAGCCTTTTGCTGCTAGGAGGCGGGCACTAGGACAGAGGCCGACCCCATCCAGGGGAGGAGGGTGGGTATGTGTGGCTGACTTATCCTGCTGTCCCCGGAGAACTCCAGTTACAGGTAAGTAACTCCGTTTTCTCCTAGGACAAGCAGGATGAGTCGGCCACACTTGGTGCCTCCCAAGCTACCCAGTGCTGAGGGGATGGGGAAGGCCGAGACCCTCCTTCAGGTCTGGTATGACAGCATGTTGCGAGTTGCAACAATGATAGAAAGGCCTATACATGGTCTTGAAGAGGCGAAGCATGCATGTGCAGCAGTAGCGTTGTAAGCACGTATAGGCCTGCGGAAACCTAGGGCCTGAAGTGGTAGAGCACACAGTAGTGGCGGAGCACACCTGTGCCGTAGTAGCGTGTAGTAGCAGGGAGTAGCTAGCAGGCCCTGCACGAAGGCCTGCAGTAGCGATTGTAGTTAAAGTGGTGCGCGCTTGTGCGGTAGCAGAGGTGAAGAGCATCAGGCAGTAGTGGTGCGGGCAACCGCAATGAGGATATTGAGCAGTATAGGTGCAGGAGTAACTGTACGAAGAAGCAGCTGCATCAGTTGCTGGCATGAGAGAGGAACATCTCTAAACAGGGAAGGCGTCTCTCTCGGTTGTGGGTTGGTATTTTTTTTTTTTTTGCATGTAGTCGACTCCAGACTTTGCGGGGGATAGACACAAGTGGCATTGGGGAACCTGTGTCGTTGGGAAGGCATGGTTCAGATTGCCAGTGAGCAATGGACATGATGGGCCTGTCTGACCCATAAAGGTGTACCATCCAGTCTATGTTAGCAGTGAGGCGAACGGTGCATGCCGGGATAGTGAGGCAGCATCGGCTAGGTTATAATAGTGGTATGAGATGGACCACCAATGCCTTGGAGCCCAAGAGTCAGTTCAGAGCTGGGCGATCTGTGTAGGCGGCCGCGAGGTGGGAGTCCAGATTGTTAGGGCTGCCTGGACGACAAGAACTCACGGCCTCTCGCCTCTCAGTGAGGTGCCCCCATTGCTGATGGTGTTTGGGGGCACGGGTGACATTTCGCGAAGGGTGGAGACCTCCGGGGATGCATGCAATGTGCGCGTGCCCTGGGGCCCTTGGCTGTAGCTGAGCCCTTGCTTGTATCTGGGGTGGCTTGGGCTTTGCCAGTGTCGCCGAGTTGTCTGAGTCCAGTCAGTTGTGCTTGTGGAAGTACCGGTGGGCCTGGACCCAGGTTCGTGCACTGCTTCCGTGTATATACCGGGCATACCAGATATCTTTTTCAGGCCTACCTGCCCTGGATGGCAGCAGCCTGTCAAGGGCGACGGCCACGTGGAGGCTGCTGCTCGTTCGTGTGAGCCGTTCAGTCGTGCCAATAGCAGAAGACCAAAGGATAGGTCGGGATCACAGCCCGTGAACAGGGTCTGGATCTGGTGCTGTAGCGTCAGCATACAGACCTGTTCGCGCTGAGGCCACTGACGGAGGACGCCTATGGGTTGGGCTCCTGCACGATTCCAAGGGGAAAGGACTGCCAGGAGTGTCCGCTCCCTCGCCGTTCAGGCCCTGGAGAGCAGAGCCGCAGGCGTTGCTGCACCGTTGGGACTCCCCAATATGATGCTCGGCCGGGTTTGGACCTGCGAATCGAGCCTGTGACCTGCTGGCCAGGTACACCTGCCTTTGATGAGGCAGGTTGCTCCTGAGTAGATCAGAAGGAAATCCAGACTGTGGTCTCTGGCAGGCTATGAGCCTATCCCTCCGCCTTCCTGTCAGCTGTGACATTAGGTTCAGTGCCACAGAGTTGCTGGGGCAGGGGTGTTGAGGAGGTTCGCCAGATGGTTCCGGGGTGGTGGAAGGCCTGGTTGTAGGATTACAGCAGGGGCCCCCCAGAAGGGCAGCGGTGGAGTCTTCGCTCCAGATTTCTGGACCGGCCGGGAAAGCTGTTGCTAGGCAGAAGCGCTGTTGAGTCCGAGAGTGGAAGGTATATCGCAACCAGATGGCAGGATCCCAACCTGATGATGGGAAGTGTTTAACTCAGACGTTTGAAAGGTGTGAAACACCGGGGACTATGCAACTGTGGTAGAGAGAAACAACCATGCCTCTATAGACGCTGGGTCAAGGATGTGCATCAGGCAGATGCTCCGGGCTTCCGGATCAATGGTGAGATCAAGTTGACGCCTCTTACTGGTTCTAGAGGTCATGCGCTAACCAGGGAGTTGTCTCTGACAGCCTTACTAAGAAGCCCACCATGACGTCTGCCACTGAGGTCATCACCTAAACCCTTGAGCTACCTAACAGGGTGATAGCATTCTTCTGGAAGACCCTGTTTAAGCAGTAGCCTTATGAAAGGTCTTGTTGCAGTCAATGTGGTGTCCTTAGCCTCCTTGGTTGAAGCAGGGCATGCAGTGCAGTGCAGGATCCCAGCTGGGATCTGAGCTAGTGACCTTCTGTTAGACTCTTTGATTATGTATACATTGTCTGTGTATACTGCACCACTCATTTATGGCTGCAACCGGTGGTGGGAAGTAAGCTTCTTTAGAGTCTTCATTATGAGCCATTTTTAGAGGCTACAAGGGGGGCAGGGAGTGGGACCCTCTGTGGCGGTCAGAGTGCAGCCTCCCTTTCTGGAGGCCCGTGTGCAGGCAGGAAGCATTGGTTATGACGCCGGCATTGGCAGTTGCCCGTCTTGTCCGGGATGCATGCCTCACGCGCTAGGCCATGCCACCAGCACTGGCAGTTGCCTGTTTAGGGCAGGATGCAGGTGATATCAGGTAGTCCTGGCAGTTGTTCATTGACAGCAAGAACAGCGCTGCGTAGTCTGAGGAGTCAGAGAGAACGGAAGGCGGGTGCCAGCCTGATGTTGGAGGCGATTCTTGCCTCAGGAGTTCCGGCTTCAGATTCCTATTTACTGTACCACGTGGTAGCTGCATTCGTCTTGGACAACCCCCATTGCCCTACCCCGAAGGGGCAGTGTTGGCTGCCCAGTGCTTGCCACCCCCTGCTGTCACCCACTTGATCCCGGTGATCTAGGTGGTAGTGTATGGGCCACACTTGATCCTGGGGATTTAAGGGTGGTAGCGAGTGGGTAAACCCAAGTAGGTGGCTACCATGCAAGGTTGAGATGTATAGCTCCATAGGGGGCAGAACACTGAGCGCCCTGTGCTGTTTTGGTTTGAACCCCAACTAAACCATATCCATGGGCTGTGGCGATGCTAAGTGATGGCCCGTCGCGGTGCTAAGTCCTCCGGGCACAGCAGCGATGGGGTGCTAAGTAAGACGCGGTAGCTCAATGTGAAGGGAGGAGCTCTGAACCCAGATTCGGGTAGAGGGAAGTAAATATGGGAACTGGGTTGACAGGAACCACAGCTGGGACTGGAACCTGTGACCTTCTGCTTCTGAACACACTGTCTGTGTGCCCTGCACCACCGTGTTGCCACTTCAAGGATAATGGCTCAGACAGCCTTACTCATTAGCCCCACTGGGGAATTGAACTCATGCCCCTGGTTCAGCAGTCAATGTATTAATCATTGCGTTACGCCTCTCTTTGCGCCACCGTGTTGCCACTTTCTGGATCTCCGCACATTGTTTGAGAAATCTATTCAAGTGCCTAGGCGTAAGCTGGTTGAGCGAGGCTCAAGGTCGGGCTCACCATCACAGCAGGTATGTTCGAAGGATCATGATCTGGTGGGGCCCTAGAAAAAAATAACCCCACTGTGGGATCAAACCACAACCTTTGGCTCCACAGGAAGTGAAGTAACCAGTGAGCTACAGCTCTATAATGAATTTAAGGGCTAAGACTTCTAAGGTTCCTAGGTTGAAGATTTTGACCAAGACTCCCGGGACTCCCCTTGGGCTTCCTTCGCGCCCAAGATAGTCAGCAGGTGGCGGATGTCCGGTGCCGATTTTGAAGCTCCGGATGCCCTGGCCATCCCCTCAGCATGGGATTATAGATTGATGTTGTCGGGTTAGTAGCCTGCAGTGTCAGCAATTTAAGGGAGACCTTATTTCCTCCTGGATCAGGACCAGCAGGGCTCGTCTGGGAGTTGGGCGCAGGACCTCTCACACCTGAAGCGAGATGCTTTGGGATATAACATGTGGCAGAGTCCGTTCCTGGAACCCCTCTCAGGAAGCAATTGCCTTGGTCACCTTATTTCCTAGGCCCACTGGGGAATTGATTCATGATCCCTGTGCTATTTGTCAGTGTATTAACCATTGTGGCGGTAGAGGAGTGGACTTGAAGTATCTTCGGATTTAGCGCCCCAGTAGGGTCAGGAGTGTCCTTCTTCCAGATGTTCAGGGACTGATGTCCTTGGAGCAGGGCGGTGGAGCCGACCACCCGCTCCTCCGACTGCGGAAGCCCACATTAGCATCCCTGGATGCCTCGAGATGCTGACGAAGATCTTTGTCAGGGCCGAAGGTCCATGCAGAGGGTTGTCAAGAGGTTGTTTGGTTTTTTTTGCAAGGGAGGGATCAAGACAGGCTCCAAATCTGCCTATCCTACGCAGTTTAACTGCAGGAGAACTGGAGCAACTCGTGAAGATGGTGCGGAGTTCCTGAAAGCTGGGGAGTGCAGCTTCTTTCCCTTTCAGTTAGCTCTGCTAAACTGTAGTATTAGCGGCTGGCGCCAGCCAAGCACATCAATTTAATGGCATGGGCATAGGGAGAGTGAGCTCTCCTGACTGAACTGTAAGCACGGACCTGGGTCAGCATACTCGGCGCTTGAGGTAGGTGCCGGCTTAGCACTGTTCTGTTCAGCCAACGTGTCCGCGCCAAATGGACAGTCGGCGCTGGGAGTGCCGGCCGTGTGAATGGCTCCTCCTTCAAGACGCTTGTATCGGCGCCGGCAATTGCGCCTTAGGGGGAGGAGCCTGGGCCATGATGTCACCAGGCAAGATGGCCACCGCCATGGGCCCTCGTGGCCAGCCGGATCGGGAAAGCTGGGGGAGCAGAGAGGGTGGTTTGCCATACTCGTTCTGCTTCCAAGATGCAGATTGGTAGCCCGGAGGAGCCAGGATGATGCCCCCATGTCCTCCCCACATGAACGGAAGGTATCCGGAGCAGTTGGTTAGTGGAGGCCAGAGACGGAGGCCTTGTCAGGCACATCTTGAGCTGCCGCGGGGCTTCCATATTCAGGTCTCCTGTGTAGTTGGAGAGAAGTCAGCTTCATCCCGGGCGCCGTGGGGCATCCGCTTGGGCCTTCTTAAGCCCATTCTCTGGATTCTTTTCCTTCCTGGCACGGAGCAGAGAGAAAGAGAGGTAAGGCTGGCTAGCCGGGGATGGAGGCCTAGATAGGCACATCGTGGACTGCCGCACAGGCAACTGCCACCTGGGCGCTTCCTCTTCCAGTCCGTTTCCCTGGGCTTCCTTGTATCTCAGGAGCTCGGAGGATTTAGCGGCACATGCAATGGCAGAGGAAGCTGAGCACATGTCCATCAGGAGATGTGCCTTTCCAGCCTAGTTGTGGACTTGTGTTCGAATCTGAAAAACATCCGAAAGGAGTTAGATACATTTTCTTAATTCAATGCATAGATATCGTTCTGCTAAGAGAATTTCTTGTTAGATTTGGTGGAGAGTAGAAAAATCCGTCTTGCTGGCAAGGCGGAAGAACTGAAACTGGCTAGCTAGGGGCGGGCAGGGGGTGGGGCCTGTTGGCCCATGCTCAGAAGGGCTAAAAAGCCCTTCTGGGCTATGGAGAGTACTTCCGTCGGCGCCGTCGGATGACGTCACCAAGTGTGGCTGACTCATCCTGCTTGTCCTAGGAGAATTGGCCAGTTCTTGTTTTAAATGTGCCTTTCAATGCAGTATGGTATTTGTAGTCCCTGATTTTATCTATTGAAATCAGTGCTGCAGGTCTCATAATGCATCAGAATGAGATTATCAGAAATCCAACACTGTTTAAAATCTCACTCCTGGAACTGGGTAAAATGGCAACTCTGTCGTTAAGGCCACTCAGGAATCTAGCTAATTGCATCACACATGGGCCTGCCCTTAACATTGGCTAACAAAGTTTTGCCTACATTAACTGCAATGCAACCTTCCCAAAAACGTTGGGAATGCCAGGTTTGCACTGGCTGTCTGTTAATTTTGGCTATTAGCACTTGGTAATTGCAAAACCTATTTTTTTTGCCTCTCAGGGCTTTCTCTGTCCACTCTGGCTGCTAAGGAGAGCAGATCTGAGACAATGACTAATTCTATGTTGTGTTTGTTTCCTGTACCCTTTGTTTTAACTTTTGATGATAATAAAGCCCTTTTTTAGGCTGTTACTTTTTCTTTGTTGACTTAAATTTTATCATTACCTATTGCACTTTTCCACACATATCTTTCCCTGGTTCCTCTGTATGCGTCTGGTTTTGATAATACTCATCTTGCTGGGTTTACATTTTTTGAACTGCTGATGTCTTGTTATGAACAGCGGTTTATCAACTGAATACATCTTAAGTAAAGTCATTTTTATTGGTTTCACAAAAGCTTACAATTGGCATACAGTTCGGCGGGCCAACAAATGCCCAGCAATAACAACACTCATCAGGAAAATCTGAGTTCAGCAACGGCATAGAAGTACATACAACATACAATCAAAACCATGGAAATAGCAAAGTGACCAACCCAGAGAACTCGGGGTCTCGATCGCCGGAACAAAATGTGGCAATATCCAAGGTCCCATCGGGTATAGCCTAAGGATAATCGAGTAACTCCCATCATGCCCAACCGAAAGAAGGACAAGAACCAACAACAGACCCAGACCCCCCCCCCCTACTACTACTAAACTACCCACCCCCCGCCCTGTCCATCTGAAAGACCATCAGTACCACCCAGGAATCTCTCTATACACAACAGCTAGCATCCCCTCTCAGATTAGAGTCCTCCTCTAGGGACAATCCCCGTTACTCAAGCCCATTAGTGGGATCCATATTCTGGATGCGCAACAGGGGTGCCCAGATGCTTTGAAAGCGGGCCCACGATTTACCCCCAAGAAGTCGGGCCGTTCTACCCTCCATAATATGGAGGTCACCCATCAGTTGTTCCCACTCCATGATCCCCAGGCCCCCTTCCGTTAGCCAATGGCGCAAAATACAATGTTTAGCAACTAGAAAACTCCTCTCACACAGCGTATTCTGGGCACCTGCTCCCTGAAGCCCCCCACCACCTACATGAAATAAACACCACATTGGGTGTAGATCGACCTCCTCTCCCACCCAAAGTGACAATTTGGACCGTACTGCTCCCCAAAAGATTTGAATTACAGAACAGAACCAAAATCGATGGGATAAGGTGCCCACAGTCCTCTTACAGAGACCACACACATCAGACGTCAGAAGTCCCATCTTCCGCGCTCCAGCCTCCAAGACATACGCTCGCCACAGCAGCTTAAATTGTAGCTCGCGGTAGCGAACCGCCTCGGAGAGCTCTCGAATTCTATGAAAGGCTGCCTCCGCCAACTCTACAGTAAAATCCACCAAACCATCCCTATTCCATCGCTCTACTAGCGAAAGTAATCGCCCCAGGTTTCCGGGAGGAATCAAGAGTTCCCGCAACTGCCGAGCCGTAAGATGCTCTTGGCATTGCTCCAGTAGGAGCCAAAGGCTATGTTGACGTGAAAGCAATTCAGCTCCCCCCGGAACACTGCGTACATAGTGGCGTACCTGTAAGTAATAATAAAAGGTCTCCTTCTGCAAGCGGTACTTCTGCGACAAAACCTGGAAGGAGTCTAGCTGATCCATATTTTCCATTCGCAGCTGCCCAAGGTATTCAATACCCGCACGCGACCAAAGTTGGCTGACCCCACCCGCATTCCCATTGCCTTTCAAAGGCAGGCAGTCTGTGGCTCTCCAAGGTCTGCCTCTAGACCGACAAAGGTATTTCCAGACGACTCGCAGCGTGCGCAAATAGGGGGACATTCGCCACGCCAGGGGGAGCGCCACACCTCCACAATGAAGCAAATAGGCCCTATGCCACTTCTCAGAGAATTGGTCAATCAGAGTGAGCGGTAACCTCTCGACATTCCCCACCACTACGTCACTCAAGCGCCTTGTGCCATAGCAAAGATTATAGGACCGTAGAGGGGTCAGGCCTAGGCCCCCCTCGGCCACCGGCCGCATGAGCATCTCTAACGCTATACGCGCCCGCCGTGATCTCCACAGAAAACGACCCAGGTGCCCATGAAGCTCCCGCAGATCTCGCCTGGTTAACCAGAGGGGAAGGTTCCGTAATAAGTACAACCAACGTGGCCACTCTATCATCCGCACGAGTGTGACCCGCCTCATCAGAGAGAGGGGTAAATCCCCCCACTTCTGCAGCCGTGTTATGGTAGACTTGAGAAGCGGCTGTACATTGACCGCATAAAGGGAGTTCAAGCGAGCTGGAATTTCGACGCCCAAATAACGTATGTGCTCCGTCGCCCAACTAAGTGGGAATACACCCTGCCAGGTGCCTCGCGATCGATTGTCTACATCAAGCACCATAGACTTTGTGTGGTTGATACGAAGTCCTGAGAATCCGCCAAAATGCTCAATCAGCTTAAGAGCCTCTAGTAGGGACGTCATGGGCCGGGTCAGACACAGCAGGAGGTCATCCGCGAACGCGCTGACTTTTATGTTCCCACCTCGCCACTCTATACCCGCTATCTGCGGAGAAGCTATTAAAGAAAGCAGAAGAGGTTCCAATTGTAACACATAGAGTAGAGGGGAGAGCGGACAACCCTGACGCGTGCCACGATGTAAAAGAAAAGGTTGGGAGCACACACCCCCGACGTCTACCACTGCTCGAGGAGCGGTATACAACGCCTGTAGCCCCTGCAAGAACATCCCCTGAAAGCCAAACCGCCGGAGAGCCGCAAACATATAGATCCACGACACCCTGTCAAAAGCTTTCTCGGAATCTAGGCTGACAAGGAGCAACGGGTCCCGGGCCAGTAACGTCTGCTCCATTCCCAGCAGCACCTTGCTGATATTAACCGAGGCTTCCCTCCCTTTAACAAATCCGGCTTGGTGGGGACCCACCAACTTAGGCAAGAACCACTGAAGGCGGGCAGCTAGCACCGACGCAAAGAGCTTTTGGTCTACGTTGATCAGCGAGATAGGTCGATAAGAGGCGGGATCCTCAAGATCTTTGCCCTGTTTCGGGATCAATGTTATTCGAGCCGTTCCCATATCTCTCGGAAAAGTACCGGACTCCGCTACCTCAGCATATAGGGCCCCCAGCGTAGGGACTACCGAGCGTTCTAGCAGTTTGTACGCCTCGTAGGTGAAGCCGTCAGGACCGGGAGCCTTGTGCGCTTTCCCGGCTCGAATCGCCTTCTGGATTTCCCCCCCCTGGATCTCCCTGTTTAACACTGCCAGTTCCTCCGCCCCAAGTTGTGGGAGCGATATATGCTCCAAGAAATCCTCCATAAAGGCCCTAGGCCCTTCCTCTGAGGCATAGAGACGCTCATAGAAGGAGCGAAACACCCGTGCAATCTCCTCAGCCCGCGTATGTCGTCCACCCTCCTCATCACAAATTACCAGCACCCCTCGGGGTCCACCCTGATCTCTCACCAATCGACCCAACAGCTTCCCGGATCTGTCTCCATAGCGAAAAAACTGATGACGATAGTACTGTTGAGACTGGATGTCTCTCTCCTGCAACAAGTCATTCAGCTGCTTCTGGAGTTCAAGATAACCCGCCACACCACTTTGTCGTCGGAGGGCCACCAACTTGGCCGTCCGAAGCTCCCCGGTCAATCGGAGCACCTCCGCATTAACTCGTTTCCGTTCGGCCCCTACATATGCAATAATATGCCCTCGGAGGATGGCTTTACCCGCCTCCCAAAAAGTAGCCATCGAATCAACCGTTCCTTCATTATATTGAACATATTCATCCCAATGCTTGGCCACAAAATCACGAAAATCCGGTCTATTGGCAAGGTGGCTAGGAAAAGACCATTTGGCAGCTCCCTTCCGCTCACAGCGCCACGTCATGCTGACCATAACATGATCAGACACAAGAATTGGCCCTATCTCCACGCGAATCACTTTCCCAAACCATTGTTGTGACACCAAGACATAATCAATTCTAGACCACATTTGGTGGGCACGCGACAGATGTGTATAGTCTCTGCTATTCAGGTGTAGCACCCTCCAGGCATCAACCAGAGCTCCGAACTCACAGAGATAACTAACTCCCCTTTTACTTCAGCTTCCCCCAGTGTTTGAGTGGGAGCGGTCCAGAAGGGGATCATGAGGGCAGTTATAATCTCCCGCTAAAATTACTGGAATCTTCGGAGCCTCCAGAACTTTATGTAAAAGAGTTTTTAAAAAAAACATGATCATAATTATTGGGAGCGTACACATTCCCAAGAAATAACTCTTCTCCCTGAAGCTTAACATGGGCAAATAGGAATCTACCTTTAGGGTCCACATCCACCTTTAAGATCTCACAGGTTAGACTCCTGTGGATCAAGATTGCAACACTTTTTCTACGGGTATCCGAGGGGGCGGACAGAACCGTTCCCACCCAGTCCCGTTGGAGCTTGGAGTGTTCCTTGGCTGTCAGGTGTGTCTCCTGCAACAGAGCCACCTGAGCCTTTTGTCTCTTAAGGGCTTGTATGATTTTAGTGTGTTTCACAGGGGTAGTGATTCCACCAACATTCCAAGTTACAATATGCAAGTCAGGGTGGATAATGTACTCTTTCGATGCATATAATCTTAAGGTGAAACAACTGAAGTTGGGCATGGGGCAGCCCAGTCTCCACCCCAGCCCATCTCAACGAGACTCTATAGTTGGAGAAGTCCCAAACAGAAAGAGACCAAAACCCCCCCGGGGGTACATGCCCCTGAAAAAACAAACTTCCCATACCTTCCCCTCACCCCGCTACCCTCCCCACTCCCCCCCCTAGCCCTCCTATGCCCCCCCACCCCTTATCCCCATCCACTGCCCCGTCCCCTCCCCAATCCCCTTTAAAACCATCACCAGCCATTATCCTCAGTATCCTCGACTGAGGCCGCGGTCATAGCAATGCCACAGGGCAGCCCACACAATCCTCCCCGCACTCCCCTCCCCCCCGGCCATCCCAAGCCAACCAACACATAATCCAGCAGTTTAACTTAGGGTATCACTAAAACACAGAAAGAAGAAAGTGACAAAAGACATTCAAAACATTGCAATTTGAACCAGAGCTGCATGTCCAGAGACCCACTCGATCTCGTTGCTCCAAGTCCTCGAAGCAAGGTCCACTGTCTCCAGGACGCCCCAAGTAGGATCCATCCATCCTCACCAACACAAGGGTAGGCCCCATCTGGGCCCCCCACGACATCACCTCCAGCAGGTAATGTGGGGTCCTCGATCAGCTGTGTTCTTGCTCTGCAGGCAATGTCGCCAGAAATTGTTTTGCCTTCCCAACGTGCTCAAAAGTGTGCGCTTTCCCTTGTAGGGTGACCCGCAGTATGGCTGGAAAAGCTAAAGTGAAGCGGGCCTTCCGACGAAAAAGCTCAGCACAGATTGGGGCAAACTCCCTCCGCTTTGTCGCTACCGTCGCAGAGTAATCTTGAAACATCAAGATTTTGCGGTTATTCAACAACAGCTCAGGCAGCTTCCTGTAGGCCTGCAGAATTATAGCCTTATGTTGGAAATTGAGAACTTTCAATATGACCACACGTGGTCTAGCATCATCCTCCTTACGGGCTCCCAACCGGTGTGCACGTTCAATTCGAAAACAGCCTCGCAGGCCTTCCAGGCCCAAAGCCTCCGGAAGCCAAGTTTCCAAAAAGGGGAGCAGTTCTTTCTCGGGCTTCTCCTCTCCAATCCCCAGTTTGCGAAGATTATTTCGCCTCGATCGATTTTCTAGGTCATCCAGCTTCTGTTGTATCTCCTGCAAAAGCTGCGCGTGCTTTGCCACTTCCCTCTCTCGGCACCCCTCTTCGCTCTCAAGACTGGCGACCCGATGCTCTAACTCGTCGACCCGCTTCCCAAAATATGCCAAAGAGTCCTCCATGCTGTCAAGCTTTTTCATGAGCATGTCAAATTTCGGGTCCAGAAGCTTAACGACTTCCTTAGCGAGCTCTGCCGGGGCCGAATCTACACTCTCACCACCCGGTGAGGCCAGTTGCGTCGGCACCGATGTGGAAGGCCCAGCCTTGAGAATCTTTTTGCGCTCTCATTTCGGCGCCAGTGGCATGTCCGGGGACCACAGACTCCAACCACGGTTAGTAGGCAGCTTCAGAAACCCTCCCGGAAAGAAGGGGAGTAGTAGGGAGACAATTAGCAGATTTTAACACAGAATTATTGATGTGGCTGCCCCGGAGCGAGCAGGAAGTGTCCGCGCTCACTCATGCATCACGTGACCCTCCCTGAATACATCTTAAATCCTAACTAGGAGTGTGGGTGATCTGTTCTCTCCAGAGTTCCTAGGTAGGCATGAAGACCCCCCCTCTGCTCTCATGCTGCTTTAAGAGTATTCCTTCATACTCTTTTCATGGCTTTACAGAAATCCCAAAAGAAAGTTGCATTGGTTAGCCACTAATGTGTATTGAATTTTAGCTAAATGTAATCTAGGGCACTCTGCTCAGAGTTAGACAAATATACTGTCAAAGGCTCTTAGTCACTTTTGTATTGATTTCATCGTTAATAACATAACGGCCTTCTCTAATTAACTGACATCTGCATCAAGGTAAATAGGATGACTATTCTCATGACACCCCAGCACACTTGGTTTTGTTACAGAGCTGTTATGTCTTCATTGCATTGCTGGTTTTCTTTCTATAAAAAGGATCGACTGAGCCAGCCTGGTGGTTCAGTGGCAGGGCTGCACAGCACCAGTCTTCCACTCCATGAGCTGATTGGGGATTCACAGCCCCTGAAATGATGGAGGGAGTCACAGTCACCATGCCATGTTATACCTATTACTGCCACTATTTAGCATTTATATAGTGCTACGCACGCAGCACTGTACAGAAATATAAGCAAAGACCTCACAGTCTAGTCAAGACAGACAGGCTCACATCTTTTGAGAGTGGGGGCACCCTCTCAATAGATCTGTTCGCCGCCCCACAGAACACCCAGAAGAACATGGGAACATAAGATGTGCCGTGCTGGGTCGGACCAGGGTCCATTGGGCCCAGTGTCCTGTTTCCAACAGTTGCCGGTCTGGGCCTGGTGCCTGGCGGTTTCCCTAAGGGACGCGGGTTCCACAATGCTTGTAGTGGATTTCCCGGGTCCTCTTTAATGGTGGTTTGTGGATTTTTCATCCGGGAGCTTGTCTAGACCTTTTTTTAATCCGACTGCACTGGAGGCTTTTGCTGCATTCTCCAGTGGCAAATTCTGGAGTTTGATTGCACGTTGAGTGAGGAAATGTTGGTCTTTGGTGGGTTGCACTGTGGCTTCATTGCATGTTCCCTAGTCTTTCTGTATTTTGATGGCGTAAACTATTAATCTATGAACAAACAAACCTCTTCCAAAGACGGGGAAGCTGTAAAACTAGAAGGCATAACATGAAGCTGCAAGGGGGTAAATTGAAAGGCAATGTCAGGAAATACTTTTTCACTGAAACGGTGGTGGATGCTTGGAATACCCTCCCGATGGAAGTGGTGGGGCAAATACAGTGACAGAATTCAAAATGGCATGGGACAGACACAGTGGATCCTTTTACAGCAACAGGATAAAATCAAAATAAACTTAACTAAATAAACGTAATGGTATATGGGGGAGGAGTGGCTCAGTGGTTGGGACAAGTTACCGAAGGCCAGGGGTTCAATTCCCACATTGGGACAAGCAACCTCAGGCCAGAGGGACTTGGGGTCTCTAGTCCCATGGCTACTCCTTGTAGCCTTGGGCAAGCCACTTAACCCTCCATTGCCTCAGGTAGATTGTGAGCCCTTCAGGGACAAGGGAATAAAAAGTACCTGTTAGTATACATGTAAACCACACTGATTCTAAAGAGTGCAGTATAAAAAAAAGAAATAAATAAATAATAAACTATCTAATTTTTCAACAAACGGTGTCCTACATGGAGCAGTGGGTTCACCCCTAAACAAAGACATGGGGAGGGGTGGCCTGCAGGGAGCAGCAGGTGCACCTACTCTTGCTATCTTACTGGGCATATTAGATGGACCATACTGGTCTTTATCTGCTGTGTCATGAAGAAGTCCTTTCTGAGCCTATGGAGGTAGGGCAAGATGAGGATTTGCTTTCAGAAACTGACAGGCAGTCTGAGCACATGGCTCAGTGTTTGCAAAGAAGAAGTAAACAGAGTCACGAGCTAGAAAGACACGCCCCTGCTCTGACGTATTCCCTAGCTCGTGAGGTAATAAGCTTCACCTGTTTCAGGGCAGGGCACAGCTAAGCCCTGAGAGTTACAATTATAAAAAGTGGTCATTAGCTTGGACCAGGCAGAGCAAGAAGGAGAACGAGAGCAGGAAGGAGAACAGCAAGCAGAACGGGAACTGGGAGAACCAGGAAGGAAGCCAGCAAAGGAGCACACTGACTAGAAGGAGTCAAGGAGGAGTGAGAACCGAGGGAGCCATATTCCTGAGGCCAGAAGGAAGCAACCCAGGACAGGTGTTGTCTGGTAAAGGCAGGAGAGAAAGGAATCTTCCTGAGAGGCAGGCTTGGCAAAGCTCACACGCTCCGAGGAGAGACAGGCTGGCTGGAGAATACCGGTACATCTGAGGGGAAAGTTAATAGGCTGAGAGGCAAGCAAACACAAGCCGTGTTTGAGAACCAGCCTGACCCTGCAGAGTGGAGAGTTCCTTCCCTTTCAAAGCCAAAAGGTAGGCTTAACAATTCATATAAGTTTGAACACAGCTATAAAGCAGTTCCCTATAGTTACCAGAAAGTAGCAAACTCCCTGGACAAAAACTATAGCATATATGGTAGTTTACAACCCTGCTCAGGAGAGTGTTACAGAGAGAAACCAAGTGATGTCAGAGAAACCGTTTGTTTCAGAGATCAGGATAGCAGCTTACTGCCACGCCCTGCTATACCTGAGGCTGAAGAAATGCAGATAGACTCTGTCCCTAATGAAATAGTGGATGATCGGATGGACTGTACATTATCTCTGGCTGACCATGTGAAGTCCTTATGCTGAACAGTGTCTGAGAAAGACGGTAAAAGCAGCAGAAGAAAAGGGAACATTTTCTTGGCTAATTGAAGCTGTTGTGATTTTGTTTTGTATCAAGCACTGCATGTTTAAAGCCTGAAGCTGACAAGGCTAATTTACCTGAGTTCATATATAATTTCCTCAAGCCAAATGTATGGCACGTTTTGTCCTGAGTTATTCACTTGCATTTAATCCGTTGGGAAGGGGAAAATAAATTCTTGTCATTGCCTGAAACCATTCGACTGCAACTCGTCTGTACTCAAAGGGTAAAGGGACTCACATTCCCAGAAGGCCTTGCAGAATTAAAGCAAGCCCACGCTCTCTGAGGCAGGAACACCACAGGCAGACCAAGTCTCAGCGCCCTAGGCGTTGGGCTGGCCACCGTGAGGGTGACAGCTGTCATTTACTATGTTACTAGTATAAGACAGAAGAAACAAGTGGTAAAAGGGGAAGGAGACTAGCATTGAAAAATGAGCAAGCAGTTGTCAAATGTGAAATTAATATAGTAGGGTTAATATTCAAAAGGAGGTCTGTATTTACCAGTGACATAACTACAGTTGTAAACGGGGCGCTGATCGTGAAAGTCCACAGTCTTGGCAAAGGCAAAATATTATTATGACTTGCAAAGGATTGTGGGGGTTTGAGTTCATTCATACCAGAATCAGCCGTTCACAAAATAATGAGTTGTGATGCTCGAGTGTAAGCAAAGAAAAACAGATTTTATTCATGGGGTTAATTCTCCCACACAGATTTACTTGGTAACATAAAAGGACATTTGCTTCAAGTATTGTACTCAGGAAAAACAAAACATGTTATAAGGTAACTGAACTTCTTAAGCAATAAATCAATAAAGACCTTGATGGGAAACAGAAAAGGTCTTTTTGATGGCTCCTGCTAATGACCTTCTTAGCAGCGCTTCAAAAGGCTAAAACAAACCCAAAAGTAGGAAAAAAACCTGTTCTTTATCAAGGATAACTTTCTTCTATTCACACACACAAGGAAGAAGTTTCCTTCTAGAGCTCATGTGCACTTGTGCCTGGCTCAATTACAAATAATTAGCCAGCTGCAAACCCCTTTGCTGGTTCACTCTCTCTACATGGCTCAATCCTACCCTAAAGCTTTCTTGCAGAGACTTTTCTGGGTAGATAAAAGAACAAGTTACAGTTCCTTTTGGTGTTTGTTGCATTAGTGAGAAACTACTTTAAAACAGCAGCCTAGACAGAGAGCAATCCATGTATTCCAATTGGTCATTTGCTATAACTCCTTCTTCCTCAAATATCATGGAATCAGTATCATGGTCTGGCACAGAGGAATTCCTTAATTGATCACTCTCAGGATAATATTTGTTTCCCTGCTGCCTTCCTGATGAAGAGCTAGGGCATAGATCAATGTTCATACCTGTGATCCCCTTGCTGTTAGGTTTCCTCTCCAGGTACCTTGGCCAGTAAGTAGTCCAGCTTTTATGCCCAGCCCTCCAATCAAGATCCCTGGACACTGTGTCTCTCTTCACATATCTTCTTGCACCGGTCTTAGGGCCCCTTCCAAATGCAGCCGTCTCCTTCAAAGGTGCCGTCTGGGAATTCCTGGCTCTATAACCCCACTCCTCTGGCTTCCTCCAGTCCAATGGAGTATGCTTGCCTCTGGAATCCCTCCTAACACACGTTGTCAGACGGCTGCCTGGGTGAGAATCTTCACACTTTTGGCAAGTGCATATTTCTATATGATTTGCAAGGTATTGTGGGCAATGTAGTTCATTCACACCAGACACAGCTGCTGACAATAATTTAGTTGTGCTCTTGGGTAAAGCCAATAATATATTTATTTATGGGGTTATTTCTCCCAACACAGATATGCTTGGTAGCACATAAATTAGGTTACTTGCTTTCAGTGTTAACTTGGAAAAACAAAGTTAAAATCAGGAAAACAACAAATGAAAAGCCACAAAGCAAGAAACAAACTGTTCTTTTCAGGTTAACTTCTGATTACTTCCCACATAGATACAGAAGTGATTCTCTCCTAGCTCACAAGCAATTAGGTAAGGCTTAATTGCTAGCAGTTACCAGCTGAAACCCCTTAGCTGGCTTGCCTTCCACTGTGTGGGTCAAATCCTGCTTCAGGAGCTTTTCTGAGTAGATTAAAGAACAAATTTGTATTTCTTTGTGATGGTTGCTGTACTTTATAACAGAAAGTTACCAACGGAGTTTAGATAGAGAGCAGTCCATATAAACAGGATCCTCATCTGCTATTATTCCCCCTTGTTCAACAAGCATGGGTTCAATATCATGGATTGGCACAGATGAATGTCTCAATGGAGCATTTTCAGGATAATACTTGTTTCCCTGCTGTCTTTCAAGGTTATAGCTAGGGCATAGATCAGTGTTCATACCTGAGCTTCCATTGCTGCTAGAGTTCCTCTCTATATAGCCTGGCCAGTATGTAGTCCAGTTCTTATGTCCAGCCTTCCAATCCAGATCCCTGGACACTGGATCTCTCTTCACATACCTTCTGGCACAGGTCTTAGGGTCCCTTCCACGTGCAGCCGTCTCCCTCACAGGTAGCCTCTGGTGATTCCTAGCTCTGCAGCACCATTCCTCTGGCTTTCCCCAGTCCAATGGTGTATGCTGGCCCTTGGAATACCTCCCAGTATACGTACTGCTTTGGACTCTTCTAGACCTCTCAAAGGCTTTTCTCTTCCTTCTTCCAAAGGGTCTCTTTCCCTCTCTGTCCGTCCGGTTTGGCTTCTGCTTCTGATGATCCTTCAGATGAAACTGATGATCAAACTCAAGCTGATTCTCAGGATACTGAGGACAATTCTCTGGATATCCAAGGTGATCATGAAGATGGTCATCTGTAGAATAAACTCTACTCTTATTCTGCTTAGATGAGTGTTCCTCCCTAACACAGCGCAGCTGTGCTGAATCAGGCCTTGCCCTTTGAGATGAGTGTTCCATCCTAGCACAGCGCAGCTGTGCTGAATCAAGCCCTGCCCTTTGCAATGAGTGCTTGGGGATTACCTCATAGCCCTTTTGATTGAACACACGTTTTCTCACTTCAGCTCCTCTCATGGCTGTTGGAAACCTGGTGCATTCTGGGACTGGTAGTCTTTTATGGCAAAATTCTGTTTTCTCATTTCTACCAGCACTGACAGGTTGCTTGTTCAGAGACACTTCACCTTTTCTATAGCCCCTTCCTGAGCTATGATAAGCTTCCTTATCACAACGTACTGCTGTGGGCTCCTTCTTTAGACCTCCAAGATGTCTTTCTCTTCCTTCTGCGTTGCTTCGGCTGTTGTAGTCCTCTCTCTTCTCTTTCTCTCTGTTCTGTGAGATCCGGTTCTCTCTGTGCCTGTTCTCACCATCCTTGATCTGACTCTGTGTAGAATATATTTTACTTTTAAAGTGCTTAGAGGGACACTCCACCCTAGCACAGCCCAGGTGTGCTGAATCAAGCCCTGCCCTTGGAGATGAGTGATTGGGGATTACCTCATAGCTCTCCTGATTGAACACACGTTTCCCCACTTCAGCCCTCCTAAAGGCTGTTTGAAACCTGGTGCATTCTGGGACTGGTAGTCTTTTATGAAAACATTCTGTTTTAGTATTTCTACCAGCAAAGACAGGTTGCTTGTTCAAAGCCAATTCACCTCTTTTATAGCTCCCTCCTGAACTATGATAAGCTTCCTTATCACACAGTGCAGTGCAGTGTGGTATGGAAGGGCAGACTGGTCTTTTTCTGCCATCATGTCTCTAGGTTTCCTTATCTAAAAAGGTGCCAGTACTCATATGCAGGGCTCATTCATTAATACTTGAGGACCATGGGTCAGTTTTAGCAGGCAATGAAAAAGATGCCAGCACTCTGTACCAGTGCATGCCCCCTCAATAAAGTTCTGGATAAATGTATAACTCTAACCACTAATATTCAGTATACTATGGATCCAATTTTATAACAGGTCGCCTGCTTTGCAGCTTGTGTCGTGTTGTGAGGGCTTGTGTGCATCAGTGATGCTGAAAGCTAAGCTATCAGTAGCTTAGCTACTGACAAGGTCTCCAAAGATAGACAGGTTTCAGCTGAGGTGCCAGATTAAGACCAATCACACATCTGGGCAGCAGCAGAATGGGACTGTGTTGTAAGCGGAGGATCACATTTCTCTGACAACAGCAATATTAGCATTACCTATGCAGAAGAAAAGTCTGGCAAATCTTCTGTATCTTGCTTTGAAAACCCAATGGATAGTCACAAAATAAATTGCACTGTAGTGCTGGAAGATGAGACCCCCAGGTCGGAAGGCACTCAAATGGCTACTGGGGATAAGCTGAAGACTTCTCAGGGTAAAGCCAGCATTTATGATGTAGTTGAATCTGCTGATGTAGTTACGCATGAAATGAGAGTCAGAAGCTGCAAAGATGTCTTACATATTGGAACATGGAATGTATGAAGCATAAATCAAGGGAAGTTGGAGGTGCTCAAAAATGAAATAGAATGTATACAACTGGATCTCTTGAGTGTCAGTGAACTGAAATAGACTGGCTTTGGGCACTTTGCATCTGATGATCACATTGTCTTTCATTTCCAGCCTAAGTAGACCAAGAAGAAATGGTGTTGCATTTATAATTAAGAAGAAACTTGCAAGAACTGTAATGAAATACAATGCAGTCAGTGAACGCTTAATTTCTATTAGTCTACAAGGAAAGCCCATCGACACTACTATAATTCAGGTATATGCCCCAACAACAGCTGCAGAAGAGGAAGATGTTGATGAGTTCTATGTATAAGTACAAGCTGAAATTGACAGAACATGCAAACAGGATATACTGATAGTCATGGGTGACTGCAACACAAAAATTGGCAACAAAGAAGAAGGCAAAGTGGTTGAAAAATATGGACTTGGCAACAGAAATGAAGCTGGAGAATCCTGATAGAATTCTGCAAGACCAAAGAACTATTTATCTCAAACCCTTTCTTCCAGCAACACAAGCGCCAACTGTATATGTGGATTTCATCCAATGGATTGTACAGAAATCAAACTGACTACATCTGTGGAAGACAATGATGGAATAGCTCAATAACATCAACAAAGACAAAGCCTGGAGGTGACTGTGGTACAGATCACCAACTACTAGAAATGCAGAGAAGCTAAAGTCAGAGGAGAAAGAGAGGCAATCACAGAACTCAGAGATTTCTAACATGAAGCAAGAGAAGACAAGGAGAAGTACTACAATGACACATGCAAGGAAATAGAATCAGAAACTGTTAGAGGAAGAACAAGATCAGCTTTTCTAAAGCTATAAGAGTTAAAGAAAAAATTCCAGCTCCAAATTGGAATGCTACAAGATGCTCAAGGATCCATGTTGAATGATGCTGAGAAGATTAAGAAAATGTGGAAAGAATATATAGAGTCATTATGCCATAAAGATCAAGTGGAACAACAGCCATTTCAACCTGTACCTTAAGATCAGGAACCATTGGTGATGAAAGACGAAGTCGAAGCAGCATAGAAAGCCTTATCAAAGAACAATATCAAAATTAACCTTCAGGTCAGGGCAAATCAGCAGTATAAATAGGAATACCCAACCTCAATCAATGACCACCAGAGTAAATATTTTTGTCGGAGCTAGCCGTAGGAAGGTCAGAAGGAAAACCGACCTACACCAGGCGGGTAGCTACTTTTTATTTATAGAGGTTCTTCACCAAAATTAAAGTTAAAGTTCAAATAACCAATAGAATTATGTTCAAAAAACATCTCAGTCCAGAAATGCCGGTTATGATGAATCCAACGCACGACGTGCACGTTTCGGGCACTTTCGCCCTGTGTCAAGTGCAATAGCCAGAATTTCAAAATCTTCAACAGCCGTATTCCAAACGCTGTCAATGCAGCTGAGGTCAAACTTACAATGGCTGATAAAACCACTTTTTAAAAAGGAGAACCAACCAATCAGTATCGGGAAAAACCCCCACATGACGGGGAACCCCTGATCTGATTGGCTTACAAAGAGTTATGATGAAAGTTCATTCAAATGAGACTTTGCCAGTCAATTTCCCTATTCAAGCCCCCTGGCTCTATCGTACCAAGGCGGAATATCCAGCGTTGCTCTAAATATTGAAGACGCTCCTCTCTCTGTCCCCCTCGAGGGTTAACTGGAACATGGTCTATTATGGACCAATAAAGCTGTTCAAATGTATGGGAACATTCTATACAATGAGATATCATGGGTGCAGACAATACCGCACATCGATGTCGAGATGCATGTTCAGTTAGACGGCATTTCATAGAACGGATAGTTCTACCAATATAGAGAAGGGGACAGGGACATTGAATTAGATATACCACATAAGTCGTATCACATGTGGTATCCCATCGACGCCGATAAACCTGATGTGTAATTGGATGACTCCATTCAATGCCAGTAAGTGTAGAATCACAATATCTACAATGTTGACATGCTAAATGGCCATAAACAGGCTCCTGATATAAACAGCGATCCTCCACCATAGATGTTTTCACAAGAGTATCACCTATATTCCGACCTCTGGAAAATGCAATCTGTAGGGGAACATTGAAGCATTCATGAAGTTGAAGGATTGGCCAATGGGTTTTCAAAATCCGTAGCACTTCCTGGCTCTGAACAGTATAGGGTAAAACCCCAGTAATTTTTGGCATATCTGGTGACTTTGAAACAGCATATACGGGATCCAGTAACCACTCCCTATGGGTATAGCATGCTCTTTTATAGGCTTTACTTATAACAGAATCTGGATAGCCCCGGGATTTTAAACGGCTACAAAGATCTTGAGCATGAATTTTAAACACTTCAAGTGAATGGCACAGACGCCGTAATCGAAGAAATTGCCCATAGGGGAGCCCACGTCGAAGGAGGCCCGGATGAAAACTACGATAGTGTAGTAAACTATTCCTTTGTACAGATTTTCGATACAAAGATGTATATAAGTGCCCATTTAAATGAGAAATTTTAAGATCCAAAAATTCAATCTCATCAACTTCAATATGTGCTGTAAAAGCAATGTTTGGTTTCAATCCATTCAACCAGTGTATAAAATCATGCAAAGCTACAGAGTCGGATATCCAGATAAAAAATATATCATCTAGGAAACGCTTCCATATCAGTACTTGTTGATACATGGCTGATCGCTCAATCAGAGAAGTCTCCATATCTGCTAGATATAAGGTGGCAATAGAAGGTGCCATTGTAGCCCCCATAGCTATGCCCGAAAGCTGCTGGTAATAGATCCCTTCGGATATAAAGTAATTTCGGGTAAGAACCAGTTCTGCTAACTGAAGCAGAAACCGTTTAGGTAGACAGTCTGGCGCAAAAGAGAATTTTTGCCGTAGGAGATCTAAAGCCTCCAACATTGTAGATATTGTGATTCTACACTTACTGGCATTGAATGGAGTCATCCAACTACACATCAGGTTTATCGGAGTCGATGGGATACCACATGTGATACGACTTATGTGGTATATCTAATTCAATGTCCCTGTCCCCTTCTCTATATTGGTAGAACTATCCGTTCTATGAAATGCCATCTAACTGAACATGCATCTCGACATCGATGTGCGGTATTGTCTGCACCCATGATATCTCATTGTATGGAATGTTCCCATACATTTGAACAGCTTTATTGGTCCATAATAGACCATGTTCCAGTTAACCCTCGAGGGGGACAGAGAGAGGAGCGTCTTCAATATTTAGAGCAACGCTGGATATTCCGCCTTGGTACGATAGAGCCAGGGGGCTTGAAGAGGGAAATTGACTGGCAAAGTCTCATTTGAATGAACTTTCGTCATAACTCTTTGTAAGCCAATCAGATCAGGGGTTCCCCGTCATGTGGGGGTTTTTCCCGATACTGATTGGTTGGTTCTCCTTTTTAAAAAGTGGTTTTATCAGCCATTGTAAGTTTGACCTCAGCTGCATTGACAGCGTTTGGAATACGGCTGTTGAAGATTTTGAAATTCTGGCTATTGCACTTGACACAGGGCGAAAGTGCCCGAAACGTGCACGTCGTGCGTTGGATTCATCATAACCGGCATTTCTGGACTGAGATAAGTTTTTTGAACATAATTCTATTGGTTATTTGAACTTTAACTTTAATTTTGGCGAAGAACCTCTATAAATAAAAAGTAGCTACCCGCCTGGTGTAGGTCGGTTTTCCTTCTGACCTTCCTACGGCTAGCTCCGACAAAAATATTTACTCTGGTGGTCATTGATTGAGGTTGGGTATTCCTATTTATCAAAGAACAAAGCACCAGGCACCGATGGCATTCCTATTGAAGTATTACAGCAATCGGATGAATCCATTACCATATTTACAAGGCTCTGACAGGAAATTTGGAAGACAAATTCATGGCTAACTGACTGGAAAATATCTGTGTTTTGTCACGCCCACCACGACCTAGAGGCAGGGGTGTGCTTTTTGTCGATAGGGAAATCCAGAGCCGAGGCTTCTGGGATATGTAGTTGTGTAAATTAATACTGAGGCCAAGGGTTTTTTGAAGGTCAACACAGGAATTTATTTTTCTTCCTTCGCAAAAAGGAGTATTTTACTCTCAACACATGCAAAACAAAATAGGATGCTTCTCCAACACAAAAAGAGAACTTCTATGTCCAAGTTTCCACAGTAACTTAAAAGTATATTACTTTTGCCAGCTTGATACAGAGGTATGGGTTTTTCCTTCACAATTACAGCATTCAAGAATAAGGCCTTCGCAGTTCCTGCTCACTTTTGAGCCTTGGTATCTGCTTCTTGCAAAGTGTCCAACATTCAAATCACAGTTTCCAAGGTTTCTCTCTATTCTATGCACTGGAACTGCTTCTTGGCAAAGCGTTTAACATTGTAATCACAGCTTTCAATGTTTCTCTTTGCTATATGCACTAGAACTGCTTCTTGGCAAAGCGTTTTAACATTTTAAATCACAGCTTCAAATGTTTCTCCCTGTTCTATGCACTGGAACTGCTCTTGCCAAAGCATTTAACATTTCTTTCACAGCTGTTCAGGCAGTTAGCTCCTGGGCTTCCCTTTCCTTTCAAACCCAGAACTGCCTTAGCTTGTCTTCTCACAAAGAGAACAATCCATTAAGTCTACAGACTCGGGGTCAGAATCCCCTCCCTCTGTCTGCATGTCTTCATATCCGAGGTTTGTTAATTCCTGGTTTAGCACAGCTTGTACCAAGGAAGGTTTAACCTCTTCTAGCAACTCTAAGAGTTTCTCCCAGCGAGACCCTAGCAAGGCTGTGGAGATCCTTATCTTGCATTAGACGGTTCAGTGAGTCTAACTGGCTTACATTATTCTTAACAGCAGCTCTACTCACAGTCCTGTCCAGAGCTGATGATTTCCTAGCAGCTTCCTGTACTGCTGCACGTGTACCTTGCTCTTGGTTAGCAACTGTCCCAGGCAAAACCCTCGTATCTCCAGACCTGGCTGCACTTCCTCTGTAGCACTGGTCTCTTCCTGGAGCGTGGCTTCCTGTGTGCTAGAACCCTGGAGAATCCCCTCTGAGGCTATCCCTGGAAGGTTTCTTCCCTTCAGCCCTTCTGAAGGTTCCTTTTCCTTCCTCTTCCCTGGTGGTCTCCCTTCTGTTCCCTGGGGCTTAAATGAGTGTAGTTGCCCTACCGGTTCTAACTCCTCCCCCAGGTGCCTCCCATTACTTCCCTTGGTTGCCTTGGAGCTTTGGCGTGGTCTGCATTCAGCAGCTATGTGTGTTTTTTTCCTTTTGGCTGCACTTTGAAACTCCCTGCTCTCTGGGCTATCCCTCTGGCTGGATGTAAATGTTTGTTTTTCACCTAATTCCATGGGCTCAGATGTGCCTTCGCCACCACAGTTTATACAAATACTGAAGAAAGGTGACCCGAATTACTGTGGAAATTATCGCACAATTGCTCTGATCCCACATACCAGCAAGATTCTAGTAAAGATCATTCAGCAAAATCTGCAACCATATCTGGAATGAGAACTGCCTGAAGTGCAAGCAGGGTTCAGGAAAGGGCGAGGAACGAGAGACATCATCATGGATTTGAGATGGATACTTGAAAAGACAAAAGAATACCAAAAGGATATCCATATGTGTTTTATTGACTATAGCAAGGCTTTTGACTGTGTAAATCATGAGAGACTCTGGGCCACATTAAGAAGCATAGGTATACCAGAACACCTGATAGAAATCTGCAAGACCAAAGAGCTAGCAATAGTTCAAACAGAACAAGGAGAAACAGAATGGTTTAAAATCAGCAAAGGTGTACAACAAGGCTGCATTTTCCCCCTACCTCTTTAATTTATATGCAGAACAAATCATCAGAGAAGCAGAACTGTATGAAGACAATTGAGGTGTGAAGATTGGTGGAAGACTCATCAACAACCTTCACTATGCTGATGATACCACATTACTGGCTGAAAGTGAAGACGATCTGAAACATTTGCTTCTCAAGATCAAGAAACATAGGGGCTTGTTTACAAAGCCGCGGTAGTGGTTCGCGATCGCGATCGCAGCCGCGGCCCCATTGAAATCAATGGGGCCGCGGCTCCGATTACGATCGCAAACCGCTACCGCGGCTTTGTAAACAAGCCCCATAGTCTTAAAATGGGTTTGCACCTTAACAGTAAGAAGACAAAAATCCTGACAACTGGCAAAATCAATAAGTTCATCATTGATGGAGAAGAAATTTAAATAGTTGACAACTTTAACTTACTTGGATTAACAATCAATAAAGAAAAGACTAGCAGTGAAGAAATCCGACGACATATTGCTCTTGGTCGAATGGCTATGAAGGACTTAGACAAAGATTTTCGAGAGCAGAGATGTTTCTCTCTATACAAAAATTGGACTTGTCCAGGCCATGGTATTTTCATTAACATGGATGCGAACGTTGGACAGTGAAAAGGATAGACAGGAAGAAAACTGATGCCTTTGAATTTTGGTGCTGGCGATGAATACTGTGTATATCATGGACTGCCCGAGGAAGAAACCAGTCAATACTAGAGAAGATAAAAGCAAAGCTTTCCTTAGAAGCTCAGATGACAAGACCTCGACTTTCATACTTTGGACACATCATGCGAAGAGAGAGATCATTGGAGAAAGACCTAATGCTTGGCAACATAGAAAGTCACCATAAAAAAGGAAGGCCAGCAATGAGATGGATCAATACAATAACAGCAGCTATGGATACCACTCTATCAATGAACCGCTTGGATGAAAACTGAACAAAGTTTAGGTTAACTATCCAGAGGGTCTGCAGGAGTCGACACCGACTCGATGGCATTTAACATGTGCAAAGGCCAAGTAGTTGCCTCTCTTCAGCCTATATTATAAAGACGCTTAGGCTCTTATGGGCAAAAGCAACAGAAATTACACCTACATTGAAATTGTGCAAAATTCACATAGGGCTTTTATTTAGGAGATACTCAGTGCTGGCGACAAATATTGTGTATCCCATGAACTGCTGAAGAACAAACCAGTCAGTACAAGAGGAGATCAAACCTAAGATTTCCTTAGAAGCTCAGATGACAAGACTTTGACTTTTGTACTTTGGACATATCATGCGAAAAGAGAAATCATTGGAGAAAGACATCATGCTTGACAAGGTAGAAGGTCAACGTAAAAGAGGAAGGCCAGTAATGAGATGGATTGATACAATAATAGCAGCATGGGTACCACTCTGTCAACAATGAGCCGCCTGACTGAAGACCAAGCACAGTTTAGGACAACTATTCAGAGAGTTGCTATGAGTTGACACCGACTCAACGGCACTTAACAACAACTCAGTGATACTGGGTACCTGCACCTTTTACACTGCCTGCTAAAATTGACCCATGCTCACCGAGCATTAAAGAACCCAGTCTGTGTACACGTCAAACACAAACATAGAGAATGCAAAGCAGTCCCCGCTGGTTTATGGGAGAATATTACAGATCTGCATCTTCCATTAGGAGAATGTGGAGGCACAGGCTGCAACCCCCTGTTAAATGTCTCAGATAGTAAAAAAATCTTTAGCTTTGGTTTAGTGATTTGAATATGCCAACTCTGGGACTGGGAAGGTGCAGCATCCCCGATATCATTATATTTTTCACAGTTTAGGAGAAATTTCAGTTTCTATTTATCTGGTGTACTGCAAGCAGAGTTCAATTTCCTGGGGTTTCCAGCTCAGTTTCTGTTCACAAATTTATTTTTGTGTTTCTAATATGTGGTCATTTATTCTGTGTTTAGTGATCCTCTTTCCATATTTTGCATGTGATCAAGGTGAGATTATTTCTGTGTAGGGATTTGTAGCAATCTGGCTGGTTCTCTTTTCTCCACAAGAGCTGTGCTGCCTTTCTAGAGCTGGCCCAAGAGTTTCTGCCACCCCAGACAGAAACCCCGTCTGCGCCGCCCACCCCCCGTGCCAAGCCACCCTTGCTGAGCTGCACCGTAGCCGAATCCATCTTGGGGGGAGACGGGCGGCAGCAGCAGTGGCAGTATTTCAAAAGCAGCCTTCTTGCCCACGACAGGCCATGTGTTTCAGCATGCATGGCTTACTGCTTCTGACCCCCACCCTGACAGTAAGTTGCATCGGAGGGGAATCAGAAGCACCAGGTCATGTGTTTCAGCATGCATGGCTTACTGCTTCTGACCCCCCCCCCCCCGACAGTAAGTTGCATCGGAGGGGAATCAGAAGCACCAGGTCATGTGTTTCAGCATGCATGGCTTACTGCTTCTGACCCCCCCCCTACAGTAAGTTGCATCGGAGGGGAATCAGAAGCACCAGTTCATGTGTTTCAGCATGCATGGCTTACTGCTTCTGACCCCCCCCCCCCCGACAGTAACTTGCATCGGAGGGGAATCAGAAGCATCAGGTCATGTGTTTCAGCATGCATGGCTTACTGCTTCTGACCCCCCCCCCCGACAGTAAGTTGCATCGGAGGGGAATCAGAAGCACCAGGTCATGTGTTTCAGCATGCATGGCTTATTGCTTCTGACCCCCCCCCCCCCCCCGACAGTAAGTTGCATCGGAGGGGAATCAGAAGCACCAGGTCATGTGTTTCAGCATGCATGGCTTACTGCTTCTGACCCCCCCCCCGACAGTAAGTTGCATCGGAGGGGAATCAGAAGCACCAGGTCATGTGTTTCAGCATGCATGGCTTACTGCTTCTGACCCCCCCCCCCCTCTCTGACTGTAAGTTGCATCGGAGGGGAATCAGAAGCACCAGGTCATGTGTTTCAGCATGCATGGCTTACTGCTTCTGACCCCCCCCCCCTCTCTGACAGTAACTTGCATCGGAGGGGAATCAGAAGCACCAGGTCATGTGTTTCAGCATGCATGGCTTACTGCTTCTGACCCCCCCCCCCTGACAGTAACTTGCATCGGAGGGGAATCAGAAGCACCAGGTCATGTGTTTCAGCATGCATGGCTTACTGCTTCTGACCTCCCCCCTCTCTGACAGTAACTTGCATCGGAGGGGAATCAGAAGCACCAGGTCATGTGTTTCAGCATGCATGGCTTACTGCTTCTGACCCCCCCCCCCTCTCTGACAGTAACTTGCATCGGAGGGGAATCAGAAGCACCAGGTCATGTGTTTCAGCATGCATGGCTTACTGCTTCTGACCCCCCCCCCGACAGTAAGTTGCATCGGAGGGGAATCAGAAGCACCAGGTCATGTGTTTCAGCATGCATGGCTTACTGCTTCTGACCCCCCCCCCCCCTCTCTGACTGTAAGTTGCATCGGAGGGGAATCAGAAGCACCAGGTCATGTGTTTCAGCATGCATGGCTTACTGCTTCTGACCTCCCCCCTCTCTGACAGTAACTTGCATCGGAGGGGAATCAGAAGCACCAGGTCATGTGTTTCAGCATGCATGGCTTACTGCTTCTGACCCCCCCCCCCACCGACAGTAACTTGCATCGGAGGGGAATCAGAAGCACCAGGTCATGTGTTTCAGCATGCATGGCTTACTGCTTCTGACCCCCCCCCCGACAGTAACTTGCATCGGAGGGGAATCAGAAGCACCAGGTCATGTGTTTCAGCATGCATGGCTTACTGCTTCTGACCCCCCCCCCTCTCTGACAGTAACTTGCATCGGAGGGGAATCAGAAGCACCAGGTCATGTGTTTCAGCATGCATGGCTTACTGCTTCTGACCCCCCCCCCCTGACAGTAACTTGCATCGGAGGGGAATCAGAAGCACCAGGTCATGTGTTTCAGCATGCATGGCTTACTGCTTCTGACCCCCCCCCCCCCCGACAGTAACTTGCATCGGAGGGGAATCAGAAGCACCAGGTCATGTGTTTCAGCATGCATGGCTTTCTTCTTGTGTCCCGCCGCCCCCCCGTCTGTAATTTGGATCGGTGGGGAATAAGAAGCACCAGGTCATGTGTTTCAGCATGCATGGCTTACTGCTTCTGCCCCCCCCCCCCTCTCTGACAGTAACTTGCATCGGAGGGGAATCAGAAGCACCAGGTCATGTGTTTCAGCATGCATGGCTTACTGCTTCTGACCTCCCCCCTCTCTGACAGTAACTTGCATCGGAGGGGAATCAGAAGCACCAGGTCATGTGTTTCAGCATGCATGGCTTACTGCTTCTGACCCCCCCCCCCCGACAGTAACTTGCATCGGAGGGGAATCAGAAGCACCAGGTCATGTGTTTCAGCATGCATGGCTTACTGCTTCTGACCTCCCCCCTCTCTGACAGTAACTTGCATCGGAGGGGAATCAGAAGCACCAGGTCATGTGTTTCAGCATGCATGGCTTACTGCTTCTGACCCCCCCCCCTCTCTGACAGTAACTTGCATCGGAGGGGAATCAGAAGCACCAGGTCATGTGTTTCAGCATGCATGGCTTACTGCTTCTGACCCCCCCCCCCTCTCTGACAGTAAGTTGCATCGGAGGGGAATCAGAAGCACCAGGTCATGTGTTTCAGCATGCATGGCTTACTGCTTCTGACCCCCCCCCTCTCTGACAGTAAGTTGCATCGGAGGGGAATCAGAAGCACCAGGTCATGTGTTTCAGCATGCATGGCTTACTGCTTCTGACCCCCCCCCCCCCCCGACAGTAACTTGCATCGGAGGGGAATCAGAAGCACCAGGTCATGTGTTTCAGCATGCATGGCTTACTGCTTCTGACCCCCCCCCCCCCGACAGTAACTTGCATCGGAGGGGAATCAGAAGCACCAGGTCATGTGTGCTGAAGCACATGTTCTGCAGCAGGCAAAGAAGTGGCGGCACAAAGCTGCCCACCCAGGTCAACTGTCCTAGGCGGCTATCTAGCTCACCTAGTGGACGGGCCGGCCCTATGCCTTTCTGTAGACTCTGTGGCCAGTTGCAGGAGGCATGGCTATTGTAGGGGCGGTTCCCTCAATGGTTACGCACTCTGTAAGGGCATCTTTGCATGTAATACCTAAATCTTTATTGCTAGGAACAAAGCACTATCTGCATGTGAAGTATGTTTAAACCTGCTTGGTTTATATCAAATGGGAGGGGTTTCAGCGGCGGTGGTTAGCCCTCGCCACTGAACTTTAAAGCTCGATATATTTAATGCCTGGGCCAAATCTGGCCACCAGCAATGAATATCTGGGTTTGCCAAAATGTGGAAGTTAACCAGGCCGTGGCAATATTCAGCTGCTGCCCGGTTAGCTGCAGCAACGAAAGTTAGATGAGCCTTTGAGGTGCCGAACTTTCACTGCTGAGGGAAAGCTGTCTGGCTGCTGAATATCGCTGCAAGCTGGTTACTCTTGGTGCTTCCACCAATCTGCCCCGGAATGCCGCAGCTAGCATCAGGGGATTCAGCGGTAGCGCTCCCCTTCCCCACCGCCATTCACCTCTCTGTAAGTTTGGGAAGTCTCGCATTTTCAAGTTTCATAAGACTTGAAATCGTGAGATGAATTAAAAATTCCTTCATCAATTTTAATAAACTAAACTCACAGATGCAAATTGCTGAGTCACCTCAGTTGATTTTTCCCACGTGTAGATTTTGCAAAATGGCTCCTCTGCAGGAGGAACTAAAGTCATCCAACTAGATGGAGATCTGAGAGCTTTGCTCTGAACTACCAACCTGTTTAACGTTGATAATCATACTCCATTGGGGCTTAAACATAGCATTTCCCTCAGTTCAGACAGTAGGGTGTTGCTGTAGCAGTGACAAAAGGGAAACTGCCTATCTTAAAGAACCTGTTAAAAAATTTGCCTTTCACATAAGCATAGTGGCAGCAGCAGGCCCAGCACGTGAATGAGGTGTGAAGAAAATGGAGTTACTTACCTGTAACTGGTGTTCTCCGGGGACAGCAGGATAAGTCAGCCACACTTGGTGACGTCATCCGACGGCGCCGAGATGGAAATACTCTCCATAGCTCAGAAGGGCTTTCTCCCTTCTGAGCATGGGCCAACTGGCCCCACCCCCTGCCCGCCCCTAGCTAGCCAGTACGTCCCTAGCTGAGCCTTTTGCCGCTAGGAGGCGGGCACCGGAAGGAGGTCGACCCCATCTCAGGGGAGGTGTGCGGGTATGTGTGGCTGACTTATCCTGCTGTCCCTGGAGAACTCCAGTTAGAGGTAAGTAACTTTGTTTTCTCCTAGGACAAGCAGGATGAGTCAGCCACACTTGGTGCCTCCCAAGCTGTCACGTGCTGTGGGAGATGGGGGAAGGTTGAGACCATTCTTCAGATCTGGCATGACAGCGTGTTGCATGTTGCAACAAGGAAGTATAGGCCTAATATATGCAAGTAGAGGCGATGCACCTATGTGTAGTTGCAGTGTTGTGGGAACATACAGGCCTGCAGGAATCTAGGCTTACAGGGCCAGTAGAGGCCTGCAGGAACATATAGGGAAGCACGCACGTGCGTGCAGTTCCCATGCACCGTACGATGGCCTGCAGTCGCGAATGTAGTTAAAGGGCACCTCTGCGCGGTAGCAGAGATGTCGGCCCATTGAGCAGTGGTGGTGCAGGAACAACGCAATGAAGAAGCCCTTCAGTTGCTGTCCTGCGCCGCAAAGGTCGATGGCACGAAAGAATAATAAGGGAGTTGGCTTTTTATCCCTTATTTGTCTACGTATTTAGTTATTTATTAATTCTGTAGCCAGCTCCGGAACTTGTTACTGGAGATAACCGGCAATGGGACTTGTGCTGTTGGGCAGGCTTGATTTAGATTGGCCATAGTTGGAAACAGGATATGGACGTGACTGGCCTCGTAAGGCCAATTACGGTGTATCATCCGGTCTATGTCATCAGTGAGGGAAGGTGCGCGCCGGGATAGTAAGGCGGCATCGGCTATGCTATAAGAGTGGTGAGAGGCTGATCATTAATGTTGCAGTGCTTATGTCAGTTTCAAGCCAGGCAGTCTGTGGCAGTGGCAGCAAGGTTGCAGTCCAGATTGTTAGGGCCGTCTGGTCGACCAGGACTCACGGTCTTACGGCCTCATACTTCTCCGTGAGATGCGCCACTACCGGTGGCGTTAATTTCACGGGTGACGTGATAGTCCAAGTTGCAAGGTCTGGGTGGAGGGCAGGACGCAGGGAGGACCTCTGGGGAGGAATGCAATGCGTGCGTGCTGCTGTGCGTGTTCTTGGGTCTCGCCTGCAGCCTAGCCTTTGCCTGTATCAGGGAGGCTTTGGCCTTCGCCGTGTGGCTGAGCCCTTGGCTGTAACCAGGCAGCTGTGTTTTGTGGAAGTGCCAGTGGGGTTTGGACCAGATAGTCTGGGTGGTAGACTGCTGCACTAATCACTACGCCCCTCCTTCATACGGTGGAATCTCCAGGGGTGTAGCCGTTCAGTCGTGTTTTGGTAAGTAGAAGATGACCGGCTCGGGTCTGGAATACAGCCTCCCGACAGGGTCGGGAGCTGACAGGGTCTGGTTCTGGTGTCAGGTAGTCAGCATGCATATCTGGTGTTGGATCGTCAGCATGATGATGGCCCCGTGAAGGAGGAAGCCTACGGGTTGAATCCCTGCATGATCCCAAGAGGAAGGGCTGCCGGGAGCATCTGTTCCCTCTCTGTCCAGGCCCTGGAATGCCGAGATGCAGGCACCATAGCACCGTGCTAACTCCACGACATGGTACACAGAGGGTCTTGGGCCTGCGACTTGATCCTGCTGGTCAGGACACCTGCCTTTATGCATGCTGAGGCAGGTTACCCCTGGGTAGATCATAGGAAGATCCAGACTGGGGTCCCAGGCTGGCCATGAGCCTGACACTCTGCCTTTCTGCCTCCATGACATTAGGTACAGTGTCACCGAGTTTAATGGGTCAGGTGCTGAAGTTGACCCGCGCCATGAAGAAGATGACGGTGGTGCATCCTCCAGCTGTGGGAGGGATGCATGGGTCTTGAGGTGGTCCACCAGTAGGCTCAGGGGTAATGGGTGGCCTGGTAGTTGGATCACAGCAAGGGCTCCGCACGTTGCTTCAGGTTCCAGGGCCGGCCTGAAGGCTATTGTTGGTGGAAGAGGCAGCGCTGCTGAGTTCAAGAAGTGGAAGGGCATATCTGAACCCGATGGGATCCCAACCTGATGGTGTGTAGTGCTTACCTATGACGTTTGTCAGGTGGGTTGCATAAGGTAACCATGCAACGGAGGTAGAACGAACCGAGTCTACTGCCACCACAATGTGGGTATGTGGCATGAACAGAGCTGCAGAGGAAGCAAGGAAGTCCAGGCAGATGCGAGGAGGTCCAAGGCAGGATAGGGCCATGTGGCCCAGGCTAACATATAGAAGCGTGTGGCCCGGCAGCGGGGTTCACTGCTGCTGAGCTGAGCCAGTGCTGCTTGGTGTGGCAGATTGCTGACCTTCTCCTTGGACAACCACCGTTGCCTACCCTTAGGAGCATAGGATGGTTTCCTGGGCCATTTGTGGTAGTTAGCTCCCAAAGCGTATGTACTAACCCGTGGACCATGAACATCTTCCTCTGTATGTGCCCGCATGGATTGGTAGGCCGGTCCTGAAGCTCATGCACTAGTCAGTGGGCTGTGAGCATTTTCCTCTGTATGAGCCTGCAGGGGTTGGTAGGCTATTGCTGTCTGCCCCTCTCTTCAGTACGGAGGTAGGACAATCTGGTGTGTGAAAGATGTGGGATCAGGATGACAATGGGCTGTGATAAATATATATATATATATATTGTAAACGGGGGCGCTGGTCGTGAATGTCCACAGTGTTGGCAAAGGCAAAATTTTATTATGACTTGCAAAGGATTGTGGGGGATGTAGTTCATTCATACCAGAATCAGCCGTTCACAAAATAATGAGTTGTGATGCTCGAGTGTAAGCAAAGAAAAACAGATTTTATTCATGGGGTTAATTCTCCCACACAGATTTACTTATGTTTTATGTTTATGTTTTATTTCACTTGATAAAAACCGCCTTTCATGGGCAAGCAAAGCGGTGTACAATAAAAACCAATAAAAACTTTGTTTTTAAAAAGGCCGAGGCCAGTGAAAAGGAAAAGAAATACACTTTCTGGACAGAAAAGCAATAGAAGCAGAAGAGACAAAGCTAAACCGTAACAAAGACAAGTCACAAGGAGAGCAGAGGATAATACAAATGGGAATCACACAAAAGGAGAGGGGATATCAAACGCAAGGGAAAAAAGGTGGGTTTTGAGGTTTTGTTTAAATGTGGGGTGGTGAGGGTCCAGTCGAAGTGAGGAGGGGAGGGAGTTCCAGAGGGCGGGGCCAGCAAAAAAGAAGGCAGAGGAACGGGTAGACTGTAAATGGGCACGGGAAGGGGAGGGAAGAGTGAGGCGGTTAAGGTGAAAGGAGCGAGGGGTGTACCTAGGGGAGTGGAAGGAAAGGAGGTCCGTTAGATATTGGGGGGCACCTGTGTGGAGAGCTTTATGAACCAAAATGAGCAACTTGAAGTGAACGCGGTGGGGGAAGGGCAACCAGTGAAGACGGAACAGTAAGGGTGTGATGTGATCACGAGGGGAGGAATGGGTGACCAGACGAGCGGCAGTATTCTGAATACGTTGTAACCGGGACTGTTGTTTCTTAGAAAAGCCGACAAAAAGTGAGTTTGCAAAATCCACCCGAGACATGACCAGGGAAAGTAACAGAGTAGTAAGAGCAGAAGGGGATAGAAAAGGACGAACTGCACGGATTTGTCGGAGAAAGAAGAAGGACAACTTGGTGACATGAGAAACATGAGCATGAAAGGAAAGATCAGACTCGAAGTGAACCCCTAGATAACGAAAGGAAGAAACCAGGGGAACCAAGGAACCAGAGAAGGAGGGGGCCAATGTGGGGGGTGGATTGTTGTGAGAGAACCAGATAGCAACAGTCTTGGTGAGATTAAGGTGAAGGCAATTACGAGTCAACCAATCAGCCACAGTGGAAAGACACGAATTAAGCGGAGAGAGATCGGGACAGGATGGAGAGGTGTGGTGAAGTAATAGAATGTCGTCAGCGTAAAGAAAAGCAGATATACCAGACTGTTGGATTAAGAGGGCTAAGGGGGCTAAGAAAAGATTAAAGAGGAGGGGAGCCAACACAGAACCCTGAGGAACCCCACAAGAAAGAGGGAAGGAATCTGAGGGGGGGCAGAGGAAGAGGGGGGTGACAAAACCGCGCAAGAACGGGAGGAAAGAAAGGAGTGAAACCAACGATGAACAGTACTGCAAAGACCCGCTTCCCGGAGACGAAGAAGAAGAAGGGAGTGATCAACTAAGTCAAAAGCGGCGGAAAGATCAAGTGCAACCGCCACCGAAATATCACCACGGTCATGAGCTACATGCAGTGCGTTAGTAAAGGCGAGAAGGATAGTTTCAACACTGTGACCCTGACGGAAACCTGATTGACGAGGGTGGAGGAAGTTAGTGGAATCAAGGTGATGCGATAATTGAGCAAAGACGAATTTCTCTAAAAGCTTTGAAAGGAAAGGAAGGTTGGAGACGGGACGGTAGTGGGTGGGAACTAAGGGATCAAGTGAGGGGTTTTTCAGAAGGGGACGAATTAAAGCATGTTTCCAGGAGTGAGGGAAGGACCCTGAAGAAAGACTAGAGTTGAATATAGTGAGGATGTAAGGAAGGAGACCCAGGGAAGATTCGAGGAGCCAAGAAGAGGGGATAGGATCAAGCGGGCAGGAAGTCTTTTTTGAGGAGGAGATAAGACGGTGCAGTTCGGGAGGGGAGATCAGTGAGAAAGACGCCCAGCAATGGGAAGTTTGAGAAATGGGTGGGGGGGAAGCAGTAGGGGGAGGAGAGAGAATTGGAGCAGGACAAAAAGGTAAAGAGGCTCGCAGGGAAGAGATTTTATTACTGAAGCAAGTAGCTAGCATGGAAGGCGGTGGGGAAGGAAGGACCGGGGGAGCTGAGGCTGAGGAGTGAAGAGAGGTGAGAGACCGAAGAGTGGAATAGAGGTGCCGGGTCTGGTTTGGGGCATTGAGAATAGCATTAGAGAAGAAGGTGCGTTTGGCAAGATAGACAGATGAGCGATAGTGGGAGTAGGTAGATTTAAAGGATGCAAGTGAGGTGGGAGAAGGATTTTTACGCCACAGGCGCTCCGCCCTGCGGAGCTGCGTGCGTAACACAAAAGGACACTTGCTTCCAGTATTGTACTCAGGAAAAACAAAGCATGTTATAAGGTAACTGAACTTCTTAAGCAATAAATCAATAAAGACCTTGATGGGAAACAGAAAAGGTCTTTTTGATGGCTCCTGCTAATGACTTTCTTAGCAGTGCTCCAAAAGGCAAAAACAAAATCCAAAAGTAACAAAAAAACCTGTTCTTTATCAAGGATAACTTTCTTCTATTTACACCCACAAAAAAAAGAGAAGTTTCCTTCCAGAGCTCACGTGCACTTGTGCCTGGCTCAATTACCAATAATTAGCCAGCTGCAAACCTCTTTGCTGGTTCACTCTCTCTACGTGGCTCAATCCTACCCTAAAGCTTTCTTGCAGAGGCTTTTCTGGGTAGATAAAAGAACAAATTACAGTTCCTTTTGGTGGTTGTTGTATTAGTGAGAAAGTACTTTAAAACAGCAGCCTAGACAGAGAGCAGTCCATGTATTCTAACTGATCATTTGAAATATCTCCTTCTTCCTCAAATGTCATGGAATCAATATCATGGTCTGGCTCAGAGGAATTCCTTAATTGATCACTCTCAGGATAATATTTTTTTCCCTGCTGTCTTCCTGGAGAAGAGCTAGGACATAGATCAAAGTTCATACCTGAGCTTCCTTTGCTGTTAGGTTTCCTCTCCAGGTATCCTGGCCAGTAAGTAATCCAGCTTTTATGTCCAGCCTTCCAATCAAGATCCCTGGACACTGGGTCTCTCTTCACATACCTTCTTGCACCGGTCTTAGGGCCCCTTCCAAATGCAGCCGTCTCCTTCAAAGGTGCCGTCTGGGAATTCCTGGCTTTATAACCCCACTCCTCTGGCTTCCTCCAGTCCAATGGAGTATGCTTGCCTCTGGATTCACTCCTAACACACGTACTGCTGTGGGCTCCTTCTTTAGACCTCCAAGATGTCTTTCTCTTCTTCTTTCCATGTTGCTTCTGCTGTTGTAGTCCTCTCTCCTCTTTCTGTCTGCTCTCCTGGTTCTTTCTGTTCTCTGAGTTCCGGTTCTGTCTCTGTGTAGAATATCCTTTACTTTTAACGTGCTTAGAGGGACACTCCACCCTAGCACAGCCCAGGTGTGCTGAATCAAGCCCTGCCCTTGGAGATGAGTGATTGGGGATTACCTCATAGCTCTCCTGATTGAACACACGTTTCCCCACTTCAGCTCTTCTAGAGCCTGTTTGTAACCTGGTGCATTCTGGGACTGGTAGTCTTTTATGAAAACATTCTGTTTTAGTATTTCTACCAGCAAAGACAGGTTGCTTGTTCAGAGCCAATTCACCTTTTTTATAGCTCCCTCCTGAACTATGATAAGCTTCCTTATCACATACCCCCCTGCTTAAGTTATTACGGACTGGTGCAACTGGTGAAACTTCTTTACAGTCCGTAATACGGGAAAGGGCATCCGCATTTTTGTGTAACTTCCCAGCACGATGTTCCACTTGAAAATCAAATGCCTGTAAGGCCATGTACCAGCGTGTCAACCTGGCATTGTGGTTCTTCATTTGTTGCAACCACTTAAGTGCAGCATGGTCTGTAACCAGTTGGAACTTCCTCCCTGTAAGGTAAAACCTAAATGCCTCCACTGACCACTTTATAGCTAAACATTCCTTTTCTATTGTGGAATACGTCTTTTCAGCCGGTGACAATTTCCTGCTCAGGTACATCACAGGATGCTCCTCCCCTTCATGACATTGGGATAAAACAGCTCCTAGCCCTACATCCGAGGCATCTGTTTGAACCAAGAAGGGTTTCCTGAAATCCACCCCTTTCAGTACTGGTCCTGTACACAACTTCCCTTTTAGGACTGAAAATGCTTTTTCAGCTTCAGGAGTCCACTTCAGCTGGTTTGGGCAATTCTTCTGCAGCATATCAGTAAAAATTGCACTTTTCTCTGCAAACTGTGGTATAAATCTGCGGTAGTATCCAATAAGTCCCAAGAAACTCCTCAGCTGTTTCTTTGTTGTTGGAGGAGGAAAATTCCTGATGCTATCCACCTTGCTCATTAGAGGTTTAATTTTCCCTCTTCCCACCAGGTGGCCTAGGTATTTTACCTCTCTATTAGCAATGGCACACTTCTTTGGGTTCAAAGTGATTCCCGCTTGCTTCATGGAGCATAAGACTGCCCTGATTCTCTTTAGATGTTCCGCCCAAGTGTTACTATGGATTATGACATCATCCATATAGGCAAAGGCATAATTTTGATGGGGTCGAAGTACCTGGTCCACTAACCTTTGGCAGGTAGCTGCCGCTCCATGCAGTCCGAAAGGCATCCTTTTGAACTGGAAAAGGCCAACGGGGGTGCTGAACGCAGTCTTTGGCTTTGACTCCCTGGTTAGAGGGATTTGCCAATAGCCTTTTGTCATATCAAGGGTGGTTAAATATTGAGCTTGTCCAAGCTGGTCCAACAGCTCTTCAATTCTTGGCATTGGATATGCATCAAAAACTGATATTGCGTTTACCTGCCGGAAGTCAATACAGAATCTTAAAGAGCCATCAGGCTTTGGCACCAAGACTATGGGGCTATTCCAGGGACTCTTTGACTCCTCTATTACTCCCATGTCTAACATTTCCTGAACTTGTGCCACTACTTCCTGTCTCTTTGCTTCAGGCAAGCGGTATGGCCTTTGACGAATTAATTTCCCAGGTTATTATCTCATGGGCAACCAAATGTGTCTCCCCAGGTATGGGTGTCAAAACATCTGGGAATTCTTTAAGCAATTTCCTTATTTCTTCCTGCTGTACCACTGTCAGGTCCTCACCTATTTGGGGTTCTGAACTTTCTTTACAGTCAGATACTTGGGGTCCCAAATCTTCCTCTTCATGCACCTCCCTTTCACGGGCACAGGTGGCAGCTAGGCTCTTAACCCCTTTGTCTTCAGTAGAACCAAAGCCTTTGGTTCCACGCTCAGAATTTGACAAGGATGTGACTTCCTCCACAGGTGGGAAACCCAGTCTCTCACATATCAATTGAGCGATTCTGTCTCCCGCCTTTACATGGTAATCGTTCTGTCCAAAATTAAATAACAGAACTTTAAGATTGCCCCTGTAATCGGGATCAATCACTCCCGCTCCCACATCAATTAAATACTTCAGGGCCAATCCTGATCTTGGGGCTACTCGCCCATAGCACCCAATGGGTATTTCAACTTGGAGTCCAGTGTCAACCAGGGCTCTCCCTTGGCTAGGTACAGTCACATTTTCCACACTGCACAGGTCAAACCCAGCAGCTTGAGGGGTTGCCCGCGTAGGAGCTTGGGCCTTCTCTGTGACCCTATGGTACTTCAAGGTAAATATCTGCTTCTTAGTAGTTTGTTCTTCTGGAAGCTTAACCATCTTTTTAGCTGGGGTCTGAGGACTTCCAAACAAAGGCCCGGAAGCTATTACCATCATTCCTTCTCCCTCCTTCTTTCCTAGTCCTTTCACTAGTCCCTGCTTAAATCTTGGCCAGTCCCTTCCTAGAACCAAATCAAATGGAAGCCTAGGCACCACTGCTAAAAGAATTTCCTCTTGTTCCCCCAGGCACTTAACCATTAGCCTATAGGTGGGATATGATGTTGCAGCACCATGAATGCATCTGATGTGAACCTGGCTTTCAGGGGTTCTAGGCTCAAATCCTTCTTGGGCCTCTATCCTCTTCCAAAGCCTCTTTGACAGCATACTCTGGTCTGCCCCAGAGTCTAACAGAGCATTTGTGGTAATTCCCTGCACATCAACCACCAAAAGGAATCCTTCTTTGGGCTGTTTTAAATCAACACCCATCAAGCTAGTGTGTATCTGGCATCCCCTTTCCAAATGTCCCCATTTTCCACATTTGAAACATTTCTTTTTACTCCACTTTGTAATCTGGGTTGGCACAGTACAATTATTCTCAGAAACATTTTTAACCATTTTCTTTTCTGATACAGCACAGCTTGCCTCAGCACCAACCTTCAGAGGGCCACCCATTCTATGGCAAGCCTACGTGGCTTCCAAGAATCTCTCTGCTAGCATGGTTGCCTCTCCAAGGTTCTGGCAATTTTGCTATATAAGGAAAGTGTGCAAATCTTTAGGCACAGCAGACATAAATTGTTCAAGCATAATAATGTCTAATAACATTTTCACAGTCTTTCCCTCAGGCTCCAACCATTTTATAGCCAATCCTCTGATTCTCTGACTCAGAGCCCTGGGTGTTTCACCCACTCTTAATGCAGTAGCTCTAAACATTTGCCTATACTCTGAAATAGACAACCCTAGGCGATCTCTTATAGCAGCCTTTACATCTCTATAATTCAAAGCTTGAGCTGCTGGCATTGCCCTATAAGCTGCAAGCGCCTCCCCAGTTAATGAGGCTGCCAGCCTTACTGCCCACTGGGTCTCTGGCCATGCTAATGCTTGTGCCACTCTCTCAAAAGATTCAAGGAAATCATCAACATTATCATCTGGAGTCAGCTTCCCAAAACTAAATGCCCCAATTCCCTGATTGAGTCCCACATTGTCCACATGTGGTATACCAGTTGTTACTGCTGGTCTTGCATCTGGTCCACTTTGGTTATGAAGAGCAATTAAGGCTTCCATCAGATCAAGCACTGGCTTCTACTGGTCCCTTAATGCTTTAATTGCAGTGTCCTGAGCCTGCTGCGCTAGCTCCTGTTGCCTGCTAAATTGGGCTGCCATCCAGCTGGCCAGTTCCTTCGGATCCATCTTGTCTCCCTGCAAGAAAACAAAAGAAAAAAAAAACACAGAGCAGCACCCTCCAAACAGGTGTTTTCTCCTATTTGTTTTTTCAATTACCCCTGTGTCTTACTCCCATCCACCACTAGACATGCCCAGGTACTTATTACCTTATGCCAGTGATGAATCCAGCTTACACAGGGTCTTTTCCTCCTTGGAACAGCTCCTGGAACAGCCACTCTTTTTTTTCTCCAAAGTGTTGTTAAGGGAAAAATCCACTTTCCAGCTTTTAACTTGAACTTTTTTCTTTCAGATTTCAGTTGTAATAAATCATGTAAATCCTTTGTGTAAAAGCAATCCAAACTACTACGCCACTGTAAACGGGGGCACTGGTCGTGAATGTCCACAGTCTTGGCAAAGGCAAAATTTTATTATGACTTGCAAAGGATTGTGGGGGATGTAGTTCATTCATACCAGAATCAGCCGTTCACAAAATAATGAGTTGTGATGCTCGAGTGTAAGCAAAGAAAAACAGATTTTATTCATGGGGTTAATTCTCCCACACAGATTTACTTGGTAACACAAAAGGACACTTGCTTCCAGTATTGTACTCAGGAAAAACAAAGCATGTTATAAGGTAACTGAACTTCTTAAGCAATAAATCAATAAAGACCTTGATGGGAAACAGAAAAGGTCTTTTTGATGGCTCCTGCTAATGACTTTCTTAGCAGTGCTCCAAAAGGCAAAAACAAAATCCAAAAGTAACAAAAAAACCTGTTCTTTATCAAGGATAACTTTCTTCTATTTACACCCACAAAAAAAGAGAAGTTTCCTTCCAGAGCTCACGTGCACTTGTGCCTGGCTCAATTACCAATAATTAGCCAGCTGCAAACCCCTTTGCTGGTTCACTCTCTCTACGTGGCTCAATCCTACCCTAAAGCTTTCTTGCAGAGGCTTTTCTGGGTAGATAAAAGAACAAATTACAGTTCCTTTTGGTGGTTGTTGTATTAGTGAGAAAGTACTTTAAAACAGCAGCCTAGACAGAGAGCAGTCCATGTATTCTAACTGATCATTTGAAATATCTCTTTCTTCCTCAAATGTCATGGAATCAATATCATGGTCTGGCTCAGAGGAATTCCTTAATTGATTACTCTCAGGATAATATTTGTTTCCCTGCTGTCTTCCTGGAGAAGAGCTAGGGCATAGATCAAAGTTCATACCTGAGCTTCCTTTGCTGTTAGGTTTCCTCTCCAGGTATCCTGGCCAGTAAGTAATCCAGCTTTTATGTCCAGCCTTCCAATCAAGATCCCTGGACACTGGGTCTCTCTTCACATACCTTCTTGCACCGGTCTTAGGGCCCCTTCCAAATGCAGCCGTCTCCTTCAAAGGTGCTGTCTGGGAATTCCTGGCTTTATAACCCCACTCCTCTGGCTTCCTCCAGTCCAATGGAGTATGCTTGCCTCTGGATTCACTCCTAACACACGTACTGCTGTGGGCTCCTTCTTTAGACCTCCAAGATGTCTTTCTCTTCTTCCTTCCACGTTGCTTCTGCTGTTGTAGTCCTCTCTCCTCTTTCTGTCTGCTCTCCTGGTTCTTTCTGTTCTCTGAGTTCTGGTTCTGTCTCTGTATAGAATATCCTTTACTTTTAACGTGCTTAGAGGGACACTCCACCCTAGCACAGCCCAGGTGTGCTGAATCAAGCCCTGCCCTTGGAGATGAGTGATTGGGGATTACCTCATAGCTCTCCTGATTGAACACACGTTTCCCCACTTCAGCTCTTCTAGAGGCTGTTTGTAACCTGGTGCATTCTGGGACTGGTAGTCTTTTATGAAAACATTCTGTTTTAGTATTTCTACCAGCAAAGACAGGTTGCTTGTTCAGAGCCAATTCACCTCTTTTATAGCTCCCTCCTGAACTATGATAAGCTTCCTTATCACAATATATATATATATAGATATACATATATATACATATATAGATATGGACGGATTGCGGGAGCCAGTACTGGGACTTGAGCCTATAACCTCCTGCTCCTGAACACACTGGGTGTGTGTACTGCACCAGCTGTTGCCACGGTTGTGCCAAGTGGCGCCCTGTTGGGTAATGTCAGCCCTCATGTGGTATGTACCCCGAACCATGGGCTCGGGAAAGGTCTTGGAAGGACCTACTGCTGCGGAACTGATGTGTAGAGACAGGATACATGATGTGGAGGTAGACCAATGGAGGGTCAGGAGATCTGTTTATGGTCTACCGCTCCGCTGGAGGAAGCCACAATCCGCAGTTGTTGCCCTGCTGGAGGGCGGCGCTGGCTAAAACTCAAGATCTGGTCTGCACCCTGACCTGGAGTAAGCCTTACAGTGGAGTGAGAGTGGCTCAGGGCCTGGACACTGTCCGTGGGGGGACTTGCAGACCCCCGGAATTCAAATTCCTTTTTTTTTTTGACAGGAGCCGTGATATGGGCATGCTCTGTAGGCTCTATGGCTGGAATTAAACCTGTGACCCTCTGCTTCTGGAGATACTGACTGTGAGCACTGCACCCCACTGTTGCCACAGAAGTAGACCCTAGAGCGCAGGTAGGAGTTAAACCTTTGGCCCATTCCCCATAAGGACAGTGCCTCAGCTACGTCGCTATGTAGGTAGGCCCGGGGCGTGATCAGTCCTTTAGGTTCATTGTCTGGTGTGCGCTGATGCGGAGTTAAGGTGCAGGCATCGGACCGGAAGAGCCTCTAGTAGGTATGGGATCGCCCATGGAGCAGTGAGCTACAAGGCAGTCAAGCACCTACTGCTGAGCTAAGCAGCTCAGCTCTTCCTCAGCAAGGGCTGGGAGGCCTCGATGAGTGAGGAAGGGGGTCCCTCCGCCTGGCGGAGGACTCCACTTTGTGCCACGGTGCGGCTCACCCCCGGCAGGGTCATGAGCTCGTCCTCCGTAGCCGCGTTGGTGTTCCACTGCTCGGCGCTCACCAGGATCTGGTTGAAGTTGCAGGAGGCGCTGAACTTGCGGCTCTTGGAAAGACGTCTGAGGGTCTTGGGAAAATGAAGCAGTGGCAGGCCAGGGTGCTTTCCATGTTGGCTTCCTACGGTTGTTGAAGCATAATAAAACTTCCTTTCAGCGTAGAGCTTATCTAAAAAACACTTCTGAAGGGTTATGGTGCGCAGAGCCCATTTTTTTTTTTTTTTTTGCAGTTCGGGAGGAGGACTAGTGCCAGCACCGACCACGCAAAAACATGAGCACGATCACAAGTGCTAGCGCGAAACTTAAGACTGGAAAGCAGAACTCCGAAAGCATAGGTCACCTGTCTACCGGGGATGTGCAAGGAGGAGCGGGGTCGCCAAAACAACACTGGAGGCAGCCCGATCCGGGAGCCGTGCGAGGAGGCGCACTGCATCTCTTTCCCGCCACCTTTCACTCCTAAGCCTCTGCTTCTGGCCTCTCCCGTGGAACCTTTCGAGTTACTGGGAGGGGTTTGGGCTGGCGAGGGATTGATCAGCTTACACGAGAAAGAGGGGGCGCCCTCTCCCCACTGGGAGGCTCCCGGGCCCGTCACAAGGAAGAAGCTGCCAGGCTCCGTCCCGCTCCCAACCTCGATCACTGCTGGCGGCCGGCGGTTAACTGATCCGTAACCTTTTCTGATGTATAACGCTGGTGCCGAGCTGCCGCTTGTCGCCAGGAAGGACAGAGCATGCAGTGCTGTCATCAGTGCCGCTCACGAAAAATGTCATCAGCGCCGATCACGACTTCCGGAGGTACCGGCACCATGAGGAGATCCCGGCGCCCAAGAAGGGGTGGAGGGCATCTCCTTTGGCAGCTGCAGCGATCATGACCTCCAAGATACCTGCGCCCCGAGGAGATCCTGGCGCCAGAGAAGGGGAGGAGGGGATCTCCTTTGGCAGCTGTTCCGTCGGGCCGGCGCCAGTAAAGAGCTTGTGTAGGCGTGACATTAGCCAATAGCGCCAGTGGAGGGGTTTCGGCGTCGTGGGGCGGTTTAGCATTCAGCCGATTAATGTTTCTTCATAGTGTTTCTCTGCGCTGAAGAATCTCCGCGCCGGTTGCTACAAGCTTGCGATGCCATCCAAAGCTTGTGTTCAGGCTGCAGCCCCGATCACTTTATGCCGGCTCCGGCGCTTCTGGCGATCCGTGCTGCGTTGGATCGGCCCCGATGAGGAGTCCCCAGTCCTTGGGAACGCCCTTGAGTCGGCGCCGAGGAGGGGGGGCGACGTCTTACTGTGACGTCAGGGAGACCTATTGATCCGTCCAATAGTGGTTGAAGGGGCGTGTCTGGCTGGATTTTCAAGATGGCCGCCCCATGAAAGCATGCTCCAGTGCTGCAGGAGTCTGGGTGGAGGAGGCAGAGGGTTTCCACCGCAGCGCGATCGGGGATGTAGGCCTTCAGAGGCGCATCCCGGGTCACTGAAGTCTCCGGGGCTGGGCGGAAAGCCAAAGTCCTGCAGAGTGATGTTCTTGGATCGGAGGGCTCAGGAGACATCCGAACACGTCGGGCAGCCAGCGACCTCCTTCTTAGGCATGTCCTGGGCTGCCTACTGCCTGACCGGGAGCTTCCTTTCTGCTGAGATCCGTTGCTTGCAACTGGGGATGGGGGCCTATAGGCACATCCCGAGAGGCAGCGGTTTGAAGCAGCAGTCAAGATCCATAGTGTTCCGGCCCAGGGATTCTCCTGCATCATTTGCCATCACCGGCTGAGAGCACATGGCTGCGAGCACATGGCTGGCAGGCAGGCACGGGAGTTCCAGTCAGCTCCCTTTAACCTTGAGCGGGTTGGCGGCAACGAGGCAGTGGTCCAGGAAGGTAGGTGAGCCGCTAGCCCCCATGCTGCTGGTAGTGAAAGTTCTTTTCCACCGCCTGTGAGAACACATGGGTGGTGTAGAATTCAGTCCTTTAGACAAGAGGGCGGACCTGAAACGAGAAGCTTGAAGAAGGCATTAATGTCAAGTTTAAGCAGATAAAGTATACAATGTAAGAGGAGAAGTTTTAAGATATTTTAAGTATAGATATGGTGGAGAGTAGCAAAGTCCGTCTTGCTGGCAAGGCGGAAGAACTGAAACTGGCTAGCTAGGGGCGGGCAGGGGGTGGGGCCAGTTGGCCCATGCTCAGAAGGGCAGAAAGCCCTTCTGAGCTATGGAGAGTACTTCCGTCTCGGCGCCGTCGGATGACGTCACCAAGTGTGGCTGACTCATCCTGCTTGTCCTAGAACTGAGAAGCTCCTTCTTGGAGATTAAAAAAGAGACAGTGGAAGTTAAAAGTGAAATTGGTGGATTATAGCGGCTTTGTGAGCTGAGGTCACCGAGTTAGACCTGTGAATAGAGGACAGTGAAAGCAGAGTGGCTGAGCTGCAGGACCAACAGGATGGATTACAGAGGCATGTCTTGAAACTAGGGGAAGGCAGAGAATTTTGTTTTAATTGTTAAACTCTGTTCACCTATTCTATGTATACTTGTTTTATGTATCAAGTTGTTATACTGTAAACTGCACTGATTTAAAATACCGCGGTATATAAAACCAAATAAATAAATTGATGGCCTTAAAAATTGAAGATATGTAAAATTGCATGAGGCACAACAGCTGGAGGGAGCGGACTTTATAGATTGCAAAAAACTGTCATGAGAAATTTGTAACATTCTAAATCAAGGGAAAAATGAATTGGAGACATTTGAGATAAAGATAGATTGCACCCATAGGCCACATCCTACTGAGTGTTGAGAATGGACTTATTTTTCTCTATATGCATCATTTTATAGTTGTCCACATTAAATTTCATCCACATTTAGATGCCCATTCTCCTAGTTTCACAAGATCATTTTGCAAATCATCACAATTTTAACAGTTTTCAATAATTTTGTGTCAACTGCAAATGTGATTATGTCACTTGTCATTCCCTCTTCCAGATCATTTATAAATATGTTAAGGAAGACCCATGGGCACTTCACTACTGACCCTTTTCCATGTGGAGAACTGACCATTTAGTCCTACTCTCTGTTTCCATATTTTAACTAGTTTCCAATCCACAAAAGGACATTTATTTATTTGTTTAAAAGTTTTTATACTGCTTTGTGATTTAAGTCAAAGTGGTTTACATTGTTACCAAAGTTGGTAATGTACATTAAACAGGGACATAGATAACTTGGATTTGTTTTTTCTGAGGCAATGGAGGGTTAAGTAACTTGCCCAAGGTCACAGGGGGTGCTGGTGTAAATCAAACCCTGGTCTCCTATTCCATGAATTGGTATTAAGCTGGCTTGCTGAAATTGCTTTCCTTGTACCTCTGCAAGCAGCAGAATCAGTGCAGCACTCTTGACTTCAATTATTCACTGTAAGTCCTTTGCTTATTTGTAATAAAACTGTTGGAAGTTAAGAAAGTGGGTCTTCTCACATGGATATTAATTGTGTGAGGCAGTGACTAATAGCATTCAGTAAAGCCTGAGATCCATAGTTGTGGGGTAAAGCCTGAGATCAGCTAGGATCTGTGATGCTGCATCCAGAATAGGCAGACTCGATGTCCTTCTGGACCTTGTCCACAGTGATTGTCTGTGTTTGTAGGTATGGATGGTAATTTTGTATACAGGTTGTCTAGGCTGGAAAATGGATGTTTAGGTCTGTGCATTCAGAGCCTTCTCTAAAATACATATGGTACTGCCAAAGGAGAATCTATATACAGTGATACACACAACATGAAAAAACATTTTATCAAAGAATTTGTTCAAAAATGGTGTGACATCACTAGGGGGTTTGACCATGTAAATAGTGCTACATGCAGTGGTGAGATGCCAGTTTGCTATCTATCTATGTAAGCAGCATCACCTCCCTATATAAGTGGCAGATTTTGTAAAGCTGCCTGTCCAAGGGGTTCTAATCAGAGAGCCATTGTCTGAAACTTAAATTTATTTCAATTTGAGGAAGCACAATTTCTCCTTTAGGCTCTTCTCCAAATCCCTAAGTCCAAATAAGAAGTTGAAAATGTCAGCAGGGAAATTTTCTGGAATATCTGTGATATAGAATACATAGATACTTTGGGGGAATGCGCAACCCTGGTCTCCTGAGGCACATGCCTTTCCAAAGCTTGCCACGTAAACGCACATACCAATTTCCACATGTAAATGCACTTTTTACAACTTCTCAAATTGCTTCCTAAATCCTGAATTTGCATTATCATTCTCTACAATTGCACCATGTGGAGGTTATTAATTGAGAGGAACATACTTCAAGTGTCTCATTACAAGAATAATGGAAATGGACTGAAAGTTATTCAAGTACAGTGCAGGACCTGAAACCACAGTGAATATAGATGCAAATGGGTAATCTCCGGAGATGACAGAGATGAGGAGCATAATGACCCTGTTACACTCACCGACCCAAAGTTCAGTGATGATGGAAAGAGAGCAGACTATTAGTTGTAATGTGAAGCCACAAGATTTGCAGCTAGTTGCTCTAATGGATGAGAGGAATGGGAAGAGTGCTGAATAACTGCACCATGCCATGTGTAACGAAGTGTTTGCCTCCTGCACTTCCAGGAAATGCCCCGATTTACCTTCACACTGCAGTGTAGTAGCATGTCATTGCAATACACACTGGGCCTGATATTCAGCGCCGACCGCTGGCACTGCACTTAAAACCTGGATATTCAAGGCCGGGGCCATACTTGGGCTGCCCAGACTGCCACAAAGGTAACCACGCAGCTGTGATATTCAGCCACTGCCTGCTTAGTTTCTGTGCTGAAAGTTAGGCCAGGGTTTCCTGCATCTGACTTTTGCTGCAAATTGCTAACTGGGCAGTGGCTCAATATTGTCACTGTCTGGTTAGCGATGCTACTGCCCAGGAACACCTCCAGCATGTCCCTATGCTCACCTGCAGATATTCAGTAGTACTGACCTTGTTAGTGCTGCTCAGTATCCTGCAGATCTGAAATCCGTGTAAATGCCTTTGAATATCCCCCCATCGGGTCCAGGAATCTTTCAAGCCATCTGCAATCTTTTATTGTAAAGACAAAATAGAAAAACAATTTAGTGGCTCAATATCACCACTGCCCAGTTATTGCTGGGTGCCACCTCCAGTCCACCCCGATGCTAGCCAGCAGCAGCAGCAGCACCCCGGGCTAGTCAGTGGCACTAATTCCATTTTGTGCTTTCAAATTCCTGAATGGAAGCATCCTCCAGACAAGACTATTACCTTTTCCATGGAAAAGCAGAATGAATCAGTCCTACATGTGCAATGATGTCACAAACAACAGAATGCAATGATGTCACAAACAACAGAATGCAATGTGTACAATAGGAATGAAGTGAGTGAAGATAATAATGGGAATCGAAGAAGGCAAGCTTCCCCTATCTCTCTCAGCTCTGTGACTCTGTCTTCGCTTACATTTTGGCGTTTTTTTGTTCAACCAGTTTTGGATAAAGCATCAGAAATTAAGTCCTACCAGGGAGACAGGGAGGTATTTGGGGAGATACCACCATGTCATAAGAAGTAGAGGACAGTATCTGAGGTCCACCCATAGATAATCTTTCTATTATCAATTTGTCTCATTATTTCTTCAATAAACTTGCAGAAAACATCCTTAGGAAATGTATTTCATAGCCCCTACTACCACTACTACAGTATAACTACTTATCATCTGTATAGTGCTACAAGATGTATACCTGCTACTAAATACAATGCTTTCCAAGCAAGGGTGATCCTTTCCAAGTGTACAGGTTTTCTCACACTTTCTCTAAAGAAATAGCAAATGTCTCAGATATTTCTGTAGTTAAGAATAATTCACAGTGGGTGACCCCTGGTCCATCTGATCCCTATGTCCACACCTTTCTGAGGGATATGGAAAGATTGGAACAAAAGAAACAAAGGACATTTTTAATTTGTCTGCTAATGAATCCAACTCTCACTTGGTTTGCAGCTTGTTGTACTAAGAGGGCTTGTGTGCATCAGTGATGCTGAGAGCTAAGCTATCGGTAGTTTAACTACTGACATTGTCTCCCAAGATAGACAGGTCCCAGCTGAGGTGCCATACCAAGACAAAACACCCATCTGGGCAGCAGCAGAATGGGACAGTGTTGGCAGCGGAGGATCACATTTCTGTGATAACAGCAACAACATTAAACTTAAACTGTGCAGAAGAAAGGCCTGACAATCTACTTCCGTATCTTTCCATGAAAACCCAATGGATTGTCACAACAAAACAAATTGCACTATAGTGCTGGAAGATTAGACCCACAGGTTGGAAGGCACTCAACTAGTTGCTGGGGAGGAGCTGAAGACTTTTCTGAGTAAAGCCAGCATTTATGATGTGGTTGGATCAAAACCCTCAAGACGTCTGACTGCTGATGTAGCCACGCATGAAAAGAGAGTCAGAAGTTGCAAAGATGTCTTACATACTGGGACAAGGAACGTACGAAGCATGAACCAAGGGAAGATAGAGGTGGTCAAGAATGAAATGGAATGTGTACAACTTGATCTGTTGGGTGTCAGCAAACTGAAATGGACTAGCATCGGGCACTTTGCATCAGATGATCACATGGTCTAATATGCTGGAAATGAAAGACAAAGAAGAAATGGTGTTGCATTTATAATTAAGAAGAAACTTGCAAGAACTGTAATGAAGTACAATGTAGTCAGTGAACGCTTAATTTCTATTCATCTACGAGGAATGCCTATCAACACAACTATAATTCAGGTATATGCCCCAGAAGAGGAAGATGTTAATGAGTTCTATGTAAAAGTACAAGCTGAAATTGACAGAACATGCAAACAGGATATCCTGATAGTCATGGGTGACTGGAACACAAAGGTTGGCAACAAAGAAGGCAAAATGGTTGGAAAATATGGACTTGGCAACAGAAACGAAGCTGGAGAAAGACTGATAGAATTCGGCAAGACCAACAATCTATTCATCTCAAACACCTTCTTCCAACAACACAAGCAGCGATTGTACACATGGACATCACCCAATGGATTGTAGAAAAATCAAATTGGTTTCCTGGACCAGGGGATGCTGTTCCAAGGGTTGCAGAGCAGAGATGTCATCCATCTGTCCAAGAAAGATCAACGTGTCTTCAGTAGCAGACTGGCAGACTGGCTAATCTACTGAAAAGGGCTTTAAACTAGATTTGTTGGGGATGGGTGAAGAAAGCCCCCAGGTAAGTGAAACGATTAATACCTTTATGGAAATGGGTAAAAGGAGCAAAATATGGAAAATGGTGTGTAAAAATGCCCGTAGCAAGGGAAATAAGATCCCAGATGTTGAAGCTTTAATGGGAGAAGCTGACTTGGATTTAGTGGCAGTTACAGAAATATGGTTCACAGAAAACCATGACTGGGATGTAACTATACCAGGCTATACTTTATGCAGAAAGGACAGGGTAGGAAGAAGGGGAGAAGAAGTGGAACTATATGTAAAAAATGATATTAAAGCTTTGGAACTACAGAGCTTAAAAGGGAGAGAGGAGGCATTGTGGGTTAAACTAGAAAGAGGGAAAGAGAAATCTATACAGACCTCCTTCACAGGAGGAAGAGGTGGACGGAGAGTTAATTGAAGACATGCGTAGCATTGTTAGGAAAGGGGAAGTGCTACTGAGAGGGGATTTCAATATGCCAGATGTTGACTGGCACATTCCTGCTGCAGTATCATCTAGAAGTAAGGAGATCCTGGACTCTCTACAGGGAGAACTATTCAGGCAACTGGTAACAGAACCCACATGTGAAGGGGAATACTCGACTTGGTGCTTACCAATGGTGAAAATGTTTCTGATGTTATAGTGGGAGATCATTTTGCATCCAGTGATCACCAGATGGTGTGGTTCAGTATTAGAAGTAGAGCTGTTAAAATCCATTCAAAAGCGACGGTCTTAGATTTCAGGAAAATTAACTTTGCGAAGATGGGCCAATACCTCAGGGAGTCGTTAACGGGATGGGAACAGCTGAGGGATGTAGAAAAACAGTGTACAAAACTGAAAGGGGATATTTTAAGGGCAACCAACCTTTTTGTTAAAATAGTAAATAAAGGTAAAAGGAAAAGGAGACCGCTATGGTTTTTGAAAGAAGGAGCTGAAAAGATGAAGAAAAAGAGGGATGGCCTTCATGAAATACGAGAGATCACAAAGAGAGAAAGACAGGCATCTATATTTGGAAAAACGTAGAGAAGCTAGCAAAATAGTCAGGAAAGCAAAGATTCAAAAAGAGGAGGAAATAGCCAATGCAATAAAATGGGGGGATAAGACATTTTTCAGATATGTTAGTGAGAAGAGGAAGGGCAAAAGTGGTATTGTCAGACTCAAGGGTGAAGGGGAGAAATATGTAGAAGCTGATGAGGATAAAGCGGAATTGCTTAACAAATATTTCTGTTCTGTGTTCACAGATGAAGAACCAGGAGCAGGACCTCAGAAAACACCCACAAACAGGAACAGAAGCGAGGGGCATCTTGTACAATTTTCAGAAGACTCTGTTCATGAGAAACTAGCTAAACAGAAACTAGAAAAAGCGATGGGACTGGATGGGATACACCTTAGAATACTGAGGGAACTTGGGGACGTTCTAGCAGCTCCACTGACTGACCTTTTTAATGCTTCGTTGGAGTTGGAAGTGGTGCCAAAGGACTGGAGAGAGGCACATGTGGTCCCTTATACACAAAAGCAGAAGTAAGGAGGTGTTTGAAAACTACAGGCTGGTTAGTTTAACTTCGGTGGTAAGTAAATTATTGGAAGCACTGCTGAAAGAGAAAATAGTGAGTTTTCTGGAGACCACTTTGATTGAAGGATAAGGTGGTATACAAAACTGCCTAAATAAATAAATAAATAAATAACTTGCCTATGCCTTGCCTTCGAATTGGTTCAAACCACTGTGACTTTTGCTTGCCTCTGCAATTTTATTTTGCTTAGCCTTTGCGTTGATCCTACACTGTGTGCAGAATTTATTAAATCGCGTGTGGTGGTATTTGAACTTGTTTGGCGGTATTTGATTTTATCTGGTTTTCTGGACAGGTGTTTGAGTTTTTTTGATGATTGTTTGGTGGTATTTGATTATTGGTGCCAGTATGATGAATTCTTATTTTGACTTTTAGAACTGCATGTGTGGTTTTGGCATCTCCAGTCCTTGTATTGCACATCATCCAGAGGTCTTTAGTTCCTGTTGATCTTTAATACTTTGGAACAGTGACAGTTTTGGACCAGATTCAGCCAGTGCTTATACTAACTGAGCAGATTTGGCCTTCTTACATCCAGCCACCCCAGTATAACATAGATGAGTGTTCCAAAGAAGAGCAAAACCTACCACTTTCATGATGAATGGGAAATGGACTACTACTTCATCATGGTGAAAGACAAGTGGTGTTGTCTAATTTGTAACGCCCCAGTATCCTTTCCCAAAAAGGGTAATCTGGAACGTCATTATAAGGCTCTGCATAGCAATAAGTTTGATGCTGATTTTCCACCCAAAAGTGAAATTCATAAACTGAAGCTCAAAGAACTTAAATCGAAATTGGCTACTCAGCAACAGTTGATGGCGAAGCCAAGGTCACATTCGGTCAATGCAACCATAACATCCTTCAAGGTCAGCAACCTGATCGCAAAGAAATGCAAACTTTCACTGAAGGGGAATTTGTAAAAGATTCTTTTCTTGAAGCAGCTGACAATCTTTTTGAATGATTTAAAAATAAGAAAGAGATCATAGCTGCTATTCAAGATGTACAATTGTCAAGAAACACTGTTGTGCGGCGAATAGAAAAGATGTGTGGAGACTCAACTGAACAATTGTTGGAGGATGTTTCAAATTGTGTTGCTTTCTCACTCCAACTGGATGAAACTACAAACATAAGAGACATAGACCAGTTGCTAGTCTTTATCCGGATGTTTTTTGAAGACTTCAGTGTTAAAGAAGAACTACTTGGAATGATTTCTTTAAAAGGGAGAACTACCGGTCAGGAAATATTCAGTTCTTTACATTCTTTTGTGACAAAGTGTAATCTTCCATTGCACAGACTTGTTACCATCACTACTGATGGAGCAAGAGCAATGACAGGTGAGGTAAACGGTTTCATAGCCCCTTGTAGACAGCATGACGACTTCCCAGATTTCCTTTCTTACCACTGCATCATTCACCAGCAAGTTTTGGCAAGTAAGAGACTCAATACAAAGACTGTCATGGACATCACTTTCAAAATTGTAAATTCAGTTTGTGCAAGATCACTTCAAAGACCGCTTTTCAATCTTAGGGGTATGTTTACTAAAGTCCGGAAATTTGCGCGCCGCAAATTAGCGCACGGCAACGCGCCACTTAAACGGTGACAAACGCTCCTAAATGCCCCGCACAGGTGCGAGGAACCCCCGTGAATGTGCGCGACACACTAACGGGCCCGCAAATGTCCGAAAGAGGCGTGTAACGGCGAACGGAGGGCGGAGGAAGGCCCCAGAGGGGCGGAGAGACGGGGTCAATGGGCAGGTAAGGGGAGGGGAGAGGCTCCCCGCACATGAACGGGGCCGAATTTCCCATGAAAAAATAGCGCGAGTGAAACAGTCGCGCTAGAGGTCATATAAAGGCAAGAGAAACCATTTCCGTTAGCAATGTACAGCAAAACCGGGGAAACCTGCAAAACGTAAGCAGTGTGATACATGTGCACAGCAGAAAGGTGAAAGTAAAAATAGACAATGACCAGAAAATCAATAATAAAAATAGTAATGCAGCTTGTGAACAGTTACAGTAATGGGCAAATATAAAAATCACACCCAGGACAGTCCCAGAAAAAAAGATATGAATTTTGGAAGGGCCATGGAGCTGAGACTCCCCCAAAAATAATTCCCAGCCCTGTGGCTTTCCTGGGTGTCTTCCAAATGGTTGCCCACCAATATCACTGTTGCCCAGCTTAAAAGTAAAGCCCCGGTGTATGTGTCTATTTCTGGGGTTTAGCTGCATGTTTGTCACCAGACAAGGTGAATGAGGCCACAGTAAAAGACTGAAGAGCAAGCTGTGCGTCCCCATCCTGACAGGTGTCCTATCACCAGGTACTGCACTGCCTCTGCGGCCACAGTGTGGTGCAGCAGACAGAGCCAGCACCTCCAAAACAGGAGGGTCACAGGTTCAAATCCCAGCTGGGGCTCATGCCAGCCCAGTCCCAATATTTTAACCATCACCAAACAGAGATAGTAAAGACACCCCATTATTGCAGAGAGCATAAACATGTTGCAAACACCCATATTTTACCCTCCAGTGCACATGCACCTGAACAATGGGCATCACCCACAGCCGAGTTCCCCAAATGCAGTCCTGGAGTGGCTCAAACTAATCAGGCCATATGCGTTTGCTAAGATGAGGACATGCCAGCATGTTGGTGGAACAGTACAGAGGGTGGAGGGGGCAGGGGCTGTGAGCCACAGAAGACAGTGGCTTAGCCATGTGCAGTCTGGCACCGTCCACTGCTACAGACAGGCCGTGATGGATGTACAGACATGGACCTCCCAGGGAACCCAGCCAATCTGTGGCTACATGGTGGTGCAGTGCACACAGACAGTGTATGCAAGAACATAAGGTCACAGGTTCAAAGCTCAGCTGGGGCTATGGCCAATTCCACCCACATTTTTGTCCAACAACTAAACTGTGCTGGTAAGCACAAACCTGTAATGCAGAGGAGATAGGCATTGTCTATACGGCTATCATTTCCCATCCAAAGCACATACACCATTAACCGTGGCATCACTCAGATCAGAGTATCCGAAATGCAGACCTGGAGGACCACACACCATTCAGCATCCATGCTGCGGCTAATACTAATGATTGTGCTGCATATCTATGCACCACCCCCATGTTATGCAGATGTAGCACATGCATATTGTCACCACTCACCCTCCCAGAGGTAATTAGCATAGGTAGGGCAAGTGGGTAGTTGTGTTTCTTTGGTGGTAAAACTTAAAATGGAGGTGTAGAAAGGCCTCCTGGGTAATGTAGTCCACCAACCATGAAAATGAGTACACGTTGTGCACGAGTGGTTTAAGGAAATTAGGATTTATTTCCCCTCCCGGGTATAGATGTTGAAGACCAAGAATAAGGACTATTTACAACGAAATTATACTTCCAGTGATAACAAAAATATTGCTTACTTTCAGCTGTTATACAAAACCAAAACAATAAACAGTTCCTTCCAAAATGTTTCTTTTGGCTGTTTCTTTCTCCTTAGTAAAAACCAATATATTCAGCACAGAGACTGCACATTATCCGCCACCATATAAGAACAGTCCCTCATATATTCTGACTCAGGAGGTTGATATGGGTCCCAGTGCATACAGTCAGTTTCTTCCTGGAAACCTTTTAGAACAGGTTCTTCTCTTTGCCAGGCAAACTGTTCTCTTTCACTCACAGGGTTTCCTTCCCCCAACCTGCTTGGTGAGTCTAAATGCTTGCTCTCAGGTGCAAACAGCTCTCTGTAGTTAAAGGGTAATACGTTTCCCTCTTCAGCTTTATAACATGGAATTCTTCCTTTGCTTTTAACACTACTTCCTCTCAGGATTCTCCCTTGGCTACCACACGGAAAACAAAACTCCTCTCCCCCTTCTGATATATATTTATAATCAGGGAAATTGACTTTACCTGGAGTCTGCCTTTTGTGAACCCAGCGTGGCTGTCTTTTCTGCTTTTCAGCATAAATGTCCTTGCTTCCTGAGCAATAGAAATCCTCTGTGCCTCCTATGTTTAAGCACTGCTCCCTGTGTCCTGGACCTGAATGTCCTACACAGCTCTTGTCCTTTGAAGAGTATCTCCAACTAGGATTGGGATTTCTTTTACCTTTTCCCACGCTTGCTGTATCTCTCTCCGTGTCGGAGACTGAGCTTCCATCTGAGACTCTCCCCTTGTCTCTGCTCGTATCTTTGCCCGTGTCTGTGTCTGTCTCCCTCATATATTTTACTAGAGGGTTTTTATCTAGCTTCCTTCCCCCGTTGTATTGAGCCACACCTCCCCCCAGGTGTTCACAGTTCCCTGATGAGGTAGGAGCTAGCTCAGGGGATGGGCGTTCCCTAGCCCTCTGTGACGAGGTTTGTTTATGGTTTCCATGCCAACCCTCCATGCTTGACTCAGCACTGACAGCTTTGGTTTCATTTTCCACAGAAACCTCTGTTTCCATCGGTTCTGAACCTTGCACTTCACGACAATATCCATGAGGGACATCCTAAAACCAGAACAGTGTCTGACACACCATGACCTGATGTGTGTAACCCATATGAAAGGCATCAACCAACAGGCCATGACACACCCACACCCACAGGCCCCATTGGACAATGCATCCTGGAGAGGCAGGACAGTGGGCCCTGCCTGTAATCCCCAAAAGTAGCAGATGTGTACCTTAGCAATGCCACCCCACACCTACGTACATGGTACACAGCTATCCAAGGTCCCATGTGAAAATATGTTCATAATGATTCAAATGCTCAGTACATGTGTCCCATTGAGCACCACCATAACAATCATTCAGATGTGTGTGTTGTGTGCAGCAGGTCTTGTGTCTGATAGTGCGTACCGCCCTGGGGAGTGACCCCCAACAGTCTATGCCTAACATATCCATGCCTGTAGTGTCACCAGGACTGGTGTGTTGGCCAGAGCTGTCAAACCTCTCGATTGTAGCACAAAAGAGGACCAACCTGGGTAATGGTCACAGCAATGTGAAACATCATCAGACACTCCCAAGAAAGGCAGGGCCAAAATATATGAATGTTGGAAGGGTCACCAGCCCCTGCGGCATAAATGTTGAATGATCACACATTGATGTAGGATAGAGCAGGGTTCCCCACAGCAATGGACAGGTCCCCTATGGCATGCACATGTTGCACAACAGCATGTGTGAGTTGGGGGGAATGTGCAGTAGAGGTAGTTGCCTACATGCACACTGTATGGTTTAAAACTGTGCGCCCCCAGCACCAGTAGCAGAAGGGCCTGTAGCATGTTGGCAGAACTTTACTGGTATCTGAGGGGGCCAGTGGCAGGTGGCCAGAGAAGATGGAGGCTGAGCCAATGCCATGTGGGTGCACCGGACCACAACAGAAAGGCCCGCTATGACAAACAGACATGCCATCTCCAGGGTCCACATTCACTCTGTGACTGCAGTGTGGTGCAGGGGACACAGCCAGTGTGCTGGGGAGCCAAAGATTACCAGTTCAACTCCCAGCTGGGGCCAGCAGCAACACTGTGCACATATTTTACCCACCAGTAAAACGTGAGAGGAAATCAAAACATGTCTTGCAGATAACAACAGCATGTTCAGAGGACCTCTATTTTACCATAAGGATCACTTACCCCTCAAATATGTACAACACCTACAGCAGAGTCCACACAATGCATCACTGGAGGGCCACATGTCAGTCAGCTGTGATGTTGTACCCAATATAGGCCCATGTCAGCATGGTGGCAGATGCCAACTGCTGGCAGAGGGGGCAGAGGCAGCTGCCCCACAGCAGATGCTGGCCTAGCCACCCTCATGTGGCTGCAGTACAATCCAACAGACAGGCCCTGTGTGACAAACAGCCATGGACTCCCCTGGGAATGTACTGTTGCTGTGCTAAGACGGTGGTGCAGTACATGTAGCAAATGCCTCCAAGCACAGAAGGCCCCAGGTTCAATTCCCGGCTGGGGCACCTGCCATCCCAGTCCCAATGTTTTACCCATTCGCGAAACCTTAAAGTAAAGAATGGAACTCCCGTGCTGAGAACATAAATGTTGGTCACGATACCATAGTTTGCTATAAATACCACACACCACATAAACATATGCCTCACCCACAGCAGAGTCCCCCATATGCAGCCATGGAGGCTCACACATCAATCAGGTTGTCTGATGTCTGCACGAAAGATGTGTGTGATGCAGGTGAGTTGAACACCACCATGGTATGCAGCTGTATCACAGGCATATTAATCACAGATAGCATGAAAGCCCAACAAGTGTTTGATTCACATTGACTGTAGTTGTGTAAACCTCCCTAGAGCAGTGGGCAACAGGGGCAGAAACAGTTGCACCTGCAGGCACCATTATTGGAAGACCGATGAAGTAGCAGGATGTAGGGCCTTGTGTGGCGTTCAGAAAACTAGCATGTGCATACATCAACAATCCCACACTACACATTTGGAGATGTCACACATATATCCAAAGCAATATATGATCACTGACCGATAAAAATGCTCATGCTACGCACAAGCAGAACAGCGAGCTGTCACAAACCAACGTCTCTGATGTATGTGCAATGTGTGTCAGGTCAGATCCCCTCCAGAGAGTAGCACCCTGGGAAATTACTCCAAAAGTACATCCCAACGTTGCCATGCCCACACTGTGCTCATCACTGTTATGTTGGCCATGGCTCCCAAATAACACCACATCTGTTCAATGTTGTCCTAGGTGTGGGGAGTGTGTGTCTGTCTATCCAGTGTGTGGTGGCTGTCAACACCTCCCACAGACCACACTAATAGCACCATTGCCATTATTGGCCTGCCAATGTGCATAATGAGGAGCAAAGTACTGTGGGTACACAACAAACAGGGTGGCTGGAGCAGGATGCAGCTACACAGGGCAAATGTGCATGCCTAGGACCATGCTGTGCCTTGCCATCACCCCCACAGACATGGTGTCCATAGCATGCATTGTGTGGAGGTCACTCTCACCCTGAACGATCAGTGACCATGGCATGGCTAGGTCCCGACATAGTGCCATATAATAGTTCTCTCATGTGATATATATGGGTTCTGTGTATATGTGAGGCCCAATCACTGAGGTAACTGTGTGGTGGGTGTGCTGACATCCCAGTTATGGGTGCACACAGTCTCCCTGGTAGCATGCACCATGGACTGGCCAGTGGCCTGTCTGCAGTTTGCATGTGTCTGGCTGGAACACCGTGCAGGGTCAGTAGCTGGGCACACAATGTGCCTGCTGTTGGAAAATGTCAGATGGTGTTGGTGAGCTTAGGCTCTCAGGCCATACTGTCTGTCTGCCGCACCCTGAAATATGGATGCGTTCATAATAGCAGTGAGTGACCTGTAGGTTTTCTGTACCACAGCTGGACCCAGTCTGCTGATGGTGGCAGCTACACGCACCATAGCTGGGATGTAGAATGTGGATATGTTTTGTTTGGGGAAACTGTGTTGCACAGGGAAGGTTTGGTGGTCAGACATACCCGGCCTAGAGGTCCTGTAACCTCCTCTCCCCCACCCCCCTGCAAATATATCATGAAGGGCAGGCCACCCACACAGGATATGCCCCCTTCGGGAACATTGTAGCTCACAAGGCCCAGATGGGTCTTGGAGACAGAAATGGTCAGATGTGCCAAACTATCAGACATTGGCAAACAAATTGATATGATGTATAGGCCATCTCAGCCAGGATAGGTGCTGTGTGTCTCACCTCACCCTCAGGGTGAGCAACAGACACACACACTGGGATGGTCAGTACCCACTCTGCACAAGAAACACAGAAGGTCAATGTCCAACACGAGGCCGAGGTGCTGTGGGGTTGCACACCCTATCACTGGACCATCACTAGACTGCTGCCTTGCATGTGCAGTGCATCATGGGTGCGACTGGATCGACTACACCCTGGTAACTGCAGCACAAAGTCTGCAGAGGTTATATTCTAGCCAGACAGACCTCTCATCACAGCCACAGAGCTGTAGTCCCCTGGTGACTGCAATGCCTCTGAAGTGAAAGGTTGTTGGTTCAAATCCAAAGTGTGTGTGTATAAGCAAAGTGATTTATATATTGTCCTTGGCCCCTATACGCCGCCAGTCAGCAGCAGTGCAGGTCTGAATCTATATAATTATGCATGTCCTCTATACCGCTTTTTCCAAAGATCAAAGGCGGTTTACACTTAACATATAATGAACATGGTTTTACATGGAACAGCGCCTACATTGCATAAAAATAACATACATTGAAGATGACATTGTAACATATAGCAAACATTTTGAAGGTTCATGGGGACTGTCAAGCCTGGAATGTGTGTAATGTCCTGTAGTACTGGCAATTCGGAAACCATCACAGTGCATTAACCCAAGTCCACCCTATACGGTTGTGTAAGGAGCACATGATGCAGACAGCACTGTGAGGATCACAGAGATTCCAGCACTATTTCACAGTCAGGGACCTGTCACTGGCTGCACTCACCAATAACCACACTGTGGATGGAAACATGCAACCTCTGGCTCCACAGGTATCAAGGTTAGGTGTGGGCCACAGCTCGATTGCTAAGAACAGATGCCTGTCTGGTGAAAGAGGCAGGCATGCAGACAGTGTGCAATGGTCACCAGGGGTGCGCTGTTCCATTGGTGAGAATGGTGTACTGCACATGATGTATGTAGCAGTGTGAGGGTCTTGCCAATAGCAGCACCTCTGTAATGTGGAAACCGGTCTGGGGCAGGTAACAATGTTGCAATGTATGAAGATATATGTCTGGTGCAGCACAGATGTACATGAAAGAAATCATGGCTACTGTTGCACTCAAGTATGAGAATGTGTGATGCCTGAGACAGGCAGTCCTGAGCTCAACTGGAAGATGTAACCCATGACGGCTGGTTAAGCAGTCCATGTATCAACCATTGAGCTATTTTTCAAAAACCAGGACTGTATGCCGTCACACATACCAAAGGATAATGTGCAGTGTGGTGACATGCGGACCCACATAGTCCTGTAATGTCCAACACGCAACCTACTTTGCGTGTGCAATGCTCATATATGAATCTCCCCCCCAACCCCGATGGCAACCACCACAAAATGTCTGTCCAGACATGGAGATACACCACACAACATATTGCACTGGCACACACAACCCCCTATCACCAGGTTGAGTGACACCTGATGCTGATGGTCTGTCTGCACCCATAACTAGTAGTGTCTGAGCACTACCTGCTATGTGACACACATAGCACACCTCATCTGACAATGCATCAGCAATCAGTTGCTATGTGTCCAGAGGTTCAATACCACACTGTGTGAACAAGGGTAAACCATAATAATAATTGTTTGTTAAAGTGACATTAGAGACACCCCAGTAACTATGTAATTAGGCACAGAACAGTAAACATATTTTGAGCACAACCATTACAAATCAATATGAATGGTGCGTGTAGATAGTATTTGCAATTTGCAGACGCACAGCCATGCGGAGCGCACGGGCGTGCAGAGATCTGACGCGCAGCCATGCGAAACGCACGTGCGCGATACGTCACGCGCAATTCCGGAAGTTGCGCCGGGAGCGTCCGCGCGTCACCACGCCCAGAAACAAACATGGCGTCCCGAACCAGGAAGCCGGCTTTTAGCCACAGAGAGCTGTGCCACCTGGGCTCCCTGATAGCCCAAAAGCAGCACAAGCTGTTCCCAGGGCCCTCCAGGAAAAAGAACATGGGGAGGGTCCTGAGGGCCTGGGAGAGGGTGACCAGGCGTTTTAACAGGCAGGCAGACCATCCACGGGAGGTAAGTGAATGGACCTAGGTCAAAATAAACATACACACATACAGGGTTGATGTCAGCTGTCCATGCTGTTGTGTGTAAGTAGTCTGTATAAGTTTAGTGTAGCAGGTGAAACACATGCCATATACATGTGGTATCACATCTGATTGTGTGGCCATGTAGCCAGGTGTTGACGGTTTGTGCCACAGAGGGCATGATGGCCCCCTGGTGTCATGACAGCTGCTGGTGTTGATACAGCAAAGCAGACTGTAACAAACCTAGGCCATGCATCTGCATAAGGAGCGTATGCAAACATCCTGTGTTGATGGCGGTATCTGTATCAGCAGGGTAACACATAGGGTTAACCATCAGGGGTGGTGCAATGTTAAGCACATGGGGCCTCAGACATACAGGTGATCTGGGGTTGTCTGCCAATGTTGTTTAATACATCCACCCTATCCTCAGGGGTCCAGAGAGCCCCTCAAAGTGTGCACTCAGTCACTCTGTGGATATGTGTGTGTGTCAGAACGTTCTGGGGATCACCATCACCATCTCCAGGAGTCTACAGGGCCCCACAAAGCGGTCCCTCACACCCACTGGGGATATGGCTGTGTGTCCTGATGTAGTTGGAAGCATCTCCCTACCTCCAGGGGGCCAGAGAGGCCATCCAAAGTGGGCTCTGTGTCACCCTGGAGATATGGTTGTGTGTACTAATGCAGTTGGAAGCATCCCCCTACCTCCAGGAGTGCAGAGAGACCATCCAAAGTGGGCTCTGTGTCACCCTGGAGATATGGCTGTGTGTACTAATGTAGTTGGAAGCATCCCCCTACCTCCAGGGGGCCAGTGAGAACATTCAAAGTGGGCTCTGTGTCACCCTGGAGATATGGCTCTGTGTACTAATGTAGTTGGAAGCATCCCCCTACCTCCAGGAGTGCAGAGAGGCCATCCAAAGTGGGCTCTGTGTCACCCTGGAGATATGGCTGTGTGTACTAATGTAGTTGGAAGCATCCCCCTACCTCCAGGGGGCCAGTGAGAACATTCAAAGTGGGCTCTGTGTCACCCTGGAGATATGGCTGTGTGTACTAATGTAGTTGGAAGCATCCCCCTACCTCCAGGAGTGCAGAGAGGCCATCCAAAGTGGGCTCTGTGTCACCCTGGAGATATGGCTGTGTGTACTAATGCATTTGGAAGCATCCCCCTACCTCCAGGAGTGCAGAGAGGCCATCCAAAGTGGGCTCTGTGTCACCCTGGAGATATGGCTGTGTGTACTAATGTAGTTGGAAGCATCCCCCTACCTCCAGGAGTGCAGAGAGGCCATCCAAAGTGGGCTCTGTGTCACCCTGGAGATATGGCTGTGTGTACTAATGTAGTTGGAAGCATCCCCCTACCTCCAGGAGTGCAGAGAGGCCATCCAAAGTGGGCTCTGTGTCACCCTGGAGATATGGCTGTGTGTACTAATGTAGTTGGAAGCATCCCCCTACCTCCAGGGGGCCAGTGAGAACATTCAAAGTGGGCTCTGTGTCACCCTGGAGATATGGCTGTGTGTACTAATGTAGTTGGAAGCATCCACCTACCTCCAGGAGTGCAGAGAGACCATCCAAAGTGGGCTCTGTGTCACCCTGGAGATATGGCTGTGTGTACTAATGTAGTTTGAAGCATCCCCCTACCTCCAGGGGGCCAGAGAGGCCATCCAAAGTGGGCTCTGTGTCACCCTGGAGATATGGCTGTGTGTACTAATGTAGTTGGAAGCATCCCCCTACTTCCAGGAGTGCAGAGAGGCCATCCAAAGTGGGCTCTGTGTCACCCTGGAGGTATGGCTGTGTGTACTAATGTAGTTGGAAGCATCCCCCTACCTCCAGGGGGCCAGTGAGAACATTCAAAGTGGGCTCTGTGTCACCCTGGAGATATGGCTGTGTGTACTAATGTAGTTGGAAGCATCCCCCTACCTCCAGGAGTGCAGAGAGGCCATCCAAAGTGGGCTCTGTGTCACCCTGGAGATATGGTTGTGTGTACTAATGTAGTTGGAAGCATCCCCCTACCTCCAGGGGGCCAGTGAGAACATTCAAAGTGGGCTCTGTGTCACCCTGGAGATATGGCTGTGTGTACTAATGTAGCTGTAAGCATCCCCCTACCTCCAGGGGGCCAGAGAGGCCATCCAAAGTGGGCTCTGTGTCACCCTGGAGATATGGCTGTGTGTACTAATGTAGTTGGAAGCATCCCCCTACCTCCAGGGGGCCAGAGAGGCCATCCAAAGTGGGCTCTGTGTCACCCTGGAGATATGGCTGTGTGTACTAATGCATTTGGAAGCATCCCCCTACCTCCAGGAGTGCAGAGAGACCATCCAAAGTGGGCTCTGTGTCACCCTGGAGATATGGCTGTGTGTACTAATGTAGTTGGAAGCATCCCCCTACCTCCAGGGGGCCAGAGAGGCCATCCAAAGTGGGCTCTGTGTCACCCTGGAGATATGGCTGTGTGTACTAATGCAGTTGGAAGCATCCCCCTACCTCCAGGAGTGCAGAGAGACCATCCAAAGTGGGCTCTGTGTCACCCTGGAGATATGGCTGTGTGTACTAATGTAGTTGGAAGCATCCCCCTACCTCCAGGGGGCCAGAGAGGCCATCCAAAGTGGGCTCTGTGTCACCCTGGAAATATGGCTGTGTGTACTAATGCAGTTGGAAGCATCCCCCTACCTCCAGGAGTGCAGAGAGACCATCCAAAGTGGGCTCTGTGTCACCCTGGAGATATGGCTGTGTGTACTAATGTAGTTGGAAGCATCCCCCTACCTCCAGGGGCCAGTGAGAACATTCAAAGTGGGCTCTGTGTCACCCTGGAGATATGGCTGTGTGTACTAATGTAGTTGGAAGCATCCCCCTACCTCCAGGAGTGCAGAGAGGCCATCCAAAGTGGGCTCTGTGTCACCCTGGAGATATGGCTGTGTGTACTAATGTAGTTGGAAGCATCCCCCTACCTCCAGGGGGCCAGTGAGAACATTCAAAGTGGGCTCTGTGTCACCCTGGAGATATGGCTGTGTGTACTAATGCAGTTGGAAGCATCCCCCTACCTCCAGGAGTGCAGAGAGACCATCCAAAGTGGGCTCTGTCACCCAGGTGATATGGTGCAGTGTGACACAGCAGATGAGCCAATCACCCGTATCTCAGGCACACATGATACATGCGTTGTGTGGGCAGGGTGTCAATATGTTGCAATGCTGTATCCTGATGATGATGTGCCCTGGCACACACAAGACCCTGGTGGCGGGGGAGCTGATCGTGACGGAGGGTATGTCAGGCAAATGTGTGCAATAAGGTATAGTGGTCTGGCTGCACGGCATCCGCAGTCTAGGGGCCACATAGCCCAGGACAAACACTGTAGATGTATGGAGATGATATGTAGGATGCAGATCTGGATGCGCGTGAGCAAATACCCACACACAGTATCTCCAAGAACCAGGTCACAACCTCTGCAATGGCAACCTGTCCACAGCTATGTATGTTGATTCAGGTCGCTCCTACCCACAGCCCACAGGCATACCGCCCCTGTGTGCATAGGTATCTCACAGATGCCCTTGAAAGGTTGCAAGCACACAGTCAGGTTGGCCCAGATAGCCTAAGAGGCACACATGACCAGAGGTGCGAATAGCCCATAGTGTGTGCAGTGACACCTCCCAGAAACATACACGACACAGGTCAGAGGAACATAACAACACCCGATACGCCTGTTTGGGACAGATGCCTGTCCACCATGACCAGTATGCTATGTCCAACATTTGCCAAGGTTGGACTGACATAGCTATCAACATCCCCATGACATACAGGATACACTGATCCTGTAGTGGTATGGCAAGTGACATCTCTGGCTATGTACAAAGGCATGTGTCATGGACGTGTCCCCTGCCAAGGTGCATAGGGGAACCCACCCAATGTCTCATGTGTCTTCAAACACCCATGTGTGCTGGTAAATACTGTTGCCATTGGTCGTGGAGTGCATGGCATGTGTACATAGTGTGACCCCAAATGTGTTTGATGTAACACCCACAGGGTGATAGGGCTGAGCATGGACACCATCAGTGGCCACAACACATGGACATGGCAATGCCATGTCTCTCAAGGGTGCCAAAGGGAAACAGATATGTGCGCTCTGGGAGACCTGCACAATGCACATAGGTGTGACTGCACACATGGCAACACACACAGCTAGGCATGTAGGTTGTACTGGGTACAGCTACACATCTGGAACAAGCAGGAATGAGCTGACACATGATGGTACCTGATGGCCTGTTGAGGCCAGCATGCCACAGCTCCCCACCAGACATCTGGTAAGCACAGGGGGGGATCACACAGCACCTGTCACCTTCCCTGATGTTAGCCAAAAATGCTGCACCCCAGATCATTAGGTTAGTCCAACTCCCCATCTCTGTGTCCCTGTATGTGCACTACACCCGACGTTATAGCCATCCCTGTGTCTGTGCCTGCTGATGCCGCCAGAACCGTTGATACTGGTGTATGTGAAACACCCTCACCAGTGGTTGTGTGGACCTCACCGAAGCACAAGACAAGGGGGTCCTTGGCAATGACACACCCATGTCCTCACAATATCTGTGCCCAGTCCAAAGCCACAACACCAGCATGGAAGCCACGCCCTGTGTCAGGGGACTGACGTGGGGGGTGCTGATCCCTCCCCAGTCACTGTCAGCCATGCCCAGTGTGCTGACTGCCGAGGGCCCTCATGTGCGATGTCACGATGATTGTACAGTGGGTTGGCACACAGGGGTGGTAGGCTGAAGCAGGCAGCCAGGCACAGTGGCCACCACCACACAAACATGGCTGGGTGGGGAGCAATGTCCCCTGTGCAGCCCCATGTTCCCTGTGTATCACATCTGACACAACATACAGTGTGCTGGTTCTAAAGGGGTCCCGAACCCTAGCACATGGGGTTTCCCTGGTGGTGGGACTGAGGAGCGCACACTGCACAAACATCCCTGGTGGTATCACTGGCCATGAAAAGCGACTCTGTGCCCACAGCAAGGTATGGGGTCAGCAGATGTGTCTAAACCCCATGTGCCATGCTGAGTGGCATGGGCTGTGACAGTTAAATAGACACACGCAGAGCAAGTGTCACCAGCGCACAGGGTGCTGGCCACAAAACATGCTAGTGCAGCTAGCCCTGCCCCAACAGGGTATCTGTAACCACCCCATACCACACACATTGTGTGACTACAGGCCACAAAGATGATGGCCACAGCATGGGCATATGGACCATCAGTGCATGTGTTTGGCATGTGGTACCCATTGGTGCAGGGTCACACCTGGTAGTATGCGCCTCTGTCCTAGTACCGCAGTCTGCCCCATCCCCCAGGGACAATACACGTCAAACCCGCTGTGTTGACCAGTGAATGTGACCACTCAGAGGATAGTACTGTCAATTGCAAGGGGGTGCCTGCATGTCCCAACACACAACTGTTGTTGGGCGATGACATGTCCCACCAGGGGCTGCCATGTCCTGTGGGCAGGGTCCAATCACGTGCAGTCACAACTGATGTACAACACCGGACACATGAGGCAGACAACCCCACCATACACAGACCTCATGGGAGGATGCTACACCTACAGGAAACCCAAACGTGCAGGTTATCCCCATGAACAGGATGGGATACACCCCCCAACAACCCCCCACATGCCGTACAGCTATATAACAGCTATGCTGCGTTGACGTCACCTGCGTCCCCAGAGAAAAGGCACCCTAATCGTACCAGTGTGGGGTACGCAGGTATGCTGAGGACAGCATGACACAGAGGACATGCCGTGAAACAGCTTGGTAGGTGCCCATGAACAATGATGCCTAGCTCGCAGTTTGTGCCATGCATCCCTGCTGTCACCCAGGATACTGTCCAGAACCCTGTTCCCTGTGGATGGCATGGATGTGGGTCTGCCAACATCGCTGACACCTAGATGCGCACCTCACACATGACAAGTGTGAGGTCCAGGTAGCCCATGTCAGGCATGCCTGGGGCAAACGAAAATCATGCTTACAGTGTCGCATTGGAATGGTGACGGGGCATAGTTAGGGTCCCTGCCATTGCCATTGTGGCACGGACCTGTGGCTGCATTGCTGCAGCAGCAATGGACCACCTGTCATAGGATAAGGTGTGATCCACCCCCTGTATGTGTCTCCCACTGTCAAGCACAATCCCCATGCAAACATCCCGAGCGTGGATGCTGACAGGCCAGTCCTGGCCAGGTGGTCCCAGAAATGATGCGTGCGCAACTGAAGGACCACCCACAAACCCCCTCTGTGCAGCACGAATGGATGCTAGCAGTCAGATGCCCAACATGGCACACCCCCAGCTTAAGATGATATAACTGGCAGCGACACACAAAACATCACATGTGGGAGACACCCAGACGTATATGGTCCACCAGCGACACCACCCACAGGACCCCAGGGTACCTGGTGAGTTCTCCCCCCCCCCTTGCCCATCCACGGAAACATCTGTAGACTATCCCATGAGGCCCATGTCCACCCATGCATGTGTTGTGGGACAGACCATAGGATGCCTGGAACATGCCCATCACATGAGGCAGCCCAGGAGACACCCCCGAACAACCCCTCCACCCACAACATAACATCGGAACATTTCCCAGAAGCAGACCCCATCAGACCCCAGGGGATATGTGTGAGAGAGGTCAGGAGGGGTACACGTGTTAGCACCCCAAGAAATGGATGGTGTGTTCCACAGCCCCTATCTGTGCACAACTGAGTCAACCGGAGGGAACAGACACATCTGGGACCCCACAGGACTGGCCAGGTCTATCCCTGCGATAGGTGGACATATGTCACGACCTTAAACATGTATTACCATTCCCCCACAGGCCACACTAACCCCCCACCCGAGCACATGGATGACGGCAACCATGTGCACAGCCACCCCTCAGTCCGTCAGTCCACAGAGTATCTGCTATATTGGTAGGGGTGGGGCGGCTCAACACACAGCTCACACCCTGGGTCCAGACACAGCACACACAGTATGCACATGGTGCATGGCTGTGAAAGCTGCCGAGCTGTGTGGCAGGGCACATGTGTATAACCACACCTGGACGTGATGGACATCTGGAAAAAGCCACTGCAGGGGGTAGGCCTGCTTCCCCTCCCACACACCAGGTCCATGCTACGATGTATGTGGTTGCAGAGATACCCTGGGAGCTGGCACAGCCCCTCGCACATCTCATTGTGGTCACACGAGCATGACAGCTTCGCAGACTGACAACAACACACCAGCTGCAGCTGTGACATCCCTGCATTGTGCACATTGGAACATGGGACCTGCAAGTAAATCACCACCTAGACCCTGAAATGCACCAGCAGGTGGGTCACATGGACGCATCATGGGCCCCATCCTAGTCTGTCTGTGTGCATGTCAACACACGAGCAGCAACATGGAGACTGCAGATGACCAACAAGGGCCAGTACTGCTCAGCTGGGGGCCCACATAGGGATGCTCTGTGTGATAGGGATGCTGTGAAACACCAATCACAAACATACACATCCCTGAGCCAACCCCCATAGGGAATGTCACAGATCCCTAATGTGTGGGTGAGCTGCCACACAGGGCACACACATTATGGGGTGCATACCCTGCCAATGGTGCCCAGGGGGCGCCACCAATGATGACTATGTCCCACGTGAAGCATGGGACCACAGACACACCCACCAGGGACAGCTGCTGTCAATGCACAGCTGGGATGTGTCTGGCAAGGTAGATCATCTCCCCACCGGTTGCCCCCGTCGCTCCTCTCCCTCTGTCCATCATTGTGCCAAACACCATTCCACCAATGTCATGTGTGGCTGTGGTGATATGGGTGGGTCAGCATGCAGTCAACATGTGATGCTGCTGAGAGCTGCCCTATGTGACACTGCATGTGTGTGCCAGCTAGGCTCGTCTGATACTGCTGTGACACAGCTGTGCAAACCTACCCCCACATGTCCAAGGCAAGGCCTTCCGGGGTTGTGTCACGCAGCTCTATATGCCACAAACAGCAGGGGTGGTGCTGCAGGTACATGCGTCACACACAGGGCAATGTAATCTAGTTGTCTGCACCAGTGACAGGTGTTAGGTGCTGACCACAGACAACGTTTATATATCCACAGGTGGAGGACCTGAGGAAAAAAGCGCGGGAGCTGCGACACTACCACCCAGAGTTCCTGGAGAGGTGCAGGAGGGAGCAACAACAGCACCATGATGGTCAGTATTGCCAGGGCTAGGTTGCAGGTCAGGTCGGCCATGGGACCACCAGCCTGTGTCTCACCTGTATCTGTAAATGTTGTATGTGACACACATGGATGTGCCCTGATGTCTGTCATCCTTCACAGACAGTGATACCAGCGATGGGGCGCCACACACCTCCACCTATTGCCTTCGCAGACCCACCAGCCGGCGCGCGAGGCAGGAGGAGACAGACGTGGAGGAACAGGAGGGGCCGACGGAGGAAGAGGAGGAGGTGGCCATGGAGGCGGAGCCACTGCCTGTGACAGATGTGGGGGAGGAGGAGGGGGAGGAGGAGGACGTCACCCCACACACCCATGACCAGGGGGATGAGGAGGAGGAGGACGATGATGTCCTAATAGTGGGTGCAGGGGAGGGGGGAACAGGGGGTCTGGGTGGAGGCAGGGTGGGGGGAGGGAGGGGCACGGACAGGCCAGGGAGGGTGGGGGGAGGGTGCACAGGGAGGGGGGAGGGGCGGGAGGGGGGTGGTGGCGAACACAGCCCAGCACAGGGCCGAGGGGGCAGCAGGCAGACACTGCAGGCATCTGCACGGCATGGGTGGCAGCATGAGCGTGCACCACCCAGGGCCACTGTCACACCACATGCACATGCCAGCACACAGACTGCAGCCACTGTGTGTCTGTGTGCTGGCAGGTGCATGGACGAGGTGTTAGTGGCCCTGGCTGATGCACGACGTGACACCCATGTCGTGTTAAATGCGGTGCAATCTCTGACTGTGGCTGTTCGGCAGGTGGCAACTGATGTGGTGCATTTGGCATCCCGGTTACCACCTGCCGAAGAGCATCACAGGTACCAGCGATGGCACCTGTGATGCCCCCATGTGCCCTGTGCTGGGCTGTGTTCACCCCCCTGATTGTGTGTTGTGTGTTTGGGCATGTTGCCCATTGTTAATGTTGGAATAAATAAATGTTTACATACTTTTGTAACCCAATGGTCACGTGTCATTCCTACATTCAACATGTATGCAAGCATGGGATATGTATTGCGACCTGCAGGGCCAGGTGGGGCGGACATGGGTGTCATACGTGTCGTGCGCGCACATGCAGTCAGAGGGGCCATATATGTGTGGGGCTGTGGGTACTGGGTGGGGCCATGGGATGCCGCCTGGTGGGGGTCCACCCAAATTACACTGACACATGGATGTGTGCTATGTAGCCCCATGTGTTGCTGACTGCCTGGACCACCTGACACATGACACCCCTGTCTGCCTATACCACCCACATGCCCGAGGGGTGTGCCATGGCGTGCAATGTGCTTTGCAAGCAGCGGCGAATGTCAGGCATCTGCACACAGTGGCGAGTGTAGGTAGGGGACAACATTACTATGGAACACATCAGTACGCGTGAGGTCTGGGAATATGCACCCTCCCTGACCATGGGTGTGTGTGAGCAGCACCCAGTTCCTGGCCCTGGGCAGCTGACACACCCTGTGAGGGTCACAGCCATCCTGTTGTGCCAGTGCTGCAGGTGTAACTGGCAAGCCAAGCCACACATTGGCAACGTGCTAAGGGTAAAGGGTAAATGGTCATGGACCAATCATGCATGTGCACAATACATACGGGACCACAGGTGCACAAATATGCTACAGACCTGGCACACACTGTTTGCTACAGTTTTATTTGACTAAGGTTACTTTCGACGGCGCGGCCGACCACGCCTGGCCTGACCCACCCCCCCCCCTCTGCAGTGCAACACCCTCCCCCTGTGAAGATGGAGGCGCTTGTGGCCGAGGAGCCGGTGCCGGTGCTGGTGCTGGTGCCGGTGCTGCTGCTGGTGCCGGTGCTGCTGCTGGTGCCGGTGCATGTACCCCCTGCTGTCTTGCCGCCAGCATCCCCTCCAAGGCTACACACATGCGTTCGAAAGGTATAGCCCTCACCACCTCTGTGAGGCCCTGTATCTGTGCGGTCGACTGGTCCAGCTTGTTGCATACGACATCAATGGATGCTCTGATGTCCATCAACGCCTCACGCAGGCCTGTGTGTGAGACAGAGCGTTGTATGAGAGATAGTCCGTGGTCTGGGAACTACATCAACACAGTGACAGGTTGCACATCATCACCAGGGCTAGTACTGTGGTGTGGCTTACCCCTGTAGACAAAGGTGTGTGGCGATGTGGCAGCGTGTGCCCCACTAGTGTGGGGAGACCCCACACACAGCACACGGTCCACACTCAGAGATGTTCTGATGCACGTGACCCATGTGGCTGTGCTGAATCACACATGTAATGCATGGTCTGCTACGGTTGTGCATCCAGGGGACTGAACACATGTTTCAAGGACATGGGAGCTGATGGCTGATACAGGGACAGGGACAACAAATGCACACCATCACAGGTGTCCCCGAAAGGGTGGGGGTCAGGGGGACAGGGTGGGGCCACAGTGCAGCAGGAACACAGACCTTTGACAGGTCCATGTTGGAGGGGGCTCTGGTCACAGGGGGGCGATGTGTGCATTGGTACAACAGACCCTCACTGGCGTATGTTCACAGCTGCAGCATCCGTCTGGCAATGATGTTAGGAGAGGGTACGGGCCATGTTGTGTGATGGCAGGGACATGTTGTTTGTGGGGAGGGACATGGTACCAGTGCGTACTACCTGGGCAAGACAAGCGGTGGGCATGTTCCGATAGGATTGGACAAGAGATGGATCCGCAGGGGCTGTCTGCCCCACACACATACAAGCAATGTAATGCTGGTTATGCACATAGCAGGTGCTGCCCCATGGGGTGTGGTGCGTCACAACACTGCATGGGGGGGGGGAGTGCCGTGGCCTGCAGATGGGTGTGCACATGCGGGGTATGGTCCAACGCTATACACAACAGAGGACAGCACATGACCAGTGTGTCCATGTAGGTGACCGACCCAGCTGTGCAATGTGGGGGCATATTGTCATGTCCCCACGAGGGGGACATGTTATTGCACACATTGATATGTCATGCACGACATCGTATATGTGCGCAATCAGGAGGCCCGGTGGGACATGTCCCTCACCCGGGCCAACTCTACATTGTCCCTGACCTGGACATCTGGTGGGTGCCAGGTATCTGGGTGTCTGGACAGGCCTTGTCTGCTGTAGGGCTATCATATTCTGGCGGGCAACAACATCTCTAGCATGGTGTGACAAGGGGCCGTGGGCCACAACAGGTGCAGGGCTTCATAGGGCATGGTGGGTCTGTCCCAGTTCCCCCGGACAATGTGGCAAATGCCATTCATATGCGTGTGTGTCAGCTGCATGTGTGCGATGCGGAAGACTATTGCTAGGTCAATGCATGTATGCATCCCCTGTCTGTTAACATGTGGCCGCTGTCAGACAGATGCCTGGGTGTGATTCATCCCAGGCCTGTCAGGGGTATATACTAATATGTTGCGCAGGGGTATGTGGGGGATGTAGCCCATCTATGACAGACACAGCTGCTCACACTGATCAGTTATGCCTCCTCAGGTGTGACGGCAACAGGATATTGCTATGTGGGGTGACGTCCACCAACACAGATATATCCTTGTAGCACACACACAACAGGATACCTGCTGTCAGTGTTAGATGTGCGGTGACACGGGGCAGGGGTGTCAACAGTTGGACATGTCATGGAATCCCCAGAGATGTGTGCAGACCTGTCTGTACACAGCATGGCTTTTTATGTGCAGGCTGTGGCAAGGTTATCCATACCAAGCATCGGAAAACAAACATAGGAACATAGGAACATGAGATATGCCATACATGGTCACACCAGGGTCCATCAAGCACAGTATGCTGTTTCCAACAGTGGCCAATCTAGGTCATATGTACCTAGCAGTTTCCCCAAGGGACAGTGGTCCCACAATGCTTGTCTTTGATCAAGCAGTGATATCCAGGGTACCTTCCTAATGATGGTTTATGGACCTTACCACAGGTACCTGTCCAAACATGTTCTAAACACAGCTCCACTAACAGCCTTTACTACATCCTCAGTCAGAATATCCCAGCGTTTGAGTACACGTTTTGTGTAAGACGACATCCTGTTATCAGTTGTAAATAGTTTACCCTGTCGCTCCAGTGCATGTCCCCCAGCCTCTATATATTCTGATAAGGTGATCAGGTCATCTATGTCTACCCATTCCACACCGTCCATGGATATATAGACCTCTATCACATCTCCCCTCAGCGGTCTCTCTCCCAGGTTATAGAGCACCAACCTTTTTAGCCTCACCTCATAGGAGTGGACTCCCATCCCCTTTGCCATTTTGGTGGCCCTTATCTGACCCACCTCTGTATTTGCTAGATCCCAATTCATTTTACGGTGACCAGTATTGCACACAATATACAGGGTGTGTCATCACCATGGAACGCTATAGAGGCATGTTAACATATGTTGTTATAACTGACATTTCTGTCCAGATCATACCTATCGCCCTTTATGATAATTTGGCCGCCGCTGCACTATGGGCCAAGGGTATGAATATGGTATCTGCAATGACGCCTACAACATCTCCCTGGGTGGTGGCGCCAAATGTTGAACCCAGCATCATGACACCATAGTTTGGGTTGGGCCTCCCTAGGTGCATATCCCTGCACCTCACCACATTATCCCTCATCTGCCATTCTGATGCACAGTCCCCCAGTTTATCAGGGTCCTCTTGCATGTATCCGCAATCCCTGTGGGTTTCAACAACCTGACATTGTTGTGTGTCATGTGCATATCTGATAACTTCACCTGTCACACCACCTTCCAGGCCATTTAGGAATATCTGAGGAAGCAGCAGACCCAGCACAGATCCCGGTGGTACACCACTATTCACCTTTCCCATTGGGGAACCTGGCCATTTAGCACCACTCTCAGCTTCATATCTTCCAACCTGTTCACGATACACAATAATACACTGCCTCCCATCCCAGGAATCTTCAGCTTTGCAAACGGTCTCTCATGCGGGGACCATGTCAGAGGGTCCCTGCCAGTCCAGATACACAGCATCAACCGACTCACCTTTGTCCACCTGCCTCTTCACACCCTCAATATAACATAACTGATTAGTGGGACAGGATCCTCCTGGTCTACAGCCACGTTGGCTGTCCCCCATCAGGTTGTGACTATCTACCTGCTGAGTACATATATTCATTATGATGGTATCTACCATTTGTCACGGTACTGACATCAGGCTCAACGGTCTGTGTGTTCCCGGATAACCCCTCGATCCCTTTTTACAAACCATACCCATAACCATAACCATATCCGTGACCCAGAACATAACCATACCCATAGCCAACGCCGTATGGATCACCTGTTCTCTGCAGGTTGACCTTCCATCTCCCACACATGGACTCCAGGGTCATTGCATCAGGGCACACATTCATGTAGGTACGGCTCAATTGATAGCAATTACCCAGCTGATCATCCACCTGGCCTGCCTCCCACTGCGTGGCTATCAGTCATACCCAGGGGCCTCACTGGGTGGATTTGATAGCAGGTTTGTATGTCTGTGCGATGGTAGGTGTACGTTCCAACATATTATGACATAACGGATGTGGACATGCGGTAATCCATGTATCCCCAGCTTGTACCATGGGGCTCCTCCCCCCCGTCAACAGTTATGTTTCCATATGAGGGCCTGACACAGAGGGATTCCCCAATGTAGACGGTCATGCTGCATACGTATTTCCCAGCTGTCCTCCAGGGGTGTAGCCAGGGCATAGGTCAGTGTTTCCACCTGTGCTCCCATCGCTGTGAGGGTTCCTCGCCAGATATTCTGGCCATTATGTTCACCAGTTACCATGTTCAGCCGCCCAACACAGTTCCAGGGACACTGGCACTCTCGTCACATACCATCTGGCACGTGTCCCTGGGTCCCTATGATGTGCAGACTCCGCTGGCAGAGGTACCGTCTGGAGATGCCTAGCTCTACAGCACCATTTCCCTGACCCTCACCACTCCACTGATGTGGGACTGCCTTCTGATTGTGTCCCAGTACACGTACCTCTCCTGCGTCGGCGCCACCTCACAGCGCATCGGCGCTTCATCCCTCGAAGGGTCACATGCCATCTCTGTCTGTACACTGTGTCCTTTGCATCCGCTGATGTCGCTGGGGATCATGATCATGCTCCCTGACATGATATGCCTTGTTGTGTGCTCCACCCTAGCACTGCACAGCTGTGCTGACTCAGGCCCTGACCTTTGTGGTGTGTAGTTGGGTTACACCTCATAGCCCTCTTGCATGGACACACGGTACCACACACCAGCTCCTTTTCTGTCTCTGGGGACCCTGGTGCATTCTGGGAGCGGTGGTGTGTCATCGCAGGTACCTGCTGTCACATGCCATACAGGACTGACAGTTTGCTTGTCCAGGGTCACTCACCCTGTCAGGGGCTCGCTCCTGACCTAGGACACGCTTGCTCCTCACCAGGTTCACACAACACTGCAGTTATGTCGGCATATGACTGTGTTCATTGGCCCTCAAATGGTGTGCTGTTTGTTACCTGACCACCCGCCACCCAAAGCCATACCCCTGTGTCTATTCCGCCAATATGCCACGTACATAACCCTCACCAGTAGCAGCTGTTGATGTACAATGTGACAAACAACACAATCACATCACACAGGGAACAGTTACATAAATCTTGTGTATGTGACCACCTCATGCCATCCACCTTCAGCATTGTGTGCTCCACCTGCGCCATGGCTGCGCAACTCAGACATCGGAACGTCCATCATGTGGCTGGAAGGGGCCTGCAGCTGTTGTGGTGGGGGACCCATAGCCTGGCTGTCAACAGGCTGCTGCATGTTTCCGGCCATCCCAGGTGATGATCCGCTGGTCCTGGGGGCGAGGGCTGTGGGCCAGTTGCATCTGTGCTTGCGCCTGATTGCTGGGCCTCTCTGTCCTCCCGGGTCTCAGCCACATCCTCGTCTGCTCATCTACATCCTCCCCCTGCTCAGCCTCATGCGCACCCATGCTGCTGTAGTCACCTGTGATGTGAGCAATAGAGGAGGGCTCTGATATGTATCTACGCAACAACTGTATATCCGCTTGTGCTGTGGTCAACACATACATGCGGTGATGTTGGCATGCATACTGCTTACACACTCACCTGCTTCCTTCAACAACCCATACGGTAGTGCCATGTCCCCTCACCTGGGGTACATGTGGGTGCAGTATCCCTGTCTGTGTGTTCTGATTGGCAGTAAGGTGCTCATGGGCGCAGATCCCTTCCTGCCCCCGTCCCATGTCTCCCTCCCTATGTGCCTCTCATGTCACCGTTTGCCCTTGGTTACCCTGTGGTCGCACCCGCCTCTGCCACCCCCTTTCAGAGTGTGCAGGGCCATTATATTGGGCATGCGACCATGACGGATAGTGTTCGGCGCGGTGCGTGACATTCAGGGCTGTGGGCTGGGATGCTGTGCAGTAGACCCTTATAGCACCGTCATGCGTTTGGCCACACACATGCAGTGCCTGGCAGCTCATATGTTACCTATACATGCCTTGCTGCATGTCCACACATTAATACAGGGTACGTCATAGACTGTGTGATGGGGGTGGGGGTGTGTCATATTGCCATTACCAGATATGGGACAGGTGGGGGTACGGATGGGATGAGGAACATGTGCTAACTGTGTCCTGCGACCTGGCCCCACATCAGGGTTTGTGTTAGGACAGCATACACACATGCCCTATTGGGGATGGCTACAGGGTGTGGCGTGTGAGACACAATACGGGGTGTGGGGTTGCACGAGGCTGCGTGGTCTGCAATGCTGATCACAGGTATGTCCTGTGAGCTACTTGGTAGCGGTGTGTGTTGGTGGGCAATGACAGCAATATACATGGATGTGTGCTGAACGTGTCATCCTATGCGTCACAACATTACCTTGCCCGGACATCTGTCTGCTAGATTGGCACATCATTCATAGTCCTTTCGCTGTGCGACCTTCAACAGTTAAGCAGTGACGGGATGGAGCGGATGCTCCCTGGTACACAGCAGTCCGTGGAGATACCCTCGTCCCATTACGGAACCACGGGAAACACTGGCATCGCTAACATGGCATATGTTGCCCTGGGAACAGTCAATAGCCACCCATCTGCTAGCCGCACGGCAATCTCAGTGTCAATGACATGGTAACACTATGAATACCATGTGGAGATCTCACATGGTCCACGTGAACATGTGTACCTAGTTTGGACCCTGTCTAGGGGGCCATCCCCATGGCCCCAAGCGGAGATACACCCTCAGGACTTTGCAACTCACCTACAATCTCGGTTGTGCCTTATCAACAGTCCCTCAGTGACAATCACTACACCTGTGCAGGATGTCCTGGCACCATCTCACCATTCTGTTTCCCTTCCGACAAAGGACATGAGGGCACCATTGCAGCCCAATTCATCTCCACATCCCAGTCCGATCCATGCTATGCCTCCTGGGTCAAGGGGCTTCACAGGCACGTCGGCCCAGTGATCGACTACATCATGTCCCTTTCCTTCACAACTGGATCATTACCTGCAGGCCTTTTGGCATACTCAGCTATAACCCCTGTTGACAGACTGCAATCTGTACCCTCTACAGTTGGGTTCCTACGGACCCATCTCTGGCACACCTATACTTGCTGAGATGATAGGAGACGTGGACGTACGACAGCTACAGGGACATATTGACTGTGCTGCACCACTGGACCCCTGCCAACATGGCCTCAGGGAACTCCATGGAGTTGACACCCTCCTCACCATACTCTTCAGTTAGATGATGTATGGCATAGATGATATCCAACTGGGTTGCCACCTCCCAACTCTGGACGTCCCTGCAGCGCGTGATTCAGTGACACACAACCTCCTTGTGGCGGGAATAATTGTAAAGGGCATCACTGGAACAGTGCTTATATGGTGCAGGTCCGATCTATAGTGAAGGTGGCAGCATGTCGGCTCAGTGGACAGTACATCTGAACCCTTCCACCTACATCAGGGTGCTAACCAATGTTCATCACATTCTATCCCCCTATTGCACATCTTTCAAACCATCTGTGGGATCATACATCCTTGTAGTGTTGTCTACATGCCTTATGGCGATGACGTTGTTCTTTACACACCCATCTCCAATGCACATATGTCTCTCCCCCCTCTCATACCCTGCCCCAATGCATTGTTAGGGTGTCTGTCCTCGTGAAACCTCCATATGTGACTTACAACAACGGAGGTCCTCTTGATCACGCGCAATCCCAACATCATCCCACCACATCATCTCAGGACTGGGGTATTTGAACTGCAATCCGACCCGTCCTCACTTTACCAGTATTTCATTCTGTAGCTACGCGTCCATATGATATCCCACCTGGGAAACACAGGCACACCTGCATACTACCTAATCCACCTTTTGGGACACCTACGCTGCATGTTGGAACCAGACAATTTGATGACAATATACCATGCACTGATGATCCCACACGTCAGTTACGGGACCATCATTTGTCAGCTTCCTCAGTAATCCACCTTATACCCGTTACAGCTGCCCATGACTGCTACAGCAAGGTTACCTCAGGGAGACGCCTTGGATAACCATGTTCCCCTGAGCTGATTCACTTACATTGGCTAGCCATTCAGACCAGCATTATCTTTATTACCCTAGCTCACACTTGAACAAACCTAATAGGCTCTACACTGCATTCTTTTCCTCCCCTACTCACTGCAGTACACCAGACAGAGCGAGAGCATCCACGAACATCACCTCCCTAGAGCTACAGACGGCCATCACAAGCCCTGCCTCCTCTGCAGCCCACAGGACCTTTCACCTTTGTGCCCCTAGGTGCTGCAATGCCAGCACCCCCTGGCATCTGGCCTATCAGCAGCTAATCACAATTCAGGTAGGGCCGTCACTTTCTATCCCTGCAAACTCTTCCCTATAGAGTCATCAACACCTGTCGACCTCAGCGAGCCCACCCACATACCTGCTTGCATGATATCTCAGTAACCTGCCTGTGATGAGTATATATGACGTTGGATATCTACCTGTCACCTTATAGTGGTAACATGTCCCTGGATCATTTATGGGACATCTGTGGGATTTCTGTACAATTGTTTGCCTTGGTATCCACGTTCCGTCCCATGTCATCTGTGAATTCTCATGCATGTTGAGTGTACTGGGATTAGGTTTGCCTGTTAGACACGCTGATGCTGAATAGTGCGGTGTACTGAGGGGACTATAGATATGAACCTAACTACATAGCTATACAAGGTGTACACTCCGGGGGACATTGGGATGGTCACTCAGAGGATGCGGTAGTAGACTACTTACAACCTCTTATTCAACACACATGTGTTGTCGCCGGAAAACCGCTGATCTCTGACCTCACACATTGTCGAACGCCCTTTGTCCCCTGCAGCAGCCATAGGCGAGATTACTTCTTCTCCGCATCACACGCCCTGTATCATTTGCTGCTCATTTCCACAGGTTAAGATATGGTTTTTTCGCGGCCCTTGGGATCCGCTACTTCTTCCTGCCGTGCAGCACTGCCCCCCCAAACAAAAAAAACCCCCCAAAGGGCGGTACAGGGTCTGTTATCATTGACCCACCTTTTGTATAACATCTCCTTTGTCATGTGGGACACTGATCATTCTGCCTGATGCTACCATGGAACTCCACAGTCGAGCAGCATTCAGGTGAGGCATGTCCTGTGCTGATGCAGGCACAATGTTTATACACGTTTGTGTGTTAATGAGGAGGATCGTGATGTTCCGTCGACAGACCGGGGATGACAGGACATTGGACAGAGAGAACATATGCTTACAATGTCAATGGAGAGGTAGCATGCTACCAGGTCAGTGATGATGTCGTTAGGGCATCTGTCTTTGCATCGTCCCTAGCTTTGGATGTGGTGCGTGTGAGGACCAAAGCATATCATCCACACCCGGTCTGTATTGATCAGAGGGTGGAGGTGGTCTAAGACCTGTCCTGCCAGTGAGTCCCGCCATGGGATTTCTGGAGGGTATTCTCTATATATCTATTTGATATACTCCCTGTGATTGGACCCCACTAATCGTGGGCAGAATAACATTCATACCGGTCACATCAGGGAGATGTGTGCCACGTGCATGTGCGGCCTGTGTCTCAGACCTCACCCAGGCTGGGTGGCTCAGAACACAGTGCATAGGGGACACTACATGTGAGCCAGGATATTGGGCCCAACATCCATCACAACACATGGGTGTCAGCCATCATGTTGAACGGTAGTTGTTGTGGTGACACACAATGAGTGGGAGGGGGGCCATCACAGGAGGGACAGGGTGCACAGTGGCAGATTGGACTGCAGGACGGGAAGGTATGCACAGTGTCCCATCCAGCCATGCTCACCAGAACAGTCACGGACATCGCAGCTGGGCTTTTCGGCAGCCATGACAGAGGCTACAGCAGCACAG